>CM034313.1:69690267-70954888 GCA_019925795.1 Dendrobium chrysotoxum | reverse complement strand
GGATAAAATTAACCTGACCAAATATTTGTCGATTGTTTTCACGGTACAAGTATATGTATATGTCTGATATAAGGTGACAGAGAAGGATTAATAAAGAAAAAAATAATACAATATTTCTTAATAGTGAGGAAATGTAATAGTAATAAATAATGTGAATTTCTATTAAAATTAATTAACGCATATGATAATTTGGATATATAATATTTGTGTTAAGCAGATATTAGTAAGGATGGAGGTGTTCTCTTAAAAGATAATTTTCAAGGCGGTGCAACTTGGGCATTTGAAGTTGGTTCGCAACCCATGACATGCCCGATCATAGTCGAGGATCTTAATCCACCTCGTGAAATGCTTGTGGAGGTAAAATTTTCTTATCCATGGAAAAGATTCTGATAAGCATTTATCTACAAATACGCTAAATTCTAATGATTTATAGGATAAGATTAGTAGCAGATGGTCTCATATATTACTTGCTCTTTAGATGCTTTGTGAGGAGCGAGGCGTCTTCTTGGAAATAGCTGAATTGATAAGAGGATTGGGTTTGACCATCTTAAAGGGAGTAATGGAAGCTCGAAAAAACAAAATTTGGGCACGCTTTGCAGTGGAGGTAATATCGGGTCTTTATCCTTAGCACTCATTTCAGTTTTATGGGACAAAAGCTTTTATATATACTAACCTTTATTGTTTTTTGTTTTTTCTCTCGAGCAGGCAAACAGGGATGTGACAAGAATGGAGATTTTTCTTTCACTTGTTAGCTCGCTGGAACCAACTATCGGCAGTGGTGCTAGTCAGTCTATTCATAACAGCAACATGCCGAATAAAATATTCAACCCATCTTGTGTTCCTGTTACTGGCATATCTGATCCTTTTCAATGAGCGGCTTGGTTTAATCCTACTACCTCTTCTTCCCGCTCAGGGAATGCTGAGAGCAGGCTTGGCATTACCTGCTATGACTAGCATTCCAGTGGTTATCCCGGATATTAGCTTTTGTACTTGTGTAGGTTTGTTAATGGCGCGAAATCTTATTTTCTAGAATTGTGTTCTTTTTTAGTTTGCCTCCTTTTTAGTCCCATTTGATTTACCTTCTCTTATAATTTCCTTTGCTTGTAATATGTGTATTAGAGAGGTGGAGTGTGGTGGCTGGTTGAAAAAATGTAGATGTGAAACCTGCCCAAGTGTGCAGGTCATGTTTTGCTGTTTCTAATACTTTTTTGGTGTTTTATTGTCATTTTTTGTCAGGATGTTGTTGCCTAATAGAAATTCAAGTAATTTCAAGGATAAATAGAAATTTATCTATTATCTTAAATAAAAGTCTTAAAATTTTATTTTAAATACTATTATTTGAAGAGTTTATGGTTTAACTTCCTCAATTTTTAATAAAAACATGTAATAAAAGAGTCAGGCGGGAGGCATCTGGTGATGTATATGTGAGTGTATATATAGAGAAGGAATATTTTAAGGTATACTGCGGATAAGTTATTTGGGTCTGCCCTATCTTTTTTGTATTTATAGTCTCTGTTCATTCAGTTTTTTGGTTTGTGTAGCTTGATGGTATCAAGTCTGTTTATTGAGGTGGGATTTTTTTATACCGTTTTTCTGCCTTGATTCCTTGTATATTTATATGATTTCTTGATGTGAGATTAGTTTTTCTCTTTTTTATTATTTTAAATTTAAATTAATCTATAATTTGACATTTATTTGTGGCATTTGGCATATAAAAATGTTTGAATTAAAAAATTTTTTTATTAAAAAATTGTTTTAAAAAGTAATACAAAAGTTGTCTCAAATGAAACATTAAAATATGAGTTTGCAAATTATGCGAGCTTGAATTATTTTTCATTTAAGAGATCCGGAATTTATGATAGAGATTCAGAGTAGAAGTAACCGAAGAAAAAAAAAAATGACTTGGTAAGCGATTGGGAGCGTAGTTTCTAGCAAGGAGATTGTATTCAGGAGTGTATAAGCATCTTTGATGGAGAAAGTCTTGATAGATATTTTGGAGGAAATAATTGCGGTGGGCTTCGGCTCTACAATTTTTTGTGCATAATCAGTTGTATTGAATATATTTTTTATGATGCTAAGATAATTAAAATATTTTTAACGAGATTAATTCTGTTTTTAAGAATTTTAAAAAGATACGTATGATATTTGCTAAACTGTTTCAGTCAGGATTTGATTATAAATAATAGTTTTCTTATAGCTTGAACATTGTAGTTGATTTGATTATAAAATGATTCTTCTCATCACAAATATTTCGAAAAACATAAAAAAAATTGTTAAATATAATTTTGGCATTTTTGAAAAATAAAACTATCAAAAAGCTGTCCTAAATGATCTTTAAAAGAAAGAGATTGATGAAAAAAGTAATTGTGGTGACCTAATAATATTGAATGGAGGAGGTTTTGACAAGTAACTTCAAAGAATTAACGAAAAAAATTTTATGGCTTAAGATGTAGTCATTTTATGTGATAAAAAATCTCTCAAACAAACTATCAAATGCTAAGATTGTATTTTCTATAAATGTAGAAAATATCCTATGTAAGACATTTGAATCAATTTAAATTTTTCTAATAAATAATTTAATGAATATTGCTATGATTATTAATGGTAATAATTATAGTTTATTGTTTTTGTGCCATTTATCTCTCCTTTTATAAGAATTATCATGACATTAAATTATCTAGGAGTGATTTCACAAACTTAAATGGTGCAAATAAAAATTATTATTATTTTCAAATATAATTTTTAAGATTTTGCTTCATATTTTAAAATATTATTATATTTTAAAATAATATTACTTTAATGTTTTTTGGGGTTTGATCTAACAATTTGTTAAGTACACTTTCCTATTCAATAATACAAAGGCACAAGTGGCTGACCATCATGCAAGGTGAGAGTATACTTGTAGAGAAAGCATACATCTTGTATAAAACACTGAACAAGTAGAGCTGGTGATGACATGGATATGTCAATTTTATGATTCATAAAGAGTGAAGAATATCAAATAATGAGAATTATAATATTATAAAAGAGAGCACACAAGAATGCAAATTAGAAAATAGAAAGTAGACATGCATAGTAAGAAAATATCATGCATAACAGTGAAATAATGGAGGAAAATTATCAAAGATGATGAATGTGTGGGTCTTATAATCTAGAAAGATTGAAGATAGCCTAGCAAAAAATTATAAAGATGCAGCTTGCCTTAAATAGAGATCTAAGTTATTGACTAAGCATATTATTGAAGTAGGAACCTTAACACAAGTCTAATGTTGGCACCTTAATGAGACTTCTATTTCAAAATCTTTTAAAGAACTAAAGAAGGAGCCACTTAAGCAATGATAGCCTGATTATGAATGGATATGATGTATCAAACATTGATTTTGCATTATTTAGGCTTCGTTTGGGACGGCTTTTTTATTGTTTTCTAAAAGGGAGTTTTAATACAAAAATTAAAATTTTTTAACTAAAACTTAGAGAGAAGTCATGCATTAATCAAATATTGATTGAGCATATTTGGTCCATAGGGGGGACTTAATATTGCTTATTTTTTAAAAAGGGATTCTTAGAGAGAAGTCATGCATTTGATTGAAAAGAATGCTAATTTCCTTATGATTTCTTTTAAATTAATTAATTGTTTGGGTAAAAAATTCAACAACTAAGAGCCTAATAATTGCATATACAAGCCCAAACACAAAGTAAAATAAATAAACATAAGCTAGGCATTTTAAAGCATAATACTTAGATGATATATATACACACACACCAAATAATAATATCCTAAAATGTAGTTGGATCATGAGATAAACCCCAAGAAAAAGTAAAATATAGGTAAATTAGCTTTATTATAAATACAACACAATTCAACTAACTATATATAGAGAATGTCATTTAGGATCTTGAAGGATTCTATTAATGTCATCATATGACCTCATGCATTGTGAATTAACTCATAAGAATATAGTGCTTTCTTAGACTAAAAGTATATATGTAGAGCAAAAAGTATAAAGATGCCCTATAAAGCAAAGTTTTAGCATAGGTAAAACATATCATTTTATTCTTTTTAGCAATGCAAAGTTAGCAAGCAAGTCTAGTGCCTTCGAGGGCACTACATAATAAGTACATGCAAAGAATAATATCTCTATCAAAATCTACAAAAATAATACAAGCTAATACATCAATCTACGAGCTAATAAAAAAAAAACAATCATAACTGCACCCTCATCCTAAAATGTTTAAAGATGTGCCTATTGCAATATCCATTGTGTGTTAAATTAGTGTAGTAATCTAATTTAGTGTGTGATATTCAATTTATGAATATAATTAAGGGACATTTGAGTTTATTAACTAAGAATAGTCTTATTGTAAAACTAATATTCTTTGACCATAAGGATGACTAAAGAGGAGAGGCTATTTTTATAGGTGGCTTTTATCCTATCTCCATTTTAAAAGATTTTAATTTTGTAATTTATTCTTCTGTTTAAATTAATTTTTATTACATTTTCTTCTAATTTAGTGAGTTTCTATACATAACTTTTGGTATATTATAGTATTGATTATTTTGGTTAATTTTATTGGATGATTTTGTATTTTTACATGTTGAAATATTATTTATTACTTTTTGTATGATTTGAGTAGGTTAAGATATATAGTGAATTTTGCATCTTGATATGAGCATATTGATGAAATAAATATATGAATGAATATGGGCATGTAAATGGATAATTGCTGGTAATTAATCCTTTTGCAATATTGAGGTGGTTGGAGACTATTTCATACCTATATAGGATGGTGGGTTGACAAACATTCTTTTAGATACTATAGTTTATGGTCATATCATCTACTAATTCATGCAATTTATTGATTGAGAGTTATAAGGAGTAATTACTATGCCGACATATAAGAGTGATGACTCTGATTACTGAAACACTTAGATAATGAACTAAGAATACTTACTAAAAAAATATTGTACAAGTTAAAATTTCTTAATTAATATGACTTCTTGGGATTGCATATAAGGCACTGATTTACTGTTACTAATTCATTATCACTACAGGAAAACAATGAAATACGGCGGAATTTCCGGCGGAAATATTGTCGCCGGAACCAGCGACGGCATTTCCGGCGGATTGGTCCGCCGGTACGTTTACGTCGTATTTTTCGGCGGAAATACCGTCGGTATCTTTCCGGCTGCTAAACCGCCGGAGGTTCGACGGTTTTTTCAATATACCGACGCATATTCCGCCGGTAATATCCGGCGGATATTCTGACGGATTTACCGCCGGTTATTTAAACCCGACGACGTAGTACCGGCGAATTATCCACCGGTAACACGTCCGGCGGAAAATCCGCGGAAAATACGCCGGTAATCTGAATATATCGACCTCGAGCCCTCGACTTTGGCTCATTCTGTTTAGGGCTCCGCTTCCTGACGACGCGCGCGCCAGCCGCGATCTCCGTCGACGACCTCCCTACCTCTCTCGATCGAGCTCGTTCGACGACGACCTTGCCCTTGAATTCTGTCGACGACCTCCCTCCCTCGCTCGGTCGCTCGCGCAAGATCGTCTGTCGACGACGAACGATGTGATTTGTAGGTAACTGACTTCTCCTTTTCGCATTTCTTTTTTTGTTAGCTAGGTTTAGTCATGGATGTTCTAACTAGACATTTGCAAGAGAATGTAAATTGGTGTATGCTTTTAGTTGATGATATTCTTCTTGTTGATAAGATCACTAGAGAGGGAGTTGAAGGTAAACTTGATTTATGTATTCTTTTTGTTTATGTATGCTTTTTGTTGATGATATTCTTCTTGTTGATAAGATCACTAGAGAGGGAGTTGAAGGTAAACAAGATTGTGCGAATTATAGAGGAACTAAGTTAATGTGTCATACTCTAAAACTGTGAGAGTGAGTTAAGGAGCGTAGGTTGTGGTGTGATGCTAATGTTTCTCAAAATTAATTTGGATTCATGCTAGATAGGTCTACCTTAGAGTCTAAAGGTTTTCGCATGAGTAGATCTAAACTAGAATATATGGAGTGCAATTTTAGTCGTAATAGAGCTAGTGAGTGGATTGTCACATTGGATGATCAAGTCATTAATAAGAATACACATTTTAGATATCTTGGATTTATTATTTAGAGTGATGGTGAAATAGATGGGGATATTATCAGCAGAATTTATGTTGGATGGTTGAAGTGGAGGAATGCATCGGGTTTATTGTGTGATAGAAAAGTACCCTCAAACTTAAGGGAAAATTCTATTGTCCGGTACCGATCGGTACCGAGCGGTACCGGTACTACTGTCGGTACCGAGTGGTACCGCGCTCGGTACCGCACGCCTAATGATGTGAAAAGGACCTGTAATGCTTTATGGTGCCGAATGTTGGCCAATAAAAGATTAGCATAATTCTAAGTTAAGCGTTGCAGAAATGAGGATGCTCAGGTGGATGAGTGGTTCTACCCTTAGTATCAAATGTAGATCATATTTATTCTCTCTATATTTCTCCATCAAACCTAGATATGACTACCTTGCTATTTTTTACAAATGGTATGTAACTATTTTGGCAAGTAATCGTAAACTTATATCCTTATTGTCAATATTATATGTAGGCTATATATTATGGATATCAGAACTCAAAGAAGTTGGATGCATAATCGATTGGCGCAATGACGGAAGACATTAACTGATGAGTTCATTAGAGGGGTGCATTTTTTTATTCAGAGCTTCTCAACTACCAAGCTTCATCTCAGATGGGAAGTTTCGTTGCCCATGTTCTAAACACAAAAATCAGGTGCACCTCAGCCCAGATGACGTAACTGTTGATCTATATCGTCGAGGTTTCATGCCAGATTACTGGTATTGGACTTCTCATGGTGAGTACGAACCACATTTGGATTCTCGATGCTGCCCATCGACAAGTGCTATTAGAGATGATGAAGAGCATATCATATCTAATCTTGAGGACTTAATTCATGATGCAAGTGGAGCACAATTTGAGCAATATACAGAAGAGTCACCGAATAAAGAAGCACAAAACATTTTTATGATTTATTGCATGCTTCCCAACAACCAATATGGTCAGGTTGCACCACTCACTCAGAGTTATCCGTTGCTCTTAAGATGTTAAGTATCAAGGCAGAATATAATGTCCCCCGTGATTGTTTTAATCAATTTATTGGACTGCTTAAAGAAACCAATCCAGCAGATAACATAATTTCCACAGATTTATATCGGACTAAGAAGTTGGTTTCGAAGCTTGGTTTGACATACAGAAAGATAGATTGTTGTGTCAATGGTTGCATGTTATTCTACAAAGATTTCCAATCAGAGATTGCGTGCCATCATTGCAACGCACCGAGATTTAAACAAAAATCTATCACGAAAAGAAAGCTGAAGGATATAGCAGCTAGCATGTTATTTTACTTACCCATTATTCCTAGACTGCAATGATTATATGCATCAATGAGATCTGCTGAACATATGAGATGGCATAAAGAACATATCTCACAGGAAGGATTTATTACACATCCATCAGAAGCGGATGCCTGGAAACATTTTGATCGTGCATATCCCACATTCGCCTCAGAATCAAGAAATATAAGATTAGGTTTATGCGCAGATGGTTTCACTCCATTTAGCCAGTCTGCTTCACCTTACTCATGTTGGCCCGTCATACTCACACCATATAATCTTCCACCAGAGATGTGTATGACTACTCCTTATATGTTTATGACGCTTATCATTCCAGGGCCACATAATCCAAAAGCAAAGATCGATGTTTTCTTGCAACCGTTAATTGATGATTTAAATCTATTATGGGAAGAGGGAATAAGTACATATGACATCTCCACCAAACAGAACTTCATTATGAGGGCAGCATTACTTTGGACAATTGGTGATTTTCCCGTATACGGTATGCTCTCAGGTTGGAACACTTCTGGAAAATTAGCTTGTCCACTTTACATGGAAAATACAAAGTCATTCATTTTAAAGCATGGAGGAAGAACACCTGGTTTGACTGTCATCGCATGTTCTTACCTACTGATCATCCTTTCAGGCAAAATAAGGATAGTTTTGTCAAGAATAAAATGGTAACGTCACTGCCTCCTCCTAGATTAACTAGTGAAGAAATATTTGAAAGAGTCAGCTCCAACCCCACAGTAGTGGAATCTCCATCATTAGCTGATTACAAATTGCCAGGATATGGTGTCAACCATAATTGGACTAAGAAAAGTATTTTTTGGACATTACCATATTAGATGACAAACTTGATCAGACATAACTTAGATGTGATGCATATAGAGAAAAATATCTTTGATAATATATTCAATACAGTTATGGATATCAAAGATAAATCCAAAGACAACATAAAAGCAAGGATGGACTTAAAGGAGATTTGTAGGAGAAAAGCATTAGAAATGAGGGATGGTGGAAGTGGAAAATATTTCAAACCAAAAGCTCCATTCACTTTGACTTTAGAACAGAGGCGTGCTGTTTGTGAATGGGTGAAGAGTTTACGTGTACCTGATGGATATTCTTTAAATCTAAGCAGATGTGTTGACATTAGAACTGAGAGATTATTTGGTATGAAGAGTCATGACTGTCATATCTTCATGCAATGTCTGTTGCCAACTGCCTTTAGTTATCTGTCGGATCAAATATTGAAGCCCTTGATCGAGCTGAGTATCTTCTTCAAAAATTTATGCTCTTCAAAATTAAATATAGAGCAACTTATTCTTATGGAGCAGCATATCCCGTTTATTCTGTATAAACTTGAAAAGATATTTCCTCCAGCTTTCTTTGACTCTATGGAGCATCTGCCATTACATTTACCATATGAAGCTAGAGTCGGTGGACCAGTTCAGTATCGGTGGATGTATCCTTTTGAGAGATACTTAAATAAACTTAAGAAGACTGCTAAGAACAAAGCGCATCCCGAAGGCTCAATATGCGAAGCATATTTAATGTACGAGACAACTCAGTTCTGCTCGTATTACTTTGAAACAATATCACAATCAAGTCAGAGCACTCCACCTGAAAAAGTGGGTCAATCATCAAATTTATCTATTTTCAACGGCAGTGGTGAACCCGTAGGCGCTAGTACCATACACTATTTGACTGATAAAGAGATGCGAGTTGCCACTTTATATGTCTTGCTTAACTGTGATGAAGTTGAGCTATATCTCGAGTAAGTTTGAGCATGCTCATAAATTTGTTATTCACACTTTCATTAAATCTAAACCTTAATATTTACAGGAGTTTCATTGATGGATTGAATACAACAGAACAAGTAGAAGTCCAGAAGATAGTGGAAACACTTTCCTATTTGGTTTAAAAATGCGGTACATATTTCAACAATTCATTTCAATTAATATATCTTTATTTAATTATTAAGCATACTAATGACATACTTTATCTAATAACTAGGTCCACGCTGAAGGTAGTAATTTGTAATATCATGGACTACTTGATCTAGCTTGGGGACCAAATAGAGTGGTAAAGTGTTATCAAAATTTCTTAGTTAATGGTTATAAATTCCAAACAAAATATTGGTGTGAAGATAGAAAAATAGATAATTCTGGTGTATGTGTTAGAGGGAATACCCATACAGGTGATGAGTCTGAGTATTACGGGGTATTAAAAGAAGTATTACAGTTGGAATATCCTGGTGTTGGGAATAATGTGTATCTATTCAATTGTGAGTGGTTTGATCCAGTAAACAATAAAGGTACAAGAATACATCCTTTGTATGGTATAACAGAAGTCAAACGGCGTAGAAAATATTCAAAATATGACCCATTCATCATTGCTAGTCAGGCGCACCAAGTATATTTTGCTAACTACCCGAGTAGAGTACGAGGTAAATAAGATTGGCTCGTAGTTATAAAGACCAAACCCAGGGGAGTTATTGAAAAGACTACTTCAATACCACCATTCATCATTGCTAGTCAGGCGCACCAAGTCTACTTTGAAGAAGTTTTGTAAGAAATTTTAAAATCTTTTAATAATTTACTTTATTTAGAATACTAATATATGTCTATTACAGAAATAAGTGCTGGGTAGAGAACCGACTCCTGTTGAATTACATAGTCATACCCACAAGCGGCAGGAGGACCAGCAATGGATTGACGAGCGTGCTAGGAGAGCCTATGTAAGTATATGTTAATTTTGGTGATATTATGTGAATAGCATAACTTTTTATTAACTTTCATAGGAGGACTATACACGGCTTCGAGAGAGTCAAGCTGCAGCAGGAGAAGGTTCTTCTGCTGGATCAACAGACTATTCTGACTACCGCACTTGGTCGCAAGCGGTAGGAGGAATGCAGCATGGCAGAGTATATGGGTTAGGCTCGCAGGCCTATGCATATGAAGGGCAGTCATCTAATGGGGGTAGTTTTTCATCGAGTACACAGGAATCTTTATATACCCAACAGATAGCCGCCCTCACAGCTGAGCTAGAACAGGTACGGAAAGCCCAAGTTGATTGGCAGATGCAAATACAGCAGCAGCAGATGTAGATACAACAGCAGCAAGCTCAAATGTTAGAAGAAATGAGAAAGATGAGGGAGCAGATGAGTAGTGGTAGAAGTACAGCTGAGGATGAAACTGAATCAGAGTAGACATTATTAACTGATGTGGACATATGTTTTTATGTATTTTTGGACAAATTGATCTATTTGCTATTTGAACATGTTTAGTTATTTGTTTATGACACTTTCCTTATATAAGTTTATTTATACATGTTTAAGTTTTTCTTATCTCGTTGATGCTCTTCTGGTTTGTGTAATTATTGATTTTGTGGAATATATATATTGTTGCAATTTTTTGTATGCAGGTTTAAATGTGGAAATCACTTTTTAAGGTGAGGAAGGTTTTTTTTTTGCTACAGGTTTCCGGCGGATTATCCGCTGGTAACCTTGACGGAAATTCGATATGACGAAATTTCTGGCGGCTTATGCGACGGAAATGCCGCGGATATTTCGACGGTAATATCCTACGGTAATACTAGGCATCACTTTTTATTGCGACGGAATATCCGCCGGAATTTCTGGCGGCATTGTCCGCCCGTATTTCCGGCGGTTATTACGCCGGAATACTGCCACAGAAAAGGCGTCGGTTTGTCAAATATATCCGCCGAAAAAGCCGCCGGAAATATTTCCGGCGGAAAACATGCGACGGAAGTTTTTTTCCGACGCGCGTTTTAACCGTCGGATCAATTTCCGCCGGTAATCCGCCGGAAACCGATAATTTCCGTCGCATTTTTTTTGCTTTACCGGCGGATTTTGTCCGCCGGTAATAGCTGTTTTTCCTGTAGTGTATTATTAATTTATCATTACTGAGCATGTGATTAAGATACTGATTTGAGATTGATATAGAATAACTGAATATCATTTGCACTCATATACGATTTCTTAATAATACTACATCGTTATAGATTTCTAATAATTTTCATTGGTACTTCCATTTTACTAGTTTATATAATTTATTTACCCTTTGGATAATACTACTATAACATTGGTTTAAGAATAATGGTTTACAGCCTTACTATTTTGAAATATATACTATACTGTCTTACAAGCTTTACTATTTAAGTATGTATTTTACTGTTTTTGCATAGATTCATCATCATATTGATTGTCACTATTATGAACTGAATGATTTCATGCATATTGATTCTTTTTTGTGTTTTGAGTTTAGTTGTAGGATTTTAGTGACCTGCTGGACTTTATAAACTCAATATATGTGGTTTAATGATTTTTTATTTGAGAAAAAGATTTGAGAGAGTGAGGTTAATCAGATACAAGATTCTTTAAGATTCACTATAATTTTATTTTATATAGTTATTCTTTTGAGCTTAGAGTAGGTAGAATGATCAAATCTATACTGATGAGCACATAATGAGCACCTAGCCCAACAAGTAATTAATGTCTTACAACTGAAACCAATGCAAGATAAAATAAAATAATATATTATAAATCATATAAAAATATATGCATCAATGTCTATACTGATTATTAGTATTAATTTATTCTTTTATAGTTCATCACATCTTAATATATTACATCATTAATTACAATATCAGTAACAGTCAATAATACTAATGCAGTAATAATATTAGTATCATAATTAATAACATTAAATAGTATTAATGATAAAAAATAGTATTGATGTCAGTCATAATATCAGTAGAGTGTTTGTAGCAGTGTCGGTGTCAGTATTCAGATATTAAATGAGTATATCTTAAGGGTATCTTGCTCTTACACTTATGACTCTCAATCAAACATCCCTTATAACTCTCAGTCAATATTCACCTTATAACTCCTCCTGAATCACGTGAATCAGTCACCACGACTCCTTATAACTCTAAATAAATCTCCAACTCCTTATGACTCCTAATCAGTGAATCACGTGGATCAATAGGGTATCACATAGAGTTATCATATCATGTATCTGATATTATTTAATAATTTATTTAAAATATAATAAATTCATATCAAATTATTTAGAATGATCAAATCTATAATATATCCAAATTTGCACGGTGAAAGCTTATAAAATCAAGAGATATGCATTTTTGACAAATTTTAAAGAAATAAAATACATAGAAATCACATTCATTGAAAACAGAAGTAAGAGATTAGTTACTTACAATGAATAGAATAAAATCTATAATATGAATGATTGATAAATATAATTTAAAGACTTTTCTCTCTCCTCTCTTCTTCCCCTCTTTCAATTTCTTCCTGGCGAAGCAATCAAATAAGGAAGTCAGTGTGATGAGGCAAGGATGTTTATATATATATATATATATATATATATATATATATATATATATATATATATATATATATATATATATATATAATTCATGATCTAGTGCCGCAACACTTACCAAATTAGCGCCAAAGCGCTCTATTTATGAATTTCATATTTTTAAATAAATTATATAGGTTATATAGTAAAGCACATGCATGCTCCATCTAATAAGAATGGACCTGTGATTCAATAACCTTAGGTGAAGGCTTGTCAATGAGCTTATTTCCCTTTCGCTTATTGAGATAGGTTCAAGATTAGCTAAATTAGGGCATGTAGTTGAACTTTCATTTTCTCTCATAAAATTTTCAAATGCCTAAAGGTGAGTCCATAATGAGTCTTAGCCTTGTCCAGTGGAATCTTAAGTTTTGATACTTCAAAAGTATAATTTTGAAACTTTCCATAGAGGGATTGAACTTCACCTCAACCATGTCATACACTTAATTAGAAATATTTCCTTTCTCTATAATGAATTCCCTATCATGGACTCATGCCTCTTAATGTGTACCCTTAAATGAATGTTATCGTAATTTTTTTCCTTATAGTACCACAATCATTACTATTTAGTTATGACTCATTATTTGAATGAACAATAACATAAATGAAGGAAAACGCTAGAGAAATGAAGAGAAGCTAGCTAGGCATCCATGATTCCCCCTCCATATCAGACACCTTTTGCTTTTAAGAAATTGATGGAAAAATGAACATTCAAAATAATTATACTTTCAACATGAACGTCACATGATGGAGAACAAGCCTTCAAGTGCCCTCTAATATTATCTATAAAAGCTTATATTTTGACGCAAACAAATAATTTTTTTTAAAAATCATTATAAATCAAATTTAAAAATTATCTTCACCATAAGATAGATATTATTATATTTTAATTATACTAATTTTTTCATAATTTTGGAGCTTAGGTACAAATCCTTAAGAAATTGACACCTGCCGGTATAAGTGAGATTTTAAAACCGTCGGGTGTCTGTTTTACAAACATATTTCACAATAATTTTTTTAATAAAATAAGCTATTTTATTAATATTTTTATAATTTTTAAAGCTGCAATAGAATTTATATAAATTTTATATTGAATTAGATTAAATTCTATAATTAAGTAATATTATATTATTTTTTAATCCTAAATATCTAAAAGCATTATATAACATTATTCAAATCCTATTTCTCCCTATTCCATTGGCTAATAAAGAGCTAATTTGGAAAATTTAGAGAGAAAGTGATGACAGAGAAAAATAAAGCTTGGATTTAGAGGCCGCGTAGTTATGTTCGTCAGTCTGCTCAGTTAGGAAATTTACTTATCTCACTGTAAAAAATAATTATTCTATCTATGATTTCAATAATTTTATATTTTTCTAATCAAATTTGTATTGTCATTACTAAAAAATAAAGATAATTTTGTAATGGTAAAAAATTTTCACTACAAAACTTTTGGTATGTGATAGATCTCATCAATATAAGTATTTTAACTGAATATATTAAATTTTTATCAGATAAATTAAAAGATATGATTTTAAAAGTAAATATATAGTATACAAATTTGATAGATATTCCTTTATTTATACATTTCAATATTTCGTACATGATATTGACTTACATTGCATAAAAAAAAGATAGGATTTGTATGTAAATAAGGAAGATTGACTGTTAACACTATAATGAATATGAGTTGGTTCTTAAAGCATAATATCCTGCATAGAAGGTTGGGCCAATGGGCTTTCCTTAAATAAAAAGTTGGTAATGTAATCTTTATTGTGGCTTGTAACTTATTGATTGAATTACAGTGATGGATATAGAGTGATGACTCTTAAATGGTTATTGAAAGCTGCATGTGAAAATAATGAATAATAAAATATATAAAAAAATATGCGATTGACAAGTTGATGGCTATGATAGATTATAGATGTAAGAAAATATCATATTAAAGCGGCATATCCTACCTTGCTTTTCATAACTATACTCATGATGATATTTATCTGATATTATATTAAACTGATTGATAATACATTAAATTGATTGACAGATTGATAGTTTATATTGATATTAATATTGATACAACATAACTTAGAATACTAGCTATGAAATCTCTTAAGTAAAAGAATAATTATTTCAATTTAGATTCTGGGTGGGCTGTTACACTAGCACGATTTATTGGGTGACTTTATTGATCATATTAATTTTATTACTATTAATTTTTGAGATTTTTATTGCTCATATTAGTGATGATTGATATTTATTAGAATTAAACATACATATTGATTCTTTTGCATTGCATTAAAAGTAATAATAGAGTTTTGATTATTTGCTGAGCTTTTTTATATTATTATATGTGAATTTTTATGATTTCAAGTTAGGTAAGGGGTCATGACCAGTTGGAGTGAGATTGATAGAAACCCTCAAGTCTTTTTTAGATTTTGTTATACATTTTTTTATTCTTTTGTAGTTAGGAGCTTGTGATCGATTAATACATTACATGAAAATCGCTTATTACCAGTGGAGTTTTCTGGCAAAAATTGGCAAATTTTCTACGGAAATTAAGTTTTTCAGCTGATATTTTTTTCGTCGTTAACAGTCTCGTAGGAACGATAACCGGCGACTAATTTCTGGTAGTAATTTTTTCCGGCGGAATAATGTTACCAAAATATAAAAAAAATTAATTAAAAAAATCAAGTTGCCTGCTGCCCGTGCTGCCTGTTGCCCTTCTGCCAGCCTAGCTATCCGCTGCCCTGCCCGCCAGCTCGATTGCCACCACCCCCGCTGTCTCCCGCGCTGCCCACTGCCCTCCGAGCTACCCGCCTGCTGCCCTGCCAGGCTGCCGCACGTGCTTTCCGCATGAGCTGAGTTTCGAAGTGAGTATGATTTCAAAGACCCAGCTAGTTTGTTGGAAGGGCAAAAGTATTTAAATGTTATATTTTTTATTTAAAATATAAGAATTAAAATCTGACGGAAAAGCCGCCGGAAAATCTGTAGAAAAATTAGTCGACATATTCCGCCGAAAATATGTTGGAAAACCACCGGAAAATGATCTGCCGGAATGCCGTCGGAAAAATCCGCCGGTATGGGCGATTTTCCTGTAGTGGTAATTGTACTGATTTCCTGACTATTGTATATTAATTTTAGGAGAAGAAATATAGTGCATTATTTTGATGTATGTAATTGTTTGTTGCTTTCATTGGTTATTATTTATATTGATGATTATAAAAGTTCTGATATATTTTTAAAATGATAAATAGACAATTCTTTCACATTTGATCTTTGGGCATTACATTATATGTGATACCATCATTGATGCACGCCTAGAATGTATCTCCATTTTGGTCGAAACATGCGCGCAGGAGGGGTTTTACGATTATATATGCTAATGATCATGAGCATTTAGCTTGAAGAGCAGAAATTGGAGAGATTCACCTTGAACTGCCTTATTACTAAAGAAATCCCAGCGAAGATATATCTAATGGGCACCATTGTTGTTGAAGAAAGCTAATACAATACCCTGATAATATATCAAACTAAAGTAGACCCCCATAATCACAACACTTGTGCACACAAAGAGTAAATAAATCACATTCTTTTTAACTAAAAGAAGAGATCGACATTTTATAAAACAGTTTTTCTTGAAGGTAGTCTTTACCTACCGTAGTTAGAGAGTTTAATTAAAGTCTATTTTCCCTCATTTACTTTATCCGTGGACCTGTGAGGCTGTGACCTATATATATATATTCAGCATCCCTTCTCTCTAATTTGGCTATTTCCAATCCCCATGGCTACCGCACTCGCCTTATTCTCTCCCCTGTCTAAAAATCGTACTAAGAGCTGAATAATTTAAGAATGAATAGATATAAATATCAAAGACGAATTATACAGAAGGAGTCACATATCCTGTAAGCAAAATGCTTTGCAATAAAATGGCGACAGCAGGTGTTAAATATATGATCGCCTTAGATTTTCTTTTTGCGGGGAAATTAGGGGCAGCGCCCAGCTACACACACAATACATACGTAAGACTCGAACCCAAAATCTCTTAGTAGAGAGCCAAACTCCCAACCAACAAGTCAAGAGAGCTACGTATCACCTTATATTTAAAAATCAGTAAATCATGCAAAGTAAATCATTTACTGACATAATATATTTATATTTACAATGCATTTATTACGAATGGATGTCGATCTCAAATAGTTTAATTAAGCCAATGATGAAAATGCTGATGATTTACATTGCATGCATGCAGGCACCAATTTGACTTCAACAATTAAATTTTTTTCAAAGGGTTATTAAATGTTTTCTGCAATAATCTAAATGGTGAATTGAGAAAACTTATTCAACTTCCGAAGTTTTTAAATCTAACTTGTAATGAAACTTGCTAAACACAATTGATTAATGTGGTGCTACTCTAATAACTTCATTAATTTATCAGAATTTATTAATCTACCTATGGTTCCTAAACTAATGATGTTTTAGCACATTTTATATCTATTTTCAACATAAACATCATGTCAACCATTGGCTAGCGTCATGGAAACACAAAGCTAATTACAGTCATGATAACAACATCTTGAAATGAACGGGAAGAGAAAAAAAAATGGATGCATTTAGTGAACTAATTAAAAAATAAAAAAAATTATATATAGACTATATTTATTTCTGAATATTTATCATCAAAGCACCATACATATACAAAAACAAGTGTGATTTGTGTGTGTTTTTCCTTAAATACTCACAGACACACACACATGCACTAGCAAACATACAAGATAAGGAAACGATAAGAGAAACAGCAATGTCTATAGCTATACAGCAAAGCCTGGAAGGCGGTGGAAAGCGGCAATTATATACCTCATCATCACTTGGCAAGTATGGCCTTCCTGCATTAATGTGTTTTCTCTCTCCTTCTATGTCAGAGTTTTCATAAGTACTGTTCTCACAAACTTTACTTTGTCAAACCCTTCCCCCCTATCTCTTAAAACACCCCACAAGAGAGAGAGATAGAGAGAGAGAGGGCCAGTTGGTATCGTTGTCTGCATGTGCATGGAACTGTTACCTCATGGTTAAGTGTGGAAATAAAGGGAGCCCCACAAACACAGATAGGACGCTCCCTCATCACCACCACTCACAGCCAAACCAAACACCTGCCAAATTAATTATAAGAGCAGAGTGTCCTGTTTTTTCTCGTTAATGCTTTGGCTTTTGCCTTTTCACATTCACCTCCCTCCAATAGCCCTTTCCTCGGCTGCACTTTAACCTCATTAATCAAAGACCTCAGTCCTTTTCCTGGCCTCACGCTGATTTTGCATTGGTTATCCCATCCCCATCATATAGATTGTCAGTTATAAAAACCTTAACTTTAAACGACAATGTACTATTATGAGAGATCTGAACTACAATAAAAAGTAATAATAACTGTTTTTACTAATACATTGTTATTATCATATCTAAGTTATTAAGAAAAATATGATATTGAGCTAATAACATCTTTTTTTATAGTGTGAGTGTAATTTGTGATAGAAGTTCGAGTGTTAGATCACGTGTGGTGTCAAAGAGTATTACTATTAAAACAAAAATTCCAAATTAATTTAGACGAGCAAGAGTGTAAGTTTAAAAGCAATAGAAGAAGATCCGGGAGAGGAAATTATAAATTAATACAAATCATATTATTTAACTAAATAGAAAATTATTGCAAGTTCATTATTGATATGTATGAGAAGGGCTAAAATAATATACACTCACCCTAGATTTTCACTACTCAAACTCCCCTCGTCTACTTAAATTTCAAGCACAAATGGTTCTATCAAGTATAAAACTATAACTCCAAGCTACTCTTTCTTTACACTATATCTACTCCTTTTGCTTCTCCTCCTTCTCCCACGAGAGGAAGGAAATGAAGACAAAAGTTTGGAGTTGGAGGGCCAAAAGAGAAGGATAGCTTGATGACTAGCTTCTCTCCTCCAACCAAATTACTTCATAAACACCCCAATAATACTCTAACTAAAAACTAATTAAGAAGCGCAGAGGCTTCAATTCATGCTACAAAGTCTGGTAGTAATTGAGCTGCAAACCTCTTCCTGTTCTGAATATCAATGCTTTCATAGGCATTTGAAGGGTGAGAAGCCTGTGGATTGTTGTTCAAGCTGCAGAATGCATTGGCTTCGTTCCCCATTGGAATGCTCTCGTTGGAGAGATATGGTGGCTCAGTTCCTGTTAACGACAGAGACTCACAGTGTTGCAGTCCAAGAGTTAGAGAAACACCATTACCATGAAAACTTGGAGTGAATTGCTCTGTATCAAACCTCCCAATGTCTCCAATTGAGTACGCGTTGAAACCTCCTCCATGATTTCCACCACCGTTCATAAGCGCGTGTCCATTATTTGCATTGCTTCTTGCTTCCATAAACTTCATGAGAAGCTCCCGGTTGCTAAACTCCTCTGGCTTCATCTCCAACGTCAAAGAATGCGGCAAGGGGTTTAGATGCAGAGATTCATTGTTCCTTACCTTCTTTAGAAATGGCTGCATGAGTGATTCTTCATCATGGTTGTTAGAAATTCCGAACTTAGTGACAGGAATCGCAATTGAACTAGAAGGCTTTGGTTCGTTTGATTTGTCCTGCTTCTTGGATGTGAAACTATTGGCTTGCTCTGTTTTGGTTTGGCTGCTTGCTTTGGAAGTTGAGTCCTCGTTAGATTCGCTGTAGCTGCTCTTCTCTTCCGGCTTCATCTGTTCTTGTTCTTTTGTCTCCTCCACGTACATCTCCTCCACCATCGGCTTCCAGAGCCGGACTCTTGCGTTTATGAACCAGTTTGAGACCTGCAAGAGCAGAGTTAATTAGAGTTTATCAATTTAATTAATCAACGAACACAATTAATGAACTTTTTATGAGATTTCAGTTCTTCAGAACACACTTGACACATCCATATCATAGCATATTCAATGGCAAAATGAAATCCTTGTATTTACCGTCATTTTACTTTTTGGATGAATAGTTTTTTAAAAAACAACTGTAGCAGTAAAAATTTACGAGAATGTTATGTTCATCAGAAAATTTTATACAAAAATTCACGTAAAATCATCACTTCATCAAACGAATCAATAAAATTATTAGTCAATACAATTTTTTTTTTTTTGAATTATGTGATTGCCGCATAGCATTTCTGTACTTAAAAAGAATATATCCGCATAAAAATCGAATCCATTATTCACATTACACAACATCCAATGTGTGATGCAGTACATAAAGCCCCCCACTTGCATATACGTTAAATGACTTGAAGCGTGAGCATCCTGATCACAATTTCAATGAGAGGTTGTCAAAAATTCTGCATCAAGATTCGTGTAAATAATATGTTTCATTGTAATTCATCGTTTCTACTATTATTTTGTCTAAGAATTTTATTAGATGAGCGCAGTTCTAAATTCTAGCTTTGATTCGTATTATTCGATTTCTAATTTAATAATCTTATTGCATAATAATAATCAACTACAGTTCAACAACACATCCAATCTACAGAGGAAATCTCGTGCTACTTTAACCGAATAACTTTTTTTTTTAATATATAAATATATATAGATATATTTTTTACGAATGAAAAGTTACACAGCACCTGACTCCTAGTGAGCCCTGTTTGCTTTGCGAGCATGAGCTTGTCCGAGTCCTTTGGGTACCTACAAGTTTTTCAACACAAAAAAACAAAAAGTAAGCTACAGAAAAGCAAGAAACAATCCATGAAGAAGCAGAGAAGAGACGTAAGAGTGATTCCATACGGGTGGAGGAAGTGCTCAAAGAGCCATGCTCGGAGAATGGAGACGGCGCGCTCGGGAAGACCTCGTTGCGGCCTCCAAGCGTTATGCTGCATCATGCCTAGCTGCTGAAGAGCTCTCTGCTGTCTTAGGTGATGGTCGACGAGCCTTAACCTAGAGCCTATGGACTTGGCACCTCCCACAAGGCAATCGTCCTCTCCAAGGCTTCTTCCTGTTGCCTTTAATTGCCCGGAGATGGCGTCTCGAAGGCAACGGAATTGCTTCGAAATGGTTTGAAGAGCAAGAGCTGTGTATGTTCTTGCGGAACCATGGCCTGCCACTGCTTCGAAGGAAGAGACGACTATCTGCATCTGATGGTGATATTGCCTGTACCTCTGTTCCACCTTCATTTCAGTTAACGGAAGCAGAATTAGAGAAATATCGCAAAACTACCTAATAAGTTTCTCTGTTTTGAAAACAAGAGAAGGGGATCATATTAAAATTAGTAGGAGAATTGGAACTGATACTTACCTCCCCAAGCATACCAACGAGCTTGGCCTTCTTCATCTGTAACTCCTGCCTCTCAGCCGTCGTGAGCTCGGCTTCACGTTTCCCACTCGATTCCCCTTCACCCTTTACATCCAGCTCTTTACTACTCTTCATAGGACTTTTCTCTCCATTTTTCTTCATCGTCTCTGAGCCAACTCCTTTTCCGACACTTACGACCTCATCAAGTAGCTCCTGGGCCGCCTTTAAGTACTTGGAGTTCATTAGCACGCTTTGGATTCCAGTTGTTCCCGGCGGCCCCGTTGTCCCATGGGCCTTACCCCATCGTCGCCGGCTATAGTCATCTCCTGAATCGGCGCTGAAACCTCAGCCTCCGCTCGGTAACCACCATATGGATGCGGTTGCTGTGGGGAGAGGCTAAGTGACAATCCTTGTTGAGTTGTGCCGCGCCCCATCAGATTAGTTGCCGCCGCTGGACTCCAGAGGTTGTAGTGGAAGCGACCGGCAGAGTTTTCCTGTGGCGGCGGGAGCGGAATTCCCACAAAGTGCTGTTGTTGGTGGTTGGGTGGTGGAGAGTGGGAGAGGTTTATGGGATTGAGGGAGGTGATGCCGCCGGAGTTGAGAAAGACCATGTTTCCCGCCGGAGCACCGGCGGCATCGGCGTAGCCGACATAGCCGGGGTTCATCAGGTATAGCGTTTGTAGACCATCAGGGTGAATTTCCGGTGCGCCATGGAAGTAAGTTGCCATCAAGCTTAGAAAAGAGTTATTTCTTCTGTAAAAAGTTAGCAGTAGTACGACTGTGATATTGCAGATAAGTAGGTGTAAAGTAGGAATGAAGTGATGGCTTTAATTCTTGTAGTAGTAGCTCCAAGACCTTGATGAAAATCCTTCTGTAACAGAAAGCAACATAAAGGATCTGAATTTATACGAGCACGAAAAGTTCAACAATTCAATTCAACTAAATAATTATCAGAATTGTGAGAAACAAAAAAAAAAAAAAACACAAAATTTAGATGAAAAAGAAGAGATAATCTTCTCAAGTAGAATTTATGTAGTGAAAGCCAACGGCTCCAATAGATCTGCATCGGATCTTCAAACGCTAAGACTATGAAGACTCCACGATGAAAGAAAAAGGCCAGCATGGCTAATTTGCTGAAGCGAAGATATTGAGGCATAAAGAGAGAGATATATAGAGAGAGAGATGAGAGATGAAAGAGAAAGAGAGAGAGAGAGATCATGGTGAGGGAGGAGGAAATTAAATAAGAAAGATTACTTTTTGATTGGAGAGATACCTGAGGGATGGAAGCTTAAGATCACGTGGGGGGGTTTTTTGTATAATAGAAAACCAGCTCTTCTTTCTCTCTCTCCTTTTCTTCCCTTTTCTTAGGAGTTCTTACAACGACATAGAACTGATCATAGATCTCCCTGTCTGTCTCTCTCTATCCCTCCCCTTCGCAAGGAGGCAGATCTGAGAAAGAAAGAGAGTTAAAATATCAATATAATCGAGGCTAAATCAGACTCATGTCAGAGTCCTATATCTCTGTAACCTTCCCTTTCGTTTCTTCCCAACTGAAAGGGAAAAAAGAAATGAAATAAAAACGCACTGTCTGCATAGACCTGGAAAAAGCCATGCCTAGCTTTCACTACCATTATCCACACTTTCTAATCCCCCCCTCCCTTTAAAAAAAAAAAAAAAAAAATCATTATTCTTTTTAAAAGAAATGAAAGGTCTATATTACATCTCGCTACGTCTTAAATTTGTATATAAATATCTCCTCCCATTATGTGTGTTATGACTTCATAATTTATGATTTTTTTTTTAACTTGTTCAAGTGAAAAGTGATGTACCAAGACTCGGATTTTAACTTCTAATTGCAAGCCGGTTAATTTATTCAGAAGTTTATTAGGGGCTTATAATATTTAATTGCTTGTGAAAAATAGGAAGCACATGTTGAAATTGATGATGCTTTTCTTATTCAATTGATTTTTTAAATTAAAATCACTGTATTTGAAAGATTGTGGAAGGTTTGTGGGATTTAATTAAATTGATTTTAAATTTTTAATTACTTCCAATTAAATAAATAATGAAAGAATATTTTTTTTAAAATGTATTTCTTAACTTTAGGCAAGCAAATGAGGCTGAATAAGAATCAACGATAAATAATAAATAGATGACTTATTTGGCATCATATTTCAGGAGTGAAAAGCTGGATTTTTTTTATTTTTTGCTTAATTAATTACTAGTAGCTAAGTACTAAGTGATTGTTGTAATTTGGTGGGTGATAGCTTGATAATTTGTTGGTAGAGATCTTGAAAGTTGGTTTCAAGATCTCAAGATTAGACGCAGCTATATCAAATTTATACTTAAAACTCTCTCAACATTTAAAAAAAAAAAATCATCCACTAGAAGTATTTGAAATCTCAAAGGAGGAGAATCTTGATAAAGTGGGATTCTTCATGAATCCAATTCTATTCAATTGTATTCATGACTTGGTTTTTTTTTATTAAATTACTTTTGTTTATGTTATTAATGTCACTTATAATAGGAAATATATCTATAAGTCTCAATGATTATATTTAAAATAATGAATATGAGTGATATTATTTTGGAGCATTTCAATTAGATCAGATCTATTGATCAGGATAATATTTGTGGGAATGTCATTCTTAATAAGATATATAGCAAATTTCAATGATAGTATTTTCAATATGATCTTTAGGATGTTCCTAGCATGGGGCTCTCTTTCTTGTAGTTTAACAATCGACTCAATCAATCTATTCTACTTGAGGTTCCTATCTGAATTTAGATTGATAGAGTCTTACAAAATAATAGATGAATGGACTTATTTATTTATTCTTATTTTACAATCAAGCCTTCTTTAACTTCTAACCACTCTTCCATTATCCTTCTCGTCTTTCCCGCTTAAATTCACCTTCAAACATTTGTAGACTCTTTGTAGCAACTTTAACGACACTATTTTAAATACTTATGGTTCATTTATTTATAGTAACCCTATTTTTATTTAATATAATGATATCAATGTAGTGGAATTTGCCTTAAGAAATGATCCTTCCAGAATAGTGCAAATGACAACTCAAATTACAGTTCCTCTATTAGGGAAGCGCTATTAAAACTTCTCGTAGCTTGAATTGTGGGTCTAAACAAATCGAGCTCGACTCTAGTCACCCCAGCTTGATTAATTAACGAATTTCAAGCTTGAGCTTGAGGTTACTTTTTTGAGTTTAAGTTAGCTCATGAGTTGACTTATTTAATTTATTCTGAAAAAAAAAAAAATCATTCAAGCAACTATTATACTAAAATGATAAGAAATAAGAAATCATAAGAGAAATAATAATAAAATGAGATATAATTTTAAATGTATTTTAATAACTTTTTACTTAAAATTTTGAATTATAAAATATTTTTAAAGTATATATTTATATTAAATAAGCTAATTCATGAGCTTATGACTTGGGTTACGACAAGCTAGCTGAAGCTTGGCTTGTCTGCCAATCAAACTCCACTCATGAGTTATTTATCGAGTTAACCTAGAAATAACTCATGAGTCAACTTCACTCAATTATACCTCTATATTGAATTAGGCAATACACTTGATTCATCGCTCCTTCCGGAGAGTAAATTGATTAAAGAAAAGTTAATCTATGCCTCTAAATTTGAAATAAAATTAATTTCACAATGTGCCAAAATTGAGTAGATATCCCTAAGTGAAGATAACTTAGTTTTCTCTTACCAGAAAACAATATATTAACACAATCATAATGTCGTTAAGAGACTTGCACTTATTTGACGCTCTTTCTACCCATCAGGTCATCCCTACCGATGGTCGTCGTCACTTCTCGATTTTATATAACTAATAGGACTCTGCTTATCATTCGCCTCTTTTGCTCAGCTCTCATGTCCTCCCAGTATCCTACTTCATCCGATACTTGATAAGAATTTCTCATTCTCCTTTCCTAACAAAAAAATTAAAGATTTTTTTGTGCAATATTTAGAGATCTAAACTTCCAGTTCCTACTTGGTATACATCAAAATTATGTATCTCATACTGTGATTTGTTGCTCTCAATTTATCTTGCCTGTAAGATATTTTTTTCTGGATGAAGCATCGTGTTTCAATCTAGATAAAGTCATCCCTCTTCTCCTTGTAAGGATAGGTTTGCTAGAATGCAAACAGTATTCTCTTGGTGATAGGAATGTTATTGTCATTGACATCTTGATCATCATGGCTGCTGATAGCTTTCTCTTTGCTCTTCCTTTAGGTGACAGGGAATGTTATTTCATTGACGTCTTGATCATCATGGCTGATAGCTTTCTCGTTGCTCTTCCTTTAGGTGGCTAAATGAAGATGTGTGTGTCCATCGTCCAGGCGGCTAGTCTTCTACTCTTGGCCCTATCAACAAGGACTATCCCATAGCTATGTGTTTGGAACGACGACTCCAAACCCCATGATAGAGGAGTATTCGAAAGCAATGTTGTGTTGGTTGGAACATTCTTGTCGTGATTGACATTGAGCCTAATTAGTTTATTTTTTTTCTGAATGAACATGTATTGTTGGCTTTATGCTAAGTCCTTCAGTAATTCCCTCCCTCTTAACTGCTTCCGTTAAAACTAGATGGAGCCTTGCAAGGCAAAGCCATTGAGAAATAACATTTTAAATCAATTTTTTAATAGGAACAAACTAAAATTTTATTGAACTATAAAATGAAATAAGATCAAAATTATCTTTTGACTCTTTATGAAAGACTAAATAGCCTTCGAATATTTAAAAATTCTATTTTAGTCCTTTGACTTTTTTAAATAGAGAACTAAGTGATTTCATGACCGGACTAATATAGTCCTTATTTAAAGAGTCAAGAGATCAAATCGATGATATTATATAATTGAGTATAATTTTGATCCTTAAAAATAAATTAAGAGACTAATTCGATCGCTACAAAATATTATCCTCTGTTTTATAAGAGCTTGACAAATTAATTATTTTGTGCCATAGAAAAAATTATCCTACCAGACATTTAAAAAAAATCCCATATTTTTATGAAATATATTTTTAAAATAATAATAGTAATAATAATAATATGTTAGTTTAAATAAATAAATAAATAATTTAAATCCTAAATTTAGCTCAATTGGCTCCAGTGTATTCTTTCAAAGAAGTAACTTATGATTTTACATATTCATAGCATCTACGAGTGAATCTAAAAAGAGGCAAGCTTGTGGGTGATTTGACCCTCATCATTGGCTACTGATTTTCTTTAGTAATATAAGAAACTGTACTGAGAATTGAAAGATCTAAACGAGGAGTAATTAAGTACATTCCCCAAAAAAGAGTAACTTACTGTTGTGAGAAATGACAGAACCTCAAGAGTGATGGACAGAAACATAGGAGATATACGAGAAAACGTCGATTTCCAAATGCCGATTTTAAGTATCTGCGAGTTTGTGCGTTCAAAAGATTTGAACCTGGAAGGAAGAAACAGATGCACCCTTCTCTTTCTGCATCGATCTCTCTCAAAAAATGAACATATTTTCTGATAAGTTTTATATTATCTTTGTCTTTATTTATTTGTTCATGTATCTATTGCTTTCTTTCTTCTTCTTATTATTGTTATTATTTTGGTTGGAAGCTGGCTGTGGAAGATAAAGCAATTGAAAGCAAAGGAACCCAACCAACCACCACCATTATACCAACAAAGGGTGTGAGAAAGAAAGGTGATGCTCATAGTACTTTATTAAAGATTTAAACGTGGAAAAAAAAATGGACACGTTGTGGATCTATGATATGTACGTATTGTGTTTATATCTGCTCCAGAAAAAAAAAAAGGGGAGAGTAGTGGAGTGAAGTGCTCCAAGGATCCAAGCATACATATCTATGTAATGGCTTTCAAGAAATTTATGGCTCAAATCTATTTTTTTTAGTGCAACAGAAGGTGTTAAAAGATAAGTTTTATAGATTTGCATAAGAATATTTCAATAAATTTATGGCTTTTTTTTCTTTTAAAATTATTTATTTATAAATTATATTTCTATCAGTAGTTTAAGATTTGTTTTTTAATGTAAAAAATTTGAATGATAAGTAAATTTTGCCATGTGAATTTATCTCTATTTGTGGGGCGTACGATTAACAACTTTTTGTGAGGTCCATGTGACAAATTAAAATTATGAGATCTAATCATGGACAATTTATCTTATACAGACCAATTATAATTAGTAGGACATCATCAGGGGACATTTGATTAGTTGCAGGGCCAGCTTTGTCTTAAAAGTTCATTACACAACTCAAAATGATATTAGCTAAGCTAAACATTTGCCTTTTAAGATTGACAGCTTTTAATAGATAATTCAATAAAAAACCCAAAAAAATGATGACCATACAATTATCTATGAATCTCACATACAATAACACATGAACATCCTTTCACATTAACTTATTAAACCCTGATGTATGCCTAATCTTACTTGTCTACTCCAAAGTATCTAAAACATAACATCTTTTTTAATTGTCTCTCAATTTCATTATAATTGAAGAATGATGCAAATAGAAAAAGAATTGAGAAAATTTTTATGCTCTCTAATGGGTCTAAATCAAGATTTCTTATACACACATCATATATATAATAATGAGTGAAGAACATCCTTGGCCTCGTACATATGCCATGAAAAGTAAGTAGTAAAGAAATCCATAGTTATAGGTCAAGCTTAAGTATATAGTGCATTAGAATGCACATATTTTCATAATAATTTATAAGATGTCTTAATATTAAAAAATTGGGCAAATAAAATACCACTCCTGAAAAAAAAAGTAATACTTACCTGCCCAAACTTGTCAAGACATACTTGTTAAAATGAGAATGTGGAATAATCAATGATGGTCGAGCATGATACGCTTGAAGAAAACATAAATGAGAAAGATATAATATACTCATAGAACACTAATTAATATTAATATGATTCAACTTCAATCAAACTTATATGCATGAAAGAAAGAAGAAAATTTGATCCCCTAATAAAGAAGCCACAATCAAGGTGCATAAAATAAATACACACATGCACAAAGAGTAAGAAAAAAAAATCTTATACATGATATTATCTAATACTTTTTTTTTCTTTTTGACATGTATTGATGAAGTTGACAGTCCTTCAAAACCCTAACCATTATGAGATCGAGTATGTAATGCATGAGATCTTTAAGTTGGCAAACCTTCAAAGTCTTCCCATGATCTCAAGTAGGAGGATACAACAGATTCCTCTATCAACACATATATAGGTGATCTTTCGAGAGTTCGGGACACCACCTTCTCCACGTACCGAGACTTCAAAGGTTAGTAAAGAAGATTTTTGTGACTGCACACTCTAACAAGTCGAGCCAGAGCAGCTTAAATTCTTTTGCAACCTGAAGCTTAAGGTTCGAATGTGTGTATGAGGTCAGACTCAATAAGCCCAGATGTGGTTGAGTCGCTGGCAGCTCCGTCTACTCAACACGCCATAAAAAAAATTGTAGTAGAGGAACCCCTATTTCGTCAACCCGTTAGTAGGGATTGTAAAAAGTATAAAAGGCTTATCTGACTCGACAAGTTTAAGTAGCTGTAGTCCACTAAATTCTTCTAAGTGATTGGAGAGTCAAAGTTATAGTGAAAAGGATAAGTCTCAATCAATAGCTATCGAATGTGTGTAAGCTCTGAGATCTCAAACCATGAAGGATGACTTCAAATCTACAAACTTCAACAAATCTAGCTTGGGGAGTGCGTTTCTCGACAGCTCAGGTCTAAAGCCTGAACGGGCGTATGAGGTCAGACTCAATAAGCCTAGATGTGGCCAAGTCGCTGGTAGCTTTGTCTACTCAACACACCATAAGAAAGGTCATAGTAGAGGAATCCTATTTTAACAATCAGATGACAAAAGCTATTAAATCCTAACTCACCTAGTCTGATGAACTTAAGTGACTCAGATTGAGGTCTTCTCAATTGGTTATATGTTAAAATATTACCTATATTTGGTACTACCAACTAAGCCCCAAAACTTGCAAAATCTTCCATCAAGCCCACCAAAGCAAGAAGTGAAGGGTAGAAGGTACATAACTCTCCTAACAAATAAGTAAAGATAAATCAAATAATCCTTCACTAATGTCCATTGTATAAAGCATATGATAGAAGAAACCAAAGCCTCAGAACTTAAACCAAAGCTTTGAAAGGCATGCGACAGCTAGCTCTAACTAGTGTCTGAAGTTGTGAGCACAACAACCACAGAAGTCACAAGAGCAGAAATGAAAGAACTTATGAACGACTAAATTTATAAAATTACTTTATTTTATTAATTCAGAATTTATATACAAGTTTTTATTTTACATCTTTTTATAAGCTTGCACCTACCAAAAAAAAAACAAACAAACAAACAAGTGGTATATTGTCATTCGTAGAGGACTAAAGTCTATCTCCTAAATTTTTGCCTGAAGAAGAAGCTAACAGCTTCGCTCTGCTCCTTCTAAAGACCGGGCACTGCACTTCTGGTACTTGCACAAAGCAACAAAAATATTAGCAAAAAAGAAAGAGAAGAAAGACTATGTAGGCATGTGTAAAGCTCAGGCAAGTTCTGAATGACACCTATAATTATATAGTATAAATGTTACATCTATATTTGATTACAATAATAAAAAATATTGAGCGTGTATTAAAAATGCTATAAACTAAAGTGACAGTGGTAGAAAGGGACGATAAGAGGCAGCAAAATCTACTAATGTCAATCTGTGAAAATCTTTGAAGATAAAAAAAATAGCATGACGCCAAAGCACAGACCCCCAGAAATCCTCTAAATGAAACCCTCAGCGTGACATCCAAATAATTTTTTGGAGATCTGCAAAATAAAAACCTTAGTGTAACATCCAGAATAAATAATTGGAGATCCACAGAGTCAATCAACATGCAACAAATATAGTTCGCTCTAGATGTAAATCACATTTATTGGAGAGAATTTGTTGACCTCAACATAAGAGCCAAAGTCCTGCTCAAATCACGGTTCAAATCCTGAAACTTTGCATAAAACCTGCTAAAATTACTGTGCATTCAATGCCATTTACGTCACCTTCCGTATCCTCTGCATGAATCCAGTGCTCGATCAGACTCTGCGTTGTTAAAACAAGAGCTCGAAGATCTCAATTTTTTCTTTGCTTCAATGTCTCTCCCGCATGCGTGAAGCCCTCATGCCATCGAAATCCCAGCCACCTCATTCCTCACATTCTCCTCTGTCTCCGACTGAATCCCACACTAGCAGCCAAATCTCCTGCAAGATCCACGTAAGCCTCCCGTCCCTCCTCCCTTCTATTCGATCTCCACCTCCAACCTTCCTCCAACTAACATAATTCCACCTAGCATCAACTAACCTCACGCCTCTATTGAATCCAGTCACTTGCTCCTCTACCCATCCGATAACGAGGAGCTCCCGTCGACCTCCTCGGTCGCACATCCCTATAGGATGAACCATTTGAAACCACTACTAGCTTTGACTTAGCTCGACACTCACTTCAACCTGTCAACCCCTACCCATTGTCGAAGCCATATCCGATCCTAAGCCTGTCCAACCCCTGCTTCCACCTAAAATTGAACTTCCTTCCCTGTTTGAAGACTTACCAGAGCTGTAACTTACATGTTGCCTCCCTATGCCCAACCAAGATCCCCCTATAGCTCAATCTTCCTTATAGTAAGCTTAAGGTAAATTCTCCTTCTCTCTTAAAATTTTTTAATATTAATAGTTTTATTAATATTAATATTATTAATATTATATATATATATATTAATATATAGATATTAATATATATAGATTAATATATATAGATATTAATATATATATATATATATATATATATATATAAAGAAAGAGAGAGAGAGAGATACAAAAAAAGAAGAAAAGATTAAAAGAAGGGAAAAAAAGAAAGAAAAGTCCTAAAATAAAAAAAAAGAGAGGGGAGAAAGATTTGCATTTCTTCATCATCATCACCTTCGTACTCGCAAAGGTATAACATTCTTAACTCAAAATCCTGCATTCGGTGCTCATAGCTCGCCGGCAGACCATCCTATGCGCTCTCATAGCACGGTGGGAGAAAACCTAGTGCGACACTTGCGGCGAGGTGGGTAGGCCTCTAAGCGCTCTCATAGCTTGGCGAGGAGAAAATTAAGTACTCATGCGTACCTCAGTGCCGGTGGAGAAAGAAAATTATGCCATTTTTTTAAAAAATAGGTACCTCGAAGATCTCTAAGCGCTCTCGTAGCGTGGCAGGGATTGAAGACTACGGCTGCGGTGTCGCCTGACACATACCTGAAGCACTCTCGTAGCGTAGAAGGGAAGGCCCGACTACTAGAATTTCCCCTAAACAGGGGAGAGTACTCCGAAAGGCTGCCAAAATTTTTGGTGAACTAAGGACCTAAGTTTAGACAATGACAGAAGACCTGAATTTGAACTAAACATGGGACTTAATTTGGACTGAAATGAATAATTGACAGAGGACCTGATCATGAACTGAACATAGGGGACGAGACTTAAACAATCAATAAGAAATTTGGACTTGAATATGACACATGGAACAAAACTCTAAATTAACAAGTGAATGACCTCAACAAAAAATTCAAGCATTAAAATGATAATATAGATCATTTAAATAACTATTAATAAATAATCAAAGAACTCGTAAGAAATAAATCTCCAAATGCCATTTTCTTGCATGTAAGCATCGACAAGCATTAGTCATTTATGAATAATGAGTAATAGACTATGTGACTTATGACATTCAACCAACCAATCAACAAGTAACAGTAAAATGATTCTTAAGCATGATAAATCTACAATGTATACAAGCTCCTACAAGTCACTATAAGAGACTTGTCATGCATACGATAGCTTACTTACAGGTTAGAAAAGGAGAATAACAGAAAAAATCTCCTACCTGCGATGGCTAACAACTTACAACAAATGTGCTAATTCATTAGAAAGCTCTTAATGAATGTGATATGCTCACGAGTAGAATGTGAAGTATGTGCAACAAATATAATGACACCCCTATAGCTAATGTTAAATGACTTGTAAACAAGTATGATGATCCCCGACAAATAATGAAAGATGAATATAATAAACACAATGGTGTTCATAAGGAGGATATATGGGATATATAACTAATGCATGCAAACACTAGAAATCGATGATGACAATCAATAAGTTATAAATATAATGAATTTTCCCTAAATAAAGTTAAGAGAAATGCAATGCATAGGACACACAACCTGGAAGTGAAGGACAACACACTCGTAATACACATGCGATCCTATAAATCATTGTAGGAGAGCTGCCATGCATACAACATCTAGCCTACAAGTGGAATAGAGGTTTGTAGTGAATACAAGGAATATGAAATAGATATTATGATGTCCCTTCGATCAATGAAAGCTAACTCGTAAATAAGTACAGTAGTTAGTCATGAGCACTGAAAGTCAACATACAGCTAAACACATTAAGTCCTGCAAGAGACACAAAATGAACAGTCAACCAAGAAATATTTGAAAAAGTTCGAAGCAAATATAGCTCTCATGCAATTTATGTCATTTAATTGTAAGTGAACATGACAATCCACCTGCGAACGATGAAGCTTATTGCGAACATACATAATGATGCATATGATGAATGCGAGCAACCACAAGCAAATGTTGGAGAGCCCTTAATCATATAGCAGTCCACTTACATGTGATAAGAAATAACATGCAGTGGATGTTGAATCGTCCCTACGATCAGCAACTACTCAATATCAATCAAATGCACCAGTCCCCTGCAAGCGAAGGAAGTCAACATACAGCGAACATTTGTGACATCTCATCAGCCAATATCAGCTAGTTAGCAAATGAAAGTTGCAGCTTCTTATAAATGCTGAAAATTAATGTCCGAAGAATTCGATGATCCACTAGCCAATCTTCATGAAGGGGTTAGTGGCGGACGCAACAACACCTAACAATCAACTTCACAATGCAAGCAAACACTGGATGATATGCAGCAAATTCAAGTGCCTATGGGCCCTTGTAGGAGGCCCAATATACACACTAAATATTATCTACAAGCAAAATGACAAATGATTACAGTGAATGTAAATGTTTACGAGCTATTGAAGGAGGCCCGTTATACATTCAACATGCTGTCTATAGGCAAATATGAAAGAACTATAATAGATGCAAGCACCTATGATCGACCGTAGGAGACTCATTAGTGCACTATAATCTGCCTATATAAAATAGTAAATAACTCAATTCACAATGCCATGCCACCGGATCTGTAACATCCATGCAAGAGAATATAAGATGTTTATAAATTCCCAAATAAAACCTAGCCCCATGCCACCGCATATGCAAAACTCATACAAGTAGATAGAAGACATCCACAAGCTGCTATGCCACACCACCGAATTTGTAACACTCATACAAGTAGATAAAAGGCATCAACAAGCTTCTAAGCATAATACTATGCACACTCAAATGACATCACTTGCATGGCTGATCGATGTTAAATATTTTAAAATGCCCCATAAATACCTGAATGGGCCCTGACAAACGTGTTATGAGTACACACATGACATCAGAGGATGTTACACGGGTCAATAAGTGAAATCAAGTTTGAACCCGATCCTTCTATGTGGGTCAGTAGAAGTTGACACGGTTCTAATTGTCAAACAAATATACGTTCATGATGTCGACAGGGATATTTATTTTATATGTTCATATTATGCTTTCAAGATCTACAACAAAGAAAATTCACCAATAAAAGCATAAAGACGACAACAAACTCGATCCTCTATCGGCAACTGACAGAGTCGATAAGGTTTAACCAAATAAAATTGCCCATGAATACCTCAATGATGGCCACGTTGAACGTAGACCTCATCTAGAGGGATTAACCCCATATATTTAAAATATCTCCCTAACTCTTAAATGCCGATGAAATTCAAAATATCAAAGATACTCAAAATTATAAAAAAATCTAAAATATTTAAAATTGAAATTAGCCATCAAAATACATAAAGAAAAATCCATCTATCTTCCGTATTAACTTGTCGAGGTGGACAAGTTTGAAAATATACTTCAGCTCACAAAGAGCTAATGTCTGATCGAGAATATTACTAGGATTCATTCTCAATCTATCTCCTGTCAGTAAGAATGTGACATTGATCTTCTAATCGGCGGTTTGGTCGGATGGCTCTGCAAAGAACCCGTGGCCTGGCCAGATCGGCTCCACATGGTTAACGATTAAGAGATAAAAAGACAATTTTTTCACATTTAGGTCTTGGGGCATCACATAAATTGATTCATATGTCACTTGATTTATGTAAGTTCTCACTGAAAGAATATACCCAACACCTACATCTATCATAGTTTATTAGAGAGTTTTTGGTCATGAATGATGATTATGGGATCCACCAAACATAACCATTTAATCAAAAGTACTTTCTCATCCATCTTTACCATTTCATCCTCACTCTTTATCACTAGCATATTTGAATGCCTTTGTAGTATTATTATAATGCTTTACCGTTAGAAACATAACAAATTTGGTCTTTAAATTCCAAAATTATTTGATCAATTAAACTTATTAATCCCAAACTTTATGGTCATCATTCTTAAAATTATGCTATGATATGATGCCCAGTTTATTAAAAGGAGATGATTAAGAATGATGTGCTTAAGATAAATACAAATATAAAAAAATAAAGCACAACTAAATATCACTAGGATTTATGTGATTTGGCATTAATCAAGACTAGGCATATGAGAAATGAGAGATGATTCAATCCATGAGTAAATTAGATATAATCAGAATGTGTAAAATAAGCTAAATCATCATCCCATTCTTAATTCTCAATTACACAAAAAGAGTAAGAAGATGAAGACTAAAATCTCATTATGTAGAGATTATCTCATAAAAAAAATATTTTCTTATGTTCTTAAAATAGCTATCCTAACATTGAGAGGAATATTAAAGGAATAACAGAGATGTTCAACTGCTTCATACAAAGGCTTGTTGGGGATGGAAGTAAGACAACACGACGAAACAAACAAGAAAAAAATAAAAATACAACAGAAAGTAATAGACACCTAGAATTTAACGTGGAAAAAACTCAAAATGGGAAAAAATCATGGAGCCACACCACACTAAGAAATCAACTATAAAAATATGGAGAAGTACATATCTCTCTTCTCTTTCGCCATCTCCTTGCTTCTCTTTACACTTGTACCTTTCTCACACTCAAAACAAAAGAGAAAGTCAAGATAATAACACCAAGGGATGCTACCCTTGAGAAAAACAAGAAAGAAAACTGTTCAATCATCCTCGAAGCATTGCGGTGCCAATTTGGAGCATTGCAGTGCTCAAAGCTTTGATCCTGATTCATTTGATGCTGTTGTGGCTCTCAAACCATCAGTGTAGTGACATCGAATTCAGAGCATTAATGCGCTCCGCTCTCTATCATTTCTTCCAGCAAACTCTATAGCGCCGAGGCACTCGGCTACATAATGTCGGGGTACTCGGGTACACAACGCCGTGGCGCTCAGGTACTCAACACCCGAACTCAAGCAGGGGGAGGACCCCCGCAGCCCTCCAACAAGCATGAGAAGTTAAGTTGAGGTCCAAGATAATAGTACAATCCGATTGATCAACACAATTAGATTCCACACAGAACTAGCATAGATTACATAAAAGTTTTTAATAATTTTGTCCACTTTATTTACTTACATACATCATCATAGTTTTTCAATGATTTTGCCCACTTTAAATGTTTATGACTTTGGATGTTCATTAGAATATTAGTCATGGATGTTTTTAATATGAGATGCAATTAAATATCTCTTGATGAATTTAATAAAAAAAAATCTTTGATATCTTGGCTGATCTTATTTTTCTTATTGCTTTCATGCTCATCAAAATATTACCTTCTTTATTAAATTTGGTGGGAAAGTTGTAAACAAATCTCATAGTTTTCAATATGTAATTTTGTGAATTCTTGACTCTTAAGGCTTCATTTAGGATAGCTTTTGGCCAGTGTTTTTTCACTATTTTAAAGAAATATTTATGCCAGAAAACTGCACTAGAAAACAATAAGAAAACTATCTCAATCAAAGCCTAAAGCTTCATTTGGGACATCATTCTTAATGCTTTTTAAAACTATTTTTTTAGTACAGAAATTTCGCAAAAATTTCTTGATCTCAAAATTTTTGTGCTAGAAAGCTTCTTTAGAAAGTACTAAGAAATCTGTTCCAATCGAAGCCTAAGACTTCATTTGGGATAGCTTTCTACTATTAAAACAATTTTTTGCACAAAAATTTTTAAACTAAAAAATTATTTTAAGAAACAATAAAAAAATAGTCTCAAATAAAACTGGTGTACTTTGCCATAGTTGCCACTTTACAACTCTTATAAAATAATAGTGTATAAAAGCAGTCAACAAGCCGTATATAGAAAAACGATAAATAGAGAAGAAAAAAAAAGACAACCAAGCAGTTATCCTCCCATAGAAATCAAATTTACTATACTATTTCACTCCAATCGCTCTCTCTCAATTCTTTGTTGTGATGTACTCCTAATGGTCCCATATCGTGAGCCTTATAGTACTGATAAAAAGGGCAGCTTACCTTTGTTGAAAATAATAATAATACTAATAATAAGTATTATGCTCTCCTGAGTGGTTCAATTATCCTTAAGATTTTTCCTCCTTTAAGAACAACATTTTCTTTCAGGAAAGAGACTGCAAATTGAAAACTTTGCATAGCTAATAGTATAAAAGCCAATGAGGAGACTAAGTATATATATTATATTATGAACACCAATTTACTCCGTATAAGAATATAATATTGTTACATAAAGAGAGGTCTACTATGACGTTGTACCTCCAACACAACTCATTTTGGTCTGTTGGTTGAGAGCTTAGACTTCCAACTAAAAGGTCTTGGATTCGAGTCTTTGTGTATGTGTTGTGTGTGTGAGTTTACCTTAATTGATCTAAATGTCCAAAAAAAATGTTGTATCTCCAACGTTTGCCACATCAAAAGAGACTCGCAGTGCATTTTGTAGATGCTCGGTGGATGCAGTGGTAGAATCTGAATCAATAGGAGAGTGAGAGAGATAAGGGGGACCAAAACAAGTAACTATTAATTAGGAGATTAGATGATCATACTAAGACATCATTTGGGACAGTTTTCTTACGGCTTCTTGAAGTAGCATTTTAGTGCAAAATTTAAAATTTTTGTACTAAGCTTTTTGGTGCAAAATTTAAAAATTTTGCATTAGAAAGATGTTTTAAGAATCAGTAAAAAAGTCATCCCAAACGATGCCTATGGGTGTTTTTCAGCTATTTAACCTAAAGCAAAATAGATGTAAAATACTTTAAATAAAATATTAGTGTTTGAATTGAAGTAAAAGAAATACAAAATAAAATTTTAAAATATTTAATCTCCACTTCAATTTTAGAGTATTTGTAAATAGCAAGATTTAGTTTGACCATTTTTCAAATACATTGTAAATTCTCTATCATTGTCATTGCTGCCTGCTGCCCATCACCCATCGTCACTCGCAACAAGCCTCAGCTATCAGTTGTTGCTGTCGCCGCTACTACCGTCGTCGGCCAACGGCTATCACAATGGTTGGATTTTACACTGTATTAATTTTACTTCAAGTCTAATAAAAAAATAATTACTTTTATTTATTTTATACTCATCTAAATAGCTCAAAATATTTCAAATATATAACATTTCTCTTACACTATATTTTATTTTCCTTCGTATTATTTTTCAACAAATCAAACGGCTCCTAAATTTCGGACTCTATATATTTCTTATTTTTTTCAAGCCAATGCCATGCATGCGCAGTAAGTTAAAAATAATTTTTGAATTTAAATTCAAAATTATTGTGTTTGTTTAACTACATTTATTTATTTATTTTTCATTCTAAAATAATATTCTTATTTTCTAGCGAGTACTGTCGCCTTCAGTTGTACATAGGTCAGTAGAGCTAGTAAACGCGAACTTATAACGTGCGGATTTTACACATATGAACTATCAATTCAAAGTTTATATATAACGGCGTGCATAATTAGGTGTAATGATTTTTTAGTAAATTATATCAAAGTTCTATTTATTAATTATTCGTATGTGTTAATACTTTTATAATTAATGATTTATTTTACCGATTGAGACAAATCTTAAAGTTTTGTTACAGTCCTAAGAAAAATTATTTAAGAAGAAAAATTTATAGCTGAAATGATTAAATTTTGTATAATTATCATAATTTCTTCAAGACTTGGGTCATAATTTCATATTATTTTATAAGAAATCTTAGAAGACATATCTCATAATCTTTATTTGTTCTACAACTATTACTACATTAAGAAATAAGCCATAATCAATATTAGAGCTATAACTATTATTATATCAAGAGCTTTATTACAACCTTTGCTTGCATCATAGCTAATATCACATCAAGATTTATGTAAAAAGCTTTCCTTAGAATGCAACTATTACTATATCGATGCTTAGGTTATAACACATCCTATGACATAGCCATTGATGCATCTAGATATATACTACAACCTTCACTATATCATAATGATCAGCATAACAAGCCATGTGCCACAATAAAACATGTGCCATAATCAAGGCTTGCTATTGATGATCATGTTACCACTTGCATCATATGATGTAGTAAGGATTATATTGTGATCATGTTATCAGTTACTTTGCAACCTTCACTTGCGTTACAATCATCATTATTTATATGAAAAAAGAAATAATTAGAATTATGCTACAACCATCATTACATTAACATTTGATTGCTTCCTATGCTTGCATTGTAATCATTATCGTATCTTGAATTACCTTGCATTCTTCATTTGCGTCGTATTCATCATAGAATCAAGGCCTTTGATGCAACTTTTACATACAATGTAGTCATTATAAGATAAAGGCATTTACTATTACCATAACTTGTAGTATAGTCTTCACCTCATTAAGGCATACATCATAATTGTTATTACATCAAGGCTTATGATGTAGCAATCATTACATCAATATATGTGCCAAACCTTTCATTTGTGATGCATTCATTGCTATATCAATGCTTCTGTTGTAGTCACAACAACATCAAAACCTATATTGTAGCCCTCTGCTATAAGACTTGCACTTTTATCTCTACCATGAAATTTATATAGTAGCTAAATTTAGTAAAACATTTATTCTATTCATCTCTTTCAAGACCTACACTATAGCTATCTCTCTCAACGCAAACTTCTCAATTGTCTTGCTCAAGATATGCTTCAATGCTGCCTTTTGAAAGACCAATGCCACCGTCATCTCCAAGACATATGTTTTTTATGCCTCTTCAGATACTAGCATTGCGGCCATTTCCGGCTATGTTGACCACCATAATTACTGACAATAATAATAGCTCATTCTTTTGCATTATATTGATGTTTTTTGGATTCAAAGGGAAAGGTAATACTTTGTATCTTTCTCATTTTATTAAAACCAATTCAATTGTGTAAGACCCAATAGATTTTCTCTATCTTATTTTTTACATAAAAAATCATGCACTTTATTTTATATTTTACTTAACTATTTGTACATATGTGAGATTGAATGGAGGAACTATTTAACACCCTTTTTGGTATGTAAAAAATTATAAGATAGTTAATTTTTAATGTGATCAACTCACCCCGCATAAAAGCTAATGCATCTTTTAATGATATATATCACCCATTATGATAATTAATCTGTAAAAGATGTTATTGTACAACAAGACATGTTATTACTTATTTTTTTCCCATTCACTATACTTTTTGGTAGTAACTAGAAGGATAATCTCTATCCTTCATAGCAAGAGTCATGGGGCTAAGGCGGAAAAATCTTTATTAAGGAAAAGAAAAAAAATGATTTTTAGGACAATTCAAAAATGAAGTGTGTTTTTGTCTGTTTATAAATGCAATGGTATATATATATATATATATATATATATATATATATATATATATATATATATATATATATATATATATATATATCAAAAAGAAAGTTATCTCCTTCAATAATTTACTAGATCAGAAAAGTGAGCACTACTGAAATTCATATTATATGAAATGCACATCTCCACTCTGCTAGGGTTTCTCGAGTCTTCTCGAGTTGCTCTCTTGGGGCAATTTTTGCATTTCTCTAGTGATCTCCTTGTGTGTTCTTCAGGTCTCAGTCAGATCTGCTTCGTGCACCTCATAGGGAAGTTTCTTATTTTTTGGCTTGTTTTTTTTTTAATTTCGTTCATGTCGTTTGGTTCGCCTTTTGTGATGGCTGCTCTTCTATCGGGGGTTCCCTCCGGTGGATTAGCAGCTAACTGAGTTAATCTCATAGATCCTAATTTTCATAATGCGTGTAACAAATCACGATCTTTTAAGGATATTATTTTTGGTTCTGGAACTTCCACCCCTTTTTCAGATCTCATGCCTACCACTCATTGTGGTATGACTTCCCTATGGATATCAAAAGAGGAGGTGTTGGCTTTGGCTGCTCCTTTCATGTTTGCTCTTGTTGGTAAGTTTACAATGTGTAGGCTAAAACTCAATCTTATCCGTTAGTTTTTCTTTAATCTTAAACTCTCTGGTGGTTTTTCAATAACTTTATTAGATCCGCATTATGTATTAATAAAGCTTGAAAATGACTTGGATTATAGTCCTGTCTTTGCCCATAGATTTTATTATGTTTGCAATTGCTTTATAAAGCTGATTAAATGGACCCCTTTCTTAGATATTTCAGCTTAATCATATATTGTTCCTATTTGGATCTCCTTTCCTGAACTTCGCTCACATTTTCTTTTTCTCCCAAAATTTTGCATGGGTTGGGGAGCCTTTTTGGTCATCCTTTACAAGTCGATAACGCTATGGCTGTTGGTTCTTGACCCTCTATTCCAAGAGTTTCTGTTGAGCTTGACATTACCAAATAATACCAAAACTCAAATATGGTTAGGTCCTAAAAAGTATGGTTATGTCCAAAAGGCTGTTATGGAAGATTTCCCTACTTTTTACGATCATTGTAAAACCCCAGGCCATAAAAATCTGAGTGTTTTCATTTGAATCCTAATCTACGGAAGAGTCATATTACTAAAACTAAATAGGACCTTCCTATTACCTTTGCTACTCCTAATTATTCGAATGAGGCTACTATAACTACCCCAGTTATTAATCTTACCAACGATACCTCTAATCCTTCACAGAATTGTACCCCTAATGTTGTGAAAAACCCAAAAACTAAAATCCCTATAGTGGGTATTATTAACAAAGGTGATATTGTGATTACTACTATTAGTATTTCTGCTTCTATTTCCTTAAATATTTCTAAAATGATACCATATATTAATTTATATGTCTTAACTTCTCCTGTTAATATTCTAAATGATTCTACAATTGTTGGTGCTGATGATGAACTCTCTGATTCTGAGAGTGTCTGCCCTTTAGGCCATTCTGGAAAGTAGTGGGAAGAGGGGGATATTAACTCTGATTGTGAAAGGCATTCTTCCAACAATTTTGATAAACTGGGTAAGGAAAATCTTACCAATTTTACAAAAGATGATGGTATATGGCTTCCTGCTAAAAGTAAGAATAAAAATAAGAAAAAAAAGGTGACTATTCACTCACCTAGAGATGTGAGAATTACATGATCCTTATCTTCTTCCCAAAATGTTGTTAATGTTTAGTTCTATTATTTGGAATGCTAGGGGTGTTGGAAAACTTGAGACTTGAATGTGTATTCGTAACCTTTGTGGTATTCATAAAATTAGTTTTTTAGCTTTGTTAGAGCCTATGATGGATTCTTCTAAAATTACGACCCGTTAGAGACAATTAGGTTTTGACTTTTCCTTTGCTAGCTCTTCTAGTAAGATTTAGATTTTCTGGAATGATAATGTGAATCTTTCTATTCTGGGCGATTTTTGTCAAGTCATTCATTGCAGCTTTACTATTTTTAATATTTCTATCTTTGGGTCTATTTTATACTAAATGTTCCACAACCAACCTTTATGGCATAGCTTAACTAATTTTTCTAATTCTTTGAATGGTCCTTAGTTTGTTGGTGGAGCCTTTAATACCATTTCTCATTATTATGAAAAAGTGAGAGGCTCCCCTCCTAATTTGAATGTGATGGAGGACTTTAATAATATGATTAGTGATTGTGGCCTAACTAACATTGGCTTTACGGGCCCTAAATTCACATGGTCCAACAATAGAGTTTGGGAAAGACTAGACCATGCTCTTTTCAATGGTGGTTGGCTTTCCTCTTTTCCTAAGTCTATGGTTGAACACCTGAGCCATACAGTATCTGATCACTGTCCCCTCCTTAAATTTTCTCAAGAAATATCTTGTTGTGCTAGCTCTTTTCAATTCCAAAATATGTAGTTGAGGTTTAACTATGTTTATCCTATGGTGGAGAAGAATTGGGTTGCCCCATTGCCTTATTTCTAAGGGGACAATGATATGATTTTTTTTGGTATAAAACTTAAAAGGTTGAAGTAAAATTTGAGATGGTGGGATAAGCATAAATTTGGAAATATTTTTGATAATATTAGCAAGACAAAGAAAGTGGTGTCCTCTCTTGAGAGCCAACTTGCTGATGATTCTGGTAACATTGTGAGGGATCAAATTGAATTGGCTAAGGCTAATTTACTTAATCTCCAAATCTTAGAAGAGGAATATTGGAGACAAAAAGCAAAAAAAGCAACCTCTAAATATATCTATGAAGGTGATAAAATTTTGAAATATTTCAATGCTTTAGTGAATGCTAAGAGAACCAAATCTTCCATTAATGGGATCAAGTTGGATTCTAGTGACTGGTGTGAAGATCCTGTTTTAATTACTTATTCTTTTATTTCTTATTTAAAAAGCTCTTTTAGTGTTGATAAGCATATTATTCCTTTAATAATCATGACATTATTCCATTGAGGACAATCCTTCTTTATCTGTTCTTCCTAATGAGGGGGAGATTTTCAATGCTTTGATGTCGATGAACAAGGATTCTGTGGCTGGTACTAATGGTTTTCCTACTGCTTTTCTTTTTTCAAAAGTGTTAGAAATTTTATTAAGATGGATCTTTGTATGGTTGTCTTGGCTTTCTTTGATGGTTTTTTCATTCCCAAATGCTTTACTTCTACCTCTATTATTTTAATTCCTAAAACGTCTAACCCTAATTATAAGAATGATTTTAGATCTATTAGCCTTTACTCTACCTTTAACAAGCTTATTTCTAAAGTTATGGCTAATAAATTAGCTCTTTTACTTTCTAAAATTATTTACTATTAACCATACAGGGTTTGTTAAAGGTAGGAACATTGCTGATACTATTTTTCTTGCTTAGGAATTGCTTCATGAGATTAATAAAATAGTCCACAGTCACAATCTGGTTTTAAAATTAGACCTTTCTAAGGCTTATGATAACCTCAATTGGTCTTTTTAATTTAGCATTTTGAAACTCTTTGGCTTTAACGATAGTGTTATTAATCTTTTTAAAAGCATTATTGAAAATTGTTGGTTTTCTTTTATCATCAATGGTAAATCGCATTGTTTTTTAAAGGTGCATAAGGTATCAGACAAGGTGAGCCTTTGTCTCTGGCTCTTTACATTATAGCTACCGAACATCTTTCAAGGGTTTTATCTCTTTTTTTTCATCAACAGTACTTGTTCTCTTAAGAATTTTGGAGGTATAGAGATTAGTCATCTTTACTTTGCTGATGATATTATTATTTTTTGTAATAGTTCCCTTAGATGTGTTTAGAAAATTAGGAAGCTTCTTTCAAACTTTGAAAAGGAAAGTGGCTTATTTTTTAAAAAATAATAAATATTCTTTTTTTAGAAGTAAAGGCATGTCTTCTGTGCATAGCAATAACATTGCTACATATGTTGGTTTTTGCAATCAAGTTTTGCCTATTTATTATCTTAGTACTCCTTTATTTAAAGGTCATAAACGCTCTTTTTTGTTTGATAAACTTTTTTACTTTTATATATGCTAACATTTCTTCCTAGGAGTGTAAGTTGCTTTCTATGGGGGCTAGGCTCCTTATTAAAAGTATTTTGTGCTCTATGCTTATATATTTGATGCAAACTATTAACCCTACCTCTAATATTTGTGACAAATTGATGAAGTAATCAAATTTTTTTGGGGATCTACTGTTGATTCCAAAAAGATCCATTGGCCTAGAAGGTGGATTAGGTTGCAAATTAGTCCATGACTTAATCAAAGGTTTTTCTTTCAAACTTTGGTGGAAATTTAGGAAGAATGATTCTTTATGGGCCAATTATATGCAACTAAAATTTTTAAAAGAATTTACATCCCTCTCTTGCTTCTTTTAAGTAAGGTAAACCCCCTGGGTGGAAAAGACTTTGTAATATTAAATTGTTAGCTGAATCTACCATTCAATGGGGAATTCGTAATAGATCTTCCCTTTTTTGGCAAAATGATTGATTAGGTATTGGGTCTATTGACTCGTACCTAAACAATCATTCTACCTCTCCATTGAATGTCTCTCACTTTATTAATGACGGTAATTGGTCTATTAATTGTCTCTTGGAATTCATTCCCCAATGTTTAGTTGATATTATTTGTGTGATTCCCATTAATCTTGCTATTCTGGATCAATTTTTTTGTAATTTGTCTCATGATGGTGATTTTAGTATTAGTAAAACTTGGCATTATTTCAGATACAAGAAACATTCCATTCCTATTTTTGGATATTTATAGAAGTCTAACTTTCCTCTAAAATTTTCTTTATTAGTGTGGAGAGTTTTGAGAGATTTTTTGCCTGTTGATTCCAGGCTTCAAACCCAAGGTTTTAATTTAGCTTCTAAATGCTAATATTGTTATAGTTCTAAAATTATTTACCATATTTTTCTTTATAATCTGGTGGCTGCTAAGGTTTGGATGGATGTTCAAAACATTTTAAACATCTGCATTAGTTTTAATGCTTGCAACATTATGGCTTTTTTAAATGATTCGAATCATAACAACTTTTTTAGCCAAAGGGTAATGGTGATTCCTTGTGTTATCTCATGGATTTTATGGGGGGGAAGAAATAATTGCAAGCATAAAGGGATCAAGATGTGCCATGAAAGGATTCTTGGTTCTTTGAAATATAGAATTTAGCAGTTATTTGTGGTTGAGGTGCTTGCTGCTAAGCATTTTAATGGTAGGAAGGTACGGCTTACCTATTTCAACATCAATTATGAACATTCTGTCTTTAATTTGCCTCCTAAGATTATTAAGTGGTCTAAACCTATTATGGGGGAGTTAAAACTCAATATTCATGTTTCCTTATTTAACAATCATTATGGGTTTGGGTGGCTTATCCATGTTGATAATGGGAAGTTTTTATATGGTTTTGGTGCTACTTTCCCTTCCCATGACATTTTATCTGCTAACCTCAATGCTCTTTATACTATCTTAAAGGAAAGTTTTGCATTAAATTTTCAATCCTTAGGGATTGAAACTGATTCCAAGACCCTTACGGATATTATTATTCAGAATAAAAGTATCAATCTTAATAACTATTATGTTCTGCAAAGAGTTAAGGTCATGCTTGGCAAGCATGTTTATAGGATTTCCACTATTAAGAATGCTGGTAATGTTTATGCTATTTGGCTGGCCAAATCTGGGTCTACTAGTTATGATTTAATGTCTTATTATCAGGCCAATGTTCCTCAATTCCTTAAATGTAATATCCTTTTGGATGTTGTTGGATTTCCTTGCATAGTGGCGCATGGCTTTTTCCTGTTTTTGTTTTCTATGATTATATCTATTTTGGTGTTCTTGTGAATTTCCTTTATCTTGATCCTGTATGCTTGATGTTTTGTTTGTTTTGATTCTCTGCCTATTCCTTCTATTTTTCTCTTCTATTGTTTCCTTTGCTCATCTGTGAATCTCTATTTGGTTTCTGGAGCTGTCTTTGGGCTTCTAACTTTAGCTTTGTGCGAGTGTTGGCTGTTTTTATGGTGAGCTTGGGTTTGTGGCTATTCCTTTCATTTGTTGTTGGGTTGATGTTCCCGTGTGGCTTCCCTTTTGAATTATTTTGTTTATGTCATATTTTTTTGTTCTGCTCTTGGCTGTATCTTTTATGGAGATCGTTGGTATTTCAAGATCCATCAAGTCTCGATCTCCTCTTTTGGGTAATGACACCTGGCCTTTTTAGTTATTTTTATAGGTTGTTTATCTTGACTGTAATTAGTTGGGATATGTTGCTCTCAGGTTTTGTTTTCCCTTTTGATTGTAGCTCTTATGAGTGGTAGCAAGCTTTAGATCCCTCTTAAGAACTTCTAATTTTTGCCTTATATTAATGTGTAGGCCTGACGGTGGGTTTTCCCATATATATATATATATATATATATATATATATATATATATATATATATATATATATATATATATATATAAAGCAAGTTAAGAAAAATTGTTTAAACCTTAGCTCATGTGTTTAAGCGCAATACTAACATGTAAACATTTATAAATTCTCACTAAGCTTATTTGGACTACCTTGCAATTTATGAACCAAATGAGTACAACTCTATAGAAGAAAGAAAGATCTATCCAATGGTAAGAAATTGCCAATGAAAATCTTAAAGTATATATTGACCATCTATCATAACTGATTTAAACTAGACATCTCGGTGCCTTCCTAAGAAACATAGAAATAAATACCAAGGAGCATTTTAAAATGTAACTTTAAAAAGTGGCAAGAATCTAAATGAACCAATGGGAAAGGAGTTATTTGAGACTAATCAGATTGAGGCAAATGACAAGGAGAATGAAAAGAATTTGAAGTCCAAGTCTAACTTATTGATTGATAGTTTGTCTTCGTATATTGTACAACTATCGTAACCATAATTATTTCAAAAATAGAAGTTTGACGAGCAATTCTCCAAAAATTTGGATAGGTTATAAAAAATACAAGTCAATATCATGTTAGCCAATAGATTTGAGCATGTACTTAGACATATGATGAATATGTTTCTAAGGTCTATTGAGATAAAATTACTGTAGTAAGGTGAGAGTTATATTTTACACCCTTACAAGCTCGATAGAACCTAAGGGTACATATGCTCTGATTCACAACAACTTTTGAAGAGCCTGCTTCAAAAAATACTACAATATTCATTATCATGAGTCCAAGACATCTTTTAGTCGGAGTACTTTATCTTTTCAACATTTTTAGTAAATTGTAAAACCTCACCTTCAATTAGATTTAGTAGGATAATCACATACCAAAAGTTACATGACAAAAGTTTCCTAGAATGGGAGATATCACATTTTTATCATTTTTAAGAAAGAAAAATATATCAAACTCAAAATCATTGAAAATAAAAGAAGAGTAGAGGTCATTTATAATGATTAGAATAATTTTTATATGTTGACCTCATTTTTGTATTGGGTCACTAGGACCTACTTGGGTCTTCCTATGGTGACCTAATGATAGAGGGATGTCCACCACTCAATCATATAGGTCTCATTTAGGACCTAATCTGATCCTATTCAAATCCAAATTCCGCCTTCCAAGTTCAAGTTTCACTCCAATCCCAGTCAACCCCTTGATTAACATTAAATCATACTCCAATCCTATTTAATCATCAACAATCATTTCTCTGATTATTAATGACACAGATATGTAACTTCCAACCATCCAAATCTAAAATTCAATCCAATTGCAAAATTCTAAATCAACTCCAAGGGCCAAGGACCTGAAACCCTTTATAGGAGAATTTTTAGATCCCTTGAAACCCTACAAAGTGATCTTCAAATCATAGTCTATTAATTGCATATGGATCAGGCATATCTCTAGGGTCAACCCTCCAAATTTGAGCTCAATCTGACACTTCTAACCCCAAAAACTGAATTGAAACTTAAAGGCTGCAAAACCTTCAAATATTTATAGATAATGCCATTAGACCTACCACTAAGTGGAATTTGACCTTGGAGTCTCCTCCAAACCCTTTGATCACTTCTAAACCTTTGATATTGATATGTTAAGCATTAACCTACATTTTTTTGGATTCATTTTGACCCAGAATTAACTAGAGGTCAAAATGACCAAAATACTCTCTAGGGGGATTTTTAGACTTTTGATAAAAAAAAAAATTTAACATGATTCAACCTCATCAACCATTCAAACCTCCTGCAATCAATTCTAAATATCATTCCGAATCCATTGGACCCAAACCTAGACCCTGGGTCAATCTGGTTGACTAGGTCAACCTAGGTTGACCCAAAAGTCCCTTAAGGGTCAAAACAGTCATCCTGATTGAATGACCTCCCCATGCTTTGGGACCACCCCAATAAATTCATAATGTCATTTCAAATTTTTTGATCCTAGACCCAGCCCCTAGGTCAACCTAGGTTGACCTAGTAACCCATTAAGAGCCCAAATAGATCATTTGACCCAAATGACCTTTCCATATCATGAGACTACCTCCCTTATACTCCAAATACCCAAATAATCCCACTCAACCCAAAACCAGGTCTTAGATCAACCTGGTTGATCACGTCAACCTAGGTTGACCCATTAACCCTTAAGGGGTTTAATGAGTTAATCTAACCCATTCAATCAAATCAATGCTTTCAAATTTCCAAACCCACCCAAATGGATGTTTTGAAGGTTTCCAAACCCACCATGGGTTAAACCATAGTCAATTCGGCCAAGTCAACTCTTCAAGACTTGGTCAAACTTGCTTAAACCCCCTTCCATGTCTTCAAGCCTAACTCCTAGGCATCAAACCCTCTGTAACTTATCACTCCAACAGCTCAAAGCTCTCTCCATACCACCTCAGCAGCCACATGGCATGGAGATTAGTCAAGTGGTCAAACCAAGCATTCAAATGGGCTTGCATGGTCAAATCCCCCTTCTAACTCCAACTTTATGCTCCAAAGCCCTTGGGATGACTCCACTAGTAGCTCCCACATTCCTTTCTTGTCAACTCAGCTTTCCTTGACCTTGTGACTAGTCAAGATAGTCAACTCAATGCTTTAGACCTTTCCAAAATACCAAATCTCATATTTAACCAAATAGCCTTTGGTCTAAGCTATTGTGGAGTTATTTTTTAAAGGTTAAAGCTCTCCTTAAGCTCTCCAAACTAAGCTCAAGGCTTGGTTTAGCCTTAAACGGTAATGGTTCCCCCCCAACCTCTTACCCAAAGCAAACAATAGGAGAATGGTTTGGTCCAGAGGGTCTCCAGTCAATCCCAACCATCCCTTTAGCTCCAGAACACATGAATAGGGCAACACCTCCCTTTGAGCACACATTCTCCATCTCACACTCTCTCTCTATTCGAGCTCTCCCAGATCTGACCCTCACTTCGTTTGAGCTCTCAAGAAACCCCTCAACATTTCCTAAGTCCAATCCAGCCAGTTAAATTCGCCAGAGATGAGCTTCCGGCCACCTCTTTCTTGAAGTCCGTCCAACCCGTCTAGCTCGTGATCCCGACGTTAGAAGCCCTCGATTCCTTCTAGAAGATTATTTATGGACATTCTACAAGCTTAACAAGCCATTGAACATCACAAACCATTCATCTAATGGTGGTATATCCTTAACCCTAGCTCTTAGATCTAGGATTTAATGTGTTTGAAGTGTGATGAATTTTTAAACGTAAAAATAACTTCCATTCTCTTCTTCAATTGCATTTTATAATTTTCCAAAGTTTTATTTTATTTAATCTACCCTAAGTTATGTTTAGAAAGCTTTCTAAGTTTAGGTTTTTGGTTATTCATAGGTAGAAGATGAAATCACAGCCATCCATTTACTTTATTTTGATCAAACAGTTGTGATTTCACTCCAGATCACGTGTAAACGTACTGTACGATCACCTGTACGATGCCCTCTCAGAACACGTGTAAAACATTATGCTGTATAATTTTGATTTCTCCTATATGATCTTGGTTCGTACTGTACGTACTGTATTAACTGACATCATCCAGTACGATCCTTAATTCAAAGAAACGGCTAAAACTTTAGAAAATCACCAAAAAAGTCATTTCTGGTCCAAATTTGATGTTCTTGGGCTCATTGAATCAACCGTCTCAAGCATAACTTTATTTTAAAATTTATTTCATTAAAATTGGACCACTTGATTTTAAGATATTATTTTTTCATTAAAAATTGAATTTTTTTGATAACTCATAATCCAATGATCCAATTTAACTCAAATTTGGACATGGCATACTTGAGGATGTTCCTCACATCCCTAATTTTTCTTGGCCTTATTCATGACTGTATTTTGGCAAATCAAAATTTTAAATTTCTAGGTCATATTTTGACTTAAATTTTAAAATTTTATTTCTTTCAAAACACATAGAAATAGGCTTTGAAATTTTTATGATATGTGTGTTTTACTGTAAGGGTTAGATACACCAAATTTTAAACTTATTCAAACATTAGTGTCACTTAAGGACAAAAATTATGGATCAAGGTCTAGGAACTTAGAAAAATTATAAGAATTTAAACATGAATCCAATATGGGTGAAACTTGAAACATTTAAACTTAGTGACATTCTCTACCATAGGAAAAATTTCCAATGATTTTAAAGATCAATAAAACAATGATTTAATTAAGCATTGAAACTTCTAAAAATTCTAATAAATCTAATTTAAATTTAAAAAATTATAAATAATATCTCAAATTGACTAGAATTCAATGCTCAACATATGAAAGATAAAATCAAGCAAATTTGACTTTATATATAAGAATAATTTAATAATCATTAATATTTTATATTTTATTAATATAATTAATTAAAAATAACTAAAAAATTACAAAAAATTTCCAAACACTTGATAATCCCTCTTAGATTATTTTTTATCTTTGGAGATAATTTTAAGAAGTTTGGATTTCATTTGGATTTAAATAAAAAAAGGCCTCTAATTGAAACAATTAAATAATTCAATAAAAAAATCAAACTTTAAAAAAGTCTAACTAATTCTTAAAAACTCCAAATCAATCAAACTCAAAGGCATTCAACTCTAATTAATGTCTAGTATTTATTAAAAATTTAAACCTTCAAAATCTGGTCAAAGTCAAAAAGTTAACTGTTTGATCAAATTCAGGTCAAAACCGAATCAAAACTTCTAAAAATTATAAAATTTAATAGAAAATTCTAAATCGAGTGTACTAATAGTCTAACTACTCATCATAAGGTCTAATATTTATTAAAATTTTGAAACTTTCAAAATTAACTTTAATTTAAAAAGTTAACTTTTGGACCCGTAATTTGTGTGATTAAAATAATTATTATAATCCAAAAAATCTAATAATTCATTAAAATTTTAAAAAACTTTAATTTGATTAGTAAAACACTCAACTAAAACTCAAATACTTAACAACCACTATGGGCTGCGGGGCTACGTGTCCTAAGAAGCCTAATTCCTCGAGCCTGGTGGCACAACGCCACGAATAAATTCAATGGAGTATTAAACATTAAAATTAAGTTATTTTTAATTATTTAACTAAATTAAAATCCTTAAATCAACTTCATCAATAAGATTTTTAGGATGGACTACTCCGGGCTGTAGAGCTATGTGTCCCTAGGAGGCATAGTTCCTCGAGCCTGATGGCACAATGCCACGAACCTATTGGTAGAAAATATAAATTAATTTAAGTAATTAACCTTTAATTTCTAATAAATTAAATCAACTTAATCAACCCTGATTACTACTGGGTCCCAGGCCTACGAGGCTATTAACTTAGCCCCAAGAAAGGTGAAATAAACTTTACGGCCTCAGTAAAAATAAAGGTAGTAGTCATTTAATTATTAAAGTATGCTTAATTTAAACTTTAATATATTAACATTTAAATTTTACTCAAATATCCCTTTAAACCTTCAAAAAACTCAAACTCTAGATAATTCCAATAAATAATCCAGCTTAGAATCTACCCCAGCCACACGACCTTCTACACACACTTTAGCTGGTTTGCTAAGACAACCAACTCTAACCTAGGCTAGGCTGGTGTTTACTTTTCTAGTATGTGCCAAATTTTTTGAGATTTTATTGTATGATGTGATTGAAAATTAATTGATGTGTTTGTTTACTTTCTTTACTGCACTCTGTGAATTGATATGATTGTCGATAGTTTACTCTTAGGTTATGAATGATATGGATGCTCACTAAGTTTTCTACAGGTAGCCATGCTCATGTAGGGCAATAATAACAGGGGCTAAATAAATAATAGATGTAAATGCTACAGGTGCTTCAACTGCTTAGCCCCCAGATAAAAAAAAGCGTGTCCAAGTGTATTTAATTTTCTATGTATGTATATAACTGCTTGGGAATTAATTTGATTATTAAATGCTTAGGATAACATTGCAGGAGAGTCTAGAATTTTTATTTTTATATCAATATAAATTATTTGAAATGTTGAGTTGTAAAAGTTGCACTTTGAGTTTGGGATACATAGATCCAAAGGATGGACTCCAAAGAGGAAAGGATACCCTTAGGGGGAAAGCCTTTTTCCATTTAGAAGTCTAAATCTGGATCACCTTACTACCCAAAGTGAAAAGAATAACCTTCCCCTCGAGGGAAGAGTTTTCTTTTCTATTTGGGTACCTAGCCACAAAGAATCCAAGGAATCCGAGGAGGAGAAGATCGAGGAGTTGAAGACAAAGAGTATCCCACTCAAAGTCGCTTACGTTTGTATTAGGATTAGAACTCGGGTTATTGTCAGTGGTGCACGACCACTTTTAATTTATATAAATCTGGGTTGTAATAAGTAAGACAATTTGCCTATGGATATTTATTTAATTAATTTGATTATTTAATGTATTTGATTTAATTTAATTGTGTATAAGATTGCCTGATTTTTTTAGTTTTTTTGCGATTGCATGTCATTCTTTTTATTTTAGCATGTATTGGATCGGAGGCTTGTGAGGGTATGAAATTTTTTTTACTTAAACTTTAATAAAAAATTTAAGATAATATAGAAACTCTAATGCTTTTAAGAAGTAAGCCTGGGGTCGCCGGGAGTTCTCATAACATATTTGTTGTATTATTCTTTTTCTTTGTTAGGCACCTCCCCACCTACAGGTTCTGGGAGATCACCTGACCTATGAGGGTGCATATCTGTCAAGGGGAGTCTGTGCACTCTAGGATAAAATTTATTTTAAGCCTTTTTTAAAACTGCTTCATTTCCTTTTTAAGTATTTAATTGAGTCGATCAGCATACATTGCATTAGAAATTAATTAAAAAGTATTTCTAAAACTTTAATTGCATTTTCTCTAGCATTTTCACCCAACATAAGTCAAGGGGCCACTTAGGACAATCTCTAGATGTCAGCCCCAATTCTCAAAAACTTTAATTAAAATATCATACCACTCTTACATCAAATGACCGGACTCGTGATTTTAAATTGATTAGGTGGTTAGCTGGCTCCCCAATTTAGGCCGGGATAAGTCCAGGTTTTGCACTGTATTAGTTAGGTTTGGACTACTGAGTTCCAGTGTCCAAATTTAGATATAGGATCAGGCATATTTTGAATTATAAGTCTCCAACCTTCAGGAATATAATATCAAAATTCTAATAAATCAATCAACTCAAACTAAACACTCTCTCAATCTAAAATTTAAAGTCCAATACTTAGCTTAGGTCGGGGTACTTCTGAAATATTTCAGAATCTTAAAGTGCCTCCTACCCCTCTTTCTTGGACTCCAAAAATAACTGCTCAAAATTTGATCCAATCCCTGTTCAAACTTTGAATTCACCCTCCTTTGATATCCAATCTTTGAAATCCTTAAACAGAATTTCTGTCGCTATTTTAATCAAAAGTTTTCGTAGGGAATTCAACTTCCCTACGATGTAATTAACTACGAGGGCTTACGCTCGTAGGAGATTTAGAACCAACATCTACTTTTTTAAAATCAATTTTCAAAAATTCAAATTAGTCTTCTTTGAAAAATTAAAATTAACGACGGTCATTATCGTCATATTCAGACGACTGATTGGTAAATGATATTTTCTTCCTTTGGGAAGATATATCCTTTTGTATCAATATTCTGAATATAAAATTAATGATCTCTCATCCAGATTTATAATAATTAAATATAAATAGAACGTCATTTTGACCCTTTGGGGTTGTACGTCGTCCTTCCTTAAATTTGACTATTATAGCCTCGATAAAACTCTCAGTTTCATCATATGAACCCATTAAGGAATGATATCTTCATCTTCCGAGGCGATATATCATTCGTAGTGACACGTTTGATTTTGAGACTGAAATCCTGAATTAAAATCTCCAAAGAAATTAAACTTTTTAAAACTCGCTTTCAACACCAACATTATAATAGGAGCGACATAAGAACAAGCCCTAAAGGCCTAGAGAATACCATGTCGCTATTCTCTCTCTCCTCGTCTCTCTCCCTTCTCCCTTCAATCCTTCCCTGATAAGCAATAAAATGAGGTGGTATGGGGTGGTGGTGTGGGATATTTATTTTAAATATATTAAATAGGCTTATTGAGTGCCTAGCATCATGATGTCCAACTTCTCAGTATGTTATATAGAACTTACAACTACATTCAATGCACGGAAGTAGAATAATATGCTTGTTATCAATTAGTAGGTCATGGAATTATGCACAGGCTAAATAAGTAAATTGCACATGTATCGTATGCAATGCAATCATGACCAAACTATCATTTATCATATATAGTGAAATCGTGACTAAGATTATTACTGGAAAATCATATATTATGTAAGGCTTCATGTCATATTAGTATTATAATTTACTCAATTAATGAATATTTTGCATAATAGAATATCATGATATATGTTAAGTTAGAAAGGTGTTCAGACTAATCATATCATATCCTATGATATTTTTTTATGTATAAATATCATATTATATAAGTAGGAATAGTCATCATGGATAATAATGCATCATAACATGTATTATAATAATAAAATTATATCATCATGTATGACAATACATCGTGGAGAATAATGCATTATTTAATGTGTTATAGCAATCAACTTGTATCATTATGTATCGTATATCATGTGTGTGTGTGTGCGCGCGGGGGGGGGGGGGGGGGGGGGGGGGGTTACTATGGTTAATCATTTCATGTGGTGTTTTTTCTGTATAGTATCATATCATGTTAGTAGAAGCAATCATGTGGCATCGTATACTTGAGTTGTCACTCCCAACCCATTAGCAAACATAATCATCTCATATCTCCTGTATCTTTCATCATATATCAGATTCATAGCACTAACCTCGTATGTAAAGGAAAGCTCGTCAGCTCATCCTCTTATGCAAAATATTATATCTCGCCAACCTTAATCATAGTAGCCAACCTTTCTTGTATATATACATTTTGCAGTAATATATATATATATATATCATGATTATGTTTAACATAGTAACATTTAACATCATACTCAAGATCTAATTCATAGTATCAGTTCTCACGTATATGAAATGACAAGTAAATTATAAATAAATATATTCATAGGGTAATTCAATATGCTTATTTTTCATCTTTTATATAATCATAACATTCAATTATAGTATGCTATATTGAATAAGCAGAATTGGATAAGCATGTCATTCCCTTTATCTAAATCAAATGTAATAATCATTTATAAATTTCTTAACATATTTATCTTACTCAAAGGAATATCCCTTAAAATAAAAAAATATTCGATGACAATCCAATATAATCATGTCAACATGTGTAGAATGAGCAAAATTATTGTATACTAAAAGTTACACAGTGAAAATTTATTAACTATTGAGATATCATAACTTTTTTGAGTAGGGCTGCAAGCAAACCAAATGTTCGATGAGCTACTCGATGCTCGGTTCGATTAAAGCTCGTTTGTGATCGTTTATCTAACTAAATAAATAAACTTGAACAATATTCTAAATACTCGATCATTAAATAAACAAGCTTGAACACTAATGTGTTCGATTCATTTATATTCATGAATAATATCATTTGAAGTTCGTGAACAAGCTCGACATTAAACTCGATTCGTGTTCGATTCAGAACTCATGAATAAGCTCGATAAAAACTCGATTAATATTTAACTATAAAATTGATGAATATACAAAATATAAATATTTTAAATTTATTATAACATACTAATATAATTATTTTTAATTAATAAATTTTAAAGTAATGAAATATTATAATATATATTAACTAAAATAAAGTTTACATATTTATTAAATCGATATTATATATTATTTAATTATAATTATTATTTTTTAATTATTTTAGAGAAATTAAAAAATGGGAATCGTGAAAAGAGGCATTGGCAGAAAACTGAACCTTTCCTCTATTTTGCCCTAATCTATCTCCCTAAACACGAAACCCTTCATATTTTTGCCTAAATGGATCGACTGGCCGACTCCCGAACGCCACTCAAGCCCTGATTGGTAGCGACTTTCCTATTCGTTCTCCTAGAAGCTCTTTCCTAAACATGCTTTTTTTATATGATGTATTTATTTTGATAGAGTATTTAATAGAATATATTTATTCTGATAGTGTATTTTTGTAGTTCTGACAGAATCATTGAAGTATTTCTACGAACGTAGAAGATAATCTTTCAACTGTTGTACAAATGGAGAGAAATGCAATAGGTAACTTTCATTTGAAAATATATTCATATAAATTAATCATATTTTCATTCTAAATAGACAACTGCTTTTATTATAAATTTAATTTTATGAACAAGAGATATTTTATATTTATCCATGTTTGTTAGATTGTTTGTTTAAGATGTTCATGAATAAATTTAATGTTTGTTTGTTTAATAGATTGTTTAATATGTTCACGAACATAGTTCGTTAAGATTTGTTTGTTTAAAGCTCGATAAGCACTAAACGAATCGAACTTGAACCAAACATGAACACCCTTAAATTAGATGAACCAGACATGAACACAAACAATAAAGCTCGAATCAAACACGAACCAAACTTGAACATGCTTATGATAAACGAACTCAAACATGAACACTCACATACTCGGCTCGACTCGGTTCATTTGCAGCCCTATTTTTGAGTTCTGATTAAATTAAAATTCAGAAAACATGCAAATTAAAAAATTATTAAAATCAGAGGTAAAGTAATTAACGGTAGCCTACCTTGAGACGAACAAATTATCCAATTAGGCCGATACACGAAATTGGCTTGAAGACCCCCGAATCTATTTTCTCTCTCTCTTTCTCTTCCTTTCCTCTCTTCTTCCTCTCCTCTTTTTCCCTTCCTTAGCCGACCAAATGAGGTGAAATGATTTTTTTAATGACTTTGAAAATGGAATTAAATATTTTTATAAAATATTGGACTATAGTTGTAACATCACTTTTCTTGCAACGCTCTCATGGGGGGATCTTCGATTATCAAAGCTTCCCGGTGCCCTTTCAATATAGAGGTTAGTGTCACAATACTCCTATAGAGAAATTTGCAATATGCATAAAAATATTTAATAAATATCAAATATCATGAAATTTTTTATTGGGTTCAATTACATCATTACAAGTAGTTTAATTACCGCAGAAGTGATTATTACAGCTTTCTAGGTGATTTGTTTTTTAGATAACAACTACAATTTTATTTGACTACTAATATTTTCTTACTATTTTTAAAATTTTATATTAAAAAATTATTTTTTTGAAATCAGAGTAACTATAACAACTTCACATTCAACTTTATAAATACTGTAATTGTCACAAACAAACTCTCACTTAGCTTCAATGATTTTGAGATATTTGGCCTTCAAAAGCAAATAAGATCTGACCAATTTTAATAACTTCCTGATAAACTAAAAAATATTCATATATAAAAAAAATATTTGAGCTCAAAAAATTGAACCGAATGAAAATAATATATGAACTCCATCCAAGTTGTAGCAAAATTTTCAAAAACCAACAACACTCGAATTGAAAGTAGGAACAGCCCAAAGGTAGCAAACAGGGCTGTGCTGGCGACACGTAGCCCACGCTAACGCACTAATTGGCGTCGCCACACGAATTGGCTCCGGGCCCGGTCAGATTCCGCTGTTTCGTGCGCTCCCACGTGCCGGCTAGCGTAAGCCACTTCGCAATCCAACTCTGCCCGTTGGACTTTTGTTCCCGTCCGTCTTCTCTTGGCGAGAGCCAATTTAACCGACGCTAACTCGTTCAGATACCTTCTTTGCTCGACACGTGCAAATTGAGATTAGTGTTTACACGGCCTCGCTATATCAAGACCGACGAAATTTGGAGGACGTAATTAGTACATCGTAAAGTGCATGAGATGGCAGATCGATGCGCCCCACTATGACGAAAGAGGGACGGAGCGGTAGGGCCGAGGAGGATTCGGTGGGGGCGGGGCCCACCAGCAATCAATCATGGGGAAGACGTCGCAGTTGTAGATGGGTTCGTCACCCCACCGGCAAAGGTATGGGGCCCACGCTTTCTTGGCGCGAGAAAAGGTCAAGGTTGCAGCCAATTAACTGGAAGTGGTCGCTTTCGGGATTCCTTTGGGACCCACAGCTCTCGTCGAACGTTCTCCACCGTGTCTCACTCGCAACCTAGCGCTAGCGCAGAGAAATTATTTTGTGCGATCATACGCAGAGATTAATCAGGACGTATCATATCATTCGATATATATTAGTATATAATATCGATACACAATATATTAGTGACATGATGCATTTTAATTGGCCACCGGATGGCGATCGGTGACAATACGTAATTATTTCCCCTCGCACGCACTCTTTGACCGCCGTGTGCTACTCCGTATCTGTAACATTTAACGAGGCTCACATTTGAATTTACTCAATTCTTAAAATAAAATAAATAAATTTTAAATTTGTAATTTCTCTCCTATTTTCAAATACTTTTTCTATTCGGCCAGATATAGAGTAATTCAAAAAATGTTTTAAATTCTATTATATTCAATTTCTAAATAACTTTAAAATTTTATGTTGATATATCATCAAGACACTTATTCAATTTAGTGCTTATTTTGATAAAATTCTATTATCTAAAAATATTCAAATTTTTAAATAAAAAACTTTCATAACTAACTTTGAAATTGTTTGAATCTTACATGATTATAATTGAAATGTGTATCTAAATAAGAATATACAAAAAGTTCAAGATCATTGAATTCTAAAAAAATCAGGTAAGAGGAGGCCCCAAGCAGGATTACAAAGAATAAAATCAAGTATATGCCTCCCAATAAGGGTGGAAACAGCCTCTCATTTAAGTGTGGCTAAAATTTTCATATAAATCGAATAATATTTAAAAAAATAAAATGAATGCATAATTCAAAACAAAATGTTGTATTTCATTATGATTGACAAATAATTAAACACAATAAATCCATAAATATTTTTAATGAACTGAAATATAATGAATGAATAATGCAAATAAACAAAACTCATAAGAAGTAGTAACTTAAGTGAGATGAAAATGTAGTAGCCAAAATTACGAGTTAATTTTTTTCAAATTTTCTTTTACTCTCTTTAAGCCTCTTATTTAAAAGCTAAATGTTTTATTTTTTTCTTTCTCTACATAAGTTAAAGTTCATTCTCTACTGTATGATCCAAGATCGCCTAATACGATTAGTTCAATCGAATAGTAGTTTGTACATGAAAAACTCTGGGATGATTAATTATCATCGAGAGGATTGCTCTATCTATTGTACACTATGATCATCAGTATTAATTAATCCTGATTTTGATTTGAATGCTTAATCATAGGAATTAAATTAAGAAAGAATTCTAAACTTCATACAACATGAACTAGTTCATATAGTATGATTAGAACAACTTTTAAAATTTGAATTATTGTCTAATTTAAATGACGAAGGGGATACTAAGTATAGCTGATCATCCTATACGATGTTGTGTTTGTACAATACGATTAATTATATCCCATTACGAATAAATCTCATTGAATTAAATATTTAATTAATTTTTATACACTAATCATAGAGTACGATATTTAGAAAAATTAAAATATTTAATTGCACTCCCCTGGCATGAGTCTGAATGGTTACTAAGCAACACATAATTTCTTGAGCTCTGATTCTTTAATGGTATTTTGTGTATGTTGAACCTAAAATATTAATAGTGCATAGAAAAAATCTGTAATATATAAAACATGAGAAAATAAAATAAATTAATAATATTTGTAATCATCAAAATATAAAATCAGGCTCCCAAATTATGACATAGTTAGGAGAGGGCCTATAGTACCAACTGACAGTGTGTAGGAATGTCCTAGATGTGCCAGGAGGCATGTAAGATAACATTACTTTATCAATGGGCAATATTTCAAAGGTGACCAGTACAGACACAAAATGATGGATTTGCTTGTAGAGGATATAGAGAGAGATATTGATCAAGGATAGATCAGTCTAGACAAGCATATAGATAAAGGATTGCAGGATCTGGAATGTCTAGTCAGGATTTTGTGAGCAAGATAGATGATAAGAATATGAGTGGGAGTCAGAGGTAGCTTGTAATAGCCTGTATTTTGACCCAAGTAATAAATTTTTTAGGACTCATTTGAAGCCAAATTTGAAAACCATCTTCCTCATAGCAATTATATTATAATATTTTAATTACGTGAATTTTTTTAAATTTTTTTTTAAAATTTTGAGATCGTCAGGTGTCCATTTTGCAAATCGATTTCATCAGTATTTTTTAAATAAAATGATTTTAATTATGAATATTTTTCTATAATTTTTAAAGACCAAAAGAATTAATATAAAATTTTATCTTAAAAATTTATTAAATTAAATATTATATTAATATTATATTATTAAATTATTATAAATATCATAATCCACTAACCTAATCTCTTAAAAATCCACTTTTTTTGCTTCTCAAGTTCGATAACAGAGAAAGGGTTTAGAGAAATTAGAGAGAAAATTATAAGATAGAGAAGAAAAAGCTAGATTTTGGAGGTCGCAATGCGATTTTTGTCCACCGAGTCTGTTGGGAAAATTGTTTATTTCATTATAAGAAATAATTACCCTATCTCTGGTTTTAATAATTTTATATTTTTTATATTTTTCTGATCAAATTGGTGTTTTTATTATCGAAAAATAAGGATAAGTTTGTATTAGTAAAACTTTCACTGCATAACTTTTTGTATGTGATCGATCTCGTCAACATGAACATTTTAACTATAACATATTGAATTTTCATCAGTTAAACTAAAAGATATGATTTTTTAAGTAAATGCATAGCATACAAATTTGATAGATTTCTATCTTTATATATTTCTGCATTTCGTACATAATATTGACTTATATTGCATAGAAAAAAGATAGCATTTATATGTAAGCAAGAAAGACTAACTGTTAACACTATAATGAATATAAGTTAGCTCTTAAAAGATAATACCATATGTAGGAGGGTATATTGATAGGATTTTCTTTAAATTAAAGGTTGGTGATGTAATCTTAGTTGTATCCTATAACTGATTGATAGAATTATACTGATAGGTAAAAGGTGACAACTCTTGAATAAATATTAAAAGCCACATGTGAAAATTGATAGATTGAGAACTATGATAGATAACATATGTATGGAAGAAAATATCACATTAAAATTGAATGTCATGCCTCACTTTTCATAATTATACTTATGATGATATTTACTTGATAGTATATTAAACTGATTGACAAATTGATAGCTCATACTGGCATTAATATTCATACAATATATCATAGCGTACTGACATAATTTATTAGGTGATACTACTCTTTACCATATGTCTTATAGTTTGATAGATCTCTTTTAATTTTATTAGTCATATTGATTTTATTATTAGGTATTGAGATTTTTATTGCCCATATTAGTGATAATTGATATTGATTAGAATTAAATATATATATTAATTCTTTTACCTTGTATTGAAAGCAGTGATAGAGTTTTAGTTACTTACTAGACTTTTTAGCTCATTATATGTGGTCTAAATAATTTTAGGTTGGGGAAGGGGTCATGACCAGTTGGAGTGAGATTGATAGAGATTCTAAATTTTTTTTAAATTTTTATTCTACATTTTCTTTTATTTTTTTATAATCAAGAGCTTGTGATAGATTAATGATTGTACTGATCTTCTAGCTATTACATATTGATTTTGAGAATATAGTAAAATATTTTAAGATATATGATTGTTAGTTGCTTTCACTAGATATAGATTTATTATTGTGATGATTTATAGAAGCTTTGATTTATTAATTAGAAAGATAAAAAAATAATTCTTTCAAATTTGATTCTGAGATGTTACATAGCCCACACCATTAGTGATGATAACACTCCCAATACAGTCGAGAATATATTGTTTAAGGCTTTGAGCTAGTAAGAAGCAAGAGATACACCTAAAAGGTCCACTAGTATAGTTCTCTATTCGAAATGTTATTATTTTTTATTGAACTGCATTACCTAATATGTTCTATGATTGATTGACATGCATATATGTGTGAATGAATGAATACATGATTTGAAAGTCGACTAATTTATTTTTTTAATATTATTTTTTAAGGTTTAAGTTTAATCAGTAAGTATAAGCAGTATTCAGTTGTTTGAAGCTTAGAACGTCTGAAGATTTTGGCTAAGGAAGTGAATTTTTGAATTTAAATTTTCTTTAGGGAGCAATGCAGTGCTGGATCCGAGTGATCAGGCTCTCCAGCCTCAGGAGAATGCTATGTTTAAGGGTTTGTAGGTGTATTTTGCATAGGTAGCATTAGTAATGAAGTGTAAATGGCCCCTAAGATAGTTGGGGAGAGTTTAAAAGAGTTTGGGGATTTTGGCTAGTAGTGCTATATGATGTTGGACATGTAAGTACTGCGACGTTTTGATGAATTAGGGTTTTTTAAATAAGAAATATCCAAAGTCACTAGCCTAATTCCTTATATGCCTAAGCTTGTTGGAGAAAGAAAAGAAGAAGAGGAGAGGAAAAGAAGGAAAAAAATTAGGATTTGAGGTCTGAAATTCAATTTTCATCCATCCGGCCAGTTGGAGAAATTGTCGGGCTCGAGGCAGGTAACCCGTATCCCATTTATATTTAAAATTTGGATGAGTAAATTAAAAGTTATACTTTTAAAAGTATTTTTCTCAAGTTTTATGAAGGTTTCACAGTGTAACTTTTTATATGTTGCTTTTTTTTTTCTGAACGTTTTGACTATAAGAATGCAAACACTATAAGAAAATTAACTATTACCAGCAAATTTTCCCAGCGTATGTTTCTCATTTTTCAATGGAATTGGAGGTTTCAGTTGAAAAATTTTTTACCGATAAAACCTACATAGGAAAAATTTTCCCCAAAAAAATGCCGTCGAAAAAAATTTTCCAGCGGTTAAAAAGCTGCCATAAAATATTTTCGGTGGCTATCCGGAGGCCAAAAGCTGTCGAAAAATTAAAATAAATTTAAATTCTGGCTGCCCAAGCTTTGCCCACGACCCGCCTGCCAGAAGAAAGCTTGCCTGCACTACCTAAGTGCTGCCCACGACCCGCCTGCCCAAGCCCTGCCCGCCCGCGATGCTCGCCAAGCTTGCCAGAGCGCTATCGCCCTTGTTACCCCGCTGCCCGTGATCTATCTATCGTGGGATTCAAACTCATACCGAAAGAAACATTAAAGACCCAGCCATTTTGATAGGAAGAAATAGGGGTGACAATATTTGACACGACTCAAAAACCTGACTCGAACCTGACAAAAAAATTTCAGATTAGGGTCAACCCATTTGTGAAATGGGTCAAGTTCGGGTTCAATAAATCGACCCATTTCAAAATTTGGGTCTGGTTTGGGTTGACTCGAAAACCCGGGAATGACCCGGATTGACCCATGCTATCCGCTACCCAGGTGTCTGCCCACGTCCTAAGCGCTACCCGTATCGCATGAGTCCGCGGCCCAGATTTACGGCATCCCTCGTCACGTCTAGCATCTCTTCACGTGACTACGTGAGTCGTATCCCCTTGCTTATGTTGTCGCTACAGCCTCTGTCCTGACACTGCCGCTGCATCCCATTGTGGTGCCGCTGCGGGGCATTAAGCTACCGCCGCATCTTCCCGTGAGTCGCATCCAGCTGCCAGATCATGTCCGCATGTAGAGTCGGGTCAACCCGGTAACTCGCAAGAGTCAGGTTCTGGTTAATGACAAACTTGACCCGTTTCTAAAAATGGGTCGAGTTCAGTTCAGGTCAACTAATGCCGGGTCAGTTCTCAGTTCAACCGAACCTGACATGTGACCCGATTTTGACAACCTTAGGAAGGAAAATGTGCCAAGAAACTCAATCTTTTATATTTAAACTATAATTATATGAAAATTAAAATTTTAAACTTATTTAATTAAAATATTAAAATTAATAATTAATTAAAATAAGTTAGTAAATTAATAATTAATTAAAAAGTTATTAAATTAATAGTTAATTAAAATAAATTATTAAATTTATACTTAATTAAAATAAAGTTTAAACTACATAGAAAAATATGTAAAATTAATAATCAAGTCAAAAATGAAAATTAAAATATATAATAATTTAAAATGAAAATTATTATTAATAATTAATTAAAATAAAGAATTAAAATTTTAAAATTAATTAAAATAAAGTATTAACTTAATAATTAATTAAAATAAACTATTAAAATTACTAATTACTAAAAATAAAATTTTAAAAAAGTTAAATCATTTAAAAAAATTTTGTTAAACCATTTAAATAGTTAAATTTTAAATTGGCCGAAAAAGCCGCCAGAAATTTTCGACGGAAAGAAATCCACCAAAAATTTCAGCTGGAAAAGTTATCTCATTGAATTATGTTGGAAAACTGCCAGAAAATTTTGCCGATAATGAGTGATTTTCCTGTAGTGAAATTTTCACCCATTAGCTTCTTCTGCATTAATTTTTTATAATTCCAGAAAAATTGACACACTTCTGATTGGCAATATAGTTGGAAGAGTATGTTATTTTAATATTTTATATAAGCTCTATGAATTTGGCAATATTCTGAACAATCTTTATTGGCAACTGGAAAAGTGGGGATTTTCTCTATACAAGAAAAGTTATGATATGATTCTTTATAGATATTACATTAAAGCTTATTATTGTGTCTTGCATCCATTTCATGCATGGAGTATTGTATTAGAAAAGAAAGTGAGCCCACAAGTGAAAGTATTATGTATTAACAATATTTTGGGTTGGAAACATTCTGTATTCACTACAGAAAAATCTGCTCTTACATTCGGACATTCCGGTGGATACATATGCACCGGAAATAGCGATATACTAACCGACAGAATATACGCCAGTAAATTTACGACAAAATTTCCAGCAAAATTGTTGTCGTTACATTACCAGCATATATTTCATTTATTTTTTCTGCGGTATATTAAATATTTTAACATAATTTTTGCTGGTCATTACCGGCAGAATCACCGGCGTAAATTGTGCAGGCTTATTTAAACACAATGAATACTTTCTGACGTATTATCCGCCAGAAACAGTACCAACAGATTATCCACCAGAAATCCTGACGGACATGGCCCTGTTTCACCCGCTCCCTCGTTTATCTTCTCATTTCTTTCCCTCTTCATTTCGGTTCGCTCCGCTCGCATTTGAGAATTGCCTCGAATGCCACCGCCATTGCGATCGGTCCCTCGTCGCCGGCGTTCGCAGTCGAGCATGCCCACATTTACCATCGTCTGTTGCCTAAGTTCACCACCATTTCGTGCATTACTGAAGGTCACCCCCTCCATTCCGTCCATTATCAAAGTTTGCCGGTAAAATCTTTTTGCTTCATGTATGCACTTTATTTATGATATTGTTCTTGATGATGAGTTTAGAGAGGGATTTGATGTGTCTATTTATAGTGTAGATTAATATCTTTTTGGTTTAGTTATGGATGTTCTCACTAGACATTTGCAAGAGAATATACCTTGGTGTATGCTTTTTACTGATGATATTCTTCTTATTGATAAGACTAGAGAGGGAGTTGAAGGTAAACTTGAATTATGTATATCAACCTTAGAGTCTAAAGGTTTTCGCATACGTAGATCTAAAACTTAATATATGGAGTGTAATTTTATTAGTAATAGACCTAGTTGAGGGATTGTGACTTTGGGCGAAGAAGTCATTAATAAAAGTACACGTTTTTGATATCTTTAATTTATTTATGATGAAATAGATGGGGATACTATTAGTAGAATTCAAGTTGGATGGTTGAAGTGGAGGAATGCGTTGGGCCTTATTGTGTGATAGAAAAGTCCCCCTCAAACTAAAGGGAAAATTATATAAGATGTTGGTGAGACCTGCAATGTTTTATAATGCAGAATATTGGCCATTAAAAGATAAGCATAATATTAAGTTAAGTGTTATAGAGATGAGGATGCTCAGGTGGATGAGTAGTGGATTTACCCTTATAAATAGGATATGAAATGAGAATATATGTGAGAAGGTTGGAGTAGCTCCAATGGAAGATAAGATTAGAGAGAGAGTCACCTTGGATGGTTTGGTCACATAAAATGAAGGCCTTCCAAGCAAGCTAAGACTCTTTTTCATTAACAGGGGACTTTTCTTCAATAAATGTTACAACAATATCTAACAAATCCATATTATTTATAGGCTATATTATGGATATTAAAAATTAAAGAAGTTGGATGTATAATTAATTGATGCAAGGATGAAAGACATTAACAGATAAGTTCATTAAATGGGTGAATTTTTTCATTTAGATAGCTTCTTGACTGCCCAGCTTCATCTCAGATGGAAAGTTTCATTACCCATATTCTAAACATAAAAATCAAGTGCACCTAAGTCTAGATGACGTAACTGTTAATCTATACCGCAGAGGCTTCATGCCAGAATATTAATATTGGACTTCTTGTGGTGAGTATGAGCCAAATTTTGATTCTCGATGCAGCCCATCGACAAGATCAAATATAGCTGAGAAAGAAAATATCCAACCTAATCATGAGGACTTAATTCATGATGCAACTAGAGTACAATTTGAATAATACATAGAAGAGTCATCTAATAAGGAGACAACATTTTTATGATTTATTGCATGCTTCCTGTGGGCTCCGAAAATTCGGCCCCTGCCTCTACCTGCTTGCTTTCTTCAGAGGAGTTTTAATGGATTAAGTTTCGGGGTAAATTTTGGAAGGCAGTTGGGTTTGTAGATAAGATACTACCCAGAGATTTCACCCTCATTTTGCGAGGACTTTATAATCAGAGTTCTGGTTTCCTATAGGCGCAAGCCCCTATAGTTAATTACCCATCCTGATCACGAGAAAGAACTTTCGATTAAGGCTAGTCATCAATCAGATACGTAGAAATACGTATTATCTGGCATATAGTAGTAGCATGGGCTGGGTATTTAGAAGATTGGAGATTTAATATTTAAAATTAGAAATTTCACCATCTTGCACTTAAAGCAGATGGTGGGGGAATGGATGATAGACCCGATTAAGATCTCATAATTCCATCATCCCAAGCCATCGTGGTCCATGATCTACTTAGTTAGAGGAGGTAGTCGACCCAACCTGACAGAAGGATCCTTATCAGCAGCCATGGGTTGCTTCGTCCAAGGGAGCCTCTTAGATTTGAGGTGGATATTTGTCTAAGGGGACAAATTTGAATCCACCTTAGGGAATATAGGGCTTTGTGCCCTATCGATCATATCCTATTGATTCATATCTCAAGAATTTGATGCCAATAAGGAATGTATTGGCTCTGGCCATAACCGATATCACGTGGTGTCATTTGAGGGCCAAACCACTCAGTTCAGAGGGCCCCGGGTCATAACCGTTTATCCTGCAGTGCCATTTGATGGAGAAACTACTGCTTAGATGACACATACCACATCCTTACTGATAGGAGATTATTTGAGAATGGATCCTAGTGATAGTCTCGACTGGACATTAGCTCTTTGTGAGCTAAAGTTACCTTCAAATTTATCCACCTCGGTAAACTATTATGGAAGGTGGATGAGTTTTGCTTTAAGCGTTTAAAGAATTTATTTCAATTTTTAAATATTTGAATTCTGATGATTTTGGGAATTTTCTAAAGTTTTGGATATTTTGAGAAAATTTGAGTGTTTTGAAGATGTAGAGTATTTAAAATCAACCCCTTTGGTTGAGATATACAATCAACACAGCCATTATCAGGGTGTATGGGGTTATTTGCATTTGAGGAATGAAACTTGTCGACTCTACCGAGCTGTCGATAGAGGATCTGATTTTGTAGGCTTTATGCCTTTGTAAGTGAATTCTCTTGATTATGGGCCTTGAAGGCCTAATATAAATGTATAGAATAAATATCCTGGTCAACCTCGTGACCGCACATTTATTTAATGGTTTGAGCCATGTCGACTCCTACCTACCCACATAGCAGTATCGGGTTCAAACTTGAATTCACTTATTAACCCGCGCAGCATCCATGGACGTCACGTGTGTACTAATAACACGCTTGTAGGGGCCCATGCGGGTGTATAGTTATACGTGCATTTCTGTGTACCTATGTGCATACATATTACAGTGCACGTGCGGAGATATTTTTAGGAATATTTGACGGGTCTTCTATGGCAACTTGTAGAAGCTTGAACTTGGCGTAGACCCCTTGTATTTCTCTTAGGGACCACACATTGAATGTGCGATAGAGTTTCCTACAGCAGCTCATAGAAGTTAGTATTTAACGACGGTCTTCTGTATCTATTCATGGATAACACTTTGTGCACGTGGCAGGTCTCCTAAAGCAGTTCATAGGTAATCGCATCTGATATAGTCACTTGTACTTTGCTTGTAAATAATGTATTGGGTGCAGAACGGATCTCATACAACAGTTCATAGGAACTTGTATACTCATATTCCTTCATTACATTTGTTGTAGTCTGCAGTATTTTCACTGTTATCCATAGATAATGTTCTGATGAACTGTGGCATTTACACTGCAAATCTCTCTTTCTACTCATAATAATTGGCATTGATTGTAGAGGTGTTATAATATTCATCACCTCCTGTTATAACGGCCTGTAAATACTTTGTTGTGGTGTTTATCATCTGCCTTTGCTTATAGTGGATCAGCGCATCTTCCTGATGATTACTTAATATTTGTTACAAGGATGACCTAATATCCTTTGCACATTGTTTGTCACTATCTACAAACGGATGATAATCTTTCTACAGCCACTTATGGGAAACCAGTAGCATCTTACAACATATATGACCCTTCACAACTATTCTCAAATGGATGCGGTGGGGACTGCTACATCTTTTCGCAGGACTTCTACGATGAATATCATCGACCATGGAATTGAATGTATCCATTTGTGCTTTGAATCTGGTCGTGAAGCACCATTATATTTGATGTACTTTGGCTTTGTGTCATATAAGACTAGTGCATTCGCAATACCCATTGAAATTGATTGAAGGAAAATTATCACATTCATCTTATGCTGCACTGTGTGTATTTGCTTATGATTTTGTCCTTTATAAATGAGTCGGTATACTCATCTGTACACTGATGTTTGGCCTCTAGATGAATTGCATTCATTACATATTCTCTTCATATGATAGATGGTTGTGTTCATTTGCAAACCATATGATGTTGAGTGTAAGGAGGCTGCTACACTCATTGATTGTTTATAGTTGTCATATTGAATTCCTTCATTTGTAGACAACACAGTGTAGTTGTGTGAAAGAGACATCGTATCCACTGTGTATCCTCCATAATTGAGATGAATTGTTTGCGGATGAGATAGGATCGCAAGCTCCTTATCTTCAAAGATGATTTGTCGTACACATGATGAATTTGATGTCATACTTCTCAATATTTCATTCCAATTGAGATGATCATTACATAGGAGAAATCCCATGTTAAAGCACAAGCATTTTTATTTTTTTGCATAAGGCTTGAATGACATCTTCCAATTAACATTTTTATTGAAATGAAAAATTCTTTAATATTTTGAAACCCTTTATTAATCATTGATTTCAATCATGTTCAAACCCATGTCAAACTTATATTCAAGTCTTATACTTAGGTTCATTCAAGTTCTTAGTTAATCGCTTGAGCTTTGAAACTCATTCCCTGTTGTCCAAAGTTGACCCAAGTTCAAGAAGCAAGTTCAAGTTCAATGTCCCGTGTGATCCAACTCAAGTCATGATTGTTCAAATCAAGTTATGCACAAATTTGTTTAAGTCCTTTATATTTGAATTCATATATTTATATTCATTTGAGTTTGAGTCCAAAAGTCCCCTGTTGTCTAAATATTGTTCAAGTCCTCGTGTGTTGTTCATTTGAGTCCAAATCAGGTCCAAATGCGGTCTTATGTTTACCCAAAATTTTGGCAGCCTCCCGGCATCTCCCCTATTTAGGGGAAACTACATTAAATTGGGTCTTCCCACCACGCAAAGAAAAGCGTGAATGGTAGGTGTCCTCGGACACGGCAACCGTAATTTCTTCATCCCCCCACCACGCTTAAGAAAGCGTGTATGGGACTTCAAGTATACCTGAAAAAGAAGAGCAGTTGTTTCCCCACAGGTATAGAGCCGCGTACGGGTACTTAAGATTGTCCCCACCATGCTAAGAAAAGCGTGTATAGGGCCTACCCACCTCTCCGTAGGTGTCGCACCGAGTTCCCTTCCCACCACACTTAGGAAAGTGTGTATGGGTGGTTTGCCAGCTCGACACGAATGCTGAGAATGGGATTTTGATGAAATGAACAAGTAGGATCCCCTCTCCTCTTTCTTGCTTTTTTTGTATTTCCTTTTTCTTCTTCTTCTTCTTTTCTTTTTCTTTTTTTTTTTTTGCTCTTCTTTTTTTGGGGGGGAAATGACAATAATAACAACACCATCATCGTTATTCTTAACACAAATACTAACAATAATATTATCAAGAATAATATTATTATTAATAATAACATTAATAATAAAAATTAATAATTACAATAACCATGATAACAATAAAATGATAACTATAATTATAATCATAATTATCATTATCACTAAAATAAATAAATAAGATAACAATAAATTGATAACAATAATAAAAAAGGTAATAAAATGAAAGTAGAGATTCTAGTTAAAAAGATTTAGCTGAATCAGGAGCAATGAGTTAACAAAATGATTTAGTTTGAGTGTTGTGGGCTTTGATTTGAGATGATTTGGGCAAGTGGATCAGCTGAGGTTAGTGAAGACTTGGGGAAGGGGGTCTTGCGTGAGGTTGGCGGCTAGAAAGCTGGAGGCAGTGATGAGATAGGGGGGATTTGGATTGGAAGTTTGAGTAGAGAAGAAGGAATGAGGTTCGGTCGCAAGTTAAGAGATGGAGATGGCAACTACTGGGAGTTGGGATTAGGTATGGAGAAAGCTCTCTCTCTCTCTCTCTCTCTCTCTCTCTCTCTCTCTCTACTGCTTGCGGCTTAGAGAGAGATTCGGCTAAGGCATGTTTGAGGAGATTTTGGCTTGAAGAGGTAGGGTATGAGAGCAAGCCTTCTACAGCTACGAGGAGGAGGTAGAGACAGTGAGATGTTTGATTTGGCGAGTCTACTGAGGTCGTGGGTCTTGGCTGGATGGAGTTGGGTTCGACTATTACGAAAGGTGAGAATAGGAGTTTGCTTGGCTTATGGATTTCAGTCGCGGGTAAGAAGAGATAGGGATAAGAGGGAGAAGAGCAGTAGCTGGAGTGCGGCTGGGGTTCAGTTAGAAGCTGTGGATATCCGATCAGATAAGGTATTTGGCATTGGTTGGCTACAGGTTCAGCTGAAGATCTACAGGAGGAAGATAGGGTGGAGAAGATCGAAAGAACTATGGGAAGAGGTGAGGTGAGTGGATTGAAATCGTGAGGCACAGAGGAACTGTGAGGTTGAAGCCAGGAGTTGAATACTTCCTTTCCTCGGCATTTTAACGACATGGGTGGACATCAATCGAGATGAGTCGCAGAATATCCAGCGAAGAGACATGATCACAGTGGGATTTGCAGGATTCCTTCGACCAAATGAGGTACTTAAGCGGGATTTGTAGAGGAATTAGTATATTACAGTAGGTATTTTCATTTAAAATTTTTTTGTTTCTTTTAGATATATAACATGGGTCAACACTTCCCAACAACCAATATGGAAGGGTGGACCACTCACTCAAGTTATTCGTTATTGTTAAGATGTTAAGTATCAAGGCAGAATATAATATCCCCCGTGAATGTGTTAATCAATTCATTGGCCTACTTAAAAAAATCAACCATATAGATAATATAATTCCTACAGATTTATATCGGACCAAGAAGTTGGTTTCTAAACTTAGTTTGACATACACATAGATAGATTATTGTGTCAATAGATGCATATTATTCTATAAAAATAATCAATCAGAGATTGTATGCCATTACTGTAATGCACTAAGATTTAAACTAAAATCTATCATGAAAAAAAAGCTGAAGGAAGTACTAGTCAGTAGGATATTTTACTTACCTATAATTTTTAGACTACAACAGTTATATGTATCCATGAGATCTACTATATATATAAGATGGCATAATGAACATATCTCACAATAAGGTGTTATTACACATCCGTTAGAAGTAGATACCTGAAAATACTTTGATCGTACACATCTTACCTTCATCATATAATCAAGAAATATAAGATTGGGTTTATGTACAAATAGTTTTTACTCTGTTTAGCCAGTCTACTTCACCTTACTCATGCGGGCCCGTGATACTCACCCCATACAATCTTTCCTCGGAGTTGGGTATGACTACTCCTTACAAGTTTCTGATGCTTATCATTTCAGGGCCATATAATCCAAAAGTAAAGATCAATGTATTCTTATCACCATTAATTAATGATTTAAATTTATTATGGGAAGAGGGAGTAAGTACATATGATATTTCCACCAAATAAAACTTTATTATGAGGGCAGCATTACTATGGACAATTGGAAACTTTTTTGCGTATGGTATGCTCACAGGTTGGAACACTTACGATAAGTTATCTTGTCCATATTGTATAAAATATATAAAGTCATTTACTTTAAAGCATTGAGGGAAGAATACTTGGTTTGACTGTCATCGTATGTTCTTACTTACAGGTTATCCTTTCAGGCACAATAAGGATGATTTTGTTAAAAATAAATGGTAATATCGCAGCCTCCTCCTAGATTAACTAGTGAAAAATATTGAAAAGAGTAAGGTCTATGCCCACAATAATGAATTCTTCAATATTAATTGATTATAAATTGTTAGGGTATGATGTCAACCATAATTGGGCCAAAAAAATTTTTTTGGTTATTGTCATATTGGACAAACCTGATCAGATATAACTTGGACATGATGCATATAGAGAAAAATATTTTTGATAACATATTCAATATAATTATGAACATCAAAGATAAATCCAAAGATAACATAAAAGCAAGGATGGACTTAAACAAGATTTATAGAAGAAAAGTATTAGAATTGAAGGATGGTGAAAATAAAAAATTTCTCAAATCAAAAGCTCCTTTCATCTTGACTTTAAAGCAGAGACGAGCAGTTTGTGGATCGGTGAAGACTCTATGGGTACCTAATGGATATTCTTCAAATCTAAGTAGATGTGTTGATATAAGATTTGGGAGATTGTTTGATTTAAAAAGTTATTACTGTCATATCTTAATGTAATGTCTACTACCTACTGCATTTAGTTATCTACCAGATTAAATTTTAAAGCTTTTGATCGAGCTAAGTATCTTCTTCAATGATTTATGCTTTTCAAAACTAAATGCAGAGTACCTAATTCTTATGGAGTAGCATATCTTTTTCATTCTGTGTAAACTTGAGAAGATATTTTCTCCAACTTTTTTGACTATATGGAGCATCTACCCGTATATTTACCATATGAAGCTACAGTTGGTGGACCTATTCAGTATCGATGGATATATCCTTTTGAGAGGTATTTAAATAAACTTAAAAAGAATATTAAAAATAAAGCACATCATAAAGGCTCAATATGTGAAGCATATTTAATATACGAGATAACCTAATTTGGAATTTATGCCCATTAATAAAAAAATTGGAAAATATTTCACTACTCTATTTAGTCTTCAAGCTAGATCAAGTAGCCTATAATATTACAAATCATTGTCTTGAGTATGCACCTAATTAGTAGATAAAATATATTATTAGCATGTTTATTAACTAATTAAAGATATATTAATTAAAATAAATAGTCAAAATATGTACCATATTTTTAAACCAATTAGAGAATTCTATTTCTACTATTTTTTGAACTTCTACTGGTTTTGATGTATTCAAACCATCAATGAAACTCCTGCAAACATTAATGTTTAGATCAAATTAAACATATGAGCAAGCTAAGTCATACTTACTCGAGAGATGATTCAACTTCATCACAATTAAGTAAGACATATAATGTGGCAACTCTCATCTCTTTATCAGCCAAATAGCGCATGGTGCTAGTGCATGCAGGTTCACCACTTTCATTGAATACAGATAAATTTGAGGATTTACCCATATTTTGAGGTGCAGCACTCTAGCTTGATTGTGATGCAGAGGTATCACTACAGGAAAAATAGCTATTACCGACGGATAAAATCCACCGGTAAAGTTAAAAATGCGACGGAAATAATCGGTTTCCGGCAGATTACTGGCGGAAATAGCTCCGACGGTAAAACGCGCGTCGAAAAAAATATTCCGTCGCATTTTTTTCGCCTGAAGCATTTCCGGCGGATGTTCGGGTGGAGAACCGGCAAATATATTTGACAAACCGACTGCTTTTCTGTGTCAGTGTTTCGACGTAATAACTGCCGGAAATACCGGCATAAATTGTCCGCCGGAAGATCCGGCGGATATTCCGCCGCAATAAAAGTGAAGTCTAGTCTTACCGTCGGAAATTACCGTCGAACTATCCGTCGCATATGCTGCCAGAAATTTCGTCATATCGTATTTCCAGCAAAGTTACCGGCGGATAATCCGCCAGAAACCTGTAGCAGAAAAAAAAACCTTCCTCACTTTGAAAAGTGATTTCCATATTTATACCTGCATATAAAAAATTACAACACCATATATATTCCACAAAATCAACAATTACACAAACCAGAAGAGCATCAACCAGATAAGGAATAATTAAACATGTATAAATAAACATATATAAGAAAAGTGTCATAAACAAATAACTAAACATGTTCAAACAGTAAATAGATAAATTTGTCCAAAAAAATACATAAAAACATATGTCTACATCAGTTAAATAGATTAATAATATCTAATCTGATTTAGTTTCATTCTCAGGTGATGCTGTACTTCTACCACTATTCATCTACTCCCTCATCTTTCTCATTTCTTCTAACATTTGAGCTTGCTGCTGTTGTATCTGCATCTGCTACTGCTACATTTATATCTGCCAATCAGCTTGGGCTTTTCGTACCTGTCCTAGCTCGGCTGTGAGGGCAGTTATCTGTTGGGTATATAAAGATTCCTAGGTACTAGATGAATAACTGCCCCCACTAGATGACTGCCCTTCATATACATAGGCCTGTGAGCCTAACCCATATACTCTTCCATACTGCATTCCTCCTACCATTTGCGATCAAGTGCGGTAGTCAGAATAGTCTGTTGATCCAGCAGAAGAACCTTCACCTGCTGTAGCCTGACTCTCTCAAAGCCATGTATACTCCTCCTATGAAAGTTAATAAAATGTTATGCTATTTACACATAATATCACCAAAATTAACTTATATACTTACATAGGCTCTCCTAGCACGCTCGTCAACCCATTGCTGGTCCTCCTGCCGCTTGTGGGTATGACTATGCAATTCAACAGGAGTCGATTCTCTACCCAGCACCTATTTCTGTAATAGATATATATTAGTATTCTAATTAAAGTAAATTATTAAAAAATTTTAAAATTTCTTACCAAACATCTTTTGTGCTCAGTATGAGGAACAGAACCTCCTGTATGAAGGGAACTACCCAAGCCCCCAACATCAGAAGCTCTGTTCTGTCTATTTTGATCTCTTCTTCTGGTATAATCTAGGCTTCCCCAAGCACTGCTCAACTCTGCCCATACACCCTCACCAATCCAGAGAGGTCGCTGGCCTGACTTTCTAATATCAGTAAACATGTCTCGCATACGAGTCGAGCCACGCTTCTCAAAGTTCTTTCTGATTTTATCATTATATTGGGGAAGCCAACAAAAATCTTTCTGCAATTAAACACATATAATAAAGAATAAATAAAATTTTTAGCTTATATATATTAGATATAATAAAAAAAATTATATAATAACATACCTCAAACTCTCTAAACCACATGTCCCGTGCTTCTTTTGGGATTTTCTTCCAAGAAATATAAGGAGCATCGTATCTGCTCCGTATTATGTCCCAGATTTTATACGTAGGATCTTTTGACGGATGAAACCTGAAAGCAATATGTTAGTCAAAAAAACTAATTCAATTCTATTTACATGACTGAAATAAAATTAGTACTTACGTGTCACCGTCAGGTTCAATCAACATGTGACCCTCTGTCGCCTGCTCTGCTATAGTTGAGTAGGAAGGTCCGGCTGTAACGGGCTGAGGTGGTGCTATAGCGGGCTGAGGTGGTGGTGGGACATATGACGGATATAGATGATATGCACCATGATAAGGTGGGGGTGGGTAATAGGGGTAGAAAGGAGTGGTCTGTATAAGGTCTGGTGAAGGTAAGTGTGGGTCTGGTGAGTAGAACTGTGGGCTATTGGTTGCACGAGTAGGTATAGGCGGGCTAGGCTGACTCTGAGTAGCAGGCTGAGATGAAGAGGTGCCCTCAGTACGTGCAGGCCTGCTAACAACAGCCTTCTTACTACGCCTACCAAATATATTCTCTATCAGTCCTCTCTGACGGTCATCACTTGAAGCCATCAGCACAAATATTGAAAAATATTAATAACAGATATTATGACAAAAAATGTATAAAATATCGTAGGAATTAAATAAATGCAAGTACAAAAAACTTTTAAATATAAAATAACACAACAAATAAGTAAATAGAAATACAAAAATTTTAATTTTAGTCCAAATTCATTTACCTTATATTGATTCACTTTCATATGATGAAACTTCTGTACCACTGTCAGACTCGTCATGAATGTCCTCTATGTTTAAATCAACTTCCTCTAACTGCAACTCACTCTCAGTAGTTGTAATTTGATCGTCCACATTATTAGAAACATCTTGTATGTTTGACATAAACTCTTCTTGATGTGCTGGTGGTATTGAAGTAGTCTTTTCAATAACTCCCATGGATTTGGTCTTCATAACTACGAGCCAATCTTGTTTGCCTCGTACTCTACTCGGGTAGTTAGCAAAATAGACTTGGTGCGCCTGACTAGCAATGATGAATGGGTCATACTTTGAATATTTTCTACCCCGTTTGACTTCTGTTATACCATACAATGGATGTATTCTTGTACCTTTATTCTTTACTGGATCAAACCACTCACAATTGAATAGATACACATTATTCCCAACACCAGGATATTCCAACTGTAATATTTCTTCTAATATCCCGTAATACTCAAAATCATCACCTGTATGGGTATTCCCTCTAACACATACACCAGAATTATCTATTTTTCTATCTTCACACCAATATTTGGTTTGGAATTTATAACCATTAACTAAGAAATTTTGATAACACTTTACCGCTCTATTTGGTCTCCAAGCTAGATCAAGTAGTCCATGATATTGCAAATTACTACATTCAGCGTGGACCTAGTTATTAGATAAAGTATGTCATTAGTATGCTTAATAACTAAATAAATATATATTAATTGAAATGAATTGTCGAAATATGTACCGCATTTTTAAACCAAATAGGAAAATTTATTTCCACTATCTTCTGGACTTCTACTTATTCTGTTGTATTCAATCCATCAATGAAACTCCTGTAAATATTAAGGTTTAGATTGAATGAAAGTGTGAGTAACAAATTTATGAGCAAGCTTATTCAAACTTACTCGAGATATGACTCAACTTCATCACAGTTAAGCAAGACATATAAAGTGGCAACTCGCATCTCTTTATCAGTCAGATAGCGCATGGTATTAGCGCCTACGGGTTCACCACTGCCGTTGAATACAGATAAATTTGAGGATTGACCCACTGGTTGTTGGGAAGCATGCAATAAATTATAAAAATTTTGTGCTTCTTTATTAGGTGACTATTCTATATATTATTCAAAATATGCTCCACTTGCATCATGAATTAAGTCCTCAAGATTAGATATGATATGCTCTTTATCATCTCTAGTAGCACTTGTCGATGGGCAGCATCGAGAATCCAAATGTGGTTCATACTCACCATGAGAAGTCCAATACCAGTAATCTGGCATGAAACCTCAACGATATAGATCAACAGTTACGTCATCTGGGCTAAGGTGCACCTAATTTTATGTTTAGAATATGGGCAACGAAACTTCCCATATGAGATAAAGTTGGGTAGTTGAGAAGCTGTCTGAATAAAAATATGCACCCCTCTAACGAACTCATCAGTTAATGTCTTCCGTCCTTGCGCCAATCGATTATACATCCAACTTCTTTGAGTTCTGATATCCATAATATATAGCCTATATATAATATTGATAATAAGGATATAAGTTACGATTACTTGTCAAAATAGTTACATACTACCATTGATAAAAAGATAACAAGGTAGTCCTATCTAGGTTTGATGGAGAAATATAGAGAGAATAAAGATGATCTACATTTGATATTTATTGATTTAGAAAAATAAAGATGATCTACATTTGATACTAAGGGTACAACCACTCATCCACCTGAGCATCCTCATTTCTGCAATGCTTAACTTAGAATTATGCTACTCTTTTATTGGCCAACATTCGGCACCATAAAGTATTACAGGTCTCACCACATCATTAGGCGCGTGGTGCCAGCGCGGTACCACTCGGTACCGACAGTAGTACCGCTCGGTACTGCTATCCGGACAGAATAATTTTTCAAGTTTGAGGGGTACTTTTCTATCACACAATAAGCCTGATGCATTCCTCCACTTCAAACATCCAACATAAATTCTGCTGATAATATCCCCATCTATTTCACCATCACTCTGAATAATAGATCCAAGATATCTAAAATGTGTATTCTTATTAATGACTTGATCATCCAATGTGACAATCCCCGCACTAGCTCTATTACGACTAAAATTGCACTCCATATATTCTATTTTAGATCTACTCATGCGAAAACCTTTAGACTCTAAGGTCGACCTCCATATTTCATGTATACCTTCAACTTCCTCTCTAGTCTTATCAACAAGAAGAACTTCATCTATAAAAAGCCTACACCAAGGTACATCCTCTTGCAAATGTCTAGTGAGAACATCCATGAACTAAAGTAAAAAGATATAGGCTTAAGGCTGATCCTTGATGTAATCCAACCAAAGTTGGAAAAAACTTGGTCAAAGCACATTGTGTTTGAACACAAGTAATAGCTCCTGCATACATATTTTTAATGATTTGAATATAAGCATTATTAACTCCTTTCTTTTCAAGAACTCTCCATAGCACTTCTCTTGGAACTTTATCATATGCTTTCTCTAAATCAATAAATATCATATGTAGATCCTCTTTATTCTCTATATACTTCTTCATCAAACCACCTAAATAAATGAATGGCTTCCATAGTAGACCTATCTGCCATGAATCCAAATTAATTTTGAGAAACATTAGCATCACACCACAACCAACGCTCCATAACTCACTCCCACAATTTTAGAGTATGACACATTAACTTAGTTCCTCTATAATTCGCACAATCTTGTGCATCACATTTACTACAATAAAAGCTTTTAGACTCTAAGGTTGGCCTACATAAATCAAGTTTACCTTAAACTCCCTCTCTAGTCTTATCAACAAGAAGAATATCATCAGCAAAAAGCATACACCAATGTACATCCTCTTGCAAATGTCTAGTGAGAACATCCATGACTAAACCCAATAAAAAAAAGAAATGCGAAAGGGAGAAAGTTACCTAAACAACAAGCGAGCTCCCGGCGTGGCCAACGTCAACGGAGTGAAGTTGAACTGTGTCTAAGAATAAAACTTCATCAAATTAGGGCGAACTGGCCGGAGGAAACGGAGCGTGCGAAAGGGAGAAAGTTACCTACACAGCCACGGGTGCATGTCGTCGACGGAGGATCTCGATCGAGCGAGCGAGCGAGGGACCTAGTGAGCGAGGGAGGGAGGTCGTCGACGGAATTCGAGGGCAAGGTCGTCGTCGAACGAGCTCGATCGAGGGAGGGAGGGACGTCGTCAACGGAGATCGAGGGCTGGCGCACGTCGTCGGTAGCGGCGACCTAAATAGAATGAGCTGAAGTCGAGGGCACGGGGTCGATATATTGAAATTACCGGCATAATTTCATGCGAAAAATACGCCGGAAGTATTACCGGTGGATACTCCACCGGTAATACTTCGTCGGGTTTTAATTAACCGGTGGTAAATCCACCGGAATAGCTGTCGCATATTAGCGGCGGAATATGCGTCGGTATATTGAAAACACCGATGAAATTCTGGTGGTTTCGCCGCCGAAAACGTACCGATGGTTGATCTGCCAGAAAATACGCCGTAAAATTACAGGCGGGGCCATCCGCCGAAAATTCCGTCGTTGATTCCGGCGTAAATATTTTTGCTAGAAATTTCGTCGGTATTTCATTATTTTCTGTAGTGTATAAGAATAGATCTGCTTTACTGTATAATAAAAATTAAGTGGGGTAGGAGATATTCAAAGTTTGACCCATTCATCATTGCTAGCCAGGCAAGCCAAGTCTATTTTACTAACTATCCGACTAGATTATGAGGCAAATAAGATTGGCTCATAGTTATGAAGACCAAATCCAAATGAGTTATTGAGAGAACCACATCAATACCAATAGCATATTAAGAAGAGTTTATGTCAAATTTAAAAGATCTTGCTAACGATGTGGGTGATTGAATTGCAACTACTGAGAGTGAGTTATAGTTAGAGGAAGTAGATTTAAACATAAAAGAAAATCACGAGAAATTTAATAGTGGTGTAGATATTTCATCAGATAGAAGTAAATTAACATAAGGTAAATAATTTTTGACAATCAATTATGAATCAATAATTTATAGTAACAATATAATATATGGTTACTATACTTTATTTATTTTATGGTTATTATACTTTATTTATTTAATTACTATGTTATTTTATATTAAACTTTTTGTTATAATTTATGTTACTAATATTTTTTTATTTTTTTTACAGATGGCTTCAGGTGATAAGCATCACAGAGGTTTAATCAAAAACTTTTTTAATAGGCATAGCAAGAAGATAGCTAGTGGCCCACCTAATAGGTCTGTATGTACTAAGGGCACCTCTTCATCTCAGCCTGCCACCTAGAGTTAGCCTAGGCCGTGTTTACCTACTCTTGCAGCCAGTAGCCCAGAGTTCTACTCACCAGACCCCCACTGTCATTCGCCAGACTTCATGCAGAGTGCTCCCTTCTACCCTTACTACCCACCCCCACCTTCTCATAGTGGCCCTCCTACTTATTCATATCCATCATATGCCCTATCCTGCGATCGTCCGGGACGATTAGTGCAAATTGAGGAATATCGTCCAGAAGACAGTTCGGGTCGTCCAGAGAAACTTGTGCTGGACGACCAAAAAATGACTTGATCGTCCAGGATGATACATGTATCGTCCTATATGATTAGTTCAAAAAGTGCCTAAATCATCATGTACACAGTTTGGGTCGTACAGCTGAAATGCACTAGACGATCATGATCGTCCGGGATGATCCTGCATTATCCAGGACGATATGATCGTATCAATCAAAAATTAATTGCTTTCCTTAATTACCAGATTAATTTAGACATGATTATACTGAATCGTCCAGGACGATACATGTATCGTCCGGGACGATCAGACCAAATAACTTAAAATAAAAACTTGCCTAACTTGATCTGGCGGCTGAGAATTTCTGATTTGAGCATATCGTCCCGTACGATCCAAAGATCATCCAGGACAATCTGCTTAATCAGACCTTCTTAACCTGGTCGCCCTAATTAGGATTTCTGTTTTTACTGGATCGTCCAAGACGATGTGAATATTATCCAGGACGATCTGAACAAAAAATGAACAGAAACTCTAACTCACTCAAGTTCTCCCCCTGAGCATGTGTGTGCAAGGTTACTTAGCTAGGGGATCAGTTACATTACAATTGACTCAAGAAAAAGAAAATCAGTACATTGGACACACTTGGACCCGATCTTGAGTTGGCTTGAGTGGCTCGTGGTCTTTTGTGCCTGAAACGGATTAGCCAAGCAAAACACACTGGAAATATGTTTGTCATCATCAAAACCAAATTTACAACAATCTCCCCCTTTTTGATGATTGTAAATATTTGTATAGTAGTTGAAAAATAACATTAACTAGGAGATCAAAAAAGGCAAATATTTTTTTTTAATTTTCATTTAACTAAATCAATACAGGAAACATAACACATAATAAAAACTGAAACGACTACAACTGACTCCCCCTTTTGACATCATAAAAAGGAGGAGGGTAAAACAGAATATTGAAATATAAGTACAAAACATAAAAGAAAAATAACTACAAAACAGAAAACTAGAACAGAGGCGGATCTTGATCGGAAGAAAGAGGTGGCGGTGGTGGGTTGAAGTAGTTGTGAATGGCTTGAAAATGGGCTCCGATCCAGGCAATATCCTGGTCATGCTGCTGTTGCTGCTGCGTAGCATAGTCAGTGAAGCGTTGGATGTCCTCAGCGTGTTGTTGCTCCTGGGTAGCCACATAGGAGTCAAATATGGCCTCCCACTGATCGAAGCGCTGCACCAGGTGGTCAAAGGGAGAAGCAATGCGAAGAGGAGAAGGTGCCTCTAGTGCAGCAGGAACTGGAATGGCCTCTTCCTCCTCTTCCTTAACATCCGGGGTGGGCTCCAGATGTAGTTGGGTGCTGTGTAGGACATGGAAGGAATTATTGGTGAGGAAGGAAGGAGGGACATCTGGAGCTGCGGGATATTGCAGGTCATATTTGGTTTCGAGGGCATAGGCAATGATATGTCCTAAGGCTAGATTTGGACGACGGTGATGACCTGGATCCCGAATAGTGGTGAGGTGCTCGAGGTACCGGATAATAAGGTCAAATGCATTAAATTTCCTATGGGCTAGGATGTAGTAGGTGGTCAAGGATAGTAGTGGGGTGATGTGAATTCGATCCCCCGCCTTTGGAATGATGGAGGAACGAAGGACATGTTGAATTGTCCGGGCGTCCTTAAGAAGTGTAGTGCAGGCATTGTCATGATAAGGGGCATTTGTATTGCGAAGAAAATGATTGGCGACACTCCAATCATAGTCAGGGTCGGTGATAAGGGTGTGGAGTTTGTCGCCAGTGATGGAAAGTTGGAGAATGTTATGAAAGTCCTGGTAAGTGAGTTCGACGGGGTGCTGATTTACACAAGAGCGGAGGGTGGAATAATCAGCCGAAATCTACAAGTTTGCAAAGAAAATGCGAAGAAGTTCCGAGCTAAAAGGAAAGGCGAGAGTCATGATCAAGGTGAGGGAGGTGTGTGCGAAGAGGTCAAGGACAAGATAAGTAAGAGTACGGGGATTTACAATTTTCGACGGTGTGATCCCCACTTCACAATATCGCTCGTAGGCAGCCTGATCGGCTGCATTGGAGAAGCGAGGATCAACCGGCCCCCGCGAGGAGCTTGCACCCTTTTGCCACGAGCGTTTGCTACCAGCCATTAGGAATCAAAAGTGAAGGAAAGTAGAGGGAGAAAGAGTGAAAATCCTTAAGAAAAACTGCTGTTTATATAGAAAACGGCCTGATCGTCCCGTACGATCGCGACATCGTCCGGGACGATATGGGCATTTATGACGTCCTGGACGATTTGTCAAAAAAGCGGTCCGATCGTCCAGGACGATTAGACACAGGCGATCGTCCCGAGGAGTCAGGCTGGACGACCGTTGATGAAAAGGTATCGTCCAGGATGATTAGGTGGATCGTCCCGGACGATGTGCAATAAGTGTGTCGGACGGGCCGAATTCCAATCGTCCAGCGGCTGACACGTGGAACGTCCATGACAATGAAGTGGATCGTCTAGGACGATGGACAATAATTGGTGCAATGCCAGCCGTTTGATCAGATCAGGAAGATATGGATCATATCGTCCAGGACGATGTAAGGATCGTCCAGGACGATGTAAGGATCGTCCAAGACGATCACCAATAATTAAAGTTTTTCAGCAGCAGGAGCAGTGTGGGGACGATTTTGAATGAATCATCTAGGACGATATGGAGATCGTCTAGGATGAAAAGGATCGTCTAGGACGATCGAGGTATCGTCCAGGACGATGTGAAGAAAACAGAAAAAGATGGAGGATGGAGGTGACAGATCAGGATCCCAAACATAAAATCACGAAATTAAAACAAAACAAAAACAAATAAAACTCACAGTAAAAACACATAAAAGCACTTTTTTTTTGTGGATCAAGTTGCTCGAGTACATCAGAAATTTTTCTTGATTTTAGATCCAAAAACCAATAAGAAGACGATTGACAGCGTTGAAATCCAGAAAAAGTTGGAAAAATTGACTTTCGTAACTCCCACCTCGGGCACCTTATCGATGCAAATCTCTTTCAAACCAAACATCCAATTCAGAAGAAAAGAAATTAGATTCGAAAAGAGATCCTTTCAAGCCTCATTCCAGAAAAATATCTAATATAATAGTGTGTCAAAGTAATAAATCAGAAATCAGGATTTTCAAATACAAGCTTTTGAAATAATTAAGTGGCGCATGGATTTTTCTAAGACCTTTAATGATCTGAAAGGAAAGAAAGCTTTATTGGGCTCATTTTATGCCTCTTTTTCAATTTATTTGGCGCTTTACGCATCTTTTCATTTCTGATATACTTTGTGTATCTTTTAGTTGGCGACATTTCGCATCTTTTCAGCTTTGGGCTCATTTTGTGCCTCTTTTTTAATTGATTTGGGGCACTGTGGATCTTTTGTAAGCTTTCTTCTTTTCATAATCGTTAAATAGTCTCAGCTGTAAAATTACCTTCCAGATATAGGAGATGCTCTCCATGATAAAGAAGAGTAATTCACAAAACAAAAGCCAGACGTCATATGATAAGTGCAATCACTTGGTTTAGAAAATCAAAATAATGACTCAAGAGTTTGAAAATACTATTGATATGAGGTAGATTACTATAAGAAGATAAAATAAATCTCTATTTCAAAAACTAAAATTTTAATTTTGAAGAGGATGTTTTAACCAAAAGAAATAATACACCAGCAAAGGAGTTAGAGGAAGAGAAACAATCATCTATGTTTCTTCCCTTTAACAGATCCAGTGGAGTCAATCACTACTTATCAGCTTCAAAAAAAAAGAGGTAAAACTCCCAGCAGAAATTCAGATTATCAGAAGTAGTGAGCAGTGATCAGACTTTGAAAAGCATAAAATAGTAAGTGCAAGAGATGAACCAGTGAATAAAAATAGATAGAAAATCACATTGAAGTAAATATTCAAATCAAACTAATAACAAGGCTAACACAGAAATCAGCAAAAAAAATAAAACCTACTGAAAGTAAATAATCAAATCAAAACCAAAAACTAACTAACATAAAATAGAATAACAATCAGAATAATCAGAAATCAGCAGTCATCAGAATCAAGCATTTATATCAATCACTCCTAATCTGGTTCTCAAAATGCTGAATGAGTCAAAGGCCAGTGGTTTAGTGAATATGTTAGCCAACTGATTTTCAGTTGCTACATGATGTAGCTCAATGTCCCCTTTTGTCACATGGTCCCTAATGAAGTGATGCCTTATATCAATGTGTTTCGTCCTAGAATGTTGGATTGGATTCTTAGAGATACAGATGGCACTAGTATTATCACACATAACAAAAATTGTGCAAACATGTAACCCTAAATCCAAGACTTGTTGCTTCAACCAAAGAACTTGGGCCACACAACTCCCTAAGGCAATGTACTCAGCTTCAACAGTGGAAAGTGCAACTGAGTTATATTTTCTACTGGACCAGGAGACTAAAGACTGTCCTATGAATTGATAAGTTCCAGAGGTCCTCTTTCTATCCACCCTACACCCCGCAAAGTCAGAATCAGAATATCTAATGATCTCAAAAGAGGTGTTGTGCCTAGGGTACCAGATTCCTAGGTTTGGGTCCCTAAAAGATATCTAAGAATTCTCTTAACAGCAGTCAGGTGGGACTCTTTAGGATCAGTCTGAAACCTAGCGCAAAGACAGACACTAAACATGATATCAGGTCGGCTAGCAGTCAGGTAAAGCAGTGATCCTATTATTCCTCTATACTTCTTATGATCAACAGATTTTCCACTTGAATCCTTATCTAACTGAACTGAGGAAGTCATGGGAGTATTGATTGGCTTGGCTTTGTCCATTTCATATTTTCAAAATATTCTTAGTGTATTTAGATTGATTGAGAAAGGTTCCATCATCCGTTTGCCTTATGCTAAACCCCAAAAAAGTAGGACAATTCTGCCATCATACTCATTTCAAACTCTTTACTCATTATTTTAGAAAACTCATCACATAAATATTTATCAGAAGATCCAAAAATTATATCATCAATATAAATCTAGACAATGAGTAAGTCATCTCCTAATCTCCTCAGAAAAAGGATGGTGTCTACGCTCCCCTTAACAAACTCTCTTTCTAACAGAAATGTGCTAAGCCTCTCATACCAAGCTCTGGGTGCCTGTTTCAATCCATATAAGGCCTTTTTTTAATTTATAAATATGATTTGGATATTAGGAACTCTCAAAACCTGGGGGTTGTTCTACAAAAATGTCCTCTTTTATCACCCCATTCAAAAAGGCACTCTTGACATCCATTTGAAATAGCTTAAATCCCTTATAACAGGCAAAGGCTAGTAGCACTCTAATGGCTTCCAATCTAGCTACAAGGGCAAAGGTCTCCTCAAAATCAATCCCTTCTATCTGATTATACCCCTTAGTCACCAATCTTGCCTTATTTCTCACCACCACACCAGAATCATTCATTTTATTCTTAAAGACCCACTTGGTTCCCACAATACTTTGATTTCTAGGTCTTTCTACTAACTCCCAAACATCATTCCTTACAAATTGATTCAATTCTTCATGTATAGCTAAAATCCAAAACTAATCCGACAAGGCTTGATTGATGTTGGTGGGTTCAGTCATTGAAATAAAGGCAGAATGGTTTACTTCCTTCCTAAGTTCATGCCTAGTTCTAACACCTTCAGAAGGGTCTCCTAAGATCAGTTCTTTAGGATGACTCGAAGAGTATCTCCAATCTCTAGGCAACGTGGTTTGAGGTTCTACCCTTTCCTCCAGATTTGTATTTCCAACCCCTTAGGTAACCTCAACAATCTCTTCATCTTCTACTTCAGATTTAGACTCCTTAGGATCAGATTCATCAAACACTACATGGGTTGTTTCTTCCACCACCAAAGTCCTCTTATTGAACACCCTAAAGGATTTCCCCACACTTGAATATCCTAAGAACACTCCTTCATCAAATTTGAGGTCAAATTTTTCTAAGGGTGACTTCCCGTTGTTCAGAATGAAAACCTTACAGCCAAAGACATGGAGGTGGGACAGATTTGGAGTTCTACCCTTAACGATCTCATAAGGTGTTTTGTTCAGTTTGACTCTCACATTCACCCTATTCAACACATAACAGGTAGTGTTCACCACTTCAGCCCAAAAGTATTTTGGAAGTGAATACTCGGCAAGCATGGCTCTAGCGGCTTCCACTAAGGTCCTATTCTTCCTTTCAGCTACCCCATTCTGTTGAGGGGTCCTAGGAGCTGAAAAATTGTGACTAATCTCTTGCTCCTCACAAAAACTTCCAAATCTTTCATTTTCAAACTCCCCTCCGTGATCACTATGAATGGTAAGAATCTCGCATCCTAACTTCTTCTGAATCCAAGTAGAGAAAGATCTAAACCCATCAAATGACTCAGATTTATGTGACAAAAATTTTACCCAAGTGAACCTCGAATAATCATCTACAATCACAAACCCATAGACTCTCCCCCCTAAGCTGGCAATGCTAATAGGTCCAAAGAGGTCCATGTGAAGAACTTCTAAAGGTCTAGAGGTGCTAATGTCCTTAACAGAGTGAAAGGAGGACTGGACTTGCTTCCCTAACTGACAGGCATCACACAGGTGATCCTTAGTGAACTTAAGCTTGGGCACACCTCTAACTAAGTCCTTTTGGGTGACTCTCCTAAGAGTTTTCATACTGGCATGACACAATCTCCTATGCCATAACCAAGACTCATCAGCAGCAGTTTTTAAGCAAATTGAATTATCAGATTTAATGTAACTTACATCCATCTTGTAGACGTTATTGATCCTTTGCCCCTGCAAAACAACTTTATCATTTAAGCTTAAAATGCAGCCAGTGGGCAGGAATTTGATGCTGTATCCCTTATCACACAGTTGACTGATGCTCAACAAGTTGTGTTTCAGTCCATCTACAAGTAAAACATTATCAATCATAAAATTCTTTGAATCACCAATTATACCTGAGCCTACCACCTTCCTGGTGGTGTTATCTCCAAGTGTAACCTTGCCTCCAGCCCTGGCCTCCAGCAATATGAACTGATTTGCATCTCCAGTCATGTGTCTAGAACATCCGCTGTCCAGGTACCACATGCTCTCACGAGGTCTTGTGTGAGAGCACTCCTATAAAAATATCAAACGTCAGTCTTAGGAACACAAACAGGTTTGGGTTCCTTCTTATGAAAAGAAGAATGCAATGCATGCGTGCTGTGCTGTGAAACAGGCAAATTGGGTCTCCACACCCAATTTGTACTACGGTGAACAGTGCAGGTGTGGGAAATGTGCCCTAACATGCCACATGAAAAACATTTATGTGGGTGATAATGCCTCTTCCTAGATGTATATGAAACATGCTTTGATGAACTTGCAACAGATTTTTCAAAAGGTGGCGGTGCATAAAACTATTCAAAAATAGGTGGTTTTTTATTCTTTTCAAAAGCAGCAATTTTCACTCTCAAAAATTCATTCTCCTTATTAAGACTAGCAATCTCAAAGGTTCTTGCACTTTCACTACTTTCTAAATCACATGACATATCATTCAATTTCTTAAAAGCAGCTTCTAATTCAACATGCGATGTTTTTAATGCATCATGCTCAACAATTAACTCATAATGCTTTCTATTCAGTTCATTAAACTCATCAAGCAAAGACATGTGATTGAAATCAAGTGTGGAATGATCTTTAACTACATAATCATGCTCTTTTTGCAAAGTCAAATAATCTAATTTCAAACTAGCATGAGTTTTCTTAAGCTTCCTATACGATGTATGAATTTTTTCAGAAACTTCAAATAATTGATCATAAGTAAGCTCATATACCTCTTCCTGGTCCGACTGACCAGGGTGATCATCAGCCATCAGACACAAGTTTGTTTCCTCCTCTTCAGCTTCAGTCTCAGAAGAGTCGGATGCAGAGTCTGCCCAGAACGCCTTCTGAATCTGCTTTTTGTCCTTTCTGAACTTTGGTTTCTCCTCACCCTTCTCCTTGCTTAGATGAGCTTTAAGTGTAGGACAATCAGTCTTAATGTGTCCAGGCTTCCTGCATTCAAAACACACAGTATCAGATGAACCCTTATAATTTTTACTGGACTTACCCTTGTTCCACTTCTGATAGTTCTTATGTTTCTTCCTTAGAAAATTTTTGAATTGCCTAGTGATTAAGGCAACATCATTGCTATCAGACCCGGAAGTGCTAGAATCACTCTCGTTGGCCTTCAGTGCCACTGTTTTCTCCTTCTTTCGTTCACCTGCATCAAGTTGCCTTTGGTTCACCCCTTGCTCGTAAGTAATGAGTGATCCAAGTAAGCTGTCAATAGAGTAAGTATTTAAATCTTTAGATTCAGTGATCACAGTAATCTTAGCATCGTATGAGGAAGGCAAACATCTAAGAATTTTGTTCACTCTTTCGTAGTTAGTAAGTTCTCTACCTAAAGCATGCAAAGAGGTAACAATCTGAGTGAACCTTGTATACATTTCTGAAATAGTCTCACTATATTTCATGCGAAAAAGTTTATAATCATGTAACAAGATGTTTAACCTAGACTGTTTGACTTCAGTTGTACCTTCATATGTTATACATAATCTATCCCAGATTTCTTTACCCGTTGTACAAGCAGAAACATGCATATATTCTTCAGATTTTAAAGCACAAAAGAAACAGTTCAAATATTTTGCATTTAACTGTGCTAAATCACGATCATCAAAAGTCCAATCTGCAAACGGAAGCTCATTTTTCATATTGTTAATCAATCTAAAAGGTGGTTCGTATCCATCCTTAACTAACATCCACATGCGATAGTCAATCGATTGAAGAAAAGTAGACATGCGTGTTTTCCAAAAATCAAAAGGAATATTATCAAACAACGGTGGTCTTGTAATAGAATAACCTTCAGCAGTATTACGATTGTTATAGTTAGCCATGGATCAAATTCAAAAGTTTTTAAACCTAGATTTTGAATCCCGCTCTGATACCACTTGAAAGTTTGATAGGGATATTAAGCCCTAGTGAACTAGTCCCGAGGCTAACCAAGAGGGGGGTGAATTGGTTATTTAAAAATTTCACGACAACAATGAAAATCTTTTCGATGCTTAGCAGTGAAAATAAGTAAACAACAATGAAAAGATCAATCACAGATATTCACCCAAGCAGTTAATATCATAAAAGTAAAGTGCAAAACTGAATCAGAAAAGTAAACCAGATTTTATAGTGGTTCGGTCAACTTGACCTACGTCCACTCCCCGGAGCCTCCCCTCCGGGTATTGCACTAAACAAAAAGTGACTCTCCTTTTGCTCCCACAGCAAGGCGAAGAAGCCTGTACAAAAACCTCCTTTCCACCACATCGTGAGGCAGAGAACCCAACATCTTTTTGCTTCCTCCTAAAGCAGGCAGAGAACCTTCGAACTCCTTTTGCTTCCACCTGAAGCGGGCAGAGAACCCTCGAACTCGTTTTGCTTCCACCTGAAGCGGGCAGAGAACCCCGGATCTACTTACCGACGATCCTCCCACGACGAACACCAACTAGACGGAAGACGACGAGCAGAGACAACGACTCTGATCCTTGCTTGGAGCAACCTTAGTGAATCCCTCACTAACTCCCCCTCACAAGATCCTCTCTCTCTCCCAACTCTCTCTCTCTCTAGGGTTTCTCTGGGAAGGAAAGTGGCAAAAGATTTTTCTTGTTCCAAGAAAAAGTTCTTTTATACGAGGGCTTAAAATTTGCCCTAAATCTCAAATAGTCGGCAAGAATCGTCCAGGATGATCGATAGATCGTCCTGTATGATCAGTTCAAAATCAGCTGCATCTGCCTGGATGATCTAGCTCTTCTGGACGATCAGTAAAAAAAATTGTTCCTATCATCCCGTACGATCCTGCGATCGTCCAGGACGATTAGTGCAAATTGAGGAATATCGTCCAGAAGATCGTTCGGGTCGTCTAGAGAAACTTGTGCTAGACGACCAAAAAATGACTTGATCGTCCAGGACGATATAGGTATCGTCCTGTATGATTAGTTCAAAAAGTACCCAAATCATCCTGTACACAGTTCGGGTCGTACAGCTGAAATGCACTAGACAATCATGATCGTTCAGGATGATATAATCGTATCAATCAAAAATTAATTGCTTTCCTTAATTACCAAATTAAATTAGGCAAGATTGTACTGAATCGTCCGGGACGATCAGACCAAATAACTTGAAATAAAAAACTTGCCTAACTTGATCTGGCGGCTGAGAATTTCTGATTTGAGCATATCGTCCCGTACGATCCAAAGATCGTCCAGGACGATCTGCTTAATCAGACCTTCTTAACCCGGTCGCCCTAATTAGGGTTTCTATTTTTACTGGATCGTCTAGGACGATGTGAATATCGTCCAGGACGATCTGAACAAAAAATGAACAGAAACTCTAACTCACTCAAGTTCTCCCCCTGAGTGTGTGTGTGTAAGGTTACTTAGCTAGGGGATCAGTTACATTACAATTGACTCAAGAAAAAGAAAATCAGTATATTGGACACACTTGGACCAGATCTTGAGTTGGCTTGAGTGGCTCGTGGTCTTTTGTGCCTGAAACGGATTAGCCAAGCAAAACATACTGGAAACATGTTTGTCATCATCAAAACCAAATTTGCAACAGTTATAAGGAGGCATTAAAGCATTTGCATTCTACATTTACAACTACATATTCAGCTAACTTTTGTGTTATGGTTATTTAGTCTAAAAGCTCTTTATATTTAACATTAATGTTCTTAGTCTTATTATAGTTATCAATTGAAGGTTGTGATAGGAACCGGGTTTAACTTACTGAGTTTTAGACTCACCCTATTACTATTATTATTTCAAGCAAAGATTAAGAATCCGTGGAGTATATTTAGTTGATAGGAAGCAGGGTTGCTAGACTATCAAGTATTTATATTTTGTAGCTCCATGATAATTTATTTTGTTAATTATATTTCAAAATTGGATTCTTATATATAATTATTTATAGAAATAAATTTCTATATTGCACACTCTTGATGTTTCTTCTATATATTCATATTCTTATGATTAGTGGCTCTAATGTATGCGTATATGCGAGATAATTAGCTTAGCACCTTTAAGGAATTAGAATTAAATTCCTCTTTAGGTTCTGGGGCATCACAGGTCCTAGGCACCACGGTGCTGGATTAGAATATATATATATATATATTCATATTTTATTCCATAAAATCTCACCCAGCCATCCCCCTCTCGGCCTATTCTTCTTTGCTTGGTCATTAGAGAAGACGGGAGAAGGAAGAGAGATAAAGGAGAGTGAACAAAGAGAAAGCAGGGATCAGGCTGATATTTTCCATCACTCCAGTTGAGAAAAATATTTTAACCATGTAGATAACCCTAATCCTATCTCTGTTCTCAATATTTTTTATATTTTTCTAATTTTCTCTACTAAAAATGATAAAAATATAATATCTATCATTTTTATGACTTTTCACTATGTAATTTTTTATATGAAGTAGATATCATCACCCTGAATATTTTAACTGGTTTGTATTAAAATTTCACTTAGCGATTTTGCTTATATATCATATTAATTTAAATGATTAATATAATACTGAATTTAAGAACGATCAGGAGTCAGTATATTACCTTTAAACATGAAATATATGTGATGCATATATTTATTACTCATTTAATCAAACATGCATTTTTTGCATACTATTGGTATATTGATGAGTATAATAATAATTATATTGGTTGTATATAATATTTTCTATCATGCTTTATATAATATAAAATATGTACAAAAATCAAGAAAGGCTGGTAGGAAATGGTTAACTGATTCAGTTTAACTGGAGATATGCTACCCTATATAGGAGGGTGAGTCGACAGACTTTCCTTTAAAGAAAGTTTTTGGTGTAATCCTAAGTAATATGAAAAGAGATGTATAAAGAGATTGACAAATATGATATGATATGCAGAAAAAGCAGAAAATGATGACTTCTTATATTAAAGCCACCTAATTTATGATATGTTATATGAGACTAATTCTTGACAACAGAACTGATTTAATTGAGACTAATTCTTGTAGGATTAGCCTATAGGACTAGATACAAGGAAAAATATCACAGGTAACCAAATGCCCTATTTGGCTTGCACATGCATATAACTTAAGCACACATGATGAATTACATAAATAATATAATAAGAAATGATTTGAACATGATATAAGATATGATTATATACATGATATGATTGATAAGATTGATAAGATGGTATATGATATATATGAATTACATGATATACATGATACATTATATTTATATATGATATAATGCATGATATATATACCTTGATATTGCACAATGTGCATATAACATAAATAAAAAACTTGCTAATATGACACGTATATTGATACACATGAAATTAAATGCCATATAAATTAAGATAGAAGGCATAATTTATAAGCATGTAAAGATTCCACGTAGACTTGCTACATTGTACATGACATGAGTATATGAATGACAATACCTATTGATTCTTTAATAGTATTAATTTTCATTGCTCGTATGAAATGATATTGTACATATTGACTGCTTTATATTTTTATAATTATATGTTTATACTGCTTTGGATTAAATGACTACATGTACATTATTTTTTACTCCCGTGCATTGATTGCAGATGTAGGCTATGGTAACTTATTGAGCTATTAGCTCACTTTTGTAATTTTTACATAATTTTCTGAAAGGGGTCAAGATCTAATGGAGCAAGGAAGATCATGATTCTAATTTAGTTTTGTTTATTTTCTGTATTTTGATTTTTTTTTTTCTTTTGTAGTCAGGATTATAAAGAGATAGACTGATGGATGTAATAATTGATCTCATGGCTATTATAAATTGAATTTTGATGAATGAATATATAAATGGTTTGATGTATATGATTTATAGTTGTTTTCACTGGACTTATTTATATTAATGAATTATTAGAAGCTCTGGTAGATTTATTAAAAGATGAAATGAACAAGTCTTCTAAATTTAGGTCTTGGGGAGTCATACTAAAAGGCCTAAAACAATTATATAATTAAGGGTTTCACAATCTTATAGAGTGTTCTAATTTATGGTTGAAACAATCAAAATGTTCTACCAATAAAACTATACAGAGAGTCTATTTCTAGACATCAAGGAGGCCAAGAATGAGGCTCCATGAAGAATTTCAAAGCAGAGAAATTCTTTGAAGTTACCAAAATTATAGTTTTGCAATTATTTCAATTAGGTTAGCTCCTAAGATTTTTTTCCTTAATAAAATTTTCATATAAAAGATCTAAGTCCCTTATGAGTTTTTGTAAGTTATCTATCATTGTGTGAGCAAGATTTAGGTTCAATGGTTAAATGATAAATTCTCTTTGCCCTCTTGAATGTTCCAACATACAACACTTATGATCACAAATGCCTTTATAATTAAATATTTTATCTTAAAAGATAGCTATAATGTATTTATTTTTTCATGTAAATTATAGATCTGAGATGAACTAATCAAACATGTAACTTAGACTTAATGTGTCACAATTTAAAGTCTTTCTAATGGAAATGAGTGTCAATGTCCTTAAAAAAAATTTTGTTCACTTGCAAAGAAAAAAATATGAAAAAAAAAAAAAGCAATTCTATTCATTGACAAAATTTAATTTTCATCAAATAAAAGTTAGTAGTGGAATTTATGTTTTCAGAATTAAAAAACAAATCCACAATTTTACAACACAATGCCAATTTTGAATTATTCATAAAAATAAATAAATATAAATTTACATATAGAGATTGCTCCAATGATTAGGTCCAAACTAAGACCTAGCTAGGTGCCTAGAAGACTGGCCCATCCAAATTTGTTTGGTTAGAACAATGGCATCAATTCTAGTCCATAAATCAGTACTAATCTATTGCCCCCACCCCACCACTCATCATATGCTTCTACATAGAGCTCTCATTGTAGATTTGCTCCTTTTTGAAAGAATTTAATTGTTGACACAAAAAGTTTTTTTTTTTTTTTATAGCTCTAATTACAAAAAAATTCATCCATGCAATGGCTTGCCAAAGAAACATTTAATGATTCAAATAAAATTAAACATAAAATTTTGCCAATTTTGAATTTCTTACAAAATAAAATAGAAAGCACCTACTCATTTATTTAACACATTACTTTCATTTACTTTTAAAAAAAAAGTGAGAAATAAATCATAAATTATATGACTCAAAGAAGAAAAAAATTTTATTTAATAATTGAGCTATGAGTTCATTCACATTGTCATATTTCATATGACTATAATTTCTTTTCTTATTTTCTTTAGAAATTTTTATCATAGTCATCAGGAGATTTTATAATTAAGGTTTCGTTTGGGACGGCTTTTTTTCTGCTTCTTATAGCAGCTCTTTAGTAAATTTTTAATTTTGTACTAAAAAACTGCTTTAAGAAATAGAAAAAAGCTGTCCTAAACGAAGCCTAAATTTGCTAGAATATGTTGTGCATATAATCATGAGAAGATTATTATTTAATTTTATAAGCATAAATGCTATAATATTTTTTTAAAAAATTTTATAATTACATCCATCCCAAATATATAGTGTGAGTGACTTGTTAGTGGATCGCATGAATGATGGCCTAAATCCTATTCACTTATAATGACCATCTATTATTTGATAGTACTAACTAGTGATGATGACTGGAAACAAGAAGGACTCTTTACTAATTCATGAGAGATTGGAGGGACCAATCCAGAACATAAGAGATTGATGTACTGGATAATTAGTAAAGGTAAGTATACTGTTTGCTTCATCGTGCATGTAGGACCATATATATATATATGCATGCCATTCACTTCAACTCATACAAGACATACAAACTGAGGAGGACCACAGGAGCCTTTAATCTGAGGGAAAGTGATCAAAGCAAAATTAAATAGCTAGCTAGTAGTGCTCACTTTCTCATAGAAATTGAAAAATAGTGAGAGGAAAAGAATTCAAGTCTATCATTGATGATTTGGAGTTTTATGGCCACTAATATGTAGTCTTAATTTTCATGATGAGATTAATTATTATGGCCCCCATTGATGAATAATTATTACATTTTATGGAACAGCTTTTGATGTCATTATCTGATGCACTATTTCTCTATGACCTTTGGCATTATCTTGAAGGTATTTTTGTATTATATAAATTGGTGAGATTGTTACTTTTAAGTACATACATAAGTATTCTCGGTAAGAAAAGTGAATGATTTTTTTATTTATAAAAAGAGATTTTTTTTGGATGATTAGACATGAAATTATGCCCAAGTCAAGATTTACTTGAGTTCTAATTATGGCTTATTTTGATAATTAGTAAAGGTAAGTATACTGTTTGCTTCATCATAAGACATTACCAAGTTTGTTCATGAGTTACTTAATTTATAGGCAAATTTAAAAAGCCAATGATAATTTTAATCAAAAAATTAAAAAAAATATTTAATTAATCACTTTTTTAATATAATGTGTGATTGTAGCTTGAAATTTTAGTTGTCATGGTGAAGGATTAGTTGGCTCTTAGTAAGTGTGTCAATTATTGACATGATCTGAAAATTCGACTCAAAAAAATTTGTTCAGGTCGACCTGTTTAACAAACGGGTTGGGTCCGAGTCAACCCGATAACCCAAAATAGACCCGATAAACCCGATTCGCTGCGCTCTGCACTTCCACAAAGCCCAACTGCACGTGACGTGTCTGTGGGTCTGCGCACAGTCACCTTGCTGTCCCCGCACCGCTAGTCTGACAGTCTGCTGTCCTATGGCTCCCACCCGACTCGCACAAGCTGAGTGATCGGGTCACTGGCAGATCAGATGACCGCAGTCCCGGCTGTCCCGCACTCTTGCTCGAACCGCGCAGGCGCAATACAACAGCGATCGAACTAACGTAGCCTCCCTTGTTCACTCGAAGCACTCGAACTCGCAGTAGCCTTGGCGCAGTGCGCCGAACTCTCATCAGGCACGTTCACGAACCTGTATTCTGGGTTTTTCACAGGTTGGGTCGGGTCAACTCGGTAACCTGGCGGGTCGGGTCCGAGTTGAAAATTCTGACCAATTTATAAAACTGGGTCGGGTTAGGGTCAACCCGTTTAGACCCAGGTCAATTCGGGTTGAACCGGAACCTGACTCGTTGACCCATTTTGACACCCCTAGCTCTTAGTAGTCTCATGAGCCATAAATTAAGTAGTAGCATGATTTTTAGAGAGACATGAGAAAAAATAAATAAATAGCTTTGCAATAAAATTTATAAAAAATCATTTTAAAATGTATACAGGGTGTGAAAGGGGTACCACAAATCCTCATACCCATCATTTATCACTTGGCTCTATCTATGCAGAAATATTTCTGCCAAATGAACTTAAGATAATCGCACTGTTAGCTCATAAAAGCAAATTTGAAAATACTTCCAGATAAAAGTAAAATAATAATAATCCATAATATTATATAGTAAACAGCATAACATTGATACAATAACATTTCCAATTCAAAGGTCCAAAATTCAAAAACACTAATAGACAAAATAACAAGTCTTATAGATGCACACCTAAAACATTTTCAAACAAAATATCAAACCTTGCCAACTTATATTATAATTTTATATTATAACTAATAGATTAATTGAGAAAGGCACATAAGATTTTTAATATGAAGAACTATTAAAGTGAAAAAATTATAGGGTTATGCCCAATCAAATAATTTCTATTATTATAAAAAAATTACGTTGATAAAAATTTTTATAGGATTTTGATATTTGATTTATATATGCTCTTGGATTCGAGAAAAATCATTTTATATTGATGGCATCTCTTTATGAAAATTTTAATGCACTTTGGGCTCCTCCGATCTTTCTATGATATCGGTTGCTAGTCATTGTAGAATTTTTTTTAAAGGACTTGTGATTTTCAAATCCTACAAAATTTTAATTACCAAACAATTGAATAAGAGACTACTTATACTTTTTCAAGTGAGCATTCTTATCTTTATTTGATCAATCAAGAATGTAATAAATTATACAAATTCACTCACTTATGATCAAAATGCAACACAATATTGCTAACCAAAGGCTGATTCAACAAGCTTGCTAGTAATGGGCCTAACATGAACAACTAGTGTGGTTTAATGGAGATTGCCAAGTAATAATGTCTATGGAGGCCAAACCTAGTATACCATATCATTTATCTTAATGCTACTAGTATATTACTAGTGATGGATAGAGGTTTAGATGGTTAAATAAATGTGAATAATTCTGAGAAGATTTGTTATTTAGATTTGTTTTCATTATTTCAAATAAAAAAATGTCTCTTTGTAAGAATTCTTTTGCCACAAATGATTCATGAAATGAAGATTGATTTGATTCATTGAGAGAATTCACTGCAACTTTGAGAAGATAAAAATGCTTCAATATTTCAATGTGCAAATCAGTGTATATTGATGATAATTGAGGTTGTCAGTATGATCCTTGATAGCATATGAACGTAGAGGATCAGAGGGCCCATAACCTTTTTTGTAATAGTTTTATGCACTTAAACATTGTGCCAAGCTAATTGATTCTAAATTGTCACCCCTCCCTTTTTTGTTGTAATTGGGATGTCCACAACTTTTCCTCAGCACAGTAAAAATATCGTGCAAAAGTAAAGAGGTGATGCGTCCATAATCCATATTAAGCTTGTTCAAGCCACAGTATAAAAATTAATTTTTTTATACTAGAAAACTGCTTTAAGGAGTGACAAGAAAGTCGTCCCAAACGAAGCCTTAGTGTCACTGAAATCATAGTGGCATATGAAGTCACTTTGACGAGTTTTTGTGCATCTTTCCAAACTTATTGAAAATATTCTTAAATTTAGTCTTAATTAAAGTCTTTGAAATGCTCAAAAACTCTTGTTTTACACTAAAAATTATGCTCAATTAGAAATAATTGTTCATGATCCAAATATATATTAATAAGCTCTTGCCACAATTGTTCCAAACTTCCAACTCAGCAAGCATGCATTGATATTTTCATTTATCAATGATAAAAGAAGTTTTCCGAAGCTGGCTTGTTAATATTAAGGCATCAAACGTATGTTAAATTTGTAGGAGCTTATTGGTAACAATTATTTTGGATTCATTTATTTTTAAACTTTTAAATAAAGGAAATGTAAGGTATTCTAAGTTGTTTGCTTGTATGTAGGGGTATCAAAACCGGGTTTCGGGTCGGGCTCGGGTCAAACTTGAAACTAACCCGGGTTCAGACGGGTCGACCCTAACCCGACCCGGGTATGTAAACTGGTCGAAAATTTGGACCCGAACACGATCCGTCGGGTTGCCGGGTTGACCCGATCCAACACGGTTGAGCTTCTGGCGGCGGTGGGATGGCGGGCAGGGTCGGCAGCGCGGTCAGCTCATTTCAAACGGATTTTTGGGTTGACCCGGCAACCCGAAGGGTCAACCCGAACCCGACCCGTTTTTCAAATGGGTCAAATCCGGGAACCCGAACCCGACCCGTTTTGAAATCGGGTCAGGTCTAGCCCGAAATTTTCGAGTTGGGTTCGAGTCGGGTTTTCATGTCGTGTCAAATATTGACACCCCTACTTGTACGTAAGAACATAAAAGGAAATCATTTTTTCGATTCAGGATTTGTTTGAGATGATTGTAGCATTTTATAAAATTGATTGTGAAGTTGCTTTGGAGAAAATAACTTTTCTATAATGGTTGCAAAAAGTAACTTTTCATCACATAAATATATGAGAAAGAGAGAGAAAGCAGCAAAAAAGTAGTAGGCAAATAAAATTATGATTATTATTTGATAAATAAAGCAGGTAGAAAGCTATCCCAAATAGACATTAACGGGTATTTTATCGTTGAAGAGAATACGGTGCATCACTGATGGATTGACTTTTTTTTTTTTTTTTTTGTTGAAGAATTTCAATCGAATCTCTCTGTTCATGGATTGGTAAGGACGGTCATAGAAGGCCACGCGTGAGTTTCATGAATGGTCATTTATAGATATTTCGCCCTTAGTTTACTCGTCAAGTGCAGTGGATGTGGATTGTTCGCTATATAACAATTCATTATATGTTAAGCCATCAGACTTATAAAATAAAATAAAATAAAATTCAAACTTCAACAGTTAAGTAAAACTAGTAACTGTATCTTGACCTTCCATGCATGTTCATATGAGTTATTTCAAAGCAGTTAAGATATGCTGTATGTGTATAGTAATTTATATAGTTATCTTAAATATTATGGGCATTAGTTGGTACTTCTTGTTTCCTTTCATTCCTAATTCAAAGCATCAAGGAGGAATCTTAGTAATTGAAGCATGTCTATAGTAATTGAGCTACAATTCTTATTCTCCGATAAACTTAGGGTCTATTTTGGATAATATTTATGTGCTTCGTTTTTCAGATCTCAATCATAATTCTATTTGACTACTAGTTTCTTATTGTTTTTAATAATTTTTTGTATTTGGAAGCTACTTTTTAAAACCAGATTTGTTAATGCATGATAGTTTTAAAAACCAGTTGTTCGTTTTTTTTTAAAGAATATATTTATAATATGCATAGTTATTTTCAAAAATATTATTTTTCACATAACAACTTCAAAACCATCTTTGGAAAACACTATAGTCATCCCAAATTAGGGCCGATTTGGGATGGCTTCAGTGTTTATAAAAATGGTTAAAGTTGTTTCAAGGAAAGTAACATTTTTTGAAAACTATTGCGAATATTATAAATATATTCTTTTTTAAAAATCAAACAATTATATTTTTAAAACTATCATACATTAGCAAAACTTACTATAAAAAGTAAATGTAACGGGGGGATGGACTTTAGTCCGGTGATGGTAATTGATTGATGGTATTCGGGGCATTGACGATTAGGTGGAGGTCAAGTGACTGCAATTAGTGATAGTGATTATTGGCATCGAACATTGAGTGGAGCTTTTGAGTTCTTCAAATCTTCAGGCTCTATTTAATTTTAATGCAAATTCCAAGCTCTTAAACATGCAGCTTCCAGTCCTCTTTCATGTGAAATAATTATACGTATTCATAATTTTAGCCAAAATTTTGAAACACTCCATTAGAAAACTCATATTGATTCTCTCGATTATATGCATTCTTTCAGCATTTAAATGCCTTAATAACCTCAGAGGTAAGTGATCTTGGGCTTATTGAATTCTTTATGCCAAGACACTCGATTTGATTCCAAGCATGCGAGATTAAAAAATCATTTGATTTTTCAATGAATGTCATGAAATTTTTCAATAATTCTTTCAGTGCTTGATTTGAACCCACAGAGGTAGATCAAATAATTTTATTACCATTATTATTACATATATACAATAAGATTTTTGAAATACGCTTAAAAAGTTTTGACTTCGAACTCCCAAGCAGGGGACTTCCTGCCCCCTCTAACCCTTGTGGAGACCTTACCACTAAGGTTGGCTGCAACTAAGTTTGCTTAGTGTAATTTATTCATGGGACAAAAATTCGGTGCTACAACTCAAGAGACATTATTAGAGTCCCAAGTTCATGAAGCTTGCTCAATCATTATAAAAAAGATCAAGTCCAATGAGATCCATAAATTACATGAATCATTTCTAGCTAGCTAGCCTAATAATTAGCTATGCTACCATCCGTTTGGGAATGTGAAGTCAAAAGAAATCACATCTGGATCAAATATGCTAATAATTAAACGTAATTTTAACCAACCAGTTACTCTTATTTTGCTGGCTTTTGCTCATTTACTTGTTGCCCTCTTATAGAATTAACTAAGTACTTAACGTGCATAAATCTTATATATTCTATTTTCACAGTACAGCATTTGTCATCACAAAATCATCACCATGGTTTTGTTTGGCATAGCATTTGCCTCTCTATAGTGCACGGCAGGAATGAATTTTGAGCTACATTTCTTATTCTTTGGTAAACTTAGGATATGTTTGTGATAGCATTTGCCTTTATTTTTTTTCAGATTATAATTATAATTTTATTTGACTATTATTTTTTTACTACTTTCTTATTATTTTTTAAAAAAATTTATGATGGGAAGCTATTTTTTATAACCAGAGTTCCTAATGTGTGGATGTTTTAAGAAAGCAATTGTTCGATTTTTATAAAAACATATTAATAACATGCACAATAGCTTTCAAAAAATTATTTGCTCCACCATAACTTTACAATCATCTTTACAAAACGTTACAGCTGTCCCAAACTACGGTTTATTTGGGAGGGCTTCAATGTTTTATAAAAATGATCTAAAATTATTGTGAGGAAAATAATATTTTGAAAAACTGTCGTGTTCAAATTAATTTCTTAACACTCTTATCTAGATAGCATCATCGGGCTAATTATAGTTTTGAAAATTTTACCTTCAAGTATTATTAATAATTTGTTACTTTATAGAAAGCATTTATCAATTTTAAATACTCAGCCTTAATATATCATATTAGTTAAGGGATGTCAATTCGGGTCGACGGGTCGGGTTCGGGTCGAACCCGAGTTGACCCGGATCTAAACGGGTCAACCTGAACCCGACCCGTTTTTTCAAACGGGTCGGACATCTCAACCCGGACCCCGACCCACGCGGGTTGCCGAGTTGACCCGACCCGACCCGGAATTTTGGTTGAACCGCTGGCGCGCGAGTTCGGGCGGAGTCCGCGACCGCGAGCGAGGGCGAGGGCGGAGCGCGAGTCACGAGCGCGGGCAGCCGGGCGGGATCGCAACCGACTGAGCGAGCGAGGGCGAGGGCGGACCGGCGGAGCGCGAGTCGCGAGCGCGGGCGGCCGGGTGGGATCGCGAGCGAGCAAGGGCAGCATCGCGAGCGAGTGCGGAGGGCGGCATCGCAAGCGCGAACGGGGTTTGTGAGTTCGGGCGGAGACGCGAAGTCCTCGAGCGCTGGCGGACCCAGCGGCCAGCGGATCCGGGTTAAACGGGTCGACCCGCAGGTTGTCGGGTCAACCCGAACCCGACCCATTTTTCAAACGGGTCAAAAATCTGAACCCGAACCCGACCCGTTTAACAAACGGGTTGACCCGAACCCGAATTTTTCGGGTCGTGTCAGAAATTGACACCCCTATTAGTTATCTCATCATTATATTAATATTCGTGTGTATCGTAGCTTTTGCTCATTTATTTAGGTTTTGTTTGGGATAGCTTTTTTATTACTTTATAAAACTATTTTTTAGTACAAAAATTTCTAACTAGAAAGCCGTTTTAGAAAGCAGCAAAGAAGTTGCTCCAAACAAGACTTCATTTGGGATAAATTTTTTACTATTTTTAAAATAATTTTTTAATATAAAATTTTTTAAAATAAAAAAAATTATATTAAAAAAATATTTAAAAAAATAATAATAAAATGGTACCAAACGAAACCTTATTTAAAACGGAACAATGCTTCTTGTCCTCTTATAGAATTAACTAAATTAGCTACTTGCGTGCATAAATTTTATATAGTCTATTTTTACAATACAACGTTTGTCTTCGCAGAATTATCAAGTGAACCAAGCGGGCACGTCAATGGCTTTGCAGAATGCGAAACGTCAAAAACATTTGTATAAACTTCCACACATTTTCTTGTCCTCTGCGTTAAATGATTGAGAAAATTCTCGTGGAAAAATAGGTAGTTTTTGAACAGAGGACTCGTGGAGTGGAAAAAAGCATATTATGAATTGGTTAGATGCAGGCGGGCCTTAGTGCCATGTTTGGTCGCTGATATTATTTATAGCAAGAAATATTGCCACATATGTCTATTGGATGATAGGCTAATATTGGTGAAATTTTTAATAGGAGCATATTTATAACGAAAATAAGTAAAAGAAGTACAGTATCAATTTAATTTAAAATGAAGGAAATACATAATTCAAAATTACGTTTTGTCTAAACGGAAATGAATTTAACGTTTTTTAAAAACGTAAATCAGTTTTATGTTTTCTAAGGAAAATGAAATTTTAAAATACGTTTTACTTTAAAAAGGTAAAAACATATTACATTTTAAAAAAATTAAATTAAATTAAATTAAAATTACTTTTTCTCATTTTTTTAATTATAACTTATTTGTATATTTTTGAAATTAATATAATTTTTATTAAAAATTTAAAAAAATCTAATAATGTGAAAAAACCTTAGAATGTTCTAAGAATAAAATATTATTATAATATATAATTATGTATATTTAATATATTTAGAAAAAAATTTAATGTTGTTTATTTATTAAATATATTTTGATTATTATTTTTATTAAAAATAAATTAAATATATTTAATTAAAAATTAATGAATAAAAAATAAATTTAATCAAGCAAAAAATTTAAATAAAATAAAACTATTATGTATGAATTTTAGTTTCTTTTTATTTATAATTATGTATTAAAATTTTAACTTATTTGCTACTTAAATGGAGCGGCTCAATAAGACGAATCCAACGAGTTTTTTTACTGGAAAGCTGTTATTGTCGTACCTTTCTCAAGCTAATCGTTCTCTCGAACCAAATTTGGAGACCACTTGGTCATCTAAAGAAAACGTAATTTTGAATCACGCATTTGCTCCTATTTAAATAATATTAATATTATGCTTATTTTCCTTATTTTCGCTATAAATTTGCTCATATTAAAAATTTCAGGTCGTTTTTAGTCATCGGCCCAATTCTGAAAATTGTCTAGATCAAGGTAGGTCATATTGTGTCTATCTCAATTTTCACTAATAAGGAGATTTACTGAATTTTCCTATTAAATTTATATTTTTGTTACTGAAAAATGGAAATAACTTTGCACTAGTAAAAGTTTCATCGTGTAACTTTTTGTATGTTATAGATATTAAGATTCTGAACACTTATACTATTTTTTAAAAATTTTACACCAAAAATTTTTGTATTTATGTTGTTTTAATTAAATAGAAAATAGTCTGAAATTTAAAAATAGTGTTGTAGTACAATTGAAGATTCGAAACAATATTCTGCACAATCTTGGATAATTTGATTATGTTCTGAAACAGTATGTTTTGGGTCAGTATTATATTCTGATGCCTATCGTTGAGCTGATTTATGAAATTTTGTAATGAGTTCTTTTATGCTTTAATTTTTACATTGTAATGAATTATGTGATACATGACTGAATTAAGTGAGTTTTGATGTGAAATCTATTTTTTGGGAGATATAAGTGGTCAGAATCTTTAGATTTTGTCTAATGGAGGGAATCTGGAACTCTCTGAAATATATTTGTTGGGAGTTATAAGGGGCCAAAATATTTGGGTTCTATCTGAGAAAAGAGAAAATTTATCTGTTGGGAATTATAAGGGGCAAGGATCTTTGAATTATGTCTGAGAAAGAGAAAAATCTATCTGTTGAGAGTTATAAGGGGCCAAAATCTTTACATGCTGTCTAAGAAAAGAAAAAATCTGTTTATTTGGAGTTATAAGGGGCCATCATCTTTGGATTCTATTTGATAAACGAGAAACCTGTTATACTCTATTCTGTGATATGAAATGCATATGAGATTATAATTTATTTGATTTTCCAGCATTTGTATTTAAATTTTTGAATAACATATATGATATTATTATCTTGCTCAACATAGTGATTAATTATATTGCATTTAATAATTTTGATGATTAACAAAAGAAATGATTCAAAATTTAGATCAGTATGTGTGAACTGCTGAGTCGTGTTAGCTCATTATAATTTCACCTTATATTTTCAAGGTCATATAAGGGAAAAGGGCCAGTTGACTTGCAATTTTAGGTTCTGATTTGAGTTTGTAGGATGTATTTATTTCTTTTGATTTTGTACAGTCAAGGTTAATTTTTGTTTCTCTGTTATGTAGCCATATATGTAGGTGACAAATAAAAAAAAAAATTGATAGATGAGTTTATTTTTAGCACTTGATGTTATTAGTAGCTCTATTGTTTATTCCAGGTTAAAATTTGAAAGAAAATTCTAAAAGATTTTTAAATTAGATATTGGAATTTACCTCTCACAAGCCAACACGATAGGACATGTTTGGTTTATGGGTCTTATTGGGTTGGATTATGACATTTTTTACCACTATCACTCAACAACGGTCCCTTCGACCTCAATTGCCTGACTACGGTCCCTTTGACCTCTGTCGCCCGACTACAATCCCAATGATCTCTATCACTCAATCGTCCCCTCAATCTCTGTCACCCAACTACAGTCCTTCCAACCTTTGTTTCCTGACTACAGTCTCTCCAACCACTGTCACCTGCTGATTACGGTCCCTATGACTGAGAAGCTTTAAAGTTTATCATAGAAGAATATAACCTGCAAGGAGAAGTTTAGAAAACAACAAAGCATAGCATAAGCTTGAACCAGAAAGTTCATTTCATTGATCTCTGTTTCCTTGCTACAGTAATGGTTCTTTAATACAGGAAAGATGACAGAGCCGTTGAGAAGCAATGGTTGATCTTCCATGTGGAGCAGTCAATCAACGGTGATGATTTTGTATGTCTGAAAAGGCTGCTGTAGCCGTATGAGGGAGTGGAAACGCAAGCCAGCTTATCTAAAGGACTTATCAGTTATCACCCCCCCTCAAGTTAACACTGGGTGCTTGCAGTGTTAACTTGTTGCGCAAAATCTCAAATTTCTTGAGAGGAAGAGACTTAGTGAAGATATCAGCAGGTTGATCATCTGTAGATATATGATGAACAACAATGTGAGTTGATTTAATGTAATCCCTGATGAAGTGAAAATCCACTTCAATGTGTTTAGTCCGTGCATGGAACACTGGATTATTTGCAAGTGCAAGTGCAGACACATTGTCACAAAATAGTGATGTAGGAGCTGCCAATGAGACACGGAACTCAGTCAGGAGACGACGAAGCCAAATAATATCACTTGCAGCAGTGGCTAAAGACCTGTATTCAGCTTCAGTAGAAGATCGAGCAACAGTGGATTGCTTTTTGACACACCAGGAGATAAGATTGTGTCCAAGGTAGGTGCAATAGCCAGTAATGGATCGACGAGTAGTGGGGTCTGTCGCCCAGTCTGAATCCGAATAAGAGTGGAGCTCAAGTGATGTAGAGATAATTGGTAGGCCAAGGTGTAGGGAGCCACGAAGATACCGGAGAACACGTTTTAGTAGTTGGTAATGATACGTGTAAGGGTGATGCATATGTTGACAGAGGAAGTTGACAGCAAAGGAGAGGTCTGGACGAGTTACAGTAAGATATTGTAAAGCGCCAACTAGCTGACGATAAAGTTCAGGCTTGGAGAAGGGTTCATCGCCGACAGGTAGAGGCAGCAGTTTGGGTGGCAGAGGAGTTAAGACAGGCTTACAGTCTTTCAGGCCAGCCCGGTCAAGAAGAGTGGCAGCATATGAAGCTTGAGACAAGAGGAAGCCTGAAGAAATGGGGGACACCTGCAGGCCGAGAAAGCTAGAGACCGAGCCAAGGTTTCTCATAAGAAACCGTTGTTGGAGCTTGAGAAGCGGCACGGAGAGGGCAGACGAATCATTCTCCGTAAGAAGTATGTCGTCAACATAGACCAATAGGTAAATATGAATGTCATTATTGATGAGAAAGAGTAGTGAAGGATCAGCAGAGCTCACTTGAAAGCCTAGTTGAAGCAGAAAATTGGTGAAAGTTCCAAACCATTGCCGCGGTGCTTGCTTGAGACCATAAATGGCCTTTTTGAGGAGACAGACGTGGTTGGGAAAATTTGAATCGACAAAGCCCGGGGGTTGCATCATGTAGACAGTCTCGTTAAGGTGGCCATGAAGGAATGCATCTGAGATATCTAGCTGAAGAATGGACCAGTTGCGAGTGAGAGCCACCGTAAGAAGTATTCGTATTGTAGGGAACTTAGCAACGGGGCTGAATGTGTCAAAGTAGTCAAGACCATACTCTTGATTGAATCCTTTGGCTACTAAGCGAGCCTTGTAGCGGGCAATGGAACCATCTGAGTTGTATTTAGTCCTGAATAACCATTTACTGCCAAGAACATTGAAGTGAGGTGAGTTGGGAATTAAGGTCCAAGTGCCTTGGTTCTGGAGAGCTTCAAATTCAGTTGACATGGCTTTTCTCCATGGAGCATGCTTAGCAGCTTGAGAGTAGCATGTGGGAGATGTGGGAATGGTCGAATGCTGTAAATCAAAAATTTTCTTGGGCTGTATGATACCTTGCCGTAACCGAGTGACCATGGGGTGTTTGGGGGGAATAGTTGGTTGGACGATAGCTGTAGGTTGAGGTGGAGCAGTGAGAGAGTCAGAGAAGGTGGGAGTAACATTAGGGGAGGTTGAGAGAGGTAAGGATGGAGAGGCTGTATTGGGTGAGGTTGTATGTGAACTAATTGAAGTGGACTGAGAACAGGACGTGGGAATAAGTAATGTTGGTGGGAGATCCTGGGTAGAAGGGAGGGATGTAGAGGTGTTTTCAATCAGAATGCGATGATAAGGAAATAGAGTTTCAAAAAATTTTACATGATGAGACACTTGTATGCGTCCTGTTTTGGGATTGAAACACTTGTAGCCTTTGGTTGTATCAGCATAACCAAGGAATACACATGGTTGAGCTTTGGGCTGTAGTTTGTGGTGAAGTTGAGAGGGTATCCAAGGGTAGACTAAGCAGCCAAAGACCTTTAGATGAGTGTAATCGGGTGGAGATTTATAGAGAAGCTCATAGGGAGAGACATTTTTAGAGACTTTGGAAGGTAAACGATTTATAGTATGAGCTGCAGTGAGTAATACTTCGGGCCAGAAATGAGTAGGTAGATGAGCATGAAATAGAAGAGCTCGAACCATTTCAAGAAGGTGCCGGTGTTTGCGTTCAACAACACCATTTTGCTGAGGTGTATAGGGGCATGTAACTTGATGAACAATGCCGCATTGCTTAAGATAAGTGGAGAAGCGATTGTTAACATATTCACCGCCTCCATCCGAGCGAATGGTTTTAATATGAGAGTTGAATTGTTTTTCCACTAGAGATTTAAAGTGCAGAAATACATTAAATGTTTCAGATTTAATACGGAGAAGAAACACCCAGCAAAACCGAGAATAATCATCCACAAACAAAAGATAATATTGATAACCAGATAAAGATAAGGTGGGGGAGGGTCCCCATACATCTGAGTGAACTAACTCTAAACATTTGGTAGTATGAGAAGTAGATAAAGTAAAGGGTATTCTATGAGATTTGGCTCACACGCAGGCAGAGCAATGAAACTGACGAGACAAGCTTGTAATAGGTAGTAGATTGGCGGAGGAAGACTGGAACGTTGTTGGGGATGGATGACCAAGCCTTTGGTGCCAAATAGCTTGATTAGTTTCAGACGTCTGGAGAGCAGGGATGATATGAAGCGAAGCAGATGATGCAGCCGACTTGAGCTTAACGGGGTAGAGACCTTGATGACATGGGCCTTGGAGGAGAATCCTGTTGGTCTGGATATCCTTGATTTGAAAACCATTAGCATCAAAGCGAAAGAAACATGAATTATCATGAGTTAATTTGTTAACAGAGATAAGGTTATGGGAGAGGTGTGGAACATGTAGAATATGAGGAAGGAGAAGCTTACGGCTTGGAGTTGGAAGGATGCCTTGGCCGGAGTTCACAATGGGAAGCAGTTGACCATTGCCCACTTGTACATGAGAGGAGCCATTATAAGGTTGGGGGTATTGCAGCTGCTGTATGTTGGAGGTAAGGTGCGAAGTAGCGCCTGTGTCCAGAAACTAATCATCAGAGGATACAGCATCCGAAGCCAAGTAGGCTTGTTGTGGAGGTTGGTAGGAGAAGTCGGCGCGATACCAACATTGCAGTGCAGAATGTCCTGTTTTGGTACAAATTTGACATTGAATGGAGGACCGTGGTCTACGACCACCACGAGTGGCAGAAAAGGGGTTACGACCTCCTCTGGGCGATGTTGAGGAGAAGCGACCACGACCACGAACAGCTTGGAGAGCAAACGTAGCATCTGTAGAGGGAGCATTAATGGATGGGGGGGGGTATAATCTGAGTGAAGGTTAAGTTCTTCACTGCATAGCATAGAGTAGAAATCATCAAGTCCAATGGGTTGTAGTTAAGTGCGTATGGCCGTCTTAAAGGCATTGTACGCCGGAGGCAGACCATTCAGAGTGTACGTAATGATGTCCTCGGAGTCAATCACAGATCCAGCAGCTGTGATGGCGTCGATCTTCTGTTTGATTTCCGAGAGGTATTGGACCATGGTCTTGTCATTCTTTTGCAAATGGTGTAGTTCACTTTTTAGCTGAAGTTGTCTGGAACGATTCGTGGATTGGAGCCGACGTTCAATCGTTGTCCAGATATCATGGCACGATTCCAGGTTAAGCACATAAGGTAGGAGGGAAGGGGAGATCGTGGCATAGAGAGCAGAGGCTAGATTTTGATCTATCAACCTCCATGTTTGATACTCTGGATTGTAGATGAGATCACCATCAGAGGAGCGTAGGTGTTGTCGCGGTTTGGGTGTGGATCCATCAAGATAACCGTCAAAGCCATTGGCTGAAAATAATTTAAGGACCTGAGATTTCCAGATGGGGTGATTTTCAGCAGTGAGCTGCGTGCTCAGCACGGTTTTGACGTTAGCCATAAGAAACTTGAGTTGGGGTGGGATAGTGTCAGTCATCTTGATTGGAGAAGACGATGAAGGAGTCGTGGTAGTCGCAGACGATTCCATCAGCAGTGAAAGATGAGCCCAGAGTCAGATGGCTTTGATACCATGAGAAGCTTTAAAGTTTATCATAGCAGAATATAACCTGCAAGGAGAAGTTTAGAAAACAACAAAGCATAGCATAAGCTTGAACCAGAAAGTTCATTCATTGATCTCTGTTTCCTTGCTACAGTAATGGTTCTTTAATACAGGGAAGATGACAGAGCCGTTGGCAAGCAATGGTTGATCTTCCATGTGGAGCAGTCAATCAACGGTGATGATTTTGTATGTCTGAAAAGGCTGCTGTAGCCGTATGAGGGAGTGGAAACGCAAGCCAGCTTATCTAAAGGACTTATCAGTTATCAATGACCTCCATCATCAGCCGACTATGGTCCCTTTGACCTCTGTCACTAAACAAGGGTCACCTCGAGCTCAGTTGCCCGACTACGATTCCTTCGACTTCAATCGCCCAACTACGATCCCTCAGACCACCATCGTCCATCGACTATGGCCTCCCTGACCTCAGTCTCCTGCCAACTACAGTTTCTCTGACCTTCGTTACCCGACTACGATCCTACCGACTAAAAGAGCATACATAAGTTCTATTGAGAATAATTCTCATGTCATTAGATTCTTCCAACTCTAACCATATAAATATGTAATATGCTCTACATGATGTATATTTACACGTTGTACCAATGTCTTCCTCCAAGGATGACATCATTTATAATCAACAATTAATGCTAGTGGAAACATTTCAACTCGGCAAGACCCCATGATTTTTTTCATTTTTAGAATTTTTCACATACAAATTATGGCGTATCTTATGATTCCTCTCTCTCTCTCTCCCCCCTCCTTTCTCTCTCTCTTATATGTATGTGTGTTGTATCTTCGTTCAAAGTTAAGACGATAAGCTCTTTATCTCTCTACTTTTGCTAAAGTTCAGACACAACAATTATTGTTGCGGACTTAAATATACGCGGCGATAGAGTTTAAATTTCTATCTCAGCGTTGTACGTATATCCAGCACACAAACAGAAGAATGAAAGAACACCAGGATTTTTACGTGGAAAGCCCTGAAAAAGAGAAAAACCACAGGGCCACGCCCAGTTGAAAAAGTTCCACTAGTGTTGTATGAAATACACGAGACTGATTCCTCCTTTAGATTCAGGATGATCAGATTACAATGAGTATCGGTTACAAGGCCAAGCAGAGTTCCGACGTCACTCGGGTGTCCGGCAGAATTCCGGCGTCACTTGGAAAGAAGCCTGGCGTCACTCAGGCGTCAGATAGAATTCTGGCGTCGGGCAGAATTCTGATGTTGCTCCAGCGTCGGGCAGAGCTCCGGCGTCCCTCGGGCCCCTGGGGGTGCCTCCGTGGTCTTCCGGCGGAGTTCCGGCGGAGTTCCGGCGAAGTTCCGGCGGTGTTCCGGCGGTGGGCGAGGAGGAGCTGTTCCCTCCTAGATTTCTCTTCTCTTCTTCTTCTCTTCTTTTCTTCTTGGCTTGGGTCCCTTCTTAAGAGAAATGAGGGGCTATTTATAGTTTTTCTGGAGTGGCATAGCGCGTAAATATGTGAGGGATCAGGGGCAAATACGGAGTGATCCGGATGAATGGCCGATATTGAATCCCTTGATCGTGAACCGTTTATCGAGGACTTGAAAGTCTTAATGATATCAGAATTCTATGATCTTGGGCTCGTTGGATTCGTCTCGTCGAGACGCTCGATTCGACTATAAGCTCGTCAAAATCGGAGACCGTTTGGTAACTCAAATAGCTGTTTGATGCTTCCAACAGCGCTTCGGGTACTTGATTTGGACTCACTTGGGCTCGGATTGAGTCGAATTTGGTGTCGTTGGATTCGTATTTCCGAGACGCTCAGTTCGACTATAAGCTTGCTGAAATCGAATTAATTTTTGAAGTTTCCAACTTGAGTTTTTCCTCGAGATTCGTGCACGATCAAGATGATTTTTTGGCGATATATCAGTTGCCCCCCTATTTTCGGACGTCGAAGCTTCACGAGTCCGAAAATATTTGTTCCGGCATTTTACATTGGCCGAATCGCAAAAAATTGCGTTCCAAAAATTAAATGTTAGCTCGAACCCAATCATAGAGGCCCCGTTGAGCTCCGAAAATGTCAAAATTGAGTCCGGAACGTCGAAAAATGTGTCCGGGGACCCCAAAAACGTCGAATTTGGACCGTCCGGGCCCGAAATCGGAGCCCGGGAATGCGTAGGCGGCCGAACCGGCCGGCCGGCCGCCGCCTGCCACCGCCGCCTGCGGCGGCGCCCGCACCAACCGGCGCGTCCGCGCGCGGAACCGCGCGGTTAGCCGCGCGGTTATCAAAAAATATATATATATATATTTTTTTAACATGTGGGGCCCACATGGGATTAAAAAATCCCAAAAAATCCGAAAAAAATCCCAAAAAATTCCAAAAAATTTCGAAAAAATTCAGAAAAATTCAAACTTTCTTCTAGAAGCCTCCTCCCTCCAATTTTCAAATATTTTCCCCCTCTTTTTTCAATTTTTCCCTCTCTTTCTCTCCCCTTTTCATCCTATAAATACCCCCCTTGGGGTAGGAGACAAAATGCTCCTTTCTTCCTCTTCTTCTGGCCTTCTAGCTTTTGGCATTCTGAGGCTTTCCGTCGTTTTTAAGTAGGTGACTTTCCCTACTTGATTTGGCGCCCCTCCTTTTGCACAGAAGTTAGCAGCTTTCCTCTCTTCTCCCCTCTAGCTTCTGGCATTTTGAGGCCTTCCGCTGTTTTTGAGTAGGTGATTTTCCCCACTCGACTCGGCGCCCCTCTCTTTGCGCAGAAGTTAGCGTCTTTCCTCTCTTCTCCCCTCTAGCTTCTGGCATTTTGAGGCCTTCCGCTGTTGTTGAGTAGGTGATTTTCCCTACTTGATTCGGCGCCCCTCCTTTTGCGCAGAAGTTAGCGGCTTCCCCTTTTCAGGAAGGGGAGCGGAATGGGAGTTGGAAATTTCTCTCCTTTAAGAGATCATGTGGAGGTGAGATTTAGTCGGAGAGAGTCTGACGGCAGTCAGCGGCCGGGCGGTGGTCTAACGAAGGTCGGGCTGAAGTTCGATGGCGGTCCGCGACCGGGCGGTGGTACGACGAAGGTCGGGATGAAGTCCGGCGGCGATCAGCGGCCGGGATGAAGTTCGGCAGCGGGAAGAAGTACAACGTCGGGTAGAACTCCGACGAAAATCTGTCGGCCAGAAGAAGTCCCACGACGGGTAGAAATTTGGTGTTGGGTAGAAGCCCGACAAACATATGACGACAAGCAGAAGTCCGACGTCACGTAAAAGTACAGCGTCGGGTAGATATCCGACGGGGGTCCGACGACTGGCATAAGTCGACGTTGGGTAGAAGTCCTCCAACGGGAGGAAGCTCAGCATCGAATAGAATTTCGATGTTAGTTTGTCGATGATGGACGATTGGGTGGAAGTCTGTTGGCAGTCAACGACCAAGTTGGGAGCAGAAGGAGAGAGTTCAACGGTGCTGCTATCAGCAGTTGAACGAGAAGCCGATGATGGCTGATATGAAGTAAAGGACCGCCGGCAGATATCCGACGAAGGGTCGATGATGGCGGGTGTCCAGTGGCATTGTGTTAAGGCAATATTCATCCATACTGAAGTGTGCCAACATCAGAAGGGGCCGAAGTAGTGTGATATGCCAACATTTTGGCAATACACTAACACTGAGTGGAGATCTGATGATGATCCAGTTATGTCCTTTCTTTGAAGGAGTAGTTGTAGGAGATGCTTGCGTGCAGTAAGGGAGAAGTCACTTAAATCCACCAAGGATATTTGACTGTGTTAAAGTTGCTTATTGCTTGATGATACTAGTTTGTACGGATGATGCCAATGTACTTTTCAATTTCAACTTCTAGTGAGAATAAATGTACACCTGAATCTGAATTTATGTAACTCCAATGATATTGTATATGAAATGAGGATTTGTCCCCTAGAGGGACCTGAATTGTTCTTGCATCTGTAAGACATGCTTTGTGCTTTTGATGTATTATTAGTCTGAACGAATGTGAGAGACATCCTTTTAGGATGTTTGACATATTTGAGACTGTAGGTCAAAGCCCTTGCTTGATGACGTTAACATGTATGAAAAAGGTCGAGAGAATCCACCAAGGATGTGAGACCTTTCCGAGGTTGTACGTCAGAGCCTTTGCTCGACGACGTTAACTTGTATGGAGGAGGTCGAGAGAATCCACCAAGGATGTGAGACCTATCCGAGGTTGTATGTCGGAGCTTTTGCTCGACGATGTTAACCTGTATGGAAGAGGTCGGGAGAATCCACCAAGGATGTGAGACCTATCCGAGGTTGTATGTCGGAGCCTTTGCTCGACGACGTTAACCTGTATGGAAGAGGTCGGGAGAATCCACCAAGGATGTGAGACCTATCCGAGGTTGTATGTCGGAGCCTTTGCTCGATGACGTTAACCTGTATGGAAGAGGTCGAGAGAATCCACCAAGGATGTGAGACCTATCCGAGGTTGTATGTCAGAGCCTTTGCTCGACGACGTTAACCTGTATGGAAGAGGTCGGGAGAATCCACCAAGGATGTGAGACCTATCCGAGGTTGTATGTCGGAGCCTTTGCTCGACGATGTTAACCTGTATGGAAGAGGTCGAGAGAATCCACCAAGGATGTAAGACCTATCCGAGGTTGTATATCAGAGCCCTGCTCGATGATGTTAACCTGCGTGAAAGAGGTTGAGAGAATCCACCAGGGATGTATAACCTATCCGAGGTTGTATGTCAGAGCCCTGCTCGATGACGTTAACCTGTGTGGAAGAGGTTGAGAGAATCCACCAAGGATGTATGACCTATCCGAGGTTATATGTCAGAGCCCTGCTCGATGACGTTAACCTGTGTGGAAGAGGTCGAGAGAATCCACCAAGGATGTATGACCTATCCGAGGTTGTATGTCAGAGCCTTGCTCGATGACGTTAACCTGTGTGGAAGAGGTCGAGAGAATCCACCAAGGATGTATGACCTATCTGAGGTTGTATGTCAGAGCCTTTACTCAATGACGTTAACCTGTGTGGAAGAGGTCGAATCGAATCCCCCTGGGATTGATTTTGCCTTGATTGGGAGGGGGCGAATGCCATGTGTATCCCGAATCAAGAGTGAAGAATGGTCTATCTTTAGACTGTTACTGCCTTTTTGAGGTCGAAATTCAGACCCTGCCCAAGGAGTAGAAGTCCGACTAGGGACTGTATTAGGCTTGAAATTTTATTGGATGCATCTTTGCATTTGCTGGGAGTTTCTTGCCTGAAATATCATCTTGATATTGAAAGTATTGGAGGAATTTTCTTGACCATAATTGGAGTCAAGGTTGCCCCCCAGCCCGTATCTGATTTCATGAAATTGACGCAGCGATAATTGATGTAAGGAAGTTAGCAAGAATGACCTTTTGAGGTTGGAGCAAAAATTGCCCCCCCAGTCGGGAACCATGTTCCCACAAACGGCGCCAAACTGTTACGGACTTAAATATACGTGGCGATAGAGTTTAAATTTCTGTCTCAGCGTTGTACGTATATCCAGCACACAAACAGAAGAATGAAAGAACACCAGGATTTTTACGTGGAAAGCCCTGAAAAAGAGAAAAACCACGGGGCCACGCCCAGTTGAAAAAGTTCCACTAGTGTTGTATGAAATACACGAGACTGATTCGCCCTTTAGATTCAGGACGATCAGATTACAATGAGTATCGGTTACAAGGCCAAGCAGAGTTCCGACGTCACTCGGGTGTCCGGCAGAATTCCGGCGTCACTTGGAAAGAAGTCTGGCGTCACTCGGGCGTCAGATAGAATTCTGGCGTCGGACAGAATTCTGATGTTGCTCCGGCGTCGGGCAGAGCTCCGGCGTCCCTCGAGCCCCCGGGGGTGCCTCCGTGGTCTTCCGGCGGAGTTCCGGCTGAGTTCCGGCAAAGTTCCGGCGGTGGGCGAGGAGGAGCTGTTCCCTCCTAGATTTCTCTTCTCTTCTTCTTCTCTTCTTTTCTTCTTGGCTTGGGTCCCTTCTTAAGAGAAATGAGGGGCTATTTATAGTTTTTCTGGAGTGGCATAGCCCTTAAATATGTGAGGGATCAGGGGCAAATACGGAGTGATCCGGATGAACGGCCGATATTGAATCCCTTGATCGTGAACCGTTTATCGAGGATTTGAAAGTCTTAATGATATCAGAATTCTATGATCTTGGGCTCGTTGGATTCATCTCGTCGAGACGCTCGATTCGACTATAAGCTCGTCAAAATCGGAGACCGTTTGGTAACTCAAATAGCTGTTTGATGCTTCCAACAGCGCTTCGGGTACTTGATTTGGACTCACTTGGGCTCGGATTGAGTCGAATTTGGTGTCGTTGGATTCGTATTTCCGAGACGCTCAGTTCGACTATAAGCTTGCTGAAATCGGAGTTTAAATGGTCTCCGAATTAATTTTTGAAGTTTCCAACTTGAGTTTTTCCTCGAGATTCGTGCCCGATCAAGATGATTTTTTGGCTATATCAATTATAAATAATTTTATGAAAAAATTTATATCAAAATATTTTAATAAAATATATATCATATTAATTTTTAAAATTATTATATTTACTTTAAAATTATACGAATCAGACCATCCTGTCATAATTCTTTTATCCATGCCATCTCATTATTTGTTTTCAGAAAAATCCTTATCTTTTGCTACAGCCTACAGGCATTAAGAATTTACTTGAATCTATAGCATCATGCTGCCGTACAGTAAGCACAAAAATTTCCCATTCTACCCCTAAGTTGTCCTAATCCTCGGTCACCTACCAAAGCATATACATCCACAGCACTCCAATTTTTCAAGAAGGTTCCTCACATCTACTCTTATTCTACATTATTTCGTGCAGATATTAACAAAATATCAAATATAATAATAATAATAATAATCAAAAGTGGTGATCCAAATTTACTTATTAAAAAAGAAAATCGTGTAAACAGTCACAAATAATCTCCCATTAATGAAAGCGTTAGCATCTTCCCCTAATAGCCCAATTAAATCGTCTCTCAATTTCGCACGCAATCAACTGATGCCTTACACTTCCCCCATTCGGACTTAATCCTTGCAGTCCATATCTTATCTTAACCAGCAGCCAAAAGTACGGCAATATCCCGAAAGAGACAGCTTAATTACTATTTTTTTTGCTAAGGACATCTCCCCAGCTAATATATTAATTAATCATAATTAATGGCCACTATACACTCCATCGCATTCAGCCACGTGGCATGTATTTGTATAATAGAGGGGCAGGTACACTTCACCTTTATTTGATGTCCCTATCATTGATCGCCTTCTAAACAATATAATGTGATTTCTTTATTAGAGTAATCCAAAGAAATGTCATCACCACAATGATCTAACAATATTCTATTCCTCTGTAAAGCATGATTTGAAAGAATTGGCTTTGAGGATTGGAAGAAAAAAAATATAAGAAATCTACTGACCTATTCTCATTTCATCCTTATGATAAAGAAGAAATTGTGCTATAGATCTTAATTTTGATAATTAAGAAGTTATTTGTTGACCTAATATGGCTTACTAAATCAATTATTCATTGGATTTATTGTATTTAAAATATTTTTCTTTGGGATAATTAAGAGATTCGAGTTTATGTGAGATGAGAGGAACGTGTTCCATCAACCACTCGGCCGTAGACCCGATCTCACAAGTTTTACTGAATTTAATTATAAAAAAAATAAGAAATCCTACTTGAGTTAATTATTGTTATAGTCAAATAGACTGTGAAGATGAATGCATATGACTGCGTGTTCATATGGATTCATACCTCACAAGAATACTCAATCCTAAATAATTATAATTAATAAGGGCCCATAGGCACGTTGATTTGGATTTGACATTTTGATAGAAAACCTATAGGAGGTTAGAACCTATTGATTGGAATTGGAATATGTGGTCGCAATTTTACAACTCACGCTTTCTTTTATGACTGTACTGCCTCTAAAAGAACCGCACAAAAAATGTTGAAAATAAGATTAAAAAGCACCGAGTTAGGAATTATCTTATTTTTTTTAAAATCCTGCAAATATATCAAGTAATAAGCATGTGAGGAGAAATAAAAATATCATTGATTATATAATGCGATGTATGTTATATATGAATTTTGATGTTTTATTAACAGAGCATCAATCCATCCTCAAATATATTTTAGACATTCTAAGAATTTTTTTTTTTTTCAGTACTTTGTAATTTGTAATTACCTTTTTACATAGAAAACCTTTCACTCATTTGCGTTGTGATCTTGCCCATCTATCAAATCAAATTGTTTTATTTTCTTAACATTAAAATCCTACTGCAATGACCTCTTGTATCGGAGAGCTGATGTAATAAAATTCTTACAAAAAATAACTATTAAATACACAGTACTGTTCCAAGTTCACTCATCAAAAACGAAACAGATGTGACAATTGCCTAAGTTAATAAATATTATATCTAGCACAAATATCGGCATCTCTCTCACAGCATTATTATATGCAATTCAATTTAATCTGTTGATTGAGAGTTTTGACTATTAATCAAGAAGTTTTGGGTTCGAGTCTTATGTATATGATGTGTGTGTAAGTTTGTCTTAATTGGCCTAAATATTCAACAACAACAATAACAACATCAAACCTTTATTCCACTACGTGGGGTCGGCTACATGAATCCTTTTCTTCATTCTGTCTTGTTAAGAGTTAAATTCTCATTTAAATCTAATAAAGAAAGGTCGCGTCTAATATTTTCTAACCAAGTCTTTGTATGTCTACCTCTACAATTCTTAACATAGGCCAAATCTAATACATCTACTCTCCTAACAGAGTCATCAAAAGGCCATCGTTTTATATGACCAAATCATTTAAGGCGTCTCTCTCTAATCTTATCTGTCGCTGGAGCTACTCCAACCTTAATTAGCCTAAATGTTCAAAAAAAAAAAAAAAAAAACTCATCAGTGGCTCCCTTCGATTTGAAGTTGATGCTTGAATGGAATTGGTTTTCTAAGGTCCAATGCCGAGTAAAGTCATGACAAGCTCAAACTCTAAAGAATTCCAGCTTTAATATATATATAAATGAGCAACTTCTGTAGCATTTTTTTTAATGTGACAATTTCTTAAGATAGTGATATGCATCATAAAAAGTTACTTGAAGGGTCTATTCCCTCAAAAGAAATATTACGCTTGTTAATATTTATATACATATATACACTTATAACTTTAAATAAATATTTGACGGGTTGATTAATAAAAAAATTTCTAAATAAAAGTACATGATGTTCTCTCAATTTTGAGTAATTTATTTATGAAGGTGATATTCAATTTTTTTTTTCCCATATGATTAATTGTAGAATAAAGTTTGATTTGGGACGGCTTTCTTATTATTTCTTAAAGCAACTTAGTACAAAAAATTAAAAATTTTATACTATGAAGCTAATTTAAGAATGGGGTAACTCTTATTGTTGATCTTAACAGAGATCTCATTGATATAAAAATTCATTGTAAAAAACAAAAAAACATTATAGTTAAATTTTAAATTATATATATATATATATATATATATATATATATATATATATATATATATATTTGAAATTATTATTTTTTCTGTTAGATATTTTTTCTCCTTTTAAAATTTTAAAATAGAAATATAAGGAATTTTTTTTTTCAAAATAGACCTTATGTAGTCCTGCTCATTATTCTCTCCTCAGATTTTCGTTATTATGTATATTGATTAAATTAATACTTATCTAAGTATTGTTCGTTACACAACTCATTTTGGTATGTTGGTTAGGAGCTTTGGATATCAATTAAGAGGTCTTGAGTTTGAGTCTTACATGTGTCATGTATGTATGAGTTTGACTTAATTGACCTAAATCAAAAATTAAAAAAAAAATATTGCTCACTAACAATTTCATGGTAAAGTGGAAGACTGAATTTAGTTTGATTTGAAAGAGATTACCAATTTACAATTGAGGGCTCATGGGCTTTTTAAGAAGGCCCAGATTAATAGGTAGTGCACTGAGATCGTTAACCTGTGGCTTGCTTCAACTTATCTCAACCTTGAGATGGATCAATGCAAGCAAATAAGTCTAATTGTTATTTTTTTTTTAATTATGTGACAATGTATATCCAAAGATATAAATTGATTTAATTTCACCTAGCCATTTTTTAGATTAATTTTGTAAACAAAAATTGTCATTTGATAAGGTCAGCTAATAAAATATATGTTAAATGGATCACATTGAGATGCTCTGATTTGAAAATTATGTCATGATCTAACTTAAATGTAAGTTTTTATGATACCAAAACATTGTTACAACCCGACACGCCCGGCCCTTATATCGGGCAGGTCATATCGTGTAGGATGAGTAATAGGTAATGATCAAAATCTACTTGGAAGGTATTTCTTCCTCTCACGTTATTTTTTTCATATATATATAAAGCATAGTTAGAGCCACTAACATCATCAATAAAAATGTAACAAAATCATCAATATCCACTTATTTACACCATACATCTATTCAATAAAAATGTTCATTTTCAACAATCACAATACACTTATTTCTATCATCACATAAATCTACTGTGAGTTTAAAAGAATAACTACTTATTGAAGATACATCTATAACTAGTCACTGTCACTTAAAATCTACTCAAATACAATAAATAAATATGTTATTTAATTATTACATTTGAAACAATAAAACGTTTTATAATTATAGACATTTTTATTGTGGAAATAATAACAGTGATTAAAATAAAATACATAAGTAAACCACATCACATTCTCATCACCATATCACAGGAGTTCCCTTAGGCCCTTATTCCTCTCAATTATTTCACATTCTCATCATCACATCACATTAATCCCCTCAACCCTTATATCTCCCAAGCCTTTTACATATACAATGATACTTATGTTTTCCAATATTACACATGCATATAGTATTAAACCCTTATGCCTTTGTATACATAACATCATTTATTTATTCAAATGCTCAAGGCCTTCTATCTCCCTAGTAATTATTATATATTTATAGTTACATAAGTATGAGTACTTTCAACCTATATAAATATAAATACTGCCAACATATATAATATCAACACTTTTAGTATGTACAAACATGAGTACTTTCAATATGAATATAAAAATATTAGTACTTTTGATATGAACATGGAGATATTAGTACTTTTGACATATATAAACAATACATATCATATCATAAAAGTATAGAGAGTACACATGAAGTGTGATCAATAATGACTTGTATTTTTCTTTTCTCTCTTTTTTTTTCATATATTTCCAAGCATATGACCATAGAACTATCAATACTTTCAATATGTATGAACAATATATAATACATCAGATAAGTATACATAAATTCACATATACAATAAATTAGTAGAGTCTACGGGAAAACTTTTACATATATGTCAACAATTATAAATCATAAAATCATTTATACACAATATCCACAGTCACATTTAGAAACCTTTATTATTCCATATCAATTTTTATTTGTATCAATATACTCACTAAAACACTTGAAATTTCATGTAGCTAAAAATATCTAATGAAATAATGAGTTTTTTCTGTTAACATGATCAGAACATTCTATTATACAACATATCAAAAGTTACATAATGAATATTATCCCGATCTTTATAGATTTGAGTTTGTATAAAATTTGACTAGATAAATTACCAAAATACTCACACGAATGTTCCGAATTGCAAACTAAAGTAGTGTAACAGTAACTTATCCCAAGCTAGACAACCTTCTCAACTAGCTCGTTGGACGAAATTGGCTATAGACCTCCAAATTTAACTTTCTTTCTCTAGGATTCTCTTCCTCTTTCTCTTGCTAGTTGCCTTAAAACAAGAAAATGATTTTTTTTGAAGTAATTTTTTATATTTATAGATTTAGCATCATAGGTGTCCCAAGGGAAATTTTTTGGAATAAAAATAGAGAACTCCATTCTGTAGCGCTCGATGCCAACGCCATAATGCTTCCTAACAAAAAATACAATGCCGTAATGCCAACACTATAACACCAACAAGATAGTGTCACAATGCTCCTATTTTCTTCTAGTATTTGTTTAGAAAAGCATTATGACTCTAAAAGTTCACCGAAATCAGGAAGGCTATGCACATATACAACACTTTGTAGGTTTAAATTAGTTAATTACAAGCAATCTCGTTATTGTCCCTTCTTAGAAAAATATCATCCTCAAGTTTTTTATATTTGCACTCATTAGTCAAAACTATCTAAATACATTTGTTTAATCTCAACCTCTTTCTTTCATTTGGATCCTCTTTTTAATCTGTGCTTCCATTGAACTTTTATCATATGGTTTTGCTTGCTTTTCAATTATTTCATATTATAAGCCAGAATATATTTATGTTCTCATTTATACATCAAATCAGGTCACATTCGACTTTATCTTCAGGAACTACATGCTTAAGGTCAGTAACATATTTCCTTAACACAGATATATGGAACACACATGCACTTTAGACATGTGGTTGAGCAATAATAATCTGTAAGTAGATTTTCTAACTCTATTGATCACTTCAAAAGGTCGAAAATATCTCAAACTTAATTTTCCTCCTTTATAAAAACTACTTTAACCCTTTCCTTCAAGAATATTAAATCATCCACCTGAAACTCAACAACCCGATGCTTTGGATCATATATCACAAAATTAGAGCTGATAAATTAATGAATGAATATATTAAAATGAATTATATCTATAAAAAAATAAGTTAATTGATAAAGGACTTATGACTAATTAATTGAGAATATGTTTTAAAAAATGGAGATTTTCATTTTCATCTATACACTTTGAGATCAAATGCTTATATCTGATTATATCAACTAAATATTGGATTTAATAAATTTCATCATTATTCAAATCATTAGATGATTTGAACGTGTATACTAAGATGGAAAATAAGTAATTAGATATATATGTAATTTAATGTGGAAAATTCGAAAGAAAAAAGATAGACTAAGGATAATTTCAATAGACATTATTTAAAATAATTTATAAATAATATACACAATACTTCATATAACAAAGTCAATACGCGCGCACTCACACATAGACACACACATTATATTTATAAACTTTATGATGTAATTTTATGTGTGTAAAATATAGGCATTGCTCAACAATTAAAATTATCTAAAATACCTGATTCTAGTATTAGTGCATTTAATAAGTTATGATATATACCCCTAATTTTGTTGAGAGAGTTGAGGTCCCAAAGTCCTTTCTTTCCAAAACTAGCAAAACATAGCCCTGCATTGGTATGGGTGGGTACGGGTAAGCCCATGATCCCGTAGGTGGGTATGGGTGGATACTTAATATTGGGGGATAAACTGATTTATATTGCTCATCACCGTATACCATATATTACTACAATCCTCACTACGTAGTGCGCAACACTGAATCGCGCTGTGATCATGATAAATTTTGATATGCGGCTTGAAAGTTTGCAGTCAGAATAAAAGGATAACAAGTCTCGAGGCCATCAATTTGTGACGGAATGCATTCAAAAAGCGTGAAAATGAGGGGCATAGATAGACTAGGTGGGTAAAATGCGCCCGTGTGGAATGTGGGTTCCCAATCAGAACCCATGTATGACTTTGTTCCAAAAGGCCCAACTCCTTTTTTTTGGGACATTTAGGCCAATTAAGGCAGACTCACACACACATCGCATACACAAGACTCGAACCAGAGACCTCTTAGTTGGGTAGCCTAAGCTCCCAACCAACAGGCCAAAGTGAGCTGTGTAAGGTCCAGCACCTTTAATGAAGCTTTTATTAGCCTATTAGGCCTAGTTTGTTTGAGCGTTTTTTTTGCCTTTTCCGTTTAGAAATGGAGGAATTTTTTTTGCTGATGTTTTGTTTGTGACACTTTTGCAGAAATACTTTTAAGAGAACTGTATTTTTATATTATTTTTAAAAATTTTAGAATATTTACTTCTCTATTTGAAAACTCCGATTTCTCAATCAACAATTATGAGATTAAGGCTTCGTTTGAGACAGCTTTTTTGCTGCTTTTTAAAATGACTTTTTAGTATAAATATTTTTAATTCACGAAATTTTTGTACTAAAAAGCTCTTTTAAAAAGCAGCAAAAAAACTGTCCTAAACGAAGCTTAACTTTTAGAAAAAAAACAGGATAACCAAACAAGCCTTGGTAACAATATAAACAGCGGCTTTTAAAAATTCAGCCAATCCGGCATTCTCATTTTCTCCACGCTCTTGGTGTATTTGCAGCAAAATGGCGGTAGACAAGGTCGAAGGTTGGAGCGAAGCGGTGGAGGATCTCGTCGACAAAGGGGACGTAGATGGGGCGATCTCCCTCCTTGAATCCGTCGTGTCCAAGCTCGAAAGCCTGTCCGTCTCATCGCCGGAATCAGGCGTTCAGCTCCAGATTGCCACTGCCCTTGGCGATCTTGCCGATCTGCACTCCTCCAAGGGTTTGTCCCTCAAGGCTGACGAGGTCTGCTCTCGCGCCCTCCTTAACCGCGTTCGCGCTCTCCACTCTAAACCGCGAAGTCCTGGGTACGTTAACTAGGGTTTCCCCTTCTTTCTCCACTCTCATGTGATCGATTGATTTATTTCTGCATGTGGCTAAAGCAAATCGAGTTCTGGCGGGGAGGAGGTCGTGCGGCAGGCGGATACTTCGAATGCAACTTCTTTAAATCAGCGTCGAGATGATGAGGAAGGTATTAAATGTTCTGTTTTTGCGAAGTCTGGATTTCCTTGCGAGAAAATTTCTCCATTCATGAATTAAGCAAATCAAACATTCTTTATACCGAAGATCTTATATAAGCTGATTTTTCACAAAACATTAATTTGAAGAAAGCATACCTTGATTTATGGTGGCTTCTTTTGGAATTTGATCAAAGAATTTGAGAAACTAGGTTTCTCTCCTTTTCCCCTTCAATTCTCTTCTTGTTTGAGTTAATTTATAATGGCGAAAACTAACACTTAATGGAGCAGAAAGAGGATCGGTAGTTTCTAATTTAGTTATTTCATGAAATATTCAGATGAATTATCTCTCTTTTGATTAATAGGATTTTGATACGTAATTAATTTCTAAATGATAATTAAATAATTAATCAACATAGGCCACTTTATAAAATCATTTCTAAAGTTCTCCTACTTGGCCCGTGTAATATTATTTAATTTAATAATTTAATAATAATAAACATAATGCGCAATGCGAATCAAATATTTTCTTAATTGGTAAAATCGTAAAATCATCATTATTCAAAATTAATAGGGATCTTGTTGGTTGTTCGTGCGATATAGATCCTTTCGTATATCACAGTGTTATTTTTATACTTAACATGATTACACGATATCATGGTAATGATCCAATGATAATGTCTTTATTTGAGATATTTTGTTAATATTTGCATAATTTTTTATGTGTTTACATACTAGCATAAGTAAACAAGGTGAATTAATATATCGAAAATAGTACCAAAAAGTACCTAGAGGATCAAGTATATAAAAAGCACATATTTAAACATAATGTTAATAACGATTTTCAATAATGCCATCTTTTCAACATGTTCATTTAATGTCTTTGGTGGAAACCCTTTGTTTAATGGATTTGCAACCATAAGATTAGTGCTAATATGCGTGAAAGGCTCTTGTTATTTTTGTAATTATTTTTAACGACAAAGTGTTTCAATTCTACATGTTTAGCACCCTTTGAGTACTGTTGCGACATTGTCATAGTAAATTTTTTAGCAACTTGGCAATATTGTTGACTAATCCAAGCCTTGAAATAACATTTTTCTACCATAATCCTTGAATAATGGTTTGAAAGCATGTCATAAACTCCTCTTCTATAGTGGATACAACAACGACAAACTGCGTGACACTCTTATACGAGATTGCATCTTTAGTTAAAATGAACAAACAACCAAATGTAAATTTTCTATTATCCCTGCATATAACAAAATCTAAATATGAATATCCTGAATATCTTATTATCTCAAGATGATTAGATCTTCTATAATTGAGCCTGTGTTCTTTCGCTCCTTGCAAATATCACAAATTTTTTTTTGTAGGTTTTCAATGATAAAGCCTTAGATTACATTGATACCTATTACCTACTAACATTCTAATAGAAAAATTGATTTCTGGACTGGTATAAGTTTGAGTATATCTGAATATATATCATGCTCCGAACAATAGATGTATAAGGAATTTATTCCATTTATTTGTGTTCAAATTCATTTTTTTGGGCATTACATAAGGCTCAATTTATCACCTTTCTAAATTGGAACAAAACTTGTATAACACGTTTGCATCTTTAGATTTCTCTAAAATTTTGTTAATATATGCTTTTCGTAGGCAACCCTAATGCTTCTTTTGACTTGTCATGGAATATTTTAGTTCCTATTATGTAGGGTGCCACACCTATATGTTTTATTTCAAAATTTTTTGAGAGAAAATTTTGGTCTCATATAATAAACCAAGATCATTAATAGTAAACAAGATATCATCAACATACATAATCAGGAATATAAATTTTCTCCCACTGACATTTAGGTACGTACACCAGTCTTTGGTGTTTTCTTTAAATCCAAAAGGACATGATAGTATCATTGAGCTTAAGATACTACTGTTGGGAAGCTTGTTTAAGTATGCATATTGACTTCTCAAGTTTACATAATATTTGTCCCTTTCCCTCAACTAAAAGGCCCTCAAGTTGATCCATATAAAAATTTTCCTCTAAATCACCATTTAAAAAAATAATTTTCACATCAAGTTAATGTAACTATAAATCATAATAAGCCCTTATTGTCATAATAATTATGAACGAGTCCTTTTTTGAGATGGGAGAAAATATCTCTTTATAATCGACATTATCCTTCTGAGTAAAATCTTTAGCAACAAGTCTAAATTTGTATCATTTGACATTGCTATTTGAGTTGTGTTTGGCCTTAAAGACTTACTTATACTCAATTGTTTTTTAACCTTTAGGCAATTCAATAAGATCCCAAATTTTGTTGTGAGCCATTGGTTTTACTCATTTTTAATCGCATCGAATTGTCTAATAGAATTAATGCTTTCCATGGCTTGTGAAAATGAAATAGAATCCTCATTAATTCTTAAGTCAAATTCTAACTCTTGTAGATAAATCACATAATCATTCGAAATAACATATATTCTTACTCTTTGAGATCGTCTTAATGCTACTTGTACTTTGTCAACTATAGGTTCATTGGTATCAACTTCATCATGAGATGTCTGATTGTTTATTTGTGCTTCATATAAGTTAGACTCATGGGAACAACAATTTTAGAAGAAGTAATAGGTAAATAAATATTCACCTTCTTGAATTTTCACTTTACACGATTCTCACTCACACTAATTTCACTTTTCTTAGTGAACTTAGCATTTTTCAGTTTCAATAATTCTTGTACTATGGCTCAAATGTTAAAATTTATACCCTTCTAATTTTTCCGAATAACCAATGAAGAATTTACTAGTTGTTCTTGACTTTAGTTTCTTTTTATGTGGATTACAAATTCTTGTTTCGTTTGGGCAACATATAGATGCCTTAAAGTGGGTTTCTTTTCTATCCACAATTCAAAAGGATTTTTTTAAATTGCTTTACTAGTGGTTTTTAAAGCATTCATCCACAATGATGAAGGTAAAGAGAAATGACTAAACGTGGTCCTAGTAATGTCCATTAAAATATGATTATGCCTTTCTGTAGTATCATTTTGTTGTGAAGTCTAACATTGTGTAGTACATATACCACATTTGCAAATGGACTAGAGCATTGTCCAGATTTATCATGCATTCAATCATGCTAAGTTTTAATACCATTATTTCATAGTTGTTTATATCATTTTTTATCATTGTTTAACAAATTATATTGAATTCACCGTTGTTTAACAAATCTTAAGATTTAATTGTTTAGATTTGTTTCTAAAGTGTAAATTAAATTGGATTATACAAACCTGCTATAGAAGAGTATTTAGATGTATTAGACTTCTTTTATTATTGAGAAATGAAGTTTACGAGGCATGATTATGAGCCAAGTTGGTTGCCTAATCATGTACTATAATTCATTAAATGGTAAAATAGAGCAATATAAGCAATGTAATATCATATTCACTTGTAATATCTAAAATATTCGTCATATTTAACTTTAGAGTTAACTTTAACTCTTATTTTAGGCTCTAGGACTAAATTGACTCAATTTTTAGTAGTTGAGGGACTAAATTAGGGAAATGCGAAACTCTAAGGCTAAAATGGATATTTATCAATAGTCGGGGGACTATTTTGAGCTTTTGCTCGTTCTATAATATTCAACATCATTGTTAGACTTAATGATTTTCATCTTTTTGCCTATTTACTTTTAACCTCATTAATAAAAATTTCTAAGTTATCTACTAATTAAGATTTTTATACTTCAAATAGACATAGCCATAATGTGAAAAATCATCAATAAAAAGAGGAAAAAATACTTTTCTCCATCAAATAATAGAATATCAAAAGGTCCACATATGTTAGTGTGTATGATTTCTGGAAACTATGTGTTTCTTCTAGTTGCTTTATTAATTGTGTTCTCCCTTAATACAATCCACAGAAAATCAAAATCAGTAAAATCCCAATCAAGAAAGATTTCATTCTTTACTAATCCTTATTTTCATTCTTTAAATATATGACTCAAATATTTATTTCACAAGTAAACTGAACTTTCGTCTATTAAATTATGTTTTGTTCCAACATCATAATGCATTGTTAATAATCTCAATAAATAAATTATCAAATTTTAATTTATATGAACCATCATGACACCATAATCAATAATTGAATTATGCTTAAGCATATTGAAACATCCATTTCCAACTGCATCAAGTTTAGATTAAAAAAAATAAAAATTTAAACACAAACGAAATATAAAGAGTTTGAAAAAGATCTAAATGTTATCCTATGTCTAAAATCAAAGAATAAAGTCTGATGGCTTCAACTGGAGTTTTGACTTGATTTTTCATGAAGATAAAATTTGCAATTGGCTTTATAGTTAGACTAGTAAGTAATCTCTACATCACATTTGAAATCAATCTACTAAATATTATAACAGGCTTTTGTCAAATTTGATTAAAAACATACAAAAATACTAAGCTTACCTCTCTTCTCAAACCAAGCTTTATGCTTATGACAATCTTTTTGATAGTGTCCATGTTTGTAATAGGAATAGCATCTATCATCTTCCTATTCCTTCTTTTGGATTTGGATGGATGCCACATCAGATTTAGGTGTCTTTTATTACTCTTTCCATTTTTATTTTCTAGTTTCATTTTAGTTTTAGGCTTCCCCATGAGATTAATTGAGTGAATTTCTTATTTCTTAATTTTTATTTCCACTTGAATAAACATACTTGCCATGCTATCACATTCCATTTATCCCTTATTGTGTTTTATTTTATTTGGAATGGAACATACTCAAGATGTAAGGAGTTTACCATATATTGCATGAGAAAATTTCTTTCACTTTCATTTCTATGAAATTTAATCCTTATGCAATATTTGTCATCTCAATGATGTGCTTATGCATCTTATGAGAACCATCAAACTTAATGGTGGTTAATATGCCCGTTAGTTTCCCAGCAAGGACTTATGAGCAGACTTAGATTGAGGCAAATCTTTCACAAATTCTATAAATTCCTTAGCATTATTAGTTTTTAGAGTTGTTCTCTTAATAGTATCTACTATAGTCATCAGAATAAACATTATGCTAGGTCTTTCTGACCTTATCCATGCATCATAGAAAGGTTTTTGTTTAGTGCTGCTAGTAATAGTATGGGCAGCTAGCTTATCAGTAAGAAGCACCAAATTAAGATTTAGAATGCCTAAATGAAATTGAATTTGTTTACTCCATTAAAAAAAAGTCCATGGAAATTCGTAATAAATGAAGTTTGTGAATGAAGAGCAACAAAAGTAATGCTATAAAATATATAAAACACATACATTAATGGTTTGAATTATAAATTTTAAACATATAATATTGATTCAATAGCATTCATTCAATCATTTAAATATATATTGAAGTTCTCCTTTGTGTGATACTATAATGCACAATATTAAAGCATAATTGATGCTCAATTTAAATTTCTCATATTTATAAATTATATATATACTCCAATCAAACGTGCTTGCTATCTTTGAATAAAGTAAACATATCTAACCAAGCCTATTAATTAAAGACAATCATGCTCATGACTATAAAATTAGCTAATCAACCTTTGTGTGATCCTTTAATATTCTGCAATCATTAAACTTCAAATTACCCATGATTAAAGTTATATAATTTCATTTTGTCATCTTTTAGTAGCATCACATGCCCATGAGTACAACAACAACAACAACATCAAGCATTTATCCCACTATGTGGGGTTGGCTACATGAATCCTTTTTCTCCATTGTCATGTGAAGAGTCAAATTCTTATTTAAATCTAATAAAGAAAGGTCATTTCTAATATTTATAACTAAGTCTTTTTAGATCTACCTCTATCTTTCTTAACATAAGTCAAATCTAATACATCTACTTTCCTAACCGGGTCATCGGAAGGCCGCCATTTTTTGTGACCAAACCATCTAAGTCAACCCTCTCAATCTTATCTTCCACTGGCGCAACTCCAACCTTTTCACATATATGCTCATTTCATATCCTGTCTCTCAGAGTAAAGCCACTCATCCACCTGAGCATCATCATCTCTGCAACACTTAACTTTATATTATGCTTCTCTTTTAATGGCCACCATTCTGCACCATAAAGCATTGCATGTCTCACAACCAACAACAACAACAACAACATCAAGCCTTTATCCCACTACGTGGGGTCGGCTACATGAATCCTTTTTCTCCATTGTGTCCTATTAAAAGTCAAATTCTCGTTTAAATCTAATAAAGAAAGATCATTTCTAATATTTTCTAACCAAGTCTTTTTAGGTCTACCTCTACCTTTCTTAACATAAGTCAAATCTAAGACCTCTACTTTCCTAACCGGGTCATCGGGAGGCCGCCGTTTTACGTGACCAAACCATCTAAGGCGACTCTCTCTAATCTTATCTTCCACTGGAGCTACTCCAACCTTTTCACGAATATGCTCATTTCGTATCCTATCTCTAAGGGTAAAGCCACTCATCCACCTGAGCATCCTCATCTCTGCAACACTTAACTTAGAATTATGCTTCTCTTTTAATGGCCAACATTCAGCACCATAAAGCATTGCAGGTCTCACCACCATCTTATAGAATTTTCCCTTAAGTTTGAGGGGTACTTTTCTATCACACAATAAGCCCGATGCATTCCTCCACTTCAACCATCCAACTTGGATTCTGCTGATAATATCCCCATCTATATCACCATCACTCTGAACAATAGATCCAAGATATCTAAAACGTGTACTCTTATTAATGACTTGATCGGCCAAAGTCACAATGCCCTCACTAGGTCTATTATTACTAAAATTACACTCCATATATTCCGTTTTAGATCTACTCAAGCGAAAACCTTTAGACTCTAAGGTTGACCTCCACAATTCTAGTTTACCTTCAACTCCCTCTCTAGTCTTATCAACAAGAAGAATATCATCAGCAAAAAGCATACACCAAGGTACATCCTCTTGCAAATGTCTAGTGAGAACATCGATGACTAAAGCAAAAAGATATGGGCTTAAGGCTGATCCTTGGTGTAATCCAACCGAAATAGGAAAATACTTGGTCAAACCACCTTGTGTTTGAACACAAGTAATAGCTCCTGCATACATATCTTTAATGATTTGAATATAAGCGTTATTAACTTCTTTCTTTTCAAGAACTCTCCATAGCACTTCTCTTGGAACTTTATCATATGCTTTTTCTAAATCAATAAATATCATATGTAAATCCTCCTTATTCTCTCTATATTTCTCCATCAAACCTCTTAATAAATGTATGGCTTCCATAGTAGACCTACCCGGCATAAATCCAAATTGATTTTGAGAAACATTAGTATCACGCCGCAACCTATGCTCCATAACTCGTTCCCATAGTTTTAAAGTATGACACATTAACTTAATTCCTCTATAATTCGCACAATCTTGTGCATCACCTTTATTCTTAAAAATAGGGATTAACACACTCATTCTCCACTCATCTGGCATCTTTTTAGTCTTCAAAACAGTATTAAAAAGTTTAGTAAGCCAAGAAATTCCTTCATCTCCTAAGCATTTCCACACCTCTATTGGAATATCATCAGGTCCAACAGCTTTTCCACCCTTCATTTTCTTTAAAGCCTCTCTAACTTCGGTTTTACTAATACGCCGATAAAAACAGAAATCTTTATTTTCAATTAAGGTGCTAAGGTCACTACAGTCAATTTTATTTTCACATTCTTCATTAAAAAGTTTAGCAAAATATCTCATCCACCTTTGTTGAATATCATCTTCTAAAAAAAAGTACTTTTTGATCTTCATCCTTAATACACTTCTCTTGAACTAAATCCTTACTACTCCTATCTCTTTGTTTGGCTAGCTTATACATATATCTTTCTCCCTCCTTAGTATCTAATCTATTATATAAATCACTAAAAGCTAAACTCTTTGCATCACATATTGCTTTCTTAGATTCCTTACTTGCCTCTTTATATAATTTTCAATTATCAGAATTTTTACAATTAAACCAATTTTTATAACAAATCTTCTTATTTTTAATCTTTTCTTGCACATTTGGATTCCACCACCAACTATTTTTACTATTAGGAGCTTTTCCCTTTGAAACTCCAAGCACATCTTTTGCAATATTCTTAATATTACTAGCCACTTTTTCCCACATAACATTAGCATCCTCATGCGCAGACAAAAGCTTAAGATCTAAAATCTTACTCTCAAAAATATTTTTGTTAATATTCTTTAAATGCCCCCATCTAATCCTAGGAAAACGTTTTACTTTATTTTTTAATTTCTTCCCCATTATCTTCAAGTCCAAAACTAATAAACGATGTTGGGTACATAAGTTTTCACTCGGAATAACTTTACAATCTTTGCAATCTAAACGATCTAATTTCCTTATAAGAAAATAATCAATCTGAGTTGTACTATATCCATTTTTATAAGTAATGAGATGCTCATTCCTTTTCTTAAATAATGTATTAGCAATTAAAAAATCATAAGCTAAACAAAAATGAGATGCATGTCTCACAACCATCTTATAGAATTTTTCCTTAAGTTTGAGATGGACTTTTCTATCACACAACAAGCCCGATGGATTCTCCACTTCAACCATCCAACTTGAATTCTACTAATAATATCCCAATCTATTTCACTATCACTCTGAATAATAGATCCAAGATATCTAAAACGTGTACTCTTATTAATGACTTGATAGTCAAAGTCACAATGCTTCCACTAGATCTATTATTACTAAAATTACACTTCGTATATTCAGTTTTTGAGCTACTAAAACGAAAGCCTTTAGACTCTAAGGTTGGCCTCTATAATTCAAGTTTACCTTCAACTCCCTCTCTAGTCTTATCAACAAGAAGAATATCATCAGCAAAAAGCATACACCAGGGTGCAACTTCTTGAAAATGTCTAGTGAGAACGTCCATGACTAAAGCAAAAAGATATGGGATTAAGGTTGATCCTTGATGTAATCCAACTAAAATAGGAAAATACTTGGTCAAACCAGCTTGTGTTTGAACACAAGTAACAACTCCTGCATACACATCCCTAATGATTTGAATATAAGCATTATTAACCCCTTTCGTTTCGAGAACTCTCCATAGCACTTCTCTTGGATCTTTATCACATGCTTTCTCTAAATCAGTAAATATCATATGTAGATCCTCCTTATTCTCTCTATACTTCTCCATCAAACCTCTCAATAAATGTATAGCTTCCATAGTTGACATGTCCGGCATGAATCCAAATTGATTTTGAGAAATATTAGTATCACGCCGCAACCTATTCTTATTTAATTTGATATTTATGAAAACTTTTTAATTCTACCACTTTGTTGATTAATGAATTATGCTTAAAATAAACATCAAATTAAATAGCAGCAATAATAATTATTTCAATTAAATGAAATACATAAAAGAAAATTACTATAATGTATATAAAATTTCATACAATGATAGAATGAAATTTAATTATCCTTTTTATAAATATATATGCATAAAACACTAATTATAGAAAATAATATCTGTAATACACATTAACTTTAATGGTGTTTGTTTTGTTTAGAAAGTGGTGCTGATTGACAAGTGTTAGTATGATTCATTGTGATCTCTTCTGGAGTTTGATCAAAGAATTTGAGAAACTAGGTTTCTCTCCATTTCCCCTCAATTCTCTTCTTGCTTTAGTTCATAAAAGTTTTAATGAATTATTACTTTTTTTATCAATAGGATTTTAACACGTATTTAATTATTGAACTATAATTAATTAATTAATCAGTGTGGACCACTTTATAAAACTATTTCTAACATTCTTGTCCTCTCACTTGATTCAAACTACTTTAAGATGCTTTCTTTTCTGTGGGATGAACAGATTGGGAGGCAATTGTGGATCATGAGGTGTCCTCGGGAGATGTTTTGTTCTCTGCACAGGATGGCAAAGGAGCAGCGTCAGACCTCTTAAGGGTGGATGAGCCTTGCACGTCTAGGCGACGAAGAGGGAGAGGATCCTTCTTGTACAGGAAGAATGAACTATACTGTGACCAGGTGGATGATGGTGCTGTGGCTGGCAACAATTGTTCTTCTGAAGATGAAGATGCCAGGTTTGACTCTATGGAAGACAAATATGGAACTATAAGGAATAGTGAGTATCTTACGTTCTCTATTTTTTTCCCCTCTCCTTTTTCTTTTTGGTTTAGATTTTACTTATTAGTTGGGTAAGGCTGGAGTTTAATTGAGATTGATTAAATTGTTTTCAGCAAAATATGGTACCGGCCATGTTATTGTCTTATATGATTTCCCACCCACTACTCGAACAGCACAATTGGAGATCCTATTTGACAAGTTCAGAGAGCGTGGTTTTGCTATTAGATGGGTTAATGATACTGTTGCACTTGCGGTGTTTCGAACACCATCTACTGGTAAGTTGTCTTATACATATGTGAAGAGTTTACGGGCTGCATCCATGATCTTATGACATGCACACATTCTTGATAATGTGATATTCTGCTTTTTTCCACATCTATCATGAAAGTAGAACACTTCTACTTACTATATTCAAGGATATACAGGCTTTCAGATGTTCATCAATTTCGGATGTGAACAATATCTGAATGTGATATGTGCTTATATATATATATATATATATATATATATATATATTCGTTTTACTGTTTATGCATGGACCTTTTTTGTGGCGAATAAGGTGCATAAGAATTAAATCTCATGGTGACTTCCTGTTATCTTTATGTGATTATGAAACGCACATATTTATGGAAATAACAACTCTTTTTTTATCCCATAACTTAGGGACTTGTAGTTTCTTGGAGCAGTATGCCATATTTTGTGGTTTGGACCAAGAATTTGTGGTACTTGAAGTGGATAAACAAATTGTGGATTTTGTCATTAGTAGAACATTATTGACCTTAGATTGTTAGCATATTTAATTGACTACTTGTCAACATACTTAGAAAGAAAACATTGTTATTCCATTGTATGATTAACACCAAAAGTTTAAAAACATTAAGATAAGTAAAATGATAGATTAAAATAAGAAATATATTAAGATCAGCCCCATTTTAGCAGCATTATTAAATATTGTCCTTTATTTAAAATTTTCACTTTTCATGATTTTATGGTATGTGCCCTCAATGTTGCTAAAGGTCTGTTTGTCATATTCTAGGATCTATATTGAAAGAATTACATCTGTCTTCTATTTTAACCATTTAACTAGAGCTTATCAATGAATAACAGAAAAAAAATATGATTACATTTTTGTCTTGTCCGGAGCCTCACATCATAGGATCCTTACCCTTTCTTGAAAACATATAAAACCACTTAATGAGCACATAGTCCAACAAGTAACTAAAATCTTACAACTGAAATCAATATATGATAATAGAGAACAATATTCTATAAATCATATAAAAAATATATGCATCGCATCTCAATCTGTTACATCATCAATCACAGTATCAGTAATAGTTAACAGTACTAATGCCAGTAACAATATTAATATCATGACCAATAACATTAAATAATGTTAATGACAGAAAACCGGTATTAGTATCAGTCATAATATCAGTACAGTGTTCGTAACAATGTCGGCATAAATCATAAGTAAGAAATTGGTCACTTACAATGAATAAAATAAAATCTGTAACAATAATTATTGATAAATATGATCCAAAGATCTTTCTCTCTCCTCTCATATATATATATATATATACTGTTCATGACCTGGCGCCGCAACGCTCACCAGATCAGCGCCAAAGCGCTCTACTTCAAAATTTTTATATTTTTCAATAAATTTTATTTCACATATTTGAGTTATTACAACCTCCCCACTTTCGAAAAATATCGTCCTCGACATTTCTATATCAGTCATAGAGAGAGAGCTTGCTCAAAACAAAATTTTAAACTCATAAATCACATTTCTATTCTGCTCATAAGTTCTAGTTATATTTCAATTTTTTCAATAACCATTGCTATTGTACCATTTTGTCACACTCCAAGATCTATATTGAAAGAAATTACATCTATCTTCTATTTTAATCATTTAACTGGAGCTTACCAATGAACAATAGAAAAAAAATATGATTATATTTTTGTCTTGTCCGGAGCCTCATATCATATGATCCTTAACATTTCCTGAAAACATATAAAATCACGTAATGAGCAGATAGCCCAGCAAGTAACTAAAATCTTACAACTAAAATTAATATAAGATAAAAGAAAACAATATGCTATAAATCATATAAAGAAATATATGCATCAATGTCTATACTGATTATCAATATCAATTTATCCTTCTATAGTTCATCGCATCTCAATCCATTACATCATCAATCACAGTATCAGTAACAGTCAACAATGCTAATGCCAGTAACAATATTAGTATCATGATCAATAATGTTAAATAGTGGTAGTGATAGAAAATAATATTAGTGTCAGTCATAATATCAATACAATGTTCGTAGCAGTGTCGGCATCAGTATTCAGATATTCAATGAGTGTATCTTAAGAGTATCTTGCTCTTGCACTTATGACTCCCAATCAGTCGCCCCTTATAACTCCCAATCAATGTTCTCCTTATAACTCTCATTGAATCACGTGAATTAGTCTCCACGACTTCTTATAACTCCCAATAAATCTCCAGCTCCTTATGACATTAGTGAATTACGTGGATCAGTAAGGTATCACGTGGAGATATCATATCCTGTATTTGATATTATTTAATATTTCATTTAAAATGCAATAAAATTATATCAAATCATTCAGAATGATCAAATCTATAACATATCCAAACTTGCATAGTGAAAGCTTAATCAGGAGATAATGCATTTTTGATAGATTTATGAGAGATAAAATTTATAGAAATTAAAATCATTCAAAATATAAGTAAAAGATTAGTTACTTACAACAAATAAAATAAAATCTGTAACATGAATGACTGACAAATATGATCCAATGACTCTTTTTTCTCTCCTCTCCCTTCCCCTCTTTCAATTTCTTTCTGGCCAAGCAACCAAATAAGAGAGTCGGTGGGATGAGGCAAGTATATATATATATATATATATATATAGGCCTGGCGTCGCAATGCTCACCAGATCAGCGCTAAAGCACTCCACATCAAAATTTTCATATTTTTTAAGAAAATTTATTTCACATATTTGAATTATTACACTGTTGGCAATTGGGCAAGGTAAGGCTAGCTTATAGTGCCTCATACCTTTAAGGTGGGAAGCCTTAGGAAGACTTGTGAGTGTTTAGGTGAATGCCTTGTCTAATGACATTAGATAGTGATTTGGGAGTCTTGTCTAGTTTTCTAATTAAGGAGCTGTTTAGGAATGTTCTTAATCAAAGGGAAATTGTTTAGGTTGTTTTAATTATAATTAGGAGGGAATTATTTAGGGTAAGAGATCTATTATGAATTCAAAATCTAAGAGGGAATTATTTAGGAAAAGGGACAAGGAATCAAGGGGGAATTATTTAGGAAAGTTTTAATTACAATTGAGAGGCAATTATTTAGGGCAAGAGATGCGATTTGAATTCAAATATGAGATGGAATTATTTAGGGAAGGGAGGCTTATTTGGGAGGGAATTAGGGGAGCCTATTTAAGGCTAACAATGGGTTGATTTCAGGATTATGATGTTATTTGCTGAATTTAGATTGTTCTTAGGGAGTTTTGGGCTCTAGCCGGCACTAAGGATTTGGGAGAGCCGGATCTTCTGAATCTTCCTTTCCAATAGAAGATCCATTGTATGTTGTTATTTTCTTCTGTATATCATCAATTAAAAAGAGTTTTCTCTTATTATTGCTCTTAATTCATCTTGGAGATTATGTTTGTGATTGCTGTAATTTAATTTCAATAAAGATAAATAGGATTTTTACAAGCACTTCCTATCAAATTAATATTAGAGTCGTATCCTGGGCTAAAATATATAAGTCTTCCTCGCTAACTTTTGTTTTGTTTGTTCCCTCCGTCTTGTTGATTTTTGCTATTGGAAGATCAAATTCGTTGTTTTTACTATTTCTTTTGCTATTTGGAGCCTAGATCCGGGTACTTATAGTGGGAAGAAAAATAGAAGTGCTGGAAAGGGAGATCAAACAATTGAAATTTGATTTTGTAGAAAAGATTTTAGATTTCAAAAGCAATTTTCAGCCATCCATGAGAAGATCGTTGAGAAGTTTGTCGTCATAGAGGAGATGATGAGGAAGATGCTCGAGTTCCAAACCAAAATGACTTCGTCAAAGGCGGGGGGAGCCGCTGACCGAGCCGCCGACGACCAAGGGAGTGGAGGAAACCCTAATCTGGTAAGGAGAGGGGAATATTAGGAGGTGAAAATGTTGGGGGAAGAAGAGGAGTGTCACATTTGGAGCCACTTTTAAGGAGGGGAAAGGGTGAAGGAGTGAGATTTTTAGTGGAGCTGCAGAGTTTTGAAGGAAAAAAAGATGGGGAGAAGATAGAAGCACTAGATATGATTTAGCCACCCTTAAAGCAGTATCGAGGGGTATTCCAGCTAGTTTAGGGGTTGCCTCCTCCATGGGAACGTGAGCATGCTATCATCTTGAAGGAAGGAGTCTCGCTTATCAGTGTTCATCTGTATTGTCATCCCCAAATTCATAATGAAGAGATTGAGAGATTAATCAAGGAGAAGCTGGAGGCAGGGATCATTCGACCTACTGACAATCCATTTTTCAGTCTAGTGCTATTAGTCTAGTTTCAGTAGCAGTTTCGTTTGTTCCAACTTGAGGACAAGATGACACTTTGGGAGGGGAGTATTGATGGACTGGCCGATTTGATTGGGAGGGAATTAGAAAGTTTTCTAATCAAGAGGGTTTAGGAATGTTCTTAATCAAAGGGGAATTGTTTAGAAAATTTTTATTACAATTAGGAGGGAATTATTTAGGGCAAGTGATCTAATTTAAATTCAAAATCTAGGAGGGAATTATTTAGGAAAAGGGAGGAGGAATTAAGGGGGAATTGTTTGGTAAAGTTTTAATTATATTTGGGAGGAAATTATTTAGGGTAAGAGATCTAATTTGAATTCAAATATGAGAGGAAGTCATTTAGGGAAATAGGGCTGATTTGGGAGAGAATTAGGGGAGTCTATTTAAGGCTAACGATAGGGTGATTTTAGAATTGTGATGTTATTGGCTAAATTTAGATTGTTCTTATGGAGCTTTGGGCTCTAGCCGGCGGTTAGGGATTTTGGAGAGCCAGATCTTCCTCTCCAATAGAAGATTCATAGTATCTTGTTGTTTTCTTCCGTATATCATCAATTAAAAAGAGTTCTCTTATTATTGCTCTTAATTCCTCTTGAAGATGTGTTTGGGATTATTGTAATTTAATTTCAGCCAAGGGAGAGGATTTAAGCAAGCACTTCCTATCAAATTGGTATCAAAGTCGTATCTTGGGCTAAAATATAAGTCTTCATTGCTGATTTTTGTTTCGTTTGTTCCCTCTGTTTTGCTGATTTTTGCTATTGGAAGACCATGTTCATTGTTTTTGCTGTTTGAAGTTTAGATCCGGGTACCTATGGTAAGAAGAAAGGTAGAAGTATTAGAAAGGGAGATCGGACAGTTGAAATATGATTTTTTTAAAAAGATTTCAAATTTGAAAAATCAATTTTCAGCCATTCATGAGATGATAGATGCGAGGATTGCCATTATGGAGGAGATGACGAGGAAGATGCTCGGGTTCCAAACCAAAACGACGTCGTCGGAGGCGGGGGGAGCCTCCAATGACCAAGGGAGTGGAGGAAACCCTAATCCGATAAGGAGAGGGGAAGATCAGAAGGTGAAAATGTTGGGGGAAGAAGAGGAGATGCCATATTTGGAGCCACTTTCAAAGAGGTGAAAGGGTGAAGTAGTGTGATTTTTGGTGGAGTTGCAGAGTTTGGAAGGAAAAAAAGATGGGGAAAAGAATAGCACCAAACATGGTTCAACCACCCCTAAAGAAGTATCGAGGGGTGTTCCAGCTAGTTCAGGGGTTGCCTCCTCTAAAGGAACGCGAGCATGCTATCATCTTGAAGGAAGGAGTCTCGCATGTTAGTGTTCGCCGGTACTGTCATCCCCAAATTTTGAATGAAGAGATTGAGAGATTAATCAAGGAGAAGCTGGAGGCAGGGATCATTTGACTTAGTGACAGTCCATTTTTCAGTCCAGTGTTATTAGTCCAGTACTTCAGTTGCAATTTCTTTCGTTCCACCTTAAGGACAAAGTGACACTTTGGGAGGAGAGTATTGATGGACTGGCCAATTTGATTGGAAGGGAATTAGAAAGTTTTTTAATCAAGAGGAAGCTGTTTAGAAAGGTTCTTAATCAAATGAGAATTGTTTAGAAAATTTTTATTACAATTGGGAGGGAATTATTTAATGTGAGAGATCTAATTTGAATTCAAAATCTAAGAGGAAATTATTTAAGGAAAGGGAGGAGGAATTAAAGGGGAATTATTTAGGAAAGTTTTAATTATAATTGAGAGGAAATTATTTAGGGCAAAAGATTTGATTTGAATTCAATTACGAGAGGAAATTATTTAGGGAAAGGGGGCTGATTTGGGAGGGAATTAGGGGAGTCTATTTAAGGCTAATAATAGGGTGATTTCAGGATTATAATGATATTTACTGAATTTGGATTATTCTTAGGGAGTTTTGGGCTTTAGTCAGAGGCTAGGGATTTGGGAGAGCCGGATATTCCTCTCCAATAGAAGATTCATTGTATCTTGTTGTTTTATTCCGTATATCATTAATTAAAAAGAGTTTTCTCTATTATTGCTCTTAATTCATCTTGAAGATTGAGGGAGATAAGATTTTTACGAGCACTTTCTATAAGAGGACAATCGACTCATTTTTCATGATGATAGTTTGACAAGAGATGATAACAAAAGAAGCTTAAAGACTTAGAAAAACAAAGATGTAAATTAGAAGTAGAGAAAAATATATGGACTAATGCTTCAAAATCTAGTGTAGTAAATTTGAGGATGGAGAAGATGAGTGTAAGGAGATGGAGGAATAGGCGGAGAGCTACTAATTCGCTGATGTAAAGGGGATATGAATTGTGATAAGGATGGAATAGATAGTAAAGAAGATTGGATTATTCATATGCTATACATGCTACAAACTTTAGTGCTTTACTATACTCATTTAAGTTTATCTAGCTACCATGAAATTTGAACTAGAATACAATGGAACTTGAAAATTCATAAATTTTCTCCACTTGATTTTGTGTGATTATCATCACATTTCACTATTTAAAAATACTCATAAACATAAGTTTAGTTTATAAGTGATATAACCATTTCATTTTTTAACATCTTACTTTGCTTAAGCACACGTCTTGGTGGGCTCCGAGTGTTCTGGGCCTTGGGCAACTATTTCACTTTGAGGGTGTAATGCAAATCGATATTTTAAGTTTTGGATTCACATTTATTTTAGTTTACTTCGATTTTTTATCTTTCAGAAAAATTCATTTATAATTGTTTAGGATTTTTTTTAATAAACATGCTTTTGATGATCCTTATGAGAATGTGATGCATTCTCTAATGTTAAGACCTTTCTACCATATAATTCGATTTGTTTTTATTTTCTAGTTGATTGGGATTTGATCCTCTATGAGTGTATGATGTCTTTAATTTTTTTGGCCTTTGGTTGTTTTTAATTTGCTATTAGGTTTTAATAATTTGTATCTTGATTTATAATTCAAGATGGTGCTGAAGGGCATTACTTGCTGATGTGGGACCTTGCTGAGATGAATTGTTGCTATGGGTACTATAGGCGCAAATTGTGGCTCCTACCCAATGTTGTTGTTGCTTTTACTTTGATGTGGCTTTAGCTCCCTAGTTGTTCTCTTGGATACTTTTATTTGCTATTTTCATGTGATCTTTACTCGATTTCATCTTGTGATGCGCATTATGGTATCTACATTAGACTCAAATAGCTGTTGATTTGAGTTATCTGTGATTATAAATATGGATTTCTAAGCATATAAAAAAGAGAAAGGTTTCAATAATATACTCTTTTAAGTTATTTTGTTTTGTTTTTTTTTTCTTATGAGTGTTTGTTGAATGCAATTCTTTCTTTTGTTTAGTGTAATTCGAGATTTCAAATTTTTAAGGGAAGCTCTCTTGTCATGCCAATGTGAAATCTAGATTGCTATTTTTGATTTTTTTTTTTAATTTTCTTTTGTTGTGCGGAATTGTTACCGACTGCTTTGCCACAAGCTCTCGATTGCTTGTTTGGCTGGAGGTCTCCTTGCATGATGATAGTAAGGCTTCAATTTCTGCACAAAACTTTCACAAGTTAATCAATGGAATAATAACCTTTTAGCATAAATGGTGCTTGGGTTTAAACAAGAGAGGTGTGTTAAAGATCAAGGGTCAATCAGTCTTACACTTGAATGTGGTGATAATCCTCTAACAACTTGGACACATGTCATCACCTTAGGAGTTATCTTTCAATTAAAATATTTGGCTCAAGTGGCTAGTAAGATGGGATTGTTAAAGATTCTCCTACTACTATCAAAATAACCTATTAAAAAGAAAAAAAATTATTATAGACTTGGTCGACATGTCCAAGCTTGGCTGGCATCACACTAAATTTGGTGAGATTACCCTGCTATGTATCTTAGTATGCCAATGATATCACATTGTTCCTGATTGGCCACCTTGACCAGTCACCCTCCGAACGAATTCCTTGCCATTTAGCTAGTAATCCGCCCAACTACACTACTAGGTTGATCAACGCGCGAGGCTAGTCAGTCAATATTTCCATTAGGCTAACCTTAGTTCATGTCGTCTAACACCTATAGCACCGATAGCACCGAACGGCATCAAAATAAGTTGATCAACACCAAAACAGATCAATTGACAGCAAGTGAGTTGGCAATGGATTTAGCTAGTTGGTCTTCTCAATCCCAGCTTACTGTTCAAAATCTAGTTTGGCCAAAAATATTTCAGGCCAACCTATTCAACCAAGTTAGTTACAAGAAATTCGGGTCATTACACATCAATACCAAAATCATCAATTGATCAAAACGGGAAACTAAGCAATAATTACTCCGACATTCGAAATTACCCCAACTTCGGCAAACATCAACTTTGAATTTAAGCAGTCCATAGTAAAATGTTTTACGTGGAAAATTAAATTAGAACTAAGACCAAATGCAAATTGTCATGTGAAAAATGTTAACAAGAATTCAAAAAGTAAGGTAAAAGGTTACAAAAATACCAAGCATATACTGCAACGAAAAGGTGACAATCAAAACAAGTTAAGTATCTCTTAGGTCCTTGAATTTATCTTGGTTCATGTAGGTTCACAATTTTTAAAAATCATCCACTTTAATATCTTACATTCAAAATTCTTTCATTAACTAAACTATTTATTGAGAGAATATTATTCACAAGTTCCTTTAACGGTGATAATGGTGTTTGACACAAGTTTATCATAGATTTGACAAATTTGCATGTTTAGTGAGGCCATCGAACTAGTAGAAGACTGCCCACATATCCAAACCAATGAAGACATCTGAATACCTTCATTTTCCTTCCAATGAGGGCCGGTTAGGATGGAAAAGGAAGGGGGGAGGCTTTTTTGGGCATTGACTAGGTTTTGTATTTTTAAGTAGGTTTTTCTTTTCCAAGGTGAGGGTTATGTTATGTTTGGGCCGAATTTAGGGTTTCTTAGGTAGTGAAGGCTCTAGCCGTCGGCTAGAGATTTGAGAGAGCTGGATCTTCCTTTCCAATTGAAAATCCAATTGCATCTTGTTATTTTCTTTCATATTTCTTGCAATAAAAAGTTTTGTGGTGTTTCTTTTTCCCAATTTTCTATTACGATTTGCTGATTTGGTTGAAAGTGCACCTACTTCCTATCAAATTGGTATCAAAGAGGTGTCCTGCGCTAAAATATAAGTTTTCTTCGCTGATTTCTGCTGCATTTTTCTCTCCAATCTTGCTGATTTTTGCTGTTTGAAGACCATGCTCGCTGTTTTTTGGTTGTTTTTGTCGTTTGGAGCCTAGATCCGACTTCCCATGGCAGGAAGAAAGGTATAAGTGTTGGAGGGGGAGATCGGACAATTGAAATTTGAAATTTCGGTTCTCCAAACTCAATTTTCATAATGCAAAAGTCAAATTTCAGCTGTCAATGAGAAGATCGATGGAAAATTTTCTGTCATAGAGGAGATGTTGAAGAAGTTGCTCGAGTGCCAACTCAAAACGAAGAGGCGAGGGAAGCTGCCGACAACCAAGGAAGTAGGGAAAACCCTAATCTGATAAGGCGAAGGGAACATCAGGAGGTGGAGATTTTGGAGGGAGAGAGAGAGAGAAGGGAGGCCCTAGAGCCTATTCCTAGGGAGGAGGCAGGTAGAGGGTATGAGAAGAGGCATGAGGGTGTCGGGCATGAAAAGATTTGTGCTGAATTTGAAAGGACAAGGGTTGATTATGATACAAGGGGTGCTGAATTTGAAAGAAGAATGTGGGATTTTGACAAAAGGTTTGGGTACGAGCGTAGAAGAGATGATAAGGATACTTGGGGGGAACCATCCCCTTGGGGATTGAGAAATTATGGAGGAAACAGGAGGAATGGAGGAGATCCGAGGGTGAGGAAGCTGAAGATGCCTATTTTTGAGGGAGAAGATGCACATGGGCAAATCTACAGGGTGGAAATGTACTTTACCATCAATAGGTTGATGGAGGAGAAGAGATTGGCGGCGGCCGGGATGTGCTTGGAGGGGTAAGCATTGGCATTGTACTAGTGGAGGGATATGATGCGACCCATACAGACCTAGAGGGAGTTTAATGATTGCTTGTTGGAATGTTTTTAAACCAACAAGAGAGGGGACTTCTATGAGCAGTTCTTCACCGTGATGCAAGAGAGGAAGTGGTGGAATATCGTGAGCAGTTCGAGCACTTAGTTAGCCAACTGGATCGGCTTTCAGAGACTGTATTGGAGGGGAACTTTATGAAAGGGCTCAAACCAGAGATTTGAATGACAATTAGAGTGATGAGGCCTTGTGATTTAGGAGAGGCTATAGAGCTAGTCCAGTTAGTGGAGGACCAGAGACACCTGGAGAGAGGGACTCTATCTGGAGAGAGGGACTGGAGGCAGCAGCTCAGAAGGTTCATACAGGATGACCACCTTTTTAGCATCCAAGGAAGTTAGCACCAGGCACTCTTAGGGGACCCTGAAGGAGAAGACTGTAGGAGGGAGACATGGGAAAAACTTCAAGAAGCTTATAGAAATGGAGTTACAGGAGAAGAGAGAGAATGAACTGTTTTTTTAGATGTGAGGAGAGGTATACACCGGGGCACATGTGTAAGAACCAAACTCTTCAGGTTCTCACCATTTGTGACGACGAGGAAATTGAGGGAGCCGTCTTTCTACCTTGCTGACAAGGTTGGGTCTTTGGGAGGGGGGTATTGTTAGACTGATGCTCCTGGACCGGTCACAGTTGGGCCGATCCCTCATGGACCGGCCAATTATCGAGTGGGGCGGAACATGGAGGGTGGAAATCATCTGCCTGCCGGAGGAAATCCCGCCCCTTAGGGTGGGGCCTGGGGGGGATTTTCAAATGGGAGGGGGCCAATTAGGATGGAAAAGGAAGCGGGAGGGCTTTTTTGGGCATTGACTAGGTTTTGTATGCTTTAAGTAGGTTTTTTCCCAAGGTGAGGGTTATGTTGCATTTGGGCTGAATTAAGGGTTTCTCAGGTAGTGAGGGTTCTAGCTGCCGGCTAGAGATTTGAGAGAGCTAGATCTTCCTCTCCAATTGAATATCCAATTATATCTTGTTATTTTCTTTCAGTCTTGCAATAAAAAGTTTCGTGGTGTTTCTTCTTCCCAATTTTTTTATTGCGGTTTGCTGATTTGGTTGAAAGTGCACCTACTTCCTGATGCAAGCAAACTAGAGAGAAAGCCAGATAAAGAGAACAATAGGCAACACTTACTTAAATTCACTTCAAATAGTAGCAATCATCCACACTTCCAAAAGACAAAAGAGAATTGAAACCAAACGAAACAAAAAGAAAATAAAAAGTCGCTATCCTCAGAACAACCGTAGGAACGGTTTCCTCGCATGTATCGAAAGTAGGTAAAGTAAAGTATGTGCTTAGGGCTAGCAAACCAAATGGTCCACCACAGCAAGAAAGTCCAACCGTCCAACCAACTCCGCCGGCAAATGCTTTCCAAATCAACCAACCAACAACACCAAAAGAACCAGAGGAAGGATACAGGTGGAATGTAACTTGTGGAGAGACGAAGAGGTAAGAAGCCCGAGAAGAATATAGCTCGCAAGCTATAGAAAAGAGGAGAAGAAAGGACAAAGCTCTCAAGCTTTTCCAAGAGAAGAAACCCTCAGGTTTTGGTGGCTATGCCAAGCAAATTTCAACAACCTTTCTCATCCAAAATCATCTCATATAAATAGGCAAACCATAAGGAAACCAAACAGCCATAGCACCTCCAACTAAACCAATTAGATTTAGGGAAATGAAAGACCAAAGGTCACCAAACAGCAGCCATAAAGTTCAGCACAGGAATCAGGACAAAAGTCCACAGCAACCAGCCAAGAAAAAGGCACGGAACCAGCCAGCTGGGAAGGAACCGAAGGGGCAGACCAGCAACCAAGGCAGCAGGCCACGAAACCAGCCAGCTGGGAAGGAACCGAAGGGGCAGACCAGCAACCAAGGCAGCAGGCCACGGAACCAGCCAGCTGGGAAGGAACCGAAGGGGCAGACCAGCAACCAAGGCAGCAGGCCACGAAACCAGCAAACCCATATGGGAAACAGAAGTAAAACCACCAAAACCGAAGGGATAAGAGGAGAAACCGAGGAGGCAGCAAGGGGGAAAACGAGAAGGCAGCAAGGGGAAAAGAAAAGTCACATTCCACCATACCTTTTAGGATTAATGAGCTTCACCAATACTTCATACCTTTTAGAAATAATGAGCTAAACTTCAGCTCACAAAAATAGAACTCCAATATCAGCTCCCAACCGAAAATCAGCCACCACCAAAGGACCCAAGCTAGCAAACCAAGGTCTACCAAGCCCAAAGCATAACCTACCATGCTCATAGGATGCCTTCCATCATTGGATAGCTAAAAAAAATGTAAAATAACTAAAAATAAAATAAAAACCATTGTTCAATAAGAAATACAGAAAAACATGATTGCATCAATTCCCCCCTAGTGGGAAAATCTCATCTCCAGATGAGAAAGCTTCAGTAACTCTTTGAAAAAGATCAGGATGTCTTTGTTTTAGCTCTTTTTCATTCATCCAAGTGCAGTCGGTCAGAGGATGGTTCTTCCATTTTGCCAAGAACCGTTTATGTTCACCTTGCCTTGTTTTAGAAACTCTAACGTCAATAATATCTTCAATTTGATCTTCAGCTTTTGCCATAGGAGTAAAGAATGGCAAAGTTTCAATTTCCACTGAATCATCAGAATCTCCTTCATATAAAGAAAGGTCAGAAACATTAAATATAGGAGAAGTGCCAACAGAAATAGGAAGATCCAATAGATAGGCATTTGTGCCTAATTTTCTAAGCACACGAAAAGGACCAAATTTTTTTCTGCTTAGCTTTCTAAAAGTACCAACAGGAAACCGTTGGCGACGAAAGTAAGCCATAACCATGTCACCCACATTAAAATTAACCTCTTTTCGATGCTTATCGGCAGCAGATTTATACTTAGCATTAGCCTTTTGGAGTTTTTCAAGGACTTGTTGTTGGACAGACTTTATGTGGTCAAAAGTTTCAAAAGCTTCAGCACTGATTTTATTTGGTAACGGCAAACAGTTTCTATCTAAAATGTGAGGAATAGGTTGTCCATAAAGAATCTCAAAAGGAGTTTTACCCGTTGTACAATTAACAGAATTATTGAAAGCAAACTCGGCTTGGGGCAAAATTAAATCCCATTGGGATGGTTTCTCACCAGCAAGACACCTTAATAAATTTCCCAAGCTTCGATTGACAACCTCTGTTTGTCCGTCAGATTGAGGATGATATGCACTACTGAATTGTAAAGTAGTTCCAAGTTTTGCCCAAAGAGTTCTCCAAAAATGACTCTGAAATCTAGTATCTCGATCAGAAGTAAAAGTACGAGGAACACCGTGAAGACGAACAATTTCTTTAAAAAACAAATCCGCAATATAAGAAGCATCAGAAGTTTTTTTGCACGGAATGAAATGAGCCATTTTGCTAAAACGATCCACCACCACAAAAACAGAATCAAATTTTCGAATAGTAACAGGTAAACCCAAAATGAAATCCATAGAAATATCCTCCCAAGGTTTGCTAGGAATAGGCAAAGGAGTATACAAACCAGCGTTTTGTGAAGTTCCTTTAAAAGCCTGACATATCTTGCATTGTTTTACCAGCTTAGCAATTTGTTTTCTCATGTGAGGCCAAAAGTACTTTTCTTCCACCAAAGCAATTGTTTTTCCCTGACCAAAATGACCACCTAAGCCCCCACTATGAAGTTCTTTCACAAGTTGCTCTCTTAAAGAATTTTTAGATATGCAAAGCCTAGAACCTTTAAACAAAAATCCTTTATGAATAACAAACTGCGCAGAAGGATCAGATCCAGAAGTAAGACAAGAATCCCAAATACTCTTAAAATCAGAATCAGTAGCATAAGTATCTTTCAGAAAATCAAATGAAGTAATAGTTGGGTAAACAGTTACCAACAAATGAGATCTTCGACTTAAAGCATCAGCCACCTTATTCAAAACACCAGTTTTATGTTTGATATGAAAAGTATACTCTTGTAAAAAAGAAACCCACTTGGCATGTCTCTTATTCAAATTTTTTTGAGAACCCAGAAAACGAAGTGCTTCATGATCAGTGTTAAGAATAAATTCTCTTTGGATCAATTAACATCGCCAAAATTTCAAAGCCTGAACAATGGCATAGAATTCCAAATCATAAACAGAATATTTAGCACGAGCGTCATTCAGTTTTTCACTAAAATAGGCAATAGGTTTCCCTTCCTGACTCAAAACAGCACCAATACCAACATTAGAAGCATCGCAATCAACTTCAAAAATTTTCTCAAAATTTGGTAAACTCAAAATGGGTGCTTGACTCATTTTAGCTTTTATGATTTCAAAAGTTTTTTCAGCTTGAGGGGTCCACCGAAAAATCCCCTTTTTTAAACAATCAGTAATAGGAGCAATCACAGAACTGAAGTTTTTAATGAACCTTCTATAGAAAGAAGCTAACCCATGAAATCCTCTTACTTCAGTTATATTTTTCGGAGTAGGCCAACTTTGAATTGCCTCAATTTTGATCGGATCCACTTTAATTCCCTCAGCAGAAATAATAAAGCCCAAAAATGTCAAACTAGAAGTCATGAAAGAACACTTTTTTAAATTAACGAAAAGCCTTTGTTCCCGCAAAGTTTGTAAAACTTGTTTCACATGATTCAAATGATCAGAAATATGAATACTATAAATCAAAATGTCGTCAAAGTACACCACCACAAATTTTCCAATAAAAGATTGTAAAACATGATTCATAGTTCGCATAAAAGTACTCGGCGCATTTGAAAGACCAAAAGGCATCACAAGCCATTCATATAAACCCTCTTTTGTTTTGAAAGCAGTTTTCCATTCATCTCCCGATCTTATTCTTATTTGGTGATACCCACTTCTCAAGTCAATTTTAGAAAAGATTTTAGCACCACTGAGCATATCAAGCATGTCATCCAGTCTAGGAATCGGAAATCTATACTTAATAGTGATTTTATTTATTGCACGGCTATCCACACACATACGCCACGTTCCATCTTTTTTTGGCGTTAACAAAGCAGGCACAGCACAAGGACTTAAACTTTCTTGAATCAAACCCTTTTTAAGTAAATCAGTCACTTGTTTAAAAAGCTCATCATGTTCAGAAGGACTCATTCTATAATGAGAAAGGTTAGGTAAAGTAGCTCCAGGAATCAAATCAATATGATGTTGAATATTTCTCATAGGAGGCAAACCAATTGGTAACTCATCAGGAGTTATGTCAGAAAAATCATCAAGTAATGCTTGCATTTCTTTAGGAATTTGAAAAGTAAAATCACTTTCTTTTCCCAACACTAAGTAAGCAATTTCAGAACATTTCAAATCATTAGCATTTAAAAGCAGCTCAGGAGTATCAATTTTGGCAACCAGTTTACTTTTTGAAGGTGAATCAGGCACAAGTTTTTGAGGGTGGAGAGTGTACTCTTTGTTATTTTGAACCAAAGTGTATGTATTTGTTTCCCCATTGTAAATAGTTTTGTGGTCGTATTGCCAAGGTCGTCCCAACAAAATGTGACAAACTTCAAGTGGTACTACATCACAAAGAACTTGATCTTTAAAAGATCCACCAATTGAAAGATTCACAACACATTGCTTAGTGATAGGAACCTCACCCCCCTCTTTAAACCAAGAAATTTTGTAAGTTTTGGCAAGAGGTTTTGACTTTATTTTCAGTTTATCAACCAATTTTTGTGAAACAAAATTCCCAGAACTTCCACTATCAATCATGAGTGTACAGATTTTTCCCTCCACCGTACAAGTTGTTTTAAAAATATTTCTCCTTAACCATCTATCCCCTTTGTCAATTTTTGTTGTTAAAACTTGCCTTATGACCAAAAGTTCCTCTCCCTCATCTCCTTCAACATCTATTTTCTCTACTTCCTCTTCATTTTCAGAACCAGAATTATTTTCTTCTTCCTCTTCCAAGTTTTCATCATTTTCAATGAAATTGCTCCTAGGTGGATTATTTTTTCTACAAGTGGCAGAAAGATGACCATAGAGCCCACATTTATAACAAGGCCCAATTAACTTAGGTTGTTCGGCAGGTTTTGTTCCTATAATTCCTTTTCCCTTTTCAGTATTTTGTGTTTCAAAAGTTTTTATTTTGACACCAGATGTGTTTCCAGAAGTTTGAGTTTTTACCCCTCCAGTTGTTCTCCTTTTATATGTTTCCACAATTTTGTTATGACCCCTTTCTCTTTGATGTTGCTTTTCCACCTTTATTGCCATTCGATATGCCTCGTCAGTTTTAATAATATGATGCAAGTTAAGTTGATCCTGAATAGACCATTTTAAACCATTAATATATCTTGACACAGTCTTCTCTTCAGATTCATTCAAATCGTTTCTAGATTGAAGTTTATAAAATGTTTCAGTGTATTCCTCAACAGATTGGTTACCTTGTCTCAAATTATTAAATTCCTGAAATATAGTTCTAGCATGATCAGTTGGCAAAAACTTTCCCTTCATTTTTTCTTTCATTCTTTCCCAAACTTGGATTTTTTCTTTACCTCTCCTAAGTCTATTATTTTGACAATTTTTCCACCATGTTAAAGCATGACCAGAAAGTTTTAAACTTGCAAAACGAACTTTCCTGTTGTCAGGTATTTCTTTCCATTCAAAAAACTGATCCATTTTTTCTACCCATTCTAAAAAGTGATCCGGTTGTAACTTTCCCTCAAAATTAGGAACATCAATTTTGATCCCATGATCCCAATTTCTTTGTTGCCTATTATTGTTTCTAGGCCCCTCTTCTTCACTTTCAGAAGTTTGGACATTAGCATTGTTAACATTTAGATTTGCCACTGCCTCAGCCAAAGTGTTTACTTGTTGTTGCAAGTTATTTAATTGTTGCAAAAGATTTTGCCAATCCCCCGGATTATTAGCCATAGAAATATGACAAAGAAAGACTCACCAAAATCAGATAAGAAGCCACTAACCACGGATAAAAACCAACGAAAAAGAAACGACAAACCGAGGATAAGAACTTGCTCTGATACCAAAACTGATGCAAGCAAACTAGAGAGAAAGCCAGATAAAGAGAACAATAGGCAACACTTACTTAAATTCACTTCAAATAGTAGCAATCATCCACACTTCCAAAAGACAAAAGAGAATTGAAACCAACGAAACAAAAAGAAAATAAAAAGTCGCTATCCTCAGAACAACCGTAGGAACGGTTTCCTCGCATGTATCGAAAGTAGGTAAAGTAAAGTATGTGCTTAGGGCTAGCAAACCAAATGGTCCACCACAGCAAGAAAGTCCAACCGTCCAACCAACTCCGCCGGCAAATGCTTTCCAAATCAACCAACCAACAACACCAAAAGAACCAGAGGAAGGATACAGGTGGAATGTAACTTGTGGAGAGACGAAGAGGTAAGAAGCCCGAGAAGAATATAGCTCGCAAGCTATAGAAAAGAGGAGAAGAAAGGACAAAGCTCTCAAGCTTTTCCAAGAGAAGAAACCCTCAGGTTTTGGTGGCTATGCCAAGCAAATTTCAACAACCTTTCTCATCCAAAATCATCTCATATAAATAGGCAAACCATAAGGAAACCAAACAGCCATAGCACCTCCAACTAAACCAATTAGATTTAGGGAAATGAAAGACCAAAGGTCACCAAACAGCAGCCATAAAGTTCAGCACAGGAATCAGGACAAAAGTCCACAGCAACCAGCCAAGAAAAAGGCACGGAACCAGCCAGCTGGGAAGGAACCGAAGGGGCAGACCAGCAACCAAGGCAGCAGGCCACGAAACCAGCCAGCTGGGAAGGAACCGAAGGGGCAGACCAGCAACCAAGGCAGCAGGCCACGAAACCAGCCAGCTGGGAAGGAACCGAAGGGGCAGACCAGCAACCAAGGCAGCAGGCCACGGAACCAGCCAGCTGGGAAGGAACCGAAGGGGCAGACCAGCAACCAAGGCAGCAGGCCACGGAACCAGCCAACCCATATGGGAAACAGAAGTAAAACCACCAAAACCGAAGGGATAAGAGGAGAAACCGAGGAGGCAGCAAGGGGGAAAACGAGAAGGCAGCAAGGGGAAAAGAAAAGTCACATTCCACCATACCTTTTAGGATTAATGAGCTTCACCAATACTTCATACCTTTTAGAAATAATGAGCTAAACTTCAGCTCACAAAAATAGAACTCCAATATCAGCTCCCAACCAAAAATCAGCCACCACCAAAGGACCCAAGCTAGCAAACCAAGGTCTACCAAGCCCAAAGCATAACCTACCATGCTCATAGGATGCCTTCCATCATTGGATAGCTAAAAAAAATGTAAAATAACTAAAAATAAAATAAAAACCATTGTTCAATAAGAAATACAGAAAAACATGATTGCATCACTTCCTATCAAAATGATAATTCTATGCAGGTGTTAAAATAATCAGTGCACATGAATGTGGCTAGAACTAGTGGAAATGTCCAGAAAATTTTAGTTTCAAATTAAGTCTTCAATCATAAATTTTGCATTAAACGGAGCAATTAGATCAGTGCAAATTTTTTTCTTACTTGAAAAACTTGCTTTTGAGCTCCTTTTACCATTTTAATGTATCGGGTATTTCATTCTGTTTGTCTGGCACCCTAAGTCCAAACTCATTCCATCGCTTGCCAAATCATGCATTATGTTTCCTTTTGCTCCCAAGGCATGTGCATGTCCATTATTAAACATGAATCTGGCTTATCTGGGGTGAAAGGCGCTAGTTATGATACGCCCGTTGTTACGAAGATTGTGAATACACACTTGCAATCTCATTGGTCTGTGCTTGTAAGACTTACAGTTGTCATTGAATGATTATGGAGCTGTAGACTTTCCATTTTCTGCATTATCTCTATTATTTACTTGCTACAACGTATTGTAAACACTGCAATGAAATTTATATTTTACTGTGTATGGAGCAAGTTGATCCAACTTGACTGAAATGCCTAACGTTATTCCAATCAAAAGGGAAAAGGTTTTAATCATATATTATTAGATTTTCTGCTGTATTTTATGTTCTTCGTTTTGTTCTTGAGCATCTGAACTTTTAGAGCTACGAAAATTATGAAGTAGCAACCGTTTTAGTTGGTATAATCTGTTATAGCCCTCCATGTATAAATATGACATTCTTCAGTGTGATATTAAACTTTTTTTTCAGCTAATGAGGCTCAGAGTAGTATTCAGTTCCCATTCAAAGTGCGTCGTTTAGAAGAGGAGGATGTCATCTTGACTCGAGTCTCCCCAAAAGGTATTATATATTGAATGGAGATTTCTGGTCAGTTTTACTTGGAGCATAGTGCTGCTCGGTTAAATAAAATGGTGTTCATTTTAATTTGATTGATTCAACTTTATGCTAATGTTTTGGAGCATTTATCAACGTAATTGCAGATCTGGAACCTCCTATCGTGAGGCCAAAAACATCAGCGAGAACAGCCCAGAGATTGATTGCTCATGCAATGGGAATCGAGCCAAGTAGTAGTCCTGGGTCAAATGAATTCAGAAAACAGGAGGAAGCAAGAAAGAACAGAATACTTGAAAGACAGAATATGAAGAATGATGCATGGGGTTCAGACTAGAATGTAGTTTTTATTTTGTTGTCTTAGTTAGAGTCTTTCTTTCTTTTATTTTAGCCCGACTTGTTTTACAACTACCGCAACAGGAGATAGGGTTTAGTCATTAGTGTTATTGGGACACTTGCCAATGTGAGATCCCTCCCTTTTAGTAGTCACGAAGGAAATTAAATTTTTTTCTGAAGCACTGCAAAATGTATTGTAAAGTAAATTGAAGAATCGCGTAGAATTGAATTTGTACTTCTTTTATATATTTTTTAGTCCATGAGTATGGATGTTTATATGTGAACAGGGAATACTTCTCAATACATAAGCGTTTGTTCGTATCGATAAACTTGTTTTCGTCAAATCACGGGAAAATTACTTCGAAGGATTATGGGTTTTGTTGGCTTAGATCTAAAGTACCTTGCCGGTTGGAAATCTCAATGAGTTATTCTGTACCTTTTCTAAAAGGTAATTTTAAAATTGTTGTTTGAGAGAATGAATTTTTCTAACGGAGAAGTTAATATCAGAAAGTTTTTAAAGATAATACAAAAAATAGTTATCTAAAAATCATTTATGCAAAAGTAGCACATACAAACAACAAGAAAAAAAATTATATCGTTTCGAACGAAAAGGTCAAATTAAGCCGTCTCAAATGAGGCCTTAGTTACCTCTCTGTCTATTTGTTTGTCTGCGGAGAAGCCTATTTCAATTCTTGCTCTCTCTCCTCTCTATGTGAACCTTAAGGAGAAGCCTATTCCAATTCTTAAATTAACTTCACAATTTCTAGTGAATATTGAAACTTGCTTGCTTTGATTTGTGTCTTCCTGGTACAATAATATAAGAGCCGGATCTTTTCAACCTCTCTCTAAGAAGGGATGTTTTCACAATTATTTATGTGACATGATTGGACTAATTTTATTGAGTAGATGGCCTAACTCTGAAGGGCACTCTATCTATATTTGAAAATTTTACACCAGTAAACTTAAAATGGCAGATAATGTCACCATGTGTGGCTTAAAATATACTTTTTATGCATGTTTTTTAAAGAGGTCTATAAAAGTCAAGAGTAGCTTTTTTTTCTTTTTTCCTCGAATTAATCGTAAATTATTTTCCTACGAATAATCAGTTTCTCCTAAGCTCCTCTCTCTTTCAACTGTACAACTTCTTGCCCTTTGTCCATTACCACAACTGTATGAAATGTTATATTTGTCCACATATATACATGAGTGAGAGAGAGAGAGAGAGAGAGAGAGAGAGAGAGGAAGGGCAAAGTTACATACAAGTCTTTGGTTGAATTGACATTAGTTCATGTTTCATCTACTTTTTTGTCCATATGTATGCTAGTTATTTGTAATTATGTGCCTTCCTAAAAAAGAAAGGATGAAAAATAAGGCATAAATGAGAAAATTCGTATGAGTTCCTCATGTAAAGTTATTATAAGATGTAAACATAATAGTTGTAATGATAATAAATGAAAGAACTGACACACCCATCTAAATATGTGATAGACATAATATTTGATCATACATAAAATTTCTATCAGATCACAATGTTGTTTTCTCCTTCAAGGGGCCACAAATAAAGAGCATTTTTACTCGAGAAAGGTATGTAGTAATGCATGCACATCTTTTAAAGTTGTATGTGGCTAGATTTAATATAATGATCGATGATGCTTTAATGCATTAGAATAGAACACATATACATGCGATTGTGCACGCAATTGTATTGAGAGTTTATATATGCTACCTTCTAATTCAGGCTTCATTTGGGACAACTTTCTTACTGCTTTTTAAAGCAATTTTCTAGTACAACAATTTTAATTTTTGTAGTAAAAGGTTCCATTATGAAGCAGTTAGAAAGTCATCCCCAACGAAGCCTAAATGAGCGTATAAAATATCATTTTATTTCTGCTTGAGGCTAGGTAGTCATATAGGAGTTGATGTATGCATTTATAATCATAGAAAGCATGTCACAGAGAGATCTTCCTTGACTCTCCCATGCGGCCTTAGCACTCCTTTCTTGTACTAAATCAGCCTTAAACTCACACAATGCTAGGCTAGAAAGCAAAGAATGCTAGAGAGGAAGTAAATGGAGAAAACTTCACTATTACAAGAGAATTTTACAAGAGGGGTGGAGGGAGTTGGGAATTGTGGGAGATGGATACAAATGAAGGGGGAGGGTCTTATTTATAGCCCCCTCCTATTCCTAAGAACATTGTAGAGTTCCCTCGAAAATACATGAGTGTGGAGTTCTCTAGAACACTCCACATTATTCATTACAATACACTTATATTACAATATCATGGAGAGTTATAGAGTATCCTAGAAAACTCTCCAAGTATCCACACCTTTCTAGAACATTCTAGAGTATTCTAGAATCTTCTATGAAATTCTAGGCCTTTCTAGAACCTTTCAAGACCTTTCAAAATCTTCTGGAATCTTTCAAAACCTTCTAAAATCTTCTAGAGCCTTTCAATGTCATGCGACCCCATTTAGGAATGATTTTGGAGGACTTCTAGACCTCCACTTGGCATGTCATGCCTAAGGAGTTTGGCCAAAATTGTAGGTCAAATATTTGGGCGTGACACTTTCCCCCACCTATTCTCACACACCCTTATTGTGAGCCTTCCAGAACCCATGCTGAAGGTCCTTGGGTCATCATAAGTCCATCATGCATCTCTGGCTCCCTTGGTCCTTTGCCTTTTTCTCCCATTAGATTCCTCATCGTCTACTAAACAGCAAGTACTTTAGACCTTTGGTTGGCTTCCTCATCCTCCACTGGTGCCTCAAGGACTTAGGATCTCCTCTACTGTCTTGGTGCCTCCTCAGGCTACTCCTTTGGCAAGACATTCAAAGGCACTTCAAAGACTTCTGTCATTCCTATTGGCAAGCCTTCATCATGTGCCTCTAACTCACCCCCATGAGTTAGATTGCCACCCTATCCCTTGGAATGTCTTCCAAGAATTGCAACTCCTCACCATTGGAGTGTCTCCCTTTTGTCCTTGTTCTCGCAGCACCCTTGTAGCCTCCATCTGATCACCACCCTCGCCATTCGTCACCCCTTGATACTTGTTAGGAGCATTGATGCTATCATAGGATAATGCCCTTCCCAATGAGGTCCTCCACAAATAAAGAAGACATTCTGAATCCTTCTTTGTTCCTTGACAACCCTTTGCTTACTCATCCCATTACCCATCGCCCTCACGATGTCTTGGCAAGCCTCCTCCTTACCCTGGCCCATGTGTCTCTCTCGTTGCTCTAGTCCCTACGCATTGAGTTCTTCCTTAGAGTAACTATTTGGGGGTGGATGTCTCTGCCAAGGAATGCCTATAATCCTCATGTAGGTCCCCAACCTGAGCTCGCATCCCATTGAGCTCCCTCTTAAGCTCTCCATGGATCTGTGCCTTATCCATTAAGTATTCCTCTAGTCAAGACACCATGTCTCATCTCACAGCCTGGATGGTGGAATCTCTTTCCACTAGGTTACTCCCCTCTTCACTTGTGTCATTCATCTAGGCCATCATGCCATTCGCAGCCTCTGCCCGTCGGGGTAATCGCAAACCGAAACTAGAGATCCTCTCTTTTGACTTTCCCCATGGTTTGAATGCGGGATCACGCCGCTCATCCATTCCTTGGCTTCCCCATGAAGACTCCACGCTTGCCATACCAAACCTGCCTTCTCTTGGCCTTGTGCCTTGCTTTGGGATTGAACCACACCTCTTATACCACTTGTCACGGAGAGATCTTCCTTGAGTCTCTCGTGCGACCTTAGCATTCATTCCTCATACTAAGTCAGCCTTAAACTCACACAATGCTAGGCTAGAGAACAAAGAATGCTAGAGAGGAAGTAAATGGGGAAAACTTCACTATTACAAGAGAATTTTACAAGAGGGGTTGGAGGGAGTTGGGAGAAGTGGGAGATGTGGGGAGTTGTGGAGGATGGATACAAATGAAGGGGGAGGGTCCTATTTATAGCCCTCCTCCTATGACTAAGATCATTTTAGAGTTACCTCCAAAATACATGAGTGTGGAGTTCTCTAGAACACTCCACATCATTCCTTACAATACACTTATATTATAATATTATGAAGAATTGTAGAGTATCCTAGAATACTCTCTAAGTATCCACACCATTCTAGAATATTCTAGAGTACTTTAGAATCTTTTACGAAACTCTAGGCCTCTCTAAAACCTTTCAGTACCTTCCAGAATATTCTAAAATTCTCCAGAAGCTTCTAAAATATTCCAGAGCCTTCTAGAATCTTCCAATGTCATGTGGCCTCATTTAGAAATGGTTCTGGAAGACTTCTTGGCCTCCACTCGGTATGTCATGCCCAAGGTGTTTGACCAAATCTCTAGTTTAAACATTTGGGCATGACAAGCAACTCTTTTATCCTATCTAGTAGCTTTTTACTACTACTTCGAAGAAGCAAAGAATAGGTTGTTGCTTGGCAGTAGGAGCTTAAGCGCACTTGCCTCTTCACCGTAAATCTTAACTATTGCTAATACTTCATAGTTTAGCTATGGATTTTTTCAGCAAAAAGAATACATAGTTTTAAATTATAATTAACTTGTTAATTTATATGATAAAAAGCATCTCATCTAAACATATGGAGTAGCACAAATAATACATAGAATCTCTTAATGAATCATATAAAAGACAAATACTAGCTATAATGCTACGTATGTACATATAGAGCATTTTATTACAATTGGGTTGGACTACTTAAAATCTTAGAAATATCAAATTCTCAAAGATAATCTTATCATATAAATGTATCATTTGTTTACTTTTATCCTTGATGATAATAATATTGAATAGGTGGATTATTTATGAACTTCAACAATTGGTTGGGTAGCTTGAAGGAAAATCAAAATCTCAAGGGAAAGTAATATTCTAAAAATGCTTCATTTTTCTACTTGTTGCTCTTGATAATAATTTATGTGTCAACAATATTGAACAGATGGCAATGCATGTTGATGATTTATAAATTTGAAAATTGTAACATAATGTTGGTTATTCTGTAGGATTAGAGAGTATTTGCATATATATGTTGTATAATAATGAGTATGATGTTTACAAATTCGATGTTAACTGTATGTTTTTGACACTTTATATGGATTATACCACTTGCATTGTTCGAATAATGACATGATGATTGGTTTAGCATAATTATATTTTGCATAAGTTTGAATTTGAGAAAATGATCAAAATGATCCATTGACTCTTCATAAAAGATCAAAATGATCCCCAACTATATTAAAAAATTATTTTGGTCCTTTAACTCCGTAAAGAGGAATAAAAAAAGTCCCATTATGAGACTATTTTAGTTCTTTTTAAGTTGTCAGATCAAAATAATCTTTTAATATAGTTGAGAATCATTTTGATTCTTTATAAAGAGTTAAGAGACTATGTTGATCATTTTCTCATTTAAATTTATATGAAAATATTTAAAAGACGTTGATGTTGTAGTATTATATTTGATTATTTATTTAAAAGAGTCATTGGGGAGTACATTCATCCTAACAAATGGCTTCATTGTTGTTAATAATAGTACTTTTGACGACTAATATTGCTCTCAAAAATAGGCTATGAGGAATTGAGGATGAATATATAACTTTCTCAAAAATTATTGTTTGGAATGAGATTCCTCCCCATATATATTTAGTTTCAAAGGGATACACTGCTAAAAATTATGATTTGTCGCAGTACTTGTTAGAGGCTGTTTGAAAACTGCCGCTGAAAAGTGCTTTTAGCGGCTGTTTTGATCGCTGCTATTTGCGCTAGTTTTAACCACTCCAAATAATTGCTGGTATAGCTCAAAACGAAACCCTAACCTTATATTTGGTTTGACGCTCTCTTCTTGATCCCTTGACCTTCGATCTCTCGATCTCTTTCTCCCTCCCTGAATCGCTTACGCGTTGCCCATTTGTGCATAGATCGTCACCTTTGATCGAATCCGAAGAGTCGATTGCGTCAAATCTTAAACTCCGTCCGCTACGCTCGCGTCCAGCTCTTCCTGATCTCCTTGGCCGATTTGCCCCTCAACCTAGGGTTTCATTTTCACTTGAAATGCTTGCATATAAGCCATTTGTTTCATTCAGAGTTTGATTATACAATTGCTTAAGAAAGCTCCAACTTCTCTTAACATTACAAGTAATATTTAATTTATTAAAGGAGAGGAATCAAATGTTCACTTTTAACTTGAGATTTGCATGTTTTTATCAAGAGATTAAATGTAAGATCCATTAATTAGAAAGCTATTCACAGAGGAAAAGAAGCACCAAAAGATTTCATTGTATTGATATTGCTTTCCTTGAAGTTATTCAAGATTTCATTATGCAAAAAAACATGATTTCACCGCTGCTAAATTAAGCACTTCATCAAAACTACCCTACCAGTCCTTAAACTACTGTGGAATGTCGTTGCAGCGCATTGCAATTACAGCGGTGGTGCAGCGGTCTTATAACCGCTGCAAAAAAAAAAAAGTGACAGTTATAACCGCCGGTATAGGTCAAAATTTATGTTGCGATAGCCCTATTTTTTGATAGTGATAATATTAGGCTATTAGCCCTAAAACAAAGAAACGATAAAGATTTGGATTATTTGTAATGAAGAGTCATATATGAACAATTTTTTTGTGAGAAGCTTTCATCCCCGCATATCTTTGGAGAATTTCGGGGAAGCTTTGAATGTCTCCTGAACATTGATCTCTTATAGTTTTCTTGCAACCAAATCATTTTGTCTTAACTCCTGAGATCTCAATCAGGATTTTTTTTTTATCAAAAATATTTACGTTTGTAACATTAATTCGATTTGATATTCTTGTTTATATAAGAAAAAAAAAAATCGAAGCGCAGCTTGAGAAAATGCCGAAGCTGCTAGAACATGACAGCTTGAGTTAACTTATCCCCCAGTAAACTTTCTGAAAAATTCAACAAGTTCTTTCAATTTCTACAGTCGTCATCAATGAAAGTGAAGCCAGAAACCATCAGCCTTTCTTCCTCGTCTCTTCACCAAACCTTCAATCTAAGCTTAAACCATGCAGTTTTTTTAGACCTCTGGCCAGTCAATTATTTCTTCCATGCCAACTATTCATTTTCTTGTAAGGAAGCTAAGAAAAGAAATATGGACAACGGTCTCCTCATGGTTCTTTATAGGATCATAGCAGAGTACAGCCGGCAAAAGTCTTGTGAATCAGCTCCAGCTTCCAACCGACAATACAAGTAACTTTTTATTTGTTCACATGATCACCATTATTTTCTATCGTTTATAACTGGGTTCAGTTCTTAATTAGCTACAATGGGGATGGGGGACTAGCAGCGTAGCCTAGATTATTTGACGAGTCAAAGTTTCATAAATGTGGATGTGCCTATTCCCGTCATTGCCGTTGGAAATCAAAGACCAAGAAATGAAAGGACCGGAGACTTTGAAGGCTGGAGAGGGAAGAATTGGATTAGAACAGCAATGAATTCGCAGAAAAAAGAAGGAATTTTTTATTTTTAGATTTGAATGAGATGGCACGAAATAATAGTAGAGACACTCACATGATTTCATTGACTAATGAAGGTATACTATTAAAATTTTGTTTGGGAAAACTTTCTCGCTGCTGTCCTTTCAAATTTCAACAATAATTTTTATTTGGTTATTATTTTTCTATGCCTATAAAAATTTTTTAGTTAGAAAATTTCTTTCTACAATAATATAAAAAAATAATTTTATCTACAACAGCTTTTGAAAGAAAGTAGTAAAAAAACTATCCCAAACGTTTGGCCATTATTTTTTCTATGCTTTCAAGAAATCTTTGCACTAATTAGTCTTTATTTTATAGATGATATATATTAATTGTATTTTGTAATTAAAGGCCATGGGCATTAATGGATGACCCCACATTATTTTACAGAAGCCCAATCCAGACCAGTAATGAAGCTAAGGGATTGAGACCAATATTGCGTTTTGGTTATAGTAGATTAGATCTGATTTATTAAGCCATACACATAATTTTTATGTTAGATTAGATCAAATTTTATATAGAAATGAAATTGACCAGCTTAGACTATATTGCAAGTTCAAACATGTTGCCTAGTGGAGTCAGGTCTATCGTGTTAAATGGCTTACCTTACTAATTCCTAGGTCTTTTCAAAAATATTCAATTTTCATTTTATCTACGCTTGAATTGATGTGTTTTTATCCAACATTGTATATGCAAAAGTCACCTCATAACAATGGATTATTTGCACTCAATCTCGGCCTGACACATGACAAACAACTTTCATGCTAAGATTATACCTTTAGTAGTTGTTGCCTAGATTGATTGGTAGGCTGGTTGGATCCAATCGCTCGATTTAAGAATAATTTCTGTGGCTCTTCAAGCCTAGCCACCAACTCAACATTTCGCTTGGACTTGTCGGGTTTTTATCTATTGACTCCCCTTTCGATGTCTTATAGTTGTCTAGACATAAATTTTCAGTAGGATCTAATCTTACTCTTATATCGGTTGACTCTCTATATAGCAATATTATAACATATATCTCATCTACTATCGCTTATTCACTCATGAATTAAACCTTAATTAATCTTCAACCAGTATTTCTAGTTTCTGGTTAAAATCCAAACATCCAGATACCTCATAATTGTCGTTCACTAGGTACAATGCTGATGACTTCCTCCAAAGTATCACTCTGGCCACCTCTGACAGATGTCTTGACTTTTTTATCATCTCCTATTAAATTCTGATTTGTACCTTATCTCTTAGGCAACATCCTGCAACAACATTCATAAGATCAATCTTTGATAACTCTGAACATGTCCTTATTGATTGACTCTATTATATATAGTCTAGCAGTTGAGATCTCATCTTCTTATTATCACCTCTAATAATGCCCAACGACTTTCCAACTTATGTTTCCCTTTGCCACTATGTTGATCTTGTTTGGTAAGGCTAATATATGCTACTCATATGATCATTCCAATCCTAAATGAAATACCTACTACTAGAAGGATGTCGCCTCATTTTTGTCAACATTTCACTTCAAAATTATTGACTTTCTGGTAATCATTAATATCTGCTTTACACATTTATCATCTCTTATATTGATAAGAGCACATTCTGTTCAATACTAACCAAGAAGTGTAGCATGCCCTCTATAAATAATTGCTTTTCCTAAATAATGAAATTGATCGTACATTCTTTTTAGGAAGTTACAATTGCTCCTTGGGCAACCGTTGGGGAATCTTCCTTATTATACAATCTCATCAACCTAAACATTATATGTTATTGGATCATGCAACTATAAGGCCAAACTCTTATAAAAGAAAGATATTCTCCTCCTCAATAATCTTTTACTTTGTGTTTCGTGCATTGAGGAATATAATAACCACTTGCTAAAGCTATCAACATAACTATATGGGATATAAAGATTGGACATAGTAATCTCCTCCATCTATTAGCATTAAGTCAACTCCTGGCATGGCTGGATAACATAATTATAATGATAAATATATTGGATAATAATACACATCCTTTGCCATCCAAGTTAGTAGGAGGCTACTACTCTTAACTAATAGTTGGATGCCTAAGACTAGTTTTATAAGAACATGGTGATTTTCACATCTGATAAGTCATTTTTCTTATTATCCTAATAAGTTTTCCATCTACTAGTGATTAATCCATCTAACATGCCAAGTGACATGCTGATTGGATTCATTTTGATCTAATTAGAATTTTTAACCAATTGGGTTCCACGTCCATTAACTATCTTCTTCACCTATCTTGCCATTTGGATTCTATTTGATTAAAATATTTATTCCAATCCAATAGGTTAGAGAATTGATTGGTCCGTCTGAATATATTTTGATTGGGTTTGAAGATGTCACATAAATACATTCTACGAATTATTGACCGTGTTTTTTCTAGTTAAAGAATTTAAAATTTTATTTTAAAATAATTGCTTATGCCCCAAGACTTGGTTGCCCTACTTTAGGACTACATTACTTTATTTTAACTTAGTACTCCACCAAGTCATATTATTATAGGAGCTGCACCATACTCCAGTCAACATTCTCTACATATTTTTTTATTGTTTATCATATCAATTATGAAATATTTCAGAAAAATTTTTGCATGGCATATACTAACATTAAATGAGAAAAAAAAATTATAAATAAAAAATTAAGGAGACAAATCCACAAATAAGAAAATTTATAATTTATAATTTTTAAGTTTTTAATTATCATGTATTTACAACATTTCTAATTTGGTTTTCTTTGAGATGCCAAAAAAGAAAAAAAATTTGAAAATGTTGGCTTCTTGAGTTGGGCTCCCCTTCTAGTCTTCATCTATCAATAGTTTAGAATTCTATTGCTTCTCATTGATGCTGGTGTGACAAACCATAGATGCTAGGATGTCCTTTGGTAGTAGTTGCTACCTAAATATCACAAAACTTAGAGTTTTAAAGCCTCTGTCTCATAGGAATAAGTTGGCATGAATGCATGCCTCACTCTTCTTATATTAGGTAATGACCTCCTTCTAGGATATGTTAGCCTACTCTATGGCATATTCACTAACCAACAAACCATCATGATCTCCTTTTTGGCTCATTAAAAGTTCACATTTTGGTTGTGATTCTTTTGATCCAAGCTTTATCAAAGCTCCAAGACCTCATTAGTTAGCTAATTGTTGTACTAAACTACCACTTTAAGATCCACCTCCTACTTGACGACTCAAACCATCAAAATTGTAATAACGTCAGATGTCGATGTTGAGATGACATTGGACATTGTTGTGAAACCAAAGTCGTAACCTGTCAAAGAGAAATGAAAATGAGAATATTCGATGAATATGATATTGAGTGCGAGCAATTGATATGACATTGTGGATAGGAAATAAGAAATTTAGTTTTTATATTTTAAATAAATAAAAGTTTTAAATACAAAAATTAAATTTAAAATAATTCATAAAATATTTAAGACACGCGTGTTCAATTTGTATTTAATATTTTTTTTAATCGGACACGTTTTTGGCGTGTCCTACACGTATCGGAGGAGTATCAGATGTGTGTCGTGTCGGATATGTATAAGACATTGCACGCCGCTTTGAGGAAAAATATCGGTGGGTATTTAACAAACGAATTCAGCATTAACTATTCCCAAACGATTAGTTCTTATTGACAGCCCTAACGTGAGCTATGCCGACGACTACCTTTCATTTACTGGTAGGTATATCTCTAATGTTTAAATCATGGACGAAAAAAAATTAAAAGAGCACGTGATGGTCGAAGGTTGCGTCATCCTGCTATGAACCATTAGTCTACGATGGCGTTATTGAAAGGCCTTGGTTTGACTTCATTCACCTTATTATTCACCCACCGGATGTTGACAAGCTGCACAATTCTTAGCAATCTTCTCATGTTCATTTATCCTTCAAGGGACTGTTAGAAATAACAACTTAGCATGCTTTTTTTTTTAATTTTTAATCATTATTGATTGTAATGATTATTCGATAAATTTTATATTGACTGTCGATTATCTAACACAACCCTCTATTTTTCTCATTCATGACTAAAATGAGAATTTGAAATGGTCTAAAAAGACTTGGCTAGAAAATATTAGAAATTATTTTTTTTTTATTAAATTTAAATGAGAATTTGACTCCTCATAGGACACAACGGAGAAAAAAGATTCATGTAATAAACCCCATATAGTGAGATAAAGATTTAATATTTGTTGCGGGCTAGAATATACGCGGCGATAGAGTTGTAATTTTCAGTCTTAGCGTTGCACGGATATCCAGCTCACACACAGAGAAGACAAGAATTTTTTACGTGGAAAACCATTGAAAGGGGAAAAACCACGGGGCCTAGCCCAGTTGAAAATGATTCCACTAGAATTTGAGTTAGTTACAATGGGCTGACTCGCCTCCAAGGGCGATCAGATTACAAGTAACAATTGTACAGTAGAAATATGGGTGTCTGGTGATGGTCTGGCAGAACTTCGGGCCTCAGATGGTGGTCTGGCAGAGCTCCGGGCCGTAGGTGATGATTCGGCGAAGGTGAGGGCCTCCGGCGGTGGTTCGGTGAAGGCTAGGTCCTCCGGCAGTGGTCCCGCGAGGGTGAGGGCCTCCGGCGGTGGTCCGACGAGACTCCAGCGGTGGTGCGGTGAAGGCGAGGGCCTCCGGTAGTGGTCTCGCGAGGGTGAGGGCCTTCGGCGGTGGTTCGACGAGACTTCGGCGGTGGTGCGGTGAAGGCAAGGGCCTCCGGTAGTGGTCCGACGAGACTCCGGCGGTGGTGCGGTGAAGGCGAGGGCCTCCGGTAGTGGTCCCGCGAGGGTGAGGGCCTCCGGCGGTGGTGCGGTGAAGGCGAGGGCCTCCGGTAGTGGTTCGGCGAAGGTGAGGGCCTCCGGCGAGACTCCGGCGGTGGTGCGGCAGAACTCCGACGGCGGTCGAAGAGGCGCTAGGCGGCTGAAGCTTTCTTCCTTCTCTTCCTATTCTCTCTTGGCTTCGATCCCCTTTCAAGATGAAATGAGGTTCTATTTATAGAATTCTTGAGTGGCATAGCTTTGTAAATAAGTGGAAGATCAAGGGTAAATTGGGAGTGGCTCGGATGGACGACCGATCTTGATTCCTACGATCATGTACCATTCAATGGTCATTTGAATGCCTTAATGATATCAGAATTTAATGATCTTGGGCTCGTTGGATTCGTCTCGTTGAGCTGCTCGATTCAACTATAACAATGTCATGATTGGAGATCGTTTGGTAACTCAAACTGTGGTTTAATCCTTCCAAAAGTACTTCGAGTCTTTGATTTGGACTCATTTGGGCTCAGATTGGGTCAATTTTGGTGTCATTGGGTTCGTGTTTTTGAGACGCTCAGTTCAACTATAAGTTTACTGAAATTGGAATTCAGATGGTCTCCGATTTAATTTTTGAAGTTTCCAACTTGATTTTTTGGTGACATATCATTTGCCCCCCTATTTTTGGATTTTGAAACTTGCAAAGTCCGAAAATATGTATATTTGTTTCTTCTCCTAAATGTTTGGCATCATAAACATAATTAATTTGCTCAAATTCACAAATTATTTATTAATAAGATGACTATTAATTTTGGCATATAAAATTTAAAACAGAAAATCATTTAATTTTTGTCTTTTAGAATTCCAATTAATAAAAATTATGAATATATTTTTGGAATTCCTCACTTAATATTTTACTTAATTTTTGCCTTTTAGAATTCTAATTAATAAAAATTATGAAGAAACTTTTGGAATTCCTCTCTTAATATTTCACTTAATTTTTATTTTTTAGAATAAAAATTATGAAGAAACTTTTGGAATTCTTCTCTTAATATCTCACTTAATTTTTGTCTTTTAGAATTCCAATTAATAAAAATTATGAAGAAACTTTTGGAATTCCTCTCATAATATTTCACTTAATTTTTGTCTTTCAGAATTCCAATTAATAAAAATTATGAAGAAACTTTTGGAATTCTTCTCTTAATATTTCACTTAATTTTTATCTTTTAGAATTCCAAAATTTAATTTATTTTATTTTTAAATTTTTTAGAAAGACTCTTCATTTACCCTTCATGCAACTATAAATACCCCTCTTTGGGGTATGAAAATTTGCATCTCTCACTCTCCCTCTATTCTTACAATTGAGGCTTTCCCTTGGTCCTCCAAGGCCCCTCTCTTTGCAAGAAAGTTCGGAGATCTCCCCTTCTCCCTCTATTCTTACAATTGAGGCTTTCTCTTGGTCCTCCAAGGCTCCTCTCTTTGCAAGAAAGTCCGGAGATCCCCCCTTCTTCCCCCAACACCCTTGAGTAGGAGAAATGTTGGGTGATCATCTTCCATCAAAAAATTCTGTGATCAGGGGAGACCCCATCGCACCATATGATTGTGAGTGGGGGCCAAATAAGGAAGCGAGCGTAAATGAGATAGCGTCGACTGTTACGAGTGACTTCCTTATCCTTTTCTGTAAGAATTTTCATTTCCTGAATGTTGTGGTGACGATTGTTCCTAAGAGGTCTGATCGGGCTAGCCTTCCTCCTCCCGGGTACTTGACCATTTCTGAGACCAATTTACGAGCAGGGTTACGCTTTCCACCTCCTGCTGAGTTGATCAAAATTTTACAGCGGAGTGGGATGAACCTATCCCAATTTTTATTCAGAGCGATGTCGGTGACTGTGGGATTGATTGCGCTCTTTAGGGATCGAAGAGCTACTCTGACACCTGAACACCTTTCATGGATGGGTCGATTTACTAGCGACACGTATGGGCATGTCACATTCAGATCCAAATGGTTAGACTTACGTACCCGTGATCCTTCAAAGAACTGGGCCAATGCATTTTTCTTTGTGAAAAATGATTGGGGCCTGTTGGAGAAGTGGGGGAAGATGAAGGATCTGCCAGCCCCTCTGCATGTCCAGAAAGAAGACATAATGAGGATCCTCAAAGTTCTTGACATTGAACATCTTCTATTCGAGGTTCGTCACATTAGTAGGTACATCGAGGAAGAGTTCTTGTTCAAGGTGGGGCTATCGTTCCATGCTGGAAGGTCTGATGCAAAGATGTTGAAGCCGACTTCCAAGGTTCCCGAGCCCCCTGCCCCATCTTCAAAGGTGGCTCCTGACTCTTCCCCAGCCAAGTTACACATCCCTGAGGAGATCTTGAACCATCAATGTATCAGACGCCATAAAGCTGACGACTTGGTGAGTAATGCATTCCCAATGCTTTTTCTCTTTTTCTTCTGGGGTGAATTCTAATACACTTTTCTCCTTATTTCAGTGGTCGCGCCTTGGGATTGAGCTTACCGACGTTCTGAATGAATGGAATAGTGAATTTGTGAAGATCAAATATCTTTAAGGAGAATTCAAGCGGAAGTACGATCATAAGACCAAGGAGGCAAAGGTGCTTGAAGAGGAGTTGAGCGAGTGTAGGACTGAATTGGCCAACACAATGCAATCCATATCTCTTCAAAATTGCCAAGCAGATCAGCATCAAATGGAGGCCGGGCAGATGGCCGACGTTACTTGGAGGTCGAGCAGAAGACTGGCGTCACTTAGAGGCCGGGAAGAAGACCGGCGTCACTCGAAAGTCAGGTGTAAGACGGACATCATATGGAGGCCGAGCAGAAGATCGAGGTCACTCGAAAGTCGGGCAGAAGACCAGCGTCACTTGGAGGCTAGATAGAAGACCGACGTCACTTGGAGGTCGGGCAGAAGACCGACATCACTCGGAAGTCGGGTGTAAGATAGACATCACATGGAGGTTGGGTAGAAGACCGACGTCACTCAGAAATTGGGTGCAAGACCGGCATCACATGGAGGCCGAGCAGAAGGCTGACATCACTCGAAAGTCAAATGCAAGACCGGCGTCACATGGTGGCCGGGCAGAAGGCCAACATCACTCGGAAGTCGGGTGCAAGACCGACGTCACTCGGAAGTCGGGTGCAAGACCAGCGTCACATGGAGGCCGGGCAGAAGACCAACGTCACTCGGAAGTCGAGCGCAAGACCGGCGTCACATGGAGGCCTGGCAGAAAGCCGACGTCACTTGGAAGTTGGGTGTAAGACCAGCGTCACATGGAGGCCGGGCAAAAGGCTGACGTCACTTGGAGGTCAGGTAGAAGACCGACGTCACTCGGAAGTCGGGCGCAAGACCGACGTCACATGGAGGCCGGGCGGAAGGCCAACATCACTTGGAGGTGGGGCAGAAGACCTGCGTCACTTAGAGGCCGGGCAGAAGTTCAATGATGGGAGGACGTTCAGCATCAGGTAGATGTCCTATGAAAGTGTCGCGACATGCAGAAGTTTAGCGATGGGAGGAAGCTCGGCATCGGGCAGAAGTCCGATGAAATTCCCATGACAGACATAAGTCCAACGACGATAGGAAGTTTATCATCGGGGGCTTCTTGATAACGTTAGCTTGTATGAAAGAGAGAATCCACCAAGGATGTGTGACCTATCTGAGTTTGTATGTTAGAGCACTGCTCGATGACATTAACATGTGTGGAACAGGTTGAGAGAATCCACCAAAGATGTACGACCTATCCGAGGTTGTATGTTAGAGACTTTGCTCGATGACGTTAACATGTGTGGAAGAGGTCGAGAGAATCCACCAAAGATGTATGATCTATTCGAGATTCTATGTTAGAGTACTGCTCGATGACGTTAACCTGTGTGGAAGAGGTTGAGAGAATCCACCAAAGATGTATGACATATCCGAGGTTGTATGTCAGAGACTTTGCTCGATGACGTTAACCTGTGTGGAATAGGTCGAGAGTATCCACCAAGGATATAAGACCTATCCGAGATTGTATATCTGAGCCTTTGCTCGACGATATTAACCTATGTGAAAGAGGTCGAGAGTATCCACCAAGGATGTAAGACATATCCGAGGTTGTATGTCAGAGTCTTTGCTTGATGACGTTAACCTGTGTGGAAGAGGTCGAGAGTATCCACCAAGGATGTAAGACCTATTCGAGGTTGTATGTCAGAGCCTTTGCTCGATGACGTTAACTTGTGTGGAAGAGGTCGAGAGTATCCACCAAGAACGTAAGACATATCCGAGGTTGTATGTCAGAGCCTTTGCTCAATGAAGTTAACCTGTGTGGAAGAGATCGAGAGTATCCACCAAGGATATAAGACCTGTCCGAGGTTGTATGTCAGAGCCTTTACTCGATGACGTTAACATGTATGGAAGAGGTCAAGAGTATCCACCAAGGATATAAGACCTATCCGAGGTTGTATGTCAGAGCATTTTCTCGATGACGTTAACCTGTGTAGAAGAGGTCGAGTCGAATCCCCATGGGATTGATTTTACCTTGATTGGGAGGGGGCGAACGCCGCGTGTATCCCAAATCAAGGGTGAAGAATGATTTATATTTAGACCGTTACTACCTTTTTGAGGTTGAGCTTAAGACCTTGCCCAAGGAGTAGAAGACTAGTAAGGGACTGTATAATGCTTAAAATTTATTAGAAGCATCTTTGCATTCGCTCGAAGTTTCTTGAAATATCATCTTGATATTAAAAATATTGGAGGAAACTTCTTGGAGTCAAGTTTGCCCCCCAGTCCACATCTGATTCTCATGAAATAGACGCATCGATAGCTGATGTAAGGAAGTTGGCATGAATGACCTTTTGAGGTTGGAGCAAAAATTGCCCCCCAGTCGGGCACTACGTTCCCACAGACGGTGCCAAACTGTTGCGGGCTAGAATATACACGGCGATAGAGTTGTAATTTTCAATCTTAGCATTGCATGGATATCCAGCTCACACATAGAGAAGACAAGAGTTTTTTACGTGAAAAACCCTTGAAAGGGGAAAAACCACAGGGCCTAGCCCAGTTGAAAATAATTCCACTAGAATTTGAGTATGTTACAATGGGCTGACTCGCCTCCAAGGGCGATCAGATTACAAGTAACAATTATACGGTAGAAATCTGGGCGTCTGGTGATGGTCTCGCAGAACTTCGGGCCTTAGATGGTGGTCTGACAGAGCTCCGGGCCTTAGGTGATGATTCGGCGAAGGTGAGGGCCTCCGGCGGTGGTTCGGTGAAGGCGAGGTCCTCCGGCAGTGGTCCCGCGAGGGTGAGGGCCTCCGGTGGTGGTCCGATGAGACTCCAGCGGTAGTGCGGTGAAGGCGAGGGCCTCTGGTAGTGGTCCCACGAGGGTGACGGCCTTCGACGGTGGTCCGACGAGACTCCGGTGGTGGTGCGGTGAAGGCGAGGGCCTCCGGTAGTGGTCCGACGAGACTCTGGCGGTGGTGCGGTGAAGACGAGGGCCTCCGGTAGTGGTCCCGCGAGGGTGAGGGCCTCCGGCGGTGGTCCGACGAGACTCCGGAGGTGGTGCGGTGAAGGCGAGGGCCTCCGGTAGTGGTCCGGCGAAGGTGAGGGCCTCCGGCGAGACTCCGGCGGTTGTGCGGCAGAACTCCGGCGGCGGTCGAAGAGGAGCTAGGCGGCTGAAGCTTTCTTCCTTCTCTTCCTTCTTCTCTCTTGGCTTTGATCCCCTTTCAAGATGAAATGAGGTTCTATTTATAGAATTCTTGAGTGGCATAGCTTTGTAAATAAGTGGAAGATCAAGGGTAAATTGGGAGTGGCTCGGATGGACGGTCGATCTTGATTCCTACGATCATGTACTGTTCAATGGTCATTTGAATGCCTTAATGATATCAGAATTTAATGATCTTGGGCTCGTTGGATTCGTCTCGTCGAGCCGCTCGATTCGACTATAAGAATGTCATGATTGGAGACCGTTTGGTAACTCAAACTGTGGTTTGATCCTTCCAAAAGTACTTTGAGCCTTTGATTTGGACTCATTTGGGCTCAGATTGGGTCAATTTTGGTGTCGTTGGGTTCGTGTTTTCGAGATGCTCAGTTCAACTATAAGTTTACTGAAATCGGAATTCAGATGGTCTCCGATTTAATTTTTGAAGTTTCTAACTTGATTTTGCCTCAAGATTCGTGTTTGATCAAGACTATTTTTTGGTGACATATCAATATTATTGTTGTTATTGTTGTAATTATTACTGGTTGTATTTAGCTAAATTCTATTTTGATAAGGATTATTTGAGAAGTTGTTGTTTGAATATTTTGTAAATCAAAGAAGCAACGTCTTATATTATTGAAATTACTTTGTAAAATGATACTTGATCGACCCAATAACTTGAACTGATTGTTCACAAAAATGGCTAGACAAATGGGCTAATCAGCCTCTCGATTTTGATTTTAGTGCAAATTTATCTCCCTAGTGGTTCTCATCTTTCCAAAAAAAAACTATTCAAATACTTCAACTCATCACCCAGTGATTCATGTACAATACTATTGATGTTTATCTTGAATCTAGAACAATAATCTTAATGTCACTATCCAATGCATCCTTACATCAATATTGACATATATTTTTTTACTTTCCCAGGTGGGAAACCCTCTTGGCTTTTGTTTACTCATGTCTTGATCATGTCACATTGGGTCTAGAGCCACTAGTTCATTAAATCCCCTATCATCCCACAATAAGTATCCTTCATGCCTTTTAGGGAATGTTTTTAACATAAAAATGAAAATTTATAATTACTTCCCTTATCAGCACATCATTTGCACCCTCCATTATTACCATAAGCTTTTTTTAAGCACTTGAGGAGTTTTAGTAGAGGGAACAAAAAGGCTAGATCATAAGAAAATGCTCAATGAGTCTCTTCTCTGATCTCTTTGTCCTATGGATGTACTATGCAGAGTCAAACAACATTAACCCCTAACATATTATTCTCCTTCACTCCTTTCATGAAAACTTGTTTTCTTTGCTTCCCATCTAGCCGACTCCTATATCACCCATACCATCTCCTCTCAAAACACACATGGCACAATCTTGACCAACTTCCATTTTATGATGTTGCTAGATTTCTTAGTCGGAGGGAAGACTAGACGAATATGATTCATAATATTTTTTAGACTACTACAATGACACACTTTTAAAACATAAATATTTTGGTAGCTAAAGATGGATTAACAACTTTAGTCATACTCACTGTTCATATATAAATAGTAATTAATGCATACTCTATTAAAAAAATAATATCTTGTGTTAGGCCATGTGAGAAATTAAGTTTTGCTCTATATTAAACAGTTAAAATCTGTATTGATATCAAAAAAAGTGAGTGGGTCTCAACCATCGACTTATGATTTTGAGTTAAATATACATGATCTTAACCACTAGTGTATTAGACCTTAACGTTGTGCCCATCCACTCTAATAGGTGGTATAAGAATCAAATGTTTATCTAAGATTAAGTAGTTTATACAGCTTGTGGCTTTCATAGTCTTTGGTGTCAAAAAATCATGATTTGGGCAATGTTAAAGAATGGGCGACTCCTATTGTGTCTCCATGGAAAAATTATTTTATGCGGACGCCGAACGCAGCTCTATGTTCCGAGACCAACCAGAATGAGCCACGTCAGAGATTCCGAGCCGCGGTACCGAGTTGTACTGAGCCGCGGTACTGACGTGGCTCATTCTAATTTATCTCCGGACGGCATTCAACATCCGCACAGAATAATTTCTCGTCTCCATAGGGTTAACTAGCTGGACTTTTTATGCATATATTTGATGATAATGAAAAGTTTCCATTTGTGTATGGGTGATAACTAATATGGAAAACTCACACAAGACAAACAAAGAGAGATTTTTATGCATGAGAGATTTTGGATTTAGTACTATTTAGAATAGTTGAAAATATATATTGGTATAAAAATGCAAGCTCTCACGATCATTGGCAGAGCTATAATAGGTGCACGTGCCCCAAATAGGCCATTTGTCGTTCATTGTTTAAGCCTAAATTTGAATTTTCATTATAAAAAAATTTATTTAAAAAAAGAATAAGAATATTAATAATTATAAGATTATTACTATCAACCAGGGTTTTTAAAATTGGGCCGGTTTGACGGTGAATTGGTCTTAAGGCCGATCAAGTTCATCCTGAAAATTATTTTTGCATCAAATCGAGTTGAACCGGTAAGAATCGCTGGTTCAATTCTTACCAGTTCAACCGGCGAACCGATTTCGATTTAAATGAACCGGTTAAATGAATCGGCCAGTTCAATTTCTGAATTATTTAAATAATTTTATATATTAAGAATAAAATATTAAGTAATATTTATATTTTAACAAATTAATTTATATTTAAAATACTTAATTTTTTAATAAAAAAATTTCAACTAAATATTTCACATGACTTTATCACTCCATGTGAATTCCTACCTCACTCACCCTCAAAAAGCAATATTAACATTACCAAGAGAAAAGTTTCCAAGTGATGTGGGACTAAATAAGTTCAACTTCTTATTTCTTTAATTTACAACATATACTATATGATACTATATGTTTTAACATAGATTTTTTTTAAAAAAAAATTATGATGTAAATAGTATTTATATTTAATTAATAATGTTAAATAAATTATATACTTCATTTATTATTTATGTACTATAAAAATTAATTAATTAATAATTAATTATTAATAATAAATGATCTAACTTTAATAATTTATAAATATAAATTTATAATATGACTTTAATACATAATTTATAGGTGCAAATTCTATCTAAACATATAACATAAATTAATAATAACTTATATTAAATATATAAAATTTATATGTAAGCTAAATTTTTATTAAATTTGAATTATTATTTTTTTAATACAAAATTTATATTATTGCATGATCATTTTGTCATTTAAATTTTATTTAAATAATTTTTATATTTATTACGTCATCCAATTCAACCCTGATTCGACCCTGGTAGAACTATTGAACCCTAAACATCTCCTTCTGATTCTATATCTGATTCAGTTTTCACAACCTTGCTATTAACATCAACAATGATAACATATTTTAAACAAAATATTATTACTTTTTATAATTTTTACCATTTAAAGCATTAATAAAAAAGGAAAATCTCACCATTATACATAATTTTGAAAATATTCATTCTTTTAATAATCATCATCATTTTCAAAAGATTGAAATTTGCCCAAAGTCTCTCAAATCGATATCCATTTTTTGCGAAAATATAAAGCACATTTTTAAAACTATCAATGCGTGCATGCCATGCGAGGCCTAATTCTTCGAGTTCAATATGAGTTTAATCCCTTTTCAATTTAAGCTTCGTTTGGGATAGCTTTAAGTCATTTTTTATTTTATTTCAAAAAAAATTTATACTGAAAAATAACTTTACAAAACAGGAAGAAAGCCGTCCCAAACAAAATCTTAGCCTCTTTGAAATTGTAAGATGGTAGACATGAATAATATTAAGAAGAATACTTAACTTCTTTACAAAAAATACATTTAAGAGCATAAGCTGCTAAATTAATTAAATTATAATTTATGAAATTCGGTTAATATCAAACTATTGACCGATTATTTTTTTGCCTCACAATTGGGTTTGTCCCATCGATTTCCTTTGAACCGTTCATCCATATCAAAAACTTAATTTGATACTATTCCTTACGATACTCGCGATAAGGTCAAAAATTTCTGCTTTCAATACTTTTTAGACTCCGAATATCAGCAGCGATTTTATCTTATCCAAATCAAGCATTGAAAAAAACAAGTCAATAGTAATCGCATCATTGCGAAATTAATCACATTTTTTTCCTTTTTTTTCTTTTTTTTTTCGTTAGCTCCATCAATGAATTTCATTCAGTAGAGTAAATTGGACCGTTGAATTCATAGCTATTCTCATCAGTCAAAACACCTAATTAATTGCATGCCTCATTCGGCCGTTCTTCCAAACAAAAGTTAAGATATGGGCGAAGAAAAAGTTGATACTGAAATGTCATATTAGACTTATCTTGGTGTCGTGAGTTTGTCTCTTCGAGACGATCAGTTTCACTGTAAGTTTGCAGAAACCGGTGTTCTGATGGTCCTGAATTTGTTGTTGAAAGTTTCTAACATAAATATGTCTTGAGATTCATGCTGGATCAAGACAATTTTTAGTGACTTATCAATAATATTGACGATAATCATTAATGGATATTAGTTGACCTATCATATTATGATTAACAAAAGCTCATGTTGTATTAAATCAGGTTCTAAGATAGCTTAATTATTCATATATGCTTAAATGACACTAAGGTTTCATTTGGGACAACTTTCTTATTCCTTCTTAAAGTAGCTTCCTAGTATAAAATTTAAAATTTTTGTACTAAGAAGCTGCTTTAAGAAGCAGAAAGAAAGCCGTCCCAAACGAAGCCTAAATTTACAAAAAAAACAAAAAAACAAAAGTCATATTTCAAAGGAAATTTTTTCTCTTCTGATTTCAAATATTTTGTGTTGTTAAAATACTTGGGGATTCTTATGGCTTACGTATTTTGGAAAAAGCTCCTCCAATATGATTAATTGCATCAAATAATAAAATTAATTATGCTAATTGTTCAATTATTATATATAATTAGTTTTATATAAATTAATAACTCTCTAACAAATGCCTGAGATACACTATTATATTGACAATAATTAAGTATATGTACTCAATAAAAAAAACCTTAATAAAATTTTTCTCATTCAACTATGATTTCAAAGTCATTGTTTAATAAACCTTCAAAATAATAAATTTGAGAAGATGAATTTGGAGAAAAGGGAGAAAAGATGAAAAGGGTTTTGGGCATTTTAATAGGAGAAATTATTTTATGCGGAGGCGGCCGGACGCAGCTCTACGTCCAAAAGCGAATCAGGTGCAGCCACGTGGTATTGAGCCGCGATACCGAGCAGTAACGAGCCACGATACCGAGAGAAGAGGTGACGTGACTCATTCTGATTGGCCCTTGGACAATGTCCTTTATCCTTGAATAGGGAAACGGCCATCCCAATTATTCATCGGTCAATTTCACACAAATTGCTCCCTGGTACGATTAAAAAAAAAAGAGATGCAAATTACATCGTTGCTGATTCCGGGTAGCCACCGTGGCAACATTGCCACACCATGCTGCACGAAATACCTTCCCGTGTTCTTGACCAACCTCTTCACCTCCTCATTCATTTAAATCCAAATCTCCCCTACTAAGACTCCATCGCCATGGACAACGATACAGAAGAAGTCCCGCGTTACTTCACCTGTCCCATATCTCTCGAAATCATGAAAGATCCCGTCACCACGCCAACCGGAATCACCTACGATCGTGAAAGCATCGAGCGGTGGCTCTTCATCGACCGCCGTCTAACGTGCCCGGTCACCAACGAGCCCCTCCCGTCCGACGCCGAGCTCACCCCGAACCACACCCTCCGCCGCCTCATCCAGTCATGGTCAACGCTCCACGCCACTAACCGCATCCCCACCCCACGACCACCTGCAGATTTCGCAACCGTCCAAAATCTCCTTCGCAATATCTCCCGGCCATGCTCCCTCTCCCTTCTCTCCTCCCTCGCCGCCGAATCCGAATCCAACCGCCGACTCATCCTTCGCGCCGATGGCCCCCGCCGTCTTCTCTCCTTCCTCCCCTCCGCCTCCACTTCCTCCGCCGACTCCGCTCTCTCCCTCTTCCTCTCCCTTCGCGTCCCAGTCGACGACCTCAGACCATTCATATCCGACAATCACGAACTCATCCACTGCCTCACCACCCTCATCTCGCAATCCTTTTCCGCCATCCTATTCCTAAAAACCGCCTTCGAACTCGCGAGCCCGAAGCTGCTGGAACGGTTAAAGGTCGAAGCTTTTCAAGCCGTCGTGGGGATAATTCGAGACGGGATATCGAAACAGGGAACTAAAGCTGCCCTGCAGATGCTACTGCTATCGTGCCCGTGGGGGACGAGCAGGGCGAAGATCGTGGAGGCGGGAGCTGTGGCGGAGATTATTGAAATGGAGCTGAGGGGAAACGCGGAGAAGAGGATGACGGAGTTGGGGCTCGGCGTGCTGGAGCAGTTGTGTATGTGTGCGGATGGTAGAGCGGCGTTGGTGGGTCACGCGGCGGGGATAGCAGTAGTCGCACAAAGGATGATAAAGGTGTCGCCGGCGGCGGATGAGAAGGCAGTGGTGATATTGACGGCGGTGGCAAAGTACTCGGCCACTTCCGGGGAGATTGTGAAGGAGATGATGATGGTGGGTGCGGTGTCGAAGCTTTGTTTGGTTATGCAGGCGGAGTGTTTGAGTGGGGTGAAGGAGAAGGCAAGCTGGGTGCTGAGGTTACATTCCAGAGGTTGGAAGAACTCGCCTTGTTTTAATTCTGATTTATTGTCTAGGTAAAACTTGATCGATCATCTGTAACTAGTTTTCTAATTTGATTTTTTTTAGATAAAATTTTAGGCGAAATAGTTCGAATGAGCGTTGTTGAATTGATTTATTAACGGTAGATTTTTCATATTATTGTTAGGGGTGTCAAGTTTTGACACGACACGAAAACCCGACTCGAACCCGACCCGGAATTTTCGGGTTTGACCCGACCCGTTTCTCAAACGGGTCGGGTTCGGGTTGCGAAAATTGACCCGTTTGAAAAACGGGTCGGGTTCGGGTTGACCCGGCGGGTTGCCGGGTCAACCCGATAACCCGTTTAATTTAAAAAAAAAATAAAATTTCCCGCTTCCCGCCCGCTGCCCGCTACCCGCTGCCCGCTGCCCGCGCGCCCGCTGCCCCGCTGCCCCGCCCGATCGAGCCCGCTGCCCCGCGCCGACGCACGCGCCGCGTGTCCGCTGCGCCGCTGCCCCGCGCCCACGCCTGCTGCCCCGCTGCCCGCAGCCCGCGCCCCCGCGCTGCCCCGCTGCCGCGTGTCCGCCCCGCGCTGCCCCGCTGCCGCGTGTCCGCTCCGCGCTGCCCCGCCGGCGACCGCCTCCGCCTCGCGCTGCCCCGCCGGCGACCGCCTCCGCCCCGCCTTCCCGTGTCGGGTCGGGTCAACCCGGCAACCCGCCGGGTCGGGTTCGGATTTCCGACCCGTTTTTCTACCCGGGTCGGGTTAGGGTCGACCCGTTTGTAACGCGGGTCATTCCGGGTTCGACCCGAACCCGACCCGTGACCCGAAATTGACACCCCTAATTATTGTGATCCAAGTTTGTTGATTTGATCTAGTTGGTTGAGAAGGGTGATCATGGAGCTCACTTGGGTTTCGTTTGAGACTGCTTTCTTGCTGCTTCTCAAAATAATTTTTTAGTACAAAAATTAAAATTTTTAACTAAAAAGTTGCTTTGAGAAACAGTAAGAAAGCCGTCCCGAATGAAGTCTTGATCTTAGTCGGTATATGTGTGAGTTTATCTTAATTAATTTAAATAAAAGATGATCATAATAAGAAAAAAAGTAATATAATTAAATTATAAGAGAATATTTTCGAATAATTTTCTACTTTAAGCATGGGTGTACGCGAGTGTAGTCGAGCTCAAGTCATACCTAATTCGAACTTGAGCTTCATAATTAATTTAGTTCAAATTTGAACTTAAGCTTAGTTCTACAAGTTTGATTAGGCTTACAGGTCAAGAGTTAGCTTATTTTTAATGAAAGAGTAAAAGATTATGATTAAAATAATTATATAATAAAATTATAAAAATAATGAAATTATATTATAAATAATAAAAAATAAATTGATATAAGAAAGTGATATATACTTTTTAAATATTTTTAATAACTTTATACTATGAACTCTTAAATTTAAATATATTTCAATTATATTTTATATTAATATTTTTCAAACTATTATTTTTGCGAGCTAATGAGTTGGGTCGAGATCGGCTCAAATTTAACTTACTAACTCATTAAATTCAATTGATAAGCCATTTATTGAGCTAAATTCGAATCGGCTCACGAGTCAATTTGCTTGCCTGCACCCCTAATTTTGAGGGATATATTGATATATGTGGTTTGTTAGGCGAATGGCTGATTTCCTCTTTGGGGAAGAAAATCTTTCCCACACGCATCGTCTTCTGATTCTAGATATTCAGCAGCCTGTAACACGTTTGGAAGACAAAAACTGTTCAAAGAAAATGGCCTCTTTGAATAACTATTTAATTTTGAAAAAAAATTATGTCAAGATATATCATAATGAAATTTTAACTAAGCTAAATTTTTAAAAATTTTAAATGAAAAATGCTTGATAAATTAATTACAATTTATATTACATTTATTTTAAAATAAATTTAATAATTTTAAGATCTTCCATTTTTTAGTCAAAATAACTTAAGCAAATTTTTGTCGTAAAAACTTTTTAAAAAGGATCTTTTCCAGCGAAAATTTTAATGAGATTTTGTTGGCATTAAGACAGAATTCTTCATTTAAAAAATTAATTAAAGATTTCCCAAAGCAGAAGGCTACTCAAAAGCAGAAGGCACGTAACTTCAACTATTTGAGGATGGCAATGGCAATACTTTGCCCCCAAGACTCTTGGGGCGAACCAACCTTAATTTTCAAAGGGGGCAAATTTATAAGTAAAAGTATAAAGATTTTTTTTTCATAAATATATTTACAACCAAAATTTATTCTGGAGGCGCTGCCCCTCGACCCCTATTTGTTCATATCCTTGATCGTTGCATACTTCACAGATATGTCGCGGGTTCAAGAAGCAGCGCCCCTACAGGGGTTTCCGCGGACAGCGCCCCCGAAACAAATTTTAATTGTAAGGATATTTTTGAATTTTTTTTACTATTTCTCTTTGTATTTGATTCACCGTTCCCTAACAATAACAACTCTACATAATGTGTTTAATTATATTGTGACAGTTGCCTAAAGACTATAGTATTTTAAAATTTTTAGGAGGACAATTGCTTGTAATAAATACTAAAAAATAGCTAGAAGGAGATAAATTACCTAAAGAATCATATGATATAATTTTTTTTTATTTTTTCGGGGCCGCGGCTTATAGCGGATCCACCCATGCCCAAGAGGCCAAGAGCTTAGGCCATAAATTGGTCACACTTCTTCCCCTCAGCTTCTGTTGCAGACATCAAGACAAAGACAAAAAGCATTGCCACAAATCAAAACAGTACATTAATATTTGAGCCTTCATCATAAACAACTCACAATGCAAGTTCAAAAATGACTTATAATCTTTCTAAAATTATTGAAAAATAAATAAAAAATTTAATTTAAATTCTCTTGATGAATAGGTCAATCAGATTAGTTAAGAAAGTTAAAAAATATTTCAAAAACACTTATTTTAAGGATTGTTCTACTTACTTTATTTGACAAATCTAAATTTTATTTTAATTCTTCTGATTCCTTTTTCTTTAACAAATCATCATTGTAATAATTTTTATTAGCTTAACCCTAATATTCCTTAACCAAAAGCCCAATATAGAGAAATAATTTTTTATTATGAACGACCAGATTAAAAATATTACAACCCTTAATCATTAATTTAAAATGCATAAAAACATCAATATTAATTCCCTAATATCTTATTAAACCTTTAATCTAAAATATCTCCTCATTTTTCTCCAAAGAAAACTCGTCCTTTAATAGTTTTACAACCGCCTAAAAAACATTTTCACAACACTCTTTTGGGACGGCTTTTTTACTGCTTCTTAAAACAGCTTTTCAGTACAAAAATTTAAATTTTTGTACTAGAAACCTGCTTTATGAAACAGTAAAAAAGTCGTCCCAAACGAAACCTAAGAGTATACCAATTAAGTCAATGCCTTCATCATAAAGATCCTATAAACCCTACAACTACTTCCAATGCCCACATTTGTATGCTAAAACTATCTTAGCTTATTTATCCCAAACTCAATTGTATTTCCGGGTACAAATTTGCCAAATATTTCAGTATATTTAAAATATCACACCAACTCTTTCTTAGAACCAGCAAAGAAATTCTAATGGATAAAAAAAGAATGCAAGAGAGCAAAATGTGCTGGAATTGAACTAAAATAGTACTCAAAGGTTCAATGATATAGACTTCTTCCCTGCATGAAGCTGAACTAAAAATCTATAAGAAATTTCTTATAAGAATTTCAAGAGGAAATTATAAAAAATTCTTTATCAAGAAATTCTCTTGCATTGAGATTTTTGTGTTTTTTTTTTTTCACATATAGATAGAAATACCAAAAAGAAATTTTTATAAGATATTTCTTATAAGACTTTTGCCAATGAAGCTGAATTACTGAAGGTTGCTTTACAAATATGCACGATGAAAAATAAATAAAAAACTATTAGGGGCTGAATTTGAGGACTTGATGAAAAGGAGCAAAGAGTACCTTTTGCCCATAAAAACAGTCTCTCTGATCCAGATTTGCCCTTCAAAATGAAAGGTTAGGTAATGGGTTAACTGAAGCGTTAGAGAATATCAGAAAAAGTGTTCAGTTGGGTACTCCTGCTCATAACCATTGTAATCGTAATATAGCCTTTCACCTCGAGTAATATCTCGACAAGCAACTAATAAGACCCGACACTCGCCATCAACATTATACCTGACACATTTAAGGTTCTGCTTCTTCCTACCTTCCCTGCAAACAAATTGGTAGATTTGATCATAACAATTTCTGATATTCTAACTTCATATCAGAATTAGCTTCGAATAAAAACTGCTGAAGACTGTGGATATCAGTAGTAAGGGTATAAATTAATTGAGACAAGCTAGAATCAAACCGACTTGAGCTTGATCTTAACTCACTTAATTGAGCTCTAAGTTCCACTTTGACTCGCCTCATGAGTGGGCTCATCTATTGGCTCGACTTCTCATGAAAGAGATAAGATTAGGGTAAATCTAAGTGAGGTGATGGAATCATAAGAAATGTAAAATTATTAATGAACTGTCTCACTATCCAATGAGCCAAGTGTAGATTGGGCATATATGTTCACCAAGAATTATTATTTAGCCAAGTTCAACCAAGCTTGGCTCAATGACACCCTATGTCCTACACGTGAGTTCAGTAAAACGGCCCTATAAGAATACAAAACATGAATGACAAACAAAATTTTGAACAATGCTTACAGAGTGTAGTTGTTAATTCCACTGATGAAGCAAGCAATATTTCCCCGTTTATCTGGACAAACAACTAAGCTTTGAGAGGGGTTGGTTGCAAGGAGGAGGGTCATCATGCTATCACAATCATCATCTTCTCGTTTTTCCAGATAATCCACATCTCCAGTGTACTCAGTGATAAAAGTCATGTCCTTTATGTCTTTATCTGCCTGAACTGTAAAGCTGCACTGACCAGACTATTACATTTCTAACATAGGAGTCATTGCATAATATAATGCTGGAGTTATGTACAGGTTAATACCCTTCACATGAATCAAAGACTACGACCAGAGGAGGGCATTCCCCTCTCCTGTACATGGTTCTACAGATCTCCAGTGTTTCTTTGTCTTTCTTAGCGAGGAGCTGAAAGAAAATAGCGCATCAAAAGTAAGCAGCTGACGGATAAAGAAGGAAGTTCTTCAAATTTAGATAAACTATAAACCTGCATTCCACCCTTCTCATAAATAGCCTTATTGGCAGACCTAGGTGCCATTCCAGGCATGTAAGTTAGATCATTACAAAACTCCATCTGCAATGCTGTTAATGCAGTCGCAAGGGAACACATCTGCTCAAGTCTTTGTTTTGGATCTTTGCTTGGAGTGAATGGCAATATTCTCCTCATTTTCTTATGTCTGACTAAGGGCATGGAACGCCTTCTTCTTTTCCTGACTTCTGAAACCGGAAAAAATAAATAGGGAGGATAAATATCATTTTGTTAATGTTATATGGCTGTGCCAAATTTAGAAAGAAAGCTTCTTGAAATCAAACTTTTCCTACACCTATATACCTTACATTGAGCCGCAAAATGCGCCAGCCTACTCATCGTGGCCTTCAGAACCAATATCAAACCTAATGATTACGGTTAGGTGGGTGATTAGTTTTGGCTGGTATTAGATCAATAATTGATTCCTCAACTTGAGATCCAAGGTTAGGATGAAGGAGTCTAATGGTCATCTCTCAACCAGACAGTTTAAAGAGTAATCATCTCTAAGTCTAGATTAAAAAGGATTTATGGTTGACTGAAAAACCTATCGTCTTCCAGTAGAAATAAAATTAGACAACATGAGCTTGGCCAACCTAAGGAACAAAGTACAGAATTGTAATGAAGGAAATGTAAGTAATCCAAAAAAATAAAGGGAATAGAATGAACCCAAAGAGAGTAAATTTACAGAGATTAATTAAAATAATTGTTCCACATGTATGTTATGAAGAGACATTTTTGCATGAAGCTTAGTGCATCCTTATGTGAAAGGTTTCTTACTAATTTTGGAAATGAAATGGGCTCCGAGTGGCCAGCCAAATAAGAGAGAAGGGATAGTACAGAGAGAACGGGACAAACTTAATGCTGTTCAAGTATTGAGATGAAAGGTCCGTTTAATGGTTATGTTTAGGCTTGCAATACTCTCCTATTTATGACAATTAATAAACTCTACTAACTCTAAATCCTAAACAAGATGGTTGCCACAAAAACAATTTTCATAACAAATTGGTTAGCCATATTGTCCATAGAGGAAAACAGTTAACAATAATAGATAAGGACTCATCCGTTATTTTAATAAGAATAAAGATGGATCAACACCTTACTTCAAAATGGAAGGAATTATTTAGCTCCTTGTTAATGACTTGCAATTTTTTGGTAGCTTCCCTGTAGCCTTCTGTGTTGGCTTCTGAGTTGTTTTCTTGTAACCTTTGGTATAGTCTCATGTGGCATACCCTTACATGTTTGGGTTAGGTTGAAGAGTTCAATCTAGTATTTTTGTTTGCACAAATTAAGTAAGCCTGATATAATTTATGCAAATAACAAGCTTGATATAATCTACGCAAATAACGGGCTAATCCAATACAGCCAACCATGTTTATTGGTTTATTTTCCTAAAGAACCTCCAGGAATATAAAATCCCTCTTCAAGCTATATGCTCCTACAAATAGAGGTTAGTGACAATGCGTGATGTGTAGTTAACGAAGATGAGGCAATGACTGACAATGCTGATTATGTGAGCGACCCATGTAATGTAGATGGTCCATGTAAATTGCCCAAATTAAGTTAATATACTATGTGTGAGCATTCTCCACAAGTGGTTCTCAATATATCAACATGTTCTTGCAGTTCATTTGAAAGCCAAAATCTCCAGTGGCGAAATTCAAATTTAATGGTGAATACGGACAAACTAGTATAGGGTTTATATTTAGAATTATGGCAAACCTGTAAGGGAATTGAATGAATCAGGGAGAGATTTGTGAGATTAATTAATATATGAACTTCAGATTCAATAGAATAAAAGGCTTTGCTTGTAGTTTGGTGTTTCTTCCTACTTGTTTGAGATACTGGTAGCTTCTTGCCAATTTCGCAAGAAGGCAGTCCACGTGGTAAATCAATGAGAAAAATAAGGATAGTAGAAACAGAATGAGAAAAAACTAGTATTCTAGAAGTTTAAGTTGAAGGATCCTTTTGATGGATGTCTTCAGGCGTACAATGCTCCCTATTTATAAACCATTTACAAACTCTTACCCCCTCTTAAAGAAAATGTAAAAATTTGGTTATTATAATAAATTAACTTGATTGCAAAATAAAGAGAAATGGTATTAATACACCACTGAAAAATTCACCTAATCACAATTTTTTATGCAAATTTCAAATATGAAAGCACCAATGTTTTTGGATCAGAAGCTTTAAAAATTTACTTTGAGATCATCTGAACTATTTTTTCAATAAATTTATGACCAATACATTAAGGTTCGATGAGAAGAAAACAACGTTACTTAGAACATATAGATTGGATTCCAAATAAGTTTAAATAAAGCACTCAAGAATATAATTGTGAACTTCTCGAGGCTATTTGAAGGCTATAGGGACTTCATATGTAAGAATCAATTTGATTTTGCCTAGAACCCAATGGACATGTGATGAGGACATCGACCCGAGATTCCGACATGTGTACCGTCGAAAGAATCGTAGATCGATGGCCATGATTCAGAGTTTATATTTTTGATGTATTTTTATTCATGTATTTTGCTTTGAGTTTTCCTATTGTACCCCTACTAGGAGTTGAGTCTATGTTGTAGCCCAAGGGCATTTTAGTATTTTATTTTCTTCCTTTGGCCTATTTATATGAGGCCCCTTGCATTGTATGGATGATGAATGATTAATGAAAATTTTCTTTGTCTTCTTCTTCATCTTGTGTGAGCACTAGAGGAGAGAAAGAGAGCTCAAGGTGAGAGCAAGCGAAATACCCATCAGTCGTTGGAAGAGTCCTCGGCTCGTGGTTTCTTTTCTTATTTCATTCTCTTCTCCTCCTCCTTCACCACCACCGCCCACCAACCCCTCCCAACTTCTCCACCGCCGGCCAACTCCCCACCACTCCTCCCCCTTACCCTACCCGAGCACCCCACCTAAGACCCGCCGGCCTCCTCCACCTCCTCCCTTTGGCTAGCCGTCCCCCCATCTCCCTCAAACCCTACCGCCGGCCCCTCCTTGCTCAAACCCCTTGAATGATGAATTAATTCATCATTAGTATTTACTTAATTTGGCTTAAATGGTTTAGGAAACAAATCTTATTAATTTGAAATTTGAATTTTGAATTTCAAATAGTTTCCTAAATTAGTACCGTTAAATTAGGAAAGTCATAAATCTAATTTCAATTTAACTTTGGATTGGATTGGATTGAATTATTCTCTACCTAAATTAGAAATCCCAATTTGGAAACCCTTCATAATTTCTCCCCAATCCCCTCTTCCTCTCTCCATGCCGCCGGCCCCTACATGGGCATTCCCCCATTAATGCTCCATTAAGGCCCTAATTACTAATTGATTTGAATTCAAATTCAAATTAAAATCCCTCCAAATCCACTTAAATCTGAGATTTATTTCAGATTTAATATTTTCCTAACTCCTCCTCTAACCCTAGCCGCCCCTCTCCCTTCTCCCTCTTCAAGCCGTTGCCCACCTCCCTCTTCCCCTCTAGCCGGCTAACCTTCCACGACACCTCTCCCACGATCGTCCGATGTTCTCACATGGCGGATCCCGACCATGATCACGGTTTGGTTTTGGATGAACAAGGTAGGGTGATCATCTTGGAGTCACCTTTCTTTGAATTGCACTTTGGAAACGAAGACAACGTTGGAGACTACGTCAACCGCATCACCTACCTATTGGCTTTGTCGCTTGAAGCCTACATCCGTCCGAACCCGTGGATAATCGTCGGCCATCCCCCACCGCCTCCACCACCGGCTACTTTTCCGTGGGCAAAGATTGTCGGAACCATCTTCTTCGTGGTGATCTCAATTTTAGTGTGGAATATCTTCTCCAAACCAAGCCTAGTCTAGCCGAGTGATTAGTTCTTCAAGGTGAAATCCTCATTATTAAGTTTTGGATTGTTGTAGCAAGAGCAAGTAGTATTGCTTTTACCTTTGTTTTATCCAACGAGATTTGGTTATCTTTCATGTACTCCTTCGCCTAAGCAAGTGGAAAACTAAGGTTTTTTAATCGCTTTGAATGTTATCATAATAAGATTACCACTTGGAATACTTTGCCAATTACAATTTTGAATCTTTATGAGCTCTTTGCATGGTATTACATCAACATGCCTATGTTCGCCCCGAGATAATCACACAATCCCTCAATGTGAATCCAACATTCAAGCCGTCATTTAAAGCAAAATTTATCTTCAAATTGCTTAGAAGTAATACAAAAAGAGGAGGATGAAACTTTTGGAGGCCACATTCATATGTGAAGTATATTACTCGCTTGGTTGGTGAACATTGACTTGGTCAAGATGGACGACGGGACTTGTTGAATGCCCGTTGATTACATATGTCTTGATTGGGCTTGTCCAAAGGATAGTTTTCCCATCAATTGGTTAATGCCACTTTCGAGCATCAAATGGTTAACGTCATTGATGCTTACTCATGCTACAACCAGATCAAGATTAACCTTGAGATGAAAAAGCCACCTTCAAACTAATAAAAGACAATTATTATCGGATAATAATGTTTAGCTTAAAGAATATTAGCTCCACATATCAACGCCTTATGAATAAAGCCTTCAAAGATCTATAGAGTGCACCATGGAGATCTATATTGATGATATGCAAGGTGAAAGCTTCAAAAGATCACAACATATCTTTGACCATAAATAGTACTTTCGCCTCATCCGACATTATAAGGTCTGAGTAAATCCAACCAAATACACCTTTAAGGTCAATTCGGGCAGTTCTTAGGGCTCATGGTAAATTGAGGGAATAAAGGCAACCTATAAAAGATCAAGGCACTTTGAGATATGATGCCCTCAGGAATATTACGGAGGTGCAATGCTTGACAGGTGAACAATAACCTTCTCTTACTTTCTAGCCCGTTCAGGAGATAAGTACATGCCATCTCTAAGTACCAAGGCATCTTCATAATACTATATTTTAGTGGATGGGGATGAAGGTCATATGCCATCAAATAGCTCAAGATCTACATGGCCACGCCACCTTTATTATCAAAATCAGTCATAGGGGAAGTCATTTAGTTATATCTCATTTTCTCTCCCCAGACAATAAGCTTAATTCTTGTCATGAAAGGAGACTGTCACACAACATATGCTTTACCACATTAGCAAAGGTCCTTCTCAATACAGAGATGTATCCGCAAGCATAAAAGGCTAACTTGGCCTTGGTCTTTTTAGCAGGGAAGTTGTGCTCATACTTTCAAGCTCAAACAATTAGTGCACAACTAACTTCCATCAAAGGCCATATTGCAATAATCAAAAGCCTTTGGACAACTAACTAAATGATCAGTGAAACTAGAGTTCATCAAATTTGTTGGCTATTTGCCAATATTGACTTATACAATTTGCTTAATTAACAAATACTCAAAATTGTTCAAATGATCAGTGATTTGCAGGTGCCTTGTCTAATCGTGAGAAGTTGGTCATGGAGTTTCATGATGCTTAGGGAATATTTAGATCTTAACACTTCTTTCATTGCTACGCAGACTAATGTAGTTCTATCATCTTTTTTGTTCTTTGACCATTAAATTACACCAATACGTTTATACATGCCCAATCAATTTCAATATTACAAAGTAGTTCTTTCATAATCATATATGTTATACCAATCAAAGAAATCAACCATCCGAGCAAGTCAATGTAAGAGCTTATTGAGATCATAAACACCATCAAATGTTGGAGCTTCAATTTTAACTTTACAATTGGATCATCAAAGGCCATAATGTCATATCTAGGCTAGTTTCTTTCGTCAAGCAATTTGCTATGAAATGTTTTTTTCCCGAGGGCAAGCAAGCAAATCAGAGAAAATGGATGCATTAGGTGCGATTTGCGTCCTAGGAAAAAAATCTTCCAAATTAGTGTTCATATGTTCTCACATTGTTTGTAAGTTGGCAAGAGTGTTTTGCAATTTGTCAAATGTATCTCCATTGTTTGTTTTATAATCCTTAATTTAAGAGAAATTGATTTGGGGCATAATGTAAAACACACAATTATGTAATGACATAAGTTTAATGTTTTTAAATAAATATGATGCTTATGCAATAAATAACTGTGTTTTGAAAAAAAATTCTAATGCGAGTGTATAAAAATTTATGGTCTCTTCATGCACTTGAAGAGCAATTAATTTTCATAAGAATAAACAAATAAGCATTTACCGCAAAATCAAAAACAAACAACAAGAAACAAATAAGCATCTTCGTGTTGACAAAGGAAAATATTTTGTGGATCACACCTTCAAAACATGTGACTCTCAACTCTCAAATATTAATGGGTGGGAGTAGGTTTTATGCTAGAATTGACTTTGGCTTTATGCAGTGCTCACTACTTAGAGGTTATGGAAATTATTCAAAGTTTCCAACTAACACGCTAAATTCCTAGATTTTCATGTAAAAATTTTTCTAACAAAATAAAGGAATTTAAAAGGAAGGAAAAGCAAATGTTACCCACTCACCACTTATTTGAAGCTAGCTGTTCAATCCTTGGAATTGTGGTTGCTCCTATTAGTGTGTTTGGAACTCCTTTGATCTATTACCAATCAACACCCTTCCCGTTTTATCACTAATGACAAATTTAATAGGTTCGTGGTGAGACACGGAATGCTTGGTGGTGATTAATGGTGTTATAGGGTTGCATTGGAGTAGTGGAATGGTAATTAGGGTTGGATTATAAAGAGTTATTAATGGAGGCCAAGAGGAGTAGGACTTATCTATTTTGTGGAGCTTATAGATTGATTCAGGCTCAAGTATAGCTTCTGACGAGTGAGATTGAGTGTGGAGAGGGGGGTATTAGAGTTAGGGTTTGTAGATGAGGTGTGAGGAGGTTTGGGGATGTGTTGAAATGGACTTGAGGGTTGCTTGGAGAGGTTAAACTTGAGAGGGTTTATTTTACGGTTTCATTTTGGAAGGTCGGGAAGGATAATGGTGGATGATCACGAGGGTTATGGAATACATTTCTAGGATTGTTGGAGAGGTGAGGATGGTAGCTGGGTTGAACGAAGGTGCATAGACTATGAGATGAGGGAGAAGATAAAATAAAACACAAATAAATGAAAACATGAGACTCGCTAAAGACTTCTGGTTTGGATTGGTCACCAAGTTTCTCCAAGGAATTTGCTCACAAGAAAATTTTCAATATCATTCAATGATATATAAAAGAGTACATTGGTTGTTTTTTATAAAGAAAAAAAATGAAAACATATCAATGGAGCCTTTTATGATTGCAAAAAAGAAAGGAGAGGGGTGTTGATTGCAATCAAATCTTTAATCATGTGATTGGAGTGGTTAGCCAAGGAGATTTGTTGAGGGTTCAAGTTGTTTTTCCTCTCTTCTATTTTTTTGATATATTCATGGGACGTCCAATCCCTGGAAGGAAGGTGATGTGGCACCTGACCTATGCAATATTTTGAAATAAAGTTGGGGCGATGCAAACTTTCCTCAGACTTTAAAATTTGAAATGTTGTTGATGATGATTTGAAATCTTAATATAATGCTTTTGTTGATGCCAAAATCTTTTGTTTGTGCTACATCACCTTTATACTTGAAACATCTCTTTAAAATTTGTCGAACTCCATCCCATAACTCTAATAACTGAAGGATTCCGACTTGAGGCACCTTATGGATGCAACAAAATATCCTCCACTATATAGATAATCACCTCAATAGTAAAGGATCAACTCTTGAGAATTGCCTTAAGTCAAATTGTCTAATATGAACTACAACTTGAAATGATGTCTCACAAAACTCAATTCATATCCACCTGTATGTCAAAAGATGCTCCATATTCAAGGTGAATTCAAAATTCATTCTAAAATTATGAATTGGCCAAGAAATGCCTCTAAGCTTTGAAATCCCATGCAATTATATATCATTTCCTAAAACTCCAAAGGAGCTAAATGAGAATTACCGAAGCTCATGAGCATTTTCAAAACCAATATAACACCTAATATTTAGCTCTCTTTTTCTTCTCTAAGTATAACCTTGTTTCATTTTCATTAATACATCTCCACTAAAATTTCCATCATACTACTAAATCACTCCAAGCATGAATTTGACTCTAAAGCATGGATACAAGCCACACGAGACTTAATAAGAGGAGGATATATTCATTTGGAGGCCATGAGAGAGTAAGTACATTTAGTTTGAATCCCTTGAGCTAACAAAAGATTCAATGGCAATAAGTAGAGGTCAACCATTATTACCCACAAGGAAGGTGAAGGTATTGTACAATGTGTTACATGAGGTGCAAGAGCAAAGGGAACAACAAAAGTGTAGAAAAGGAAAAATTATTCGGTGCGGACTCCGGATGTAGCTCTACGTCCAGACTCCAATAAATTGTCGCCACGTGTGGCCCGACGACCCCACTACGCGACTCAATGAAAAACAAATATTTAGCACATTTTTTCAACGTCCCGAGCAGCCCGACGACATGACCCGGACTAGATGCAAAAATTGAAAATAAACACGCCAATATCTAGGGTTTATGATGATGCGAACTATTTTCCTCACTTGAGACAGGTTTTCTCCTCGGAAGAAAGCTGAGAAAGAGAAGAGAGGAAGAGGCTATGAAGATGGAAACCTGTTTAGAAGACGTCGAATATTGCGAGGACATGGAAGGCGTTATGCAAGACACAATGTCCAGGAAGAAGTACAGCAGCTAACTATGGAAGATAAGTCGGGGATTTTATCGGTAAGTTTAATACTCCGAAGAGGTTTTACTATTTTTCCTTTGAAAATTTAGAGTTTTTTTTTGTTAGGGTGTATCATTTAAATCTCTTTAAGATGCACATTCTTACATGCAAGTTTGTAATCTATGTGAAAGTCCTGATAAAAACATAAATTGAAATATTTTTTTGTTGTGTAATATTGCTTATGTGTGTCGCCGCTCTGTACCAAAGCTTAGTACCTCTCTAACCTACCTCTCTGACCCGTTGTGTATCTCTGTGTACCGCTGTTATGTACTTCTGGGTACCGATGCTGTGTACCTCTATGTACCCCTGTTGTATTTTTTGCCATGTTTAAATCAAAGTGTTAGATATGTTACTCATGTTCCACTGCTTTGTACCTCTCTTTCTGACCAGCTGTGTATCACTATGTACCGCTGCTGTGTACCTTTGGATACCGATGCTTTGTACCTCTATGTACCGCTGGTGTGTTTTTGGCCATGTTCAAAGCAAAGTGTTTAATAAATTTTTCTTGTGCATAGGGTGTTTATAACTATGAAAAGGAAGCATATGAGATGTATTGTCATTATGCTCATAATGTTGGTTTTAGTGTTCGCAAAGAACATCACAGTTACTGGCCTAATTCGAGAAAAATAAGCGTGTGCACCCTTTGTTGGAGTTAATAATCATTGGCAGAATGTTTTTTTCGGGGTGACACTTCTATCGGAGGAAACAATTGAATCATTTACCGGGTTATTTAGAACATTTTTATGAATAATGGGTGACAAACATCTCATTACAATATTTACTGATCAGGACCAGACAATGGCTAGGGCAATAGAAATTGTATTACCTCAGACACTCTATAGGCTGTGCTAATGGCACATCAGCAAGAAGGCGCCACCCAAGGTGTCGTGCTTCAATAGCAACAATAAAGTTAGAGGCATTTTTTATATAATGTTTAAGCAAGTGTGATTCTAAGGAGGAGTTTGAGAGAACTTGGGCTGAAATGAAACAAAGGGGACCTCCACAGCCATGACTAGTTGAAGGAGCTTTACAGAATAAAGAACTAGTAGCCTACAACATTCAACAAGTGTTGTTTTAACTTTGGTATTCTTTCAACACAGCAAAGCGAATCCACTAACAATGTATATCATGGCATTTCTAAGCTAGCAAGTTCTATAACTAATTTTTTTCTGGGCTTAAAAAAGGTGATGATGACTTGGCGTCAGAATGAATAGGATGAAGATTTTCAGATGCAACAAGTACGAAATTGTACCTTTAATAAATGTAGCCTAATACTAAACTAAGCTGGTCAATTTTATTCACGAAAATTATATTTATTTTTTTTAGGAGTTCTTATAGGGTGTAGGTGGAATGTGCATAGATCATGCCTCAAGTCACTCATCTACGTTCTTTGTCAAAAGTGTCGAGAAGATTGATCAGTCGCACCATTGGACTGTTCATTTTAATGCAAATGAGAGTACCATTCAATACAGCTATGAGAAGTTCGACATGATGAGTTTACTATGTTCTCACTGCGTGAGAGCAATAAGGCAGTTATATATAGTTAATATTTCTTCTAAGTACCTACTGCTGAGATGGTCAGCTAGAGCTAGAAAAGATATTTATGCTGGCCGAGCGTTCACATGTATGGGAAAGAAAGTGATCCCATCTCACGAGGGATTAGGTGGTATGATATTCAAAAATCATCTTAGCAGATTTGCATATCAAATTAGCACGCACGCATAATGGAATGAGGAAGCAGAATAATATATGTTGGCTGTAATGACTGACATGACTGAAAATGTCAACTTGATACTGGATGGCAAGAAAGAACCACGGGTTTGTTGCCAATACAGAAGGTGGGTTAAAAAAATTGAAAAACCTACTCAAGTGCAAGCCTAAAGGCATCTCTAATATAAGACTGAAGAGTCAGTGGGAGAAGAGAAAATGTAAGAAAAAGAAAACTGAGGACCAAGCTACTCCTTCAATTGAACAATGCACACTCAGGGAACCACTCAGTCAAGTGAAGTTCACAAACATACCAGAATACTTCACAGATGAGTACACTCTCCGCCGACCAACCAGCCAGCCGACACTTGAATATGTAAGAAAGATGGGAATAATCAAATCAGAGAAACATTGATGACTTATAGTTATTTCAATTTGTAATTGTTATTTGTATCAATTGTAACTCTTAATCTTTACTTTTCCAATTATAAAATTTCGTTATAGATCGTATTCATTTGTGAATTCATTGTAAAATTACATTATGTGTTTCATTGTTAAAGTTTATTCTTTGATACTGTCTAAGTACCGCTCCTTACCTCTGTGTATCGCTGGGTACCGCTAGGTACTGCTGGGTACCTCTTGATATCTCCGTGTTCCTGGTTACCGCTCGGTACCTCTGTGTTCTGCTTGGTACGTATGGGTACCGATCAGTACCGCTGGGCTCTGCTTGTTACGTACGGGTACCGATCAGTACCGGTGGGTACCGCTCGGTACCTCTGTGTACCGATGTGTGCGGCTAGGTTGTTGTAACATTTACGTAAGGGTGGTTGTGGCAATTTGGCTATTTAAGATGGGTTGTTGTGGCAATTTAGCTATTTAAGACGTTGTTGAAACATTTATTATGATTGGTTGTACTTTTTAGCTATTTAAGTTATGGCAGTTTAGCTATTTAATCTATTTCGATTATGCTCTATAAACTGCGTTGGCCAGATACTGAGAAGCATCTAAGTATGTCGACGAAAGTCTTTGTCGACTTGCTAACAGTAGGATGCATGAATGTATGACAAAATGTTATGACGGTCCACTTGAGCAACTAGTAAGGGAAAATGAAATATACAGATGTTCTGTGCATAGATGGCATGAATGTTGTGATTGTGTACTCCAAATTTCATGTAGAGAGGCGATGTGTGGAAACTAATTTTTTTATGAAATATCACCACCTAGCAAGTGTTCACTTTCTTCAGATGCATTATCATGAGCTACAACATTCTAGAGGCGAAGCTGGCAGTTCCAATTATGTAGATAGGTCAGCTTGTGATGTAGAAAATATAATTCTTTATCACCCTTGGGATTCAGCTGGGGATGCCTTTATTGTGGACCTATATAAGTAATTACTAAAGAAGTATTTGTGTGGAGGTAAGCAAAAGAAGTTCCTAAACATGGTTGATTGGCAAGATCTACAGTTCGAGTTGATGATAAGGTTTGGATGTTGTCCAATACAAACTCAACTCCAGCAATATGTGCGCCATTTACTTAAGGGCTAGTTCTCAGTTGTAGAACTTGAGATCCAGCATCCCTTCCTCAGTTGCATGACTTGAGCTCAATCATCCCTTTCGCAGGTGCAGGACTAGGATTGCAAGGCTGAACGGCACTTGTGCTTCCAAGAGAAGTTGCATTTCTATCTTGGAAACACAAGTTCCTTTTTGGCCTTGCAATCCTTGGGAGGTTCAAGTTCTGCAGCTGAGGAAGGGATGCTCGAGCTCCAGTTCTGCACATGTGGGAGGGATGATCGGGCACAAGTTTTGTATGATGTTATTATGTACCTATGATGAATGACAAGTGCTCTGTACAAATACTAAATAATGGTAAACTTATGTTTCTATGTACCGATCTGTATCGTTTGTTCTCTATCCACATTATCAACTTAATAGAACAACTTATACATATAATCACAGTTATGAATAAAGAGTATTATTACAAATAAAGAATGTATGAACAATGAAGAATAATAAGTTTGTACAAGAACAATTACTGAAATTATATATACAAATTATGGATGATAAATACATAATCAATTTTGATCAATTATTTAATCGTTGCACAAAGAATGTCGTATGTGAGTTCTGCCTTGTATTTAGGCATTTGATATTGCCAATGTTTAAGTTCTTCCCACTTGACAGCATGAGAAAGGATAGCAACTTCCATATATTTACAAACAAACATCCCGCAATCTACGTTATTTTTCTGGGTTGGTATACCACTGGCAGGATTGATCGGCCAATACCGTATGTCATCTTCAAAAGAACCGCTTGTTTCCTCGTATAGATGATTAATCTGCACAGAATAATAAAATATTGTTATATTAAATGGTGTCAACTTTACATTTTAGATGGCAGTCTTCGAATCTTCACTCACAATTTCAGGAAGCACGGCCCTATGAGTCGGGTAGGCAAAGAATAAAAAAAATGCCAAACTGAAGTCTTCAAGTTTGCTACCAAAGGGTCCAATGGTCCTTCTCCACCACTAGTAGCAGCAGGAGATTGGAAGCCCGAACGGATTCCTTATTGACATGGGCAACATCTGGTTTGTTATCGTACTTATATTTAAAGTAACCATGGCGTGAAACAGATGAATTTTCTATTAACTAACAAAGATTTATGAAAAAATATGTTTAATAACTCACGACATACCCAATGCACACTAGAAATAAAAATGAATGGTTGGTAAAGGCCTGGACATAGTTTATTCTTCTCAGCTAGCAATATAGCAAAGGCATCTACATGATTGTTGTCGAGGTACTGATTCGTTATTAGTTCGTCAATTTGACTTCTAAAAATTTGGACATTCCCAACAGAAAAAATCATGTGACTCCTGAAAAAATAATAATGGTCAACAGCAGTAAAGAGAACGATACAAAGAGGTACCTAAAGGTACCCAGGTGTACCCAGGGGTACCCAGTGATAACCAAGTTTACCAAATGGTACAGATCAGTACACAGGTACGTAGCGGTACCAACGATACCCAACAGTACCATGGTACCCAGGGTACACGACGATACCCAGAGGTACCAAGCGGTACCCAACGGCACAAAAATCTTCTTTCAACATAATTCAAACTTACTTATCATTATACTTTTGAAGACAGTTGTCCATGAATATCCAAATATCTTCATTTATCATCGCCCTCCCAGGATAATCTATTTCTGTAGTTATTGGTATGGGTTCGGGTGATTTTACGGTTTCTACATCAATAATAGCAGAAGCAGCAGCCGCCAGTTTTTTCATAGGAGTAGGTCTTGTAACTGTTTGTTTTGTTCTCCTCTACCTCTTCCTCTTCTTATTTTGATCGGTTGTGAATGGGGTCTTCACCACTAGAGGCTTCCGATCATCCATTAGTTGCACCCTACGTGTTATGCCAGTGCTGCAGGTTGAAGCAAAGCCCTCATCCTCCGCATCATGCCCATCATCCTTCGGTGCATCAGGTATATTGTCGTCCTTTGGTGCATCATGCCCATCTGGGGCTTTGTCGACATCAGCCTTGGGAGCAGGCGTCTTCTTCTCATATGTAATTGTCCTTAAAGAAGATTTTGCTTGCTCTCCTATATAAGAAGCTTTAAATGCAGGAAAGTTCTCGAACAGAAACTTCTCCATGGCATGATATTTCCCATCCTTCCCTCTTTGTTTGAAAACATGGTGTTCCAATGCAGCCACTCGCCACTTAAGCAGAGCAGATGTCGACTCAACATGCGTTAACATTGTTTGTAGAATTTTGTTTTGATCCATGATCTTGCTGAGGGCTTCCTCAATGCTCTGACAGTAAGGTTCAGCAGGGGGAAATTGCTGTTTCTGTCCAGGGTAGCTGGGGGGGGGGGGGGGGGCTGGGGGAGTTGGGGGGTTGGGAGGTCTGAATGGGCCGGGGGGGGGGGGGGGGGGGTTAGAGGGAGTGAGTGAGCTGGAAAGTGAAGAAACTACTAGGCCAGGTTTGTGTCCGGCGATGAGTTGTAGTTTAAGGAATGTGTGAGGTGAAGTGGATGTTTGATCAAGGGATTCATGGGGGGGTTGAGGGGGAGAACTATCTAATAATGTTCTCTCATCTCTGGTTATTCCTTCAAAAGAAAGTAATATCTGTACATCTTCGAGACCATCAAATAAGTCAGACGCCTCTGCTTCGCTATACATTATATCACTGCCCCAGCGAACAAAATGAGGTCTTGATTTAGAATCCACTGGTGCATGGACTATTGTATGCTCAAGAAATCATATCTACAAGCCAAAAAAGGTTGTCAGGCAATAAAGTAAAACCTGGAATGAACCTCACATCTAAAATGTTGGATGCACTCACAATTACAATATGTACAAAGCCTTTCATATATCTGAGTGGTTGGCCTTTGACAAACTTCTTGGCAATTGCGTCGAACTCAGCCACTAGGAAATCTCTAATGGGTGTTGGCCAGTTGTAAGATAAAAAATGATTTGCATTACGAGCTACACTAAGGATACTAGCTGGTGTTCGGTAGTTACGCAGAGAAAAGAAAAGGTTGGATAATAAGTAAATGATAAATTTCTTCACAAGCTCGGGAAGTGGAGTTGAGTCGTCCAGACTGAGCACCTCCTTTATATCATTTGCAAATTTCCCGGTGATTCGAGCACTTTCCAACTCGAAATGATTTCCTCTGTTTGGCAGGCCTACGATCAGGAAAAATTTATCGACAATGAATGCTAACCTCCGCTCCTTGATGATGAAGCACTGCTTCCTAATATCCCAGAATGACAACTTGTATACCAGCGGAACATTCTGAACAAAGCAGGGCATTAACAGAAACTGATGTAGCTGCACTTGCCTCAGTCAATCCACAAAATCTTGGCCGAATGTTTCAACTAATTGATCGTATACTTCTTTGAATGTCGAAGTTCTGCAATGAAAACTTATCTTTGGAACATATCCCTATAAAATTAGGTGTAGTGGATAAAACCAAAATGCTAACCTTCACCAAAAGGTACACAGAATTGATACACTTGTGTACATATCATTGGTACACAGCGATACCGAGATGGGGTACCCAGAGGTACTTAAAAGTACATATGGTACACAAAAGTTCACATAAGCACACACGAAAGGTTTACATGAGCAGAAAAATGGAAGAAATCATCACTGAACTAAAATGCTAAATTCTTCATTCAAACAATAAATAATGGACATCAAAACACACCAGTTTCCACTAGTACACACCAGTACAAACTGGTACCCATAGGTACACACCGGTACCCACAGGTATACACCGGTGCACACTGATACAGAGTATAGAAAATCCCTAAACCTAAACCCTAACGTGACATTTGCAGAAAGAATAGAACCAACATATCTCGTGAAAAAGAACTTCATATCCTGGCAACAAAAAACTTACCTTAGCCATGGCTTCTGTTTCTTCAACGAAAATCTGGAGCAAACGGAAGGAGCTTTGAAACTGAAACACCTCGGTTTTCTTCTCAGTAAAAAGTAACTTTTCGCGTTTGGTCTAGGCCAGGTTGTTGGGCTGCGCAGTAAGTTGAAAAAACATGCTGAATAGAAATGGTGGGGTCATTGGGCCACACATGGCGACATTTTATTGGAGTCTGGACGTAGAGTTATGTCCGGAGTCCGCACCGAATAATTTTCATAGAAAAGAAGGGGTAGATGAGACTGGCAATTATGAGGATAACTTAGATTATGAAAACAACTAGATCTTTTTTTTATTGTCTTATTTTAATAATAATAAAAATTAGTAATTTAATGTAAACATTATTTCTTGTATGCTATAAAATTTGCAATTTGTCGCCGAATGCGAATAGCGACAATTAGGTCTTCATGCAACATCTCAAATCATTCAAAGGAGAGGGCAAGGTTAATTCAAGAGGTTTGCTTGATTCCTTAATAGATTGTATTTTCCATAAACTCTGAATTCTAAAAAATGGATATCCTTGATGCAACTTATCTTGAACAGAACTCCAATTGTTGAGACGGCAAGCTTGGAGAAGACATTAGCTTGGTCATTCTATTTCTCGAGATACAAACACACACACATATATATATATATAATATGCCTGGATGCCGAAGAGAGGGGACTTCACCAAGTTGAAGCATTGCAATGATTGTAGGTTGGAGCAACAAAATTTTCCTTTGATATGAAAAGCCACGAGTTGAGAGTCTGTATAAAATAAATATCAAGTTCCAAACTCCATAGTCAACTATGAGTCTTAAACCTGCCATGAAGTTGCAAACAATTCAACATTCAAAGGTGCCATGATGGAGAGAGATAATAAAGAATCCCAACCTCAGCACTAGAGCTTCAAGAACATATAATGTCCTACGATGCAATGAGTAAGGGATAATAAGTGATTCATAAAGTTGGGAATAGTTCATTCTACCACAAAATTTACAAGCACTTATAAATTAATAACTAGCCAAGCCAAAAAAAAAAGGATGTCAAATCCCCCTAACTTCACCGACAACTTGACTAGCTATATGGAATCTTCCCCTTAGTAGTGTTGTGGCGCTAGATAAATATTTTATATAAATATCTAAATCTACTTCTAAAACCCATTGAAAACTCACTCGTTTCATTTTGGACGGGAGAAGGAGAAGAGAAGAGGAGAAGAGAGAGAGGGAAGAGAGGAGAGAGAAAGCTAGATTTGGAGGTCGTGTAGTCAATTTCGTCAATCAGGCTGGTTGGGAAAGTTGTCCGAATCGAGGTAGATTATCGTTATCCTACTTCAATGTTCAATTTGGATTATCCGTATGAGTGTTTTGGTAATTTATCTGGTTAAATTTTATACAAACTCAAATCTATGAAGATCAGAAAATTTTTCACCATGTAACTTTTGGTATATTGTAAAATAAAATATTCTTCATGTTAATAGGGAAAACTCATATTTTTACCAGGTATTTTTAGCTACGTGAAATTTTAAGTGTTTTTAGAAGGCCATGATTATTGTGTATAACATTTTTTAATGTAAGAAATTCTTATATATATATATATATATATATATCTGTGTGTGTGTGTGTTGGATGCTCACTGTTTTGTTTTATATTGATGGTTTAGATGCTCTGAAATATAAATTTTGATGATCAAAAGGACTTCCCTCCATGTAGATCATGGGAAAGTCCTGTCTCATATCTGACCTAGTATAACCTGTTATAATATATGAGTTATATTGAGTTGGGTCGTAACATCTTTTATGTAAAAAAATCAAGTTCTCCTGTTACACTAGTTTTGAGCTTAGTGCATAAGGAGAGATGGTAAGATATAAATAAAGTACTCTAAAATTTGATATTAAAGATGGTGAAGCCATGTATGTTTTATGTTGCTCAAAGGCAACTTGACGTTCATATATCCATTAGAAGCAATGTTACAGGCACCTCTTATTTTCTAAAAGAATAAAAAGTATTTATTGCCGGAGTGGGACAAAATATGAAACAAAACTGCTATCCATCAATTCAGGCATTGCATTTCTTTAATACTCCTTGGCACTGTCATATTTTGGAGCATCTTGATCTTCTTTGGGTTGAATTCAATTCCATAATGGGTGGCAATTAATCTGAAACCTTACCTAATGTGACCAGAAAGTGAACTTGATCAAGTTAAGCCACATTATAATGTCAGAAAAGGTGAAACAATAGCTCAAAAATATATTGTGCTTTTTCAAAATGTTTTACAAGCATTTATCTCCATGGTGAGCTGGTAAGGCCCTTAAAAATCTTGTTCATCAGCATATACCTCCATGATGCGCCATAGAAGGTCCTCAAAAACCTTGTTCATGAGGTGCTCATAAACAGCACCAAATTCTTCAGTCTCAAACATATGATCCGATAACAACAGTATAACCATTTGTCCCTTTGGAAAGAAGTGGCATCTTTATCAACAAGATTCATCTTTATATGGTCGTAACTAGAATAAGTATCTATAAAACTAAGCATCTAATGCCTGAAAGTAGCGTCAACTAATTGACTGTGCGAGGGAGACGAAACTATATTTCAAACAAGTTTTGTTAAGATCATCGTAATCAACACATTTTCCAACAAAGAAGGCTAGCACACCCCATGAATGAATTTAGCCTACAAAAGCTTATCGACCTCTTGTTCAATCACTTGTAAGCAATCTTATGCCAAGCTTTTCTTGTTTTGAATAATCGGCTTAAATGTTCAGTTTATCTTAAGAGAATGTGTAATTGTTTCACGATCAATGCCAGACATATCTACCAAACTCTAAGCAAAGATGTCTTGGTTCCTAACTCAACCTCTCAACAAATAGAAGAAAACCAACTTGAATTTTTTAAAAAAAGTGTTCATTTGATAGTGGAATATGGACCGAACTACAAGCACGATTCTCAAGAGTGTCTTCATACTAAAGGTCAAAAGTTTTTATGTTAAGGGTTACTGATGGACATGGTTAAGATTGTCTTAAGATAACACGATTGTGTTACATGCTTGTTTCCACGTACTGCATCGACCCTAGTTGGGGTTAAGAGTCTAAAGGTTTTCGCTTGAGTAGATCTAAAACTGAATATATGGAGTGTAATTTTAGCAGTAATAGACCTAGTGAGGGGATTGTGACTTTGGGCGATCAAGTCATTAATAAGAGTACACGTTTTAGATATCTTGGATCTATTGTTCAGAGTGATGGTGAAATAGATGGGGATGTTATCAGTAGAATTCAAGTTGGATGGTTGAAGTGGAGGAATGCATCGGGCTTGTTGTGTGATAGAAAAGTCCCCCTTAAACTTAAGGGAAAATTCTATAAGATGGTGGTGAGACCTGCAATGCTTTATGGTGCAGAATGTTGGCCATTAAAAGAGAAGCACAATACTAAGTTATGTGTTGCGGAGATGAGGATGCTTAGGTGGATGAGTGGATTTACTCTTAGAGACAGGATACGAAATGAGCATATACGTGAAAAGGTTGGAGTAGCTCCAGTGGAGGATAAGATTAGAGAGAGTCGCCTTAGATGGTTTGGTCACATAAAACGGCGGCCTTCCGATGACCCAGTTAGGAAAATAGAGGTATTAGATTTGACTTATGTTAAGAAAGGTAGAGGTAGACCTAAAAAGACTTGGTTAGAAAATATTAGAAATGATCTTTCTCTATTAGATTTAAACGAGAATTTGACTTTGAACCGGACACAATGGAGAAAAAGGATTCATGTTGTCGACCCCACGTAGTGGGACAAAGGCTTGTTATTGTTGTTGTTGTTGTATGGCACAAGAGAAATATTATCAAATATTGTTTGGAGGAGATTTCCAAAATTAGCATTGTATGTTGACCCTGACTTAATTACCATGAACTAAATCGAGTGAGTCATCTATTAAGGGAGTTACCCAAATATAATACGAAGTGATTATTCCTTCCACCCTTAATGATTGATTTTCAAATCCATATAGTGATCCTAGGAATGTAGAATAAAATAGTTGTTGATAGAGCTCCCATTGTTAATCAAGATCCTCTTAACATTGTAACATGGATCATCAATCCCAACGCCCACAATCTATGGGTCCTGATATAGAGTATAGACCCCTTCATAGTCAAAGTCATTGAATACAATGAAGCAGCCGATGTGAGATTTCTCCAACAATAGTTCATTGGGAGTGGTGATCAAAACTTGAGTATATAGTAGTGCCCCTTCACTAATTGTCTCAATCACAGCAACCATTTATTAACTACCCTATTGCTACATTTGTTAGTGCTGCCCCTAGTAAGACTGGTGTCAACATGATAAGGTTGGTTTTGAAATGAATAAAGCAAAATAGCCCTCCCAGCTCAATCTCTCAAGTTTCTCAAGTTATTTTCATTTCTCATTGATACGCCCACAACTTTGGTGGAAAGAAAAACAATATTGCTTCGAATTCCCATAGCTCAATTTCAATGGATAAATCCACTTAAAAATCTTTTCATCCCTGTTAGCCATAAGACATTGACATGAGGTTTATGGGTGTATACTCCTTTTGCATGGACTCACGTTGTAGTTGTGGTGGCCGAAGAGAGAGATCATAACTTTTTTGCATGTAATATTTATTTTACTAAATGAATGGGTAGTACCTTCTTGAATATTCTTATTTTCTCCAGAAGGCTATTCAAACTACTATCAAAGGGCATTGATTGCCACATCAACAATAATTTATGCTTCTATATGGTGGACAAGATTAACATAGAAGAAAAAAGTATCTCGCATTAGAGATGAGTAAAAAGGCCCAAGGCAGAGCACTCCCTGATAAACCTTTTGCATAAACTCGAGATCTACACCTAGAATTTGATAGGCCTTCCAGAAGAATCTTTGAACGTAATATTTAAGAGTTTCACCCTCATTTTGGCAAACCAAAAGAGGTAGGAGGCGTCCTTGATAATGCTCTAATCCACGATAAATTCTCGACAAAAATCTAGTGAGGTCAATAAAGGTGTGAATGGTCATAATGGAAAGATAATTAAACCAAGGGAGAACTTGACCTTTGAGAGTGGCAAGGAAGATTTAGCAGAGAAATCATTATAGGCCTATTAAATATGCATAATAATCCTATAATGATCAATATGCTCATAAGGGTCAAATGACCTATCATAGGGATCTAAAGTGAGTAACTTTGTGGCTCCAAAAATTCGGCCCCGGCCTCCGCCCGACTTTTGTGCTTTTTTGAGGGGGAGTTTTAACGAACTAAGTTCCGGGGTAAATTTTGGAAGGCAGATGGGTTTGTAGATAAGACACTACCCAGAGATTTCGCCCTCATTTTGCGAGGACTTTATGATCTGAGTTCTGGTTTCCTATAGGCGCAAGCCCCTATAGTTAATTACCCCTCCCGATAACGAGAGAGAACTTTGGATTAAGGCTAGTCGTCGATCAGATACTTATAGATACGTGGATCTGGCATATAGTAGCAGCAATAGGTTGGGAATGTTAAAAGGACTGGAAGGGTTTAATATTTAAAATAGAAATTTCACCATCTTGCACTTAAAGCGGATGGTGGGGGAATGGATGATGGACCCGATCAAGATCCCATGGTTCCGTCGTCCCGGGCCATCGTGGTCCCTGGTCTACTTAGTCAGAGGAGGTAGTCGACCCAACCTGACAGAAGGATCCTTGTCGGCAGCCATGGGTTGCTTCGTCCAAGGGTACCTTGTAGACCTGGGGTGAGTGTTTATCTAAGGGGACAAATTTGAATCCACCTCAGCTAACAGAGGGCTTTCTGCCCTATCGATCATATCATATTGATTCATATCTCAAGGATTTGATGCCATTGGGGAGCATACGGGCTCTGGCCATAACCATAATATAATGGTGCCATTTGGCTGCGACCACCTGGTTCAGAGGGCCCCGAATCATAACCGTTTATCCTGCAGTGCCATTTGGCGGCGAAACTGCCGGTTAGAGGACTCGTACCACGTCCTTGCTGGCAGGAGATTGTTTGAGAATGGATCCTAGAGATATTTTCGACCAGGCATTAGCTCTTTGTGAGCTGAAGTATTTTTTAATTTGTCCACCTCGGCAAACTGTTGCGGAGGATGGATGAATTTTGCTTTAAGTGGTTTGATAGTTGGATTTCAATTTTTAAATATCTGGAGTTGAAAAGATTTTTGGATTTTGGGATTTTTTTAGAAGATTGGATTTTGTAGGGAATTTGGGATTTTGGGAGTTTTGTGGAGTTTTGGATTTTGTGAAATTTGAGATAGTATTTTGAAACGATCTGTGTGGACCCCTTCGGTTGAGGCTTGCATTCAACACGGCCATCATCGGGGTGTATGGGGTCATTTATATCTTATTGATTTGAACCTTGTCGACTCTGTCTAGTGATTGACAGAGGATCGGGTTTCATAGGTTTTATGCCTTTGTTAGTGAATTTTCATAATTATAGGCCTTGAAGGCCTAATATGAACGCATTAAAACAAATATATAGGTTGTCACAACTGTATATTTGTTTGATGGTTCGAACCCTGTCGACTCCTATTGACCTTTATAGAAGGATCGGGTTCGAACCTGAATTCACTCGTTGACCCGCGCAGCATCCCTAGACGTTACGTGTGTACCAATAACACGCTCGCCGGGGCCCATGCGGGTGTTTGGGGGCATTTTATAAATATTTATTGAACCTTGTCAACTCCTATCTACTTGCTTTAGGAGGATCGGGTTCAAATTTATTGACCCGCGCAGCATCCCTAGGCGTCACGTGTGTACCAATAACACGCTCGCCGGGGCCCATTCGGGTTATGATTACATTTTCCCCTTTTAGTGTACCTATGTGTATACAAATTGAAGTGCACATGTGCAGGGGTATTCTTGGAATATTTGTGCACGCCTTCTGTCCGCTTGCATGAAAGTTGCGGATCCGGTGGCGTTATATGATCTCCACAACTGTTGCTGGTAGGCGGGTAGATGTTTTCATTCATAGATTGGAGTTGACTTCAGGATACTGCATTTACTGAAGTCTTTCTACATCTACCCACGAGTGACATGTTTTACATATATCTGTACTCGTAGAGAGATTGTATGAATTGCAGATCTTTCAAGTTTGTTTACAGATGTTGTGTGTATTTATTTCCACAGGGAGTTCACTGTACTTATGATTACTGTTGCTATCCACAAATATTATATCATTTACCATTGCTCGTAAGGGATATTCATGTTCACTACAATCTCCTAAATGTGCTTACAGGAGAATCATTGTACTTGCATCATGTCCACTTTTCACCAATCTCAGGTGGTATGATGTACTTGCTTGTAAGGACGGATCTTCCACTATCAATTAACAGTGTTGCCATCTCCATCTTGTAAGGATTGTCGTAGGAGTCTATTACACCTGCATCGTGTCCACCTTTGCCATTCATAACTTATTTATGACGATGGGTTCTCCACTATTGATCTTCCAGCGTTGCCTTCTTCTATCAACATGTGTTACTTCTTGTATTGGAAGCTCCAGTAGTGTATGTAGGATACACATATGCATTTGCAACCATCTATTATCCTTGTGGGTACAATGCATTTGACCTCGTAGGGACTGTTGTGAGAGTTCATTGTATTTACATCATGTCCACCTTCGCCATTCATAGGTTTCAATGATTGATGTTTGTTTGTGATTGTTCGAATGCTGTGAATTGACAATTAGCTATTGCTTGTATGCACCGAGGTCTTTTTGTCAATTGATAGCGTCGTCATTTCCATTCATATGAGGACTGTTGCTTTTGCAAGTACATGTAGGAAGTACTTATACATTTTGTAACTTGATGATATTGCTTGTAAGTTAGTAACATCTGAAAGTTCTCCACCACGAGTTCCCTGTTGTTCTTTGCAAGTTCAAATCCTTGCTTGATGTTGCACAGTTTGAGTTCAATGTAGACTTGAATCAAATCCTCATTTGAGTTCAAATCATATCTAAATTATGCTTGATTAATATCCCAATTAGTCTCAAGTTAATGTTCAAGTTCGAATTGGGTTCATATTCAAGTTCAACGTTCTCTCAAGTATTCGTTGTAGTTCATTTGCAAGTTCGAGTGCGGTCTCAAGTCTTGTTCTTTTGATGTTCAAATCAGTGTCATTTCAAATCCGAGTCCAGTGTGAGTCTTCATTGTTGTATTCAAGTCAACTTCAAGTCCTTGCTCAGTTTGAGTTTAGTGGCTTGTTCAAATGATTCAAGTTCTGCCCACTTGATATCCAAATCAAGCTCAAGTTCCTTTGATTGTTCAAGTCACGTTTGCATTTGAGTCTTAACTCAACTTGAGTTTAATATGAAGGTTTGTTTGAGTTCATGAGTTCAGATTCAATCCAATCAGAGTCCCTCGTAATCCTTGTAAGTTCAGTTCCATATGGTTCATTCAACTCCCTCGTTTCCATTCATATGAGTTCAAATTGAGTTCAAATCAAAGCCCTGTTCTAGTTCGAGTCCCTTATTTGCTTGTTGACTTGAGTTCAAATCCTTATTGTTTGGTTCAAGTTAAAGTCCAGATTTGAGTCTCTCGCTATCCAACATCATCTGATTTTAAACTTAATTTGATTTCTTCTCGAGTTATATTAAAGTTCACTTAAGTTCGAGTTCAAGTCCGGGTCCTCTATTGTCCAAATATTATTCAAGTCAGGTCTTCTGTTCACCCGAAATTTCGGCAGCAATCCGGCATCTCCCCCGTTTAGGGGAAATTACGGAAAACTGGATATTTTCCACCACGCTAAGAAAAGCGTGTATGGTAGGTGCCCTCTTTCGAGGACACCGCGGCCGTGTAAAATCTTCAATCCCCACCACGCTACGAAAAGCGTGTATGGGTCTTCGACAGTACCTGTTTGAAAAACGCAGTTATTTCCCCGCGAGAGGGTATTTATGAATATCCCCTTCTCGCCATAGGCGCCGCACCGGGTTCCCTTCCCACCACGCTACGAAAAGCGTGTATAGGCGGTTTGCCGGTGCGCCGCGAGTGCCGAAAAAGAGATTTTAGGTGATCACCCACTTCGTCGTAGGCGCCGCACCGGGTTCCCTTCCCACCACACTACGAAAAGCGTGTATATGCGGTTTGCCGGTGCGTCGCAAACGACGGAATGAGCTCTCGAAGTGATTACCCAATTCGTTGCAAGCCTCGCGACGCACTTCCTCCCACCACGCTAAGAAAAGCGTGTATAGGTGGTCGTTTTGTCGCGCTGCGAGCCTCGAGGCGGGCTCTCGGAGTTTTAGGGTTGGAGGGTTATACCTGACGACCGACGGTGGTTCGTGGCACGAGGATCGGGGCAAGGGAGAGCTTGCTTGCTTTTTTTTTTTATTAATTTTAATTAAATATAATTAAATATAGTTAAAATGATTAATTACAATTAATTTAATTAACTATAATTAATTAATACTAATAACGATTAATTATATTTAAAGATAACGAATTACAATTAATTCAATTAATTATAATTAATAATTAGTAATAATAATTAAGTATAATTAAAGTAGTTAATCACAATTTATTTTAATTAATTATAGCTAATAGTAATTAACTATAATTAAAGATAATAAATTATAATTATTCCGATTAATTATAATTAATAATTATTAATAAAAATTAAATAGAATTAAAATGATTAATTACAATCAATTTTAATTAAATATAATTAACGATTATTAATAATAATTAAATATGATTAATAATGATTAACGGTAATTAATTTTTAATTTATTATATTTAATAGTTATTAATAACAATTAAACATAATTAATTAAAAAAAGCTTAAACAAGATTAGAGAAGGAATTAGGTTAAATCCTCCTCCCTACAGTAAATCTCGGATTTATTAAATCTTGTAGTGTAGTGGATTTGCGGGGTTTAGCCGAAGAAGCGTGTGAAAGGCAGGGAGTTACCCTCACAGCAGCGAGCTCGCGTTGTTACTTGCGAACAGACAGGAAGGGAAAGTCGTATGAGGTGCGATTCTACAGAGAGAGGGGGATCTGGGAGGCGTCGGCTAGAGAAGCAGGAGGAGGCGTCGGGTAGAGGTAGGGATTTCACTCTCTCTCTCTCTCTCTCTCTTTCTGCGTGGATTGACAACCTACGAACAAGCAGGGGCGGGGGATCGGCGAGATCAGCAAGGCAGAGGTCAGAAATGAAAGAGAGCTGTACGGGGTCGGTCGTCTGCTTGGGCTCGGTCGACTTCGGCAGACAAACGGGAGGCGGAACCGAAAGCAGCGACGGGAGGCAAAATCGGTATTGGCCTGTGGTTCTGGCGTCGGCTCTTGACTACAGGCCGTGGGGAGGAGTCGAAAGCTTGCGAAGTCGAGGTCGGAGCGGGATGTCGAGGCCGGTGTCGGCTTCAGCAAGCGGAATGATAGGAGCTGGAGTTCGTTGGCAAGAGGGGGTCGATCGACAGGGTGAGGATTTCGGCTAGGTATGTGGGAATGCTCCTCCTTCCCTCTCTCTCTCTCTCTCTCTCTCTCTCTCTCTCTCTCTCTCTCTCTCTCGCGGGAGGTAGCGACGGAGGTCGTGTCGGAGGAGGCCACGGTCTAAGGCAGAGGGACTTTGCGAGTGGGAAGAACAGCGTAGGAGGAAGGTTTGCGTATGGGAAGTGGATGAATGCCAAAAGGCTTCGGTTCATTCAGTATTTAATGACGAGAAAAGCATCTAGTTGGCACGCGATTTGAGCAGGAATTACGCATGATGTTCTGAGACGACGCCGAATAGCAGGGCATGGCACTGTAGATGCGGCGGAAATGACTTGAGCGGGATCTGGGTATGGGTAGCGGCAGAGCAGGTAATCATTTTCAATTTTTTTTTGTTTGACGTGGCATAGAGGTCAACAAATGCCCCCCAACAAATGTGGTACCCGTCTAGAGCGAATCACGTTTGTTGTATGTTGATTGACTTTATGGATCTCCCAATAATTTGCTTTGGATGTCACACAAAGCTCTTCATTTAGTGGATCTCCAAAAGTTTACTTGGATGTCACACTAAGATTATCATTCCGTAGATCTTCAAGAGTTTATCTCTGTGTCTTCGTGGATCTTTAGATGCACTTGTAATCATCAATACGATTGACATGTTGGCTCTTGTTAAGTAGAGATCCATAGGATAGTGACATAACACTTCAAATTCACATCCTTGGGTTGTTACTTTATAGATAAATAGCATCTCCACTTTCTGTTCTTCTCTTGCCACCACTTGCCACATTAGTTTCTAGCAATTTAGCAATTGCTCAACATTTCTAAATTCATCAGTTGGTGGGACTTTGCAACCTTTTGTACTGATTATATCTTGCTCGGATTGTACTTTTTGCTGATAGCACATTCAGTTTATGGAGGATCTTCTATTCTTCCTTCCTCTAACTGTATTTCAGCACGAAATTTTAAATATTTATTTGGGAATCTCGGCGTGCGGCGCGATGTCGACCCAAATAAATATTTAAAATGCCCCCAGTCTTTAGGGACATTTGTAGAAGTCATTCAGGATACTTCTTTTGTAGCTTTAGTTTCCCTGAGATTTTAGTTCATTCTGTCATGTGCTTTGTGCTGCGGACATTAACGGAGAATTACTTGATTTGTCTCTACTGACTTGTCAGGTGATTTGTACCTTCGGCCATTTGCTTCTAGCTTTGGCGGGCTAGATAAAGGAGTAGATGTCGGTGACCTAAACCCTTTTAGGATCGTATTAGGTCGTTGGCGAAAAGTCATCGGTCCGGAGCTTTGTGCATAATGGACTTGTTGATGACGGAATCCTTTTTAGTTCAGCTTTAAGCTTTTCATGAACTTTGGGATAATTTCTTCGGTCCTTTGCTTTGTGCTTTGCTGGACTTGTTGAAGAAGAATTCCTTCGATCCTAGCTTTGTGCTTTATGAATTTGTTGAAGGATTTACAGGTTTTGGATTCAGTTGATAGTACCAATAATGAGTAGTATCTTGATCCTTAACCACTTGAGGAGACTTTAATCTGAGTCACTTGAGTTCATCAGATTAGGCGAGCTGGGATTTGACAGCTCTTCGTCCTCTGGTTGCTGAGATGGGGGTTCCTCTACTACGGCCTTTCTTATGGCGTATTGAGTAGATGGAGCTGCCAGTGATCCGGCCATATTTGGGCGTGTTGGATCCGACCTCTTACACTCATTCAGGCTTCAGACTTGAGCTAGGGGAAATGTGCTTTCCAATGCTGATTTTGCTGAAGTTGATAGATTTTGAGTCTTCCTTTGTGGTTGAAGATTTAGAGCCTACGCGAATTTGGTAGTTGCTCGAGATTTCTCCTTCCCATTGGAAACTTGATTCTCCGGTCAATTAGGAGAATTTGGTAGACTACGATCACTTGAACTTGTCGAGTCAAATTCGCCTTCGTACTTCCTACAGTCCCTACTGACGAGTTGACGAAGTGGGGGTTCCGCTACTACAGCCTTTCTTATGGCGTGTTGAGTAGACGGAGCTGCCAGTGATCAGGCCATATTTGGGCATGTTGGATCCGACCTATTACACCCACTCGAACCTTAAGCTTCGGGCTGCTGAAAGACTTCAGGTTGTTCTGGCTCAATTTGTTAGAGTGTGTAGTTACAAAAGTCTCTTTCTGACCTTTGAAATCTTGGTTTATTGGAGGAGGTGGTGTCTCAATCTTTTGAAGCTCACATGCATATACTTTGAAAAAGCATTTATTGTATTCTTCAGTATAAAAGAATATTTGTGTTGGTGATTTTAAATATTTATTCGGGGATCTCGGCATGCAGCGCGATGTCGACCCGAATAAATATTTAAAATGCCCCCTGTTTCGCAGGGACATTTCAGAATGCAGTAAATTTAAAATTTTGTGATTTTTAAATATTTATTTGGGTATCTCGGCATGCGGCGCGATGTCGCCAGAAATCTGTGGGCTCCGAAAATTCGGCCCCGGCCTCCGCCCGACTTTTGTGCTTTTTTGAGGGGGAGTTTTAACGAACTAAGTTCCGGAGTAAATTTTGGAAGGCAGATGGGTTTGTAGATAAGACACTACCCAGAGATTTCGCCCTCATTTTGCGATGACTTTATGATCTGAGTTCTGGTTTCCTATAGGCGTAAGCCCCTATAGTTAATTACCCCTCCCGATAACGAGAGAGAACTTTGGATTAAGGCTAGTCGTCGATCAGATACGTATAGATACGTGGATCTGGCATATAGTAGCAGCAATAGGTTGGGAATGTTAAAAGGACTGGAAGGGTTTAATATTTAAAATAGAAATTTCACCATCTTGCACTTAAAGCGGATGGTGGGGGAATGGATGATGGACCCGATCAAGATCCTATGGTTCCGTCGTCCCGGGCCATCGTGGTCCCTGGTCTACTTAGTCAGAGGAGGTAGTCGACCCAACCTAACAGAAGGATCCTTGTCGGCAGCCATGGGTTGCTTCGTCCAAGGGTACCTTGTAGACCTGGGGTGAGTGTTTATCTAAGGGGACAAATTTGAATCCACCTCAGCTAACAGAGGGCTTTGTGCCCTATCGATCATATCCTATTGATTCATATCTCAAAGATTTGATGCCATTGGGGAGCATACGGGCTCTGGCCATAACCATAATATAATTGTGCCATTTGGCGGCGACCACCTGGTTCAGAGGGCCCCGAATCATAACCGTTTATCCTGCAGTGCCATTTGGTGGCGAAACTGCCGGTTAGAGGACTCGTACCACGTCCTTGCTGGCAGGAGATTGTTTGAGAATGGATCCTAGTGATATTTTCGACCAGGCATTAGCTCTTTGTGAGCTGAAGTATTTTTTAATTTTTCCACCTCGGCAAACTGTTGCGGAGGATGGATGAATTTTGCTTTAAGTGGTTTGATAGTTGGATTTCAATTTTTAAATATCTGGAGTTGAAAAGATTTTTGGATTTTGGGATTTTTTTAGAAGATTGGATTTTGTAGGGAATTTGGGATTTTGGGAGTTTTGTGGAGTTTTGGATTTTGTGAAATTTGAGATAGTATTTTGAAACGATCTGTGTGGACCCCTCCGGTTGAGGCTTGCATTCAACACGGCCATCATCGGGGTGTATGGGGTCATTTATATCTTATTGATTTGAACTTTGTCGACTCTGTCTAGTGATTGATAGAGGATCGGGTTTCATAGGTTTTATGTCTTTGTTAGTGAATTTTCATAATTATAGGCCTTGAAGGCCTAATATGAACGCATTAAAACAAATATATATGTTGTCACAACTGTATATTTGTTTGATGGTTCGAACCCTGTCGACTCCTATTGACCTTTATAGAAGGATCGGGTTCGAACCTGAATTCACTCGTTGACCCGCGCAGCATCCCTAGACGTTACGTGTGTACCAATAACACGCTCGCCGGGGCCCATGCGGGTGTTTGGGGGCATTTTATAAATATTTATTGAACCTTATCAACTCCTATCTACTTGCTTTAGGAGGATCGGGTTCAAATTTATTGACCCGCGCAGCATCCCTAGGCGTCACGTGTATACCAATAACACGCTCGCCGGGGCCCATGCGGGTTATGATTACATTTTCCCCTTTTAGTGTACCTATGTGTATACAAATTGAAGTGCACACGTGCAGGGGTATTCTTGGAATATTTGTGCACGTCTTCTGTCCGCTTGCATGAAAGTTGCGGATCCGGTGGCGTTATATGATCTCCACAACTGTTGCTGGTAGGCGGGTAGATGTTTTCATTCATAGATTGGAGTTGACTTCAGGATACTGCATTTACTGAAGTCTTTCTACATCTACCCACGAGTGACATGTTTTACATATATCTGTACTCGTAGAGAGATTGTATGAATTGCAGATCTTTCAAATTTGTTTACAGATGTTGTGTGTATTTGTTTCCACAGGGAGTTCACTGTACTTATGATTACTGTTGCTATCCACAAATATTATATCATTTACCATTGCTCGTAAGGGATATTCATGTTCACTACAATCTCCTAAATGTGCTTACAGGAGAATCATTGTACTTGCATCATGTCCACTTTTCACCAATCTCAGGTGGTATGATGTACTTGCTTGTAAGGACGGATCTTCCACTATCAATTAACAGTGTTGCCATCTCCATCTTGTAAGGATTGTCGTAGGAGTCTATTACACCTGCATCGTGTCCACCTTTGCCATTCATAACTTATTTATGACGATGGGTTCTCCACTATTGATCTTCCAGCGTTGCCTTCTTCTATCAACATGTGTTACTTCTTGTATTGGAAGCTCCAGTAGTGTATGTAGGATACACATATGCATTTGCAACCATCTATTATCCTTGTGGGTACAATGCATTTGACCTCGTAGGGACTGTTGTGAGAGTTCATTGTATTTACATCATGTCCACCTTCGCCATTCATAGGTTTCAATGATTGATGTTTGTTTGTGATTGTTCGAATGCTGTGAATTGACAATTAGCTATTGCTTGTATGCACCGAGGTCTTTTTGTCAATTGATAGCGTCGTCATTTCCATTCATATGAGGACTGTTGCTTTTGCAAGTACATGTAGGAAGTACTTATACATTTTGTAACTTGATGATATTGCTTGTAAGTTAGTAACATCTGAAAGTTCTCCACCACGAGTTCCCTGTTGTTCTTTGCAAGTTCAAATCCTTGCTTGATGTTGCACAGTTTGAGTTCAATGTAGACTTGAATCAAATCCTCATTTGAGTTCAAATCATATCTAAATTATGCTTGATTAATATCCCAATTAGTCTCAAGTTAATGTTCAAGTTCGAATTGGGTTCATATTCAAGTTCAACGTTCTCTCAAGTATTCGTTGTAGTTCATTTGCAAGTTCGAGTGCGGTCTCAAGTCTTGTTCTTTTGATGTTCAAATCAGTGTCATTTCAAATCCGAGTCCAGTGTGAGTCTTCGTTGTTGTATTCAAGTCAACTTCAAGTCCTTGCTCAGTTTGAGTTTAGTGGCTTGTTCAAATGATTCAAGTTCTGCCCACTTGATATCCAAATCAAGCACAAGTTCCTTTGATTGTTCAAGTCACGTTTGCATTTGAGTCTTAACTCAACTTGAGTTTAATATGAAGGTTTGTTTGAGTTCATGAGTTCAGATTCAATCCAATCAGAGTCCCTCGTAATCCTTGTAAGTTCAGTTCCATATGGTTCATTCAACTCCCTCGTTTCCATTCATATGAGTTCAAATTGAGTTCAAATCAAAGCCCCGTTCTAGTTCGAGTCCCTTATTTGCTTGTTGACTTGAATTCAAATCCTTATTGTTTGGTTCAAGTTAAAGTCCAGATTTGAGTCTCTCGCTATCCAACATCATCTGATTTTAAACTTAATTTGATTTCTTCTCGAGTTATATTAAAGTTCACTTAAGTTCGAGTTCAAGTCCGGGTCCTCTATTGTCCAAATATTATTCAAGTCAGGTCTTCTGTTCACCCGAAATTTCGGCAGCATTCCGACATCTCCCCCAGTTAGGGGAAATTACGGAAAACTGGGCCTTTCCCACCACGCTAAGAAAAGCGTGTATGGTAGGTGCCCTCTTTCGAGGACACCGCGGCCGTGTAAAATCTTCAATCCCCACCACGCTACGAAAAGCGTGTATGGGTCTTCGACAGTACCTGTTTGAAAAACGCAGTTATTTCCCCGCGAGAGGGTACTTATGAATATCCCCTTCTCGCCATAGGCGCCGCACCGGGTTCCCTTCCCACCACGCTACAAAAAGCGTGTATATGCGATTTGCCGGTGCGCCGCGAGTGCCGAAAAAGAGATTTTAGGTGATCACCCACTTCGTCGTAGACGCCGCACCGGGTTCCCTTCCCACCACACTACGAAAAGCGTGTATAGGCAGTTTGCCGGTGCGTCGCAAACGACGGAATGAGCTCTCGAAGTGATTACCCGATTCGTTGCAAGCCTCGCGACGCACTTCCTCCCACCACGCTAAGAAAAGCGTGTATAGGTGGTCGTTTTGTCGCGCTGCGAGCCTCGAGGCGGGCTCTCGGAGTTTTAGGGTTGGAGGGTTATACCTGACGACCGGCGGTGGTTCGTGGCACGAGGATCGGGGCAAGGGAGAGCTTGCTTGCTTTTCTCTTTTTTTTTTATTAATTTTAATTAATTATTATTAATGACTATTAATAATAATTAAATATAGTTAAAATGATTAATTACAATTAATTTAATTAACTATAATTAATTAATACTAATAACGATTAATTATATTTAAAGATAACGAATTACAATTAATTCAATTAATTATAATTAATAATTAGTAATAATAATTAAGTATAATTAAAGTAGTTAATCACAATTTATTTTAATTAATTATAGCTAATAGTAATTAACTATAATTAAAGATAATAAATTATAATTATTCCGATTAATTATAATTAATAATTATTAATAAAAATTAAATAGAATTAAAATGATTAATTACAATCAATTTTAATTAAATATAATTAACAATTATTAATAATAATTAAATATGATTAATAATGATTAACGGTAATTAATTTTTAATTTATTATATTTAATAGTTATTAATAACAATTAAACATAATTAACATAATTAATTAAAAAAAAGCTTAAACAAGATTAGAGAAGGAATTAGGTTAAATCCTCCTCCCTACAGTAAATCCCGGATTTATTAAATCTTGTAGTGTAGTGGATTTGCGGGGTTTAGCCGAAGAAGCGTGTGAAAGGCAAGGAGTTACCCTCACAGCAGCGAGCTCGCGTTGTTGCTTGCGAACAGACAGGAAGGGAAAGTCGTATGAGGTGCGATTCTACAGAGAGGGGGATCTGGGAGGCGTCGGCTAGAGAAGCAGGAGGAGGCGTCGAGTAGAGGTAGGGATTTCACTCTCTCTCTCTCTCTCTCTCTCTCTCTCTCTTTCTGCGTGGATTGACAACCTACGAACAAGCAGGGGCGGGGGATCGGCGAGATCAGCAAGGCAGAGGTCAGAAATGAAAGAGAGCTGTACGGGGTCGGTCGTCTGCTTGGGCTCGGTCGACTTCGGCAGACAAACGGGAGGCGGAACCGAAAGCAGCGACGGGAGGCAAAATCGGTATTGGCCTGTGGTTCTGGCGTCGGCTCTTGACTACAGGCCGTGGGGAGGAGTCGAAAGCTTGCGAAGTCGAGGTCGGAGCGGGATGTCGAGGCCGGTGTCGGCTTCAGCAAGCGGAATGATAGGAGCTGGAGTTCGTTGGCAAGAGGGGGTCGATCGGCAGGGTGAGGATTTCGGCTAGGTATGTGGGAATGCTCCTCCTTCCCTCTCTCTCTCTCTCTCTCTCTCTCTCTCTCTCTCTCTCGTGGGAGGTAGCGACGGAGGTCGTGTCGGAGAAGGAGGCCATGGTCTAAGGCAGAGGGACTTTGCGAGTGGGAAGAACAGCGTAGGAGGAAGGTTTGCGTATGGGAAGTGGATGAATGCCAAAAGGCTTCGGTTCATTCAGTATTTAACGACGAGAAAAGCATCTAGTTGGCACGCGATTTGAGCAGGAATTACGCATGATGTCCTGAGACGACGCCGAATAGCAGGGCATGGCACTGTAGATGCGGCGGAAATGACTTGAGCGGGATCTGGGTATGGGTAGCGGCAGAGCAGGTAATCATTTTCAATTTTTTTTTGTTTGACGTGGCATAGAGGTCAACAAACTTGAATCTCATTAGAATAGGATGCTTAAGCATAGCATCGGCCAAAGATAAAGACTAATGAAAATTGTGGCAAGAAAGAACTTGATTCCCTCCCAAAGGAAATTCTTCTCAAACAAAGTGTATTGGTTCATCTCGAAGCACATCATAAGGGGTGTCGATGAGGTAAGGTAGGATCAAGTTCACATGGCTGTCGGGAGATTACGGGACGGCTGAACAACACTGAAAGGATGGGTTAAACAATAGTGTCAAGAAGATTTTGGTCATTTTGTTATGGAGAAATTTCAACATGACAGCAAGGGGGCCCTATATGAGTGATCTCAAATTGATTAGCTTTGATGTATTGTTAATCTTGGGCGAAACAGACTCCATCAAGTAGTGAAGGCAATGTCCATCAAATAGCCTCTTATAAGAGTTGAAGTATTTGATTTTGAGTCCCCTCTATCCTGTGATCATGATCCTCCATGGGCATCCCCGAGGGGGCCTTTTTTAACAAGATTATGATTTCCTTGATTAAAGGACTTGTTCCTAGATTGATGAGTGCTAGAGTGAGTGGCTTTGCTGTTGTAAGCATTATGCCTGTCGGACACTAGAGAGGTGTTTATAGTGGAATGATATTTCCCACATATAAGGCCAAACTATTATGTATTAAAAATTTGTGATTATAGAGTGTAAATTCAATCTTAAGGTTAAACAAGATTTCGCCCACAAAAAGATAAATATGCTCACAAGAAAAAAAAAGAGTTTTTAAGTGGAAAACCCAAAAAGAAGAAAATTATATGGTCTAGCACAGTTGAAATAATCCACTATATGAGTGAATATTAGAAAAATCAAATCTTCCTCCAAACTGGAAAAACCGAGGATTACAATGTACGAGTTCTCATCTTGGCCTCCTATGAGAATAATGAAAATAGTGAGGCATAGCATGGGATGAGTGGTGTTAGTGTTGAACAACAGTGGAGTAAGAAAATTAGGCAACAATGGTAATTGGCATTAGTTGTGGCAAGCAATAAAGGTCTGGTGATGTAGTCGAGCGATGACAGTCAAACAACAGTGGTCGGTCAATGGCAGTATTCGGGCAATGTCGGTCAAACGAGAGCATTCGAGCAATGATAGTCATTGACAAAAATCAATGAGCAGATTTTTAGTACTCTTTAAATTTGTGAGTTCTCTCCCATTCTCAAATTGATGTAGGACTACGTGCTTAAAATGAATGAAATAAGATTATTGCACGATTTCTTGTTTAGAACATTAATGATACAATCATTAGCTATTGGAACGATAAAATAAAACAAGAGACGGGTGCCTACGTTTAGGCCAAATCACTAGCTAAGCACTTGGACAAACAAAATATACTAGAAATTCAACAACATGCGTAATGATAAGAGTTCATTCAAAATCCCTAATCTAACAATAAGATTAGAAAGCATAGAAAATCAATAACTCATATCCTACGTTTACTAAGCTTTGGCAAGAATTAAGCGGAGCGATCCCTTGCGTTTCTGTCACTACCTACAAGGTTAGAAAACAAAGAGAGAATTGAAAAGAGAAGAAAAGTCAACCCTTATGTGGAAAGGAATCGTCGCCGAAGGAACTCCTTTGATTTGCTAATGGTGTCGGTGATGATCTGTAGAAGACGATTGATGTAGCCTTTGAAAGGAAACGGTGAAGTAACTGGAGGGATGGCGGGTGTGAATCGTCCGACGGTAGTCCACCATCCTTTGAATCTCTGACCGTCGATTGTATCAACCAAGGGGATGTGAATCCTCTCGAAGTACTAAACCCTTCGTCGAAGAATGGGGAGCGGAGTACGTCAATATTGTCTTGGTCGTCAAGCACTAAGCTCGAATCCCATGGGCGAACCTCCATTCATGCTTCTTATGGAGGAAAAAGGAATGAAGAAGTTGTTGGCTTGCTGCCCTTAAAGGTTCCTTTCAAGAGAACGATGATTTTCCCTAGGAGAAACAAGAGGGAGGGGCTAGGAGTGGTGGGCGGACAAGGTGGAGGTGTTGGGAAAGTTGGTTCAGATTTTGGAGAGGTAGGGTTAGGGTTTGGAGATGATTAGGGTTTTCAAATCTGAAATTATTCTCAGATTTTGTTGGAATTATGAAGGAATTAGAAAGGAAACTAGGAGTTAATGAGAGGGGGGGGAAGATTTGTGAGGGAAAGAGAGAGGAAGAAAGAGAGGGGAGGCGGCATAGGTGAGGGGTCGGCGGCTAGACTAGGGTAGGGAGGGTTAGGAGCAATTAATTAGGTTTCCTATTTGATATTTAGGAAATAGGAAAGATTTGAATCAATCCTATTAAATTAAATCTAAATAGAATTCAAAATAGGAAACTTTCCTAAAATAAGAATTATAATTTAGGCAATGATTTTGAATTCAAATTAATTTGAATTCACTCATTAATTGGGTTTCCTAAAATATAAAACTAATTTAGGAAAGAGTTAATTGCACACAAGAGGGGAGGAGCAAGGGGAGGGGCCGGCGGTGGGCTTGGCCGTGGGGTGGGGTGGTAGCCGAGAGGTAGTGGAGGGGGAAGGGGATCGGTTTGGGGAAGGGGAAGGAGGGGAAGGCCGTCGGGTAGGGGAAGAAAGAGAGAGGGAAAAAGGAAGAGGGGGGAAAGAGAAGGTAAGAGACCACGAACCCGGACTTCTTCCTAGGTTGGTGGGTGATCCGCTCTCCCTCTCCTAGGGAGTTCTCTCCAATGCTCTCAAGCTCACACAAGAAGACAATGTGCAAGAATTTTCTCTTAATAATCAATCATTAAACTTAAAAGATACATAGAGGGGCTTTAAATAGCCTCACATAAAGACACAACATAAAGACGACAATGCCCTCCGGGCTTACAAACAATCTACCCTTGCATAAGGGGTAAAACACGGAAATAAAAACATAGAACTAATGAAAGAAAACAAAGACACAACAAGACTCAAAAATATAAGGACTCGATCGTGGCCGTAGATCGTCGGCCACGTCTTCGATAAACTTTCCATGTCGAGATGTCCTCATCACAAATCCCCTTTATGCATGAAATGAGGCCTATTTATAGATTTTTGTCGTTGCATTTTAACTATTTCTACCAAATTCCCCAAACACTCCATCAAACACCTTAAAATGCCCCATTGATCATTTGATATTTTTCCACCAATTGAGTGTATTAAAGAGATCAAAATTGGGCAATCTTAGGCTTCTTTGATTCATGTCTCGTTATGATGCATGTTTCGACTATTAATTTGCTAAAAATAGATTTCAAAAGGTGTGATTTTGGAGGTTTATAATACAAATACTTGCAGCAGCATCTCTGCTTGATTGGGTGGATTTTCCGGTGATGTGTAACTAGTAAAATTTAATAATTTCTGTTTAATTACTTATTTTGAATGGTTTGTAAATAATGATAATTAGATCTTTATATATTTTGTAGTAGGAGAACAAGAGATTTATTTTCTTACTAGAACATATATAACGTGTTTTAGCTAGATCTTATACTTGGTTGTAATTTCATGTGGTGCAAGTGAATTTTATTTAGCTTTTGATATGATGTGCACATGAATGAGATGTAAACAAGAATGAATAAATGTGATGTCAACCGGAAGAAAAATAGAAATGCATCTACTTATTGACTCTATAACTCAAATTTTGTGATGGTCTAGCAACTATCGTGGTCATAAATCAATAATTGGAATTATTCTACTCACCAAATTTGCATCAACATTTGATTTTATTCTCGTCACTAAACTAGAGATCATCGGAGTTTTAAATTTGTTTGTGATAACTTTTGCAACTCAATTACTATTAGCATTTCAATTATGAGAACGTGGATGCACTCCTAAAAATTTTGTCAATCACTATTTTGTGTCAAACTTGATGCAAAAGCTATCATTGCAAGAGAATGTTTGTGATGCATTATAAGCCCCACATTCCTTATAATTATCACGTAAATAGTTTCTTCAACAATTTCACAAGGAAACTAGCGTAGGATTTGCAAGAAGTTTAAATGAATTCTATAATCCATGATAGAATTATTTAAAAAACCCAACCATCTTCTAGTCAAAATTATGAAACTACGGACTAGCCTAAAGTGCAAAACCATCTTAGAATCCCCAAAACATTCTTACATTATTAAGAATTTACAGTGCTTAAATAGATGATGTCATTTGCCAAATTATGAAAAAAAAAAAACATAAAACATGCAATCCGATATGTTGTGCAAATTGAATCATTTAAGGAAATCATGTAAATAAGATGAGTGGTAGGCACATTGATCATTAATTAATAGTGGATCCATTATTCTTTTCCTTCACAACACTAAAATTTTAGAAGTTATAAAATGCTTTTGAAGTTCAGCGATTAGCTACAACAAAAGTACTTAGGCAAGCTTAACAACTACACAAATGAAAAGTTTAACAAGTTTTAAAGTGTTCGATTTTGCATTAACGAACAAGGAATAGTTTAGCTACAAAAAGAACCAGCAAGCATGACATCAAATACTCATCAAATGAGACATTAATAAAGTTTAGGCTGTGAAGATGAAAGAAAAAAGCAAGTGATAAACAGAAAAGAAACGAGTTTTCAATCAAGTATTTGGTTCATGTAGACATGTACATTACTGCTAAGGGATATAAGTAACGGGTTCAAATTAATTGCTACAAATCTCAAAATCTACAATCGTTTTAAGATAATTAACCAAAAGTTGAAGTTTTATTTCAATCTTAGTTTAATTTATTTTATAACTTTGAGTTTTAGTAGGGGTCTGCAAGTAGATATTTAGGATCTTGGCTATCATGAAAAGTGTGATATGTATTAGGATTCTTAGATTCTTAGTCTACTATTGCCACAAAAATTCTTTTAAGTTTCCCTTTATATGCAACACTTTATGAATGGTCATCAGAACCGCTGCTCCAAGCTGAGTGGCTTTAATAAGCTAAATTCATAAACTTATATGAAAACTAAATGAAAAGGGTGTAATGCCCCGAACAATACCCACAAAAAAGAAATTGCACGAAGACCAGGGAAAAATACACATGCAAACCATATAGAATCTATAATGAAAATTAAAAGGTAAAACAAATTTCTGTATAAGAAATAGCATCGATAGCCCTGTTGTCATTACTAAATAACCGGTGAAGAAAAAAATCAGAACAATCGACACTGACCACTATGAAATGCCCTGAGCTCCTCGTCCTCTGGGGCATTTGTCAATTGCTGAATCCGGAAAAAATCGACGATCATCTTCTGCAATTGCGGGAACCCTGAGAGACCAAAAGCAGGATCAGAACGCCTAATGTTGCCTTTAAACATCTAACCAAAATCCTAACGAGAACAAAATAAGCATATCAATGTGCATACTTCTCACTGTTCTCCCGCCGGTGCAGCTAGGACAGAACCAGGGCCCTACGGGAACCCTGACCGCGATCGGCCTGAGGCAGTAAAGGTGGTATCCCATATCACAACGGTCGCAGAGAACGAGCTCGTCCTCTCGTTCGCCTGATCGGCACTGCTCACACCTGATATACGAGTAATAGTCTTCGTTGACGGGACAAACAGGCTTCGCCGTTCGCATTATATCCCCCATGGGCCTGTATTTCTTTCCGCTCTCCGGCGGCGGCGCTTTAGTCCTCTTCCGCACGCTTCCGTTTGATCGAAAAATATCATCTTCCTCACGCAGCATATTTCAGAGAAGAGAATTGCTCTGGGCGATTCAGCAACCCACCACAGCGACAGCGTCGTTTGTATTTCGTTGAGATCGTAAAGCTTTCGTTCTCATGCAGGGTAGATCCTGAAGAGAGAGAAAGGTGAGAGCTGAGAATCTGGGGTAAGACTTGAGAGAAGAGCAACAAATGGTGTGGATTCGAGACTGAGACAGTGGTGTGAGAGAGAGAGAGAGAGAGAGAGAGAGAGAGAGAGAGAGCTGGAAGCGGGAAGACGAGGGCGGAGCGGCGCAGGCACGAACCAACAAGGTGTGCTGACGTGTAACTTGGCCGACTAGCCTTGCCGTTTCACAGGCGGAAAAGCCGGTGTCCAATTCTGATGAAATTCATGGTAGCTTTGAAGCTTGCGGTGGATTTTTTTATTTTTCATAATTATATATTAATTTAAAGTTAAACTTTTGAGTCAGCAAAATATTATTCTTTTCGATTCTCACTTTCACTATATTTTCAAAGGTTTTTTTACATGACCATTTGACTGTAATATATTACATGTTATCAAATGAGGTGAGAGGCCACCACTAATGGGCTGCTTTATGCATATTAAGGAGGAGATGTCATTCCATAATTCAAGCAAGATTTTATTTGGAATAGTTTTTTATTATTTCTTAAAGTAATTTTTTAATATAATTTTTTTTACTAAAAGCTATTTTAAAAAATAATAAGAAAATCGTCCCAAACGAAGCCTTGTAATAGTTTTCTTATTGTTTTCTAAAGTAGCTTTTAAGTATAAAAATTTTTTAACCTAAAATTTTTTTTACTAGAACGCTACTTTAGAAAGCAATAAGAAAGCTGTCCCAAACGAAGCCTAATTTGATTGGGACAAAATCCAACGAAGTTCATTATTTTTTTTCGGATTGAGAAAATTTGAAATCAATTCAATAGCTTTCACATTTGCTCCAAAATTATGATCGTGCATAGTTGATTGAGATCTGCACTACTTGGTATAGTTTGTGGGCTAATGATCCTTATCTAAATCTTTTTAAGTCACCCTCTCAACATTTCGATAAACTAATTCTCATTCTTTTTACATCTCGCCAATGCCCTGCCTTCTCAATATTGATTCTCACATGTACTCGAGATATAGGTCAACCACGAGCTAGCTCATCTATATCTATGTTTAACCTATGAATGAAGAGGATTGACATTGAGGCAAGAATGACCAAGATGACTTCTCGACTCCCTATTCACGCATGAACAAAATTGTAAGTGAAGAAAGCCTTTAGATCACTTACTAACAAATAAACTCATTAAAATAAAAATGAACAAAAAAAATATATAAGTGGTTCGATAAATAGTCTGCTACTATTGTTGAGGCATAAAAAAAATTTACTACATGTGATGCTTACATCCCTCCAAACACTAAGCCTCTCCCTTTTAATTATAGAGCTTATTTCTGTATGTAATGGCCAAAAGTCTTGTTGCGTCCTGGAGTATTCACGGCGGTAGAGAAATATAAAGCTTAGCGTCTTAGCATTGTACGAAAATCCAGCACACAGTTAGATGAAAGAGAGAGAGGGTGTAATATTCATATGAGACACCAGAGTTTTTACGTGGAAACCCCTGAAAGGGGGAAAAACCACGGGGCCTGACCCAGTTTGAATGAATCCACTAGTATTTGCGATTGTTTACAAACGAGGTCCTCCATTTTGGGGAAAGACTTGGCTTGATATCGCCAATATACATCATATAGAGTGCATTACATGGTGGGAATTAATATATACACATTTTCTAGGTCGGCTGACCATAGTTGGCAGACGACAGAGGTCAGAAAGACCGTACTTGGCGGGAGACAGGGGTCAGAAAGACTGTTGTTTGGTGATAGAAGTCGAAAAGACCGTAGTTGACAGACGTTGTAGGTCAGGGAGACCATAGTCTGAGGATAGAGGTCGGGAGGACCTTTGTTGGTCAGGCGACGGAGGTCGAAAGGACCATAGTTGACTGATGTTGCTGGTCATAAAGACCATAATCAGATGACAGAGGTCGGAAAGACCTTATTTGGTGGGGCGACGGAGGTCAGAAGGACCATAGTCGGCTGGCATTGGAGGTCAGAATGACCTTAATCTGATGTCAGAGGTCAGAAGGACCTAAATTGGTAGGGCGACGGAGGTCAGAAGGACCGTGGTCGGCTAGCGTTGGAGGTCAGAAGGACCTTAATCTGATGTCAGAGATCAGGAGGACCTGAATTGGTAGGGCGATGGAGGTCGGAAGGACCGTGGTCGGCTGGCGTTGGAGGTCAGAAGGACCTTAATCTGATGTCAGAGGTCAGGAAGACTTGAATTGGTAGGCAACGGAGGTCGGAAGGACCGTGGTCGGCTGGCGTTGGAGGTCAGAAGGACCTTAATCTGATATCAGAGGTCAGGAGGACCTGAATTGGTAGGGCGATGGAGGTCGGAAGGACCATGGTCGGTTGGCGTTGGAGGTCAGAAGGACCTTAATTTGATGTCAGAGGTCAGGAGGACCTGAATTGGTAGGGCGACGGAGGTCGGAAGGACCGTGGTCGGCTGGCGTTGGAGGTCAGAAGGACCTTAATCTGATGTCAGAGGTCAGGAGGACCTGAATTGGTAGGGAGACGGAGGTCGGAAGGACCGTGGTCGGCTGGCGTTGGAGGTTAGAAGGACCTTAATCTGATATCAGAGGTCAGGAGGACCTGAATTGGTAGGGCGACGGAGGTCGGAAGGACCGTGGTCGGCTGGCGTTGGAGGTTAGAAGGACCTTAATCTGATATCAGAGATCAGGAGGACCTTAGTTGGTGTTCCGATATAACTTTGAACATCAGGTGATTCTTCGACGAAAGTTCGGACCTCAAGTGAAGGTCCGGCAGGACTCAGGACGTCAGGTGGTGGTCCGGAGAAGAGCAGGGCCTCAGGTGGTGGTCCGGCGAAGTGCAGGACCTCAGGTGGTGGTCCGGCGAAGTGCAGGACCTCAGGTGGTGGTCCGGCGAAGAGCAGGGCCTCAGGTGGTGGTCCGGCGAAGAGTAGGGCCTTAGGTGGTGGTCTAGCGAAGTGCAGGGCCTCATGTGGTGGTCCGGCGAAGTGCAGGGCCTCAGGTGGTGGTCCGGCGAAGAGCAGGGCCTCAGGTGGTGGTCTGGTGAAGTGCAGGACCTCAGGTGGTGGTCCGGCGAAGAGAAGGACCTCAGGTGGTGGTCCGGCGAAGAGCAGGGCCTCAGGTGGTGGTCCGGCGAAGAACAGGGCCTTAGGTGGTGGTCCGGCGAAGTGCAGGACCTCAGGTGGTGGTCCGGCGAAGAGCAGGGCGTCAGGTGGTGGTCCGGCAAAGAGCAGGGCCTTAGGTGGTGGTTCGGCGGAACTCCGGCGTCAGGCGGTGGTCCGGCGAAACTCTGGCGGTGGTCGAGGAGGAGCGAGGGGGCAAGAGCTCTCTCTTCTTCTCCTTAGGAATAGGTGTCTTTTTCAAGAGGAGAGGGGGCTCTATTTATAGATTTTCGTGAGTGGCATGGCCCATAAATAGGTGGAAGATCAGGGGTAGTTAGGGAGTGGTTTGAATGGACGGCCGATCTTGAATCCTTTGATCATAGATCGTTCGCTGGACATTTGAAGGTCTTAATGATGTCGGAATTTGGCGATCTTGGGCTCGTTGAATTCGTCTCGTCGAGACGCTCGATTCGACTATAAGCATGTCATATTTGGAGATCGTTTGGTAATCCAAATTATGGTTTGAACCTTCCAATAGTGCTTCGGACTCTTGATTTGGACCCATTTGGGCTCGGATTGGGTCGAACTTGGTGTCGTTGGGTTCGTATTTCCGAGACGTTCAGTTTGACTGTAAGTTTACTGAAATCGGAGTTTGGATGATCCCAATTTTAATTTCGGAAGTTTCCAACTTGATTTTGCCTCAAGATTCGTCCCCGATCAAGATAATTTTTTGATGACGTATCAAGTCTAATAAAACATCAAGGTATATATAGAGTGTTATTAGCTTTAGAGATGGCATTGTGGTAAACATGTTAGAACATTGTGTTGAGAATGGCTCCTAAAGTGGCGAATGCAATATTGTAGCATCATGTTAAAGTGGTTGACGATTATTACAATCACGAAGGAGAATGGCATCTAGTTGGCTTGAAAATTAGTCAACCCATAATGGCATGTTAATTGGGTGACTCAGACATAAAATAGTATAATGTAAATTACTTATTTGATAATAGCTCTAGACAACTGACTTAATCTCACTCAATGGTGATTCACTTGACATGATTTGACATAAATTCATATTACCTGGTGCCTTCCTATGAATAATTCTGATTAAGTTCTATAAATGAGGCGTCATATTTTACCTTTCTCATCCAAAAAATCAAATATATAACTTTGAGGAGTGAAATAAGATGCCAACTTGAGTATTAAATTAATTTCAATTACTTGCATTATTGATATACTTTGGCATTTTATAATTCTATAATGGTAGATAAATGCTGGGTGGAGTTTGAGTTAGCCCCAAAGATAAAACAGGAACCTTTAGCAAAGGCAATAACTATGGCAAAGTTATAGACCATAGTGGTGGCTATCCAAACAAAGGTGGCAATGGCAATGAAGGTCACCCAACTTAAAGTAGAGGCAGTAGTGGTAAAGGCCATTTAGCAATAAGAGGAAGAGGCAAAGAAAGAAGCCACAAGATAAAGAAGGAATATATAGTTATGAGGAAAGCTTGGCAAGAAAAAAATATTACAATGACAGTCAATGCATAGGTTGAGGTTTTGAGGGACCAATTCGAAGTGGAAATCCATGTAAGATGGTGGTAGAAGAACTTGCCACCCATGAAGTGCTGGTTATGGAAGCAAGAGCCCGCAACTAGAAGAGGAAATAGTTCAACAAGAAAGTAAAGTAGGCCAACCACACATGAATGTAGCAATGGGAGAATATATAGCACTCTTGAAGAGAAAAAGAAGCGAAGTGGTTTCATTTATGAGTATGTGGGAATCATGAACAAAAAAGTGTCACCCTCCTTTAATGTATTGATTGTCTTAGATGCAATAGAACCAACAGGTAGCCTAGCAGTGCAGGTTCTCATGTAGTATTCACTTTAGTACCTCCAAAGAATCACAACAAAATCATAGGTTATGGGTTTGAAGATGTCATATGTGACATTAACTACCTATTGAAGGACAAACTCTTGGCAAACATTATTGACTAAATGGAGGCATGAGTTAATGCCATTAAGGTAATGTATGTCATGGTCCTGAAGCTATAGAATGAGAATAAAGTTTTGAATAACTAAATTTAAGACTTGAGCTAAATGATGGATCAGATGGAGATCCTTCAGATGGATTGCACTATACAATTTAATGATTACAAGTCAAGTGTCAACCACCTAAATAGGTTGATTATAAAATAAGCTTAGACATCCCAAGGTGACAACAACGTTAAAAAGAGAATGATCCCCTTTTCAACCACCTTAGGTCCACTTGAAGGGGTTACTATCCATGTAGACAATAGGTAATGACTAATTATTCACATTAACTTAATGAAACGATTGTTTAGTCACTTGTGTCTTACTAATTTGATTGCTATTCCAATTGGAATTTAAGTTAGCTTGATAAATCTCTTCAAACCAATTGAATGTAAGCTATTTGGGTATTCGAGGCATAATAATTAGTTTTCCTAGCACCCATAGGAGACGTAAGAGCTACTAAAATTTCATTGGACCCAACCAAAGCTTAGGTTAGCCCATCTTGACTTATTGAGTAAAATAGGTTTAATTAGCCAAACGGGCTTGATGTTAGACCTAATTAGCTTGGCCTAAACCTTTCTTAGATTGCCTTGAACCATATATTGAGATCCCTTATTTGGGCTAGCCTAAATCAAACTTAACATGGTTGGGTTTTCCTTAAATAGGTGTACCACAACTTCCCTAAAAACAACCAAAGCATTCTAAGCTAAATTACCAAATTTAGTATTAACCCAACTTTCTTTATTTTACAAGTTAATCTCTAAAACATTATATCCTTGATTAAGTTGAGCCACAATAACAAGAACCCTAGGAACTATCCCTAAGCACCCAATATTGAGTAGAGACTGATTTTTAACAGTCAAGTCAATTGCACTCAAACAACAACCATTAGCCCTCCCAAAACATTCTATTAAGTTAAAAATTCTTATATGTGCAAGGAATCCCCCAAAGTGTTTTTAGCCCTCTATATAACTTATCAAGCATTATCCTATCTAAGAGAGAGAGAGATAGAGAGAGAGAGAGAGGCTGAAAAATGAAAGCCACCCATCTAAAGTTTTCTTGCATCATGAGGAGATGATCCATGGTACTAGAGCTTACTAAGAAGCTCATGTTCAATTAATTCATTAAATAAGAAAGCTTATCGCTAAAGGATATTTTGAGCTCATTTTCTTTATAAGTCGAACACAAACGTAGCCTTATTCGACCATATTTGACTCATAATTGGCTTGAAATAATTAAACGCATAAATAACATATTAAATTTGTATTTTTCAATTGTATTGATTGATTAGCAGATAAGTACAATGCTAGCTATTCTACTATTATATTAGCCTTGTTATTTATTTATCTTTTTTTTTTTTGAAATTAGGAGTAGTACTCAAACACACACACACAAACCTACACGAGACTCAACCCAGAACCTCTTAGTTGGGAGACAAACTCCCAACCAACAAACCAAAGAGAGTTATGTTATTTATTTATCTTCATTTATTTAAAATTAGCTGATTTTAAATAACTGAAAATGAATTTATCTTCATTTATATAAAATCAGTTGATATTAAGCTCAAATTCAAATGAGTTCAACACGAGTACGTGAAAATTTAAATGATTCATAAAATAATACAAAATAAACTCATTCAAATTTGGATGATTTACACTGCTATAGTAATTGATAAAATTTAAAAAATTATATATAGCAGTTACTATTTAAATAAGAAAAAAATTAGTCCCATGCCATAAAATTGCCAAATTAAACAACATAACCTTTTTTTCACTTGCCGGATAAGGCAAATAGACAAGTCGTTTCACCTAAACCCACACATCCATGGCCTATATTTTGACTTCAATAAATATTTGTATCCATCAACATCATTTGTACGTCAGAAAATTAAAATATTTATCTATAAAATATTACACAAAATATATTAATTTTATAATTGCGTAAAATATGCTTAGAACTCAGTTATCGAGCCTTATCTTTATTTTTTATCACCCTTTGACTTTTTCTACCTTTAAATAATTAGAATTCTCCCACCAGCTCTTGACTCCTGCTTGCTTCTCAAACCGATGACACTTGCTGCGTAGACAAACGGTAGTCTGCTTATTGAATAGCAGATATTTTATTTATATGTCCCTCGTTTATTTAATCCATATAATATCTTCATAAATATAAAATATATTTTAAAATTATATTTTAACATTTTTTGGGGAAAATATTTTTTTTTATTTAACTCATTATGGAAATGTATAGAAATTAATGAAATTCAAATTAATTATCAAACCAAACACCAAAAATAAACTCTTTTTAACATTGCTAACGATAGCCTTAATCCTCCCCCTCCCTTTTTTTCTAAGTTTTTTATCACTTGTCCAGCCTATCTCCGCATAGACCAAAGCCCATGGATCGTAACCTCTCCCATCGGCGAGAGCTCCAGCTCCAGGGGCCGCGTCCTTCTCCTCTCCGAGTCAGCAAAGACTCTCACAAGATCATGAAACCGTCGCCGCTGCCGCAGCAGCAACGAGAGCCGGTCATCATCTACACCATATCCCCCAAAGTCATCCATGTTGAACCCGCCAACTTCATGGGCCTCGTGCAGCGTCTCACAGGCCCAGACAGAGCAGCGGCTGACCCGCCCATGACTTCCTCCGCGGCCCTGGAGCGGCCTGTTGCCATCCGGCCTGGGATTCTGTTGCCGGTGCCAACCTCGCTGCCGCCGATACCGCCAGCTTTTTTCTCATCGTCGTCACTCGACCCGAGCTTCCAGAGCTTCTTACACGATATGAGTCCGGTGGGCTTCCAAGTTGGCAGGCCTTCTCATGGTAACTTCGATTCACCTAAGTATATGGGTCTATCTCCTGGTCATACGGCCGGGGATATCTTCAGCCAATTACTAAGGTTGGAAGATGGAAAGGAGGGGACTACATCCATGGAGGATGAGAGAAGGCGTGTGCAGTCATCATAAAAGAGGTACCTTTGAGGCTGAAGCTTCATCTTTTTCATAATTTGTTTGATTTATTTCAGAGTTTTGGAGAGAGTAGCTGGCTAGAATATATATCCATTGTTTGCTGTATGATATTGTCTGTGCTTCTTATTCTTTTTATCAGACCCATTGATAGATCAAACAGGAATATTGATAGTTGAATTGGTGATTATCATCTTGTTTATAATTATGGGGTGGTTATGCTGTTGGTGATTGTTGTATTACAGATGGAGTTGTAATTTATAGAGACTTTTGTTTCATGTAGATTAATAGAAGCCTGAATGGAGTTGTTTAAGTGAGAACATATTCTGTGAGTTAAAGGAAAAAAAAAACGATTCTTCTTCTTTTAGATTAGCTGAAAAGTAATTTATTGAAGTCTTTTTTTTTTTTGGGGGGGGCGGTAATAAAGTGGTCGAAAGAGGGAATTAGTCTAACTCTCCAATCCATCTTTTTCTCACTGGTTTTTCGTATAGGTTTGACTCTTCATTGTTGAGTAATTTTCTTCTTTGATATGGTCGGCTCGCACACAACGTACGCATATATTAGCATGGATTAAATTCATCAAATTTGAATCAGATTTATCAAGTCAATGATTATAAATTAGCCTAAAATTTTATAATTAGCACAAAAAATAGCCAATTCTCGCATTTTCCTTCGAGAAAAATTACCTCCTTTAGAGAATCAAGAAAGTATTCACATTGTAGTTCACTAGAGCTTAGCAATTATTTAACATTCCCATGCTCTTCCAAACATGAAATAGGTGCATGATGAATCCCTTCATCACTTCACGACACTTATATGAGATGCTAAATGTATAGGATTTGGATCTTTCCAATACCCATATTGTGCTCACTCATATCCTCTGAGAAGGTCCATTTCGATATGCTTTTAGCCTACAATTGTCAATGATGTTGTCCAGGTTGCTTGAACTTGCTGTCAATCACACCAATGAGGAGTATAACCATGTGATTTTAGGTTTATCTTCTAATCTGTAAAAGCACAGACGAAACCAGCCGCCACGTACGGAGCCTTAACCGATCACATGGCATAACGCATCACAGCCATCCACCTGTAATAGTACAAAGAAATCTCAGCCATACATGTATACTCATCCAGCTATAAATACAGATGTACAGATAGCAATTAAGACAAGGAAATGAATACAATAGCTTTATCATTTTAGCCCTTTTCTCCTCTTGTCGTTTTCCTCTAGTTACTTTCTTTATGGTATCAGAGCTTCATTCAGCAAGGACTGAAGATCACAAGCAAAAGGTAAGAATCGTAGAAAATCATCTATGGCTCAATCTTCCTCTTCTCAGATAGGAAATCCTTCGACAGATCTAACCATTGATTCCTGCATAATACCTGCTTCATTGAAATTCGTCATTTCAAACATTAAAACCATAGTACCCACCCAATTATCAAATGACAACTACGATCCCAAGTAACCAAACTACTCACTGCAAATGGATTTGCTAATTTCATAGATCCCAACATCTCCCCACCTCATCGTCTCCAACAAACCTCAGATGACCAAACTATTACAAATACCAAATACACAGAATGGGTTCTGATTGATCAGAACTTAGCAGCTGCACTTTGCTCAACTATAGCCCCAGCTATACTACCGTATGTACTTCACCTTGATTCAACAGCAGCTATTTGGGTCACTATTGAAAGAAGACTGCAGTCTTCTAACAGATCAAGAGTAATTTAACTCAAAAATGAATTACACAACGTTTCAATGAAATAGAAAACCATGGCAAAGTACTTAAATGAAGTAAAACTCTTGTAGACAAAATAACAGCAGCAAGAGCAACAATAGATAAAGAAGACATAATTCTTTATACACTCAATGGGCTACCACCAGCTTACCAGTCATTCAAAAGCACCATTCACATAATGGTACAGCCCCTGAGTCTCGACGACTTATATGCATTTTTGATAAGTGAAGAGATCAATCTCAACACAGAAGCAGCCCGACATTACACCACCCCTGATCAGAATACAACCCTATACTCTTCAACAGGAAGAGGGAGAAGAGGACGAGGCAGATTTACACAACAATCTGTTCGATCCAACAGCACCAGCAACAATCAACCCACACTCATGTGTCAAATTTGCAACAAGAAGTGTCACTTAGCTACCACCTGTTGGCACAGATTCAATATAAACTTCACCCCTCCTCAACCAAAATTCAATACTGCTTTCAATGCTACAACTGAGAAGCAAAACCCAGACTAGTACTTAGATTCCATAGCAACATCTCATCTCACCAACGACATCAACAGTCTCACACTAGGTGAATCAATGCCATACCATGGAATAGATAATATTATCATTGGAGATAGAAGTACAATGCCTATAGCTCACACCGGAGCTGGAATCCTACCAACCCCCAACAGTAAGCTCCACTTATCAAAAATTCTTCACATACCTACTCGATCTCACAATCTTCTTTCCATTTATCATCTCACAAAAGATAATAACCTCGCCATTTCATTTAATGCCTCTGGTTTTCATATCAAGGATATCAAGAAAAAAAAGCGTTGCTACAGGGTCCAAGCCGTAATGGGCTTTATCCCATTCCAACTCACCCAAATACTCCTCAACATCACGCCTTCTCAGCAACTCACAATTCCCAAATTGCAGCACTATGGCACAACAGGCTTGGGCATCCTCACTCCAGAACCATGGCTATCATCTCCACCAACAACAAACACCTCCATATACCTAGTTTTTCTGCTTTATGTCATGCATGTAAGGTCGCTAAAGGCCACAAACTGCAATTTCCTACTTCCAGTTCTAGATCTAAACTACCCCTTGAACTAATTCACTCCGATGTATGGGGCCCGGCCCCAATCACATCCATTCAAGGATTATGATATTATGTTATATTCATAGATGATTACTCTCGTTTCATTTGGATTTTTTCATTGTTATGCAAATCTGATGTGCCCTCCACATTCATAAACTTCCACACCATGATAGAAAAACAAACACAATACAAAATAAAACAGTTTCGATCAGATGGAGGAACTGAATATGTAAACCAGAAGTTACAATCTCACTTACAACGCCACGGCATCATTCACCAAATTTCTTGCCCATACACCCCTGAACACAATGGTATTGCGGAAAGGAAACATAGACATCTCATTGAAACAACAAGAACCTTACTCAACATAGCATCAGTATCATACCATTACTGGCCAGATGTAGTACTTACAGCATCCTATTTAATCAACCAGCTACCTTCCCACACAACTCACAATAAAGCCCCATTACAGTTGCTTTACAATAAGACACCTGATTACTCCACTATAAGAACATTTGGATATGCTTATTTCACATGGATTCCCCCACCAAACAGACACAAATTAGCTCCAAGAGCTAATCAATGCGTTTTCCTCGGCTATTCTCCATCCCACAAAGGCTACAAATGCCTCGACCCAAATACAAATAGAATCATCATTTCCAGACATACGACCTTTCATGAAACCACCTTCCCATTTGCCCAAGCCACATCCAACACCACACCTCCACCTGACATCAACAACAGCCCTTTTCTTCTAACCCCAACCACCCAATTCACCCTCCCATCCCCAAACAGAATTTCTCACAGCCAACCCAATATTCCTCTCACCCATACATCCCACACCCCAACCACAGTTAGACCACTCTCATCCACTACCCCCACTCACCCATCAAACAACATTTCTCCAGAACAACCCACCACAACACCCCACATCATACCACCTACCTCAACACACTATATGACTCAAAACAGGATCTCTCAAACCCAAAACCATCCTAAACCTTCTACACCAACATTCCCAGACTCATGTTGAACAACTCCCAGATCCCACAACCTATCAAGAGGCAGCAAAACACCCCCACTGGAGACAAGCAATGGATACCGAATTTTCAGCTTTGCAACAACAAACGACATAGACTCTGGTTCCACCACCACCCAACACTCCCATACTAGGCTGCAAATGGACATACAAGACAAAACTACATTCAAATGGATCGATAGCACGATTCAAGGTCAGACTGGTAGCACTGGGCAACAAACAACAACATGGAATCAACTATCTAGAAACTTTCAGTCCAATAGTCAAATTCCCAACCATTCGCATACTACTTACAATTGCATTTAATAGGCAATGGGAAGTCCATCAGCTGAATGTAGCCAATGCATTTCTCCATGGACAATTAACAGACACCATACACATGAAACAACCTCCAGGATATGAAGACAAACAACACTCTAGACATGTGTGCCTTCTTCACAAGGCCATTTATGGACTCAAGCAAGCCTCTCGGCAATGGTTCGCCACTTTCTCAACATTCCTTCAACAACTCGGCTTCCATCCCAGCAAAGCAGACCCATCACTCCTAACACTCTCTAAAGACGATTCCCAAGTGTACTTACTCACCTACGTCGACGACATTTTGTTAATAGGTAACAATCCTTCACTTATCTCAAGCATCATATCGCAACTGCATAACCAATTTTCGATAAAGCATCTTGGCACAGCTAATAATTTTTTTGGCATACAAATTACCTCCCACGAAAAATCCCTATTTTTATCCCAATCCCAATATGCACTATCACTCCTCACCACAGCCGGACTTCAACTCTGCAAACCTCTAACTAACCCATCATGCACCAAACCACCACCAAACATACCTCCAGATCCTATACTCAATGATCCTTACACATACCGGCAAATCACAGGATCATTATAATACCTCACAATCACCAGATCTGATATTGCCTATCATGTAAACCTACTCTGTCAACACATGCATGACCCACAACCCTACCATGCATACCTTCTCAAAAGATTACTCAAGTACATAAAAGGAACAACATATTACGACATTCCCATCTCTCTGGGACAACTTCAACTCCACTCATACTCAGACGCAGACTGGGCGAGCGATACATAGACCAGAAAATCCACATCAGGCTACTGCTCTTTCCTTGGCACCACTCCTATCTCTTGGAGCGTCAAGAAACAACATATCGTGGCAAGATCATCAACAGAAGCAGAGTACCGAGCCCTAGCTTCGGCCATCACCGACATCATCTGGCTAAGACAGCTACTACAAGACTTCAGAGTACCTCTATCTTACCCAACGGACCTTTACTGTGACAACACTTCCACCATAGCTTTAGCTCACAATCCAGTTTTTCATGCGCGGACTAAACATATAGAAATCGACCACCATTTCATCAGGCATCAAATACACTCGAACATCATACGAGTCCAGCCGATTAGCACACGAGACCAGATCGCCGACATTCTTACGAAGCCGCTCCCCACCACGCGCTTTCATCTGCTTCGCACTAAGCTCCGAGTTCACAGGAACCCCTACGCTTGCGGGGGGATAAAAGCACATACGAAACCAGCCGCCACGTACGGAGCCTTAACCGATCACATGGCATACGCATCACAGCCATCCACCTGTAATAGTACAAAGAAATCTCAACCATACATGTATACTCATCCAGCTATAAATACAGATGTACAGATAGCAATTAATACAAGGAAATGAATACAATAGCTTTATCATTTTAGCTCTTTTCTCCTCTTGTCGTTTTCCTCCAGTTACTTTCTTTAATCTGCCTTATTCAAGACTCACATATGATCCTTAGTGACACTTTTGGGAGCACTGGAGAAAGTCGCTTGATAATCGATACAAGTTGGTTGAGACTTGAGAAGTTGCATCACTATTTTGACCACCAAAAGCAATCCCATGGCTTCCGCCTTTAGAAGCAAGATAGGAACCAATCAACCTAAGACCCTTCAAAAGAGTGTGGCCACCTTCATAGTCATGGGATGCAACCTATGCCCCTCATTGAGTATAACTTGTGCAAATCATGGATGTAATATGTAATAATGGATACTTATGTCAACCATTATCAATATACATAATGTTGAATGCCTAAGACTTGTCAAAGTATTAAGTCCTTCATAAATGTCACATCATTATATGATGAATTGTTACCACCTTTTTGGCTTAGTCAAAGAGTTGATTCATGCCAACTAATTAAAGGAATTCATCCTTACTAATCTAAGATGATGTGGTGATAAGACATTAATAGAAGAAAAAAAACAAAGAACATGTTCCAATATTACATGTTTTTCGTATTGATTGCAAGGCAACCATTCTTGAAGAAGCTAGGGCTAAGGTGTTAAGGAAAGTCTCAAATGACTCAGATCAGGAGAGGTCCATGCTGTCTATATCTCGATTTCATCATCTTCTAAGATTTATATTACCATTATCCACTATGACCAACCATCAATCGCACAACCCCAACAATGACTCAATCATCATTATGTTGATATTTGTCAATTATCATATTGATAGGATATTTGATAGGCATGGGGAGTTTAAGGAATATTTTTTAACATTTTTTTATCTAGTAACCCGCGAGGGTCGGATCCGGGTTGAAATTCATGACCTTTTTGCAAAATCGGGTCGAGTTAGGATCAACCCGTTTGGACTCGAGTCATTTTAGGTTGGACCCAAACCCGACCCGTTTTGACACATTACATGTTTTGGATCAAATTAGTCTAAACTCTTCTTGATTAGCACCTACTGCTAGGCTTCAATATGGTTTTTCTAATGAACATAGGGAGAGTGAAGGCTAAATCATATTGCATATTATTTAAGAAAGGTCGACCAGTAATACACAACCTATAGTCAATGCGTCCATGGTGTACGATGTCATCGTTTCTCAACAATTTCAAGTTAGCATACTACAAGAAAATGTCTGTTTTTCGACGTATATTTCCTACTAAAATCAGTAAATTTTCAGTGGATTTCCGATGGTGAAAGCCATGCATGGCAGAAAATATTCGTCGAAAAAATTTAAAAAAAAAAAGAAAAAAAATCCGCTCAGCCCGCGCCTGCCCCCACTTCCCGCGACGGCCCGCTAAACACCCGGTGGCCCGAGTTGCCACGCCCACCCGGCCTGCCTGCCCACCCATGTGTGACACCTGTGAGGTTCAAACTCTGCTCGTCGGGAAGGTCTTCAAACACTCAACCACTCCGCTGCAGAGGAAAGTGTTTTAACTATTACTCTTTTATATTTAAACTAGAATTATATGAAAATTAAAATTAATAATTAATTAAAAATAAATAATTAAAATTAATAGTTAATTAAAATAAACTATTAAAATGAGTAATTAATTAAAATAAAATATTAAAATAAATAAAAAAATTAAATAATAATATTAAATATTTAATCAGTTTAGTTAAATATTTAAATTAGTTAGTATTATTAGTTTATTTTAATTGTTTATTAGTTAATTCTTCTTTTTAAGTTACAAATATATAATATATTTCAGAATTTCTTAAAATCCACTGGAAAAGTTATCGGAAAATCCGTCAAAAGTATTTCTTCGCAAATCCACCGGAAAAACACCGAAAAATTTGCCGGAAAATCAATCGGAAATATTTCATCACAATCCTCAAGAAATCTATCAGAAAGCAGCGGGAAAATTGCTCGTCGAAAATCCGCCTTTAATTAGCATTTATCCTTGTAGTGGCATATCGATGTCTTATGACAAGGCAAGATTTCATCACCATTTGTAAAGATTTAATGCAATCCCATGTGTGCTACTTGAAAAGAAGTGGAGAATGTCTAAAATTAGGTGTTATAACTTAAAGCAGAGATAAACTGCCTTGAAACATTTGAGATTATTTAAGCAGTCACTATCTCAAATAGCAACCCAGCTAACAAACTCTGTGCCTCTTTTGACCCAATTCAAGCACAGAGAATAACTCGATGACACCTTCCAATTGACATAAATATTTTTGACTTGGTACACATTAAAAATACCATGCGTTGATACCAAATTAAAAACAAATACTTAATTGTTATATGAAAATACCTACAATGAGCAAATACAAAGAACACATACTAGTATAGTAAAGAAATCAAGTAATATATTTTCTTTCATAAATTATTGATATAAAATGTGTGATAACCAAATTATAAAGTTTAATATCACAAAGTATCATTAAAAAACGCTCAATAAAAAAACTATATTTTAATTAAAATTGCATTTCCACATATCATTGAGTGCAGTTCATTGTCAATAATAAAATAACATAACATTAATCATTGAGTAATTTTATAAATGCCAACATTATACTTTCTATTAAAGCATACAGAAAACGAATCATTAAATCCAGAAGGACACGTGTAGCCTCAGCATTAGATTCTTGTTTACCTATCTTATTTCTACATGTGTACTCTCTCATTTATTTTCTATATATACATAGGATTGTACATTCAATAATTCATTAAGATAGCTTTACCTTTTTCTACATATCTGCTGTCCGTTTCTCTCTGTTCGCTCAGCTACAAGAATAGTTCAAGAACTGTTCACGTTCTACATGGTATCAGAGAAGTAACGATCCTCAGATCATACCTGATGGCGATGTCGGCAACGTCTCAAGTTGAAGATCATGCAACTTGATCAAGAAGAGGTGAACACCAACATCATCTCATCTTCCCTGAAATTTCTTGTATCAAACCTGAAAAATCTGGTTCCCACTCAACTCTCTTCCGACAACTATTCTCTTTGGAAATCCCAAATCCTTAAGCTTCTTAGAGCAAATGGTTTTTCAAAATTTCTTGATCACTCTATTCACTCTCCGCCTCCACTGCTTGAGCAATCTGGTGGCTCTACCCTTCCCAATCCCGCATATAAACAATGGTTGCTCACCGACCAAAACTTGGCCGCTGCCATTTGCTCCACGATCTCTGCCTCGATTCTTCTATATATCCTGAATCTTGACTCTACCTCCGCCATTTGGGCATGTCTCGAAACAAGATTCCAATCTATAAATCAGTCTAGGGTAATTCAACTCAAGAACGAGTTGCACAATGTATCCATGAAGACTTCCTCAATGACGCAGTATTTATCCGAAATCAAAACTCTCGTCGATCAAATCGCCGCTGCCGGCTCCACCGTCGATATGGAAGACATCATCCTTTATATTTTGAAGGGCCTCCCTCCTTCTTACCAATCCTTTAAAACCTCCATCCGAACCATGATTAATCCTATCAGCTTGGACAACCTCTACTCTTTACTTTTAAGTGAAGAAATCAATCTTGCCATGGATGCATCTCGCACCACGAACGGTCCCAATCCCAATCTTTCTCTTTATTCCTCTCGCGGATGAGGTCGTCGATCCCGTGGTCGTTTTCCTCAAAATCATCCTTCTAGTTCAAGATCGTCATCTACGGATGTTGTTGTCTGTCAAATCTACCTCAAGAAAGGACACACTGCAAACGACTGTTGGCATAGAGCGAATCTGCAATATACTCCTCAACCGCGAACTGCCACCACCCAAGCTCTCACTGCCACCTCCGAACACCAAAACAGCGATTGGTACTTAGACTCTGGCGCTTCATCCCATCTTACCAACTTGCTTGACCGCTTATCTCTATCAAACTCATATCAAGGAACATACTCGATCACAATTGGCGATGGTCGGTTGGTTCCTATTGCGCACACCGGTGAGGGTATTTTGCCCACACCGAATCATAAGCTTCCTCTGACTAAACTTTTACACATTCCCACTATTCATTATAATCTTCTTCCGATTTCTAGATTGACCAAGGATAACAACATTTATATTATGTTTGATCAACATGGTTTTCAATTTAAGGATTTGAAGACTCATCAAACTCTGCTTCGTGATCCGTGTCGTGAAGGATTATACCCGATCCAAGGTCCTCGCAGCAGCCCATCCTCCTCTGCTCTCGCGGCTATCATGTCCACTGCTTCAACATGGCACAACCGCTTGGGTCATCCGCACAAGACTGTTCTCAATATGATTTCCAATTTAAATCCTAGTCTCAAAATACCTAGTTTCTCATCTGTTTGTTCTTCTTGTAAACTCTTCAAAGCGCACAAACTTCTATTTGAACAATCTACAAATAGACAAAATAAGCCGCTTGCGTTAATTTACTCAGATGTTTGGGGCCCCTCGCCCGTTAAATCTGCACAAGGATACTCTTACTACGTTATATTTGTGAATGATTTTTCTCGCTATACATGGATTTTTCCTCTTACTCATAAATCTGAAGTTATGAATATTTTCATTTCATTCAAAAATTTAATTGAAAAACAAATCTCTCACGATATAAAATGCTTACGTACAGACTGCGGAACCGAATACCTCAATCACACACTTCATAATTTTCTCCAACAAAACGGTATTCACCATCAGATTTCATGTCTGTATACGCCTGAGCAGAATGGGCTTGCAGAATGCAAACACCGTCACATTACAAACACCATGCGAACTCTCATTCAAACCACCTATGTCCCCTATCATCACTGGCCTGACACTGCTTTAACCGCAGTCTACCTCATAAATAGAATGCCATCCAAAACATCTAACATTTCTCCCTTTAAACTCCTATACAACAAAATTCCATCCTACTCACATCTTCGTGTTTTCGGCTGCGAATGTTTTCCATTATCCCCTCCGCACAGTCACTACAAACTTCAATCCAAAGCCAAGTCCTGTGTTTTCTTGGGCTACTCGGACGTGTACAAAGGCTATAAATGTCTTGATTTGGTTACTAATCAAACAACCTTTTCACATCATATCACTTTCAATGAGCATTCATTCCCGTTTCAAAATCATGTCATGCCCTGCACCTCTACTCCCAGCAGCACAAATCCTCTTCTTATTCCCACATCCATAACTTCCTCACCTTCCATTGCAATCAAAACACCTAGATCCTCTATGGCATTTGACATCTCTCAAATGAATTCCCCGCAGTCCATAAATATTCCCACCCATCTTGTAGCTCCTCCATCAGCTCCCGTGTCACGGCATCCCATGGTAACAAGACGTTAAACCGGATCTATAAAGCCTCGTACTCGTCTCAACCTTATCCATCAGAAAACCAACCCCAACAACCAATCTCCTCCTACCACTTATACTAAAGCGGCAAAACATTTCGAGTGGCGCAAAGCCATGGCTCATGAATTCTTTGCGCTTCAAAAACAAGGCACATGGAGCTTAGTTCCACCACCTCCAAATGCTTCTATCCTCGGATGCAAGTGGATATATCGAACTAAGCTTCACTCTGACGGATCCATCGTGCGTTTTACAACTCGTCTTGTTGCTCTCGGCAACAGGCAAGAATACGACATCGACTATGAAGAAACATTCAGTCTTGTCGCTAAGCTTCCCACAATTCGCATTCTTCTCACTATAGCACTCTATCACGCTTGGCAAATCCAACAACTAGATGTTAAAAATGCCTTCCTGCATGGGACTTTCTCTGAAACCGTCTACATGTCACAACCTAAAGGCTTCGAAGACTCCTCACATCCTAATCATGTCTTCCTTCTGCACAAAGCTCTTTACAGTCTAAAATAGGCCCCCCGTCAGTGGTACAACACCTTCACCACGCATCTCATATCTCTTGGATTCTCTCATAACAAATCAGGTCCTTCCCTTCTCATTCGGAATCAGCCAAACTCTGCTATTTTTCTTCTATTTTTCTTCTTATATATGTTGACGATATTCTTCTCACTAGAAACAATCCTTCGGCTATTTTCCAGCTTTTACAGAACTTACACACTAAGTTTACCATGAAACATCTTGGAACCGCCAATTCCTTTCTCAGCATTCACATCAGCTCCAGCCCCAATCACTATTTCCTCTCCCAACCACAATACGCAAACTCAATCCTGCAAATCGCCAACATGACTCAATGTAACTCTTTAGCTAATCCTACTTGTACCAAAATTCCCCAGAATCTCGTTACAGATCCTATTCCCTCCGATCCTACAATCTACAGGAAAATAACAGGTTCCCTTCAATACTTAACCATCACAAGACCCAATATTTCTTACTCTATCAACATCTTATCGCAACACATGCATAATCCTTTGCCTCAACATGTTTATCTTCTTAAACGTCTTCTTCGGTACATTCGTGGCACGTAGCATTTCGGCATTGCGATTACTAAATATACTCTCAATCTCACATCTTTTTCGGACGCTGACTGGGCCGGTGACCAGGTCTCCAGGAAATCTATAACTGGTTTCTATTCTTTCTTAGGTACCACGCTCATCTCCTGGACGGTAAAGAAGCAACAAACTGTCGCTAGGTCCTCCACCGAATCCGAATACAGGGCATTAGCTGCAGCCACGGCAGACACCCTTTGGCTTCGTCGGATCCTAGCAGATTTTAGAGTTCCGTTGGACAAACCTACTGACTTACACTGCTACAACACTTCAGCTATCGCCCTCGCCAACAATCCGGTCTATCATGCATGAACTAACATATTGAAATCGACCACCGGTTCATTCGTGATCATATTCAAAACAACAACATTCGCCTTCTTCCCTTAAGCACAGTTGATCAAACTGCTAACATCTTCACTAAGCCGCTGTCCACACCAAGATTTCTTCAACTTCGGCTCAAACTGATGGTCACTGAAGATCCATCAGCTTGCAGGGACACATTAAAGCATACAGAAAGCGAATCATTAAGTCCAGAAGGACACGTGTAGCCTCAGCATTAGATTCTTATTTACCTATCTTATTTCTACACGTGTACTCTCTCATTTGTTTTCTATATATACTTAGGATTGTACATTTAATCAATAAGACAGCTTTACCTTTTTCTACATACCTACTATTTGTTTCTCTCTGTTCGCTCAGCTACAAGAACAGTTCAAGAACTGTTCACATTCTGCACTTTCTACTTGAGCTACTAAAAATTTCACAAGAGATAGATAATCTTTAACATAACAATATAAATTATTGAACATAAAGATGTATATCATGGTAGTGTTGGGTGCCTGTGGTCGGGAGAAATTATTCTGCGCGGATGTTGAACGCCGTCCGGAGGCCAACTAGAATGAGCCACGTTGGTACCGCGGCTCAGTACCGCTCGGTACAGCGGCTCGGTACCGCTCAGTACCATGGCTCGGTATCGTTGACGTGGCTCATTCTGGTTTGTCTCTGGACAAAAGCTGTGTTCGGCATCCACACAGAATAATTTATCCTGTGACAGTCACATTCTACTTCAATTTAAAAAAAACAAAATATCTGATATAATTTTAAGTATGTCAAGAGCTTCATAAAGTGTCTTTCCTTGGTAATGGAGAACCTGTAAGTGCATGTAAAGTGAAACCATGCAAATTAGAACTATGCTCAGCATGAATTAAATGAGAACGTAGGCTTTAAAATGATTACATGAGAAATATTTCATAAGATCCACATCTTCTCAGCAGTAAAAGACTCTAATTCTGTGCCGAACTTGTGGATCAAAGAAAAGGATAACTTATATGACCTTGTGAAAATTTATATGTATGTTCATTGATTATTCTTCAACACTAATAAACTACAACTAGTTCATTGATCTGATCAGCTATCTCTGGACGAGTTCTAATTTGCCGGAAAAGACATTGGGTTTCGAAACACACAGTAGTAGTAGTACTTTACTGCGACGCCGGCCGGCCAATCCATCTTCTACAGGTACTCATTCAATGCGTATCAAGACACCCTATGCACAGTGGGCAACTGATAGTTCTGCTGTGAATGTGAAACCATCGGCACTGTCGACTTCATCTTTGGCAATGCTGTCGTCGTCTTCCAGACATGCAACATCTTGCCTTGCGAGTGTCATACCAGGATTATGCTATCCCAGCTAGAAAATCGTTCGAAAACAGTGGCTATTCCATCCACGTAAGAACGCACCATCGCGCCCTATGGCATCAAGGTCTGCCCAACGTACTTTGGCTGGCCCTGGGGATATTACTAAACCACAACGGTCATACAGAATGAGATCATTGCGATTGTTGACCAGGCGGGTTGGCTGTCATGGGAAGGCAGAATGCAGCCTGATTCCATAAACTTTGTCAAAAAACGGGCCCTGGTGCGAAAATTTTGGGGGCTTTCTTGGCTCGATCAGGACAACAAATATATGTAGTGGCTTTATTCATCAATGGAGATGAGTGGATACCGGCTTTTGGCTTTTGGCGTCCCCTTTGAGTCATGCATACTTGCTTGTATTGGCCCGTGAATTAACAAATTGATCAACCTAATTACATATATGAAAGAATAAGGATAGGCCATACAAGGGTGGATCCAGCTTCTTTTTTCAGGATGTGTAAAATTTTAATTAATTAGATGACAATAATAATAATAAAAAAAATAGAATAATAATAATAATAATAATAATAAAATAAATTTTTTAAAGAAATTTAATCAACATAATGCTATAAAATTTATAAGAGTAAATTTTTATCATTTATTAGCAAAGACGAAATGTTCGGAACTGTGGATGGATGGGCAAACAGTGCAAGATGGGTCATATTATGGCAAAATTTATTTATTGGGGGGGGGGGCGGGGGGGGGGGGGGGGAGGGGAGGGGGGGGGAGTAACATAAGTGGGGATCCGCCCATAAGGCCAGGATAAATTAGCCAAATAGTCCAAACTAAGATGGATAATTTTTACATGGGATGCCATGCACATCAATATATATATGGGATGCCATGCACATTTCAATATATACATCAGAATTCTAATTTTTATATTCATAGGTGTTTTATGAAGTAATTTATTTATTAATTTTTTGCGAAATTTGAACTCTCCTTTATAGGCTTTCAATTTGTGATCATAGGTGTTTTATGAATTATATTTTTCTTGAAATTCTATTTTGAACTATTAACATTATTTTCATATATAGAAAGTGAGAGAACTACACAATCATATTACTAAATTTTTCTTATGGCAGCGTAATAATTTATGCAGATATATTTTAATTTTTTAAAATGTAATAATTATTTTTTATATTTTACATATTAGTCAATTAACAAGATCATATGTTTCGCTTATTTTAAAATCAAGTGAACTTATCTTCTTTTTTTTTTTTGTAAAATTATAGTAAAACTTTAGGTGAGTAACATTTAACAAGTTAGTTCCAAAATTTTGGTAAATTTTACAAGGTATGGCAATCCTATTAGCAATCCATAGGAGAAATTGCCCAATACAAATTCTAAAGCAAACTATTGTAATCATTTTACAACGGAACAATTTGTTGATCAGTTGAGTTGCGATAGAAATGTTTGTCTTTTTATTTTTTATAAGTAGCTTATTTATTACAAATGTTTTAGTGCCCATAACGAACACTACATAGTACCAACAAAAATTATTCATGACAGTTAGAACAATTTTTTTTATAAATAACATGAACAGTTTAATAAAATTCCATTTACTTAGAATTATTTTTGGTCAAAAAATAGATGTTAAGTAAATTCTTAAGAAGTTCATCTTCTTATTAATCAGTCCATAGAACAAAATAAAAAACAACGGATCACTTTATTGATTTGAGGGAGAAAAACTATAAATTTTTTTTGAAGTAATATTTAATTAACAATGAGCCGAATATAATGATGTTAACTTACAAGAATTTTTTTAGAATGTTATAAATTTCGCACATCAGAAGGAAAAATTATTCTGTGCGGACTCTCAACGCGGTTCTACGTCCGGACTCCAATTAAATTAAGATACGTGAATTTCTTAAGGCCCGACGACCCGACCCAATCAAACTATGAAAATTTTAAAATCGAGGCAACCCACTCATTTTTTATGTTAAAAAAAAAAACTAGTGAAATCTCTCAAATATTTCGGGTTTTTGCGGAATAAAATTTTTGATGGCTGCTAAGAAAAAAAAACGAGAAACAGGCGATGAAGATGGAGATTAGTTTGGAGGACTTTGCATTCTCTGCAGAGCCATTGAAAAAGAACAAAAAAACTTAAAAATTAATACCTAATAATTTCTTTTCAATATATATTATGAGACAATATACATTTTGTTGAGCTTAATTTTTCAACAAAGAAATATGTCATAACGGCAAATACAACATAATTGTGTTCACCTTCAAGGCATATAAAGTTCTCAAATAAGCCCAAATACTTCAACAAGGAATTTATAAACTGGGCAGCAATGGTTTATGCTTTTTTTGTGATGTTTCATACATTCACTTAAAATATATTCTTAAAAAATTTCTATGTTGAATGCTGCAAAAACGTATGCTTCTGTAAATCAACTATGTAAAATTTTATGTAAAATGATAATTTTTTGGACGTTTTTAAAAACCGGAAATTGCTTCCCTGCATTCAGTTGAAAATGGTTTTCACTCCTTAGTATTAGCTCCTATTTAAATTTTCTCTGGACCGTGCTTCTACAGCTTAGTTACGTGAAAAATATGCTCCTTTTTATAAATTCTATCATGAGCTATATTTTCAATATAACTTTTATTATTATTTATTTAATTTTTATAAATTATATCAAAATATTTCAATACAATTTTTTTATATAATCTAAATTGTTAATATATATGAGATGATTAAGATAGATATTTATATATTAGAATTATGCTAATTTAGGCTAAAAGCTAACCCGTTATGCAGACAAGGAGATCACAAAAATATCTAATCTCACACACACACACGAGATATATATATATATATATATATATATATATATATATATATATATATATATATATATATATATATATATTAATGATTTTTTTTTTGACATTTAGATAACGGGTTAATTAAGATAAACTCATACATACATCATATATGTCATACTCAAACCCAAAAGCTCTTAGTAGATAGCCAAAAGTCCCAACCAAAAGGCCAAGAAGAGCTGCGTTATATATGGATGGTGAATTATACTAGCATGAATTGCATGGCAGTGGAAAACCCATGCACACAAGAGTCTTTTATGCACTACTTTCTCTCTCCCTCCTCATTTATGGATGATTGTATGATCTTATGATTTTATATTATTGTTTAGTGTAAAAATAATTAAAGGTATTTGCTTGTATCCCTTCAAAGATTTTACTAACATTCTATTAACTAAGGGCGATTAAGATAGAAGACTTTAGCGAAGTAGGTAAATGAGAGCACTTTACAAACTAATTAGGCTTTAGATGATGAACATATGAATCCTCTTGATAGAAATTTCCAAATTTTTACCTTCGTTGTAGAGGAGTATTTGCAGCCCATATAATTGATAAAGCCCATCATTAATCGATATCTACCCAAACATAGCCAGCAGCGGCCCACTCGCTTCCCCAAGTCGTTGTCCCCACAGACTAACGATATTTTTATCGGGCTTTTTGATGGATCATCGCGGCTTGTTTTATTTTTAATGTTTTAATTAAATTTTAGAAATTCTTTCTCAACTATTACCTAAGCTTGAATTATATGAAATTCATTATTACAGATACTTTTGACTCCAAGATCTAATATGTTATCATAGCAACAAATGGCTATTTCTAATACTAAAATTTCTATGGCTTCGTTTGGGACGGCTTTCTTACTGCTTCATAAAGCAATTTTTTAGTAAAAAAAAATTAATTTTTATAGTAGAAAAATTAAGGAAAAAAGAAAAACATTGTTGCTTGAAAAAAATGTCTCCCTTAACTCTGAATTGCTTAAATAAACAACATGGAAAATATTGATAATAAATTAATATCATTTAAAATATAAATGACATTATTAGATCCTTTTATAGTCTTCAGGTGCTACAGAGAGCACTCTCTATAATATTCATATGCCAAATATGCTATATATTATATCTATAGAAGGAATATAAAAATACAACTTTATAAAGAAAAAGAAGATAATTAGATTAAAGATTCTTTGGTTACTTAGATCTAAAGACACATTACAGTCTATTGGCTCCTCTCTTAATTAGGATGAACTAAAGGAGTATCAAAAGATTAAGATTTCATTTGAGACAACTTTCTTATTATTTTCTAAAACAATTTTTTAGTTGAAAATTTTTTTCAACTAGAAATTTTTATACTAAAAAGCTGCTTTAGAAAAACAATAATATAATAAAGCTGTTCCAAACGAAGCCTAAAATTTAGGCATTGTTTGGGACATCTTTCTTACTTTTTTCTAAAATAATTTTTTAGTACAAATTTTTTTGTTCAAAAACTTTTTAATATTAAAAAACTGTTTTAAGAATAAAATAAAAAATTATCTCAAACGAAGCCTTAAACTAAAATAGTACAAGGAGTATAGTATATAGATTACTAAAATAAGTACAATACATTATAAAAAGTATCATTTAAAACACAATTACTGAACTTCACAAAAGCAAACCCTATAATGTGAAATAGGTGTTTCCTCATTTTTGTGTTCACTGTAAGTCGCTTGGCCACTCTGATTTGAATTTCCCTGTGCTACATTTTAAGAATGATGTGAGTTCTGTGAAGGTTGCCAATGCTGCTTTGCCTCCGGCTGATGATGGTGTTCGTCTTCCTAACGTTGGCCCTATTTCAAATTTGGCTGATCTGTCTCCTTTTGATGGTCCTCTTAGTCATTCTTCTAGCTTGGTTGTGGGCGGTCATAACCCGGTTCCTAACCCCCCCCCCCCCCCCCCCCCCCCCCTAATGTTCCCTTATCTATTACTTTGCATCATGTGAAAAAGGAAGATGCGAGCCCCCTGGCTATTTTAGGTTTTGTTGTTCCTATCGGCAGTTTGGTTGACATGAATGTTGAACCTCTAAATAATGCTCCCACTGTTGTGCCATTGGTGAATTGTTCCTATTGAGTTGATTTCTTCGGAAGATTTGAATGCCCATGTCATGGGCAAGTGTATGGATCATAACGATTGGCTGGATGGTTCTTGTTCATCGCAATGTGGGGATGTTGGGGCTCACGTTGACCCTATAGACGATGATGTGTATAATTTGGAAGTGAGCCGTATTGTCCAGAAAGAATTTGATGGTGGCAAGCGAGCCGGAAATCTAAAAAGAAGTAATTGAGTGGTGTCTTTTAATTTTTAATATCGGCTGATTGGTGTTGTTGGGTGTCTTGTGGTTTTGATGGCAAGGCTGTGGGTTATTGGCTTTTATTTTCGGACTATGATGAGGCAGACTTCTTGCACGCACCTTTTGGAAAGGCCATGACTTGTTTTGGCAACCTTAGTGGATCCTTCTTCTGTGTGTTCAAGGGTTGCTTTTGTATTAGAGTTTTCTCGCTGATGTTTATTCTTCCTCCAATGGATGGTCCAAGCCTGGCAACTGAGTGGTGATTCTGAGTCCGGCACTTAGGATTATTTATCCTATTCAGTTTTCTTTGCTTTTTGTCGGGAAAAAAAAGAACTATAATGTGAAATACTTCAGATTTCTTGGGTCATAAAAGCATAACTTTATTTGATCGCATATAGATTTTCCTCTTAAAAACTATTTATTTACCTAGCAAACTCCATTCTTTTATATGTATGCTGCAAGCTTTCCCCTTTATGCTTTTAAAACACTCATAAATGATGAATGTATATACAATATGTATTCTTTAATATATATACTCAATAAGAAATATAGTTCCTCTACGGGTCAATAAGATAATTGATTGAGATAAGAGAGAAATAAAGAGTTTTTTTTTTGAACAAATGTAAAGTATATATTATTGATGTTTTCAATAGAAAAGATCCACTTCGAGGATATTAAACATAGTATACCTAGAGATATTATATTTCTATTTCCTTGATGATATGTCATTATTAACAAATATTTTATTAATTTGATGGTAATATGTGTCCTTTCTTATTCCATTTTCTTGCATACATGTAAGCCTTTCAAATATATTAAAAATGTTTCTACCAAACTGTTCTTGTTTTACAATATGGTGTTAGAGCCATGTTTCTAAAATTCTATTGACCTTATTTTAAACAATATGTTGCTTTGCATCCTCATTGAACTTGCCTCATCTTATATAGCAAGAAGAACTTTACTCTCATGTTCTAAGGTTGTTTGATATCCATCTCATCTATCTCGGGATATTATTGTGGTGGAACTAGCACCTACCCATCTTATATGCAGGAATTTGACTAAGTTATCATAGAACTAGGCACCTATGATGAATAACCATATAAAGACATCACCCTCATCATGCAACTCCTCCGTGATAACTTTATCCTTTGAAGTTCATATATGTTGTAGCTATTATGTAGGATGTTTTTTTATTCAACTAATAAAAATATTAAAGTTAGTGTTGAATCAAATGAAAACCATCATCAAAGCTAAATTTATTGGTCCTCAAGAAGGTGAGGTTTTTCAGTCTCCTCAACATTTGTCCTTCATATCTGAAGTCTAGAGGGTGTGGTGTTCATGGAGGAGCTTCATCATAACGACATTTTTCTAATATGATTCTTCACTAAGTGTGACCAGTTCTATAATGGCTTTATCAAATGCATGATGATAAGATGATCAAGTATCAATTCTGCCACAATAATGTATTGAGCTGAAAGGGAATTCTCAATGGCTTTCTTGTGGTCAGTTCCTATCTTAAATTCAACAAGGTATTCGCCTTTCATATTTAGGAAAAAGACCTTAGAGTTGTTGGCAGAGGCAAGGGGTATGGTGGGAGTCAATTAGCCTAAGAGTCATTTTGCATATGGTGAAGCATTTGTAATAATCTTACACATTTACTCATTGATTGTGGTCCTCATTCTTGTGGTGCTTTTCTCCTCTTTTTTGATGGAAGATATGATCCTTCATGAGAACTGACATTCCCCAATGACATTTTTATAAGACATATAAAGGAGGTTGCACTTCTCTATCTTGAGCTCCTCCTTATTTAAGACTATTTGACCTTTTTGTGGATATCTCAATGCAATTTTTTAGGTGTAAGCTTTTTTATATAGACATACTCCTCACCAGTTTTTTCCATCACCATAGTTGTAAAGAAGATGCTAGAAGAGAAGGATTAGGAGTTGGGATTAAAAAGGAAGAGCGGAGGAGAAGAGAGAAAAGTCTTGTGGAGGTTATTATAAAAGCAAAGTTTTATGTAGAGTTTTATAGCGGATGTGTTCCAAAAAACTATCTGATGGAGGACTAGCTAAAGAGGGAGATTGGGAGAGATGATTCTGCTAAATATAAAAATTTAGGAGTAATAATTAGTTGGAGAGTGACGAGTAGCAGGAGCGACTGACATTCAATATTCGTTCAAGCCAAAGAAGAAAATAGTGTGGTGTAGATAGAAATAAAAATGGGGGAAATATAAATCGGATAGTACTTTGTTCCTAAGAAGCATGAAAAGACTAAATCCTAAGTCAAGATTATTATTTTTATATAATTTACTTAAGAATGTGTGCTTAGCGAAATAAAGAGTATATTTAACCTTATGTATCTCTAAATTAAAAGAATATTTAACCATAAGTGTCACATTTATTGTGCCTTTAAAAATAGCTTTTATTTCAGATATTGGTATAACTTTTAAAGATCTTCACTTGAATATATTCTTTAAAGACTTGATAGAATTACAATGATAAATCCATGATGTTCTATTGCATAATTGTACCAACAAATGAAAGTATATGTTTAAAATGATAAGTAGAGAATATATAAAACCATATCTTAACATATGGGAAAGGTACACAAGCATGATCATGGTAAGGTATATAAGCATGATAATGGGTGTGTTTTTATGTGCCATAGTGTTTGTAGGTAAATAAGGTGATTACAACATTGTTTTTTTGTTATAGGATTAAGATATAATGAGATTTTTGATGATGTCGAAATTGGCATAAAATCTTAATTATATTATTATTTGAATTGATCAGGTGAATCAATCCCTACGAAGAGAAAATCAAGACTAAAAAAAGAACAAGAAGTCATTAAAAAGGAAAGTCATATACCAACCTAAAAATTATAGTCAACTTAAATAGAGTTAAATGTGTTGAGTAGAATGGATCTTATTCAAACTCTTTATTTCTCTTCCTTGCTAATCGAGTAGAATGGATCCTACTTGGACTCTCTCTCTCTCTCTCTCTCTCTCTCTCTCTCTCTCTCTCTCTCTCTCTCTCTCTCTCTCTCTCTCTCTCTCTGTATTTCTATGTTATCTTTTTCCTCTAACTCTCAACTCATAAAAAAAAAAACCCCCCAAAAATAGTATTTAGGATTAGTGAGATAATACTATCTAGATCCTTCATTTATTGTAGTTTCTGTTATCCATTCAATTATGTAGGAATGATCCTTCAATCTGATTGTAATCTAACGTTACATAGGTTGCCTCTAGAACATTGATTGCCCTATTAGAATTTTCTATCAATTATGCAATCTCAACTTTTATCTTCCATTATAGTTATTCTGGTTTGAATGCTTGCCATGTTGCAAAGTTAGGTGATGCAGTTGAGGAGCATAATTAATAATCCCATACTCCTTTATAGCTCCTTATATGGAAAGCCCTCGAGTCGCATTGATTTCCCTACAACTTGGGGCTGCAAGTTAGATGGAGCCTATGTAAATTCCATCTGTCGTCAGCACTAACATGGAGTATATAAGAAGCTAACAATTAAAGTAATTTGAAATAAAAACATATTTAATATGATCTCATATCATGATGCTTTGCTATTTAGATTTTATTTGAGATAGCTTTCTTACTGCTTTATAAAACAGCTTTTTAGTATAATTTTTTTTTAACTAGAAAGCTACTTTAAATGCTGTAAGAAAGTTATCTCGAACGAAATCTTAGATTTCATTTGGGATAATTTTCTTACAGCTTTGACTTTCAAATCACAACCACAATTTCTATTTTGCTACTATTTATTTGCTGTTTACAAGAAATTTCTATACTAGAAAGTTATTTTTTATAGTAGATTTCTATAAAAAAGTTACTTTCCCTATAATAACTTCATAAAAAAAATTCAACTGTCCCAAACGAACTCTCAGTTAACATGATTTAAGGTCTGTTTGAAACAATCTTCTCATCATTTTGTTTTTCAAACTACAATCATAGTTCTCTTTAGCTACTACTGTTTTCTCGCTTCTCTAGAGAAATTTCTATAATGGGAAGCTATTTTTTTACAACCAAAGTTACTAATATATGATAGCTTTAAAAAAGAAGCTATTCAATTTTTTTAATATATTTATAATATCTACAATAGCTTTTTTAAAAGTTATTTTATCCATAATACTTTTACAATCACATTTACAAATATTGTAGCCGTCCCAAACATAACTTCAATATTATATTTATTTTCCATAGATATAAATTGCCCTTCACAAAAATGTGTTTTTCATGATTATAAACTCACTAAAAAGATATGCTTACTAAATGACACTTTTTTATTGTTAATTGAGCACAAATTAAATTTCTAATTTTATTTTTTTAAATGTAATTAAAAAATATTATCGAATAAGTGCTAAAATTACCTGGTTACATGTTTGAAAACTTCAGCATGCTTGCATTGAGCTGGTGAAAGTCAAAACTTGAGTGATAAACTCAACAACTGAGAAAAAATATATATAAAGTATTAAACTTATCTTAAAATTAATATAATATAAATTTCAATAAATAATAATAATCATAAAATAGAATTAATTTTAAATATATTCTGATATAATTTGATATCTTTATATAATTTTTTTCTTAATCACCCTGTTGCTGAATGCTGATGCCCATATATATCCTCAAATTTTTTTTTTAGAAGTATATTATTTTTATCAAGTGCCCTATTGGGCTTCAGCGGGTAGCCCAGCTCGAATTTTATCGAGTCGAGCTCAAACCCAACACGGTCTTGACAAACGAGCTTCAGCTCGAACACCAAGATACTGAAGCTCGGCTCGGTTCCTTTACAACCCTGAAAGAAAGCACTTCTCAAATTTACATACTTATAAACAAAATGAGTACCTAAATGATGGGTCGAAGATGTTAAATAATGCTCTTATTTACATATCATTAAGAAGCTAAGATATCTATTAAGTATTACAATCAATGGATGACTAACAAACTCAGCATTTTAAAGATATTTTTGAAACTTGTAAACAGCCAAACGATCCCTAAACAAATCCAAAATTGCTTTCGGCATATTCGTAAACTTTGTCAGAGGACGAACAATTGACGCACGCATTCGAAAAGATCGTAAATAAAATAAAACAAAGTGAATAAAGTGAAAAATATTCTCCTTCGCATGTTCTGCGATCGCGAGGAACTGAGCATTTAAACCTGGGGAGCATAACAATCCTCCAATTCCCACTACACAATTGATAAGATGTTAAGCCCTAATATCGTGGAAGAACATGACACGTGTGCAGCAAACCCTACTGCTTTAAATATTTATTTCTATTTTATATGAGATGCACTTTCCATATTCAAGCAGGAGTACTATTTATTATTTAACAAAATTTAAATAAATAATTATATGAAAATATTATGAGCTCATTTTATTTTATTTTTTTATAATTGTTGTCCACTTGGCTATGGACATCTCAATAAATGCTAGCTCTACTTATTCAACGGGACTGATCTTCCAATTCTAGAATTGTGATGCAATGGAATTGAAGTCAGTTCACATCTTGTGGCTATGTAAATGGAACTGGCAAAGAAATTGAATTGGAAGTAGATTTAGGGGGTGTGGGGGGTAATTTTTATTTGCTATTTTATTTTTCATTGTAATTATAATTTTTATTTGCTTATTATTTTTTTTACTGTTTTTAATTTTTTTGTGCTGAAAAGTCTCATTTTACAATGGCTTAAAAAAAAGTAATTTTTTCCTACAATAACTTTACAATCACCTTTAGGGCATCTTCAACCGAAAGTCATTCGCCCATTTGTTGCTCCTGTGAGCATCCACCCGAAAGGCAAATGGAAATATATTTTTGCATTTTATCTCGGGTTTGAATAGCGTCACCTCAATATTGGGGTCACACTATTCATAAAAATAAATTTTTTTCAGCGTTAGAAGTAGAATTCGGTTGAAGATAAATTATTGTTTGATATGACAGTTACTATATTTTGAAGTGAAAAATAAGTTATTAGGTTGGAGATGCCTTTACGAAAAATTACAGTCGTCCCAAACAAACCCTTAACCTATTTATTAGGTTTGGGGATTTGACTTAATTTACATTTTTATTAATGATAATTTTGTTCACATTATTCAGTAAAACTGTGTAGCAATTGCTAGTGAGAAAGGGCTTGTCTGTATTTCTAAAGGAAATTCAATTATTTTTGAATTGCATGAAATTAAATATTGAAAAAGAAATTGTAATGTATAATAAATTGTATTTTATCCAATTCTTCAATTCAAATATATAATTTATGATAAATCTTCATCTCTCTATTTTCTTAGTGAAATAAGTCTGTGAAATATTGATGGAGTATATATATATATATATATATATATATATATATATATTTGTGAGATTAAAGATGCCCTTACAAAAAAATGTATAACTACTTTGCAACCTGAAATTGACACCCCTACTTTTCCACCTCTTGTAGTCAGTCCATGATTCTCACCTAAGTGAATCGATCGCATTCTAATCTGCTCACTATAATAACTACTACACTAAATTAATTGAAGTGCTCTTTTGTTATTATTTGTAGCATGCATATTATATCCAATTGACCTTAATTCACACCAAATGTCTATCCTCAAGATTTTCCTAGAGACTCTCTCTCTCTCTCAAATATCACAATCTTGATTTTGTCTCGTTAAGAGGTCAATCATATCCCCTATAATTTTCAATCAAGCAAAGAGATTCTCTAACTTGTAATTTCTCTCTTTATAACCTCATTAATGAACCATTTGGCTTAGGAATTATCATGCAAGCTAAATGATTTGATAGAATTCAATACATAAATTCTTTTATGTTAAAGAGTTAAATGAACCAGTTACTAACTTCCATGTGATTCCACTTGTTATTCTAATGATGTTTGTTTGACATTGGAGCTAAAATTTCTCACATCTTCTTAATTTGAAGTGCTGATATGGATGCAAATTTTTTTAGAAAAGTAGTTAGAAATCTATGGTCTAAAAAGAAAGATTTTTTTCAAATATGACATCATTTAGGGGCCATGATCACTATAGTGATCACTGTACAATGGGCACTAATGCCATCCTACTATGATAGAAAATATAAGAATTAAGATATGGCCATTACAATAATTTTGTGCTAATAGAAAGTTCAATATATTGATATTTTGCTTATTATTTATGCAATAAAATTATTTCATTTGAATTTTATCCTCCAAGTTCAATTTCATATATATGGATATATTTTTATCATAAAAATATGATATATTTATTATGACACCCAACTTCATGGAAGAAAGATGGTCAATGTTAGTGTATTTCACAGCTTAATTCAATCCCCCCAACTAAACAAATAAGTGAAAATAAAAATTAACTCAAGTCCCTTAGTTTATTTCCTCATATACCAAATAAATTAGTGAAATTAAAATTCAACGCAAGTCACAAATTATTTTCCTTTTCATTTGGAATAGAGCCTTAAGAAAAAAAGAAAAAAAGATCAAATCGCCCAATTAGTGGACGACCAATAGGTGCCATATAAGTAACGGAATGTTATTTGACACTATAGTTTCCCAATGACTTGGTTGTTATTTTTCCACAATGAGTGGCTTTACACTTGGAGACAGAATGCGAAACAAGTATATACATGAAAAGATTGGAGTAGCTCCAATGGTAGATATATAAGATTAGAGAGAGTAGTTTAGATGGTTTTGTCACTTAAAATGTCAGCCTTCTGATTATCATATATATTAAGAGAGTATATGTATTAGATATAGCCTATGTTAAAAAAGTTAGAGGTAGACCTAAAAAGACTTGATTAATAAGTATTAAAAATTTATTTTTTATTAGATTTAAATGAAATTGTAACTCTTAAAAAGACATATATGGAGAATAAAGATTCATATAGCCAACCCCACATAATGGAGAAATTATTACGTGCGGTCAGTGGACTGTCTGGAGGCCAATCAGGACGTGTCATATCACCCGATACATAACGTATACAGCGACGGTATAGCGAATTGGTGACGTGACGCATCCTGATTGGCCTTTGGACGGCATTCGATGACCGCATGTACTAATTTCGTCATATAATGAGATAAAGAATTGATGTTGTTGTTATTATATTGACTTTAGTCTTCTTATCATCCGGCAATTAAGGATATTATGTAGATAAATTGTTACATATGTATCACTTAATCATTTAGCCATTTTCTAACAATAATATTTATTATTTATTTATTTTGAAGACAAGATTCCATTTGTACCATTAAATTTTGCGTCTGTATAAATCTAACGGTACCTAAAAGTTTTTATTTATTTATAGCAATGATATTAAGATGTTAGTTATAGATGAATATCTAATGCAAGTAATATAACGATTTAAATGTGAGATTATAGAATTTAAAAATATTACACTATATTAAAAAAATATCTAAATTTTAATATTTATTTATATAACATCTTAATATTAATGACATCAAAATATATTCATGAAAAGACTTTTTTTTTCAATAAATTAATATTAATAAGATTATTAAATTCATTTTAAAATTAAACTATTACATAAATAAATATAAATATTTAAGCATTAAATATCTAAAACTATTAGAATTCAATAATAAGCATGTAAATCAATCATAAATAAATAAATTTTAAATTAATCAGTTATACACATGACACTAGTAACTTAACTAATTAAAAAACCAACATCTTCTTTCCTTCATTTTTAAAATTTTCATCAAAATATTAAAATTCATCATAAATTATTAAGTCGCATATTTTATTTTTATCAAATATTTAATAATTTGATCATTGTAAGTGTATATATATATATATATATATTTAATTAATTTTAGAACTGTGTAATTTTATTTTTTTTCACTATTTGACACATATTTAAGACGTGTAGGTTTCTGCCGCGGATCGGTCAACAATCCCATGAGCGGACTCTTGACTTTCTAAGCGTAAAAAAAAAAAATATCAAACCTGCACATAAATTCCGATGTGCATATGAAGGGACCACTCCTCTGCTTAATCTCACCGAAACTTTGGTTGCGGTTTTCAAAGTTGATGGCTTTGAAGCCCTCTAAGCTGGCAGGTTATAGCCATCCCCTATGGCTGCTGCCACCCATCCCTCTCCCTTATTGCCCTATTTTCTTAGTTTCTTTTCAGTCCTCCCTCCACTGCTCATAGCAGAGACAAGACTGATGACGATGAAAAATAACCCTTTCTTTAGAGGACTTGCCCTGGTCTGCATATGCAACACAACGCCATCCATCATCACACCCATACCCGTTCAACTTTCCTCCAACAACTTTCAGAAAAAAAAACATACAAATTACTGAATGGATTACAACTCATGAGGATAAATATGAGGTTGTGTATAAATTTATATGAATCTGAGCAAATCATACAAATTAGAAGTACATAAGAAGTTGTCTGTGCATAAATTTTGTTGAGTTACATTTCAGTTTTTACATGTAGGATTGCAAAATACAGAAATTTTTTCAGATAGAATGGCAAAAGGTGATGGAGAAAAGAAACCACATGCGGAAGCCACTCTAATTCTCTCTCTCTCTTCTTGGCTGAAACTTGTTTTTCGCGTATGGCACTGAAATGATCATTTGTCTATGATCAGAAGGTTGTAGGAAGCTTGGGAGCGCTGCTGAATTCAAAAGGGGCCAAAGATCTAGAGCAGATGAATAAAATGTAAAAGGAGAACAAGTACACCCATGTACACAAGTATAATCAGCTAAACGAAGGGAGCTAACTATCCCCTTCCACTACTCTGCAACCCAACAGAATTGTGCTGCTTAGACGGGCCAGAAGGAGGAATCGGCATTGCTCTCGGCAAGAACCCGAAGAACAAACTCGGATTCCTCTGCGACGACCCCGGCTGCAGGTTGTTGAAGTCTTGTACTTTCCTCGCACCACTGCAGAGAGAAGAGGCTGCAAGGAGAAGAAGAAGAAGGCCAAGTAATCCTCTTGACAACCGACCCATTAGCTCAAAACAAGGAGTCCTTATAACTAAAGGAGAAGAAGCAACAGAGCTTGTAATTTAAGCAACTGGGAATGGGTGGAGTTGGAGAACAAATGGCGGTCTTCGAATATTAGTCTGTATAAATGCAATCATTCATTCAAATATATAGCGGACGAGGTTTCAGTGTGAGATGCTTCAGAATTAATGCAGTGGTGGACTGAGATTTTGGAAGGTAGAAGGGACAGGGGGTAAAGAAGGGCCAAGGTTTCAGCCTCAGGGAATGAGAGAGAAAGAGAGAGAGAGAGAGAGGTGGGGGAGAAGTAAGAGAAGGGAAGAGAGTTTTATTTTAATAAAGAAAAAGGGAGAGGAAAAGAAGCGGAGAGGGGCAAAAGGCGAAGGCAGGGATTGATAAAAAAAGGTAGGTTCTGTCCTCAGGTTAGGTGAGTGATGGGCTCCACTCTCATTCAATGGCCGACTAAGGAATTGAAACTGTTCCTTTCATTACCCCCCAGCATCACGGCCTGTCTCATGGGCCTTTGTACTCCTCCATGCCCCTCTCTCTCTACTAAGCACTCTTCCCATAATCCATTCATGGACTCCATTGAGAAGCTTTGATGTTACACGAAAATGGGAAGGTGTTGACCATTGAGTTATGGCTGTTTTTTTTTTTTTTGGTGGGGGAAAGCATGGTTGTGCGTGGAGTGTAGATGATTGAAATGCTATCTTTGCTTGCTTATTAACTTTGGCATTAGATAGGTATAATGATGAGGCAAACGACTGGCATCCATGAAGGGGAAGGCTACAAGAAAGGCCCACAGTGACGACTTTATTGTGAACTCCAATCAAATAGGGAGTGCGTAAAAGGTGGGGGAGACCAACTAAGAGATGGAGGTATGTTGGGGAAAGCTTTGTCATGTTTACTTAAAAGAAATTTTCATTAGCTCTTCAACTTTGTGATCAATTGGCATTTGTTGGGGGAGATTACGATGTAATAAGATCAATGTTAGCAGATCTTAGTTGGCTTTATTCAAAATTTTGACTTGAAATGTCTCAAATTAATTTTAAATGAGAACATGTTTCTTATGTTTTTGGGCAAATGTATGGCTTTCTGTCATATAAAAACTATTATTTTTGCTGAAAGTGCTTTGACATCCATGTGATGTGTCCTTTGCACCTGTTACATGCACATAGTCAAATAAATGTCAATGACCAACTGGAGAAATAACTTGTTAGGGAGAACTTTTGATGCCGAGCGTCTAAGTTATAAAAAGTCATCGAGGACAGATGATTTAATCTCTGGATTTGACTTTATTGGCCTTTCTTGGACGAATATAACTATGACTGGCATTGATATTTATATTGATTGTGTGTAGAGATGAAGGAACATCTAAGATACACATGATATGAATGTCATCGGCCACTAGTATGAGACAATTGTGCAATGGTCCACGAGTGGTAAAACAAAGATTATTTGTCTAGAAAAACATATAAAATAGAAGAATATAAGTGTGCTTTCATTAAAAAAATAATCTGAATAGGTTGTCATAATTTTATTATATATATATAAATAATTTGAATAGCCGGCTAAGTTTGACATGTAAGTGTGGTGATATATATAGAATTCAATTTCTCATTTTTCTCTAATACAATTTTGATTTTAACATCATTTTAAATTTATAAAAATCTCAAATAAGAGTTAGATCATATTTAATTTTGATTTTTAATTTTGGTAGACATTAAATTTTAAAAAAAAATTCACAATTTATCTAGTTTTTTACTTGCATGTCACCTCATGATACTTGAGCTTTATTTGGGGAGGTTTTTTTATTACTTTCTAAAGCACTTTCTAATTGGAAAGCAATAAAACAACTATCTCAAACGAAGCCTTAATAAAAGGAGATGAAATCAGAGGAAATGCATACCTCAAACTCTCTCTATTTCAAAAAAAAAAAAAAAAAAAAAACAAAAAAGAGAGGTTCAATAAAAAGAGATTGATGATGACTCAATCAACTCATTAGAAAATAGTCTTGTTGCATGCTAGAATATTCACGGCGATAGAGTTATAGTCTTACGTCTTAGCGTTACATGGACATCCAGCTCACATACAGAGAACACAAGATTTTTTATATGGAAAACCCTGGAAAGGGGAAAAATCACGGTGCCTGACCCAGTTGAAAATGATTCCACTAAAACTTGAGTAGGTTACAGCGGGCTGACTCGCCTTCAAGGGCGATCAAATTACAAATGTCAACCGTGTGGTTGAAATCTAAAAGTCCGGCGTTACTTGAAGATTTGGGTGTCAGGTTATGGTCTGGCAGAAGTCCGGGCCTCAAGCAATGATCCGGAAGAAGTCTAGGCCTCAGGTGGCGGTCCAGCAGAAGTTCGGGCCTCAAGTGGTGGTCCGATGGAGCTCAAGGCATCAAGCGGTGGTCCGACGGAGCTTAGGACGTCAGGTGATGGTCCAGCGGAGCTCAAGGCATCAAGCGGTGGTCCGACAGAGCTTAGGACGTTAGGTGGAGGTCTGATGGAGCTCAGGGGGTCAAGTAGTGGTCCGACGAAGCTTAGGACGTCAGATGATAGTCCGGCACAGCTCAGGGCATCAAGCGGTAGTCCGGCGGAGCTCAAGATGTCAGGTGGAGGTCCGACGAAGCTCAAGGTGTCAAGCGGTGGTCCGACGGAGCTTAGGACGTCAGGTGGTGGTCCGACAGAAGTCCGAGCCTCAGGTGGTGGTCCGACGGAGCTCAGGCCATCAAGTAGTGGTCCGGCGGAGCTTAGGACATCAGGTGATGATCTAGCGGAGCTCAAGGGCATCAAGCGGTGGTCCGACGGAGCTTAGGACGTTAGGTGGAGGTCCGGCGGAGCTCAGGGCATCAAGCGGTGGTCCAACGGAGCTTAGGACGTCAGGTGGCGGTCTAGCAGAAATTTGAGCCTCAAGTGGTGGTTCGGTGGAGCTCAGGGCGTCAAACGATGGTTCGGCAGAGCTTATGACATCAGACAGTGGTCCGGTGGAGCAACGCCGTCAAGCAGTGGTCGAGGTGGCAAGAGCGATCTCTGATCTCTCTCTTTTCTCCTTAGGCTTAGGGGTCCTTTTCTAAGAGGAGAGGGGGGCTCTATTTATAGATTTCTGAGAGTGGCATGGCCCGTAAATAGGAGAAAGGTCAAGGGTAATTAGGGAGTGGTTTGAATGGACGGCCGATGTTGAATCCCTTGATTGTGGACCGTTTATTGAGCATTTGAAGGCCTTAACAATATCATAATTCGACAATCTTGGGCTCGTTGGATTCATCTCGTCGAGCCGCTTGATTCAACTATAAGCATGTTATGTTTGGAAACCGTTTGGTAATCCAAATCATAGTTTGAACCCTCCAAATGCACTTTGGGTCTTTGATTTAGACTCATTTGGGCTCGGATTGAGTTAAATTTGGTGTCGTTGGGCTCGTATTTTTGAGACCTTCAGTTCGATTGTAGGTTTGCTGAAATCGGAGTTCAGATGATCCCGAATTTAATTTTTGAAGCTTCCAACTTAATTCTTGCCTTGAGATTCGTGCCCGATCAAGATAATTTTTTGATGATATATCAAGTCTAACGTCAAGCACCAATAGCATTCCTCTTGGTTATGTAAACTACTGCTATAATACATGTATTGAAAATATTATAGAAAACTGAGTAATAAAGGTAAAGTTGATTCAATTTTATTTTCCTCAATGCTATACAATGAGCAGTGCATGGTATATATATCAATTGAGTAAGTGTAAATCAATATGAATCAGAGGTAGTTTTAACATGACAGTGAGCTGGATGGTGATGATTTAATCAGTAGGGCTGGGACCACTGTAGTAGACAGAGTGACTCCTGGACACATGGTCTATGGCTAGTGCTACTTGCTAGAGTTCGTTAACAGCCCCTCGCAAGCGAATGTGGTTGGAGAAACCTTGAGCTTGTCACGAAGAGCAGAAAACCACAACTTAGGAAGTGCTTTAGTGAAGATATCCACAATTTGATCCTGGGTGTTGATGTGATGAACAGTGATTGCATTATTTTTAATGCAATATCTAATAAAATGATAATTCACCTCAATATGTTTAAGCATGAAAAATAGAATTATGAGCAAGAGCAATGGCAGAAACCTTATCACAATATAAAGGAGTTTGTTGGGAAATTAGGAATTGAAGATCATTTAACAGACAGCGTATCCAAATGATATCAGTGGCAGCAGTGGCTAAAGCTTGGTATTTAGCTTCGGTTGAAGAATGACCAACGATAAGCTACTTTTTAACACACCAAGAGATGAGTGTATCTTCAAAAAAATAACGATAACCTGTTGTAGACTTTCTGTCAAGCGGATCTCTGGCCCAATCCGAATCAGTGTAGGCATGCAAAGTAGATGAAGCATAATTTATATGCAAACCAAAGTCTAAAGTGCCTTTAATGTATCAAAGCAAATGTTTGAGTGATTGAAAATGCTGCAGCAGTATGTATGTATTGGCATAATTTGTTAACAACGAATGAAATATCAAGCTGAGTGATGGTTAAATATTGTAAGGAATCCAAATGCCGATACAAATTTGGATTCTCAAACAAAGAAAGAGTAGTAGCATCCATTGATACTTTAAGGGGTAAATGAGTAACTATATGCTTACAGTTATCTAGGCCGACTGGTGTAATTAAAATATTACAATATCAATGCTATGACGAAGACGATTTGTGATTTGAACTTATAATGATTCCAGAAAAAAAATTATTTGCGTAAGTTAAAATACGAGCTATTACACGAAATTTGACAAACAAAAACTTTGTTACTGAGAGAGGTTTGATTTGGGTATTAATTAGTCATGCAATCAAGATCACAAGATTTTTTTTCATCCTTGGCAATTAGGGCCCTAATATATTTAATTTGTAGAGATTATCCAAAAAAAACTAACTAAAAAATTCTTATTAATAGTCACAGATTGCTTCATCCATTGAAACTTCATTCATCAAGATGGAATCTAACTGAGTAGAAATTTTAAATATACTATAACTAATAAAGGTCTTAATGCCTTATCAAATGTATTAAGTAGAGCCCAAAGCATGAATGCCTGCCATTATAGAACATGCATGCTTTGGATATAACTATAATATAGTAGTGTTAGTATTACACATGCTAAACACATGATTAAAGGGGCCATTTCATATCTTTATTAGTTTAGAATTTTAAGCTTGACTTAATTTATAGCATTGATATTATATTATATCCTTTATCAGATTGGGTTGAATTTTAATGTCACCCTTAATTAACTTAGTGCATAGGGTAGAATTTGGAGCATAGAATGATTAATATTTAGGTATTTTATGTTTTATAAAAGTGTAGAAATTTCTATATTCTTCATAAATTTTGGAGCAAAGGATTTCTTCTTTCTTTAGGATGGGCATTTATAAGGGAAATTTTTATGGAGATCATTTTCAAATGTTTAGGAAGCTATAGATTGGAGGCATTAGAGGCTTAAAGAGATTGATGTTATTTTCAAATTTAGGGACAAGCCTTGGGATGGAAAACCTAAGAGTTGACTAGGCTAAAGGTTAAGAATTCCCTCTTATTATGATTTGAAAATAACATATTCATCATCAGGGAGATTTATTAGGAGCTTTTGAAGGATCATATTTATATGGTGCATATTGGCATTGAATTATTTGGGTGGATTTGGTATTAGGAGTGAGTCATTTAGAAGTTATTTGAATAGTTGTACTTTAAGTATATAGTAAATTAAATTTGTGGATTTAGAAGATTCGAGTATTTGGATGGTTGCATTTCAAATGCAATATATTGTAGGAGTACATTTTAAAATTACTCTCTTTGTCATTTTAAGTGTACTTAGAATTTACTTGTTTTGAATGAAATTTAAATAATACAATGGATAAAAAGATGTCGGTCGATCGTCAGCACCACTTGCCAACAACCACCATCCACCATCAATTGCCCATCGCCAGCCGCCACCACTTGCCACCAATTGGCCATTATGGCTACTACCTTCATCTCCATCCATCGCCACCAACAATTACCGCCCTCACCTTCTGCCACAATTAATTTGAATTTTTCAAAAGATAAATAACCAAAAGCCAAGCTCTTGGCTACAAATGAAGGCAATAGATTCAAATTTAGAACTGATCACTAGCTGATTCCCACATGATCGGGTTGCCCAAACAATGGCCAGTGGGTCGTGCCAAAGCTGTTGCCTCAATCGCCATCGTTGTTGCAGAAATATATACCAACTATTTTATTTGACAATTTTTTACCACTATTTTTTGTTACTTTTTCAAAAATTTATGCGCTAAAAAATTACTGTAAAAACCAATAAGAAAATTATCTCAAACAAAAACTAATTTAAATAGTTAACATAATTTAATCACATTAAAGAGACCTGCTCAATCTATTTCAATGTAGACCACATGATTTTGGCTCATTTCAGCTAAATAAGGGTGCCTCAAATCATTACTAGATGCTTCCTGAAGAAGAGAACTGATATTTTTTCCATTTGATCAAAGGGAATTGCTAGGTAAACATAAAAACAATTCCAATCGTTTATCAATTTAGCAATCTTCAAACACTTTCACAGATTCCCAAACAATCCTAGGCAAACAATGCTCCTATAATATTGATATATGTGCATTTTAACAAAATCTTCCACGAATGACAAGCACATTATTAACTCTTTCAAAATCACTAAACTAGGACCAATTTCCTATTCCAACATATTCTATTAGATCACCACACTAACAATCATTTACTTCCAAATTCCTTCACAAACTGACTGGTTGAACTATTACTACATTTATTCAGTAGGCTTTCATTAGATCACCTCTTCACCAGTTTGCCATGAACCTTTCTTGAATCTTGTCCAACGCCGATAGACTACCATGTTCACCGCGCCCATATAGGTAGAAGTTGATACAAGATGTAATCATGCTAGCCACTCCGTTTACTACAGAACTCGTAGGCTCACTACAAGTTGAAACTTCTAAATTGTCCTGTTTTTTCCCAGTTGAAAAAAAAAATGTTTTAGCATGAATAGGCTTTAATACACCGTCGGGCCGAGATCTAACAGTCTTCTTTCTTCTTTACGTGTTGGAGGAAAATAAAATAGGATAGCCTCGTGTATAATTCCTGCAAGGAGTATTCTCGAATATAACCTGCAATGTAAAAAATCTTCAAAAACTGATTCATGGCAATAATATACTTACAAAAACCGGTTAATAAAACAATGAGCATACCATATTAGTAGAGGAAATATCTCCTAACTATACTGTCACCGTAGCAGATGAAACTGACACAGCAGCCAATAAAGTACGATGCTTTTGCAAACCAAGGGTTTGCCAAGAAAAATGCAGCTTCAACAGATTTCTTCTGGATAAGAGACCATTTTGCACTATGCAATGTCGATTCCTATTTGAGAAGGAACTGTTGTTGAGGCATGATCTCTAGAGGAATAAAGCTGGCTCTCAGAAACATCCTATTGCGCCAAATTTGGCTCCAAGAACACCTGTCCAAAGCAGTTCTCTGCATATTGTTCAAGTACTTGTCCTTCATAGAATCAAATAGATACTCTAGTAGGTACAGTTGCCCAGCTATTCTACTTGCCCAATGACTTTCTCCATCCACGGGGGAACATATAAAGCCAAGCCCCTTTAGTCTTTGATGGTAGAATGTTGTGGTGTTGACGCTTATTGCTTTCCAGAGAAAGAATTTATATGAAATTCTGGTGTGCCATAACCGCATTACAATATAACCAGTAATTGTTACATAAGAAAACGATTAAAATTGAAAATAGTAAGGAAGGTTAGTAGGACGCGAGAAGAATATAAAACATTTTTGGTTAGTGGTTAAACCTCGTAAATATTTTGTTCGTGGTCTCTTGATAATAAAAAAATAAAAAAAGTTCAGATATTGGAAGAAAACAACATCACACCTTATTCCATTCACTTCTAGAGTATGACTTGAGAGAATATTAATTATGATTTTTTTTCTTGAGCAATTGGAATCATTACCAACTCTTAGAAAAATTAAGAGCACTGCAAAGGAAACAAGTACTTCATGCTTATTAGGCCATAAAACATGTCTATAATATAGAGAGAACAAGTAGAATACCTCTCTATTGTTTGGCTTACTAAAAAGTAAACTGTAATAATCCATGTACCAAGGCCAACAAGTAGAATATATCTTTCACTTGACCGGTAAAAATATTCAATCAAATTGACTAATTGACAAATAATCAATTAATAGAGTCAAGTTTTACTCCCAATCAGAGGACTTCCATGTATTCTGCCAATTCTGGTTTCATAAACAAGACTAAAAAATTTATATGAGACCTTTGGCTGTATAACATGTATTCTGCCAATTCTGGTTTCACAAACAAGACTATAAATTTATATGAGACCTTTGGCTATATAACATACCTCATTTGTTCTTTGTTCGTTTAAGAAACCCGTTTACTCTAATCAAAAGCATTTTGGTAAGTAATCTATTTTAGTCGCTACTTCTGTTTTTATCTTTAAATTTTTCAATATGAACTCGCTAGTGATTATTCACAATAAAAGATAACTGAAACTGAAATTGAGTGTTCATACTTGTAATATCTATACTCTGAAACTTTTCTTATTTTCCTTTATTCACCAGGCTTGACTTTCTTGCTACATCAGCCAGAAATAACTTCTAGCGTTATTCTCTCTCTTCAATGTTTTGAAATTTAAGCATTTTGGTAAGTAATCTATTTTTGTTTTGATAATAAAATTCTATCTCAAAAGTCTATTACATAAAGAACATTTTTGTAGCAGTCATTTATTTTCATCTCTGGGAGAATCAAGCTCAATTTTCATATAAGAAGTCTAAAATATATTTATACTAATTAGTATGCATACTTAAAATACTAGTTTTGCATGATTTAGACTTACAGATTGATACGTCATGCTGTAAGATAATGATCCTAGTGTACATACTCCCGAATTGATTCTTTTGATCTCATTTAAACATCAAATGAAGTTTGGATAAAAAACATTTCGTTTGTTGCAAACTAATTAATACACATTAACTAATTTTTCTTAATTACTAATCAATATTTTTAATATCATAACTTATATTAATCAATTAACAGCTGTTAACGAACTTACCTTTTATAAAATAAATATTGTAATTATATACTTAGATGGTCAAATAATCTAAATAATTCAATCAATTCAAACCAAAAAATGCTACACTTCAAGCTTATGCACTACTTGAAGATGTTTGGCTCAAAATAGGTTCGATTGAACTCGAAATATGATATACACACCCGTATGTGTAGTAGAAAACATATATATGTATTCCCAATAGCATTACTAATAAAATGGTGTGGACTACGCTTTTAAGCATTTAGGGTTAATGCATTTTTTAATACATCATCATAAATATATGTTAACTACACTTATAAAAATAATAATCATGATAATTGATTAGGAAGAATATTATGTTGCATTTATAATCTTTATTTGAACTTGGCTCAAGTCAAAATCAAAATGTTTGATTTATGCTTTACCAGAACTATACCCTACAGCAACATGAAATAAAATAAAATGGGCATAGTTTTCCACTCAGTGGGCAACTAGCGCCTGCATGGCCCTAGTCGCCCATCGCCCATTGAGCAAGTGACTAGCCTCACTACATGAGTGACTTATTCCATATTAAATTTATGAAGAATCGTTTTAGAAAGCTCTTTTGCCTATCATAGGGGTTCCTTATAAAAAAGTTTTCCCTTTACCATGCATATACAATCTCTAGAAAAATAATGATATTCACAAACAAGGAAAAAATATTCACCACAGTATTCCTTGCAAAGACTCCAATCTTGAAGTCAGTAGTACTTGACGTGAGGAACAAATTCCTGCATCATACACCAAAGCAGCTTGGACACCTGATGAACCCTAGAATAAGGATGAATAATTTCAGATAGAACTAAAACTAGAGCAAAGCAATATATATATATATATATATTTAAAAGACTACAAAAACAAGATGTGTAGATATAATATTACTAGTAAAGCAAATAGTTAAATAACACAGAAAAGGAGTTAACTATACCTGTAATGTGAGATAAAATCTAAACATCAGATTTATCAAGAGAGTTCAAATAAAACATGCAGACAATCAACATAACCGCATTACAATTGATTAATAAAGTTTTTTTATTGATCACATCAATTCAGATGCTAATCAATATCACCAAACATATATCAGGCTTCCAATTGATGAATCCGCAAAAGGTGTCAAATTTCTCGTCTTCATCAAAAATCAAAATAATACCTATTAAATTCCCTGTCAAAGAACAAATTGTTCTTCCTACATTAATTCTGACTCTGGTTTAGTCATTAATAATTTGAAATTTATGAATTTTAGCTTTTGCATGGTCATTTTCTTCCCAATCTACCGCTTTATCCTCTTAGCATGCCTCCATCCCCAAACAAAATAGAATGTTCTATAGTAGGATGCACATTGAGTATACTATGTAGATTTGAATGTGACCCCACCAATGCAACAAACATGTAACTTTATGGCGAAAAAAGCTATTAATCATAAAACAATAATTTATTCCTTTTGATGAAAATTGAGGATAGCAAATCCAATTCAAGTGAAAGGATTTAAGCTTTCTAAGATAAAGTAGCTCCAAGAAATTAAAATCATGAATGACAAACAAACGATTGAAATTTCATGTATAGAAGAAACCTGATTGCAACAAGTTGATAAAATACGATAACAAGCCAAAATAAGAGAAAAGAATTTCAAATAAAATAACTGATAGGCAAGCCTCATATTTGATTAAGGAGATTGGCTATCTCGAAACTCTTCAGCTCATGATTAATCAAAGACTATAATAAAAAAAGGAAGAACAATCAATACATTAAACACACTTTTACTTGAGCCCTATTTATAAACCTCGTAAAATACAAATAAGATTCTTTTACATGCATCAAGATCCCTATTTGTAAACCTCATAATACACAAATAATATAGCCATCACCGCCAAGGAAGAAGTTGCAAAAAGATCAAAGAAACCCATAAGAATTGTAGCTAACCACCTACAAATAGTCACAATCAAAGAAAAAAAAGAATTAGTTACAATAATCACCTAGAGGGAGTTGAAGGTAAACTAGAATTGTGGAGGTCAACCTTAGAGTCTAAAGGTTTTCGCTTGAGTAGATCTAAAATGGAATATATGGAGTGTAACTTTAGTAATAATAGACCTAGTGAGGGGATTGTGACTTTGGGCGATCAAGTCATTAATAAGAGTACATGTCTTAGATATCTTGGATCTATTGTTTAGAGTGATGGTGAAATAGATGGGGATATTATCAGCAGAATCCAAATTGGATGGTTGAAGTGGAGGAATGCATCGGGCTTATTGTGTGATAGAAAAGTACCCCTCAAACTTAAGGGAAAATTCTATAAGATGGTGGTGAGACCTGCAATGCTTTATGGTGCCGAATGTTGGCCATTAAAGAGAAGCATAATTCTAAGTTAAGTGTTGCAGAGATGAGGATGCTCAATTGGATGAGTGGCTTTACCCTTAGAGATAGGATACGAAATGAGCATATTCGTGAAAAGGTTGGAGTAGCTCTAGTGGAAGATAAGATTAGAGAGAGTCACCTTAGATGGTTTGGTCACATAAAACGGCGGCCTCCCGATGACCCAGTTAGGAAAGTAGAGGTCTTAGATTTGACTTATGTTAAGAAAGGTAGAGGTAGACCTAAAAAGACTTGACTAGAAAATATTAGAAATGATCTTTCTTTATTAGATTTAAACGAGAATTTGACTTTTAACAGGACACAATGGAGAAAAAGGATTCATATAGCCGACCCCACGTAGTGGGATAAAGGCTTGATGATGTTGTTGTTGTTGTTGTAATCACCTAGAGGACCCTGAACAACTATAGTAACTATTAGCACAAGAAGTTAAAAGAAGATCCTAAAGGAACCATTGTAAGAATAGCCAAACTAGAACCAGTAGAGATAGGAATAGAGCACCGCATCAACTATCCCTAATTTGAAAAAAAAAGTTCGCTCTGTAGAATTGTTAAACTAATTTGGCTTTACTTCATGAACTTGTTATCAATGTCTTAGAATCTTCTCTTCCTAAGTCCTCATAAATTCACATCCAACACTTTATTAGAAAAATTAAATGCAAACTACTCCAGAGACAATATTAGATGACAAATTGTGTCCACTATTCATATTTAATTAGAGATATCTTATCCATTTTAGTGATAGATCTGCTTGTGATGCTTTGGCAAAGTTCGATTGAACAATTCAAAGGAGCTGAATATTTTCAAGCTAAGCATTGATGTGGAGCTCGATTATCTCCTATGCTTTTTCACAGATCCTACTATTTCATTTCAAATTGATGGAGAATTTTGAAATTAGGATGGGTCTGTAAAAATCTAGCATCACCAATTTTCTTTGAGACCCTTAAACACTTAAACACCCCAACGAAGTTTCATGTCATTTTGCACAACACTATTCTCCACAACACTATAATTCCAAGTGCTCCACAAAAATCTAAGAAATGAACTAAAATAAGAGGCACAAAAGTAAAGTTTGAAGCATTGTTTAAAATTACACAATATGAGGCTTGTCTTGAGGCCCACCTCAATGCAATTTCAATGAAGAACGCCTTGAGGCTTATGCCTTGAGCTTTTTTTATGAGTCTTGCGCCTCAGCTTGGTTGAGGCATGCCTCGCCTCGCTGAGCAAGGCGTACGCCTCACCTTATTTATATATAATTTTATTAAAACTTACCTAAATCCTAAACTAAAGACCCAAACAAATCATGCCTTCATGCACCTAAGCCATAGCAAATATTTATGAAAGAGAAAGATGACTGATATATATATGAAGAAAAAGCAGATTGGAAGGCATTGGACTCCACAGGATAACGCAAGGAAGATACCAATTTGTTATGACGATAACTCGAATAAAGATCCCCTCAGTGATGACAGTACATATGATTTTTGAATTGTTGTCAACTATTTCTATTTTCTTTAGGAATTAAATATGGAAGAGTAGAGAACTAAAAAAGAAGGAATTTGAAGTTGAACTTGATGTTATATGATACTTTTATGTAGGGGTGTCAATTTTTGACACGACCCGAAACCTGACCCGGAACCGACCCAGAAAAATTCGGGTTCGGGTCGACCCATTTGTGAAACAGGTCGTGTTCGGGTTCAAAAAATCGACCCGTTTCAAAAATCGGGTCAGGTTCGAGTTGACCCGGGAACCCGAAAATGACCTGGAAACGAGCCCTAACCGCGTTGAGTGCCCGGCTGCCTGCGTTGCCGGACGCGTCAAGTCGCATCGCTTCGGCATTCGCGAGTCGCAACTCGCGACGAGTGCCCGCTGCCGCTGCGGGTTAGCTTCGGCATTGGCGACGCGTGCCCGCTGCTTGGTCCGCTTGCTGCTCGCGGCTCGCGTCGCTTCGGGCTTCGGCATTCGCGACTGCCAACGCGTGCCCGCTGCCGCTGCTGCCTCTGTCGCTTCTCTGCAACTGCACCGCCGCTACCGCTGCTTCGCCGCTGGCCAAATCTCGTAGAACTGGGTCGGGTCGTGTCAACCCGGCAACCTGCACGGGTCGGGTCTGGGTTGAGATAGCCGACTTGTTTGCAAAAACGGGCCGGGTTCGGGTTGACCCGTTTAGAGCCGGGTCAACTCGGGTTCGACCCGAACCCGACCCGCCGACCCGAATTGACACCCCTACTTTTATGCAAATTCTCTATTTTATGTTATTTTGGTCTTGTAATATTTGAATTTCAATTCTATTTCACTCAATGTATTAGTTGCCACATTACGTCTTGTGCAACTTGTTGTTTCATTTGTATGTTAATTGGTTACTTCATAGTTTAATAGAAAGCTAATATACCTTAAACGTATTATTTGAGTATTATATAAAAAAAAAACCACTTTTGATATTTATTTTCACTTTACACAATTTTTGGATATTGAGGCTTACGCATCAAAATGCCTTGAGACTTACGCCTCGCCTCACGAACGAAAAACGCCTCAATACCCAACTTCACAATTTTAAACCTTGGTTTGAACTTTGGAGATAACAAAATTGGTTTACAAAATACAAAGCATGTCAAATTTGTAAAAGAAATAGCCATGGTGTGTATTTCCTGTGATAATGAAAATATTTCTCCATATAAGAATTAGCACCAACAAACTAAAATAGAGTTAGGAGCACAAATTAATGATGCCGACAAGACTCAACCCAACAACATGATACTCTGACTTCGATGAATTAGTTTGTGTTGTTGGTGCGTTATGAAGTTCTTTTGGGTTATTCTGCATTAGGCAGTAACTGATGCATCGACAATTCATAAATAGTGAATCAAAGGTTCAGCAGCAAGATGCACTGAATAAACTTAATTATTTCTCGTTACCAAAAGTTAGCTCTGCTATTGGAGGTAATGCTTAAGATGAAGGTGTTTAATAGTATCAACAATCCAGTAGAGTACCTTAAATAATCATGAAGCAAAAAAACAAATATATGGGCATGCCTGAGACATGAAGCAAATCTGAACCAAAAAAACATATTTACTTATTTAGGTTGGAATTTGACATTAGTCAAAAACAGCTGAAATTTTTTTAGTAAAGAAGACACTCTTCCTGAGCTTTAGTACAGCTGCAAGATTTAGTACAGCAAATTGATGTCATCTACAACAGGCCCTCGTTGAGATCTGATGCCATTGATAAATGACATTTGGTCCATTAAATATACAATCATCGATATAAGAAGGCCATGCAGATTACTGCTCAAGTTCAAGGTACCGTGGAATACATAGCAAAAAAGTTGGGTTTTTTATAGATGGCTCTATTCACACTAATTCATGTCCAGTAGGTAAATCAATCTACAAACCCTAATATTGGCTAGATTTATAGATAAGAATTGATTGGAAAAATTAAAAAAAATTAAAAATTTTATAAAAATTATAAAATAAAAAAAGAATTGATTGGCAAAATTAAAGAGAAAAAAAAGAATTGATTGGCAAAATAGATGGAAAAAATGTACCTTTGTAAAAAGACTTTCAAGAAAAAAAGAATTGATTGGCAAAATAGATGTTTTTAAAGCAAATTTGCAACAAAGGACGAGCAACACTATTAATTGCTGATAAAGTGAAGCTTATGAAGGTTTTCACAAACCTCGTAAAAGAAGCATGATGACCACTTCTTGCATCCAAGGAAAAGATCTGTTAATAAGAAGACAGAAACTTAATTTAAAGAGGGTGAAGGAGAAAAACATTTTGTGGGCAAATAATGATTGGATAATAGAGAAAGACGCCATAAATAAATTACAAATTGTCCTTTATTTGATCAAACAATTCAATAGCGTACATGGACTAGCCGTACCATATCAAAAACCATTAAACTAGCCGTATCCAATAAAAAATTGTCATAATGATTGAGACCCAAAATGTTTGATGCAATTGAGAAAGACCAATTAGAATAATTTACAAATTGGCATTCATCAAAGAATCCCAGTAAAATCTTTCCACAACATTCATGAGTAGCCAAAGCTGTGATGGATTTACTTATACAATCAAACTAGAGATTTTACTGGTAGACGGGATGGGCATACCTGACACTCTGATTGTAGTTAAAAGTGGTAAGTGGTTGGATCATTCAAATCTAGTCAATCTAACAGCTAATTTTTATTTGCTTCACCAGTCAAACATGATAGTTTTCACTTATTAACACTTGGATTCAAAACAAATTTATAACATTGTTTCCACTAGAAATGGGTTCCACATGGCGAAAGTCAGAAAGAAAAATATCGCAATTAGCAAAGAATTTTTGTCTTAGTAAATTATTGATTAGATAGAAAGTTTTGACTAAACAAACTAGACTGCTACTAACACTCCAAAAAACAAGAGGCATTTTAGGATTGGATACAACAACAACAATAACATCAAACCTTTACCCCATTACATGGGATCGGCTACATGAATCCTTCTTTTCTATTGCGTCCTATTAAGAGTCAAATTCTCATTTAAATTTAATAAAAAAATCATTTCTAATATTTTCTAACCAATAACAGAGGACTTTATAAAGAATAAAAAATTTGCACAACAGAACTTATGAAGGGATATCAAGGACTCTATAAGAAATTCATAGTAGCTGAAAATTCCAAACCAAATGAACTATAAATAGAGCAAAAGCCTGCAAATGTTTGTCGAATAAGATGTAGGAAAAAGGGGAACCGTTGAAGTCAACTAGATAAAAACTGAATAGATTCATGAAAAACAAAGAAATTCAAGTAAATGGATAAGCCAAGAAGGCATAAATAGATGAAAAAGGTTCTTTGTTATGTCCAGCGCTGCAAATTGATATCTAAAATGCCAGAAGTAAGACAAAATATAGGAATCAAACTGGGTTTTAAAAAAAAAATCATCTTGAGGTTACAGAGGTAAAAGCAATATAAAATTATAAACATTGACAAATTCATTCAGGTAGAATTCTGCATCAGCCATCAAGAATAATTATAGCATGATTATAAACCAGGTAATTGAGTTTTGAACATCATATAACCTGTCCACTGCAAGTGGCATCTTTACAAATTGCTTGCCGAAGAATGCAACCAGTATATCAGTAGCAACAGAGAATACCTACAATACCCAAGAGCAGCTTGGCTGTCAAAGTGGAATCTAAGAGTTATTCCCTTGCATATTTCTTCAAGAACCCAAATTTCTTCTGAAATATTTCTTCAAAGACGCATCTGAACCTATTGCATCAATGCTCCTTCGCTGCAATTTAGAGTATCCCACTCCATCCTCATCACCAACTGTATACTTTATTAGTGGCCTTGTAATATTCAAAGACGTATTCAGACTATGAAATTGTAACAATGCAGAGTCAATATTACTGCCATCATCAGTAGAATCTGGAAATTTTAGTGAAATCTCCTCCTTCAATGGAAAATCCCTCGGGCAAATTGTGTTGCATTCTTTATTCTTCATCAGATACCCATTCTCCTGCTTAATTAATGAACTGTTAACTGAAATTGATTGTGAAGTCCCATGCATAATTCTTTTAGAACCCCAACGTTTCCTGTAATACTTCTTCATATTATCTGAAACTATTGCATCAATAGGCTTTCGTTGCAGTTTTTTGGATCTCTCTCCATCACCATCATAAAAACTATGATTCGTTAGTGGAAATGTATTATTTAACCCACTATTCAAACTATGAGGTAACAATGCAGAGCCAGCATTACTACCATCATTAGTATAATCTGGAAACTGTAAAGAGCTCACCTCCTCCTTTGAGAAAACAATCCCTATGTTGCCTGTATTGCATCCCCTAGTTTGCTTCGTAAGATCCTCATTCTCGTTAAATAGTGGACTATTAACCAAAATTGATTCAGAATTCCCCTTCTTATCTGAAACTATTGCATCAATAGAGCTCCAATGTTTCCTAAAATATTTCTTCATAGACCTACAAGTCATTGCATCAATGCTCTTTCGCTGTAGTTTAGAGGATCCACCTCCATCACCATCACCAAATCTGTACTTTGTTAATGCCATTGAACTATTAGACCAAGTATTCAAACTATGATGTGGTAACAATGCAGAGTCAGTATTACTAACATATTCAGTAGAATCTGGAAACTTTAGAGAGCTCTCCTTATCCTTCAGGGAAAAATCTCCTGAGCAACCTATATTGCATTCTCTAGTTTGCTTCATCAATACCATATTCTTTTGCTTAAATAGTAGATTATTAGTCAAAATTGGATGAGAACTCCCTTGAATAGTTCTTCCAGAATCCCAATTTTTCCTGAAATATTTCTTGAAAGGCCTACCCAGATCAATCACATCAATGCTTCTTCGCTTAAGTTTAGAGTATTCCAATTTATCACAATCACCAAATCTGTGCTTGTCTGCTGGTGATGTACTGATCAACCAAGCATTCATACCATGACATGGTAACAATGTAGAGTTAGAATTACTTCGATCATCAATAGAATCTGGAAACCTCAGAGAGCTCTCCTTCTCTTGCAAGGCGAAATCACTAGGGCCATCTGTGCCACAGATCATATTTTGCTTCATCGGATCTCCATTCTCCTGCTTAAATAATGGACTACTACTCAAACTTGAATGCGAATTCTCCCGCATAATTCTTCCAGAGCACCAACTTTTCCTGAAATATTTCTTCAAAGACCCATTTGGACCAATCACATCAATACTCTTTCGCTGCAGTTTATTTGATCTTTCTCCATCACAATCATCGAATCTAGACTTTGTAAGTGGCATTGTACTCTTCAGCCAAGTATTCAAACTATGACATGGTAACAACGCAAGGCCAGCATTACTGCCATCATCAGCGCAATCGGGAAACTTTAGAGAGCCCTCCATCTCATTCAATGAAACATCATCAGGATAACCTGTGGTGCATCCCCTGACTTGATTATTCAGATCTCCATCCTCCTGCTTAAATAATCGACCATTAGTCAAAATTGATTCAGAAACGCCTCTATCCTCTTGAAGGGATTTATTCTCAGTACTAACATTAATCTTGCCATGATGGGCACAAGAATTAGAGTCAATAATCCTAACAACAGAATTATAACTACATTGCTCTTTCCTTGGGACAGTAACCTGACTCACGCTCTTAGGGTACAAACTCCTGGATATCCTCTGTGATCCATTTATTGTTTGATGCAAACTAAGAGCCATCTTCTCATCAGGGACAATTAAATTGACGCAAGAAGACTCTTTCACCAAATGAACAGCATCAAATGCTTTCCTCTTAAGCTCAGACGAACCCCTTGTCACCATTACTTTCTTCGCCTCATTCTCCCTAGCCTTACCTTTAGAGGTCGCCTTCTTCTCTGAAATCGATGTTGCCCCTTCAACAAAATCTTCCAATGAAACCTTGAAAGTAGTTCGAGATGTGGAACCTCCAGAACTTTTAGAATCTTCTCGTCTTAATTTGGGGATGGGGCAACAGTCAACGCAAATAAAATTGTCCGCATCGAACAGTGTATGCGAAAAGTTGCGGTGGTGCAGGGACACGCAGGTGCGGTGCACACGACGTGAGCACATATTGCAATCAAGAAACCCCTTTTCCCACTCTGGAAACCACAAGAAGCAGTAGGAACATACCTCAGCTGATTTAACAGCAGCAAAACATTCTCGGCAGAGGAGAACGACGCGCCACTGGCTTTCTAAGGTTTTGAAGCACTCAACGCTGCCATTGATTGGAAAACCGAGCCCGCATCGATGACAAGAAGATAGGCTAGGGGAACGAATGACGGACCACGAAGAAATTATAGGGAGGACGCCTTCGCTTATCAAGCCACCTACCTCCTTCCCCATCGCATCCCCCATGAGAAAAACGAAACGAAGAGGAAGGAATCTAAGATTAGGGCTAGCGGAGGCCTAAACCGCTGATCTTATATTGCCTCTCACCATGAAGAGGGTGGGGAGTTAGATTAGGGCACGAGAGGTGTCGAACTTTTCCCTTCCGCCTTTTTTCTGCGGTGTGTTGTGCGTTTTTGAGAGAGAGAGAGAGAGATGTAAGAGTGAAATTTGGAAAGGCGGATGAAGGCCATGGCTCTTCGGTTCCACGTGAATTGTTTGAAATTTGACCGGGCAATCAAGAATTAAAGTTTGAAGGACGATTTTTCGATTAAAAATATCGAAATATTTGCTGAATTGGAAGGCCAATGACAAACTAAATTACAAACTTTTAATCAATTTTTAATTTTTATATAAGATATTCAATATAAATTTAAAATATAAGGATTTAAGTCATTTTTAAATTTAAATTTATGTAAGCATCTAATCAAAATTAAAAGTTAAAATTAATTAACAAAAAAACTCGACAAGTTAGTAGAAGTCAAAGTGGTTCATTGATTTCCCAATTCAACTATCAATTTTTTTTGATTTGACTTATTTGATGTGAAGCGATTTTGAGATTGGATCGAACCGATCAGGAGATCGGCTCATGATTAGAGTGGTTGGAATGATAGATCATATTCGATATTTAAAATCATGTAACAATGATAAAACTCAAAAAATGAGCTTGACTGTTGGCTAGGATGATCTACAGCATTGAACCACATGGTTTATAGTTGTTGATGCGGAGTCCCAAATTTAAATAGGTTTTGAGACTTTACAATCTTTAACTTTAAACGGTTTATTAAAAGGTTGTTTGATTTAAAGTAAAAGGAGTAAAATATTCAAAATGTAAGGGTTTTAAAAATATTGGTGTTTTGTTTGAAGAAAAATAAATACAGAATAAAATTTTGAAGTAGTTGAAATTCATCATCTAGTTCAATTTTGACATATTTGAAATCATTAGATTTGGTCCATTTTCAAATACACTATAAATTCTCTACTATTGTTGTTAACATCGCCATTGATCATCCCCCAATGCCGCCGACCACCGCTCGCAGTTGTTGGCCACTGGCCATTGCAATACCAATTTTCACCACCGTCATCAGCCACCACCATCGTTAGATTTTACATTGCATTTATTTTATTTCAAGCCAAACAAAAAAATAATTATAACATGTATTCATTTTACACTTATCAAAACATCTCAAAATATTTCAAATAATTGCATTTTTATTTTACTCTAAATTTCTTTTTTAGCAAATAATAAATGAAATATAATCTCACCGTCTATTTGTTCTCTCTTTGTATCCTTTTTTATAAGCCACAACCTCCTACCCTCAAACATCTCTCATCTTCATCTTTATGAATGATTTGGGAATAAAAAATTGGATTACCCATGATGCAATTTTAAGTTAGGAAAATTTATAAATTCATTAAATTTATTTTAAAATGAATAGGATATAAATTTTAGTTATTTTTATTTGTGTTATACTCATCTTAAAATAAATTTAATGATTTTGAAATTTTTTTATTAAATTTCAGTCAAGATATGATGACTTAAATAATTGTCATGTAGACATTCATTCATCCTCTCTCCCTGTAGATTGCTATTCTAATTCTTCTTGAATAGTTTTTTTCTAATATGCCATGTTGGCGCTACCTCTTCTGATTTTTTTTTTTTTTTCACTCACGGTCAGCAGTTTTTGCATCCATCGCTTATTGATGGAAGGTTGCTATCTCACTCTTCAACTTGTAAATAACCCTAATCTTAGTTAATTATAATGCCTTTTTAATTTATTTTTTTTAAGATTTTGGGATATTTAGGGTTTAGGGTTGTTGGCCAGTTTGAGTTCAGTTGTTTTGGATTTTGCTAACTTTTTTTTTTGCGTGTAGGAAGATTTCTGGTGATGAAGAGAGAATTTAACGTCTTAATATTATACAAAGATTCATCACATATACTTGTAAAAAAGATTAGCAAACATTTTTATATGTAGAATCCATAAAAGAAAAAAAATGATAGGATCTAATCTAATTGAAATGATTACACTCTTATTTATCATTGGTTACAAATAACTGTCTTCCATGTAATTGAGGAATATGTCAATGCAATATACTAGATATAAAATTATAGAACATATTTCATGATGCAAGTTGTAAGAGCCATGTAGCATAGAAGTTATCTTCAAGAGCTTGTTTGTTGTATGTTTAGTCATTCTCACTTTATGAAGTGGAGAATAGAGTTCAAGAAGTCTAGCATAAATCTTGGTGCTTATATCGAAAGTTGGTATAGATGGCATGCATCTATCTTAAGACGATGGCATATATTGATGCTAGTTGTGATGTCGAGTGATGAAGTCAATGAGCGTTGGTGTAGTTCGTTAGGAGATTGTAATCGTGTAACAATATTTAAGATAATGTAGTAGGATAATAGTAGTTAGGAGATCATAATCAGGCAAAAATGGTCATGAGATTGTAATGGGGTGATAATGGTTAAGAGATCATAACCGAGCTTTAATGTTAGAAGACTGTAGTTAGAGTGATGGTGGTTAAATGACCATAATCGAGTAATGGTGGATGGAGGACCAAAGTCAGGTGATGGTGCTTGCAAGACCGTGGTTGAGTTATGGTGGCCACAGGATCATAGTCAAGTGACGGTGTTCAGAAGTCTATAGTTAGGCGATGGTTGTATGAGTATCAAAGTTAGGTGATGATTGTCAACATATCAAATAAGGACTAAAATCAAACAGCGGTGGCCAAAGAACGATAGTCTGATGATGGTGGTCGGAATACCATATTCAAGTGACGATGGTTGGAGGATTGAATTTGGGTGTTAATGGTTGATGGATTATAGTCAAGTGATAGTCATTGATGGACCCTAGTCAAGCGATGATGGTCGGAATATAATTGATGAAGGTGGCAGGAGGACCTTAATCAAACAATGGTTGTCGAAAGCACTATAATTGGGTGATGGTAGTCATAGGATCATAGTCGGGTAAAGGTAATCAAAGAATTATACTTGGGTGTGATGGCTAGAGGATTGAAGTTAGGCAAGGGTGGTCAAAGGATTGTAGTCGAGCGATAGTGGTCAAAGAATCGTAATAGGATGACAGTAGTTAGAGGACCATAGTGGAGTGATAGTGGGTGGGGGATGTTAATTGGGTGATGTTAGGTTTAGGAAATTATTCAATCAATAATAAGCGGAGGGCCTTAGTCAGACAACAGTGGACAAAGAATCATTATGGCGAATGATGTTAAGCGGAGGACTATATTCAATCGATAATGGGTGGAGGGCCCTAGTTGAGCGATGATGGGAAAATAATCATAGTGGCATCATGGTTGTCGTAGGTCCTTAGTTGTTTGACAGGGGTCAAATAACAATAGTCTATCGGTGAGAGTCCAATGACAACAGTTGGATGGTGATCGAAAGATTGCAATCTAAGGATCGTGATTAAAGAATTATAGTCGGGCATTAATGGTCAATACTTAATGTCCGACTATGATTGTTAGAAGGTTGTAGTTGGGTGACAATTACTTGGAGATTATAGTCGAGCGGAATAATGGTTTGAGGATCGTATTTGCGCAATGGTGGTCCAATGATACTAGTCAGGTGATAGAGTTTCAAGGGCCATGGTTGTAAGATGGTGTTTGTAAGACTGGAATTGAATTATGGTGGTCAAATAATAATGGTATGATAATGGTTGTTAGAGGAATGTAATCGGGCAATAGGTCTTGGAGGATCTTATGTAAGTGATTGTGTTTAGAGGACTGTAATAACTGTCATCCAACAATGATGTTCGCAGAGTCATAGTTGAGCGATGATGGTCGAACGGCTGTAGTCAGGTAATTATTATCAAATGACATGTAATCGGAGGATCATAGTAAAACAACAATAGTTGGAGGATCATAATCAACATTGGTTTGAGGAACATAGTCAAGCAATGGTAATCGGAGGACTCTACTCGAGGGATGGTAGTTGAATGACCATAGTTAGACAATAAAGGATCGAGGTTGGGTGACAGTGGTTGGAGGACTATAGTCAAGCAAAGGTGACCAAACGGTGGTGGACAGGCTACAATGATCAAACAACAGCGATCCAATGTTGGAGATTGGTTGGCGATGATTTGACAATGGAGGTGGTGATGATTTGATGATGCTAGTTAGACAATGGTTATGTAATGCCTTAGAATTAAATTTTTGAAAACTAAAATGAGATTTGAGTTACTTACAACAAATAGAAGAAATCTCTAAACAAAATTGATGGATGAAAAAGCCCCGAACAACCTTCTCTCTCTCTCTCTTCTTCGCCCTGAAATTCAGATTTTTCATTTAAAAAAATCATTTTTAAAAAAATCTGATTATTACAGGTTAGGTGGTGGTTCGGTGATAAGGATCGACCGGTGGTTTGATGATTGCGGTCAGGCGGTGGTCTAGTGGAGTTGATATTCTTTAAAGATTTGAACTCTTTTGAATCTCAAGCTAAGGATGGCTCTCTTTATTTATAATTTTAAAAGTGACATGCTCGATAAATATAACCAAAATTCAAAACACTCAATTAGACGGCCCATATTGATTCCCTTAATCATATATCATTCTTTCAGTAGTTAAAAAAATTATTAATGTCGGAATTAATTTATCAGGCTCATTGGATTCATCTCATCAAGACGCTCAATTTGATTATAATCATATGTTTTAGATGAGAATTTAACTCTTAACAGGACACAATGGAGAAAAAGGACTCATGTAGCTGACCCCACATAATAGGATAAAGACTTGTTGTTTTTGTTGTCGTCGTCGTCAATTCTTAAACTTAAAACCGTGAGTTCTAAATTCTGATGTTCTGCAGTTCCAACTGCAGAATGGTGCAGAGATAGATAACACTAAAAGAGGAGATCAATTAAGTTATAACATAACTAAAATTAGAAGGAGAATAGAACAGCATCTGTTTTTGTTATGTGATTTATTTTCTTTTAATATTTTATCTTAAAAGGAGTTCACTTTACCAACTTTTTAATATGTGAAATGAATTGCTGAAGATCGCAGTTCTAATTTGTTGAAAATAACAGTAGCATTACACATTTGTAATACAAAAATAAGGTCTTTTCATCCCTTTTGTTCTAAATATTAAATCATAATACTTTTCTCAATAATATTAAGTTCTTGCTGAAATAATAACTACACCATGATTAGAAAGAAACTATAGTTTTCATAAAATTGTTAATCAAATTTATTCTGTTTTATTGGGTTAATCAGCCATTAACAGATCTTTAATTAGAAAAGGAGAGTAACAATTAGTGCTTGAGTGGATTAAACAAAAGGCAGTATGATTATGATGAAAATTTATAGTAAATAATTCATGAATTTAGAGGATTATTGCACTTTAACCATTGATAAATTGTTCTCAAAAGTAATTTAGAGCAATATTCATGTTTAGTATTTGGCTTCACCCTCTAATTTGGGCTAATTAGATGATACTACTATTGATTCAAGTCTGCATTATCAAAGAATGGAGTATTTTAGCACAAAATTTTAGAGATTCTTATGTTGTATTGACATAATAGGAACATTGCACAAGCACTTGTGGTTGAAGAATGGGGGTATTTGTCATTTGAGCATCATTCTTTGGATATAAAGATTTATCATAGCTACTAAAGCAAATACTAAATAGGTATGAGAGACATTTTGAAATTTATGTTGCCATTGGTAAGCACCATATAAATGATCTACCATATGCAAAATTATAAGAGTGTGGATTACAACATTGACTACAATAACATTCAAGCAAAACAACTTATCAAACAAAAGTGTAATGATATGAATCTAAGCTACACAAACTTCAATACAATAATTTTAAAGGCCTCGTCAATATCTTGTTCGTGGTCCCTTGATAATTAAAAAATAGATCAGCATTGTATTGATTTTAAAAAAAAAAAAAAAAAACTCATGATTTTGTATGGCTATAATTTTCTCATTAAATTTCATGCATGGTTTTGTAAGAAAAAAATCGATACTCATAATAACTTAGAAAAAAAAATTCCCACAGTATTTTTTCAATATTTTTATTGACAACTACAGCCGCCCCAAATAATAGTCTATTCGTCTATATGAGCGGGGAAGGGTTCTTCTGCAAAGGGGGAAAAAAAAAACAATAAAAGAAAGAAAAAACCGCGAAGATTACATGCAAGGGTTAGACGACCCGCTAGGCCTCATTACAACCGTCAAAAAGTGAAATATGTTCAGGTAAGATCAAACACGAATCACATTGAAATTGTGGTCCATCATCAGAACTGCGTCAGCAAACAAATGGCCTCCAAGGATTTTACTTTTTCATGGCAAAATTCAGAGAGGCAAGTGGTAGAAGTCGAACCTTCATTTCAAAAAGAAGGGAAAGAAGATGCCATATGGGAAAATGGTAGCCTCTAATATGTGCAGACTCGGCAGCTTTGTTGTGGAAGCAAGTCAGGATTGCTCTGAAACATCCTTTTCTTGTTTGCTAGTTTCTCCACTTGGCTGACATAATGAGAAGAAAGAATAGAGGTGGAACAAATTAAAAGTTTGGCATCATCATCTCAGTGATCTATCAGAAACATATCTATCACCAAGTTAGAGAGCATGTGCAAAAAAGAGAGTAGTACTAGATCTGTTGAAACCATCTCTGTTCTATCACATTACAGACATACCTGACTCTGTTGCAAGAGTTCCTCGAGCTCGGCAATGATCTCAGAAAAGGATGGTCTTTTAGCGGGATGAGTCTCCCAACATCTTTGCATCAGGTCCAACAAGGTTGGATGCATATTTTCTGGAAGCTCTGGACGCAGGCCCTAGGAAAACAAATAAAATACGTAAATATTAAATTTAAAGCACAGTCCAAAAATTGGTCCTTAGTCAGATTGCTTCATAATAAAAATTGAAACTAGCCAGCAGGATCAATATCAAGGTTAATCGTACCAAATGAATTTGAAATAGCAGATTCTACATTTAGTTGCCACCTCTTGTATGATTTTATAAAGTTAGGCTGCTGGAAGAGGCAAAGGCATGTGGTACTGTTATGAAATTTTTGGATGAAGAAGAGCTCTTCTTGAGCTTCTTGGAAGAGAGAGAGAGGGAAGAGAGGGGAGAGCGAGGAGAGGGAGCGTGCTAACAAGAAATCTAATTCCTTTATTCAATTGGGCTTACAAGAGGGGGTTCCTTTTACAACATTCTATACATCATATATATAGGAATTAGACACTGTTGCGGTGTCTTGCGAAACATCGCAAGTAAAACCGAAGCAATAAATTACAATTTCTATCTTGGTCCAATTTTACGATCAAAGAACCACCTGTTTGCTGCAATTCAATCAAATCCCTACACTAACTCCACAAGCAAACCCGTTGAACCAAGCCCAATCCTGCTCACGAACGGCCTCCACTGTGCGTGCTGATCCACAGCTCCAGCTCACGCTCCCGCGCCTTCTAAACCACGCATGTCCGTGTCTCTTGCTATTCCTCCCGTGATCCGCACGCTCGTGCCATGTGCATCGCTTACTCCCACGCGACACATCCGCGCTCCAGCATCAAAGAGTGCTTACTAGAACATTTTCGAACAGGTAGGGGAGGAGACTTCTATGAGCAATTCTTTGCCTTGACACAGGAGCGGACCGTGGTAGATTACCGTGACAGGTTTGAGTACTTGGCTAGCAGATTGGACCGATTCTCTGAGACATTGCTAGAGGGGAACTTTATGAAAGGGCTCAAATCGGAGATACGGGCAGCGGTTAGGGTGATGAGGCCAAGAGACCTGGGGGAGGCCATGGAGCTAGCCCAGTTGGTGGAGGATCAGAAGCAGCTGGAGAGAGGGGCTAGTGGGAGCAACTCGGGGGGATCGTACAGGATGACCACCACCTTCTTAATTCCCAAGGGGCCAGCACCAGGGAGTCTGAAGGAAGTGCCCAAGGAGAGAGCTGGAGGAGGGGGAAACGGGGGAAATTTCAAAAGGCTAATGGAGAAGGAGATACAGGAGAAGAGGGCAAAGGGGTTGTGCTTTAGATGTGATGAGAAGTACATGCCGGGGCATAGGTGTAAGGACCGAACTCTTCAAGTTTTCACTGTCTGTGATGACGAGGAAGTGGAAGAGTGAGGTGGGAGCGGGTTAGAGATGAAGAAGAGAAGTTGCATCTGGATGTAGCAGATGTCTCCCTAAACTCAGTGGTGGGATTCACTCTGAATCACACTATGAAAGTAAAGGGAGAGATAGCTGATAGAGAGGTGGTAGTGTTGATAGATAGTGGGGCAACCCACAATTTCATCTCCACCCAGATTGTTCATTTGCTGGGGGTGAAATTAGTGGATACAGGAGGCTATGGGGTGATGATGGGCACGGGAAATGTGGAAATGGGTAGAGGAGTTTGTAGGGGAGCGGTGTTGACCATTCAGGGGATATAGGTGAGAGGATTATCTTCCTTTGGAGTTGGGGAGCACTAGGGGTGCAATCGAGTCAAGCCGGCTCGCGAGCCGGCTCATGCTCGACTCGATAACAGGCTCGACGAGCCGAGCTTATCGAGCTCGCGAGTCGAGCTCGAATACAATTTCAAGCTCGATAGCTTATCGAGCTCAAACAGCCGATTGATCGACTCGAGAGCTCATCGAGCAGCTCGCTTCGCCAACGGGAAAAATGAAATTGTGTCGGGAATATGAAATCAGGCGTGGGAAACTGCTCAACTCACGAGCTTGGCGATGTGGAAGCTGGCGGCGACGAGGGAAGCTGGCAATGTATGCGGCGCTGGCGGCGGACGCGAACACTGGTGACGGACGCGACATTGGCGACGGACGTGGACGCGAGCGGCTACGATGCGGAACTGGAGAAGAACGATCGAACGCGGGCGTGACCGACAGACGGAGCTTGAACTGCCGCTCGAGAGCTCAATAAGCCTTTTTTCCTCTGTCGAGTTGAGCTTGAGCTCGAGCTCAGCATTTGACAGACAAGCTCGGCTCGAACAGCCCCTGACTCGAGCTCGACTCGACTCATTTGCACCCCTAGGGAGCACTGATGTTATCGTGGGGATGAAGTGGCTTCAGACCTTGGGAGACACCAAGGTAAATTAGGGAACCCTAAGAATGGAACTGATGGTAGGGGAAAAAAGGTGATTCAAGGGGATGCAGGGATGTCAAGGACTAGGGTATCTCTCAAGTCTTTGATCAGGACCATAAAGGAGGTGGGTGGAGGATATTTGGTGGAGCTGCACAGTTTGGAGGGAGCTAGATTGGAGGGAGGGGACATACCTCTCTCCATACAACTGCTGATTCAGCAATTCCAGGAGGTGTTTCAGCCACCTCAGGGATCGCCACCACTGAGGGAGCAGGAGCACGCCATCGCCTTGAGGGAAGGGGTGTTACCCATCAGCATCAAGCCTTATCGATATCCTCAATTTCAGAAGGATGAGATTGAGAAGTTGATCCGTGAGATGCTGGAGGCTGGGATCATCAGACCGAGTGTGAGTCCTTTCTCTAGTCCAATCCTACTGGTCAAGAAGAAGGATGGGAGCTGGCGATTTTGTGTGGACTACAGAGCTCTGAATAAGGGGACAGTGCCGGATAAGTTCCCTATTCCTGTGATTGATAAGTTCTTGGATAAACTGTATGGAGCAGTGATGTTCTCGAAGCTGGATATGAAGTCTGGGTACCATCAAATCAGAATGAGGGAGGCAGCATCTCAAAGACAACTTTCAGGACACATGAGGGGCATTATGAGTTTCTAGTAATATTGTTTAGGCTTATCAACACCCCTGCTACTTTCTAGTTGCTGATGAACAGGGTGTTCAGGCAGTACCTCCGGAAGTTTGTTCTGGTATTTTTTGATGACATACTGGTGTACAGCAAAACTGAGGAGCATCTAGAGCACTTGAAGGTGGTCTTGGGAGTCCTACAGGAACATCACTTGAGGGCCAACCTGAAGAAGTGTTGTTTTGCCCAGACCAGTGTGGAGTATTTGGGTTATATTATGTCCAAAGAAGGGGTGGCAGTCGATCAGTCAAAGATTGAGGCTATGTTGAGGGGGCCCTTACCTAAGAATCTGAGGGAGTTGAGAGGATTCTTAGGACTGACGGGGTACTACAGGAGGTTCGTAAAAGGGTACAACACTATTACATGGCCACTGATAGAGCAGCTAATCTTATGGGGAGAGGCAGCCACAACAGCATTTGAGAGACTAAAGAAGGCTATGACTACTGTACTAGTCTTAGCTTTATCAGACTTCACTCAGGCCTTCATAGTGGAGACCGATGCTTTAGGATATGAACTGGGGGCAATACTCATGCAGAATCATCGACCTATTACCTACTTCATCCAGGTGTTGATAGCCAAAGCCATGCTGAAATCAATCTGTGAGAGGGAGTTGATGGCTATCATCCTAGCTATCCAGAAGTGGCGACCCTACCTATTAGGTAGGCATTTCATTGTCAGGACTGACCAAAAGAGCCTGAAGTACTTATTGGAGTAGCGGATGGTGATTGAGGAGCATCAGAGGTGGCTATCCAAATTGTTGGGATATAATTTTGAAATTCAGTACATGCCAGGAGTGGAGAACAAGGCAGTAGATGCCTTGTCCAGATGTATGGGGGAATTGCAGACAGTGGCAGTATCAGTTCCTTTGATGTTAGATTGGGAGGCCATCAGGGAGGAGAGTGCTAGAGATGAGGAGTTGGGAATGATCAGGACAGATTTACTGAGGGAAGGGGGTAGCCACCCAGGGTACTCATTGGAGGGGGGCAGACTGTTGTATCATGGGAGGTTTGTGATGCCTCGGACCTTAATCCACATTCCAAACTTACTCTAGGAATTTCATGGAAGCATTGTTGGGGGCTATTCAAGGGTGCAGAAGACATACAGGAGGTTAGCCTCAAAGCTATACTGGAAGGGGATGTACAGAGATGTGGAGGAGATGGTGGCCAGGTGTGAGGTCTGTCAGAGGAACAAATACCTGGCTATGTCGTCAGGAGGACTACTACAGCTGTTGGCTTTATCGGGACGAGTATGGGAGGAGATATCCATGGACTTCATAGATGGGCTGTCCCGTTCAGAAGGATTCACGGTGATTCTGGTGGTGGTGAACAGATTAAGAAAGTATGCTCATTTCATTCCCCTCTGACATCCATACACCGTGATGACAGTGGCTTTAGCTTTCATCAGAGAGGTGGTCAGATTGCATGGAGTGTCAAAAGCGATAGTATCAAATAGAGATAAGGTGTTCCACAGTCATTTTTGGAGGGAGTTGTTCAGATTACAGGGGATAGTTCTGAAGAGGAGCACCGCCTATCACCCACAGACGGATGGCCAAATAGAAGTGGTCAACAGGAGCTTGGAGACCTACCTGAGATGCTTTGTGTCGGAGACACCTAGGCTATGGGCCAAGTGGCTATCATGGGCCGAGTACTAATACAACACCTCTTATCATTCTGCTTTTCAGATGACCCCATTCAAGGTGTTGTACGGAAGTGATCCTCCTCACTTGGTGCACTTTGGGAGTAGCAGTATTCCAGTTTCTTCAGTGGGGGAGTACTTGGAGGAGAGGGACAGAGTATTAGAGGAGTTGAAGAGACATCTACTGAGAGCTCAACAAATTATGAAGAAACAGGCTTATGGGCATAGGAAGGACATCAAGTTCGAAGTAGGGGAGAGGGTGTTCTTGAAGCTCCGACCATACAGACAGAAGACGGTCGCCAACAGGAGGAATGAAAAGCTTGCTCCAAGGTACTTTGGGCCTTATGAAGTATTGGAAAAGATTGGAGCAATAGCATATCGGCTGAAACTACCACCAACGGTGACTATACATCTGATTTTCCATGTATCTCAGTTGAGAAGGGCCATTGGAGATGATACAGCCAGCTCGGAGTTACCGGTGACACTTACTGAGGATTTACAGGTGATTCTGAAACCCTTAGAGTTGATGGGGGTTCGCCAGAAAGAAGATGAAACCAAGGAAGTGTTGATTAAGTGGAAGAATCTTCCTAACTACGATGCCACGTGGGAGCCATACGAGAAGGTGAAACATCAGTTTCCTTGTTTTCACCTTAAGGACAAAGTGATTCTTTGGGAGGGCAGTATTGTTAGGCCGGTTCCTCCTGAACCGGCCCAACCAGGGCCAATTTTTGTTTATAGGAGGCGGCTAATACCGCCTCCTCCCCATCTTCGCCGCCCACAATAGTGGGTCCCACTATTCAAAAACAAATCAAAAAGGGGAAAGGAGGGGCGGCTAGGGATTTGGAGGGAGTTTTGATTTAGAAAGTTTATGTATTAAATAGGAGGAAGGAATTAGGGTTAGGGTTATGCTATGATTTGTTTCTCTTGCAGTTGCCTTGGTGTCTTGGGCTCTAGACTCATCGTCTAGAGATTGGGAGAGAACGATCCTCCTCTCGAATTGAGGATCAATTGTATCTTGCTTTGTATTTGTTTTGTTTTGAATCCACTACTACGATCTTTAGTTTCCAATTGATTTCATTGAGATTATTGCATTATTTCCGCTGATTGTATCAATTATTGCTAGGGTTGCTTGCGAACTCAAATATTTTCTCTTGGATTACTTACGAACTCAAGTATTTCCTATCATCCAGCTAGCTTGGGGTGGTCCGGTCGACTTTTTCAGCCTGCCCTACTTTTAGGCGGAGCTGGGTTGGGCCAGGTTGTAAAACAATATGGGTAAAGTAGAGATTGCTCAAGTTCTGGCATGTAGCAGTTCGTCATATTGCATAATTACATTTGCAATTCTTTTATGAACATGATTAAAAAATAAAAATAAAAAAGATCTTCATAAATTGGAAGGCACCGAACCTGTCTAACACCTAAAGCAGCCTGCAGTGGTGTCATGGTATTATAAGGGATCTGTACGCCATCTCCATAGATCAGTAAGTATTCTTAAATAATTGGTGAGTTAGATGCATACACTGTAACAACGTTACCTTTGAGGTGGCTAGCTCCCATAGTACAATGGCAAAACTGAAGATATCCACTTTCTGGTCATAGGGCTGATGATTGATTACCTACAGAAAGCACAGAAATGACCTTGGAGATATTAATAACATGTCAAGTAACCTTAAAAGATCAACTTACATGCTTGAATGAATCGATCCAGAAATGTATTTGTAATCTAAACTAAATATCGATACGACAATGCCACAAAGCAGCAATTCTGAAAATACACAGAAAATAAAATTGGACCTAAATGCAAATATTTTCACACTACTTGTAAAATTACTCATCACTACATGTGATGCAACATACTCCATACTATTTTAGACTATAATTGAATTTATCAATATCATAAATATTATTGTTACCTTATTATTAGGGTTATTATCATTAACATCTAATGAGATTTGGCTAAATTTTTCATCCAACTTCTATTAAATCAAAAGATAAATTAGTCATTTACATTTAAAATTGATTTCTCAAAATTTAATTTTTTTTTTATTTCAATTAAATTATTATTTTTAATTTCAATTAAATTATAAAAAGTCATTAACTTTTTTAAGTTTCTGTTGCAAAATAGATAACGATTAGAAATTTCATGATTATTAATTTGGATTAATTTAAATGATATCATTAATTCTTTAAAAATTGTTAATTAAGTGCAATCCCTTACAAATGAATTTTTTTAATTGAAGTAATAATAAATTGTGAAAATCAGCAACATGTTGCTTTAAAAAAAATAAGGAAAAAATTAAAGAAAATAATAAAGATCAATTATAAAAGGACTAATCGCAAAGAACAGATGTTAGGCGAGGTTCAGTATACAATTTTTTTTAAAATGCTACTAAGTCACCCTTTGATTTAATGTTAGTTGGATGGAAAAACTAGCAAAATATATTTGATATTTTGTCGAGTCTCAAGGAGTAGCTAAACTTCTAGGGATTTAAATGATAACTATCCCTTACTGTTATTATATCTCATAGTATATAGTTGTTGTTCGGTGAAATCCAACTTGAATCTCTAGACAAGTTAATTAGATCCAGGAGAACTTAATATAAGCTTTACGCATGGACACAAGGTTATCGTTTTCCTAACAAGCAACTCTATTATAAACAGTTGTACATGACCATTAGTATGGATTAATTATTTACAGGAACTTTTAGAACTGATAAAAACTCTACGTCCAACATCATCATAACTTTTAATTCTCCACTAGTATTTATCATTCCTAAAAGAATTATATCTTCCGGACAAGATGGATAACGTGGATTCCTGACATGCTTGTGAGAGTTGGGAGAAGCAATTTGGAGTATTTAAGAGGCAAATTGAAAATATTAAATTCATAGAGATATCACAATTGGCTAAGTCTTTATTTCTCTTACGAAGAGGTTTTCCATGGCGCATGCACCATGTTGACTACAACACTGATAGGATACAATCATCAATTAAAGAAGTTGCTAGATTGCATTTGTTTTGTGGACTGAGTCACACAATAGTTGTTTCCATGTCCCATTTTGCTAATCTCCTTCCCGCTTTAAGGCCTATTTGACAATTGACATCAATTTTGTTTCTATTTTTTATTTTTGTTTTTATAAATTTGGACATATTTTGTTAGTCTTTTCTAGATGTTTTTTTTTTTTTCAAAAACAAATCAAGTTGTTTTTAAAAATACTTCAAATAACTTTTTAAGTGTTTCCATTTTTTTAAAACATGAACTCTTAGCCGCTCAACCTCGCCTGCCATATTGACCAACCCCACATGTGCTTGCCATAGGAAAACCCCATGACAAAGCCAATTACAGCTTTGCATGGTCCACACACCTCTGGCCGTGACATCACCACCCTCTTTTAAAGTATAATATTTAATAAGAAAACAATCTATATTTAAGATATCAAATATATTTTTAATTCATGTCAAAAAATAAACGTATATAATAACAAATAAATAATAATAATTAAAAAGTGATCCCAAATAGAATAAGAAATTGACAAAGACAATAACAGATCCTACTTGAATCTCATGGGCCCATTGTAGATGGATTTATTAGATGAACTCCTTGTAATAGTCAAGGAGCTTATTAAGATAATTTGATTCATAGTTTCATGTTATGATTGTTGGGTGCCTAGTTCTGTGTTACAGGTTCTCTTATTTGAAGCAATCACCATTGGCATGGATCACATTGGCTTTTCAGTATTTAAAGGGGAAGAACCCTATGATAATATGGCAGCCTTTAGGTTAGATATGTGGCTTGACTTTTTAATGGTTATTTATTAGAATTCTTTTTTTTTATTATTATTTATTAGAATTCTATTAGTGTCTCAGGTGGGATCAATTAGGGTGTCGTATTAAGACCAATCAAAATCATTTTTACATGACCTATCAATATCTCATGATTTAGGTGTTTTAAGGATATACCTGATGGAAAACTTCTCAAAGTCCAGTAGCTTTCATCAATTATGAATCAAAGCCTTGTGCTATGATTGTTGAGCTCCTTGATAGGTGTTGTGAAGTCCTTAATTGGAGGCATTCCTAGATGATAAGGATCCTGGTGGCTTTCATGTCAAAAAGGACAAGCTTATGCTAACTGGATGCATTTAAGTTTGCCATGTGGCTTGACTTTGAGTAGTGATTTTCTAAAGCATTATATGTGATGTAGACGCTATTAATCTTTTCCACAAATATAGCAACTATAAGGTATGTTAAGGCTGAACATAGCTTACATTTGACTATCGGAAATAGTGTTCACCTTCTTCTTAGCCCCGAATATGCCATTATCATAATAATATAAAAGTAGAAATATTTAATTCAATTCAATATTTTTCTCTCCAATTAATTTGTGGCTGGCCTACAAGTAGGTCTGCAGTAAAGCCCACCCCTTGTTCTCTAACGTTTGACTATTACAAGTCATTCAAGCAATTATGAATTTTATTCAAGATAGTTGCAAGATCTTTAATAAGTGCTCAAACTAATACCCTTTCAGGAACAAGCAAAATGCTCTCTAAGCATATTTTTCCATAAAATCGAAACTCTTACGAAAATCTCTCAGTCACGTACAATACACTCTCAACACATCAACCACAAGTCTCAAGTGTCTTTATGCACACATCTAGCCAACACTTTAGCTTCATGAGCATTTTGCAACATAATCAACTACTATGAGATCACTTGTGATGTGAACGAGCTCAAACAAACCTCTTCGTCTTATTGTTTCTTTATAACCAACTATAGTCTAGTCGTTCAAGCAAATCTTAAGGTTCTTACTTGAGCACCATCGATGATATGCTACATACACATGGGCTAAATCTTGTACAACAAAAGGATAGCAAAGCCATCCTAGGTTATCATTGTTTATATCTATCAACCAATCTTCTCACATACAACTACGAACTAAGGAAAAAAAAAAAAGTAATTTGCCCAAATGGTTATTATAATCAAAGTCAATTCAATCATACCTAAGTCGATTTGACGAAATCTCAAATTCATTTAGAAAATCCCATATATACAAAATGAAGCACCATAGAATATATATCCTCCTATGAATTATAATATCTTTTACATCTCACTAATTTTCCTATAAGAAAACCTATATTCCAAGTCCCTATCATTATAATTCTAGTTTCATAGACTAGATTCTTTGCCCACATCCATCCATGATGTGGGAACTCTTGCTTATTTAATACTGCACCCCGCCGCCAATACGACCCTTGCACACTTCTCACTGTACAGCATGTCGCTTCCAGATAACACCCTAACATTAAGACAATGTATTAAAGGATTCATATCATGATTATTTGATAAGTTTTATGCTGGTTGTCGCCTACCTAACACATTCTTGTAGAACAAGAGAAAATTTTCTTTGTTCAAACATTGCAATCTTCTAAAATAGCTTTGAATTTGAACTTCAAGGACATTAGATGAAACTAGAATGAAATAATGAAGACTAGAATGCACCCCTTTCTTTAGACGCCATGATAGCTCTATAAAGTTGGCTGATAGCTGAAATTTATGACACTATTTAAAAGGCTAGGAAATTTACAATTTTCATTCCTGATACGCCCATTGGTGAATAATGGAAGTTAAACTCTCTTAAAAGGTTGCTGAGAACTTTCTCCAAATAAAAAATACTTTATTAGCAGCAAAATGCTTCTTTCCTTCTGTGGGTTGAGTGTTTGAGTCAACTACGAATTGCTCTTGGCTACTCAACCCAACAAGAAGATATTTCAAAATTCACTTTCTCTCAAAGCCCATCAATGATTGGTCAGCACACTTTTATCTTTACCAACAATACATTGAAAACTCTGCATTTTTAGGAGAATTACCACCGCCCGTACAGAATCTCCAACCCATTCCAAGTTTGACACATAAACACATGTTGCTAACCACCATAGACTTGTCTTTTTTCCCATAATAGGTGGCAATTGTGAAGGTTCATCCACTGCTATAAATGCCTTCCAAGCAGCTTGCCAGAGGAAAGAGTAGAAGCTAGAAAGCCTTAAATAATGATCTTGGGGCAAGGAGCCCATAAAAATAAACAAGAGAATTCATCTTCATACAAAAGAGGACGCATGCCAAATAACAGAGCAGCACAACTTCATCTTCTTGGCATCAACCATCTCCACTTTACTTCGAAGAAATCCCAAGTTAACAAAGCAAAATCCACTCAAGAAAACATTACAGTACATGATCTGCTCAGACTCAAAAGGTTTCTTTTTACTCCTTGTAAATCTTGTGTATTATGTATGTAACTCCCAATAAATAGTGAAGAACTCTCTCGCAACAATGAACGTAAGCAATAATTGCCAAACTATTATAATTGCAAATTCAAGAAGAAATAGTAAAGTTACTATAGTCAATCAATTCATTAGAATGTTTAAACTTATTAATTACAATTAATCGCACCTTTAGCTCAAGCTCCCATTGGAAAATTAATTTTATTCAATATCCTAAGTTACTCATTATTTTTAATAATCTATATATTTTAATAAAATTGTTAAAAAAAATTCTAGCAAACATTTTTATGCAAAATTTATCATTATATTGCTCAATTTCTTCTAATCAAAATGTTTATTTAACTATTTATATAATTAATATTATAAATAAATATATAATTAGTGCTATAGCGAACCTAGGCTATAATCGCCAAACTCATCATCGTTGTGTTTTGATCTAATCTTCTCTTATGCATCAACATACACATTGCTTATGATTAAACATGAAGAAAGTCAAATATCAAGTAGTTTCAAGATACCTTCTCAAACCCAAATGGTCGTTACTCTCATACATTAATTTATATGCATAGTTTAAATGAGATTAATTAACTTGAATATCTTATATGCCTAAATATAGGTATTCAACCAAAGTATAGTCAAAGCAAGTCATTTGAGGTTGGTAATTATATTTCTATATTAGATTAACATTTTGCTGTTTCTATATCTATTGCACTTAATAAACACACTTATAATTCAATGTCCTTATATGTTGATATGATGAATTATGACAAAATCACTTTGCCAATGATGTCCAATCATTTATCTTTTCTATTCACTGATCCGTCATATTGTATGGAATGAAAATAATGTCTTCATGCTATTCCATAATTGTTTATTTTATACTATAAAATATTTCATCATAAAATGATATTTTATGCTAAGAAGAATGTAAATGAAATACCGTATATAGGAGTATTTGTAAGTGCATATTTATAGATAGTATCTAGCCCCTTGTTGTACTAGCATAGAATGCTAATGCACCCGAACGTTAATGATTTTGCCTTCTACGCCAGACAATAGTTGAAATAAGACCTATATTTTGCTAAGTGGATGAGGGAGTATTGGCCAAGAGTGAGTGGGTGCCTTCCACCTTAGACAATAGCGGACCTATTATATGCCCCGTTGTGCTGATGAGGAAAGTATCGACTAGAGGTAAATTGGGTTAAACAATGCTCCCGAGACAATAAATTAGATAATGGAAAAATAAAAGTTATGATAAGCAATAGAATAGATGAATGTTATGATTCTATGTACATGTTACGCCGGTTCCCAATGAACCGGCCCAAGCTCCACCGGCCCAAAGGGGGCCGGTCCGGTTTACCTACAGGAGGCGGACTGGTTCCGCCTCCTCTCCTTGTTCCGCCCAAACAAGTGGGGTCCCACCCACTTAAGTAAATTCAAAATTCAAAGGAGGGGGCGGCTAGGGCTTTGGGAGGGAAATTAATTAGGAAAGCTTTTGTATTAGAAGGGGGGAGAGGATTAGGAGGAGGTTATGTGATGTTTTGTGGAGAATTAGGGTTCTTTGGAGGCTTGGGCTCTAGACAACTTTGTCTAGAGATTTTGGAGAGTTAATCTTCCTCTCGAATTGAAGATTATTGTATCGTTTGTTGTTTTTATCCATCGTCTAGTGGAATACCACGTTTGCTTGATTTTCCTACAAGTTTTCTCTCATATTTCTACTGTTTTTCCTACTGTTTTGGCTGTTTTCCTGCTGTAGACAGCCCTAGTGTTGCTGTTGGAACTCCGATTTGGACTAGGTTTGCTTGCGAACTCAAGTATTCCCTTCGGGTTACTTGCGAACTCAAGTATTTCCTATCAAATTGGTATCAAAGCATCGTTTTTGGGACCATCGGCGGCTGAAATCCAGAAATTTCAGCAAACCTTTGGGCATCCGGAAGAGAACTCCTTGTGATTGTGAAGGAAAAATGGCTGGGAAGAAAGTGGAAGTCTTGGAAGGCGAAATCGGACAACTGAAATCAGATTTGGAAGGAAAATTTTTTGACTTTCAAAATCAAATCACATCCAACAATGAAAGGTTGGAAGGAAAGTTCACCGTGGTTGAGGAGATGTTGAAGAAACTAATGGAGATGAAGACAAACCCGGCAACATCAGAAGTAAGAGAGACCATCGACGGCCATGGCATAGGAGGAAATCCGAACCCATCTAGGGGAAGGAAAAATCCGGAGGTGGAGATCCTTGAGGGGGAAGACGACATGCCGCCTCTAGAACCGCTCTCTAGGGAGGAGATGAGCCAGGGGTACGAACGAAGGGGTGCTGATTTTGTGGGGAGAAGGGAAGAAATACATCGCAGGGGTGCTGATTTTGAAGGGAGAAGAGGGGAATACGAGGAAGGGTTTGGGTACAATCGTCGGAGGGACGATCGGGACACTTGGGGAGCTCCCCCTATTCGAGGAGCGGGAGGATACGGAGGATACCGGGGATACGGAGGAGATCCGAAGGTGAGGAAACTGAAGATGCCCATCTTTGAGGGCGAGGATGGCCATGGCTGGATCTACAAGGTGGAGCGATATTTTGCAGTCAACGGATTGACGGAGGAGGAGAAACTGACAGCAGCGGGACTGTGCTTGGAAGGGAAGGCATTGGCGTGGTACCAGTGGCGGGACATGAGGCGACCCATTCGGAGCTGGAGGGAGTTCAAAGACTGTTTGTTAGAGCGATTCCGAACCAGTCGGGGAGGAGACTTCTACGAGCAGTTCTTTGCTTTGACGCAGGAGGGGACAGTGGCAGAGTTCCGTGACCGATTTGAGTACCTAGCTAGCAGACTGGATCGCCTTTCCGAGACTGTGCTCGAGGGGAATTTCATGAAGGGGCTCAAGCCCGAGATCAGAGCAGCTGTTAGAGTGATGAGACCACACGACTTGGGGGAGGCCATGGAGTTGGCGCAGCTGGTCGAGGACCAAAAGCATCTGGAGAGGGGGGCTCGAGGCAGCAGCTCCGGGGGGTCCTACAGGATGACGACTACCTTTCTAGCTCCCAAAGGAGCCGCACCGGGGGGTTCACGAGATGTACCGAGAGAGAAGTCTGGAGGAGGAGGGCCTGGGGGAAATTTTAAGAAACTGACTGAAAAAGAGGTACAGGAGAAGAGGGCCAAGGGGTTGTGTTTTCGATGTGATGAGAAGTACATGCCAGGGCATAGGTGTAAGGACCGAACTCTTCAGGTTCTCACCGTCTGTGATGACGAGGAAACTGAAGAGGGAGGAGAGAGCGGGATAGTGGATGAGGATGAAGAGAAGCTGCATTTGGACCTGGCTGAGGTTTCCCTGAACTCAGTGGTCGGATTCACTACGAATCATACCATGAAGGTGAAAGGGGAGATAGAGGACAGAGCAGTAGTGGTGTTGATTGATAGTGGGGCCACCCACAATTTTATTTCCACTCAGGTCGTTGACAAATTGGGCGTGAGATTGGTGGATACCGGTAGTTACGGGGTGATGATGGGTACGGGGAAGGTGGAGAAAGGCCAGGGGATTTGCAGAGGAGTGCTACTGACCATTCAGGGGATCCAGGTGAGGGAAGATTTTCTTCCACTGGAACTTGGGAGTACAGATATCATACTTGGGATGAAGTGGTTACAGACTTTGGGAGACACCAAAGTGAATTGGGGGGCACTCACGATGGAGTTGACGGTTGATGGGAAAAAGGTGGTGATTAAGGGAGATGCGGGGCTATCCAAATCCATGGTTTCGCTTAAAACTATGGTGAGGGACATACAGTCGGCAGGTGGAGGATACTTGGTGGAGCTACACAGTTTGGAGGGAGCTAGATTGGAAGAAGGAGGGGACATACCTCTCTCCGTACAGCCTTTGATTCAGCAGTTCCATGAGGTATTTCAGTCGCCTCAGGGATTGCCACCGCAGAGGGAGCAGGAGCTCGCCATCATTCTGAGGGAGGGAGTTTCACCCATCAGCGTACGACCTTATCGCTACCCCCAGTTTCAGAAAGATGAGATCGAAAAGCTGATCAGAGAGATGTTGGAGGCCAGCATCATCAGACCGAGCGTCAGTCCTTTCTCTAGTCCGGTACTATTGGTGAAGAAAAAAGATGGCAGTTGGCGTTTCTGTGTGGACTATAGAGCACTCAACAAGGAAACTGTACCGGATAAGTTTCCTATTCCTGTGATTGATGAGCTGTTGGATGAATTGAGCGGGACAGTGATCTTTAGCAAGATAGACTTAAAATCAGGATACCATCAGATCCGGATGAAGAAGGAGGATGTGCCTAAAACTGCCTTTCGAACTCATGAGGGACACTATGAGTTCCTGGTGATGCCCTTTGGCCTCACCAATGCTCCAGCCACCTTTCAGGCACTGATGAATAAGGTTTTCAAACCTTATCTACGACGATTTGTACTGGTATTCTTCGACGACATCCTTGTCTACAGCAGGACAGAGGAAGAACATTGGGAGCATCTAAAAAAAGTATTAGAAGTGCTGCAGGCGCACCAGTTGAGGGCCAACTTGAAGAAGTGCTGCTTTGCACAGGCCAGTGTAGAGTATTTGGGCCACGTGGTATCGAAGGAAGGAGTCGCAGCAGATCAGTCTAAAATTGAGGCCATGTTAAAGTGGCCAGTGCCAAGAAATCTAAAGGAGTTGAGGGGATTTCTAGGACTGACAGGTTACTACAGGAGGTTTGTCAAGGGATACAGCACCATAGCATGGCCACTCACGGAGCAGCTAAAGAAGGATGGATTCTTATGGGGGGAGGCAGCCACCGCAGCATTTGAGAGTTTGAAGAAAGCTATGACTACGGTACCGGTTCTAGCCTTGCCAGATTTCACCCAGACTTTCATAGTGGAGACGGATGCGTCCGGATACGGATTGGGGGCCGTACTTATGCAGAGTCGTAGGCCCATTGCCTATTTCAGCCAGGTGTTGACTGCTCGAGCCAGGTTGAAGTCAGTCTATGAGAGAGAATTAATGGCCATCGTTCTGGCCATCCAGAAGTGGCGACCTTACCTACTCGGGAGACATTTCATCGTCAGGACAGATCAGCGGAGTTTGAAATACCTACTGGAGCAGCGAATGGTTACGGAGGAGCATCAGAGGTGGCTGTCCAAGTTGCTAGGGTATGATTTTGAGATTCAGTATAGACCAGGGGTGGAGAATAAGGCAGCTGATGCCTTGTCCAGGTGTATGGGGGAGCTGCAGACAGTGACGCTATCTGTCCCTTTGATGCTTGATTGGGAGGCCATCAGAGAAGAAAGTGCTAGGGATGAGGCACTGGGGAAGATCAGGACAGGATTGCTGAAGGAAGAGGGTAGCCACCCAGGGTACTCATTGGAGGGAAACAAACTGCTGTATCAGGGGAGGTTTGTGATGCCCCGGACCTCGATCCACATCCCGAATTTGCTCCAGGAGTTTCATGGAAGCTCGGTGGGGGGCCATTCAGGCGTGCAGAAGACATACAGAAGGCTAGCTGCGGAGCTGTATTGGAAGGGGATGCGTAAAGATGTAGAAGAGATGGTAGCCAGATGTGATATCTGTCAAAGAAACAAATACATGGCTATGTCGCCGGGAGGACTACTACAGCCGTTGGCTCTACCGGGACGGGTATGGGAGGAGATATCCATGGACTTCATAGATGGGCTGCCCCGTTCAGAAGGGTTCACGGTGATTTTAGTGGTGGTGGACAGATTGAGCAAGTATGCTCATTTCATCCCCCTCCGACACCCTTACACAGCGGTGACAGTGGCTTCAGTTTTCATCAGAGAAGTGGTCAGGCTGCATGGAGTGCCAGAAGCGATAGTATCAGATAGAGACAAGGTGTTCCTCAGCCATTTTTGGAGGGAGTTATTCAGGTTACAAGGAACAGTTCTGAAGAGGAGCACAGCTTATCACCCACAGACAGATGGCCAAACGGAAGTAGTCAACAGGAGTCTGGAGACTTACCTGAGGTGCTTTGTGTCAGAGACACCTAAGCTATGGGCCAAGTGGTTATCATGGGCAGAGTATTGGTACAACACATCATTTCATTCTGCTTCACAGATGACCCCATTCAAGGTGTTGTATGGACGGGATCCCCCTCACCTGGTGCACTTTGGGAGTGGCAGTACCCCAGTTTCTTCAGTTGAGGAGTATTTAGAGGAGAGAGATAGGGTGCTAGAAGAGTTGAAGAGGCATCTACTGAGAGCTCAGCAAATTATGAAAAAACAGGCTGATGGGCATAGGAAGGACATCCAGTTTAAAGTGGGGGAGAGGGTGTTCTTGAAGCTCCGACCCTATCGACAGAAGACAGTCGCTAACAGGAGGAATGAGAAGCTGGCCCCAAGGTACTTTGGACCTTACGAAGTGCTGGAGAAGATCGGAGCAGTAGCATATCGGTTGAAACTACCACCCACAGCGACTATACATCCAGTTTTTCATGTATCACAGTTGAGAAAGGCCATTGGGGAGTACTGGGCCAACCCTGAGTTACCGCCGACACTTACTGAGGATTTGGAGGTGGTTCTGGAACCCTTAGAACTGATGGGGGTTCGCCATAGAGAGGAGGGGACGAAGGAAGTGTTGATCAAGTGGAAAAATCTTCCGGACTATGAGGCCACGTGGGAGCCATACGAGAGGGTGAAACATCAGTTTCCAGATTTCCACCTTGAGGACAAGGTGATTCTTTGGGAGGGCGGTATTGTTACGCCGGTTCCCAATGAACCGGCCCAAGCTCCACCGGCCCAAAGGGGGCCGGTCCGGTTTACCTACAGGAGGCGGACTGGTTCCGCCTCCTCTCCTTGTTCCGCCCAAACAAGTGGGGTCCCACCCACTTAAGTAAATTCAAAATTCAAAGGAGGGGGCGGCTAGGGCTTTGGGAGGGAAATTAATTAGGAAAGCTTTTGTATTAGAAGGGGGGAGAGGATTAGGAGGAGGTTATGTGATGTTTTGTGGAGAATTAGGGTTCTTTGGAGGCTTGGGCTCTAGACAACTTTGTCTAGAGATTTTGGAGAGTTAATCTTCCTCTCGAATTGAAGATTATTGTATCGTTTGTTGTTTTTATCCATCGTCTAGTGGAATACCACGTTTGCTTGATTTTCCTACAAGTTTTCTCTCATATTTCTACTGTTTTTCCTACTGTTTTGGCTGTTTTCCTGCTGTAGACAGCCCTAGTGTTGCTGTTGGAACTCCGATTTGGACTAGGTTTGCTTGCGAACTCAAGTATTCCCTTCGGGTTACTTGCGAACTCAAGTATTTCCTATCAGTACACCATTTTAAATGTTAAGAAAATTTGATGATATCAAGACGATAAGCATTGTTTGTACTTTCCTATGATGCATGCATGCCATTCCTTGTTCTTTTAATTTATTATTATTGAGAATTGCAATTAAACATATTCACGTTATATTGATAATTCACTATTATTTTTAATTAATAATACAAGATAAGATTTTGATAATTGAATGAGTAGGAGAAGAGAAAATGTGTACCATCAGCTTGGAGCTTCAACTAATAGGTATTTGAAATTTCTAAATGTTGAAATAAATACATTAAATTTGCTGTTATTAAATGAATTTTGATAATTTAGCAGCTCTTTTAATATATTGAAAGCTATTATGAGAAAATTTATATGAATAATTATTTTGATATAAGGTAATGTTAGTAAATGATATTTAAAATGTCAACCGAGTATTTGTTCCTATCTTGGCAAGTCCAAGCTACGAAGCTGGGTGGTAATATTTTAGTCCTTTGACCAATCAAAAGGCAAGGATCAAGACACCTCATCCTTGATATTAAAGAAAAGTCCTAGAACATTAAACCCAAAAGCAATGGATGAATAGATGGAAGCATTAGGCATAGAGATTAGTGCTACAGGATACTTGAATTGGGTCGTATATCTCAGAGATTGGTTTTGGAGATGATCTAAGTTGGGCCATTAGATTCTAATAGAGGCTTTGAGATTAGCGCTGATTTCCTCAAGCTTAATTGAGAGGCCACCACTAATCTTGTGAAACCTATGTAGATTCAAAAAGTTGTCAACATATCAATAAGAATTTATACTATTATAATATTGGATATAGCGCAGATTAACAAGATATGCGCTAAGAGTTTTTCTTTCAATATTTTATTTGTTCCCACATAGAAAATCAATTTGCTGTTAATTTCAACAAATCTAGTCATAATTTTTTTAAATGTTATATTTTATTAATTCTAATATTGGATCCAAATACTCTGGCATTTTGTGAAGTCTTATGGTCATGATGATATGATGAAACTATCCATATGCTTAAGGTAAAAACTGATAATCTAGAAATGCAAAGATGTAACTAGCAGGATGTACAATTTTAATGGAATAGTAAAAACACTATTCAATTGACAATAGAAACTAATAGCTGATAATATTAAATTTAAAGTAAATTAAATTCAAATCATATGATTTGCAATAAGTAGGATTTAATGTCAACAAAAAAAACTCAATATGAAAAACAATTCACTCATGCATGCTAAAGCAGAGATAAGTTTGCAATAAACTATTAATTCCCATTTATATGGAGTTACCTAAACATAGTTCCTAAGTATGACATATCAAAAACTACCCAAGCATAATGGAGTTTTCTAAGCATGAAGTGAGATTTTCCAACCAACATATATTCAATCAGAATTTTCAAGCTAAGGATTACACCTTTTAAGAAGCATCAATCAAAACTCTATTTGCTACATATTCTCCTTCGATGAATTTTGACCTCCTAGATGTTACAATAGGAAATAAGGAAACTCTCCACATTAAGAACATGTTGATGTCAGGCAAAACAACTCCATGTCATTGGTCGTCTACTGTGCACGGCAAGGAGCTAAATTTTTCACCAAAAGATAGGTAGATGATGATACAAATAAGTTTAAAAGGACCTGAGGTGGTAGGTCTCAGTTTGAAGTGGTTGATAGTGAGATTTCTAATGGTTAAGGACTGTTTTAAAATGCCTAACAGCTGTTTTAAGCAGGGACGGTAAGCTGGAGGTGTACCAAAACACTAGTGCAACGTAGAAACAATGTAGACGTCACAAAAAAGGCATAAGGAGAGAAGTCTTCTAGGATGAACTGGCCTTGAAAGAATAGGGCTCCTCTCTGAAACCAAAAATTGGTGCAGTATGAGAGATCATAGACGCAATGAAAATTGTTGAATCAGCAATTTGATATAAGAAATCTGAATTCAGAATTCAGAAGATTCCAGGGAGGACTGTTACAAAGAATTTAAAGTGGATATAATGCTACAAGCAAGAGGTAGGAAAGAAGCTAACCAGTAACAGGAGAGAAATAAAGAATGACGTGGAAGGAGACAGGAGGAAGAGCCAGAACCACAACGGAACTATGCTGGGTGAAATTGAAGAAATAACGGGAAACTGAAAGGATGGGAAGAAGCAAGAGAGAAATGTTACAAGGCACAGGAATTGCAGCATGAGAATTAAAGGAGGAGAGAAGACATAGCAAGAGAGGGGTCAAAGTGGTTGAAGAAGAAGAAGAAGAAGAAGAAGAGAGAGAGAGAGAGAGAGAGAGAGAGAGAGAGAGAAGTTAGGCTTGAGCAAAAATCAAATATTCTTAGGGTCCATTTTTATAGAACAAAAAGGTACCTGGGGCAATTATAAAAACCATAATCATGATAAGATTTAAAAAGATACAGAAAATAATCTAAAAAAATATGAGCAAAATGTTTTCTTATTGAATCAACAAATTAAATCAAAACAATAATTGATCATGCCATCAATGATGCACATGCATCTTGATTAGACAGTTGCTACCACATAATCAGTGTGAATATCACAAAATTTTAGAAAACCAATGGTTTGATGCATGTCTATGAGCCATCAAGAATGGAATCAGAAGTCCTTTTTTATCAGATTACAAAATGGCTGTTATCAATAAAACCAATGAAAAAAAAAAACTGATAAATGATGCAAAGAGAGCACACCTCAGGTGCCATCCATCTGTATGTTCCTGTTTCTGCAGTCATGACTCCACCTTGGTTTTGAAAACGAGCAACACCAAAGTCTGCCACTTTGACAACCTTGGAACAAAGGAACCAGATTAGTATCAAACACGGAATGGAAACGACAAGTCTGCAGCTTCTACTGCATTAACACAAATGAAAAAAAAATGTATGAAATTAATAACGACGTGCTTGCTGTACGATCAAACTTCTTAAATAATAACCAATGATGGAGGCAAGGGTTGATTCAGCAAGCCTACACATACTGCAAGGAGTTGGGGAGCATAAGGTTTCTCGAACCCAAACTCATTAAAATGCCATTAGCCAATCCAATGTTTATGAAGCTACATTTAGATACCTACTACCAAGCAATCACCTCTTTAAGCTTTTCATGGCAACCCTCTACCAAGCTTCATATAAAACGTCATTGTATAATTAATATAAGATCTATAACTCATATTGGAGTATCTTTTACAGCACTCAAAGGACCAAAATGCAATTTGGGAACATTTTATTTCCTATTTGTGTTTTCAATTTACTTTTCTTATGTTATTACTTGAAGCAAAAACAAGTTTTATTTTAATCATGCACTTAATTTTTTTTAAAAACTAAAAAAGAAAAAACAACAATATGTTCTATTACCATTTTAACCTATTTTTTAAAAACAAAACATAAGAACCCCAAATAGGCTCTAAGCTAACTTAAAGCTCATTTAAAGTTAATAGGCGAGGGTCAATCAATAGCGCATTTACAACATACTTTTAATAAAACTAAAAAGAACATAATCCATAATCTTACATACCCGAACAATTTCCCCCTTCATGTAAGAACACTCTGAATTACCCATCACTTCACCTTAAATAAAAAGCTTTTGAAAGAAACCAAATTATGCATTAGACATAACAAAGTGCTATATACAACACACCAATAATTGGAGTCAACCAAACCATTCCATCATGAATGCCCAACAATGGGATCCGTGCGTTGCCACTTAAGCCAGTGCTCTGATATCGCTAATAAGGGAATGTGAAACAAAGGTGGATAAATTTAGCTTAAGGCACCAAGGTTAAAATCATTTTAATCCAAAAATAAAAATCGATATGTGAAGAAAAAAACCGACATTTTTAGCAATTTGAAATGAGAATAAATCTAGTATACTCGCATACATCAACAAATTCCTTGCATATGTAGTTGAAATGCTAGTCCAAGACAACCATAACATAGATCCATTGTCTAACCCTGCCCCTCCCTCACAAAAGACATTTGGATATTAAGATAGTCGTATCTCTCTCTTTCTATCATCTATAAAAGTCCTTCCACATATGATACAACCTTAAATACCCATGTAAAAAATATTTTTTAAATACTCTACAAAATTAGGTAACTTACATCCATATTCCTCCTCTTTCTCTCTGTCCCCTCCCTATGTTGCATCTCTCTCCCCTTTCCTCACTTGTAATGACCTTCAATGTTGTGATATAACCTTTAATCCATGGGGGTGATAATGGGTGCTCGCCCCAATAAGCTCAAAATGAACCCAAATCTGCTTCGCAATCAAATACCAAAACTTGCACTCAAATTTGATTGGGCAATTAAAAATAAATATCTTATCCTCTTTGTGGATGGTAGCGAATACACATTGGGTTACTAACTAATATAAGTTGAGAAGAAACAAACATTTTTTAACCCAAAAAATCTTTACCAACACAAAAAATAATATGATATGCCAAGGGGGGCACCTGGTTGGCCCAGACCGACCTAGGCCAGCCCAGCCCTTCGGAGGAGATTTCAGCCCCTCTTGTGGGGCCCAGGGGAGCTATTATTCATTATGTAAGATGGAATCAAGAGGAGCTATTTAGGAAGGCTTCCTAATTGTGTTTCTGCTGTTTATGAATGTTTTAATTGTTTATGAATATTTCTTAATTGTGTTTATGCTGTTTAGAAAGGTTCCAATTGTACTTATTGTGTGTGAGGGCTATTTAAGGGGGAGTTTTGTCTAGGATTAGGATATACATGTGCTTAGTTTATTTTCTAGGGTTTCGAGTGAGTTTACTAGCGACGGCTAGGGTTTATGGGAGAGTTGATCTACCTCTCAAATAGTAGATCAATTGTATCTTTCGTTATTGTTGAGGAAGTAATAAAAAAAATCAGCCCAAATATTTTTAGTCCTGCATTTTTCTTCAATCTATTTTGTTGTTTTTATTTCCAAGACACATCAAATTGATATCAAAGTGAGGTTTTCGAGAGATGGCAGTAAAGAAGGTGGATGCGTTGGATGTTAAAGTGGAGCAAATCAAATCCGGGATGGAGAAGTTCTCAACCATCAAAGGTAAGTTTTCAACCACGAAGAATCGAATGGAGAGCCAATTTGGAGGGTTGGAGGAAATGATAAGGAAGCTCATGGAGATGCAATCCAAAACTCCACTGGCGGTTCTGATTACTAACCCTAACCAAGATTTAACGGGATTCCCTTGGCCGAATCTAAAGGAAAGGAGATCGTACGGAAGGAGTTCCACGAGGAGAGTTTCTTTCATCAAGATCTACCTCTTAGGGCTCCGATAAGGGGTGAATAAAGGTTTCCAAATGGGGGGACAACAAGAAGAGAATTTTTTGGTGGGAATGGTAGGGTGGCCAACTACTATGGGAGGCATTTCGGGCAAGGGGAGTATGCGACCAGAGATGGAGGGGGTCGAACTAAGCCATGGGGATCGAAGAGAGGTGGGATTCCCGTCCTTGATGCACGGGGGAAACCGTTGGAAAGATAGGAAGTTGGAGTGGAGATGCTAGGGTGAGGAAGTTGAAGATGCCAAAATTTGAAGAGGAGGATGCCCGTGGATGGGTGTACAAGGTGGAGAGGTATTTCGCAATGAATGTGTTGACCAAGAAGGAGAAGCTTACAGCCGCAGGGCTATGTCTAGAGGGGAATCTATAGCTTGATTCCAAGGGAGAGAGGCTAGATATTTCTCGGGAGGAGTTTAAGGATTGCTTGTTGGAGCGTGTCCAAGCCATTCAGTAAGGGAACCTACACAAGCAATTCTTTGCCTTGACTATGGAGGGGGCCATCATGGAGCATACGGAGAGATTTGAGTTGCAGTCATGGCGGTAAAGGGGGATGTTAGAGGTGGTGTTTGAGGAAAATTTCATGAGGGGCCTAAAGTCCGACATACGGGTAGACCAACAATTGTTTTGGCCGAAGGGGTTGAGGGAGACGATGGAGCTAGCCCATATAGCGGAGGATCGAAGCTAGATAGAGAGGACCAATAGGAGCGGAGTCATGGGAGGCTCCTACAAGAGTGCCTCGACTTCCCTGGTACCGAGGACCCATACAAAGTCATTTTAGCGGGAGGCACCGAGGGAGAAGAGTGGGGGTGTTCGCCCCAGGGCCAACTTTAAGTGCCTCATAAAGGAAGAGGTGCAAGACAAGAGAGAAAAGGGTTCACCAGGCCATCAGTGCAAGGACTGTACACTCCATGTCCTTATGGTTTGTGAGGAGGAGGAAGCAAAAAAGGGAGGAGAGCACCTACACCTTGATGTGGCGGATGAATCCCTTAACTTAGTGGTGAGATTTACTCCAAATCACACCATAAAGGTGATGGGACAGATCGGGAAATGGCTAGTGGAGGTCTTGATAGATAGCGGGGCTACCCACTTCATCTCAAATTGGGTTTTGGACCAATTGGGATTGAATGTGGTGGATACAGGGAGCATTGGAGTCATGGTGGGGATAGGGAAGGTAGAGAAGAGTAGGGGGATTTGCAGGAGGTTGGTACTGACACTCCAAGGCATACAAATAGTGGAGGATCTTCTTCTCTTGGATTTGGGGAGCATTGATGTGATCCTATGAATGAAGTGGTTACAGACAATCGGGGAGCAAAGGTGGACTGAAAATTTTTGACTATGGAGATTTAGGTGGATGGGAAGAGGGTAGTGCTACGAGGAGATGCCAACCTAAAGAAATCTTCCTTTGCACAGCCACAGGTGGAGTACCTAGGACATGTGGTGAGCCGAGCAGGGGTAGAAGTAGACCAGTCCAAGATTGAGGCTATGTTGGATTGGCCTTTACCTAAGAACCTGAAGGAGTTAAGAGGGTTCTTGGGTCTCACCGGGTACTACCGAAAATTTGTGCGAGGGCATGGCACGATAGCATGGCCACTGATGGAGCAGTTGAAGAAGGGCAATTTTAATTGAGGGGAAGCAACAACATAGGCCTTCGAGCAACTGAAGAAAGCCATGACCAGCTTGCCAATATTAGCACTTCCTGACTTCAACAGACAATTTGTGGTGGAGACGAATGCATCAGGATACGGACTAGGGGGAGTACTCATGTGAGATCACTGGCTCATTGCTTATTTCAGCTAGATGCTCATGACCAGGGCAAGGCTCAAGTTTGTATACGAGAGAGAGTTGATGATGATTGTTTTAGCCATCCAAAAGTGGCGAACCTATTTGTTGAGGCAACACTTTATCGTCAAGACATCAGACGAATCTGAAGTTTCTGCTGGAGCAGAGGATGGTGATTAAGGAGCATCATAGGTGGTTATCCAAGTTACTTGGATATGATTTTGAGATCCAATATCGTAAAGGATTGGAGAACAAGGTTGTAGATGCACTATCGAGGAAGACAAACAAGCTACAGCTGACAGCTCTATCAATACCTATGGTCCTAGACTTCGAAGCCCTAAGACAGGAGAGCGAACAAGATGGGGATCTAAGGAAGATCAGAGCTGAGTCATTGCAAGACCCAGACAGTCATCCCGGTTACACGCTAAGAGGGCCCCAGCTGCTATATAAGGAGCAATTCATCTTACCAAGGACATCGGGGTACATTCCCAAGCTTTTACAAGAGTTTCATGGCAGCGCAGTTGAAGGATACTCAGAAGTTCAGAAAACCTATAGTCAGCTATCGGCAGAGTTATATTGGGTAGGGATGCACCGAGATGTAGAGGACTGGGTGACAAGATGTGATGTGTGCCAATGGCACAAGTACTTGGCCATGACACCAGGAGGATTAGTACAGCCTCTAGCTTTGCTAGAGGGTGTAGGAGGAGGTGACGATGGACTTCTTCAAAGGGTTACCGCATTCGAAGAAATTTTCTGTAATACTGGTAGTAGTGGATCGTCTGAGCAAGTATGAACATTTCATTCTCTAAAGCACCCTTACATTGTGGTCTCTGTGGCTAATGCTTTCATATAGGAGGTGGTGCACTTACATGAATTTTCAGAATCCATTGTGTCAGATAAAGACAAGGTGTTCCTTAGTCATTTCTGGAAGGTGTTATTCCGTTTGTAGGTGACATTCCTGAACAGGAGCACGATATATCATCCCCAGACAAACTAGTAGACAGAGGTGATCAAAATAAGCATGGAGACCTATTTGCGATGCTTTGTATCAAATATGTCGAAGAGTTGGGCAAAGTGGATTACTTGGGCTAAGTATTGATACAACAGTTCGTACCATTCAATAGCACAAACCATCCCTTTCAGGATTCTCTATAGAAGATATTCACATAATTTGATACATTACGGGCATAACACTACACCAGTATCTAGTGTAGATCAATACTTAGAGGAGAGGGGCAGGATATTAGCAGAGCTCAAGGGAAATATGTTGAGGGTCCAAAAGATCATGAAGAGGAAGGTTGATGAACAAAAGAGAAAATTACACTTCAAGCCAGGAGATATGGTTTGCTTAAAGTTGAGACCCTACACACTATCCAAGAGAAGGAATGAGAAATTATCCCCACGATACTTTGGGCCTTATGAGATTTTAGAGCGCATTGGAGCAATGACCTATCAACAAGGATTACCATCTTCGTCAACATTGCACTCAATATTTCATGTCTCACAGCTAAGGCGGGTGATACGAGATTACACATAGTCTTCACTACCCCCGACTTTGACAGAAGACATGGAGGTCACTTTGGAACCCCCGGGAGTAGAAGGGGTGCGCCAAGGGAAAATAAGAACACAAGAGGTACTAATCAAGTAGAGGATTTGCCAGAGTACGAGGCCACATCTGAGCCATATGAGATAATTAGGAGACAATTCACATCCTTCCACCTAGAGGACAAGGTGCGTCTTTGGGGGCAAAGTATTGATACACCAAAGGGGGCCACCTGGACGACCCACCCAATCGGCCTAGCCCTAGTCGAACCAACCCTTTGGTTGGGCAGAACCAGGGGCAGCATAGGGAGAGATTTAGGTCCCCCCTTGTGGGGTCCAGGGGAGCTATTATTCATTATGTAAGGAGAAGGAATCAAGGGAGTATTGTTTAGGAAGGTTTCATAATTGTGTTTATGTTATTTAGAAATGTTTTAATTATTTGGGAATATTTCCTAATTGTGTTTATGCTGTTTAGAAAGGTTCCAATTGTGTTTATTTTATGTGAGGGTTATTTAAGGAGTTTTGCATAAGGTTAGGATATACATGTGCTGAGTTTATTTTCTAGGGTTTGGTGTGAGTTTCCGAGTGACAACTAGGATTTGTGGGAAAGCTGATCTACCTCTCGAATAGTAGATCAATTGTATCTTTCGTTAATGTTGAGTAAGTAATCAAAAAATCAGCTCCCATATTTGTATTCCTGCATTTTTCTTCTATCTACTTTGTTGTTTTTACTTCCAAAACGCATCATAATATCTTATGAAAATTTTAAAATTACACCAATGTAATTAACAAAGCACAGCTAAGCAATTATTTTTTTAATTTAATCAAAGGACAACCAAGTAAATAATTGGCATTCAAAATTGATTTAGAGCTTTAGATATTTTCAACTTAAGACCATTTAATTTTGTATTTAAATATGTTGTAATTTAGTTATAAAATGTATATGTAATATGTGCAAACAATACAACATAAACTATTTATATTTATAAAATATTAAATCTAGTTTAAGTACTGAAATCCAAATGGATAATACAAAAACCTAGCAGATAACCCAAATGGACAACACTCTAAATATCAATAATGAATAATCATCCATAAAATCTTTCTATTGTCGAAGCCCTAATCATTGTTCGTTGCTGATGATGAATCTTGCTTTTGTTGTCACTAAGACACGAACTTAAATATTGCCTTGTTATTGAGCCCTTGTTTCCTTGTCACCACAGAGCAACCTCATTGATACCATCTACCTTTGCTTTGCAGCGACAATGCTGGTGATATTGTTTTTACTAGTCGACATTAACTAATTTAGCTTCACATCGATACCTTCACTTCCAACTTTCTTGGAGTTGCTCTACTTGTGGTGGGAGTGGTGGTGCTTTGTTGGGCATCTCCAAATCGGCTTGCCCTATTTTGGATCCGACATATACAGGCTTCAACATCTAGCCCTTGCTTCCCCCTTTTGGAATAGATAGCTCTTTTAAAGCCTCATCCTTTAAAAACTACTGTCAAATAAAGCATAGGTGCATCTCTCCTAATTTACTCGTACATTTCTCAATAAAAAACATCTTATTTCTTGTGGACAGTTGATTTCCTTTCGTGATGCACCTGATAGATTCTCACGATCAAGCTTCATATTCGATAAAACAACCATCTTCTTTCAGAGATAAGCCTGTAATTATTTTCATAAATAAAGATATTGAATCTCTTGAATTTTCTCTTATTGGAAATTTTTTCTTTGTTCATCTAAAGATGAATATCATCAAACATTTTTTTTGGAAGGATTAGGCCTAATGGCCCTGATGATATTGATTTATTAGATTTGAAGCATATCCTCATTACTTAAATAATTATAATCACTAAACATGATTTCTTTCTAAATTATCTTGCTACATCGATGGTGCCCCAATGAGATTGCTCAAATGGTACCAGCTTAATATTAATAAAGAATCATTTAGTATTTCTATTCGAATATATTTTCTCAATATTCATGTATACTTCATGAACCATAATATCATTAGTTGCTCTAGCTTCAATATATGGTCACTCTCTAAAATTTGATGATGCCACTCCTAATCTAATAGAGCTTCAATAGCACAAAATATGGTTACTTTCAATGAGTGGAGTTTGAGAACATTCACTCCTTTTGTTCACATTCTAAAACGCATGGGCTTAATCATTTTGAGTGTTTAAGATTTCACCAAAACTTGAGAAGAAATGGGAAACAAAAAACTAGACATTCTATCAAAAGTCTTATTAGATTACTGGATACAAGATTTTAATTTGTGTCTTCTCAAAGAGATAAATAAAAAAAATGAATAAATAAATTTCTTCATTCTCTAAGGTTTACTAGATCTCAAGTTAGGCTTCATTTGGAACGGCTTTCTTATTGCTTCTTAAAGCAGCTTTCTAGTACGAAAATTAAAATTTTTGTACTAAAAAGCTACTTTAAGAAGCAGTAAGCCATCCCAAACGAAGCCTTAGAGGCAATAGCTCTCCTGATGACCATGATATTCTTGACTTACTAGGTATTTGCACCTGCTTACCCCCTCTGTGATAGATCTTATTACTCTCTTAGCTTCAAGTTATCTTCATCCAATATATTTTATTTTTTACTTTTTAATAGGCAGATCTTTGTAAGTGCTAGTTCATGTAACAATTTCACTAACTAATAATGAAATTTCATTGCTTTTCAAAAAAAAAAGATTTTTGAAATGAAATACTATAATAAAAATCAAAATCAGGGCCCTAAAGAAACTAACGACCAAGCTATGAATAGCCAATATGAGGTAGAGGGAGAAAAAAATCATAGACTTCCAATAAAGGTGTCCTCATTGATCAAGTGGTTTCATCTGCCTGATACATTCAAAATTCCACTTCCAACAATTTGTCTCATAACAAGGTATCATCTGATAATTGACATGTTTGGCTGGGAAAATGCTTTACTTGATTCCAAAAATTTTGATGTTGTGAACTCTACCTTATTTGAGTCTAATGCATCTTTCAATGAGGAAAATGATGATAATTTGGTAACTAGCCCTCTAATTTCTATTAAAGTGGCTTCTATGTTTCTAGGAAAGACAATAATCCAAATTGTGTTGATGGTTTCTCTAGCCTCTAGGTGCGTCATGGCGTCACCTTTTTTTACCAATATGATAACTCCTATGTCTATAAAGCCTGCTAATAAAAAAGTTTTTACTAGAGAGCCACCTAAAAGTCCACTAAACAATTTAGAAGGGACCCTGCCTTCTCATTTAGGCTCCACCTAGACAATATAGTAGAACTTCTTTCAAAGTTGATAAAGATACTGGTGCTAATATCCTGGGTTAATATAATTTTGCACATGGGTTTTGAATGCAAAAAGGATGGTATGGAGTTCTACTTCCCTTAATGGATCATATTCTTCTTGGATTTGCTTAGAGGTTTTAAGTCTTTCCACTTCTCATATTTTCCATTACTTCTGTTAATTGATGCATCGAAACAAAATTATATATGCTATTAATGTTAAATCTTGAACTATGAGTGATTTGATGTATATGGAGTATATATATATATATATAGATATGGGAGTTTAATCTCTCCTATAACTAACTATAGGGGGATGATGATTCATTTCTTGCATGTCGGGTTCACTTGGTTCACAGCTGTGAGTCCTTGAGGATTTTGAGTGTAGCAATGGACGCCTATCATGATCTTAGCAAACTTGCAAGTGTTTCATAATCCCCTGTAAGTCCTGTATTTTTATTTATTTTTCAATATTTTATTCTTTTAAGAGTATCTTCCATTACATTTTAAGTTTTTAACTGTGTATTCGTCGCTTTATTAAGATGTATTTTGCTCATTTTTAGGTTCTCCGTATGTACATTTTAGAGTTATGTTAAGCCTTCTGGCAGCCTCCAGACGTCTTTCATGAACAAGAGGAATCTAGGAGTCTAGGCATGTCATCCACACCAAAAAAGATATATATATAGTCGAGGTCTTATGACATCGTGGTCAAACTTCTTTCAAAATCTAAAGGTGTGTATGGGTACCTACATGAACGAATTTGCACTTGTATATTTTCCGGCAATGCTAAGAAAAGCATATATGAAGATAATCCGTTACATCGTAAATGTTTCTTACAAGTTTCCATTGTCACACTAAGAAAAAAGTGTATAAGTTCTGCTTGTGGCGCCAAATGCACTGTAAATAGGGTTTTAGGGATTTACCCACCGTGTTGTGAACGTCACCTAGGAATTTCCACACCACAATAAGAATAGCATATACAAGTTGCATTCGCAGAGCCAAACACATCACCAATGGGATTTTAGGAGTTTGTATGTTGTTACATTTCATACCCGCGCGCACAAAGGCAATGACGACAGGGTGAGTTTGCATAGGAACATGACTTTTTTTTTGGAAAAATTTATTTATTTTAGAGAAAAAAAGAGAGGATTGGAAGAGATAAGTCATTAAAGAGAGAAAGAGGAGTTTGAAAGAGTTTTGTCCATCCATTTAGAAAGACAACGACTTTGTCACTTTTTAGTGAGAGAAAATGAGGGCTTAGTCGAAGAAATGGATTTTCTCTCTATGTTTAGAGAGAGAAAGAAAGAGTTAGTAAGAGGGAAAGTAAAGGAGAGAGATTAGTGAGGGAAAGAGTGGTATAAAGATTTCTCTCAGCTTTAGATAAATAGAGCAGATAATGAGAGAGAGGGTGGCTAGAGACAAAATCTCTCTCTAGTTAGAGAAAGAGAGGGTTCTTTTTCTAAGAAAGAAAGTGATAGGGAGAGGGAGAGAGATTGAGAAAGTGGGGTTAGAGGAAGAAAGAGAGGTTGAGGGTGTTTGCTCTCTGATGCAAGCAAAAATTTGGAGAAGAGCCCAAATTTTTGCTTACAAATAAAACAACTCTTACATATACCTTTGAACATATAAAATGATAAGAAAAACTAGAAATTTAAAAAAACTTCACCTTTATAATAAAAGACACGACACTTACAAACTTTGACACAACAACCAAACACCTAAAGTTTCATTCCTTGATTTAGAAGAATGATACAAGTGGAGTGGACCTTGCGTAGAAAAAAAATAGGTTAGATGCTGAGACGAAAGAGGAGTAGCTCGCAAGCCATCCTAGAAGAAGCATGACTCACATACAAGACTCACATAAGACACATACGACAACCTAGGATAAGAACTTGCTCTAATACCAATTTGATGCAAGCAAAAATTTGGAGAAGAGCCCAAATTTTTGCTTACAAATAAAACAACTCTTACATATACCTTTGAACATATAAAATGATAAGAAAAACTAGAAATTTAACAAAACTTCACCTTTATAATAAAAGACACGACACTTACAAACTTTGACACAATAACCAAACACCTAAAGTTTCATTCCTTGATTTAGAAGAAGGATACAAGTGGAGTGGACCTTGCGTAGAGAAGAAATAGGTTAGAAGCTGAGACGAAAGAGGAGTAGCTCGCAAGCCATCCTAGAAGAAGGAGAAGAGAAGCACGGAACAAGCTCGCAAGCTTTTCCAAAGGAGGAAGAAAAACCCTCAGGTTTTGTCCAAAAATAACATCATAATCAACCTCTTTTCTATTACAAAACACCTAATATTTATAGGATAAAGGAGGGCAGCCAAACAGCCACAAAAACTCTTCAAATACCTAATTAAATGTCACCAAACAGCAGCTTCCAATTTCCCAAACAGCAGCCCAAAAGTTCCAAACAGCAGCCCCAAAATTCTGCACAGGAAACAGGATAGAAACAGCCACGGAACAGCCAGAAAACAGCCACGGGAATATCCAGAAAACAACCACGGAACAGCCCAATGAGGGAACCGAAGAGGAACACAGGAAACCGAAGAAACAGGCACAAGAAACCAGCCAGCACAACATATAAAATGGTATCAGAGCAAGTTCTTATCATGAAACAGGACAGAAATAGCCACGGAACAGCCAGAAAGAGACAAGATACATCTAAACAAAATATAACTTTTACAAAGATGACTCTTACAAACTTTTATAACAAAAACATAAAACAATTAGGACTTCATGACACCCTAAAGAAGCTTACAATCTTTTAGAAGAAAGATACATTTGGAGTGGTCACTTGTGGAGAGAAGGAGGTAAGAAGCCAAGACGAATTAGAAGAGGACAAGCTCGCAAGCTTTCTTAGAAGAGAGGAGGAATGGAACAAGCTCGCAAGCTTTTCCAAAAAAACCCTCAGGTTTTGTCCAAAAATAACATCATAATCAACCTTTTTTCCTTTCCAAAACATCTCATATTTATAGGCAAGAGAAGGAAAACAAACAGCCATAACACCTCCAACTAAACCAATTAGATTTAGGGAAATGAAAGGCCAAGAGTCTCCAACAGCAGCCCCAAAGTTCTGCACAGGAAACAGGACAGAAACAGCCACGAAACAGCCAGAAAACAGCCACGGGAATATCCAGAAAACAGCCACGGAACAGCCCAATGAGGGAACCGAAGAGGCACACAGGAAACCGAAGAAACAGGCACACGAAACCAACAAAGACCACCAAAACCGAGGGTTTAAAGGAGAAACCGAGGAGGCAGCAAAGGAAAAACGAGAAGGCAGCAAGGGGAAAAGAAAAGCCACACTCCACCATACCTATTACCATTAATGAGCTTCACCAATACTTCATGCCTTTTAGAATTAATGAGCTAAACTTCAGCTCACAAAACCAGAACTCCAATATCAGCTCCCAACCGAAAATCAACAGCCACCAAAGGACCCAAGCTAGCAAACCAAGGTCTACCAAGCCCAAACCTGAGAGCAGCCAACAACTAAAAAGACTCAAAATTATCATGATGAATTGACCTCCCCCCCCCCCCCCCCCTTTGCCTACATCAGACTCCCCTTCTTGAAACTTTTCATCTCCCGATGAAATTGCTGTAGGACTTTACTGACAAGCCGTAGGCGCCTTGCTTTGGTACCCCATTGTTTGTTGTTTCATCTTCTTTTTCATTTTTTTTCATTTTTCCAGACAATAACAAAAACACAAAACTTAAAAAGACACAGACTTAGATTTTCACAACCAACCTATTACAACCATGACTCACATACAAGACTCACATAAGACATATACGACAACCTAGGATAAGAACTTGCTTTGATACCAATTTTGATGTAAGCAAAAAAATTAGGAGGCCCCTAATTTTTTTGCTAGAAAAAATACATATGCTCACTAGGAATGAAAAATATCCAAAAGAGACAAGATACATCTAAACAAAATATAACATTTATAAAGATGACTCTTACAAACTTTTATAACAAAAACATAAAACAATTAGGACTTCATGACACCCTAAAGAAGCTTACAATCTTTTAGAAGAAAGATACATTTGGAGTGGTCACTTGTGGAGAGAAGAAGGAGGTAAGAAGCCAAGACGAATTAGAAGAGGACAAGCTCGCAAGCTTTCCTAGAAGAGAGGAATGGAACAAGCTCGCAAGCTTTTCCAAAAAAACCCTCAGGTTTTGTCCAAAAATAACATCATAATCAACCTCTTCTCCTTTCCAAAACATCTCATATTTATAGGCAAGAGAAGGAAAACAAACAGCCATAACACCTCCAACTAAACCAATTAGATTTAGGAAAATGAAAGGCCAAGAGTCTCCAACAGCAGCCCCAAAGTTCTGCACAGGAAACAGGACAGAAACAGCCACGGAACAGCCAGAAAACAGCCACGGGAATATCCAGAAAACAGCCACGGAACAGCCCAATGAGGGAACCGAAGAGGCACACAGGAAACCGAAGAAACAGGCACAGGAAACCAGCAAAGACCACCAAAACCGAGGGTTTAAAGGAGAAACCGAGGAGTCAGCAAGGGAAAAACGAGAAGGCAGCAAGGGGAAAAGAAAAGCCACACTCCACCATACCTATTACCATTAATGAGCTTCACCAATACTTCATGCCTTTTAGAATTAATGAGCTAAACTTCAGCTCACAAAACCAGAACTCCAATATCAGCTCCCAACCGAAAATCAGCAGCCACCAAAGGACCCAAGCTAGCAAACCAAGGTCTACCAAGCCCAAACCTGAGAGCAGCCAACAACCAAAAAGACTCAAAATTATCATGATGAATTGACCCCCCATTTGCCTACATCAGACTCCCCTTCTTGAAACTTTTCATCTCCCAATAAAATTGTTGTAGGACTTTACTGACAAGCCGCAGGCGCCTTGCTTTGGTACCCCATTGTTTGTTGTTTCATCTTCTTTTTCATTTTTTTTCATTTTTCCAGACAATAACAAAAGCACAAAACTTAAAAAGACACAGACTTAGATTTTCACAACCAACCTATTACAACCATGACTCACATACAAGACTCACATAAGACACATATGACAACCTAGGATAAGAACTTGCTCTGATACCAATTTTGATGTAAGCAAAAAAATTAGGAGACCCCTAATTTTTTTGCTAGAAAAAATACATATGCTCACTAGGAAAGAAAAATACCCAAAATAGACAAGATACATCTAAACAAAATATAACTTTTATAAAGATGACTCTTACAAACTTTTATAACAAAAACATAAAATAATTAGGACTTCATGACACCCTAAAGAAGCTTACAATCTTTTAGAAGAAAGATACATTTGGAGTGGTCACTTGTGGAGAGAAGAAGGAGGTAAGAAGCCAAGACGAATTAGAAGAGGACAAGCTCGCAAGCTTTCCTAGAAGAGAGGAGAAATGGAACAAGCTCGCAAGCTTTTCCAAACAAACCCTCAGGTTTTTCCTTTCCAAAAATTACATTTTTTCACTACTCCTTTATAATAAAAGACACGACACTTACAAAAACAAATAAAAGACACACCTAAAGGAGCCCTTCTTTGCTTTGAGATGAAAGATACAGGTGAGGTGGAACTTGCGTAGAGAAGAAAAGGATAAGAAGTCCGAGAAGAAAGAAGAGTAGCTCGGACTTTGGAAAAGCTTGCGAGCAAAAATTTGGAGAAGGGCCCAAAATTTGGGCCCTTCTCCAATAAGAACAGCAGCCCCAAAGTTCTGCACAGGAAACAGGACAGAAACAGCCACGGAACAGCCAGAAAATAGCCACGGGAATATCCAGAAAACAGCCACGGAACAGCCCAATGAGGGAACCGAAGAGGCACACAGGAAACCGAAGAAACAGCCACAGGAAACCAGCAAAGACCACCAAAACCGAAGGTTTAAAGGAGAAACTGAGGAGGCAGCAAGGGGAAAAACGAGAAGGCAGCAAGGGGAAAAGAAAAGCCACACTCCACCATACCTATTACCATTAATGAGCTTCACCAATACTTCATGCCTTTTAAAATTAATGAGCTAAACTTCAGCTCACAAAACCAGAACTCCAATATCAGCTCCCAACCGAAAATCAGCAGCCACCAAAGGACCCAAGCTAGCAAACCAAGGTCTACCAAGCCCAAAGCACAACCTACCATGTTCATAGGATGCCTTCCATCATTGGATAGCTAACAAAAATGTAAAATAACTAAAAATAAAATAAAAACCATTGTTCAATAAGAAATACAAAAAACATGATTGCATCAATTCCCCCCTGGTGGAAAAGTCTCATCTCCGGATGAGAAAGTTTCAGTAACTTTTTGAAAAAGATCAGGATGTCGCTGTTTTAGTTCTTTTTCATCCATCCAAGTGCAATCGGTCAGAGGACGGTTCTTCCATTTTGCCAAGAACCTTTTATGTTCACCATGTCTTGTTTTGAAAATTCTGACATCCACAATATCTTCAATTTGTTCATCAACTTTTGCCATAGGAGTAGAGAATGGCAAAATTTCAATTTCCACAAAATCATCAGAGTCTCCTTCATATAAAGAAAGGTCAGAAACATTAAATATAGGAGAAGTACCAACAGAGATAGGGACATCCAACAAATAGGCATTTGTGCCTAATTTTCGAAGTATGTGAAACGGTCCGAATTTTTTTCTGCTTAACTTTCTAAAGGTACCAACAGGAAATCGTTGGGGACGAAAGTAAGCCATTACTAAGTCACCCACATTGAAAGTAACCTCTCTTCAATATTTATCAGCAACATATTTGTATTTAGCATTAGCCTTTTGGAGTTTTTCAAGGACTTGCTGTTGGACAGTCTTTATGTGATCAAAAGTTTCAAAAGCTTCAGCACTGGTTTTGTTTGGTAAAGGCAAGCAGTTTCTATCTAAAATGTGAGGAATAGGTTGTTCATAAAGAATCTCAAAATGAGTTTTACCAGTTGTACGATTAACAGAATTATTATAAGCAAACTCAGCTTGGGGCAAGACTAAATCCCATTGGGATGATTTTTCCCCAGCAAGACACCTTAATAAATTTCCCAAGCTTCGATTGACAACCTCAAGTTGTCCGTCAGTCTGAGGATGATATGCACTACTGAATTGAAGAGTAGTTCCAAGTTTTGCCCAAAGAGTTCTCCAAAAATGACTTAAAAATCTAATATCTCGATCAGAAGTAAAAGTACGAGGAACACCGTGAAGACAAACAATCTCTTTAAAAAACAAATCAGCAATGTAAGAGTCATCTTTATAAAAGTTATATTTTGTTTAGATGTATCTTGTCTCTTTTGGGTATTTTTCTTTCCTAGTGAGCATATGTATTTTTCTAGCAAAAAAATTAGGGGCCTCCTAATTTTTTTGCTTACATCAAAATGATATTAGAGCAAGTTCTTATCCTAGGTTGTCGTATGTGTCTTATGTGAGTCTTGTATGTGAGTCATGGTTGTAATAGGTTGGTCGTGAAAATCTAAGTCTGTGTCTTTTTAAGTTTTGTGTTTTTGTTATTGTCTGGAAAATTGAAAAAAATGAAAAAGAAGATGAAACAACAAGCAATGGGGTACCAAAGCAAGGCGCCTGCGGCTTGTCAGTAAAGTCCTACAGCAATTTCATCGGGAGATGAAAAGTTTCAAGAAGGGGAGTCTGATGTAGGCAAAGGGGGGGTCAATTCATCATGATAATTTTGAGTCTTTTGGGTTGTTGGCTGCTCTCAGGTTTGGGCTTGGTAGACCTTGGTTTGCTAGCTTGGGTCCTTTGGTGGCTGCTGATTTTCGGTTGGGAGCTGATATTGGAGTTCTGGTTTTGTGAGCTGAAGTTTAGCTCATTAATTCTAAAAGGCATGAAGTATTGGTGAAGCTCATTAATGGTAATAGGTATGATGGAGTGTGGCTTTTCTTTTCCCCTTGCTGCCTTCTCGTTTTTCCCTTGCTGCCTTTTCGGTTTCTGGTGGCTTTTGCCCTTCCCGTGAAGCTTGGCTGGTTTCCCCTTGTTGCCTCTTCGGGTCCCTCATCTGGTGGGTTTTCCCGTGTGGTGCTGGCTGGTTTCCTGTACCTGTTTCTTCGGTTTCCTGTGTGCCTCTTCGGTTCCCTCATTGGGCTGTTCCGTGGCTGTTTTCTGGATATTCCCGTGGCTGTTTTCTGGCTGTTCCGTGGTTGTTTCTGTCCTGTTTCCTGTGCAGAATTTTGGGGCTGCTGTTTGGAACTTTTGAGCTGCTGTTTGGGGAATTGGAAGCTGCTGTTTGGTAACATTTAATAAGGAATTTGAAGAGTTTTGGTGGCTGTTTGGCTGCCCTCCTTTATCCTATAAATATAAGATGTTTTGTAATGTTAAGAGAGTTGAAAAATGTAATTTTTGGAAAGGAAAAACCTGAGGGTTTGTTTGGAAAAGCTTGCGAGCTTGTTCCATTCTTCTTCTTCTTCTCTCTTTCTAGGAAAGCTTGCGAGCTTCTCCTCTTTCTTCTCGGACTTCTTGTCCTTTTCTTCTCTACGCAAGTTCCACCTCACCTGTATCTTTCATCTCAAAGCAAAGAAGGGCTCCTTTAGGTGTGTCTTTTGTTTGTTTTTATAAGTGTCAAAGTTTGTAAGAGTCATCTTTAAAAAAGTTATATTTTGTTTAGATGTATCTTGTCTCTTTTGGGTTTTTTTTTTCCTAGTGAGCATATGTATTTTTCTAGCAAAAAAAATTAGGGGCCTCCTAATTTTTTTGCTTACATCAAAATGGTATCAGAGCAAGTTCTTATCCTAGGTTGTCGTATGTGTCTTATGTGAGTCTTGTATGTGAGTCATGGTTGTAATAGGTTGGTCGTGAAAATCTAAGTCTGTGTCTTTTTAAGTTTTGTGTTTTTGTTATTGTCTGGAAAAATGAAAAAAATAAAAAAGAAGATGAAACAACAAGCAATGGGGAACCAAAGCAAGGCGCCTGCGGCTTGTTAGTAAAGTCCTACAGCAATTTCATCGGGAGATGAAAAGTTTCAAGAAGGGGAGTTTGATGTAGGCAAAGGGGGGGTCAATTCATCATGATAATTTTGAGTCTTTTGGGTTGTTGGCTGCTCTCAGGTTTGGGCTTGGCTGCTATATTTTTGAGCTAATAAGTTGGGTATTTTAAGTTGTTGCTTAGCTCATTATGAGCTGAAGCTTAGCTCATTAATTCTAAAAGGCATGAAGTATTGGTGAAGCTCATTAATGGTAATAGGTATGGTGGAGTGTGGCTTTTCTTTTCCCCTTGCTGCCTTCTCGTTTTTCCCTTGCTGCCTCCTCGATTTCTCCTTTAAACCCTCGGTTTTGGTGGTCTTTGCTGGTTTCCTGTGCCTGTTTCTTCGGTTTCCTGTGTGCCTCTTCGGTTCCCTCATTGGGCTGTTCCGTGGCTGTTTTCTGGATATTCCCGTGGCTGTTTTCTAGCTGTTCCATGGCTGTTTCTGTCCTGTTTCCTGTGCAGAACTTTGGGGCTGCTGTTGGAGACTCTTGGCCTTTCATTTCCCTAAATCTAATTGGTTTAGTTTGAGGTATTATGGCTATTTGTTTTCCTTCTCTTGCCTATAAATATGAGATGTTTTGGAAAGGAAAAGAGGTTGATTATGATGTTATTTTTGGACAAAACCAGAGGGTTTTTCTTCCTTCTTTGAAAAAGCTTGCGAGCTTGTTCCGTGCTTCTCTTCTCCTTCTTCTAGGATGGCTTGCGAGCTACTCCTCTTTCATCTCAGCTTCTAACCTATTTCTTCTCTACGCAAGGTCCACTCCACTTGTATCCTTCATCTAAATCAAGGAATGAAACTTTAGGTGTTTGGTTATTGTATCAAAGTTTGTAAGTGTCGTGTCTTTTATTATAAAGGTGAAGTTTTGTTAAATTTCTAGTTTTTCTTATCATTTTATATGTTCAAAGGTATATGTAAGAGTTGTTTTATTTGTAAGCAAAAATTTGGGCTCTTCTCCAAATTTTTGCTTGCATCAAATTTGGGCTCTTTCGTCTCAGCTTCTAACCCACCAGTGAGGGACCCGAAGAGGCAACAAGGGGAAACCAGCCAAGCTTCACGGGAAGGGCAAAAGCCACCAGAAACCGAAAAGGCAGCAAGGGAAAAACGAGAAGGCAGCAAGGGGAAAAGAAAAGCCACACTCCACCATATCTATTACCATTAATGAGCTTCACCAATACTTCATGCCTTTTAGAATTAATGAGCTAAACTTCAGCTCACAAAACCATAACTCCAATATCAGCTCCCAACCGAAAATCAGCAGCCACCAAAAGACCCAAGCTAGCAAACCAAGGTCTACCAAGCCCAAACCTGAGAGCAGCCAACAACCCAAAAGACTCAAAATTATCATGATGAATTCACCCCCCCTTTGCCTACATCAAACTCCCCTTCTTGAAACTTTTCATCTCTCGATGAAATTGCTGTAGGACTTTACTGACAAGCCGCAGGCGCCTTGCTTTGGTACCCCATTGCTTGTTGTTTCATCTTCTTTTTCATTTTTTTTCATTTTTCCAGACAATAACAAAAACACAAAACTTAAAAAGACACAGACTTAGATTTTCACGACCAACCTATTACAACCATGACTCACATACAAGACTCACATAAGACACATACGACAACCTACGATAAGAACTTGCTCTGATACCATTTTGATGTAAGCAAAAAATTTTCCATATTAGGGGCCAAAGAACTTGCTCTGATACCAATTTGATGCAAGTAAAAATTTGGAGAATAGCCCAAATTTTTGCTTACAAATAAAACAACTCTTACATATACCTTTGAACATATAAAATGATAAGAAAAACTAAAAATTTAACAAAACTTTACCTTTATAATAAAAGACACGACACTTACAAACTTTTATAACAAAAACATAAAACAATTAGGACTTCATGACACCCTAAAGAAGCTTACAATCTTTTAGAAGAAAGATACATTTGGAGTTGTCACTTGTGGAGAGAAGAAGGAGGTAAGAAGCCAAGACGAATTAGAAGAGGACAAGCTCGCAAGCTTTCCTAGAAGAGAGGGGGAATAGAACAAGCTCGCAAGCTTTTCCAAAGAAGAACAAACCCTCAGGTTTTTGGCTCCAAAAATATCATCATAATCTCTCTTGCAACACCAAGAGCCCAAGCACCAAATCCTAGATCTCAAATTAGATTCCAATTCAAGATGCCCTAACCCTAGGAAAACAAAGTATTTAATGCATACAAATCAAAAGGAAATCCCTAAACAGTCCCTACATTCAAATTTCCCTCCCAAATCCCTCAAAAAATCCTTCCTATTCGGCTCCCGCAAGGTTGCGGCTCGCGTGCGGCTGTAGCGGGAGGCGGACAATGTCCGCCTCGTTAGCGCCTAGGCCGGTCCCGCCTAGACAATGCACGGAAAAGTTTGCGAGCTTGTTCCGTGCTTCTCTTCTCCTTCTTCTAGGATGGCTTGCGAGCTACTCCTCTTTCGTCTCTTTTGTCTCAGTAAAGTCCTACAGCAATTTCATCGGGAGATGAAAAGTTTCAAGAAGGGGAGTCTGATGTAGGCAAAGGGGGGGTCAATTCATCATGATAATTTTGAGTCTTTTGGGTTGTTGGCTGCTCTCAGGTTTGGGCTTGGTAGACCTTGGTTTGCTAGCTTGGGTCCTTTGGTGGCTGCTGATTTTCGGTTGGGAGCTGATATTGGAGTTCTGGTTTTGTGAGCTGAAGTTTAGCTCATTAATTCTAAAAGGCATGAAGTATTGGTGAAGCTCATTAATGGTAATAGGTATGGTGGAGTGTGGCTTTTCTTTTCCCCTTGCTGCCTTCTCGTTTTTCCCTTGCTGCCTCCTCGGTTTCTCCTTTAAACCCTCGGTTTTGCTGGTCTTTGCTAGTTTCCTGTGCCTATTTCTTCGGTTAGAAGCTCATTAATGGTAATAGGTTAGAAGCTGAGATGAAAGAGGAGTAGCTCGCAAGCCATCCTAGAAGAAGGAGAAGAGAAGCACGGAACAAGCTCGCAAGCTTTTCCAAAGAAGGAAGAAAAACCCTCTGGTTTTGTCCAAAAATAACATCATAATCAACCTCTTTTCCTTTCCAAAACATCTCATATTTATAGGCAAGAGAAGGAAAACAAACAGCCATAACACCTCCAACTAAACCAATTAGATTTAGGGAAATGAAAGGCCAAGAGTCTCCAACAGCAGCCCCAAAGTTCTGCACAAGAAACAGGACAGAAACAGCCACGGAACAGCCAGAAAACAGCCACGGGAATATCCAGAAAACAGCCACGGAACAGCCCAATGAGGGAACCGAAGAGGCACACAGGAAACCGAAGAAACAGGCACAGGAAACCAGCAAAGACCACCAAAACCGAGGGTTTAAAGGAGAAACCGAGGAGGCAGCAAGGGAAAAACGAGAAGGCAGCAAGGGGAAAAGAAAAGCCACACTCCACCATACCTATTACCATTAATGAGCTTCACCAATACTTCATGCCTTTTAGAATTAATGAGCTAAACTTCAGCTCACAAAACCAGAACTCCAATATCAGCTCCCAACCGAAAATCAGCAGCCACCAAAGGACCCAAGCTAGCAAACCAAGGTCTACCAAGCCCAAACCTGAGAGCAGCCAACAACCCAAAAGACTCAAAATTATCATGATGAATTGACCCCCCCCCCCCTTTGCCTACATCACTCTCTCTATTTAGAGAGAGAAAGGGAGGTGGAGGACGATTGGGCAGCTGGTTGGCGGCGTGGTCTATAGGCTGTAAAGCACCTAACAGCTTGTGGTCGGAGGGATAGTGGCTTGGGGGCTAGGTTAGGGCCACGCCAATCAGAGGCGATGGCCATGCATGAGCGAGAAAGGAGGGCTACGGGGAGCTTGATCTTGTGAGTCTTGTGAGTCTTGTATGACTGTTGTGACTAAAAATGAGGAGAATGTGGGATGAGATTTAGGTTTAGAGTTTTTTTCGTCCTCGCTCCTTTTCTTTTTTTTTTAAATAAAAAGTTGTCCTTTTGTAGAAAAAGAACATGGTACCCTATACCAAATGATTCTAATTTTGATATATTTTTTAATTTTTAATTTTTATTAATTTCAATATAGTATATATACATAATATAATATTTAGATATTAATTTAAATTTTTATAATTATAATAATAAATATATACTTATTTTAAATGCATATCGATTCATTCTCCAAATTTTTCTTGCTTGCCCACATCGAATTTCATCCTCATTTTATGCACACGGGTGAATTTTCATTGTTTCTCTCGTGCAAGAGTCTAGGTAATATGAGTGTTCTTGCTTAGTAATTTCAACATTTCAGACACAGCAGTGAGGTACATTTCATGAACGAAGGAGGTCCATGCAATTTCGTATGACACAATGCTCTTTGTTGTTTCCGACCATGTTTGCTTAAATCAAACATGAGTAGTCCTCTTTTTGTAATTTTGACATTTTGAAAGCAACAACGCAACCCATTTTGTGAATGGACAACATTCGAGTAAACATAATATAATATTTGGATATTAATTTAAACATTTATAATTATAATAATAAATATATATTTGTTTTAAATGCATGTTGATTCATTCCCCAAATTTCTGTTGCTAGCCCACATCGAATTTTATCCTCATTTTACGCACACTGGTGGATTTTCATTGTTACTCTCATGCAAGAGCCAAGTAATATAAGTGTTCTTGCTTAATAATTTCAACATTTCAGACACAACAGTAAGATCCATTTCATGAACGAAGGAGGTCCAGGCAATTTCGTATGACAACATGCTTTTTGTTGTTTTCGACCGTGTTCACTTAAATCAAACATGAGCAATCCTCTTTTTGTAATTTTGACATTCTAAAAGCAACAACGCAACCCATTTTGTGAACGGACAACATTCGAGTAATTTTGCATAACGTAGTGTTTGCAATCTATCATTTTGGACCGCATTCGTTCGAGTCAAGTGTGAAGAACACTTCTATGATAATTTTAGAGCTATGTATGTATTGACACATTCTATTTCACAAAAGGACAACATTCAGATTTAAGGCATTTCAAAACTATTTCATGCCTTTCATGCCCGTTGTTCGCCATCAATGTTGTATTTGTTTGAATTAATTGCAGAACACTTACAAAGCTCAACAGAAACAAGCTTGAAAACTCGAGAAATTTCAATATGGTTCGAAACAATCACCAAGAGCTTAGTTCAATAGATTCACCATGGTAATTAAAAAACATAGATAGTGGCAAGGGTAGTCTGACCAGAATTTATTTACCAAAAAATCATCTAAAGGTAATATTTCTATCCTAAATGTATGTTGATGTATCATTTGATAGGAAATCATAAACAAGAAATAAACAAATTGAAAGGCATCCCAACTAAAGAATTTAAAATCATAGGGCTTGGTTTATTATAATAAATCTTAGTCATGAAAATTTCAATATACAACAAAGGGATATCCATCTTGTAACAAAAATATACCTTGGACTTAATAAAATTGAAAAATTAGGTGTAAACCGACAAGCACACCAATAAATTCATCAAAAAAGTCGAGACTTAGGAAAATTCTACCTTTGTTGGTAAAAGAAGGCACCAACAGTTAGTATGAAAACTTATTTACCTATCTCACACTATACCTGATATTAGCTATCCTGTTAGTGTTGTTAGTTAGTCTATAAACTGTCATGACCTGACCCAACATAACTTATAATTCTGATGGGCCACATCAGGTTGAATGCATAACTAATCGTTTATCCATAATCTTTTATTATAAAGAATTTCTTTTTATCATTTCATTCTCATACAGAGCCACTAAAATACATCCAATATATAAATAAAACATCATCCAAAAAAATATGTGTACATAGATCCATTCATATCAAATACATGTAAAATAATCATGATTCATTATCAATCCATCAAAATACATATAACATTATGATTACAAAAAAAATCTATGACATCATAAATACAATACATATACAGCAACAACTCTCTCAGTCTACTATACTAGTGCCTTACCTTTCCCTAAAACATATAAACAGATAGAGTAAGCATATAGCTCAATACGTCGCACGGAATATATAATCGTATTCAATACAAAGAAAGAAAATCAATATGCATACTATTATCAATTGAATCATGAAAGCCATTTTTATGTTGAATCAATATCATTCTATGTTCATTCTTGTACATGTATCAATCACAATGTAAATATGATCAAAATCATCATGTTAGAATCATATGTCACGTTTGTTCTGATGATCATCTCATATAATCATATATGTCAGTATGTCAGTACATGCATCTCATGTATAGCATCATGTATGCAAAGGTATCGTAATATGTCTCATGTATATAGATATCATCAAGTTCATTTATGTCAATATTATGCATCATATCATATTCATATATATCAATACTATACATCATATCATATGCGGAATATCATTATCATATGTATAAATATTGTTCATTGCATCATATTGGAATCATTACTATGTATGACAGAACAATAATCATATAGTATTAACATGTACATGATTATTATAAGTAGAACAAAGCTATCACAATGATTAGATGGCATCATAAACATCATATCATTATCAATGTATTTTAGTGTTATATGTCATATTAAATCATCATGTATATAAAAACATATCACAGTGAGTCACAATATCAAGGCATCATAATATCATATACATATATATCATAAACAAGACAAGATTCTAGCTAATATATCATATCAGTCATCCCTGTACAATATCATATCCAGTACAATATCAATCATATCATATCGTATTAATCACAATCATAGTCAGGTGGCATCATATAAGAGTCATCACTCCAGCAATTATCATATTATATCCCCTCATACCTTCCATCACATCATATATTGTGCTCATTTAAAGGAAAGTTCATCGGCCCACCCTCCTATGCGATATCATATTATGTTTCTGCCAATCTAAATCAATCTCATTCAATGGCTAGCCTTTCTTGCATGCACACAAATCATAACAAATATACATGTACATCATACTTCTTCTGTATAGGCAGCATCATGCAAATCATAATAACAAAATTCATGAATCAATACAATACTCATTTTCATATGCTTACTCAATAAGTGAATCAATACAAATATGCATGTTGTATCCAATTTGATCATATCATGTCAATTATGCATGTCATATCAAATATGCATGTCATCCCAAATATGCATGTCATGTCCATCATTTTACCAAATCTCAATGCATTAGTTATTTATCAATTTCATATTTATCTATCTTACTTTTCTTAAAGAGTGCATCAAATATTAAATATAGAAATATCCAGTGAAACATCAATATGATCATGTCAAAATATGCAGAATGGTCAGATCTATAACATACTAAAAGTTACACGGTGAAAGTTAACTAGAAATTAAGATACTTGATCTTTTGCAACATCTAATTAAATAAAATCCTATACAAATCTAAATCACTAAAAATAGATGTAGGATAATGATAACCTATCTAGAGATAAACACCTTTCTTAACTGGCTCGATGGACGAAATCATCTCTAGTCTCGAACCCTACTTTCTCTCTCCTCCTTTATTCTTCCCTTCTCTTCTTCTACTCTTCTTGTCTCTAGGCCAAATGAATGAGGGGTATGGGCTTTGGGGGAGTGAGTTTAGATATTTATATAAAAACTCTAAAATTTAGCCAACAACATTGCTACACTCCCAAGGATTACTCATTTCTGGAATCTTCCCCTAACCCGAGACCTTAGCAAAGCAGTGTCACAGCGCTTTCCACCAAAAAGAGAAGGCAATGCCACAATGCCCCCAAGGACTTCAAATCTTCCTTCCATCATATAGAGAGCTTAACGCTGCATCGCTCCCCACACCAGCGCCGCTCCGCCCTCAAGGGCAAACCTGACCTTATCAATTTTCCTTTCAAATTCAATTCCTAAGTCATTTTTTCAATCTTCCAAATATCAATAAAATTAATCACACTTACAATTCTCATCTGATCCTATTCGATTGATCAGATGTTCTAATTATTATAAAAGCGATTAAAACATGAACAATCCCACAAAGGATCAAATTGATGCAGCATATATAATATTAAGGACTCTCAAAAAGGAATCTAAGAAATAGTTCTTCCTCAACAACAGGACTAGCACAAGTATAAAAATCATCACTGATAAATCGTAAATCCACATCAAGTTATAGCTCATTCATATTGGGAAATCTAGTTAGAGGAGAAACAACGAATGTGAAAGCAGAATTTAAAACCATGGTCCATGGTATTTATATAGGTATGTTGGTTAAATGCCTCATCGAAGATTTACAAGTTCCTATTATAAAAGTTTACAATGATGAGGCGTGACAATTATGCTACTATTAACACTGATAAAAATCATGTTCACCATGATAAAACTAAATATGTTGAAATTGATAAACACTTCATAAAGGAGAAAACTAAACAAGGAATCATCAAAGTTAATTACAAACTATTAAAATTCAAATTGCAAATATCCTAACTAAATCCCTTGATCAATCACAATTTGACAACTTTTCTTTTCTAGCTCAAAGATTGATCAAACATATATTCTCAGCTTGAGGGCGAGTGAAAATTCATCAGCTACAACAGTTATCGATCCACCTAGCAGTAATCAATCCAACTAGCCCACCTTCAGTAAATCATACCAAATATAGCAACTGAAAAGTTGGCTGCCAACTGCTACTCAATACCTGGCTTTCCAAATATTATCATCCGACCTCTGTGAAGAATGAAATTATTTCTAGTTTTAGTAACATGCTTTCTAGTCAATTGCATAGCAGATATTTCCTTATTTCTTCCCTTTAATCATGTGGTCGATTTGGCCTTTAGCTCTCTTCCTATTTTAGAGGACTTGTATCTCCTATAAATTAAGTACCACTTCTACTTTATGAAAAATGAGCATTTCTTTATTGTATTCTCAACTATTAAAAAAAAGATTTTTGCCCACCGCAAGCTTGGTGTCTAAATGTCTAGAGACCCCTATGAATGGTGTTGCTTTGTCCAATTTACACATTCATTTAAATATTATAAAGTACAATCTTTTCGGTTTTGATTGGCTTTGCCATGTGTAAGAGAGTAGAAGCATTAAAAGGGTTATCAATTAATTTTTTATTAAAGTATGAAGAAAAGCAAATATAGTTAGAAGTTGTTTAAAATTGTCAAACTAAACTAAAATCCACTCAATATAGCTCTTAAAAGGAACTTAATGGTGATAATTCATAAAGCAAATCCAATAAAAATCGACACGGTTCATTAGATAATTATTAACAAAAGGCTAGCAACACCAGCGGACTATTTTAATATAAATTCTCAACTATTTATTAACCATATCGCAGGGAAATAACAGTCCATGAAATATAAAATTTCATAGTTCAACAAAAAGGTTTAATAATTAGCCTGCGTACTTGGTTGTTGTCCATTAGCAGGTTAGCTGTCTTCAGATCCCTGTGGATGATGTTCTTTTGGTGCAAGTAGTCCATCCCATTGCATACATCAAGGGCAAACTTCAACAACAATGAGAGCTCCAGGATGTTCTTCTGCTTGTGCATATAGTCATAAAGGCTTCCACCATGCATATACTCTGCAAAAAAGAGAATTCAATATGAACTGCAGACATCAACATTTTCAGCATGTCCATGCACAGAACATAAGGTCGTGTGCCGTGGATATAACAAATACACAAGCGCATGCATAGTTTCTTCTTAATTATGAAAAAATCCAGAAAATAAGCACCAATATCCACATAACATACTCACACGCTAATACATAGTCTAACACGAAAATGCTCTTGACCACTCACACGCACCAAATATACCCATGTGCAACAACAGCCAAAACATGCCACTCACCCTGCAGATCTGCCACTCTACTACACCAAGGCACATGTACCCAAGCATGCTTGTAAGAATTAAAAAAGCAACTATCATTCTATTATTTTTTGGTTGTTTTTAAGTTTATTAAAAAAATTTAAATCCAATAAAAAAAACTGATGACTTCAACAATGACAAATAGAACGATTTAGTCCATATCATGACCAGAGATCTCAGCTGGATACTATGTTCATAGTCAAGTTGCATTACACTTGGTGGCAGAGATTCATTCGGTTAAACTTAAACCCAATAACCCAATATTTACAAAAACAACTAACAAAAAATGAATGACTCTTTAGCTGGGTGTAAAATGCTTTAAATGTCACAACTTAGAAAGCCACCATTTGGAACTTAGCTCATCTGCATGACAAGATTAAAACCCTTGCATTCCCAAAACTTACACAATCAACCTGTCATCTAAATACTACCCAAACTCATCCTAAGATCACAAATATAGTGTTGTCTTAGGTTACATTTAATAATAGTCAGATTTCTATAGATCCCTTATCCACAAGCCGTTGGTGGGGTGCTAGTTGGCTTCTCACAAGGAAAAGGGACTCTCACAAGAACAAGAGTCGGAAAACCATCTATCTGCAATATATCAAACACTTTCAGTGTGCATAAAACATTCTCTCACAAGTGATTCCAAGTTTTTTTTTTTCCCAACTCCTTAGTACAACTGTAACAAAACAAATTGACATGCTACAGCAAACCAAGGTGCAGCAGCTCACCCATTATACCCTTTTACCATCCCAAACCCAGAGCTTAATCCCCGTGATGGTCTCTAAAGCAGCACCAACGTGCAGGTCTTGTCAACCATTATGCTTGGTACAATTAAGAACGGCCTCCAGCATGATAGTTACTAGTTAGCCGCTTATCACAGCCCTCATGGCTGTCCGATTCAAATGCACCATCAGAAGCTCCAGCCCAGGAAATGCCGCCATCACATTTTTCATGAAAAAATCCATTCCAGTTTACAATACCTTACAGTCTCTCTTATTTGTGTGGTACAAGTGAATAAAATACAATCATTGTTTAAAATTGAGCAATGTGAGTGCACCTTGAGGTCCGCCATATTTATGTCAATTTGTTGCTTCATTGTTCAATAGAAAGTTAATATGTTCTTCTTTAATATATTATTTGGTTATCATGCAAAAAATTACTTTTAACATTTATTTTCACATTAAGCAATTTTTGGATTTTGAGGCTTACGCCTCAAAATGCCTTGAGGCTTACGCCTCATCTCACGGACAAAAATGACTTAATACCCAATTGCACAATTTTAAACCCTTGTCAGCGGTCAATAGCAAATTCAACTCCTTGGCCTTCTTAGGTTAGAAGATGACAACTTACCAGAGCATAGTACTTTCCAAAAAAAACCTTTGCACAAGAATTGCTCATTATGGTTGTTGAATAACAAAAAAAGTTGCATCAATAACTTTGTTAGTTAGTTCCTAGTATCTAGTTAGTTTATTTTATTTGTTCGTGCAAATCATGCAAATCATATAAAGCAAATAAGAAAAATGCTAACATACTAATACACAACCAAAGACATATAACAAAGACTTAAAATGAAGAAGAGATGATAAAAAGATTGAAGGATGCATATATGTCATGCCTACACATACGAAGAACCACTTCCAAAAAAGTAACCCAAATGGCTTCAATACCAATGGTGGTAATTTACGAACTTTCAAATAAGACCAAACTTTGAGATTGAATATAATGTTATGTGGATTAAAAGATGCTGTATTAGGCAAGTAAAATAATAGAGCATGGTATAGTGAAATAAAATTCAATTTCCTCTCAATACTTGTGTCGTTCCACCTAAATACTTTCAAGACCTCATAACTCTTGCCGACAACTTCTAGGGGATGATATTCCTTGCATCGATGTGAGGCTCAGATTAACACTTTAGTGATGTCTTTCCTCTTCTTTTTTTGTTTTTGTAATTGGCATGTGTGTGATTGAAATTTTCTCAAATTTGATACATGCAATTTTTCATTTTAGAGCATTAATCTTCATCATTGCTAAATTTTATATTTGCGGTTTTTTTTTTATTGTGAAATTTTTGCTTTTCATAACTATTAAATTATTATTTGGAATAAACAAGCATGTTTGCTATTTGACTAATCTTTGCTAAGTTAAAAGTTGATAACCTGCAAATTATGGCTTTTTGTGTGTTTCATAATGCATCTTATCCTATGTTACATTAATGAACACTAGACCTTATTTTACATCATGCAGGATCTACAGAGGGCTTAAAGTACACAAAATTTAACCTTGCATTGGGTAGAGATTGATGCAAAATTCAAAGCTTGCAAGAATAAAAAACATTAAATGTTTGTGCTACAATGATCAATTAGAAAGTTAAACTTGTATTTGAACATTAATTTATTAATTTTATTATTTTGAATATTAATTAGTAGTTTATGTACAAGCCATAATATTATCCTACCATGAAAGTTTTTTGGTGATCTGTACTTGGAGCCTTATGCAACTATTTCCAAGAAAGTTATATCAAGAAGATTCCCCTATTCTCTCAAATTTTGGCTTCTGTGCCCTCTTTTACTCAATGACCTCCTGGTGCTACATTCGGCTTTCCTCTTTTCTGCGAAGTCCAGAACTTTATCTACGGATGATAACCTATTTTTGTAAAAAGATTTCCAACTTCAATGTGATTTCCATAGGTACTCTATATTGCAATCCAAGCATCCAGTGGCTTTCCATGTGATTACCCTATTTTCCCATGTCAATGACTCTCATGCGATTCCCATGTAATTGACAGAAAAAAAAATTCAATTGATTTTTTAATTATAAATAGAGCTCTGAGGCATGTATTAAACATATTAAGGGCAAAAAATTTAAGTTGGTCGAGAAATTAATACTATTTCCAAAATTCAATTCCTTATCAAGAGAGACTAAAAATATTTCGAAAGAGGTTGTCTTCTTGTACAAGCATGAAGCTTAGTGAATATGTTCTTAACGTTTCTCTTCTTCTAAGATCATTAATTTGAAAGTAATTGTGTTTAGACAGATTTTATATAATCTAGATTGCTATCAAGTGTGTGAACATTAATCATGTGCGTCATTTTCTTGATTCTTATTATTGTTATTAATTATAAGTAAAAGGCCATTGAGTTTTTATCTGATTGACTATAACTATATTTTTACTTTTCATCAAAGTAGTCCATAATTATATAAAAATAATAGCTTGTGTCCTACAAATTGTGTTTGAAGCTCGAGATATTGCATCTCATGCAAAATTATTATTAAAAACCCTACACCACAAAGACATCTACATCAAAGTAGTTTCATTGGCTTGAATTGTAACCTCCAAGCCACATCGCATGCAAATGACAATTGAATTATGCTTCATGGTTATTTAAGAAATGTAAAACTTTTATTTTTCATAAGCATTTATATAAACTTCATGATTCATCACACTCTGCATGCCGCATCAAATGCTAATACATGTTACTAAGATGCAAGACCCTAAAGATTAGCAAGAAGATATGGAACCAAAAGTGAGAACTATAGATCAAAATATGAAGTTTAATTTTGATAAAAAGAAAGTAGCATTGAAAGAAAGATGGGTACAATAGTATAACCAACACAAGATGAAGTCAAAATTTGCCAAATACTACAGAGAAAATGAAACAAGAATGAATTTGATAATAAAAACAGAAATTTAAAAACAAGCTGCAAAATGAGACCAGTTGAAAGACTTAGTGGAATTTCTCTTGTTAGTAATATGAAAAATGTAAAAACGGGTGACTTCCTTAAAAAAGAATTTATGTTAACTCACTTGCAAGAAGTTTGGCTCAATTTAAGTTGAATGAAATATTTCCTATTATGAAATTACTAAAGCTCGATGTCATCTTCAAGGATGGAAAAAATCTTATGAAAGTACTGATGCTTGATGCCTTCTTCAATGATGTAAAAAATATATGGATCTTAATGAAAGAAATATGGTTCATGGATGAAGTTTAAATGTGGCAAATATTATGGCAGCATTGATAATTTGCATTGCAGCAGAACTTGACCCTCAATTTAAGGTACAAAATCTGGAACTTACATTTACGGGCATATGCAAGGGATGGTATACAAAAACAACAACATCAAGCCTTTGTCCCACTACGTGTGGTCGGCTACATGAATCTTTTTTCTCCGTTGTGCCATGTTAAAAGTCAAATTCTTGTTTAAATCTAATAAAGAAAGATCATTTCTAATATTTTCTAGCCAAGACTTTTTAGGTCTACCTCTACATTTCTTAACATAAGTCAAATCTAATACCTCTACTTTCCTAACCGGGTCATGGGAAGGCCGCCGTTTTATGTGACCAAACCATCTAAGGCGACTCTCTCTAATCTTATCTTCCACTAGAGCTACTCCAACCTTTTCACGTATATGCTCATTTTGTATCCTATCACTAAGGGTAAAGCCACTTATCCACCTGAGCATCCTCATCTCTGCAACACTTAACTTAGTATTATGCTTTTCTTTTAATGGCCAACATTCGACACCATAAAGCATTGCAGGTCTCACCACCATCTTATAGAATTCTCCCTTAAGTTTGAGGGGGACATTTCTATCACACATCAAGCCCGATGCATTCTTCTACTTCAACCATCCAACTTGCATTCTGCTGATAATATCCCCATCTATTTCACCATCACTCTAAACAATAGATCCAATATATCTAAAACGTGTACTCTTATTAATGACTTGATCGCCCAAAGTCACAATCCCCTCACTAGATCTATTACTACTAAAATTACACTCCATATATTCAATTTTAGATCTACTCAAGTGAAAACCTTTAGACTCTAAGGTTGACCTCCATAATTCAAGTTTACCTTCAACTCCCTCTCTAGTCTTATCAACAAGAAGAATATCATCAGCAAAAAGCATACACCAAGGTACGTCCTCTTGCAAATGTCTAGTGAGAACATCCATGACTAAAGCAAAAAGATATGGGCTTAAGGCTGATCCTTGATGTAATCCAACTGAAATAGGAAAATACTTGGTCAAACCACCTTGTGTTTGAACACAAGTAATAGCTCTTGCATTATCTTTAATGATTGGAATATATGCGTTATTAACTCATTTCTTTTCAAGAACTCTCCATAGCACTTCTCTTGGAACTTTATCATATGCTTTCTCTAAATCAATAAATATCGTATGTAGATCCTCCTTATTCTCTCTATATTTTTCAATCAAACCTCTCAATAAATGTATAGCTTCCATAGTAGACCTACCCGGCATGAATCCTAATTGATTTTAAGAAACATTAGTATAACGCCGAAACCTACGCTCCATAACTCGCTCCTATAGTTTTAAAGTATGACAAATTAACTTAATTCCTCTATAATTCAAACAATCTTGTGCATCACCTTTATTCTTAAAAATAGGAATTAACACACATTCTCCACTCATCTGGCATCTTTTTAGTCTTCAAAACAGTATTAAAAAGTTTAGTAAGCCAAGAAATTCCTTCATCTCCTAAGCATTTCCACACCTTTATTGGAATATCATCAGGTCCAACAGCTTTTCCACACTTCATTTTCTTTAAAGCCTCTCTAACTTCGGTTTTACTAATACGCCGATAAAAACAAAAATCTTTATTTTCATTTAGGGTGCTAAGGTCACAAAAATCAATCGTATTTTCACATTCTTCATTAAAACGTTTAGTAAAATATCTCATCCACCTTTGTTGAATATCATCTTATAAGAAAAGTACTTTTTGATCTTTATCCTTAATACACTTCACTTGAATTAAATCTTTACTATCCTTATCTCTTTGTTTGGCTAACTTATACATATATCTTTCACCCTCCTTAGTATCTAATCCATTATATAAATCATTAAAAGCTAAGATCTTTGCATCGCAAATTACTTTCTTAGACTCCTTACGTGTCTCTTTATATCTATCCCAATTATCAGAATTTTTACATATAAACAAATTTTTATAACAAATCTTCTTATTTTTTATCTTTTCTTGCACATTTAGATTTCACCACCAACTATTTTTACTATTAAGAGCTTTTTCCTTTGATACTCCAAGCACATCTTTTGCAATATTCTTAATATCACTAGCCACTTTTTTCCACATAAAATTAACATCCTCATGCACAGACAAAATCTTAAGATCTAAAATCTTACTCTTAAAAATATTTTTATTAATATTCTTTAAATGTCCCTATCTAATCCTAGAATATCGTTTTACTTTATTTTTTTATTTTCTGCCCTTTTATCTTAAAGTCCAAAACTAATAATCGATATTGGGTACATAAATATTCACTCGAAATAACTTTACAATCTTTACAATCTAAACGATCTAATTTTCTTATAATAAAATAATCAATCTTTGTTTTACTATATCCATTTTTATAAGTGATGAGATGCTCATATCCTTTCTTAAATAAGGTATATGCAAGGGATGGCATAGTTTTGAAAAAATGTTTAGGTTAGCAATGTGTGGCATGTTTCATGAGTGTTTGATCAAGATGAGCTATTCTGAATATGGGATTAAGTGAAACAAAAGACAGGGCAGGCAGTATGCTATTTCTACGCAAAAAACCAAAGGATGACTTGCAAAATAGAACATATCTGGATAAAAATCAAGAGCCGAAAGGCAAGAGATGATTTTAATATATTGGTTTGTATGATGTAATTTGGCGGAATAACTAATCAATAGCTGCATTCATACGGATCTCAAGCTCTGTGGACTAAGGCAGCACTCCCCTTAATGCTTAACGTGTTAAAAAACTCTAGTTATGTCCGTATGATTTTTACACTAGTAGTTCATGGTTCATGCTTCAAATAATGATGTTTTAGTTTTACTTGGAGTATAAACAAAGATTTGCACACACTACGAATCTTAGTAAAATCAAACCAAATCAAAGGAAATATTCTTTCTGCGAATAAAAAAAATCATAATAGTAATATCTAGCAATACTTACAAGATATCCTACAGAAGTAACCAATAAATCCATTTCAAGTACAAGAAAGCAAAAGAATGATTTAAGATGCCCATCCAGCCAGTTATATATCCTTCAGTTACAAGAGTGCCTCACATAAAAAAGACACATATGCCCGTTACAAAAGTACATCATGGCAATAAGATATTTATCCCAATAGACAATAGTATTAGGCACGACAAAAAAATACCAGTAACAATGCAAAAGTGCGGCGGATTTGAGCATGCACCGACAAAACGCACAACATTTTTGTGCTGAACTTCCCTGAAAGGCATAATACACACCAGAAATTTAGTATAAATCGATTTGGTACTAATAGAAAAGGCAAAGCATCCGTGGGGGTAAACATATCAGATAACCAAGTACTAGGCATAATATGGACGAAAGTAAGAGTATTTTAATAAAGGTTAAATGTGGGATTCATGATGATTTTAATATCCAAATTCACATAATTTAATAATTCATTTCATAAATAATGCTATAAATCTCACCTTAGTATCATTAATTCTTGTGCAAATTCAACTCTCATGGTCTCATTCAGATGCTCGGATCGTAAAACCTTTATGGCAACATCCTGACCAAGGTAACTCCCACGATATCTTTGGATCAAGGAATAGGTTATTTTATTGTAAAAATTCCAAAAAGAGAATTATGAGTGGTATTTTACTTACAAATCACCAGAAGATCCGCATCCAATCTTGTCTCCAATCTTCAACAAACTTCTATCTATTTCCCAGTCACTATATTGAATAGCATTTACTGATGAACCAGATAATGAACCCTATAAAATTTGCAAAAATACAAATGGTATTGCTCACTATTCCTATCACCAATAAAGAAACCTAACCATAATTATAAGCAAAGGAAAAAAGTCAAGCAGCATGTAATAACATCAATAGTGGATGTTCTTCAAAATTCATCATTTCAACAAGTAAATAAATTATTATCATGTGATAGTCTTCTGGTTTTACGTAACAGTGGATCTTGCCAGTCCGCAGAAAAATTGCGATATGGAGAATTTCAAAACCACCATTTTTAGTGGCGTATGAGCTATGGGTGGTTGCTCTAACTTTAATTGATAGAGTTCTATGGCCTGAAAGTTTAATTTAGCATAATGAAGATTAGTGTGCTTATTCCACCCTCAGTGCATCTTTGGAAATAAAAATGGCACTACAGAAAGATTACAGAAATGCAAATATTAGCCAGGAAAATCTACAAAATGAATATACTTACACTTCCTCTCATAACAAACTGCTACAGAGAGCAGTTACTCACCTGAAGAGGAGAGATCTTTCCATCTTTCATTATGCTATCAATGATATACACTAAACAATATAAGTACCAACTTTACTATATTACAACACGATATATATCTGGAGAAAAGCGCGCTCACTATTAGTAAGTTGTCAATTTAGTGATAGAGTATCAGAACGCTCTAATTTGATCCCTTGATTATTGAAAATTGATCATAACTGATCTCAAGGCTGAAATTCATGGTTAAAGTTAATGCCGAAAGTTAAAATTGAAGGTATTCAAGATACTGCAAATGTGTGTGAAGTTATATTTTTTATATTATTTGTGCAATTTCACCTATAAAATAACAAGTCTATGATTTAATATATTTGACCGAAATAAATGAAATGATGATAAAAAACTTTAATGAAGAATGTGAAAATACGATTGAATTTAATGACCTTAGCACTCTAAATGAAAATAAATATTTCTGTTTTTATCGGCGTATTAGTAAAACCGAAGTTAGAGAGGCTTTAAAGAAAATAAAGGGTGGAAAAGCTGTTGGATCTGATGATATTCCAATAGAGGTGTGGAAATGCTTAGGAGATGAAGGAATTTCTTGGCTAACTAAACTTTTTAATATTGTTTTGAAGACTAAAAAGATGTCAGATGAGTGGAGAATGAGTGTGTTAATTCCTATTTTTAAGAATAAAGATGATGCACAAGATTGTGCAAATTATAGAGGAATTAAGTTAATGTGTCATACTTTAAAACTATGGGAGCGAGTTATGGATCGTAAGTTGCGGCGTGATGCTAATGTTTCTCAAAATCAATTTGGATTCATGCCGGGTAGGTCTACCATGGAAGCCATACATTTATTGAGAGGTTTGATGGAGAAATATAGAGAGAATAACGAGGATATACATATGATATTTATTGATTTAGAGAAAACATGTGATAAAGTTCCAAGAGAAATGCTATGGAGAATTCTTAAAAAGAAAAAAGTTAATAACACTTATATTCAATTCATTAAAGATATGTATGCATGAGCTATTACTTGTGTTCAAACACAAGGTGGTTTGACCAAGTATTTTCCAATTTCGATTGGATTACATCAAGGATCAGCCTTAAGCCCATATCTTTTTGCTTTAGTCAAGGATGTTCTCACTAGACATTTGCAAGAGGATGTACCTTGGTGTATGCTTTTTGCTGATGATATTCTTTTTGTTAATAAGACTAGAGAGAGAGTTGAAGGTAAACTTGAATAATGGAGGTCAACCTTAGAGTCTAAAGGTTTAAGCTTGAGTAGATCTAAAACGGAATATATGGAGTGTAATTTTAGTAGTAATAGACCTAGTGAGGGGATTGTGACTTTGGGTGATCAAGTCATTAATAAGAGTACACGTTTTAGATATATTGGATCTATTGTTCAGAGTGATGGTGAAATAGATGAGGATATTATCAGCATAACTCAAGTTGGATGGTTGAAGTGGAGGTATGCATCGGGCTTGTTGTGTGATAGAAAAATCCCCCTCAAAGTTAAGCAAAAATTCTATAAGATGGTGGTAAGACCTGCAATGCTTTATGGTGCCGAATGTTGGCCATTAAAAGAGAAGAGTAATACTAAGTTAAGTGTTGCGGAGATGAGGATGCTCAGGTGGATGACTGGTTTTACCCTTAGAGATAGGATACGAAATGAGTATATACGTGAAAAGGTTGGAGTAGCTCCAGTGGAAGATAAGATTAGAGAAAGTCGCCTTAAATGGTTTTGTCACGACCCGGCCCGGATGCTCGATTTAACGAGGTGGGAACTAAAAGTCGGACGATAGGATCTAATCATTTCAGTTCATAAACAATACAACATTAAAACATCAAATTCTCTTTCCTTTCATCTGAAGAACCACTAACAAAATTCCACAAATACTTAACATCTATCTCAAATCATAAATTATATGTTATCAGTTGCACATCATTTTCTATAGACGAACTCTTCTCTTTCTGCCATTTCTAAATCTCTGAAGACTTACCTGAAACATTTAAATTCGTGGTTTGAGTTTACTAAGTAAACTCAGTGGGTAATCATTTCAATTATAAACAATAAAATAGATTTATCGATATAATTCATACTATTTTCTCTTTTAATGTCAATACACATACATCATACATTATAAACAGTAATCTTACATAAGTCCTTTTCTTGGTATTCAATCAATTTTAACATTTCTTTTAATAGCTTAACATTCAATGCCTTTCAATATCCATTTCCCCATTTCCATTTATACAGGAGCACCGTCTAAATGTACCAATTAAGGTACAGTCATTTTCATTTTCAATTCCATTTCCTTCTTCTTTTCCTTTTAACGTACACGGATACATTGCTTCCCCAGCCAATACCATACGGGGATGAACTCTTGTAAATTGCATGCATATCCTTTTTCCTTTTTCCTTTGATTCATTTATGTTCATATCATTTCGTTAACATTTATTTAATTGCATTCTTATATGTATATAAGTATCATACATACATGTATGCTTGTCATTTTCATTTTCCATTTCATTTACATATATTTTCTTTTACATATTCATAAACTTTCATATTCTCATAGTACGACAATCATTTTTCAGTTATAACCATTTCTCTTTCAATCTATACATTAAAATTTTCATTTGTCTCATCCATGATATTCTCCAAAAGAAAATAAACAATTATATCATATTTGAAATGAAAATAAAATAGTGAAGATTTACACATATATAATTACCCACTTTGATTCTTTCAAATCTTCAATCCTTGTCTCAATCTCAACCTCAAATTTTCATTCTTGTTGAATTCCTTGAATAACTCAACTTCTACAACTAGATCTCTTCCTTTCCAAAATCCCTAAATCCATATAATATAACTTTCATGAAATGTGATTAAATAACAAAATTTACATAAAGTTATACCATAGAGAAATCACTTACAAATGGGAATTTTCTCAAAAAAAAAAAAATTTCTAAATCCTTTTCCTCTCCCAATTTCTTCCTCTTTGCTTTCAAACCCTTCCTTTTCCTTCAGAAATTATCCTTTGTTGTAGATGAAGTAAAATGATACAATTTATAGAAAAATTTAGGAAAGAAAACTAACAAACCTTCTTCCTTCTTCTCGATCGTTCTTCTCGTCCACAGAAATTTCTTCCAGATTTATCACTCCTTTACAGTTGGAATGAAAAGGAATCGTTAATTCCTATCATTAAAGACAATCGATTTCTAAAATTAAAAAAACAGAACTTACCGTGCTCTCGCACGAAACCACTCGTCCGCTCGCTCCCTCTATTTCACGATTCTTCTGTTTCGCCCGCTCCTGTTCGTGGTTATAATAAGGGGGGCCGGCCGGTTCGATTGAACCGGCCGAGTGAACCAGTTATAACAGGTTTGGTCATATAAAACGGCAGCCTTCCGATGATCCGGTTAGGAAAGTAGAGGTATTAGATTTGACTTATGTTAAAAAAGTAGAGGTAGACCTAAAAAGACTTGGTTAGAAAATATTAGAAATGATCTTTCTTTATTAGATTTAAACGAGAATTTGACTTTTATCAGCACACAATGGATAAAAAGGATTCATGTAGCCGACCCCACGTAGTGGGACAAAAGCTTGATGTTGTTGTTGTTGTTGTTGATGATAAAAAACTTTAAACTCTTTATATTAATTTATACAAATTATGTATTTATTATTTCTTATATTTATACACATCCTCATTAATCATTTATTAGTTGTTTATAAAACTAATTAAACATAATAAATTATATTTAATTAAATTAAATCACAAAAAATGATTTATTTAAATTAATTTTCTTTGAATTAATTGAAATTAGTTGTTAAAATAACTTTAAATAAAATTAAATTAATCTTATTTAATTAATACAAATAAAATTAATAACTTTAAAATTCCAAACCATCATCTCTGCCCCAAATCCCATCCCCTAAATTGTCAAAATCTGGACGACAAATAAGCTAGAAAGTCACGAGAAGAGACTGTTGGAGAAGGCATTAGTGAGAACCTATGAAGAAGAAAAGGATAGAAACCCTCAACAACAAAGAAGTTAGGAAGTCGGAACAAAAGCTGGTAGAAGAAGGCAATGGCAGGAGCAACAACATGTGAAGAAGATGAGTTCTTCAGACTTGTGGATTTGTTAAATTCGCCCGATTCCAAAATTTATGAAATCTGGCATTTAAGACAAAATAGAGAAGAAATAAGATTTAAGTTTATGTGGGATTTAAAAATGACTAATAATAAGAATTTTTAACTCTTACTAACATATCCTCCTCTTATAATATGGCAGCCAACTTTTCACTTTCCATCAAATTAAAAAGTAAATTTGGCATAGGACCATTTTAGATCAATTTGCAATAGTCGATAGATCAAATTGAAACAATGTGATACTCCAAGGCTAAAATGACCACTTGCTAATAATCGGGAGATAATTTTGGGCATTTTTTTCAATACATATGTAACAGCTTAATCGCAACAAGTAAATTGAATGAATTCAATATTCTCAAAAACATATACCTCACTGTTTAAAATTGCTGCCTTAAGCTTCTCTTGCAGACTGTCAGTTTCCTGAGAGTACCATTTAAAATAAAGAATTAGTTTCTCTTGAACATAGGATCACATTAACAATGGTTGTTTTAAATGCTTTGATATTACTAACTACATGATGAATGCGCCGTCTGGCTAATTACTATGGACCTGAACCGATCTGATACTCATAGAGAATAAGATAAAAAACTACAAAAGGAATTTACAGAATCAAATTAGGGCTTGTTCCAACTCTGTAGTACGCCAATAAGGTACTAGCAAGGTTAATAATAAAAACATTTACATAGTCTGTGATGGTGCAATTCTGTCCTGCAGAAAAAAATTAGTTGCCCCAATTTTCTGAGTCCACAGGTCATTTTTAAAAGTAAACACCCCAATAATCTGCCTCTCCGTTTTTTAATCTATAAGTAAAAGATTCTTCTAACCTTAAAATATGATGGATGATCATTAAGTTGGTAGGCTAGATATTCTGTAGGCTAGATATTCTAGCACAACCAAAGAACTGGCATTACAATAAAAAAGCTCCGCTAAACTAAGATGCATCCAAATTACCATTTTTTCCCTCTGTATCCATGCATATATTTTGCTTTGAGATTATTTGTAGGCATACCTTCATTTTTTAATAGAATGGGCATCTCTTCATCAAAATTGAATGTATCAGTCTTTTTTTTTTTTGAAGATAAAATAGAATGTATCTAATGAGGACATCCGACCATGGAGAGTCTACCAGAGAAGGGGCCGACGATCTACGGCCACGATCGCACAACTTTATTTTTGAGCTATCATTTGTATTAAGTTTATTATTATTATATCTGTATTTGATTTATTGTCGCAGTTTTTCCATTTTTACCCTTACTTGAGGGAGTAGTTGTTTGTGACCCCTAGGGGCACTTTTATCTTTTATCTTGCTATTGTATTTTGGCTATTTAAAGCCCCCTCATCTTCCTTTTGAGGGGATGATGATGATGATGATGATTATGAAAAGAAAATTCTGCACTTTGTGTTTTGAGAACTTAAAGAGTTCTTGTGAGAGTTGAACTCCCTAGGTGAGGGCAACCTACTACCCATCAGCCGCAGGAAACGTCTGGGCTCATGGTTTGATTCCTCCACCACATCGTCTCACTCATTCTTCTCCTAGCCGCCTACCCCTTCCCCTCTTCCCACTGCTTGGCCGACTACCATTCCCAATCCTCCCTCCAAACCGCCGACCAAGTTCTCTCCAAGCCACCGGCCAACCTCTCCTCCCAACACGTCAGCCATCCCTTGCCCTTCTAGCCGCCGGCCAGCCCCTCCCCTTCCCTTTGATTTCAAATTTCAGATTGCATAGCCATTACTTTCCGTAATTAGCGCACCTTAAATTATGAAGGTTTTCAAATCAGATTTTAATCTATTTAAAATATGAAATCCCTTTCCTAATTAAGGGGAATTATTTTTGGAGACTCCTCCAATCAAATCTATTTGAAATTGAATATCAAATTGGAGAGACATTTGAATTGAATCTCTTTCCTAAATTAAATTGCTTGAATTGGCAAGCAATTAAGGCTCCCCAAATCAACTCCCCCTCTCATAGCCGTCGGCCCCTCCCTCCTTCCCCACTTTGTTTGGGAATTTGAAATTCAAATTTTCCCAATTACCTCCACCATTAAATCTGAAATTAAAATTCAGATTTTTGGACTACTTCCCTTCCTTAAATAACAGCCCATATCTGGAAATAGAATTCCCTCCCCCACTTCCATATGGTCGACCCCTTCCCCTCCTCTTTCCACCTCAATTACTCCTCCTAATCTCCTCCTATTTTCTACTATTACCTTCCCTCCAATGTTTCCCACTGCTGTCTAGAGATTCTCGCAAGGGAAAACCTACTACCCTGCTGTCCCGACTCCTCTAGTTGCTGTCTAGCACGTTCCTTGCTTGTTGTCCAAGTTTCCTGGACATCTCTACTGGCTATCCAGAAATTTCAGCAAGGCTTCCTTGCTGTCCGAGAAATCTCCGTTTGCTGTCCAGAGGTCCCAGCACCCCGTAGTTTGCTGTCCACTCATGAATGACCGATCCTAAACATGATCATGGCTTCGTATTCGACGATCAAGGATTAATCGATATTCTCCGATCTCCATTCTTCGACATCGATCTTGAGAACGACAATTCCGGCGAAGAATATGTGGAACGAATCATCTCCTCCCTTGCCACCGCTATCGATCAACAACAACCTCCCGTTCAGTGGCAACTCTCTTCCGAATCTTGACAAAGGTGAACTCTCTTCCAAGTCTTCTCTCTTCTAAGTTTTCCTCAATTGTGGCATCATAAAGATTATGTAAGCTTTCTCCATTTCCACCTATCATCAAAGAGTTGAGTGAGGGATCCTACATAGTGACTATTCTAAATGTTAATTTAGGGATTTCTATTGAAAGCCCCACATTAAGCAAAATCTGATTTGATTGGCTATTTGTGTGCTCTCAATCTTTGTTGTGTAATCTATTGCTTGATCTAAATCATTGCTTTATTGTTTTCAATCACCGTTTAAATCATAAAAGTTGAATAATTGCTCTTGCTCTTTCAAAAGGCGTATAATTTCAAAGGCAAAACCTCAACCAACGCATTTAGTCCTACATCAGTAACAGGTAGATAAATAATTTATGTAAGTTTGACATTTCAAGTAAGGTTGTAGTATTATGTGTTGGGCTCTCACAAATGTGCTTCTTTCAACCTTCTGTTGCCATTTGAAGAGCATCCCTCTTTTAATAAGTCCTGATGCTCTAGGCATATCAAGAGGGTGTAAAGTATTCAAGAATATCTTGCATCTTTTTGAATAAAATTGTATCAATTTGGGCAATTTTGAAATTGAGTCAAATTTCCTTGCCCAATAATGCAAATATTGTTCATGATTTTGCAAAATTCACAAAATAGGACATCTAAAATTCATGAACTTACATAAAAAAGAAGAATCATGAAAAGCTTGCATAACAACAAAGAGAAATGCCCATTTAGTTTGACGCATACTTAAAAAGTAAATTTTTGTCATAAAGATCTTTTATGGTTTTCAATTTTAAATACCAAAAATAAAGAAACTTCCCATGCATCATTCAATTAAGCATTTAAAGTACACATTAAAAATGGATTACCCTTTTACCCATGCTCAAGCATTTCACGGATGAAATGCCCAACAGTTCAACTATAGATGAACCCAAAACAAATAAATTCATCATAAAAGAGCTAATTGTGACATTCCTCAACAAAATGGAGCCAAATAAAATACTAAAAACTACTAGCTAACATATGTAGCAAATAAGCCATTCATACAACTTTAGAAAGGAGACTTACTTCATCAGGCCATCCGTCAACAACAAATACATCTAATGAATAGCCATCAGTTGTTGAGAAAACATGAGCTTCACGGATGTTTAGGCCAAGATCAGATAGCAAAGCAGACAACTAGGAGAGAATAGCATGGTTAAGCATAGTTAGTAGCTTCTAACTGAAAAATGTTTGGAAACACACACACACACACACAGAGGTTATGGAAATTTCTTTATAAAAAGAGTTAACAAGCCTAAGAATTAGGCAGATCTAAAGAGAAGTAAAACCATGATCAGCTTCCAAGGAAAGGATATCAAGTAATGAGAAATTCAATTACGCAACTAAGTAAATAATGGAAATATAGTTTATCAGAATGTTTTCACATGAAAATAAAAACTAGTGTTAACAAACTTCACATGAATCATATGGAATACTACAAAACACTTCATTATCTAACTGTAAATCCAGAATAGTGATTATTTTCATTGCTAAATAAGCTTCTCATGATCAAATGTCATGAATGAAATTTTGATGAGCATAGTTACGATATTTCTCAAATAAATAAATGAGACGTCATACATGCATGCATACATACACAAACACAATTTCATATAGAGAAAATAGACATTCTTCCTCCTAAGTTTAATGTGGAGGAGACTTGCATCGATTTGTAGAAACCTTCGTTATGGCGCTCTACAATTCCCTATGTTATGAAATCTTTAGATCCCTATGCATCAGCTTCAGTTACGGGATCTGAATGGATGCTAAGTGATCTTTGCTTTTGAATGGCATTGTTGACTAATATTTTGAATTTTTTAAACATAAATTGAGGAAGGCTGTATGATATAAATATGGGGGTTTAAGGCATCTAAAAGATCTTATACTTTGATTCTACCTTTCATTCAATAAATTTTTGGTTTGATGTAATTCCTCCCATCCTTCTCCTAGTGCAATTAAAGATCGAAGATTTCCAAGGGAAATTTCTCTTAATATAAGTTTGAGGCCTGATTTTTACTATATTGCAAGAACTTGCATTTCTTTTTCTCAAATTTCTAATTATTGGTTCGAAAGTGTGATTGAGTCTTGCCAAAATAGTACAATGTGGCTTGTAACAGTTGCATGAGTTTCAATAGATTGTATCAATTTCATGCTTTCATTTTTCTGTGTTATTTCTGATGGAAAGCTATTAAATTATCATTTGTATCGAATTTTTTCATACTTTCAACTTTCAACTAAAGCAAATTAATAATTGTCTAAATTAAGGTTAGCAAAAAAACCTTTGGAGAAGTGTGAGTAATTTTGTGCATCTCATGTAAATTTGCATTAAAAAACCATAAACCTTACAACGTATTGTGACAAATACTGTATTACGGCCAGGATTCATTGCAATATCTTTTAGAAACGTGATATACTGAGTCAATCAACAAAGCCATCAAAGATGGCATCAAACAAAATTAATTAAGCTTTGGTTATTGATAAATTCAAAATAACTATTATAAGGTTCAAAATTATATTCCTAAATTCTATGGAAGGTGTCATCTGGATTTTCAGTTTGAATAGATAACTTGATTTTTTTTCTTTTATTGAAGAATACAATATTTTGATTTGTGAAAAAAAAAAAAAAGAATTTGTGAAAACAAAACTAATACAACATGCACAGGTATTCTGGCAAAGTGCTGCAAGAAAAATAAAATCTACAGGGAATGATATAAACATAAACTAAAAAAATATATATTTGTCATTCAATAATTATATAGCCCAACTTTTATAATCAGTTAAAAACTTTAAACAAGGTGAATATAGCTTGTATTAACATTTTCCTGCGTTTACAAATCATGTTGCCAAATATTATTTACCAATAAATATGGTTATCACCATTACTTGTTTCATAAAAAGTCATATATAAGAAATTATGGAAGAATTAGCATACAATTCGCTAGAGGGGTTAAATAAGGCTTTTTTTTGCCCTTTGTTTCAACACCTTGTAATTTTCTTTATCACAAAACTTAATTCCCTCTTCTTCGACTCCCAATTTATGGCTTCATTTACATGATCTTTGCATTTAAATCGTCTAATTAAGTTATGTTCCTTTTTTTTTAATTGCAAATTGAGGAAGGCTTTGTGTTTATGAATATGTACGTTAGAGGCGGAAAAAAATAATATTCTGATTCTACTTTTGATTCAAGAAATTTATAGTGAGATGCATCTCCTAGCTTTCTCCTAGAGAAAATGAAGATTGAAATTTTCTAAGGAAATTTATCTCCTTGTACCAACATGAGTATTCAATCTTACTATTTGGTGACATATTTCTATTATTTAATTCTTTTTATTGATTTATAAACTTGATTGAGTTTTTCTAAAATGGCATTATCCTGTTTTTTACTTCAGAGGGTGTTTCATTAGATTGTATGGTTTTCATGATTCCAATTTTCTACTCTATATTCCTAATTGACAGTTACTAAATACCGTTTTATCATATTTCTTCATATTTTCGATTTTCATATAAAGAAATGATAGGGTATCAAAATTAATATTTGTGAACAAAAACTTAAATAGGCGCGCATATGCGTCTCATCGTAGATCTGCATTAGGAAACTTTAGTTCCTAAAATGTATTACATCAAAGTTTGTTTTGAAGTCAATGCTTGTCATAATCTTCAAACAAAAATTGCATCGCCCTTTTTCATATAAGAAATGAAAGCAACTTATCCTTCAAGTTTAGTGAATTTATACGATAAATGATCCCTCCATTGAGCCTATATTTAAAATCAGAAACATGATTTGGATTATAGGAGTTTGCATAAGAACTTCAATTCTATTTATGTACTTAAGCAATTGAAATAAATAAATAAGGTCTAAACATGAACAACCCATTTAACAAGTTCCAATTACTTCAAAAGAATCTTAAGTTAAGAAATCACAAACCTCCTCTCATTTTTGTGAAACCATTTATCAAGAAATTCTCAATCCTTGTCATGTCGTGGATGATTAAATGATCTTTAAATGCATGAAATAAGGCATAGCACTAATTTTAATGATGTTAAAAACAACAGAAATTCTTCATCACATAATTGAAGGCAATAGTCTAAAAATTCATGGTGAGAAAAGTCCACCCACATATGTATGTTAGTATTTATACATGTATCTATATATACACTAGAAAAAGGGGAAAAAATAAGGTCATGAATAGATAGATTGTTCAAAGTACACAATTTTAACCATAGACCCAACATAGCACTTAAAAAAGGGACAAAATAAAGCAATAAACCTAATTGGGGCAGAGAATATTTGCAAGGGATGGTTTGATCGTAAAGCAGTACCGTTTCTGGCTCCTAGTAAAGTATATGCATTCAATATACACTAGTGAAAACTTTTAGCCTACTTCACCATCTTTTTGCTACGTAATGAGTACTACTTAGTGGCGTAAAAATTTTGCATGTAACTAATCCATCCCTATAGGTAATGGGACGACAGATCAAGAACCACAAAAGATATAATGGGTAATCCCTTTGAAGCTACATATCACGTAAATGGCAAATGAAGATAGCCTGTGACATTGTCTTACTGTCTACTGCATAGACTATATTATGATTTAGCCCAAAAAAAAAAAATCCAATTCAGAAGCCTTGATTCTTATCAGTCATGAAAACCCAATAATAATGCAAATAAAATTGAACAACTTTTTCCAAATTAGTACAAAAAATGCAAGTTAAAGAGTATGAACGGATATGAAATTTATTTTGTTACTTTAACAGGATTTTACAGTAAGTTCTGCCTTGACTGCTATTGACCCATTTGTGAAGGGGGAGAAGTAAGTCCACTGGTATAGATAAGAAAAATATATTATGAATAGCTAATTGAATAAGTTCAACTTAATATTAATAGCGTTTCCAAAGCAAAAAAAGCTGGGCAAGTATTTCTGCACCAACCCGACTAAGCAGCTTTGGCTTGTCAACTGTGGAAAATATTATCTCATGGATAGGAGTATATCGCCCATCATCCCTGCAAAGCAATCAGTGACAAGATATATCTAGTAAATAGTTCCAGTAGCAGAAGAATCCTCAATGAACTAGTAAAACATTGTCAGGTGCAGATATATTCAGGACAAATTTCTAACAAGATAGTTAACATGGTATGGAAAATACCCATCTTAGGAGAAACAAACAGTTTATTCCACTTAAGCTTTTAAGGTCAGTTCATATCCTGATTGACATAATGTCCATAATTATCCTATAAAGTACAATCATTTTAAAAAGGTACCGTCCCTGCAAGTCCTTGGGGATTGTAGATTCATATCTTGTATCCTTTTAAGTGTTGCTAGTTTAGTGCCAGACTATAGGTAGCCAACCATTGACATTAATTACGTAAATAAGCAACACACTTTCTGAAAAGCAAATTCCCCAAGCCCCAAGGTATAAATTTATAAACTTAATGATAACATAATTGTTTGCATAATTTATTATACGTATTTGTTTCTTATATAACTTCCATAGCGTTGGCTATAAAGCAGAATCAATATGAAAGACTCGGTATTCTAGAGTATGCATGGCATTGATACTTCAAGAATTTCTTCTATGTAATGTCCATGTTACACGTGTTCTTTCGCATCACTGTGCTTTCTATCAGAACAGGCAGCACCAGGGAACAACCAGACTTCATTACGAAAGGAAATTGCAAGGATTGCCCATCGATGTCATGAATGCCAACTGGGAAAGACTGTTAAACAATGTGTTGGCATATACACTTCTCTTCAAGGAAAGGAGATTGCATGGATTGTCATTCAATGTCATGCATGCCAATGGGAAAGATTGTTAAACAATGTGTTGGCATATACACTTCTCTTCCTAGCCCTTCAACTCATTGGGTTCATTTATTTATGTATTCAATTGGGAGGGATTATCTAGGAATGTTCATAGTCATGATGTAAGCAAATAGATTCTCTTAAATGATCGACTTCATTCCATACTCCAAGATTATTTATTCACATTACGTAGCAAAATATTTCTTAAGAAAAACAATAATTTTACATGATTTACCCAAGACCATAATATATTATAGAGATGTCCACTTGTTTCGTATTTCTAAAACACTTGATAGAATTGTCAGGAACTACCCTTAAATTCAATTTTCCCCATCAAACAAATGGTTAACCAGAGGTTGTAAATAAAAGTCCTGAAATCTATTAATATGTTTAACTGAAGAAAATTATCCGTAATCGTGATCTTAATCTTCTTACTGTACAATTTGCTTACGATAGCAGTATAGGAAAATTTACGGGTAGAACATTATTTGAAATTGTTCAAGGATTGAACCCTAGAAAGCCTATAGATCTTGATCCTTTACCACCGCATACATATTCTAATTCTGCTGTAATTTGCAAAAACATATACATGTTTTATATGATGAGATTATAATGAGAAATATTTCAATTTGTCAATATTAAGAGAAGTGCTAGAGAGGATGACAAAGGTGACCTTGTCATTTCAATGCATCCCAAATGCTACACGCAAAGTAGACATAAGAAATTGTCTGCAATAGCTTATGATCCTTTCAAAATTAATAAGATCAATTCTAATACTTGTATTTTAGAAATCAATTATAATACTTATATTTTAGATTTGCTTCAATATATGTTTATTAATCATATTTTAAATATTAAAGATATATCATATTATCAAGGAACACTCATACCTCAAGAATTGCCTATTGATTCTTCTATAGGAGGGATTCTACTACATATGTTATTTCACAAATCCAATCATCCAATCTTATCAGTCTACTTGGATGTAGAAACTATTATTTTAAACGAAGTGATGTTTGATAAAAATATATAACATAAGTTTTTGGTCATATGGAAAGGTAGACCTCCTTTAATTGATACCTAGATAACAAAGAGTCATAACTATTCGAGGGAGAATTCTTTACCCTGTAGAAGAGTTGATGCAGTACATACATTCAAACATGCCAAAATAACCTACAAAATCTCAAAGTAGCAATAAACCAATTACAAAATGTCAAACCAAGCTAGAATAAATATAAACATACCCCATTTCAAGCTACGTTAGACCTACTTATGTATATGTCAAATTTTTTTCAATTTTTTTTTAAAATTAAATTATTTTGATAGGTGTTATCTTCTCTTTAGATTAATGTAGGTTTAAATTTAAAGTTTATAGGAATTAGATAAGATTAGATTTGCATTTAAATGATTGGCCTTATCCCTTACCTTTCAAAAAATTGACATCCATGATAAACATTTGGATAATTGACATGGAATGAATCAAATTAAGTGTTTTTTTAGATTCAAGCTATGTACATGGATCATTCCAAGTTGTCTATGCCGAGTTTTTCTTCTTCCCCCCTCCATCAATGAAATTAAGCAACATGCTTTATAAATTCATATGTTGCAGTGGTTTTCATGTTATTTGTTTAAATAAACATTATTAGATTTTTAAGAGTATTACCAACATGACAAAAGGCAATTCTACAAACTATGCATCTCTTTTAAAAACTAAACTAATAAATCAGTATAACATATGGTTAAATTGTGGTGCAAAAGTATCAAATGTTAATGACTTGTGAGAAATAGTTATTTGACAAAAAATAACTGGACAGAGCACTTAGGTTTAAAAAAACCTTGCAGAAAGAGCATCATTGGAGGATCTTCCATCTTCCTTGTCTTCGATGGTTTTTCCCGCATCCAAATTCAACTCTTCAAGCTTTGAGCAAGGTTCAAAGTCAAACCCACAATCCCTATTTATACTCAGAAAATAGCTACCAAAAATCAAAAATTTCTATCAATCATAGGCAATAAAGGAAGATACTCAATATCAAACAACCTGATATGACATATGGCAATTAAAACCTTCACATAAAATAAATGTTCGAATTTATTCGGCGTAACTAAATGAACACTTTATAGCTTAGGCACTTCGAGAGTGGTAATCTATAATTTGCTGACATTTCTCCTTTATGCTCATTATCAACATATCCTCTTGAAATAGAAACAACTCTGAAAAGCCGTTGCTGATCACTCCACTCCACCCCAGTCATGAAATGTTACTCAGTATGACAGAGAATAGTTGAGAGAAAAACTACTCTGACAGGGCCGAGGCACCACTATGAAAAAGGAAAAGAAAATGTCTGATATAATATAATCAGAATGCCCGATAAATATATGGCGTGCAAAATTTTTGCTAGGTTAGGCTATGCTTGACCGCTTCATCACTTCCATTCTGCCACCTTGTGTCCCCATTTTTCACGCCTTCCACTTATTCTAACTTACAATAAATTAATAAAAAAAAGGAGCTGCCCATTTCCTTTACCACGAATGTCTCATCCCTTCCCTCGACCTTATCCATTGGCCTTTCTATTACCATCTCAAATCTACCCTCATCATCTGATCTCAATCATTCAGGAATGCAGCTCTCTCTCTCTCTCTTCTACTAATTGTTGGGAATATGTAGTACTGCAAGTAAAGAACTGCTACAAACATGAAAAGTGTGGAAGGTTCATATGAATGATCTTACAAGAGCCCGTAGAAATTAATTGAAGGCTTTAGTAGAGTGCAACTAACAAGAAAAATAACCAAAATTAAATAGTGATAACTGACAGACTGAACTGTTAGAATAGGTAGTCCGTTATCCATGAGCTGTGTTCAAAACATGTGAAAAAGACACGACTTGTTTGTTTGACCTAAAACAACACCTAGCATTGCGAACGTTTAGAGGACCACATATAAACATGTCAATTCAAAACAGATCCACCATGAAAAAACTAAAATCAGCTAAAGACCAGTTGCGAATTCTCTTCATAGATTCTGCCATCTACTCCCATTCTTTGTACTGAAATTTTCTTGCCCGTCTACCAACTTCACATGGTAGGTTAACAGCACATTCCATATGCTCTCAATAACGTATTTATGGTTTCAGAACAAGCTTCATTAATGGTTGGAACGTCAGAATGTCCAAAACTGATGTGCATATGTAGTTATTTGTGTGTTCTGTTTCAACTTTCATACAATTTAACGTGTCCTGCACGTGCTACCCTCAGATTCCGAATTGTTTCTCATCAAATAATGACAAGTGTTTCATAAATTTATATCTAGAAAATAATTTAAAATCTTCTGATAAAACTACGTTTAACACAAATTGTTGTCAAGTTGAAGCCAAAATTTATATTAAGAAAACTAACCCGGAATAACAAATGAAACCTAAAAGGCTAAATAATATATGCAAGTCATAGGTCAATGCATGGGCTTAAAAATTGGTCTTCAATGGCAACAGAATAAGTCATTCACTAATGAAACCTAGGTTCATACCTAGCTAGCATTTTTTGTTTACGTACATGAAATGTGAAACTTAACGTGGATGTACATTAAAATATGCCAAGTAAATAAAACGTTATAATAGCCTAAAGATAATATAGCAGAAATAATGAGAACTTGTTAATCTTCCAAAAAAGATTGCTATAAGAGTCAAACTAGAGCTTTAAAACTGAACCAAAATATAATTTTTAAGCAACTATATTTTTCATCTCCAGTAAATACTTTTGTATATAAGTGGGAGTAGATTAAGATTGTCCCCTGTTAGGTGAATTTTTTTAAAAAAGGTACTATATTTTTCGTCTCCAACAAATAATTTCCTATAAAAATAATACACTAAAAATTCATTAAATTTAATTTAAAACTTCAAAAATAATCATTGATTGAAAAACTAATCCTAACTCTATCAAACTTTGGATTTATCATATCTTCATTATCAGGATTTGTTCCTATAATAAATTTTGCAAAAGTTCAATATCGTACAAAAATGTCAACTTTAAAAAAATACCTATATTTAGCTCTCGTACTGGTTGGTCGATCGAATGTGACTGGGCGGGTTGGGGATAGACGCACGACGACATTGACTCTATGGGAAGAACGGAAAGCCGCACTTCTTCACTCGTCTCCTAACCAAATCGTGGCTGCGGTGCAAAGAACATTGATGAATCACACCTAGTGCAAATAACACGGATGGGATGCACTCCCCCCACCCATCTCCTAGTTACAGTCTCCCTATAAATATCTATCATCGCCCATCCCCAAAGTTGCAGGTCTCCCTCACTACTGCGATGTGAAGAACCAAGACAAATCGCAAATGGAGCGAAGAACTCTGACGCTGCCCAAATTTGACAATTGAAGGACTTGCGTATCAGCTCATGCGCAATGGGAATACTGCTCGTTTGTATTTTGTCTCCAATCTACGATCTTGCGTGCTAGACGCTAGTCTAATTTGGCGTGCAAGATGAGAAGGGGAAGATTGCTACTTCGTTTTCAAGCTAAGTCTTGACTACTAGGGTTTGACGAAGTGCAGTTCTCGATTTACCTAATAAAAAAGTTTGCATTTCGTAAATACCTTCATGTCATCCATGACGTTGAGGTCATCAGTATTTCTACTATGAATTTATTAATTTTTTTAGTTACAAATTAACGGTGAGATTATTTTGGTCTCTCTTTAAGGAGTCAAGGGATAAAATTAGGATTTTCATATAGTTAGGAATTATTTTGATAATTCAGAAAGAGTCGGAGGACAAATTCAATACTTTTCTCTTTTAAATAACAACAAAAAAATACTAACAGGAACAATGTAAAGATTGTAAGCTAAAAATTTAGTAAAGAGTGTAGTCAATAAAGACTGCTACAGCCTAGAAATGTTGATGATTTGTAGTGCAATGATATTAAGGAAATAGAGTTATTAATAATTAGTAAAGATGACAGAGTTTGGAGTTAAACAATATTACAACAACAACAACAACAACAACATCAAGCCTTTATCCCACTACGTGGGGTCGGCTACATGAATCCTTTTTCTCCATTGTGTCCTATTAAAAGTCAAATTCTCGTTTAAATCTTATAAAGAAAGATCATTTCTAATATTTTCTAAGAGTGAAAAAATTTAAACCTTAAATAAAGATGAAAACATCAATGGCTGAAAAAAAGGCTCTTTAAAGAACTTATTATGAAAGCTTTAAAGATTATTTTCAATAAAAAAAAGAATAAGAAAGTTTATTATAAATTGATCTTGTATAAGTGAAAAGAAGTTAATTTTGAAGAGAGAAACTTTTAGTTTCATATGAAATACTATCAAGATTTGATGGATAAAAGAGATATTTTAATCGCATAATAAACAAATATTCTAAACAAATATAAAGATTAAGATACAATGAAGTTAGGGGTAATGCTAATGGAACAAAGGCTGAGAAAAATCGCATCATTTGCAAAGTATCAAATTGGTTGTACAAAGACATCCATTATGGTCTAATTATAGACGAAATTTTTAATATTTATATGACTTAGTATCATGATAATTAATTTAGATGAAATTAACAAGGTATATAATGTTAGAGTTGTGACAAGCATTAATAAAGGTATGGTAAGACCAAAGAATTTGAGGACACATCAATAGATAAATAACACTAATTGTAGATCGTTAAATCATTTTTGTGCCACTTCAATGTAGAAGATTAATGCAACCAAAACTCATCTTTGAAAAATTTCCTTCTCAAGTTGTAATCAAAGGATTTAGACTTTGATCGTGAATTGAAGAGTACTAAACTAAGTAATAAAAATTATAGAAGTAAAGGGAAAAGCAAAACTCATTTCTATAAAGGAGATGATTTCACCCGAAATCATGTGTTCATATTTGTAGCACACTCAAAAATATATATATAATTATACATCTTTCACTCACAACAAGACATTTGGAAGAGAAATTTTATTCAAACAAAAATGATGTGAAACAATGTAGCAGTTGTAGGAATTGTAGGGAGATTTATAAAAAAAGTTGATAAGCTTTGTAATTAAAACTTATTGTTTCACCAGATTAGATTCTAGGAATCCTTAGTTATTGTTTTTGCTTTGGCATGCGTTTACAAAGTAGATTAGAAGGAAACTTAAAATAGCATCAAAACAACATTAAAGCTTAATGTGCAACTAACATAAATCCACCGGTTAACAATTAAAACGATCACCTTGAGTTTCCCTCACTCACACTCTTGAGGGCGTTTAGCGGAAGAATAATTTACGCAATAATAATTATGCCACTAAAGTACAGAAGGCGCTTTTAGTTTTGTTCAAGGAAAATCTAACCGGGAAGGAGGTAGTTGATGGATGATGGAGGATTTTCCGTTGGATGGGGCGTTGATGTTGGTCAAGAGCGGTAGTCAGTGAGAAGAAGATTCGATCGATGTAGTCTTCGGCGGATTGATCAATCTCCAAGTCGATGTTGAAGAAGGGAGAACGAAGAACATTCACTAGTCCTTGATCGTTGAAGAAGAATCCGTGATCACGCTTGGGATCGGCCATCCATTGAGAGTAGAAGTTTCTCCAATTTCGGGAGAGGCATAGGGTGGCCGGCGGCTTGTAGAGAGAAAGAGGGGGGGGGGAGTTCCCAAGAGGGCTATGAGTGTAATTGATTCCAATAATAATTCCCAAAGGTAATTAATTAATATAAGAATTTAATTAGAGGAGGGAGGGAAGGAGAAATTCAAATTTTGAATTCTCCAAAGGAGGGAAGAGGGGCCGGCCGGTCCATGAATGGGCTTGGATTGTGGATTAAATTAAGAAGTAGAGTTAATTGGGAGAGAGAGGGATTGATAGGGGCAGCACTTGATTGAGGGGTTAATAGGATGATTGGATAAGCTTCTATAATTAGAGTCTTGAATTAGGAAAGAATTTAAGGACCTTTCAAAATTCAAAATTCAAATTTAAATTAAAATAGAAGCTTCCTAAATTAATACAAAGTGGAGGGAATATTTGAGTTTCAAAATTAATTTGAAATTCAGATTAGGGTTTTCCCAAAATGCTTTGAACCAAATTAGGAAAGTAATTATGGGGTAATCGGATCCAAGGGGATTTGGTGGGCTAGCCAGCGGCTAGGGGAAGGGGAAAATTGGCCGGGGGCAAGGGGAGGCGAAACTTAGCCGGAGGCAAGGTGGGGGAATTGGCCTAGGCCGGCGGTGGGGTGGGTTGGTTAGGGTTTGGTCGGCGGTATGGGGAGGGGGAGGAGCATGGCCTGTGGAATTTGGGGAAGATTTAGTGGCCGGTGGTTTAGGGTAATGATGGGAGGTCTCGGCTAGGGGAAGGAAGGAAGAAGAGGAAGGGAAAGGGGAAGACCGTGAGCTCGGACACCTCCTGCGGCTGGCGGGAATTGCTTTTGCCCTCACCTAGGGATTTCTCCTCTCTCTAGAACTCACAACACTCATGAGAACAAGCATGCAGAAATTTTCTTAATAATCATCATCATCCTCATACAATCATTAGGGCCCTCATACATAGGCCTCAAAGCAATAAAAAACACAAAAACTAAAATGTCCCCTGGGCTACAACACAAACTAATCCCTCACAGGAGTACAATGGTAAAGACTAAAACATTAACAAAAGTAATACATAAAGTGCATTATAAATAAAGACTCCTAATCGTAGCCGTCGATCTACGATTCCTCAGGTGATAGACGCGCTGGAATCTCCTGTTGATGTCCTCATCAAAAAAACTCTTAATTAATACCTCAAATCACTATTTATAAACTCATAATCTAGGATAATAGATTAAGTTGGCACAAGATCAGTCTCAATTTAAACTTAAATTAATTTTCATTTATATATTTTAAAACCACAAATCAGCAGAATCAATAGTCTTCCAATTTTAAATTTCCAAATCCGCCAAGAACATTAACCATATGTTTAGCAAGCTATCCCATCCAGAAAATCACACAGTAATCTAGTTAGAAGGCATACTAAAATCACACAGCCCAAGAACCGCTCACAAAGGACTCGCCAAGACTTCCGGAACATCACCTCCTAATATAGTAGAAATCCTATCATAATGACACTTACAAGTCACGTCACAGCCTAACTACAATTCTTCTTTTTCTATATCTAATGAATAATGCCAAATGCCACCCTCCCATATAAATTTCGAATGCTTCAGGAAAAGTTGATCTAATAATCCTTCATAGAAACATAATCAATAGATAATTCATCCAATGTTGCATTTTCAAATTGTTGATTTGATTCATCATCTACATCAACATGATCAGTTCATCTTTGGATTCAAACATAGGTTTTCTGCACAATAGCACTCTATTGTTTTACATTGTTCACTCTTCAATTCTCAATGTAATTCATTTAGTTAAACACCTCAAACTCCAAATAAATAAAATCGTCATTCAAATATAGTATGAAAGCTCCGCACATAAAATTTCTTACAGCTATACATAGAATGGAAGATTTGCACCCCCAATGGGTTGCTAAAAAGTTGGAAAAAGTATATGAATTTACCAAAATCCATGATGGCACAAGTACATGTACATTTTAGGCATAAATTTGTAAAGTGCAAGCACCTTCTTGTTATGATGAAGAAATTATGGGGGGTCAAGTTAGGGGCAACATATAGGTTGCCACAATTATGACAGAGAGGTCAGGAGTTTAAATCATAGAAATAAGTAAAGAAACACCCTGCAAAAATAGGGTGTGCAGCTTCGTTTAGCAAATGCTCCTAAGATGGCATAAACACTCATTATATTTATGGGGATTTACATACATAACACTTAAAACTTTAAGATTTACATGTATAACACCTAAACTTCAATATTTACATACATAGCACTAAAAAAACACCTCATATTACCATCCCATCGCCCATTTGCCATGTCACCAGTCACGCACCCTTCAAACATTGTCAATCTTCCTTTTCACCCACATGATAAAATTAAAAATAATACTTCTGCCAAGCCTCTCGCCCTCACACAATTTCTCGTCTCAATCTTCCTTTGTTTGTTTGCTCGTTCTCCCCATTTTTTTGCTCCCAGCAAAATTCTTGATGCCCTCAGACCGAAAAAAAAAAAAAAAAAAGCAAGAAAATTACACGAGCTCACAATGAAGGCATAGACGGGTCTAGCTACATGTGGAGAAGTGGTCTGTGATGAAGAAGAGGAAGTCCCGCACGATCTCACTAGGAGACAAAATCTACAGGCCTGGCGACGTGCCCTATGAGATCAAGCAAGATCTGTTGACAAAGCGCTAGATGCTATAAATAGTAAAGTTCTGATGATAAATATATGAATCATAATGTTTTATGTGTTAAGTTTGTAAATCCCCCTATATTTAATAAACTAAGAAACACAAATACTTCAAAATTATCTTTGTGTTTGTATAGGACATGGACAAAACTCTAACGCACCCAACACACATCAGAAATATTCAAAACTACATCAGGTTCATTTAAGAGTAAAATAAATTTCAATACAAGCCAAACATGGGGCGAACTGCCCCGGCACCTCTAAGAGAGCGTGGTAGATAGGGGAATTTGAGGAAAAAAAATTGTATCACATACCCCAACATGCCCATATTTTCTTCTATACCAACAAGTGCAAGAGGCAATCAAAGATGAGAAACAAGCGAGTCAAGCGACTCTAGCCACAACAACATAAATGGGCAATGGCTTCCTGCACACAACTTCAACTTTGACACAAGCAAGACTTGGCTTCGACCATGATAGGGGGCAGCTACAACTACAAAACGCAAGCGAGGCACTTGACACCAATGCTCGGCTTCAACTAAAACTGCAGCATTGACTTCTAAGACAGTGACGAGCAATCGTTAGCTTCAACATCTACAACAATTCTTCTTGCGACTACCAAATTCCGTGAGTTACTAGTGTTAATTCTTTAAATTTTTAATCTTCTATTATAAGATTTTGTTGAACAACCATTGACCAAATTGATGGTTTAATAATACCTTTTTATTCTCATTTTTTTTGTGTATTTCAATGACATTTTGACAAAACTTGTGACAATTAAAAAATAAGTAATGAATGATGTATGATAAAACATTTCATTTATTATTAATAGTGAATGCTTTTCTTTAATAATTATAAAGTTTCTTATAATAATGTGTTTTATCATGTAATGCCTTCAATAAAAAATAGTTAAAATTATATATTTTATATTAATAATTTATAAAATATAACATCGTATTCATTACATGTCAGATCCTACTTTTTGTAGTATGCAGTGTCCTTATCTCTATGTTGTGTTTGCGTCCCCAGGTCCATTGTCAGAATTAGTAATGTGTGGAACTCTACTTCCACCTTCGGTGCTACTACTCCCATTTCATAAAGTGTGAGGCTAGGTGTTTGACTCTAAAATTTGAGTGACTCCAAAATAAATTAAAAATAAATAAAACTTATCTCCATGTCGTGTTCGTGTCCTTGGGTCCATTGTCACAATCATGAACGGATGTAGGCAAAAAAGCTAATCCATGAAACTAGAATTAGGATAGAAACTTTAGGTTCTCTTACAGGTAAAATAATGGAATTAATAGATATTATGATTAATAGGAAGATAAATATTATATGCATTTAGGAAACTAAATGGATTGAAAAGCTAAGGAAATTGAAGGTTTAGGATTTAAATTATGGTATTCAAGTAGGAGACATACTAAAAGTGGTGTGGGTGTGATTATAAATAGGAGTTTGAAAGATAATATTGTAGAAATTAAGAGAATTAGAGATAGAATTATATCTTTAAATATTGTTGTTGAAACTAAAATTATTAATATTATAAGTGTTTATGCTCCTCAAGTAAGTTTGGATATGTGTTCAAAATCAAAATTTTGCAATGACTTGGAAGAATTCATACAAAAGATACCTCTTGAAGAAAAAAAATTTACTGGAGAAGTTTTAAATGGATATGTTGATAGACATGCAAAAAATTTTAAAAGTATTCATGGTGGCTATGAGTTTGAAGCAACTAATAAAGGTGATAGGAGTATTAGATTTTACTCAAAAATTCATACAAAAGATACCTCTTGAAAAAAAGTTTTTATTAAAGAAGATTTAAATGGATATATTGATAAATAGGGAGAAAATTTTAAAAGTATTCATGGTGGCTATAAGTTTGGAGCAACTAATGAAGGTGGTAGGACCATATTAGATTTTGCTCTAACTTACGATTTTGTAATTGTTAATACCTTATTTAAGAAAAGAGAGGAACATCTCATCACTTATAAGAATGGATATAGTAAAAGTCATATTAATTATTTTCTTATAAGAAAAATAGATTGATTAAATTGCACAGATTGTAAAATCACTTCTAGTGAAAGTTTATGTACCCAGCATCGCTTATTAATTTTGGATTTTAAAATGAAGGAACGCAGATTATAAAAAATAAAGTAAATGTTATCCTAAGATTAGATGGGCATTTAAAATAACTAACAAAAATATTTTTGAGATTCAGATTAAAGATCTTATGATTTTGACTGAGCATGAAAAAGCTAATGTTATGTAAAAAAAATAGCTAATGATTTTAAGAATATTACAAAGGATGTGCTTGGAGTATCAAAATTAAAAGCTTATAATAATAAAAATAGTTTATGGTGGAATCAAAAAATGTAATAAAAGATCAAAAATGAGAAACTTTGTTATAAAATTGGATTAGAAGTAAAAGCTCAAAAAATTGAGAAAAATATAAAAATACTGGTAAGGAGTCTAAGAAAGCAATATACGATGGAAAAAATTTAGATTTTAATTATTTATATAATATGTTAGATACTAAGGAGGACAAAAAATATATGCATAAGTTAGTCAAGCAAAAAATATGAGAAGGATTTAGTTCAAGTAACATAAATTAAGAATGAAGATTAAAAAGCACTTTAATTACAAGAGATTATTCAGCAAAGGTGGATGAGATATTTTATAAATTTTTCGATGAAGACTGTTAGAATATGATTGACTTTAATGACTGTAGCATCTTAAATGAAAAAAAAAATTATTTTTATCGACATATTAGTATAACCAAAGTTAGAGGGGCTTTAAAGAAAATGAAGTGTGGAAAAGCTGTTGGCCTGATAATATTCTAATAGACATGTGAAAATGCTTAGGAGATAAAGGAATTTTTTGGATTACAAAATTTTTCAAAATTATTTTGACTAAAAAATGTCAGATGAGTCGACACCGAGTGTGTTGATTCCTATTTTTAAGAATAAAGGTAATGCACAAGAGTGTATGAATTAAAAAGAAATTAATTTAATGTGTTATATTTTAAAATTATGAGAGAGAGTTATTAGCATAGGTTACGATGTGATACTTATATTTCTCAAAATCAATATGGATTCTTGCCGATAGGTCTACTATGGAAGCTATACATTTATTGAGAGGTTTGATGGAGAAGTATAGAGGGAATAAGAAGAATCTACATATGATATTGATTTAGAAAAAGTATATGATAAAATTTCAAGAGAAATGCTCTCGAGAGCTCTAGAAAAGAAAGAGATTAATAATACTTATATTCAACTCATTAAGGACATGTATGCAAAAGTTGTTACTTGCATTCAAACACAAGGTTGTTTTATCAAGTATTTTCCTATTTCAATTGGATTACATCAAGGATCAACTTTAAGCCCATATCTTTTTGCTATAGTCATGGATGTTCTTAGTAGACATTTACAAGAGGATGTACCATGGTGTATGCTTTTTGCTGATGATATTCTTCTTGTTGATAAGACTAGAGAGGGAGTTGAAGATAAACTTGAACTCTGGAGGTCAACATTAAAGTCTAAAGATTTTTGTTTGAGTATATCTAAAACCAAATATATAAAGTATAATTTTAGCAGTAATAGATCTAGTGGATGAGTGGCTTCACTCTTAGAGACAAAATGCAAAACGAGTATATACGTGAAAAGGTTGGAGTAGCTCCAATGACATATAAGATTAGGGAGAGTCGCCTTAAATGGTTTGGTCACATAAAATGTCGGTCTTCCAATAACCCGGTTAGGAGAGTAGATGTATTAGATTTAGCCTATGTTAAAAAAAGGTAGAGGTAGACCTAAAAAGATTTGTTTAGAAAATATTAGAAATGACATTTTTAATTAGATTAAAATGAAAATTTGACTCTTCACATAATACAATGAACAAAAAGGATTCATGTAGCCGACCCCACATAGTGGGATAAAGGCTTGATTTTGTTGTTGTTGTTGTATTAGTAAACGAGGAATTGAGAATGCTGCATATGCACATAAATGTAATTTGACATAAGTCCAGGAATAATTCGCAAGTACCTTCATGAAACGAACATTAAAAGCGGGACGTTTTCTAGGGTCCTTCGCATCTGAAAGCAATTTCCAGTGCAACAGAACATCTTCCGCTCTATCAACATTAATATCAACACTATAACTGTACGTTGAAAGCACCCGATCAGTTTCATTCAACGATTAATCAAAAGACTGAAATCAAGTTGAGATTAAAAACAAACTTCGCGCTTAACTGTCTAATAAGAGAGATAATTGACCCCAAAAGGGGATTTAAGAACCTTAAAAAATAAAAAGAGCTCTTAAATAGTTGAAATTAATCGAATAAACATCATGAAAAGAAAACTTCAACCTCAACTTAAAATACAGCAGCCGTTTGCTTCAAGTAAGTCTCAAAAGCGTCCATTCCAAATAAAATGCAAGTATTTCAGGCTGAGCAGTTCAAATTTTCAAAACTATAAAGCGTCAAATTCGCATGCTGAATCCGGAAACACCGATTGATAGCAAACAAATAAACTCTACATGACACGCCCTAAGCAGCCAATCAGATCAGGAACAGATTAGGGATCCTCAATCACAAGCGTCATAGTGTACTTGAAGCAACACAAAAGACGGGATGAAACATGGATATCCAATTCAGATGCCAAACCAAAGTTCGCCACCTCAGACCATTGAGCTCGCTCAAAAACTAATAAAAAAAAAACAGCACGGAATAAAGAATCCAAACCGGAAGAAGTGAACCAGATACTAAGTCGGAACGAAAGCAAGATACAAAGATACCTCGTTGGCAACCGGCTGAAGTGAGCATCAAGCAGATCCCTCAGGTTCGGATTGGCGATCGCCTCCGGGTTCTGGCACTCCACAAGCCTCGTATAGATTTCGTTCTTGATATCGTAAGATGAGTCCTGACCGGCAAGCCACCGCGGCGGCGACGAACTCTCCCCCACACCTTCCTCGATGAGTTCCATCGCTCCCAGGCGAACTCACCGAACTGGAATCATCGTCAGAGCAGGGCTTAGGGTTCCACAGGTGAGTAGGCGGCGAAGAATCTCGGACGGTTGGCGACCGGGATATAGGGGAGCAACGGAGAAGAGGCAAGGGCAAAAGCGTCTTTTGGTGGCTGAAGAGGGAAGAGACGAGACAAACCGGAGCAGGGAGGAGGAGATAAAAAGCAGGATGTTCAAGCTTTTTGTGGAATGTTCAAGGGGAGGGCGGGAGAGAGAAAAGATTGGGGCGTAAATATAACAGGCCAGGAGATTCGGGTTTAAGGCGCCAGAACGAGGAGAAAAAAAAAGGGGGATGAGGATAGGGTTCGGACTTCGTACTTCGAAGCTGCAGATGAACGATCCGATATGAATCCGTCAAACAGCGTTTCCGGCGAAAAGGCATTCGATTTGACACGTGGATAATTGGGAATATTTTGATTATTGATAACGGAGAAATTTTAGGTCAATATATATATTAACCAAAAATAATCATATATTTATTAAATTTATTTTTAAATATATATATATAATTAAAAATTAAATTTTATTTAATTTTTAAATAAAATTAATAAAAATTAATAAATATATTTTTTATTCAAATTAAAATTTGATGTGAGGAGATTTGGACAAATTTTTTTGCCACAAATAATTATGTTGTTGAAGAAATTAAGTGTGACCTGAATAAAGTATCAGTAGATTTGTGTAGGGCTTATCGGGAATGATATCAGGGTCCCATCTTGATTTTTTGTAGTAATTTATTTTAGAGTTATACTGGGTCAGAAAACGAAGGAAATTTAAAAATCCGATAATAATACTTTTTTTATATAGATAACAATGCTTGATTTTATTATTTTACTAATTTTATCTTACAATTTATGATTAATAAACATGTTGCGTTTTGAAGTATTCGCAGCGGTAGAGAAATATAAGACTTAACGTCTTAGCATTATACGAATATCCAGTACGCAATCAGATAAGAGAGAGGGTATTGCATTCATATGAGACACCAGGATTTTTACGTGGAAACTCCTAAAAAGGTAGAAAAACCACGAACCTAGCTCAGTTTGAATGAATCCACTAGTGTTTGCAGTCGATTACAAATGAGGCCCTTCCTTGGGAGAAGGCCTTGGCTTGATGTAATAAATATACATCATATAGAGTGCATTACATGATGGGAATTACAGTAATCAATGTAAACATGTTTGTTTGGTCGGAATGATCATAGTCGACAGGCAACGGAGGTCGAGAAGACTGTAGTCGACTGATGATGGAGATCAGAAAAATTATAGTTGACCGGTGTTAGAGGTTGGAAGGCCCGTAATCGGCAGACGATGGAGGTCGGGAGGACCGTAGATGTAAGGCAGTGGCCTGGCAGAAGTCTGGGCATCATGTGGTGGTCCGACAGAACTCAGGGCCTCAGGTGGTGGTCCGGCGGAACTTCAGGCCTTAGGTGGTGGTTTGACGGTGGTGCGACAGAACCTGGGCAGTGGTCGAAAAGGAGCTAGGCAACTGGAGCTTTCTTCCTTCTCTTCCTTCTTCTCTTTTGGCTTCCCTTATCTTTCAAGAGGAAATGGGGTTCTATTTATAGAATTCTTGAGTGGCATGGCTTGTAAATAAGTGGAAGATCAATGATAAATTGTGAGTGGTTCGGATAGACGGCCGATCTTGACTCCTACGATCATGCACTGTTTAATGGACTTTTGATTGTCTTCATGACATCAAAATTTCATGATCTTGGGCTTGTTGGATTCATCTCGTCAAGCCGCTCGATTCGACTATAAGCATGTCACGATTGGAAACCGTTTGGTAACCCAAATTGTGATTTGATCCTTCCAAAAGTGCTTTGAGACTTTGATTTTGACTCATTTGGGCTCGGATTGGGTCGATTTTGTTGTCGTTGGGTTTGTGTTTTCGAGATGCTCAGTTCAACTGTAAGTTTGCATAAATCAGAGTTCGGATGGTCTCAATTTTAATTTTTGAAGCTTCCAACTTGATTTTGCCTCAAGATTCGAGCCTGATCAAGATAATTTTTTGATGATGGATCAAAACAAATGCATGACTTTCTCATAAATTTCTATCTTTTAAGACGGAGATTTGGGATTTATTTATTTTTATTTAATGATATAAAGTGAAAATTATATTTAAGATTTTTATCTTTTTAGAATTGTCTAAGAAAAAAAAATTTTTTGCTCAAATATCAGTAAACTTTGACAAATTAAAATAATATATCAACAACTGAGGCTTAACTTTTTAATACATCCCAAATTTATAATGGTTAAATATAAGAGAAAAGCAACAAATATAAATGATAAATCTCAAAAATTTAACTTCATGGTCACAAATATTGATACAATATATGTGTTGATTTTTTTCAGAATTAAATTTAAAATCTTTTAAACTTTAATTTCAGTAAACTAACAATCAAACTGAGTATCTTGACAAGAAAAATCAAATGACACCAAAGGTAATTTAAAATGACTACAAATGAGCCTAAATTAAGCATTTGAAATATAGTTGAAAACTTATAAAATAATCTCCAAATTTTGCACATTTATAGTCCGATCAAGCCACTCAACAAGACAATCCAACAAGCCTGTTATCATTTGATTTTGAGGCCATTAAAACGCTTAAATGCTAAATGAACAGCTTATGATAAAAAGTTTCGATATAAGTTGTTCAATTGAGTTTTATGAAATTTTGATTGAATTTATCAAAATGTCACTCTCAAAATATTATAAATATACTCCCATTTTATGCATGAAAAGATAACTGTATCTCATAATCATCAATACCTGAATAAGATCATCCAGTTGTTGCATCTCCAACTAGGGGTGTTAATATTTGACACGACATGAAAACCCGACTCGAACACGACCCGAAAATTTCAGGTTAAACCCGACCCAATTTAAAAACGGGTCGGGTTCAGGTTGCCGGGTCAACCCGTAAACCTGTTTGAAATGAGCTGACCGCACACTGCTTGAGCCTGCCCGCGCCTGCCTGCGTGCTCGCCCGAGGCTGCCCGCACCCGCCTGCGTGACGTCCGAGGCTGCCCGCTCCTACCAGCGCGCCCGTGGCTGCCCGTGCTTGCACGAACGAGCCCAAGCATGCCCGCATGCACTCACGCCCGCGCCCGCCTGCCGTCCGCCGTTCAACCATTCGTCGTCGCGCCAGCCGTCAACTATGTCGGGTCGCATCAACCTGGTAACACGATGGGTCGGGTCCGGGTTCAAATTTCTGACCCGTTTAAATAACTTGGCTGGGCTAGGGTCGACCTATTTGAACCCAGGTCAGTTCCATGTTCGACCCGAACCCGACCGGAAACCCTATTTTGACACCCCTATCTCCAACATTATCATTTACACTCTCAAAAATGCAAATATGTATCACTTCATAATCTTGTCTTCTCTAATTCAGGAAAAGAGCCAAGTCTTGTAATTTAATTACATAGTGAATCAATTCATTCGGCTACGTCTTGTGATTTTTTTTTCCTTTCTTTTGAGTTTTCTGCATAAAACTCTAATGCATGTTCCATTCTTTTTTATCGCATATGTGTGTGTTTGGGATCTTCATAAAAAAACTAAGATATAACATTTTCATCTGTATCATAGCGAATTTTTTAATAAGTAATAATAAATATGATAAATGTAATAACAATTAGAAACTTTCAAAGCACATGCTGCACATAATTCAAAGCTTACTGAAGGAAAAAAAATGTGTTGTACTAAAGATTATTTTTGTTTAGATAAATGAAAGAGTGTTGGGTTTTAAGTATCATATAAGATGTTTTAAAAATATATTAGCAATTGATCAAGACTTATATGCTTAAACTCTTAGATTAAATTATTTAATTGAACATTGATATATCATGCCTTCACTTCAGTCTCCATTTGATTCGCACTCCTAAAAAATTATATTGAGGTAATAGTTTAATTAAGTTTTAGTGATTTGTGGCTCCCATGAGTCTTAATCGGCTTTCATCATGATCTTTTTGACTTATAAAAATTTTGAGCCTCCTAAGCACTTCTCTATAGATTCTTTCTAGTATATTAATGTCTCTCCATTCTCATAAAAGTTTCAAGTTACCCCTCACAGAGTTTTCATGTTAGTAAGGTCGGCTGTCATCTACAGATAGACAGATTTAGATCGAATATCCTCTATGGTGTAGTGAGCATGGAATGATGCTAATCATAAGAAGATAATCCCCACTCGACAAATCATGTAACCCTAAACTATCACTGAACATAGAGAATCCCAACTACACCTCTAGTCAAGACCTGATAGAAATGGAAGAGAGACTAACTAAGATGATTCAAGATGCCATAGGAGGGCTAACCAGGGGTGTTCAAAGGGATCACCCCTGAGGGGTCTTCTAACCCGGTACCTAGCCATAAGAGGCTAGATAATAAAGCATTGCCCTCTAACTCTATCCCGGAACCCATTCGCAAGTTGATGAGTGATAAAGAGTACAACCTGCTAGCTAAGAAAGTTAAAAGAGCTGAACATTAACTCACTAATGCTTTCTCAAGGGAGAGTGCAGAGGTTATGCCAACTCCAAGGTTCAAGGTGCCACATTTAGGGTCCTATAGAGGTAGAACTAATCCGGTGGACCATGTCTCCACCTTTGAACTGATGAATTCCCTCTTGGATATTAAAGATGTTCTTAAGTGCCACTTATTCTTCACGATGCTAAAGGAATCAACACTAAGGCGATTTATCCAACTTCTAGTGGGGGTTATCAACTCTTTCTTAGAGTGTAGGAGGATTTTTGAGACACAGTTTGCCAGTACTTAGAAGCCACATAAGAGATCCCAAGCTATCTTGAAGATGGGGCGCTAGCTAGGAGAGTTTCTGAGGAATTTTAGGTTCCAAAGGGAGATGCTTGAAGTTAAAAGACTTAGAGCTCATTCAAACTGTATCGACCTAAGAATTGAGAGGGATCCTTTTCACTATACACTTGGCAATAATAGTCGAGAACACTTGTTTAGCTATTGGAGCTAACTAATAACCATGTTAATATTGAGGAATATAATAAAGTGGTTGAGTCCTCTAAAGCCACTCATTCATATAAACTCACCCATAAGAGAGACCAACAACAAGGGCGAGACAGTAATCCCAGGGAAATGAGGCATAAAAGCCCAATCCACCAGAGATCACCATCGCCTAGAGACATATAGACTTCCCTAGAAACCTAGGACACTAAGGAGTAGGATCACTAAAATAAGAGTGGAAGAGCCTCCTCGCTTCACTCGCTCTTATCATGGAAAAATTATACATCATCCCCCAACTTACCCTACATACACTCCGCTGAGAGTTTCTACAGTGAAGCTAGTTAAGGTCATTCATAACAAGGAGTTCTTTAAGTGCCCAACACCTATAAAAGTAAATGCCCACACAAGGGACACCTCAAGACACTGTGTTATTCATAAGGATCACAATCATTACACAGAGGAGTATCCTCTATTCAAGGATTGATCAAAGAACTCATTAAATCGAGGAGATTGAAAGAATTCATGCTCATCAAATCTAGTTGGCATCAAGAGAGCTCCCATGGAAAGCAATAGAGATGAACTTATCATAGCTCATACAGTTTATATAGTCATAGTAGTGCATCTAATAACTCGAATTTTGAAAAAAGTGTTAATTTTTTTTTAATTCATGTTTGAATTATAGTGCAATGGCACTATTCCTATGAGCACAACGACACTAGGCCTTCGGATGCAGTGGCACTAGAAATAGCAATCATAATATTGAAGCCTTTATTCTTCGACATGCAGCGCTATAGTGCTATGTTGTGATGCTTCGCATTAAAAATCATTTTTATATAATATTTTCTCCGCTCACTAGCCTCACTCACTTACCTGTACCACCGGCTTACAAAGAAGAGGAAGAGAGGAGAAGGAAAAGTGGATAGAGAAAAGGAGAAAAGCTGAATTTTGGCATCGGATTACTTTTCACTTTCATGAAAATTTCTCCAATTGAGGTAGGTGACTTATTCCCTAATTTTGTTTCCAAAGATTTTGAGTTTTGCCGTTTGATTCTCCTAGAATAGATTTTATTGTATTTTCCCCGATTTTAACAAACTTCTACTGTATAACTTTTTGTATGTTATATGACTGAGCATTACAGACATTATAACTAGATAATTTCTAACTTTCACTAGGTAAAATAGAAGTTATTGTATTTTATCTAATTTGTACTGAATAAATAATTATATATTTTTATTTAAGCATGTTGTTAATTTAGTCATTGAGAATTAAAATGGGTGTATGATTGGGTAATAGGTGGTTGTTATTACTGTTATATTAATGTGATAATAATATGTGTGTAAAAGACAAGTAAAAATTAGTTTTATTGACATTAGTTGGAGCCAATTACTGGCCTATATAGGATGGTATGCTGACGAGTTTTCCTTTAAATATGGTTTTAGTGTTATTCTTTACTGTTGATTATTCACTATTTGGGAGTTATAATGAGTTATTACTGTGCTGATGGGCAAAGGAGTGATGACTTTATTTATTGAGCCAACAACTACTAACAATTAACTTAGTGCTTGAAAAAAAATATCATTTAAACTAGGACTTATTACTTGTTTAGTGTGACTACTAAAAGACATGTTATTAAGGCATTATTACTATTACGCTATGGATTTGCTATTATTGTATTGATTTCTACCACCGTATGAATTTATTATTACTATCATTATTTACTATTACTATTACTGTACTTCTCTACTATTATTGTCAATAATAAGATTGATACTAATTCACTACTACAACTACTACTATCGATCTATCTCTACTACTACTGTCAACAATAAGATTGATACTAATTCACTAGTATGGCTATTATTACCGATCCATTGATATTATTTATTGTTTACTATTTATCATATACTATCACTAACTGTGAGACGCTAACTATATTAAATGTGAGATTATGATATTGATATAGCATATTGTTGGGTTTTTGTATTGAAACGACTTCGATTATTTTATAAATTTGACACACTGGTTCATTGATTTACTAGTTTCCCCCACTGTACTACTTTAAAGGCTTCTATGATGTATTATTTTATTATTTAAAAATTTTACTACTACTATATGTGTGTTTTAATATTTCTACATAGACTTTATGGTCATATTAACAGCTACTACTATGAATTGATTGATATCATACATACTACTTTATAGACTGTTCTTCGAGTCAATTGTAGGGTTTGATAACATGTTGGGCTTTTTAGCTCATTATATATAATTTAAATAATTTTAGGTCAACACAGAGGATCAGGTGTATGAGATTGATCAGATCAGTATTCTTCAGGTTTACTATTTATTTATTTGTTTTGTCTTGTAGCTATTCTTTTATATTCGGGACTAGAGTGATATGTTGTAATTGTACTGGTAATTCCTTAGTAGTATATATGATTTTTGATGTAATGAATACATATATATGTATTGATATTTTGATCAATATTACTACTTCCGTTGATATGTTTACTAATAAAAAAGATATTATATAGCTATGGTGGTTCTTATATTAAAAGATAAAAAGAATAATCTTTCTAAATTAAATTATGGGGCATCACCTTTCTTGCCATCATGGGTGGAGAGTCAGTCAACTCACTAGTAACTGTAAAAAAGATAAGATTTTGAGAGGTGGACTCAAAATCTACCTTACAACCTCACACAATAGACGTCACCCAAGTCACCTTCAGAGAAGTACATAAGAAAGCAAGAAGAACCCCCCATAATGATGATGTCATCATCATAACCTTAGTCTCTAACTATAAAATAAGAAGCATTCCAATAGACATAGGGAGTTTTGTTAATATTATTTTCAAATTTGTATTTAAAAAAAATGAAACTTCATACTTCCCAACTTAGGCCCACTATAGGTTTTCTATATGAATGTTCGTGAGGGGTGTTAAACCCTAAAGAACTAGTCTTGAGGCTAACCAAGAGGGGGGGGGGGGGTGAATTGGATATTTAAAAAATCTTCTTTTAACAAAAAAATCCCCTTTATAAAGCTTTTTCAATATATGATAACAGATAATTAATACAACGTAATATCAATCATAGATTTTTAACCAGACAGTTATTTCCAAAAATAAATGTGAAAAATAAAGTGTAAAAAAAATAAAATCAGAAAGAACACACTAGATTTATAGTGGTTCGGTCCAACCGGACATACGTCCACTCCCCAAAGGCACCCTCCAGGTATTGCACTAAAACCTTTTAGTGTCTCTCCTTTCACCCCCACAGTAAGGCGGAGAAACCCTTACAAAATCTTTCCACCAACCCGGTGCGACAGAGAACCAAAACTTCTTTCACAGGAAGAGAACCTTGACTCCTTTTTCTCCCTCCAGGAGATGGCAGAAATCCATGAATACCTTTCACCTTTCCTGGTGCGACGGAGTAGGCGGGTCCTTTGACACAAAAGAGATCTTCTTCTTTCCAAAACTTCCCTCAAGATGAACCTTGAATCCGATGGTACTAAGAAGCAAGCTTGCTGGAGCAGCCGTATGAAATCCCCTCCACACTCCCTTGAAACCCCCTCCAAAGATCTTCTCCCTCTCAAACTCCACCCATTCCTCTCTCCCTTTCAAGTTCTCTCTTCAAGTTTTCTATAGAAGAATAAAGATACAATGACTGACAAAGATGCTTACAATGACTTTGAAGAAATCTTAAATAGAGGGCTTTAAAAAACCTAAAAATTTAATTATGGTGGCAAAGATCATCTAAGACGATCGTAAGATCGTCCAGGATGATATGCTTAAATAGAGGGCTTCAGAAAACTCTAAAAAACTCAATTTTGATGGCAAAGATCATCCAGTACAATCACATGATTGTCTAGGATGATGTGCAGAATTTGACCCGATAGTCTTGGATGATCACCAGATAGTTCAGGACTATCAGTTCAAATTTGTACTGATTGTCCAGGACGATTCATAGATCATCCAGGTTGATTCTTCAATCATCTAGTACGATCAGAATATCAAATTAAGCAGATTTGATTGACCAATCACATGATTAATTTAGGAAATATTATCATAGATCGTCCAGTACGATGTATATTAACCTGGACGAATAGAATAAAATTTAAATCTTAAAATTCTTGCCTAAATTATGTTTGGCGGCTATTTTACATGATCATAACTGATCATCTTGGACGATCTAAATCATCCAGTACGATTAGTTCAATAAGCTGATCGTATAGTACGATATAAATCATACAATATAATTATTTCAACATTTAAACTTTTAATTTTAACTAGATCCACTCTCTTGAGTGTGTGTGTGCATGGTCACTAAGTTAACAAACACCTTTACATGACTTGACTCAAGAAATCAAAAATTATATTAATGAATACTACAGACTCTTTACAACATAACCTATTCTACCTAATCTTGAGCTTTGATTCTTTATTGAATGGTGCATGATATTCTTGAAATGTTAGTATACATACAAATAAATATAGAATAAAAATACTAAGAGATAAAAAGATGTGAGCCATAATATTTATTATCATCAAAAATATAAACTCATGAGCTCGAGTCGTAACACTCTCCCCCTTTTTTATGATGGCAAATATTATTGGTTGAATTTGCAAGCAAAAAGTATTTTCTCTTAATCTCCCCCTCACTAAGATAAAAATCTTGAAAATAGGGGAAAACCAAATTTTCTTTCTTTTTAATTTTTATTTTAAAATAAAATAAATAAAATAAAGCAAATAACTAGATAAAAAAATAAATTAAATAAATATAAAACAAAAATAACAATACATTCAAATACAACACAAATACAATAGTACGTTCTCTCTCTTTGACATTATAAAAAAAAGGAGCATAGAAAAAATAAAATAGAAAAAATAGACTAGAAGATCAAATGATCCTTGATCTAGTGAAGGTGATGCTTTAGAAGAATTAGTTTGAAATATCAAAATTTTTTTTGGAATGAGAAAGTTACCTCTTAATTTTATTCAAAAACTTAGTAAGGCATGTATTGACCATGCATAACTCAGAAAAGTTAGAGATTCAAAAATTGTTAATCCAAGATTAAGTTCCTTAAGGGCTAATAAACTTTTTTAAGAAAACATCTAAATTAAGGAACAAATTAGAGAAGAAAATAATAATCTTTTTAATTTTTTTTGCATGAAATATATCTAATATAAGATTAATACAAAAATGTGAATCAAAAGTCATAATTTTTAAACTCAAGTATCAAAAATATCAATAGATATAAGGATTTTCTTAAGATTTAAGAAATACAAGAAAGATAAGCTAACTCATTGTGGGCTCATTTTGTGCCACTTTATTAGTTTTTGAAGTACTTTATGCATCTTTTGATTTTTAATACACTTTATGTATCTTTTCATTTTGGCGACATTACGCATCTTTTTAGCTTTGGGCTCATTTTGTGCCTCTTTTCTTTTTATAAATATGCTTCCTTCAGTAATTTTAAAGATTAAGCAAATATAATTTAGTGATAAAAATAAACAAACTGATTAAGAAAATAAAGGAGTGGATTCAAAAACTTACAAAAGATATCTATGAGATAGAAAAAATATAAGGAGATAAAAAAAAGTTCAATTTCAAAATCCAATTTATAATCTGATGAAGCTTTTGAATCAAAAGAAATAACCTTATTAAGAAAATGAGATCGAGAGATAAAATCATGAGTTTTTTTTTGACAAATTTTAGAAAAGTCAACCACAACTTACATAAAATTTTAAGAAAATAGGAGATAAATTTTTTATTTTTAGAAAAAAAATAATCTTTTAAAAAATGATTTGATTTTCTAAAATAAAATGTGATGTATGCATATTGATTAGAGAAACTACACAAATAATATAGAGACTAAATTAAGATTTAAAAATGTAAAAATAAAAATAAAACACAAAGAAAATACAAAAAATAAATAAAAACATAATGAATAAATAAAAAATACACGCACACAAAAATAATTAAACCCATAAACAAAGCTTTAAACATCATCTTGCTTTTGGTATGATGATTCAGAAGCTATGTCTGCCCAGGAGATTTTTTGCTTTTCATTATTTGCCCTTTTACAATTTGCTTAATTTTACCCTTTTTCTTTGTAGGAAGAGTTTTCAAATTAAGGCACTGATTTTTTATATGTCTAAGTTTTTTACATCCAAAGCAAATAACGTCAGAAAAAATCTTAACAATCGTACCATTTTTACTTTTGCTTCACTTTTATTGATGTTTTTGCTTGTGCTTTAGTAGACTTTTCAATTTATTTGTTATTGATGCTAACTCTTCATTTTCATCATCTACTATATCACTTTCATCCATATCTTCAACTTTTAGTACTATAGTTTCACATGTATCCAAAACTTTTGATCTAAATTTAGCTCATAGGTAATAAGTGAGACAATCAAATTATCAACAAAATATTTATTCAAATTTTTTGATTCACAAATAACAACGACTTTGGCTTCAAACTCATCAAGTAAATAACGTAGAATTTTATTAACCTTTTTAAAGTTTTAAAATTTGTTACCTAAAATATATAATGATGCCACAATTTGAGTAAACTTAGTATATATGTCTAAGATCATCTCATAAGATTTCATGAAAAACAGTTCGTAATTATGCATTAAAATATTTAACCTGGATTGTTTGACTTCACTAGTACCTTCATATGTAGTGCATAATTTATCCCAAACTTTTTTGTCGGTAATACAGGTAGAAACAATCATATAATCTATAGAAGTTAAAGCACAGAAAAAATAATTCAAAATTTAGTATTCAATTGAGCATAAATTTTTTCTTCTCTACTCCATTCAAAAAAAGAAATATCAATTTTGATGCCATTTACAAAACGAGAAGGTGTAGAGTATCCTTCCTAAATTAGCATCCATATGTGATAATCTATTGATTTCAAAAAAGTAGACATGCAAATTTTTAAAAATCAAAAATAATATTTTCAAATAAAGGTGGTCGGGTGATTGAATATCCTTCCGTAATATTACGATTACAAAAATTAGCAATTTATCAAAATTTAAAAATTTTCAAAAACTTAATTTATGAATCCCGCTTTAATACCAATTGAATATTCGTGAGTGGTGTTAAATCCTAAAGAACTAGTCCCGAGGCTAACCAAGAAGGGGGGTGAATTGGTTATTTAAAAACCTTCTTTTAACAAAAAGAAAAATCTCCTTCTTAAAACTTTTTCAACATATGAAAACGAATAATTAATACAACGTAATATCAATCACAGATTTTCAACCAAACAATTATATTTAAAAATAAATGCAAAAAATAAAGTTCAAAAATATAAAATCAGAAAAAACACACCATATTTATAGTGGTTCGGTCCAACCTAACCTACGTCCACTCCTCAGAGGCACCCTTCAGGTATTGCACTAAAATCTTTTAGTGTCTATCCTTTTGCCTCCATAACAAGGCGAAGAAGCCCTTACAAAATCTTTCCACCAACTCGGTGCAGCAGAGAACTGAAACTCCTTTCACAGGCAAAGAATATTGACTCCTTTTTCTCCCTCGAGGAGATGACAGAGAACCATAAATCTCTTTCACCTTCCTCGGTGCGACGGAGTAGCCGGGTCCTTTGACACAAAAGAGATCTTTTTCTTTCCAAAACTTATCTCAAGACAAACATTGAATCCGATGGTACTAAAATGCAAGCTTGCCGGAGCAACCATATGAAATCCCCTCCACACTCCCTTGAAACCCCCTCCAAGGATCTTCTCTCTCTCTCAAACTCCACCATTTCCTCTCTTCCTTTTAAGTTCTCTCTTCAAATTTTCTCTAGAAGAACGAAGATACAATGGCTGCCAAAGACGGTTATAATGTCTTTGGAGAAATTAAAGCTTAAATAGAGGGCATTAAAAAATCTTAGAAATTTAATTCTAGCGACAAAGATCATCCAAGATGATCACATGATCATCCAGAATGATGTGCTTAAATAGAGGGCTTCAGAAAATCCTCTAAAACTCAATTCTGATGGTAAAGATAGTCTAGTATGATCAAAGGATCGTCTAGGATGATATGTAGAATTTGACCTGATAGTCCTAGACGACACCAGATAATCCAGGATGATTAGTTCAAATTTGTACTGATCATCCAAGATGATTCATATATCGTCCATGATGATTCTTCGATCGTCTAGTATGATCAAAATATCAAATTAAACATATTTGATTAACTAATCACATGATTAATTTAGGCAACATTATCATAAATCATTCAGTACAATGTATATCATCCTGGATGATTAGAATAAAATTTGAATATTAGAAATCTTGCCTAAATTATGTTTGGCAGCTATTTTTCATGATCATAACTGATCGTCCTAGATGATCTAAATCATCCAATATGATTAGTTCAATGAGTTGGTCGTACAGTATGATATAAATCATACAGTATGATTAGTTCAACATTTGAACTTTTAGTTTTAACTAGATCTCACTCCCTTGAGTGTGTGTGTGTGTGCATGGTCACCAAGCTAGCAAACATCTTTACAGGACTTGACTCAAGAAATTAAAAATTACATCAATGAATATTACAGACTCTTTACAACATAACCTATTCTACCCAATCTTAAACTCTGATTCTTTGTTGAATGGTACATGGTGTTCCTACAATGTTAGTATATACACAAATAAATATAGAATAAAAATACTATGAGATAAAAAGATATGAGCTATAATATTTGTTATCATCAAAAATATAAACTTGTGAGCTCAAGTCATAACACTCTCCCCCTTTTTTATGATGGCAAATATTACTGGTTGAATTTACAAGCAAAAAGTATTTTCTCTTAATCTCCCCCTCACTAAGGTAAAAAATTTAAAAATAGGAAAAAACCAAATTTTCTTTCTTTTTAATTTTTATTTTAAAATAAAATAAAGCAAATAACTAGATAAAAATAAACTAAATAAATATAACGCAAAAATAATAGTACATTCAAATATAACATAAATACAATAATACGTTCTCCCCCTTTGACTTTATCAAAAAGAAGAGGAGCATAGAAAAAATAAAACAGAAAAAATAGACTAGAAGATCAAATGGTCCCTAATCTAGGAAGGTGATTCTTAAGAAGAATTAGTTTGAAATATCAAAAAATTTCTTGGAATAAAAAAGTTACCTCTTGATTTTATTCAAAAAAATAGTAAGGCATGTATTGACCACACATAACTAAAAAAAATTAGAGATTCAAAAATTATTAATCCAAGCTCAGGTTCTGTAAGAGCTATAAAACTTTTTTAAGCGAACATTTAAATTAAGAAACAAATTTGAGAAGAAAATGATAATCTTTTCAAAACTCCTTGCATGAAATATATCTAATAGAAGATTAATGCAATAAGGTGAATCAAAAGTCATGATTTTCAAACTCAAGTATCAAAAATATCAATAGATATAAGAGTTTTTTTAAGATTTAAGCAATACAAGAAAGGTAAGCTAACTCATTGTGGGCTCATTTTGTGACTCTTTATTAGTTTTTGGCATACTTTGCACATCTTTTAATTTTTAATACACTTTGTGTAGCTTTTTATTTTGGCGACATTATACATATTTTCAGCTTTAAGCTCATTTTGTATCTCTTGTTTTTTTACAAATATTCTTCCTTTCAGTAATTTTAAAGACTAAAGTAATTCCAATCTAGTGACAAAAACGAACAGCTTGATTAAGAAAATAATGAAGTAGATTCGACACCTTGCAAAAAATTTCTATGAGATAGAGAAAATGTATGGAGATAAAAAAAGTTTAATTTCAAAATTTAATTTATAATTTGATGAAGATTTTGAATCAAAAGTGAAATAGTCTTATTAAAAAAATGAGATAGAGAGACAAAATCATGAGTTTTCTTTCTTTGATAGATTTTAGATAAGTCAATCACAACTTACATAAAATTTCAAGAAAATAAAAGATAAATTTTTCATTTTTTTAAAAAAATAATCTTTTTAAAAATGATTTAATTTTCTAAAATAAAATGTGATGTATGTGTGTTGATCAGAAAAACTATACAAATAACATAGAGTCTAAATTAAGATTTAAAAATATATAAAGAAAATACATAAAAATAAATAAAAATACAATGAATAAATAAAAAATACATGTACACAAAAATATTTAAGCCCACAAACAAAGCTTTAAACATCATCTTGCTTATGGTCTGATGATTCAGAAGTTAGGTCTGCCTAGGAAATTTTTTGTTTTTCATTATTTTCCCTTTTTATAATTTACTTAGCTTTACTCTTTTCCTTTATAGGAAGAGCTTTCAAATTAAGGCATTAATTTTTCATATGTCCAGATTTTCTACATCCAAAGCAAATAACATCAAAAGAAATCTTAACATTCTTACCATTTTTACTTTTATTTCACTTTTGTAGATGTTTTTGCTTGTGCTTTAGTAGATTTTTCAATTTATTTGTTATTGATGCTAACTCTTCACTTTTATCATCTACTAAGCCACTTTCATCCATGTCTTCAACTTTTAGTACTATAATTTCACCTGCATCCAAAAGCTTTTGACCTAAACTTTGCTCGTAGGTAATGAGCAAGCCAATCAAATTATCAACAAAATATTCATTCAAATTTTTTGATTCATAAATAATAATGACTTTGGCATCAAACTTATCAAGTAGATAATAAAGAATTTTAGTAACATTTTCAAAGTTTGAAAATTTCTTACCTAAGGCATGTAATGATGTTATAATTTGAGTTAACCTAGTATACATGTCTAAGATCGTCTTATAAGATTTCATACAAAATAGTTCCTAATATGCATTAAAATATTCAACCTAGATTGCTTGACTTCACTAGTACCTTCGTATGTAGTGTGCAATTTATCCCAAACTTCTTTGTCGATGATATAGGTAAAAACAATCATATAATCTTCAGAAGTTAAAGCACATAAAAAATAATTCAATGATTTAGCATTTAGTTGAGCAAAATTTTTTTCTTCTCTACTCTATTCAGAAAAAGAAATATCAGTTTTGATGTCATTTACAAAATGAGAAGGTGTAGAGTATCTTTCCTGAATTAACATCCACATGTGATAATTTATTAATTTTAAGAAAGTAGACATATAAATTTTTCAAAAATCAAAAGTAATATTTTCAAATAAAGATGATCGGGTGATTGAATATCTTTCCATAATATTATGATTATAAAAATTAGGCATTGATCAAAATTCAAAAGTTTTCAAAAATTTAATTTATGAATCCTGCTTTGATACCACTTGAATATTTGTGAGGGATGTTAAATCCTAAAGAACTAGTCCCGAGGCTAACCAAAAGGGGGGTGAATTGGATATTTAAAAGACATTCTTTTAACAAAAAAATCCCCTTCTTAAAGCCTTTTCACTATATAAAAATAGATAATCAATACAACATAATATTAATCACATATTTTTAACCAGACAGTTATATCCAAAAATAAATGCGAAAAATAAAGTGCATAAAAAATAAATCAAAAAGAACACACCAGATTTATAATGGTTCGGTCCAACCTGACCTACGTCCACTCCCTAGAGGCATCCTCCAGGTATTGCACTAAAATATTTTAGTCTCTCTTTTTGCCCCCATAATAAGACGGAGAAGCCCTTATAAAATCTTTCCACCAACCTGGGACGGCAGAGAACCGAAATTTCTTTCACAGGTAGAGAACCTTGAATCCTTTTTCTCCCTCTAGGAGATGATAGAGAACCATGAATGACTTTTACCTTCCCTGGTACGGCGGAGTAGCCATGTCCTTTGACACCAAAGAGATCTTCTTCTTTCCAAAACTTTCCTGAAGATGAACCTTGAATCCGATGGAACTAAGATGCAAGCTTGCTAGAGCAACCGTGTGAAATTCCCTCCACAAACCCTTGAACCCCCCTCCAAGGATCTTCTTCCTCTCAAACTCCACCCTTTCCTCTCTCCCTTTCAAGTTCTCTCTTCAAGTTTTCTCCAAAAGAATGAAAATATAATGGATGTCAAAGACGCTTATAATGTCTTTGGAGAAAGCTTAAATAAAGTGCTTTAAAAAATTGTAAAAATTTAATTCTGGCGGCAAAGATCGTCTAGGACGATCGCAAGATCGTCCAAGATGATGTGCTTAAATATAGGGCTTTAGAAAACTCTAAAAAACTCAATTTTGGTAGCAAAAATTATCTAGTACGATCGCATGATCATTCAGGATGATGTGTAAAATTTGACCTGATAGTCCTGGACGATCACTAGACAGTCTGGGACGATCAGTTCAAATTTATACTGATCGTCCAGGATGATTCTTCGATCGTCCAGTATGATTAGAATATCAAATTAAACAAATTTGATTGACTAATCACTCGATTGATTTAAGCAACATTATCATAAATCGTTCAGTACGATGTATATCATCCTGTACGATTAGAAAAAAAATTTGAATCTTAAAATTCTTGCCTAAATTATGTTTGGCTGCTATTTTTCATGATCATAATTGATCATTCTGGATGATCTAAATCATCTAGTACGATTAGTTTAATGAGTTGATCGTACATTACGATATAAATCATATAGTAAGATTAGTTTAACATTTGAACTTTTGGTTTTAACTAGACTTCACTCCATTGAGTGTGTGTGTGCATGGTCAATAAGCTAGCAAACATCTTTACAGGACTTGACTCAAGAAATTAAAAACTACATTAATGAATATTACAGACTTTTTATAACCTAACCTATTTTACCCAATCTTGAGCTCTGATTCTTTGTTGAATGGTGCATGATATTCCTAAAATATTAGTATACACACAAATAAATATAGAATAAAAATACTATGAGACAAAAAGATATGAGTCATAATATTTGTTATCATCAAAAATATAAATTCGTGAGCTCGAGTCGCAATACTATATGGCTTCTCAGGAGAAAGTAGTGAGATAGAGGGACTCACTAGAAGTGTCAAAAATTGACCCGACTCACCAACCCGACTAAAACCTAACCCTAAAAATTGGGGTCTGGGTTGACTGGTTTAGTAAACGAGTTGGGTTATGTTGATCGGCAAACCCTTTTTTGATCAAAAAATGAACTATTTAACATATTTTTTTCTTATTTCTTTTACATTTGAGTTTAATCTTATTATTTTTTTATCAAATATCATAAATGTTATAGTTAATAATTATAAAATAATAACTAAAATCAATTAACAAGTTGGGTTTGAGTCATTCAGGCTGCTAGCGAGTCAGGTTCGGGTAGATATTTTTGACCCGTTTATTAAATGGGTCAAGTTTGTGTTGACTGAATTTGGGTCAGATCAATTTTGGGTTAGAACCGAACTCGACATGTCGACCTGTTTGACACTCCTAAGTCTCACTCTATCCATCGCCTAGGGTGAAGGTAACCACTAGTATACTATCATGGCTGATTTTACTTTATTGGGCGCCTATATTGTCATCTTTGCCAAGCCGTTAACTTACCACATCTCCAAAAGGCTGAGTTGCTTAGCCATCACCTCCAACATAGTTAACCCTTTGGGAGGAATGATGTCACCAGAATGACAAATGAATAGCGAATACACAACCTTTTCATTGAAATTTAATACATAACCTTTTTATTTAAAGCCTTATATACATGCTCCTTTTCCTCTTTAGCCATTATTGTGCCCTGCTCGAATGTTGAAGGCTCAACAACTTGGATCACTTACTTAAGCGATGTCCTTATGGTCAGGATAGAACTATCAGCTACAAAAAAATCCATATCTAGAAAATTCAAAATAACCGCATGAATCCAATCATGTAGGAAAAAAAACTTCATGTGCAACCCATGTGTCCACAACTTCAAAGTCATCATCTCTAACTTGCTCTGATGGTGCCTCAGAAACTCGCTCAAGGAAATACAAATTATAGGCTCTCTTGCAGCAATCACCTTTTTTTCCCAAATAGAACTCACTTCAAATACTCAAAATTATCCTTATTCTCCTTAGTTGCACCAACTGGAAGTGTCTGCTCAAGTCCATGGGGAGTTTCCCAAACCTTAGTAGATGCCACCTCAGTCAAAGGTCTCTAATTATGGAGTTGCTATTTTTAGGTGCTAAGGAGAAAGTGGCATCACATCAATTAATGCTTCTATCGAGCCTACAGAAAACAGGCAAGTAATCACATTTAATTTCTCATTATTATTTGGTAGCCCTACTAAATACTCATCATTTTCATTCACTTGTCCTTTTCATCACTTGCCCACCAAAGGGTCAAGTAAATCGGAAAACTAAATGTATGCTCGCATATACTTTGTAGGTAACTAACAAGTGGTCAGCGGATCTCAATGAAGGAATTTTGGCCTAATGGGATCCACAGGAGAGCTATCCTAGTGATCAACAAGTGCTTCTAGCCTGGACTTACCAAAGGAGGTTGTCCCTCATATAGGGTTATCCAAGCTCCTCATAGAACAAGTGACTAACCATTCGCCACACAAGAAGTTAACATCCAGGGTCACTCACTTTCATGCAGAGTGGGTATCCTCACTCATATTGTAATACCTAGTGAAGGTGTACGTAGTTGTAATTGTTCTGACAGAGTTTGATAAGGGCAACATATTAAAATTTCTGCATTTATACCTCTTGCATATGTCTATGAGTGTATTGTATGCATGTGAATGTCTAAATTTGTTCTAAAGCGAGTCTCAGAGGTCTGTGTGCATGAATGAAAAAAAATTATAATTTTATCGTTGGGAGCATCGTGGCACCAAGGTGGCGGCACTGTGGCATTAAACTCTCAGATTTAATGCATTTTATTCTGATTCGGGCTAGCGCAGTTGCATCGCTGCCTATAGCTCTACGACGCTAGGTTAAATTTTTATAAAAATATATATTTCTACCAAAATTTCTAAAATCATTTTTCCTCACCCCTTAGGCAACCAGCTAGAGAAAGAAAGAAAGGAATCATAGAGAGAGAGTTTGTCGACTCCGATCAACTTTTTGTTGTAGGCATAGTTCAAAAAGTTATCCGGATCGAGGTAGGTTACATTTCGCTTATCCTAATTTTAAAAATACAAAAAATTTTGTGATTTATGAAGAATATAGTATGCATTTATTTATTTTCTCTATATTATTATTTAAATTTCTGATATCTACAAGCATTATTCTTCATAATATAGTGAATTGTTATTAACTACTTTCAAAATTCAGTTAAATGCATAATGGATTAATTATTGAAAATTCAGATCGATGGTATGACCTTTTAAGCTGTATTGGCTCACATAGATTCTGTATTCTATTTTAGATCAAGGAATGGGGAAAGAGTCGGTTGGGTAGCTAAGGTGCTAGTTTTTATATGTCTAAGTGTCGTCATATGTATTTTCTTATTTTTGTACAATCATGACTAGTTCGACTTTATTTTTATTCTACTCTATAGTAATGTATTATAGTGTATAGATTTTGTTGTATGTATACATTTTGAAAATGAATAGAAAGAAAAAAATTTGTGGTTGAGTTTATTTATATTTAGTTGAAAGTTAATTAGTAGCTCTGTGGTCTGTTCTAAATCAACAAAATTTGAAAAGTCTCCAAACTTGATCTTGGGCTTGGTTTGTCATCATTCAATACAGTATGACATATTATGTCTGTGGGTCATATTGGGTTGAGTTGTGACACATGCTCACCAACCTCCACCACTAGAAGCTGCCTACTTACTAGGCCCTCAGATTGTCTTGTCATGACAATCCAATTTAGAGCTCTCCCTTCCTGCAATAATAGCTCACTCGTCTATCTCTTCTAACGTGATATGAGGCACCCAACACAGGTCGCCGGCAACTCCAGCAAGCCTGCCAGTCGCAAGCCCTCTTTGCTCTTTCAAATGTAGCTCTTTCTATAGCCCTTTATCCATATAAATAAAAGATGAAAATAAACCTCTTTGATCTCTTTAACTCATTAAGATTTTGAGCCCCATTAGTACTTCTCTACAAATTCGTTCTTGTATGTTGCTTTCTCTTCATTCTCACACAGATTTCATCTCACCCCTTCCTGTAAAGTCGTGTCATCCACAAAAAATTTTCAATACAACAATCACAACTCAAAGATAAGGGCCGGCCACTTAATATCATAATAGTTAGTAAAATAGATCATTTATTATTATTATTATTCCATAAACCCCAACAATTATTTTATTACATTTTTTGTCATTTTCATGACTCAATTTGCGTATTTTTCAATGTAACCATTCCAAAGAATATAAGTAATTTATGAAAAAAGAATGCCCAGGCAATCAATCAACTGTGTCATTCTTGTATTTATATTAATAGCTGTTCTTAGTTTCTTCCCACTTTCTTGGAGATTTGAACTACGTCTTATGTGTGAACGAATGGTATTATAAAAAATTAGTTAATTAAAGCCATTGGATGGCTAATTTTTTTTTATTATATTGCATGTTGTTCATTTTTTTAGCTTATTAATTAGAATATAGGAACACAATAATTGCTCAGAATCTGGGCCTAAATAATATATAATCAAGTAGTCCATTTGACAATTATTTTATTAGTAATATTTTTTTGGCGCGCGGAGAAGCATTTGAAGCCGGATAATTAAAATTCTCAAATTTATTTTCAACTAATATGTTATGAGGCCGAGATGGAGCTCAATTCAATCATTATTTTTCCTGCAAGAAATAAAGCAATATTAAATATACGTCCTCGAGTTATATAATAAAAGGTTACGATCAAAGGTTACATTCCCTAATAAAATTGCTAGGGGGAAAATTAATTGTTCATGTTATGATCCAACTTTGATTAAAATGACATAAAATGTAATTTTTCTTCAAAGGTTGACATGTTATATGAAAATTAGGGCTACAATATTTTTTTAAGTTTGAAAAGCTCGTCAGACCCTCTTGGGTAGGAAAAATTATTCTGTGCAGAATCTGAACGCGTTCGGAGGCAAATTCAGACGCGCCACATCACCGGGGCCCAGTGCATCCGGTGATAATTTGATGAACTTTTTTTTTTCTTTTGAAATTAATTTCCTGATCAAGTCTTTCATTGATAATTTGATGAACTTTTGGCCAAATTTTTTCTTCCGAAAATAATTTTGTTATTCAAATTATATATATATGAGCGATTTTACAAATAACTAATTGAATTAATGCCTTTTTTTATTCAATTAAATGGCCAAAATGTTCAATTAAATTCAATTTTATTTTCTAGAAGTTTAATATTTAAAATATATTACTTGAAGATATATGTCATCAAAGTAATATCTATCGTGTAAATTAATTTATTTTAAATATTAAGATAACTATGTGAATATAATTAATATAAATATTGACAAGCCCAAAGGAAGGCTAATATTTAGCCAAATCTTATCTATATGAGCAATGATGAATACGACACAATTGCAAGGTATTCTATGTGAAGAATAAGTCAATCCAAAGATAAACTTATTGTTTCACATATATACTTTATTACCAATATTTACTTACTATACTAAGAGCACCACTTATAAGCTCATGTTTATGTCAAAAGACTACATCTGCTTCTACAACATATGCTAATGTTAATTCCATTCCGATGTTGAGTGGGTCTAACTTCAGGGAATAGAAAGAGAATGTTATGATTGTTCTAGGATATATTGATCTCAACCTTGCTTTAAGAATTGAACGACCCACTGACCTTGTAGACAAGAGTTTTATCGAGGACAAACGGGTCTTTGAAAAGTAGGATCGTTCAGATTACCCGAGTCTCATGATCGTCGGGGATGAAATTTCGGGAGCCTTTAGGGGAGCTATATTTTAAAGGATCACTTCTGCCGAGGGATTCCTTGAGAAAATTGAAAACATTTTACTAAAATTAAAAGGTTGATACATGCACGCTTATGATACGCTTGATTTTAATGAGGTATAAGAGAAAATGAAATACAAGATAATACATCATGGAGATATCCCATCGTTCATCAAAACTAAAGTTAGGGCTATCAGAGAATTTGCTACTTCATTTAGTTTTGATCTCTCTTCCCATACAATTCGATCAATTTAAGGTTAGTTATAATTGCCAAAATGATAAATGGTCTCCAAAAGAGCTCATTTCTTATTGTGTGCTAGAGAAGGAAAGGTTAAACAAGAAAAGATTAACAGTGCTCCAAGAATAAAATTAAGAAAAGAAAAAATGATAAGAAAGCTAGAAGTGCTCCAACTCCAAAGAAACAACAAAATAAGAAAGAAAAGAAATCTTGTTGTTTCTTTTGTGACAAATTTAAACACATAAAAAAAGACTAAATCATATCATACTTGGCATGTAAAGAAATGTACACTTCTCACTTTGGCCTATTCTAAGGTTAATTTAGATTCAATATCAAGACACACTTGATGGATAGATTATGATGCTAGTACTCACATAAGTGTGTCTATACAGGGTTGCCTGAGTTGCCGAAAGCCAAATGATGTTCAAAGATTCACTTATGTGGGCAATGGAAAATCGATGGAAGTTGATGACTTAGGGAACTTTAGGTTGTTATTAAAGATTAGATATTGTTTAGATTAAAATGAGAGTACTTATATTGTGCCATCATTTTGATGAAATTTGATTTATATTTTTGCTTTGGACAAATTTGACTATTCTTATTCATTTGAAAATAATCGATTTAGTCCTTCTTTAAATTCTAATATTGGTGTTATTCTTTATCTTGTCATAATAACATATATTTACTTGATAGTTGATATAGTTGCCACATTTATTGAAATCTTGCATATGAGTTCATATGGCATGAAAAATTAATCAACTAATGAGAATTCTGCTTTATTATAACACAAGTGCTTAGATCATATCTCTAAATGTAGAATTAGGAGGCTTATGTTAAATGGAAATCTTGATTCCCTTGATTTCATAAGCTTTAAAATTTGTATTGATATATATACAAATATAAGGAGATTAGGCACAATGAGAGCTTCAAATATCTTAGAACTAATCAACATAGATATTTATGGACCATTCTCTTTATCATATTAGGATGGTCAACAATATTTTATTTTATTTATAGGTGATTTCTCTTGTTATGGCTATCTGTATCCCATTCATGAGAAGTTTTATTCATTGAATGTGTTTAAGGATTACAAAGCTGATGTTGAGAACCAACTCAACAAAATAAATAAATAATGAAGTTAAATCTAATAGTGGCGGTGAGTATCATGATAGATATAATGGATTTGATGAACAATGTCGTCTGTGACCCTTTAGAAAACTCTTCAAGGAATGTGGAATAATCCCATAGTAAACTATGCTATTATCCCCTTGTATGAACAATGTTGCTCAGAGACAAAACAAGATTCTTAGGGACATTATAAAGAGTATCATTAGTAGTTCTAACTTACTAGAGTCTTAATTTCCAAGGCGAAGCATGAAAAGCTATAGCTTATATATATTCTCAACAGAGTACCAACAGAGGTAGCAACCAAAACCTATTATGAGCTTTGGCTAGGAAAGAAACCTAATTTAAAACATAAATTGTAATAGCCCATATTTTGAAAAAAAAAACTTAATTTAAAACATTGCTACATTTGGGGATGCACAACAACAGCAAGGCCTTATAGGCTAAATTAAAAAAAAAAAACCTATATTTTTATAACAATTAGCTAGTAATTTATTGGATACTCTAAGAGATCAAAGGGTTACATGTTTTACGATCTACTATTAAGTCCATTTTTAAATGATTAATGCCACGTTCTTTGAGGATATTGAGTTTTTTTATTTTTTTTGTGAGGGTTTAAGATAAAATTGAGCAAATCCCTACATAAAATGAAGTAGTTATTTCTGAATAGCAAACTCAACAAGCTAAAAAATAATGTCATTGAGAAGGTCCATAAGAAAAAGGGGAAATGCAATTTCCAATAAATTTATTAATTTTTTCCAAGAACACGAGGACTGCATTCACTATAGAAAAATTGTCAATTACCAGCGGCTTATTTCGACAACTATAATAATTTTTTCAGCGTTATGAACATTACCGGCGATTTATTAATCGTCGGTATAAGCCACGTAGGAAACAATTTGTGGCGGTCAATTTTCGGCGGCTTAATTTATCGGCAGCTTTCCGACGGCAAATACAGCTGGTAATTTCTGGCAGTCATAGCGTCGGCGACCGCTGGTTAATTGCCGGCGGCATACCGACCATCTCAAACGCCGATTTTGTCGGCGGCCCAGCCGCCGGTTGACTACCGGTAAACCGCCGGTATTTACCGGCGGCTATATTACAATTCCGGCGGTTAAAATAAGAGTCTGGTATCGAAGTTTCCGGCGGCCAAACTGCCGGTTAGCTGCCGGAAACCTGTAGCATTTAAAAAAATTTTGACAGCCCCCCATGTTTACTCCAATTTAAATAATACTTGCACATAATTCAAAATATATATGACACATAAGGGCAACACACCACTATAATCAACCACATAAATGAAGTAAAAAAAACAACATATATAACATTCAATAGCAAAACATAATCAACAAATCAAAATCCATAATAAGCAGAAATAAATATTTAAACAAAGAGAAATGCATATGTTCTATAATAAACATAACATATAAAATTCACAGTAAGATGTTCAGAATACACCAAAAAGTTCATCAAACAAATAACATCACTAATCATCATCTGTGTCCTCACTGCCTTGTGATTCATGTGTCAGCTCTTGCTCTTTCTTCTTCTGATTTTCACCTCTATAGGATCGCATCTCCGTCTGCATCTCGTTTTTAATCTTTTTCATCTCCTCTATCTCTCTAGTCAAGGTAGCAACCCTCTGGCTAACAATTTCTTCAGCTCCATTAGCATCAAAAAATGCTCATGTAGATGAACTGCATTGTCAGAAGTGGATTTATACATCAATGAAGAGATTAAGTCCATGAAAGAGAATAATGTTTGGTCCTCATTTCCTTCCTAAAGGTGTGAAGCCTATTTGTTGGACATGGACATTTAAAACAAAGTTCAGATTCGTAGGGTGATGTGGAGACATATAAGGCTTATCTTATTGCAAAAGGCTTTACTAAAAAAGAATGTATTAATTTCAAAGAGACTTTCTCTCATGTTTCAATGAAAGACACTTTAGAATTATCATGACACTTGGGACACATTTTGATATTGAGTTATATCAGATATATGTAATATATAGGTTCTTGTCAATGCAATTACAAGTTTCATAAAGTAATAGTGTTTTTGGTGTTGAGATGAATATAGTTAATTGTGTACACCACAAGCTCAGTGGGAGTAAATATTTCTTCTTGGTACTATGTGTGGATGGCATATTGCTTGTTAGTAATGATATAGGTTTATTATATGAAACTAAGATATATATATAAAAAAATTAAATGAAAGATCTTGGCAACGCCTCTTTAATTCATAATAGTTGTAAAATTACCTTGAGATCGCTTTTGGGGTATTCTTGGGTTATGATAAAAACGCTATATTGAGGCTGTACTTAAAGGATTTGACATGAAGAATTGCAAATCAAGTGACACCCCTATTGTTAAGGAAGAGAAGTTAAGTCTCAATCAATGCCTTAAAATGATTTTGAAGTTAAAGAAATTTTAAAGATTCCATGTGCATCAGTTGTAGGGAATCTAATATATACTCGAGGTTGCACACATCTAGATATTGCATATATTATTGAAATGCTGGGCATATATTTAAGAAACCCTGGAATAAATCATTGGAAAGTAGCCAAACAAGTTATAAGTTATTTATAGAGAAGAAGGATTGCATGATTAAAGAAGGATTGCATGTATTCAAAATAGCTATAGGAACTCATCAAAATCAAAACATATAGACATAAAGTTCCTAGTTGTTAAAAATTAGTTCATAGTGGACAAATGTTTATAATACATATTGGTACAAACTCCATAGTTATGGATCTACTTATGAATGGGCTTTATGAGTCAATGACTTATATAAGTGTTGTATCATTTGATGGTATGCTAGTTTAGCCGGAGTTCGCATTTTGATGCTACTTTAGATATTTTATATTTATGAACATTTTCTATAAAATATATAATTGAATGTATTTCAATTTATTTGTTTTGAGTTAGGGAGTAAAGTTTGACTAGTTGAAAATGGGCATATTTATATCTCATTGCATGCAATTTCTAAGCTCCACATCCATATTTGATCTGGCATATGGTTCTATAGATAGATGTACATCATTGATGGATTTATTATGCTAAATATAATAAAGATTACTTTAATCCTATAATGATATAACTAATGGACAAGATTATTCAAATATACCATTAATATTTATAATAGCAAAAGTTTTAAGCTCATAAGGTTGTGCACATTTTGTAAGGAACATATGTGGCCCAAGTGAGGGCGAAAGATTATTAGAAAAAAAAAAAATTAAATATGTGGACCTACATTTGTAATTAAATGTGTATTATGGGCTATCTTTAAATTTAGCACTTTTTAAAAGTGATCTAATTGAGATGAAATAAATAGGTCTTTGTGTATAAAATGAAATATGGATCAATTATGTGTAGATGTCTAATTTCATATTTTAAAGTTTATGATGTGCTAAAATAAAACTATAAAAAAATAGTTGTAAGATATGATTATGGTCTCCAATCTCTACGAATAAGATACACACCTTTATATGAATTGAATATGCCTCTTCGTATGGATATGATGCACCTATTCAGATGGATATAATACAGTCTATATATATATATATGAGAGACTCCTCATTCTCTCATATTATCCTATTGTAATCCCAATCATAAAAAAGATCAAGATATTATCCTCTAAGGGAAACTATATTGGATTGAAAGATTAATAACCCAAAATCATCTTCCTTCTGTGAATCAAGGTATGATTTTGCTTTCATTCTATCCGGATAATTTGACATGAAGGATCTCAAGTTAATCTGATTTTTTTTCATTAAAATTTTGTTCATCTTTTTTTATTCTAACATTCATTTCAAATAATTATATACTTTAAGATTTAGAAATTGTATTAAAAATATTAGTATTTAATCATGAATTTTCTTATTGACATTAATTTATATAATTATAAATAAGGATTTTTTTTTCCTTCATGGGGATCAGCTTTAAGCCCATATCTTTTCGCGTTAGTCATGGATGTTCTCACTAGACATTTACAAGAGGATGTACCCTGGTGTATGCTTTTTGCTGATGATATTCTTCTTGTTGACAAGACTAAAGAGGGAGTTGAAGGTAAACTTGAAGTCTGGAGATCAACCTTAGAGTCTAAAGGTTTTCGCTTGAGTAGATATAAAATTGAATATATGGAGTGTAATTTTAGCAGTAATAGACCTAGTGAGGGGATTGTGACTTTGGGCGATCGAGTCATTAATAAGAGTACACGTTTTAGATATCTTGGATCTATTTTTCAGAGTGATGGTGAAATAGATGGGGATGTTATCAGTAGAATTCAAGTTGGATGGTTGAAGTGGAGGAATGCATCGGGCTTGTTGTGTGATAGAAAAGTCCCCCTTAAACTTAAGGGAAAATTCTATAAGATGGTGGTGAGACCTGCAATGCTTTATGGTGCAGAATGTTGGCCATTAAAAGAGAAGCACAATACTAAGTTATGTGTTGCGGAGATGAGGATGCTTAGGTGGATGAGTGGATTTACTCTTAGAGACAGGATACGAAATGAGCATATACGTGAAAAGGTTGGAGTAGCTCCAGTGGAGGATAAGATTAGAGAGAGTCGCCTTAGATGGTTTGGTCACATAAAACGGCGGCCTTCCGATGACCCAGTTAGGAAAGTAGAGGTATTAGATTTGACTTATGTTAAGAAAGGTAGAGGTAGACCTAAAAAGACTTGGTTAGAAAATATTAGAAATGACATTTCTCTATTAGATTTAAACGAGAATTTGACTTTGAACCGGACACAATGGAGAAAAAGGATTCATGTTGCCGACCCCACGTAGTGGGACAAAGGCTTGTTGTTGTTGTTGTTGGTCATATAAAGTTTTGAATTACAATTCTCATTATATAAATTTTTAAATCATATATGATAAATCCTAGCTCTTATAATTAGAGTATCATAATTATATTAGAGATTTTTTTTTTTTTGCCGGAATATAAGAATATTAGGATACACATTATAATAAAGAAATATGACTCATTATTTTGTATCGTTTCATATAATATTCTACATTTCTTTTTTCTTATCCTATTCTTCATATTTGTGCTTCAAAGAAGCTAAAGAAGTAAAGACCTTTATGTTGATAAATCACATGCAGACCATGCAGGAAGCTGAGTAAGCGCTTTAGATCGAAGGAGAGGATGCGTGCAACTAATGATTAATTTAAAAGCTCAACAGGACTGCCTTTCCCACTATAAGTTCAGCTTTGAATATAGAGCAAGTATCTATCAAAGTCATTCATCAACTTGCACTGATAAACAAAGTGGTTGTCGACCTTGTCTTTTTGTACTTCACCATTGGTTGCTTCTTATAGCAGAAAAAGGTTGTTTGGTAATTGCGGCCCTGAGTGGGACAAAGACTATAGTGCATGAGAAACTATCATGATACCTTTATTTATATGATGCTCCCTGGCCCAGTTCCCACTCAGTCGAGGATTTTTGCCTGTTTAAATATACTGAGAATAGGGCATTAGCTTGTTATATATTAATTGCTGCAGTACTGGTTAGTTTATTTAAGAGTAGATCAGGCTGTTGCCAGTGAATATAGTTTGCTACTTACAGAAGGCCATTTATGTTCAACATGACAACATGAGCTTGTGAAAATAGGTTTTCAGTACTGTTTATTTCTAGTATATATGAGCGCCGATGAGCATCGTGTGGCAAAGAGGAAGCGTTTTGGAAGGAGGGAGATGGAATTGCCGATCTAAAATACTTATATGTTCTGAACAATATTAATAATTTTGATAATCATGATATATTATTTCCACCTTCTACGTACATCCTTAATTTTGTGAAGTGAGTGAAAGTAATCACCCTTATGATCAGGTAGGATATATTCACCTTGTGAATCATGATGGTTGAGAAGTCTAGATGTAGAGTTGGTTGCTTAAGATTATTTATTCTTCAGTACTCTTCGGTCCTTGCTTTCAACAATCAACGCTTCTCAATATGAATGCTTGATACAAAGTCGTGATTAATTCATGCAGATCTCTATTTTAGGCTAAATGAACTAAATTAGTTATTATTCACTTATCCCAAATGGGACTGCAAAATACTTGTATGATTAACTGTAATTTTAACACAATGTAGATCTCAAAGCAACTTAGAATGATTAATTGATGCTCAATTTACTAAAAAATCAAATTAGAGGCCAAATGAGATTAAAATGCCATCTATAAAAGGGCTCATCACAATGATTCCGCACCACGGAAATTATGAAATTTGACTAGGTGGAAAGGCTCGAACAAGGTAAACTTGTGAAAATTGACTCCAACCAAATTCATTTGGATATGCTCCATTTAGCACAATAACTATCTTCATCACATGCATGTTGTGAATTAGAGGTGTGGCAACTATTTGCATTGTTGATGCTAACTTCAATCATCTAGCTAGAGCTTGTCCCTTCGGTTCTCCTCAGCAAGAGTGTGCACTGGTGTTATCCAATAACTTCTTGATGCATTCGTTAATTAGTAAATTATTTGATAACGTTTTTATTTCTTAGAGTCGCTATGACCATTATAAATTTCTATCTCAGAAGTCATTTATAACAAATTATTCATTTCAAGAAGATGAATATTTTGATAAATGTCTTTTTGACCACTGTCGCGGCCGCCGACTACGATCCTTCCGACCTCAATCGCCCGACTACGATCCTTCCGACCTCCAATTCCAGACAACGGTCTTTCTGACCACTGTCGCTTACCGACTACGGTCCTTCTGACCTCCGTCGGCAAATAATGAACCTTCTGATATTCGTTGTCAAACAATGGTCTTTTTGACCATTGTCTTCTGCCGACTACTGTCTTTCCAACTTTCATCGCCAGACAACTGTCTTTCTGACCACTGTCGTTCATTGACTACGGTCCTTCTGACCTCCGTTGCCAGACAACGGTCTTTCCGACCTTCGTCGCCAGCCGACTACGGTCCTTCCGACCTCTGTTGCCAGACAATGATCTTTTTCTGACCACTGTTGTCCAGTGACTACAGTCGTTCCGACCTCCGTCGCTAAACTACAATCTTTTCGATCTTCGTCCTGCCGAATACAGTCCTTCTGACCTCCGTCACCATACAATGGTCTTTCTAACAATTATCGCACGTCAACTACAGTCCTTCCAACCTCCGTCTCCAGACTACGGTCCTTCTGACCTCTGTCGCCAGACTATGGTCCTTCCGACCTTCGTCGCCAGACAACGGTCTTTCTGATCATTGTCGTCTGCCGACTATAGTCCTTCCGACCTCAATTGCGAGACAACGGTCTTTCTGACCACTGTCTCCCACCGACTACGGCCCTTCCGAACTCTGTCGCTAGACAACGATCTTTTTTGACAATCGTCGCCAGCCGACTACGGTCCTTCTGACCTCAGTCGTCAGACAATGGTCTTTCTTACCACCGTCGCCCGCCGACTACAGTTCTTCCAACCTCCATCGCCAAACAACGACCTTTCTGACCACTATCGTCTACCAACTACGATCCTTCTGACCTTTGTCGCCAGACTATGATCCTTCCGACCTCCATCGCCCGCTAACTACGGTCCTTCCGACCTCCGTCACCAGACTATGGTGTTTTCGACCTCCGTCGCCCACTGACTATGATCCTTCTAATCTCTATCGCCGTATAACGGTCTTTCTTACCTTTATCGAATATTAATTTTGATCATTCCGACCTTTATCGCATGACAACGGTCCTTTCAACCTCTGTCACTCGCCGACTACAGTCCTTTCGACCACCATTACCCTACTACCGTCTTTCCGACCTTCGTTGTCCGCCGACTATGGTTTTGCCAACTAAATGAACATGCCAATACTGATTCTTCAATTCCCACCATGCAATGCACTCTAAATGATGTATATTTGTTACATCAAACCAAGGCCTTCCACACAAGGAAGGACCTCATTTGTAATTGATTGCAAACACTAATGGATTCATTCAAACTAAGCCAGGCCCAGTGATTTTTCCCCCTTTTCAACTGTTTCCACGTAAAAATTATGATACTTCTTATGAACACTACACCCTCTCTTTTATTTGATTATATGCTAGATCTTCGTACAAAGTTAAGACGTTAAACTTCACATTTCTCTTTCGCCGTGAATATTCCAGGACTCAACAAAGATAATAGCATCATTTATCTTTAATTATACATAACTTTGATGACTGCTTCTTAGTCGACCACATCACTCCTATTGTATATTTATAAACACCTTTCAAGTGAACGGCCCAAAACTAAATAGTTAACAACAGAAAGAGCGCACGCTGAATAAAAACAAAAAAAATATTGCCTGTGCTCAAAATTAAACTAAGGCTACTTTCTTGACCTTCTTTACTCCTATAGGAAATCTACGGCCATCACTCTGATAATTTATTGCCTTCTTTTTAATAAAGTAACGGCCACTTCTTAAACCTTCTGATTTTCACAAGTGATCACAGATTCTATTATTATATATATATGATCTTATATATGCGCAACTGAAAATTATAAAATATACAGAATTGTGGGGCTGAAAGTTAATGTGATGTTTACTCAATTTATATTCTGTTAGCCGTCACAAACTTGATTTTTTTTAGTTTTTTTCTTTTCAATTATCAATATAACACCTCAATATTGTATAGTCATAAAACTAACACTCAACTATCTTAATGTACAGGGCCTGAATCCAAGTAGGAGAAGGGCCCCTTACAACTCCCAACGAGTTCGATTGACGGAATTGAGATTTAAGTCAACAGTACAACTTGGTTGATTGACACAATTGGAATCTATATAGAACTAATAAATATTGAGTGTCAAAATTTAAATTATAGAAAAAAATTAATATCATAATTTCGCTAATCATTTTCCAAATTTTTAGTAAATAACATAGCTGACATTACTTTTTTTTTTCATCTTTTCTTTTTGTCTAATAAATAGTTTTGACTTTTGACATGTTTTTTTTGGAGCCCACACGTACCCGATTATCCGAAATGTGGCTCAAGTTTTTCCTCTTACGTTTCAGGACCATCTCTTTGTAGCAATTGGAGCTCGAAAGATCAATCCTAAAGATATTATAGGCTTGCAATAGCCAGCGACCATACTATTTCTTCGACCATTGTTATATTTTCATAGGGAAATTGACTAATATTGTAAGATATTTGTGACAACTTCTCAAACAGAGGACAGACACAAGACATAACTTAGAGAAAGGTGTAATACTGTCTTATTCATTTCAATGCAAAATACATCTATTTATACACTTCTCAGACTACACTATCCGTACGATCCAGGCTGTCATTTAACTAAATGTTGTATGGATCGTTCCTGAGTTGTATCATTGGCTAACACCCTCCGGCAAGCTGATGATTTAGTAGAAGATATCAGTTTGGATGAAATTTGACGAAAGCGAATGATAGGCAAAGATTTAGTGAATAAGTCAGCTAGTTGATCTTTGCTCGAGATATGATGAACTTGAATTGTTTGATTTTTGATACAATTTCGGATGAAATGACAGTCAATCTCAATGTACTTCGTGCGAGCATGATAAACCGGGTTATTTGCTAGTGCTATAGCTGAAATATTGTCACAATATAATGGTGTGGAGGTGATTTGCATACAACCAAGTTCTTGAAGAAGTTGCCTTAGCCAAATGATCTCTGCAGCTGCAGAAGCTAAGGCCCTATATTTCGCTTCAATTGATGAGCAAGCTATAGTCGATTGTTTCTTTACACTCCAGGAAATGAGAGAAGTTCCTAGGAAATTGCAGAAACCAGTGGTAGATTTGCGATCCAATTGATCGCCTGCCCAATCTGAGTCTACGTATGAGTGCAGTTGAAGTGATTCACCGGAGATAGGTAGCCCATAGTGAAGTGTGCCTTGATGAACCGAAGTATTCATTTTTTAGCTTCAAAATGACACTCCATGGGATGATGCATGTATTGACTAACTTTGTTCACAACATATGAGATATCCTGTCTAGTTAAAGTCAAGTATTGAAGGGCTCCTATTAGTTGGTGATACAACAGTTGATAGTTACACGGTGTAGCTTCTGAAGTGTTAGCAGCTATTTTTAGTTGAGTTGGAGTAGCCACTGGTTTACAATTCAGCATGCCAGCACGATATAGAATTGTTTGAGCATACCGACTTTGATTTAGAACTACACCTGATGATGTATATTCGGTGTTGATGCCAAGAAACTGAGTCAGGGGTCCCAAATTACGCATATTAAATTTGCTGTGTAGTTTTTCAAGTAGTGTCCGGATAGCTTCTGCACTGTTCCCCGTTAACATAATATCATCCACGTAAATCAAGAAATATATTTGAGCGTTGTTTTGGCTGTAGATCATAAGTGACGGGTCAGAATTACTTGTATGAAAGCCGAGTGTGTGTAAAAATCCGAATAACTTATCAAACCATTGGCGGGGGGATTGCTTTAAGCCATAGAGAGCCTTTTTGAGTTTACACACATAGTTTAAATCCAGGCGATTGCTTCATATAGACATGATCCGTTAACTTGCCATGCAAAAAAGCATTTGATACATCTAATTGATGTATTTGCCATTTGTAATGAAGAGCTAGAACAATGAGAACTCGCACTGTTGGTATTTTTGCAAGGGGACTAAATGTCTCATTGTAGTCCATACCGTATTCCTGTTTATAACCCAAAGCTACCAACCGAGCCTTATATCTAGCTATAGATCCATCTGAATTATATTTTGTGCAGAACGCCCACTTGCAGCCGAGCAGATTTTGACTTGAGCAAGGTGGGAGCAGATCCCAAGTACCCTGTGATTGTAGAGCTTGAAACTCTTGTGACATAGCTATGCGCCAGTGTTTGTGTTTGCAAGCTTGGGTGTACAAAGTGGGATCTTGGGAAATAATTTGATGAGTGCGGTTAAGAACTTGCTTTGGATTAAGGTGATCGGTTTGGTAGCAAGTTTTCATGGGGTGTATGGACTGCAGCTTAGATTTGGTTGTATCTGATTCGGGTTGCAATGTAACAGGAATGATGTTATGTGGATTAGAAGGAGGTGAATGTGATAGAGAGGCAGGGGATGGAATTTGGGAAGAATTTTGTGGGGCTGTGGAATTTTGTGGAGCTGTAGGCTGTGGAGACGACTGTATAGTGGTGGTTTTGGAAATTGCTAAAGATGGCACTAGGAGCAATGGAGATATATTGGTTGGTGGGGCTGTCAGATTCGTTAAGGATGATTGTTTGTGATAAGGGAACTCACTTTCATTGAACACAACATGTCTAGATGTGTAGATCTTGTGAGTGATAGGATGAAAGCAATGAAAGCCTTTTTGAGAACCGACATATCCAACAAAGACACAAGGTGTGGATAGGGAGGATAGTTTGGATTTGGTGTAGGGTCGAAGCCACGGATAACACAAGCATCCAAAGGTCTTAAGATGGTCATACACGAGAGGTTTGTTGTATAGAGTTTCGTAAGGAGTTTTGTTGTGGAGTTTAGAAACAGGAAGAATGTTGATGAGATGTACGACATTGTGAAGAGCTTTAACCTATAAGTCATGTGGAGCTTGGGCATGAAGAAGAAGGCTTCGAGTTATTTCCATGATGTGCCGATGCTTGCGTTCGACAACGCCATTTTGGGCCGGTGTGTAAGGACACGTATATTGGTGTATTATTCCCCAAGATTTGCATACATGTTGAAAGTGGTGATTGATGTATTCACCACCTCCAACTGTACTAATACTTTTGATAAGTTTGTTGAATTGGCACTTAATCCAACGTTGAAACTCAATGAATTTGTGAACAACATCAGATTTTTGATACAATGGAAACACCCAACAATATCTAAAGTAGTCGTCGATGAATGAAACATAGTAATAGTAGCCATGTATTGAAGTAGAGGGAGAAGGCCACCATACATCAGAATGTATAAGCTCAAAGGTGGAAGTAGTGGTAGAAACTGAAGGAGAAAAAGGTAATCGCCTACTTTTGGCAAGGTTACATGTATTACAATGCTTAGTAGGTAAAGTGGTACAGATGGTAGGATTTATATTAGCCAGTATTTAAAGTTTGCGATGGTGAGGATGGCCGAGATGACTATGCCATAAGTCTGGAATATTTTGAGCCAAAAATAGAGCTAAGGACAAAACGGTATGAGATGGATTGATGGAGTAGAGACCATTGTGACTAGGTCCCTGAAGTAAGAGACGATTGGTCCTCGAGTCCTTGATTTGATAGCCAGAGGATGAGAATGATACCGTGCAATCATTGTCCCGGGTTAGTTGATACACAGACAGCAAGTTGAATGAGAGATTCAGAATGTGATGAATATGATTTAGTTTGAGATTACATGTGGGTGTTGGGAGAAGGCCTTTACCAGTGTTTTGAATAGGTAATTGGTGACCATTGCCAAGCATGACTTGTGAGTTGCCAGTATAAGGTTCTGCCGAGCTGAAGTGAGACGGATCCGCAATGAGATGAGTCGATGCACCACCATCTAAGAACCATTCGTTGGATCGAGTTTCATCTGTGGGGCTAAAGAGTGCAGATTTTGGTGTTTCTTGATATGTAGGATCATGCTTGTACCAGCATTTAAGTGTCGAATGACCTTGCTTTGTGCAAATTTGACAAGTAATGTTGCAGTTTGATTGTTTTTCTCCTCGACCCATCGAATTGCGAGGATTATTGTTGTTGGGAGATCGTCCGCGAGTGTTGCTATAGCGACCACGACCACATCCACGAGGTGCAGCTAGCACCATTGTTTTATCCGAGATTTGTAGTAATTGCAGATCTCGAGCTGCTTCTTGAGCAAGGGTATGTTCTTCACTGCAAAGAAGAGTGTAAAGTTCATCAAGACTCAGAGGTTGGCGGCTGGTACGGATTACGGTCTTGAATGCCTGATAGTTCGCGGGTAGACCATTTAATGTGTAAAGTATGATGTCCTCATGATCAATTTCACATCCTGTAGCGGCAATCGCGTCGACTTTGGATTTTACAAGAAGTAGATACTGAGTCATTGTTTGATCACCTTTTGAGAGAAAGTGAAGCTCATTTTTTCAACTGCATTATGTGTGACCTAGTCGACGCTTGAAGACGATGGGTAAGAGTAGAGCATATGTCGGTACAGTGAGCTAGAGACAACACGTATGGTAGAATAGATGGTGAAATAACAGACAGTAGTGCGGCGGCAAGATTCTGATCGAGAAGAACCCAAGTATCATATGGAGATTGAGCGTTGCTAGAGGTTGGGGTTTGTTGGGACGGACACGGACAAGAGCCATCAAGAAATCCCTTGAACCCGTTTGCTGTAAATACCTTTTTCATTTGAGATCGCCACACAAGAAAGTTATCGGAACTTAACGACGTTGACACGAGGTTCTTGATATTACTGATCAAGAATTTGAGTTTCGAAGGGATTTGGACAGAACTGATGGACGAAATACTGTCGATGGAAGGTGGGGAGGAGGTGGAGCCGTCCATGAGAAGTTATGATGGAAGAAGAAGAAATAAAAAACAAGAACAAGAAGATGGATCAGCTGAGCTTTGATACCATGACAACTTCTCAAACAGAGGACATACGCAAGATAGAACTTAGAGAAAGGTGTAATACTGTGTTATTCATTTCAATGCCAAATACATCTATTTATACACTTCTCAGACTACACTATCCGTACGATCCAGGTTGACATTTAACCAAATGTTGTATGGATCTTTCCTGAGTTGTATCATTGGCTAACAATTTGAATATATTTAATATTTAATTTAACAGTTTAACTTGCTATGAGTTTATAAGTCATTATGACTAGCTTGTTGAACTGATCATTGAGTTCAAAATAAGATAACAAGTTGTTTCATAGAAAAACAAACGATTTTGACTTATTAGTAAGCTGATTAATTTCTATGTAGATCTATTTATATTTTACTAAAATAATTTTTGTCTAAGGATTCGAGCTCGAGATTGGGCTCATGAGTCAAACTCGAATTAGACCTAACTCAAGCTCAACCCGACTCATTTGCACCCCACTTACTTCCAAGTCAAATTCTGTAAGCTTACGTTCTATTGAGCCGCTGTTAGTTGTCTTGGGTGGATTAAATTTTGAATTTTCTGTTCTTTGGATCCGGTTGCTTACGTTCTACTGAGCCGCTGGTGACCCCCTTGGGCCATGTACTGATTTTCTGCCTGCGTTCAAAACTGGGCCTTGCTATATTGGATTGTCTACACAGTGGTATTCTGCCAGCCAAAAACACTTCACTAATGCCATTGCTTTCAAAACGAGCTCACCGGTGTCATATTTTCCTACAATAAAAGAGCATGCGAAGTTGTGTGTGCCATGCACCCTAGCATTTCTTGTCAGGTTTGCCTGTCTTTTTTTTCTTTCTTAATGTTTTGCATAGCTCATTTATGAGGCATGTTCCGCAATTCTTATTGAGACACTTGATCTCACCATCCAAAACCTTTATAGAAATTTTGGATTATTAGTGGTCTCTGGATTGTTTAAGATGTTCTATACTCTTCATAGCACCAAAGCATCATATGAGTTTTTCGTAGATTATTGTTCTCTCTCTCTCTCTCTCTCATCCATTTGGAAGTATAATGCTTGTGATTTCTCTCTTCATATGCCGGAAAGTTCACATTTTGCCGGCGACGGTATGGCTTCAACTTTGTTTTGAAAGTTCACATTTTTTTCACTTGAGCTATCGTTTTGGACTTTGTAGCTTTTTGAGAAGTTACCTTTTTTTTTTCTTGCTACTAAAGCATTTCGAACATTTTAATGTATTCTATAATATTCTCTCCTTTGCAGTGCGGATTATTTATTTTGATGATTTCTTTTCCTTTTCCTAGAGTTTCTCTGTGTTATTTTCTTCCTTTTATACTCAAGCTTAGAATGTTTAATGTCGTATTGAGAGCAAATTCATTCTCTTCCCAAAATCAACATGTTGACAATGTGTCATCCTAGATCAATAACATTAAAATATATAAAAGAATAAATGAAAATAGTATATCAAAGAAAGAAACAATTGACTCCTGAAAGTGGGTACAATAACAACAACATCAACATCAACCATTTTATAAAATTTATACCACTATGTTGGGTCGACTACATGAATTATTTTTCTCTCGTAACAGAAGCAGCGGTCGAAATAGCCCTGAAACACTTTGTCTCTCTTCTCTCCTCCTCTCCTCTCCCCCATTTCTTCTCCTCCTTTCTTTCTTTCCTGGCTAAGCAACGTAATGGAGGGTAAGAAATGGTGGCAGGGATAGTAAACATTAAATATATATAAAAAATTATTTTAGAGTCTAGCGCCATGTCACTCATATATCTGGCACAACGTTGCAGCGTTGCATGTGAAAGAACCCTATGCCACAGTGCCACCTCAGCACCGCAACACCAAATTTTTTTTCTAAAATTCTAGAGAGTTCAGTGCCACAACACTTCAGTTCATAATTTCATATTTCAAATTAAAATTTTATTTTATAGCATTTTGGGTTATTTCATTGTCTTCTACTCTTCATAGAAAATTAGCAAATATCTATGATAAAAATATTAATATTTAGCTCATTTATTTAGAAAATAGAAACAAATCATATGAAATATCTATGATAAAAATATTAATTTTTTATATTCTTACTAAATGTCTTTTATTTTTTCAAGTTTAAACTTGTCTTTCATAAATTCAGTTTATTTCATAGTTTTTAACAAAGTAGTTTATAATATTCTTATAAGACATTCATTACTCATTTAGCAAAATTCTTATATAGTTTTTGAGTAAAAATACAACATTCCACAAATAACATTAATACACTAACCACTTAGTCCATTTTGGATTTTCTAATCTTATCATAGCATCACTTATTAACTCATTGCTATATATATATATATATATATATATATATATATATATATATATATATATATATATATATATATATTTCATTTTCTTTCTTATTGCTACAAATTATTGTTGGGGGCAAGAATATATGCGACAGTAAAGTAAGTTGTTCATCTTAGCGTTGCACGAATATTCAGTTCACAAACAAAAGATTGTAAATCCAAAAAAAATACCAGAGATTTTTAACATGGAAACCCTAGTAAAGGTAAAAAACACAGGGCCTAGCCCAATTCAAATGATTCAACTAGTATTTGAATGAATTACAAAACATGATCCATCCTTTAATTCGAAGATGGCGAAATTACAATAATAGGGAGAGTCGGGTGAAAAACTAGTGACGAATGGTGTCTGAGCAGAGGTTTGGCGACGGTCGGGTAAAAGTCTGGCATCACTCGGTATACGAGGGAAAGTCCGGCAATGATCAATGGCCTAGTGGAAGTCCGGTGACAATTAGTGGTCAGACGGAACTTCGAGGATGGCTGGCAGCCAGGCGAACATTCTGGCGTCAATAGGTGGTCGGGCAAAAGTCCGATGATGGCTGGTGGTCAGGCGGAGGTTTGGGGACAGTTGGTGGCCAGGAGGAAGTTCGGTGATGGTTGGTGACCGGGAGGAAGTCCAACGACAGCTGGTGGCCGGACGGAAGTCTAGCAACGGGTGATGGCCAGGACAAAGTCCTGCGACGGTCGATGGTCAGTCCGAAGTCCGGTGAAGGTTAGTGGCTGGGCTGAAGTCTGACGATGGTAGATGGCCGGGCAGAAGTCTGGCAACAATTGGTAGTCCGACGACGGTCGGTGGTTCGGCGGTGGTTGAAGAAGAGCTTGGTGGCAAGAGAGATATCATATTTCTCTTCCTTCTTCCTCTTCTTTTACCTTCTTTTTTTCTTTTGTGAAGAATGGGGGATCTATTTATAGTTTTTTGAAAGTGGCATAATTAGTCAATAAGGAGAAGATTAAGGGTAATATATTCAGAATGTTTTTGATGGAAGGCCGATATTGATTCCCTTCATCAAAAGCTATTTATCAAACATTTGACTGCTTTAATGATGTCAGAATTTGATAATCTTAGGTTCGTTAGATTTGTCTCGTCGAGTCGCGCATTGGAAATTCATTTGATTATTCAATTTATATATTAAAACTTTCAAACATGCTTCGGGCCCTCAAATTAGACCCATTTCGGCTCAGATTGGAACAAATTTGGTATTGTTGGGTTTGTCTTTTTGAGATGTTCAGTTCGACTATAAGTTTGTTGAAATCGGAGTTCAAATGGTCCTGAAATTAATTTTGAAAAAATTTTATTCAACTTTACCTTGAGATTTGTGCCCGATCAAAATAATTTTTTTGACGATATATCGATTATATATTTTTTACAATTATAATTAGAGTTGTCAAAAAATATATTATTTGTTCATATTCAGCTGTGTTCAGTTCTACAAACTCATTTATTTAATAAATTAAATATGAACACAAGTGTAGTTCATCATATTCGGCTTTATAGTAACTTTATTGTTTATATATAAATAACAAAAATGCATATATATTTACATGCATACATATATAAATTTATATGTATATATGGGCATATATTTATGTAGATTAAATATATTATATTTATATAAATAAATATTTTTTAAAAATTTATATAAAATTTAAAATAGAATTTAAATTATTGAGCAGCTCATATTCAACTAAATAAAATTGAATATAAATTTTTGACTCATTTACTTAAAAACTGAGTTGAATAATAATCAAGTTTGCTCATCCATCACCTGTTATCTTATTGGGAAAGCAGTTATTGTTAGACCACTCAAGGTGTACCTTATGTCCACAACACCTAAACCGGTGACCACTACATCAGCCAAGCCAGTCTCCAGTACTCCTGACACTCGACTGGCAATAGCGACCTCACTGCTCTGCACTCTCCAAAGCTTACCTTACCGACATGTATAAAACTACTACTGTGATTGTGCTCCCAAATTATTATTAAGAAATGAATTGAGATCTCATTCTCTGTTATTCCCTTATCTTTAGTCTTTCTTATACTAACATTGCAGGAACCTTTCATGGTATCAGATACCAGGTATTAGCTCTTCCTCCCATTCTCATTTCGATGGGAGGTCAAGACTCATCTTCTCCGGCTCAACCGGCATCCTCTCTGTCAGCATCCATGGCCAACTTCACCATTCCTTATCCATTGAAATTATCGATGACCAATCTTAAATTTATTGTTCCCAATTAGCTCACAACTGATAACTATTCTATCTGGCGACTACAAATTCTTAAACTCTTCTTTGTGAACGGTTTTGATGGCTATCTCACTGGTCAAGCCACCCAACCTTCTTCGGAAACAGCTGCAACCAATCCTACTAACTATTGTCTCTGGCACCTCATACACCAAAACTGGTTTCCGCTCTACTATCCACCATATCTCCATTCGTGCTGCCCTATATTTTACATCTCTCCACCATAGTGAGATATGGCTCACACTCAAGAGTCGTCTGCAACCTACCAACAGATTCAGAGTCATCCAACTCAAAAATGAGCTCCACCATATACAAATGCGAGACAGCACAATGTCATAGTACCTAGCTCAGATTAAGGTGCTCATGGACAATATAGCAGCTGCCGGCTCTCATATAGACCCAGAGGACATCATCCTATACACCTTAAATGGCTTACCCTCATCATGCATTCCATCAAAATGGCCATCTGCACGTCTCAACTTCCCATCAGTCTAGATGTGTTGTACTCTCTTCTCTGCAGTGAAGAGATCATTCTTCAATCGGACCTTCAGCAGGATACAACCCAATAGTCTGACCATACAGCCATGTACACTACTTGTCCCTCAACTTCTCGCGGTCGAGCTCAAGCGAGAGGATCCAGTGGCCGTGGAGCTCTTGTGGCCGCGGAGCTCCCTTCAGGACAACTACCAACACATTATTCCCTAGTCGTCCTCCTAACCCAGCGACTAATCATCCCACTTGTCAAATCTGTGGCAAGACCGGACACATTGCTCTAAATTGTTGGCACTGTTGCAATCTTGCCTACGCTCCTACCACCACGACCAACAATCGGGCACTCCTGGCCAACCCACAAACCACCCCAACCAATGAATGGGTTCTTGATTCAAGATCTTCCACTCATCTCACTCCGAATGCCAGCAATGTTCACAACCCCACTCCCTACACCGGCTCGGACTCCATCTCTATAGCAAATGGCAACTCATTACTGATTCTGAACACTGGCCAAGGACTCCTTCCACTTCCATATTCCAATCGCAAGCTATGTTTACACAATCTACTCCATGTTCCCTCTCTTTCTCACAACCTTCTTTCAACCCACAAACTAACCACCGATAATAACTGTTCAATTTACTTTGATACTAATGGCTTTCTTATCAAGGACTTGTTGGACAATTGAATTCTGCTTCGTGGATTTAGTCGTGATGGCCTCTACTCAATTTCATCGCCATCTGTCGAACCTTTCTCAGCTCTCCATACAGCGATCACCTCCTCCAACCACTGGCATGCTCGTTTAGGCCACCCCAACATAAGATCTATACAAGCTTTAGCTAATATTGTTCTGTCTATATGTACTCCCTCTTCTTCCTTCATTTGCACCTCTTGTAATGAGGCGAAAAGCCACAAGTTACTATTCTCTATAAGCAACTCTCATGTAACCAAACCCTTTATGTTAATACACGCAGATGTTTGGGGCGCGGCCCCCATTTCTTCTTTAATGGTTTCCACTACTATGTCATTTTTATAGTTGAATACACTTGTTTCACATGGCTTTTTCTAATGCATACCAAAGCAGAAACATTCTCAAAATTTCAGCAATTTCATAAATTGGTAATTACTACATTTTAATCCATCATTCAAACCCTATTTTTTGACGGTGGTGGTGAGTTCACAAGCCACGCCTTCACCTCCTTTCTCCACAAACATGGAATCACCCAACAACTCAGCTGCCCATATACGCTGGAACAGAACAGACTTGCAAAATGTAAGTACTGTCACCTTCTGGAGACCGCATGTACTCTTCTTCACGCTACAAATCTACCACACACCTTCTGGGACGAATCGCTCCTTACATCAAACTACTTGATCAACCGTCTTCCCACCAAAGCCCGAGACCTTCAAATACCATTTCATCTCCTCCACGGTCGACTACCTTCATATTCCCATCTCAAGATCTTCGACTGTCTCTGCTTTCCATGGCTCAAACCACTAGCACCACACAAATTAGCTCCCCGCTCGCAAGAATGCCTTTTCCTCGACTACTCTACCACACACAAAGGCTATCGGTGTCTCAACCTCCACTCAAACAAGCTCCACATATCTCGACATGTCATTTTCCATTAGCATATTTTTTCCATACAAATCATTTCCAAATCCTTCCTCCTCCACCCCTCCTTTGGCTATAACATCTCCCTCACCTCTACTCCTCATACCAACCTCTACTCTTCCCACCAATCATCCTCAACTTCCCACATCAACACCATCTCCTCAACAATCTTCCAATCTGATGCACTCAATTCAGAACTCTCTATCCAACTCCTCTACAATACCAAACCCAGAAATTTGATTACCCACCACTCAGCCTCTCATTCCACTCAAACACTCCCTTTACCCATGCAAACACGCCTCAAAATAGGTCATCAACGTCCCAAATGCATCTTTGGCCTTCTCAACAATCCTCAATCCACTATCACTCCCACCACTTACCTTCAAGCTGCCAAATCGCAAGAATGGAGTACCACAATGTTTGAAGAATTCCTAGCCCTTCAAATGCAAGGCACATGGTCCCTTGTTGCTCTGCCACCTAATAAACCCATACTTAGATGTCGCTGGACATTCAAAATCAAACACCATCCCGATGGCCAAGTGGATCGCTACAAAGCTCGACTAGTAGCACTGGGCTTCACTTAGGAATTTGGCATTGATTATAGTGAAACCTTCAGTCCCGTTGTGAAAATGCCAACTGTTCGCATCCTTACAGTTATCCATCGCCACCGGCCAACACTGCCATTCAACATCAAAAATGCCTTTCTTCATGGTGACTTGTTAGAGGAAATCTTCATGTGATAGCCGCCAAGATTCGAGGACACTCAGCACCCGCACCACATGTGCAATCTTCATAAAGCCATCTATGTCCTTAAACAAGCTCCTCGGTAATGGTAAAACAAATTTACCTCTTTTCTTCAGCAGTTCGGCTTCTGCTTTAGCAAAGCAGATCCATCATTGCTCACTTATAACCGGTCTAAGGTTCAGCTCAACCTTTTAATTTACGTCGACGATCTTCTCTTAACGGGCAATCACCTTGCAACCATTGAGAAGCTTCTATCTGCCTTACAATCCACATTTTCTCTAAAACAGTTAGGTAATGGCTCTACCTTTCTTGGCATTCAAGTCAGTAAAGCAACCACCAGTCTGTTCCTCCATCAAACCAATTACGCCACTGAGCTTCTCAATGCAACAGACTTCCTCACCTGCAAACCGACACAAACCCCCATGTCCCTCAAACAATCAAGCTGCTTCATAGCAACCATCATCGACACTGATCCTCATTACTACAACAAACTTGCAGCTCGCTCAACTATTTAACCATTACAAGACCTGACATAGCATTCACAACTAATAGCATATATCAACACAAGCACAATCCAACCTTTGTTGACTACCTTGCCCTCAAGCGTCTACTACGATACATTCAAGGGACGAGACACTTCAGTCTACCTCTCATTCTCGACTCACATCAACTCCGCACCTACTCCGATGCGGACTAGGTAGGCGACTCAAACGACCACAAATCCATCACCGAATTTTGTACCTATCTTAGACACACTCCTATTTCATGGTGTGTCAAGAAGCAAATTACTGTTGCCAAATCATCAACTGAAGCTGAATACCGGGCACTATCCTCCGCGACATTTGATGTACTAGTTGCATCGCCTTCTTGCAGATTTTTAGGAACCTCAACGCAGCCCGACATCCATCTATTATGATAATACCTTGGCCATGGCGCTTGCTCACAATCCAGTGTTTCATGCGCGCATCAAACACATTGAAATCGATTATCACTTCATACGGCATCACATTAATAGTGGAGAAATCACCATTAGGCACATCAATTCAATAAATCAACCAGCTGATCTATTGACAAAAACGCTTCCTCCCACCCAATTTCTGTAGCTTCGCAAAAAATTAAACATTCGTCCAACAAATGCTTAATTTGAGAGAGAGAGAGAGAGAGAGAGAGAGAGAGAGAGAGAGAGAGAGAGAGAGAGAGAGAGAGAGCACTCAAGGTGTACCTCTTGTCCACAACACCTAAATCGGTGACCACTACATCAGCCATGCCAGTCTCCACTGCTCTTGACACTAGACTAGCAATAACGACCTCATTGCTCTACACTCTCCAGAGCTTACCTTACCTACATGTATAAAAATACTACTGTGGCTGTGCTCCCAGATTATTATTAAGAAATGAACTGAGATCTTATTCTCTGTTATTCCCTTACCTTTAGTCTTTCTTATACTAACATTGCAGGAATCTTTCAGTTATTACCTAAGCCACAAAATAGAAAAGTTTTGAAGAGATTAAACATTTAATTTATTGATTTCTTATCTTTTTATTTTTGTGCTAGGTGTTGTGCATTATTTCCATTTCATTGAGGCTTAATATTTTATGTTTGCTTATCACTATTGGAATCTATTTTTCTACTACACGGGTTGCTCTTCGAAACACGCTTCTCATGGGTTTGGATTTGCAACATCCTTTTGGATCATTTTTTTTAGACATTTAGGTCAATCAAGACAAGCTCACACACATATCACATACATAAGACTCGAATTCAAGACATCTCAATTAGTAGTCAAAGCTCACAACCAATAAATCAAATTGAGTTGCATATTTTGGATCATTTAGTTTCATGGAAGAAGATGAATTTCTTTTGTAATTGTATATACTTGACAACCAGAGATGACCCTCATCTCATATTGAAGATAGTGCATCAGATATCAAGTTGATTTTTGCTTATTCTGAGTCTTGCTTTTGAAAGCCCCGCCTCTTTTTGCTCTTTTTTTTATTTTATTTTGAGCTTTTCTACTTTATTTTTTATTTGCAAAGTATCCATTTGTGTATTTTGTAATTAAACCGTGAGTTAATAGAATCGGACTACACCCCTGAGGCCCTGCATTAAAAATAAATAAATAAATTCCCTCAAATTAGACTTATTTAGATCTTTAATTATGATTATGACGAGACAACATAATACTTTTCTAATTTTTTTTATTAGAAAAATTTTCCCCTCCCGTAATTCTAAACGACAATTCGCCGCTCTAAACGAAATATCTGCTGCAGATCCGTCATACTCTCCACGCCGATAAATGGACGATAAATCGGTGCCGGAGCCGATACCGTTACCAATGTCGGCATTCCTACCTATTTATGACAGTCACCGACCCTCTGTCTATGTTCTCTAGCGCAGCCTCGAGCTCTCTGGTTCCTCTCTTTCTCAGTTCTTCGCCGTTAGTTTTCTGCTTTCCAATTTTCTTTTTTCTTGATTTCTTGTAGCATTTCGTCGATCTTGCTCTGACCTTTTCCCTGTCGGGAACGCTAGGATCCGCGAGAGTTAGGGGCTCTTTTTTGGAAATTTTTTGACAAGTCTTGATATATTAAGCAGCATCCACGGCGAGGAGCATGATCAACGGAGCTATGAATCTGAGCGAAAAGGTGGAGCCGCTACCGGAGGAATTCGATCCCAAGGAGATCGTCTCTCCCGTGGCACTGGAGTTAAATGGAGTTTTGAAAGAGTGCGCCGATAAGAGCAGGGAGATCGTTCTTGGGAGAAATGTTCACACAATGTGCTACACGATCAATGAGCCGGAAGCGGACGATGATATTACCGGGGAAAGGGAAGCCTACATGGCCAGCGTCCTGGCAAGATATCGTAAATCTCTTATTGAAAGGACCAAGCATCATTTAGGTATGCATTTTCATCTATTTCAATCAGACAATGCTCAAGCAAGTATTGTTGATTAATATGTATGCCGGGGCCTTTGAGGATAATATGTCAGTAAGCTTGGTGATTAAGTTTAGAACATAATGATTTCTTGGATTGGACGATAACTTAGACCGATACCTAGCATGATTAGTTAGTGTCAACCTAAAAGAATATTTAATTAGATTTTTTAAATAGTAACCTTTAAGTTTATTTTGTCTATAAAAATTCTATGCACTACTCCATGTTGTTCCGGACTTTTTAAACAGCGACAGCGAATAAAGCTTCCCACACTTCATGGTTGTAGGAAGACTGTCTAGTCACAATGAGTTCTCTGGTTGCCTCGAAAGCCTGTTAAATGGGTTTGGTGAACTTATTTAAGGTTAAATTATGGCAATGAAGGTTGACTAAGGGCTTATTTGGTTGTTTGTACATGGGAAAAATGTTTTGAAAGTGATGATTTTGTTTTTATTTTGAGTGTGAAAAAATAAATCCGCATTTTTAAAGGTGTTTTTTTTACTTCAAAAGACATATTGGCTTTTAATTACATACAATCAAAAGATGGAATTAGAAATAAATTTTTCTTAAAACATGTTACCAGCTTCAAGCAACCAAATGACCCCCAAGTGGCATGCTAGCAAGAAGATACAAATTGAGATGGTGCTCTTGTAATATTAAGCTTAGCAATATGAAATTTTAGTTGGCATGAAATTAATACTTAGGAGTTAATATTATTAGAAGATAGAATCTGATGTGGGACATCATAGCTTAAGTGTTCCTTAGGACTAGCATACCTCTAATATTCTAGATAGTTCTATTTTGCTTTAAAAATAGCTAGCTATTATAAGAGGAAAGGGATTATTGAATGACATTACTCTTTGAAGCTTTGAAGCTTAGAATTTGGGTAAACCCTAGAGTGGGATTAAAATCCTTCAAGCATCCTCATCTTCCAACGATATCTCCCCACATCAATTGGTATCAGAGCCTGGAGCTTGTGAAGATCGATGGACTGCAGAAGAATGTCGGTTGTCGACGATGATCGAAGTCGAAGAATAAAATTGGCGATTGACGATGATCGACGCCGGAGAAGAAGGTGGGAGGTTGATGACTATCCTCCGCTCCAACTACCTCTCCAATGGCGAGATCCGCCGCCCCAATATCCTCCGCTTGAACTTCCGCTTAAATGGCGGAATCCTCTGCCTAACCATTTAATCCGCAAGCAACCCGCGTCCGTCGTCCACGACTCGCCTCCGCTCCGGCCACATTCCGTCGACCATGATTTTTTCCTTCGCATCGGCTCGTGACCAGGACCGCAATCCCGCTTCACTCTCGTCTTCCACGCGATCCCGCCACCAAATTGCTACCAAACCCGCTCGCGAGATCTCGTCCGCTTGCGACACCGTCGATCTCGACCTGCTCCTCCCAAGTTTTGGGAGAAGCAAATATGCTCCGTCTCGCGACCATACTCGCCATCCCAAACCCACTACCGCATCTAATTCCTCCGCCTCTACTGCCAGCTTCGACTCTTTGGTTGGAGCGACGCCTGAGTCCCGCAAGAGACAACTCACATCACCGAACACGCCTCCATCGACCCCCGCGACTCCAACACGTCCGACAACTAGATCCCCGTTGTCGGACCAGACCTGCAATCCCGATTCTCCGTCATCTCACAACCAGAGCCATGATCCGAAGCCGTTCCAACGCGATTTCGGCACCGACACCCACTCCGCTTTGGCGTCTGCTCCGCTTCGGCAATCCCATGCCCGCTGCTTTCCTTCACTCCAGATCACCACATCAGAAGTTGTTCAGGTTCTTACAAATCTGAATCTAATCATCATTAAAGCTTATGTATCATCTGATGGCGGCTGGATCATGGGCATTTTCAACATTACCGATCATGAAGGAAAGAAAATTAGGGATGAAACTACTATCAAACTGCTAGTGGATTACATTCGGAAGTCCTTGTGGGCAGATTCTTCCTTTCTTCCTAGGAGAAGATCAGTGGACTTTGCACCTTCCTCTAACTACACTTCAATTGAGCTAAGTGGGGGCTCCAGTTCGAGTTCCCAGGTTAGTTCCGATGGCAAAGAGAAAGAGTTAAAGCATGTGTCCAATAACAAAGCGTCCATAATGGGAATGACTTCTTTACATATTGCTGAATATGTCTTTACTGTAGGAGTAAAACACATAGTTTAAATTCTACTTGCAAAGCTGATCCAATGCAATGCTCACAAATTGCTCGACGAAATGTTGCTAAAGGATCTGAACCCAACTTAAAGAGACTGGAGGAGGTTGTGCAGAAACTTGATAAAGTTTTAGCTGAGGTTAGTCCTTTTCTTCATCTTTTAGAAAGCACAAAGCAGGAGCAGCAGTGTGAGTTGTACAAAGCAAGTGAAACAGGATCCCTGCCTAGAAATGATTTCATTGGTAGAGGCAAGGATAAGGAGTTTGTTATGCAGTGGTTAAGGAAGCCATCAAATGAGCATCCGGGAACTGATTTGTACAGAAACATTTCTCTTCTATCTATAGTGGGGCATGGTGGTATGGGAAAGACAACTCTCTTGCAACATGTCTACGAAAAGATGAAATGACAGAGGAATTTGATCTTAAAATGTGGGTTTGTGTATCCAACAACTTTGATGTGAAAAAAGTCATTGCAGATATGTTGGAATCTCTTAAATGAATAAACCTCCTTTGGATACACTTTATGCACTTCAAAAGAGTCTTTAATCTGAGATGATGTAAAAAAAGCTCTTACTTGTGCGGGATGACATTTGGGATGAGGTGGAGGAACGGGATAAAACTAAATGGGAGAACGTGCTCGCCTCTCTATCTTGTGGAAGTTTGGGAAGTAAAATTTTGGTAACAACTCGGATGGACTCTGCTGCTGAGTTCTACATTCCTGAAATGCTAGTTCAATTCAAAGATTCCAAAGCTAAACCCCCTCACTTGGATTGGGGAAAGCCTCTTCATGTGGTAATTTTGAAGTCTGCATTCAAAGTCTTCGACCCAAAGATCTGGTTAGAATGTCCACCTCTACCTCTCGATGACGAGCCTCGACAGAGTCGAGCTCTTTTGACGCAAGGGGAGAATGATGTGGGACCTCATAGCTTAAGTGTTCCTTAGGACTAGCATACCTCTAATATTCTAGATAGTTTTATTTTGCTTTATAAATAGCTAGCTATTGTAAGAGGAAAGGGATTATTGAATGACATATTACTCTTTGAAGCTTTGAAGCTTAGAATTTGGGTGTTTACCCTTGTTCCCTAGAGTGAGATTAAAATCCTTCAAGCATCCTCATCTTCCAACGATATCTCCCCACATCAGAATCTTGTTCTAATATGATAGTTTTTAAGTATCTTAAATCTACTATAAAAAGAATGAAAATATGGAGGAATATGACTTACAGATTTAAACATGTGTGGTTAGCATGGAGAAGTTAATGCAACAACACAAAAACCAAGGATAATGTTGAAAATTAAGGTAATGCGAGATTTTGGGCTATTCTTTATGCACAACTCTCCAAGCGAGTACATGGATGACCCCTCACCCTTCCAAAATTATTGAGGAATAATTAAAAAGCTTAATGTAGGTCCCTTGATGGTTAGGTTGGCCACACCAATCATGTAGGTGAAGATCTTCAAGGATCATTTGATTTCAAGGCCACTCCGCATGCCTTATTTAGCATGTCTTAATTTTCATGTTTTTAGAAGCTTTAAATTTTGTAATATTTTACTTATTTTATTTTTCATAGCATTAAGGCAAATCATCAATCTATGTAATAATATTTTATTGGCTCCTAAGGCTTCTTCAAACTTGGTTAGGCTTGAAAAAGGTTTATAAATAGAACCTTACTTTATCTGTTTTATTTTATTTAATAAAATTACTTTATATTTTTGCAAATTTAGTGTGGAAAGATTTAGTGGCAGCTCCACTCTTTGGCAAAGCTTGCTAGCTGGTGTTCTAAAGCTTTTGTGAGTTCTTAGTTATCCTTCGCCCCTCATACTCCTCTCTCCTAACAAAATTCCCACTCCACATAAGGCTCGGCCAACCTAAATCATAGCCTCCCTCAACCCAAAGATACATCCAACCTATTCAAAATTGTCCTACACATTCTCTTATGATCACTATAAACTTCTCTAAGCCTCAACTTGCCATTAACCTCAGGACATCCTAGTCAAAAAGTCAATGCATAGAGGCAATTTCTTGCTGCAAGCATCAGATAAAAATCCTTAACCATCGATCCAAAATTGATAAAAACACTATCATTTGTTCTCTATTTTCTCAGATTTTTGATCTGGAGTTTCTCATCCTTTTTCTTCAAGAAAAATTTATATTTTAAGGGCCTAAAAGTTTTAGCCTCAAATATGTCAAAATCTTAAACACTTTTTTTCATTACCCTTATAACCCTTCCATCATCACCCCTAAGGACATCAATTAAGTTGTCACCTTCACCATCAAAATCTTATAAACCCCATATCATAAGTATTTTAATACTGTGTAATGGAGAAAATCATAGAAACTTAAGGATAATTTAATAAAATTGATACTATACCAAATATTTTATAGGAATCAAAGTGTTAAGTAGTAAAGAATTTATGGAGTTAGAGTGTAATATAAATGAGAATGTTCTGATGGATATTTGAAAAAAGTGGTAAATTGACAAATGATTATGGGGCTATTTATTTAGATGTACTATGAGTACAGAGTAAACCAAATATTGGGGTTTTGAATTTTTTATATCAGATTGGAAGAAAAATGAATCCAACGTAATTTGTTGATGGATTTGTAACTCCCCCATATTTTATTTTTGGTGTATTCAAAATTCACCTGAGTAATGTAAATTTCAAAAACATTACCCGTATGAAAGCATTAATAACCTCCTTGCACGTGATGAATCATTCACACTGCACTCATCATATAATTTCCTAGGATCTAATAGAATGATTAAAACCCTATATTTTAATAACTCAATCATCAACAAAGATAATCAGAGCTACTAAAAGTTCAAATAATAATCACAATATAAACATTTTTCATTTCATTTAAAAAAATACATACACAATAATTCAAGTCGAGAATTTTTATACATCAAAATAGGAAACCATAATTTTATTCATTCCATAAGTCTTTCATTACAATATGAGAGGTATTTATACTACTTGGGTAGACCAAGTGTTCAACATAGAATCAGTCTACCTAAAACAAGTAAAACCAATATTAGACTAATGCTTTACATATTTATAGACCAATTGCTAATGTATAACATCTTGCCTCTATCCTTAATCTACTCCGTTGTGCATTTTTCTTTCCTTGAAATATCACAAAGAATAGAATGAGTACACCAACCAAGTAGACTTTTTTCCTGATCCATCACATATATCAATATCCAAATTAAAATTATTAAATTGCAATATAATTAAAAATGTTAAATAATAAAAGAAGTACTAATATAACATAATTTTTTGGAGTTTCAGTGTATACTTAAAGTTGTCACTTATACTTGTGAAGTCACTTTCATAGAAGTTTTTAAATACACCATAGAATACTTGCTACTAGAGGTTCACTTGTACTTGACTTTCATATTTCATCAGGTTTCGTACAGAAATTCAGAAATTTTTAACATTCAATTCAGAATATTATTTATACTTAATTCATTAATACATATGCAATGCAATGATTATAATGCACATGTCCTGATGCCTACTTATAACTCCACTTTCACTTATGCCTCCTTTTGACCTCCAACACCCGTGTATATCAAGTGAGGCCATAATCAGAACAGAACAATGTCACATAACCTCTCATCCCTACTTTCAACAAGTGGGGCTAGAATCCTTCTCACATTCACACTAGATAAATGGTGCCAAAACAGAACATATAGAGCCCTTGTAACATATTAGAGAGTGCACTTTTTCACATGTCACAACATCTCCAGTGTTTTGTCATGAATAATGTAAATGTAAATGCAACGTAATTAAATTATGAATTCAATGTAATATTCAGATAATGCATGAATTATCAGTAAAAACCATATTGCATATATAACATTATACTCACTAAACCTTTTATGTTCAATTTTCAACTTTAGAGGGATATACACATGGGAATTTTAAGACTTTTATACAACTATAGCAATTGTTAAAAAAGCCTCAATCAAATCATATATTCATAAATTTGCATAGAAAAAATCAATCGGTGAAAATATGATTTCTTATAGCCAAAACGTTCAGAATAAAGTGTACAATAACATATTAAATGTTATGCCATGAAAATTTGCATAATGTTTTATAAAATTATTGTAATTGAAATCATAGATAGGAGTTCATAAGTTTACCTCATGCTCTATAATATCCTGAATAGGCCCAACGGACAAAACCTGAGCTTTGGCCTCCAAAATCTCTCTCCTCTTCCCCCTTCTTCTCTTCTGTTCTCCGGCAATGGTTGGGTGAGGGAGGATTAAGCAACGGGTTTAGATATTTATTATTTTAAAAACCACTAATTTGATCTAGTACTGTGACGCTAGCCTCCTCAACACCGTAGCACTGAATCGAATCTTCTAGATTCCACATAATCTTTCCAAACAGAGAGCACAGTGCCACGGCAGCGCCACCCAGCGTCACAGTGCACATTCAAGCTATTTTCCCATCAGAGAGCTCACTATCTCGGTGCTGCCCAGTTAGCGTCACGGTGCTCCTAGGGAATTTCATAAATTGAAATTCATTGTTCCAATCTACTTCTTAACTTACCTAAATACTCATTAGACACACTGGGACTCATTATTACTGATCAAATTCAAGATTAGATAAACATTAATAGTAATTACGTGGTTCTGAATGACAATTATTACACGTCAACCCTCATCACTCGTTTAGGCCCTATATGCGACCTTGTCGAGATTGTGATACCTCGTCTTCTTGACTCCAACTCATTGTGATCGTCAAACACAACCACCATCCATCTGTTATGAGGCCCAATGCTCATTGACCTTACCCCTATGATCCCACGATGCTCACATGACTCCTATCCTCGCTATTGTCATTCCCAAGGTTCATATATTTTAGTTTTATTTTATTTTGAACCTAACATAGGAAAGTGATACACTAAATATATTTTGTAATCAACCAAGTAACCTTGAGTATAAATATTTGTAACCAAACAACCCTATGTGAGAAGAATTTTGAGAGCATCATCTTTTGAATCTAAAATAAACTTACAAGTTTGAATATGCACAATAGAATGTGGAAGATGTGCCAATAAAATGTGTATATCAAAAAAAGATGGAACGATTTGGAAGGGAAAGAGGTAGATCAAAAGTAACATGCATACAGGATTTGCAAAAAGATATCCAAAAATAAATTTAATATCTCAAGCATCATTTAATAGAAACTAATGGAAATCAACGTAAATAAATGGAGAATGATGATCATAAATTCAAATGTCCATTTAGACTGGTATACCCATAAATTCTTATGTTTGGACTTGGAAAAATATTTTTTCTGAATTTTATCATTATGGCAAATTAAACTTAAGTTGTTGAGGCATAAACTACAATTTATGTTATGTCAATTCCTCATGTCGGGCCTCACTGTAAGTGCTCCATCAATTTTTACTAAACTATTCTAATCACCCCGCATATATACTCTAACTTAGGACACTTTTGTTTATTTGTAGATATAAGAGCATCTTTAAAAACAAGGCATCACCTTTGCCCTTCTCAACTCCTTTGGATCTATAGCTCCTTCCTCATATTTTTAATATGAAATCTTCTATTTCTCATGGATTACAGAATTGTGAAGCAGTTATGCTACTCTGGAACTAGATCTACGTGATGACTTGTATATCTTGTTCTTTCGTTGGCCTATAGATCTAGAGCATAGTTATTTAGGCTAATGGTGTAATGGATTTATCTAAGATCAAAGTAATTTCTGCAGTCTATTCGTTATTGGTGTAAAGGATCTCTCATTCTTATAGATATATTGTTCTCTTGTTGACCTATAGATATAGAACATAATATAGTTATTTAGGCTAATGGTGCAATGGATTTATCTAAGATCAAAGTAATTTCTGCAGTCTATTGTTATTGGTGTAAAGGGTCTCTCATTGATCTTTAGATTTAGCGCATCATGAGTTATAAAGCCTTATTATTGCACACTGTCTTGGAGGACTGGCAACAATAATGGAAGCAGGAGAGGATGTGATGGCAGACAAGGTAGAGGGAGAAGATGAAGAGGATGATAAAGGGTAAATTGGCCATTTCTAGCTGCAAAATTTCAAAAACATCACGTGTAAGGTCACGTGACCATATTTAACAGTAAAGATTAGCAAAATAGGTATGTTAGGGACCTATGTATACATAAAATGACTCGAGGATTTAATTAAGTTTGTTTTCGAAAACATGGTCCAACATGGAACATGGTCTATACCCTACGGATATACGTGCAATTTATTATTATTATCATTATTATCATTATTATTATTATTATTATTATTATTATTATTATTATTATTATAGGACCTTTATTTATGTAAATGTTGTGCAAGGAACATAGGAAAGGCCAAGTATGTTTTTTGAGAAATAAGTTGTGGGACTTTGGAGATGTTTTAGTGCTTAAGAAGACTATTAGTTGATTGAAGGATAGTTTATTTTGATCTAACTTGAATCTAACTTGTTTATTTCCTAATGAGATCAACTGCTTGAGAAAAGGAAGGAAATACTGAAATGGATATGTAAATTTACCGGTCATCTTAGTTATCGTGGTTCAAAAGTTGCTTAACACTTCGTTTGGAAGAAAGAATCTATTAACTTGAGCTGGTTTCTACTGTGAAGCATATCAATGGTCTGTTGTTTGGGTAAATCTACGTAGTTTTCATGTAGAATTAACGAAAGAGTACACAGGTATTCTGGTGTTGATTAGTTTGGTTGATTAGGGCCTTGAATGTTGTCAATCTCATGCCATAATAAGTCCTATACTTTGGAGTGAAAAATATATACAAAAGAATGTAACTTGTAAGCTTTTCGACAGATTATTTAATTCTGCATGTTGCAAAAATTTCGTTACAACTTGAGAGAAATAAAGCTAAAAAAGGAAATGTCTTGGTTGCGTTTATTATTTTAAAAATATAGGTTATGGTTAAGAAATATCAATTCACTACTTTTATTGTGGCGCCAAGAATAAGAACCAAGTGGCTTTGTGAATCAATCAAATGAATGGCCAGAGAGCAAAGAAGATTACCTAGAATTTAACCCTATTACACTCCCCCTTTGAAGGCTCACTACTTTGTGTAGCTTGGCTGGACCAGGAGATGCAAGTGAAGATGAATATAGGCAAAAGGCTAGAATTTACAGAATAAAATGACCGATGAAGGATTTAGAGAGATCTTGTTGAGAAGATCTGATAGATGACAAGTAAACCAATGTTCAGATTATAGTTAATTGGCACTGTGAATGGCAGATTTGTTAATAATGAAGCCATGAAAAAGCATTTATGGTAGGACTTATTCATGGATGCATCTTTATTTTGGCGTCCACCATTTTTCCTTGACCGGTTAGCGTGAAGATGCTTATGAGATAGTAGCAATGTAACATTAGCCACAGGCAGACATAGTATCCTAAACCTATATAGAACATTGTCTGGTGGACTTTTGTCCACCTAGGAGGATAATGCACTTTCTTCTCCCTTCAAAATTTTCAAAAGAATGGCCTTCATTTGTAAGATTAAAATAATCAGTTTTCTTTAACATAAGTGAATCTACTGAAAACATGATTTCATATGTTTTTATGCGAGTTTTATCATTCAGATACATCAAAATTTCTATATAAATGTCTTATATCATATAGAAGAAATTTATGATTTTCACAAGACAATCTCGCATATTGATGCAAATCTCAAAATTTAGATGCATCGGAACACATGTTGAGACAAACGGATCAACGGACTGAGCTTTGATTTTTCTTTGTTGATGTTTATTTATTTCAGTAGTTTGGTGGTTTTCTTGATAAATATTCCTATGATGATCCTTACAGAGAACAAAATTGGTTCTCTCCCCTTGATTTGGGTCTTGATTTTGTCCTTTGTTTGGTCTAGTCATTGGTTCTCAATTGATTCAACCTCTGTTAAGTGCTATTTTGGGCTTTCCGTTGAGCTGGGAAATTAGGTTTTTGTTGGGTTGTTTGAACTGACGATCTTGATGATTTGGTTCCTTGGGTTTTATAGCAAGTCATTATCTGTGGCTCTTGTGTGCCTTGTATTGGTGGCTATGTTTGAATTTTTTTTTGTTCTTAGCAAGCTATGTGATGTAGAACTACGTGCTTAAAATGAATGAAATAGAGTATTGCACGATTTCTTGTTTAGAACATTAATGATACAATTATTAGCTATTGGAACGATAAAATAAAACAAAAGACGGATGCCTACGTTTAGGCCAAATCACTAGCTAAGCACATGGACAAACGAAATAAATTAGGAATTCAACAACGTGCGTAATGGTAAGAGCTCATTCAAAATCCCTATTATAACAATGAGATTAGAAACATAGAAAATCAATAACTCATATCCTACGTTTACTATGCTTTGGCAAGATTTTAGTGGAGCGATCCTTTGCGTTGTGCCACTACCTACAAGGTTAGGAAAACGAAGAGAGAATTGAAAAGGGAAGAGAAGTCGACCCTTAGAGAGGAATCGTCGCCGGAGGAACTCCTTTGAATTGCCAAGGGTACCGGTGATGATGCGTAGAAGACGATTGAAGTAGCCTTTGAAGGAGAAAGGCGAAGTAGTCGGAGGGATGGCAGGTGTGAATCGACCCACGGTAGTCCACTTTCCTTTGAACCTTTGATCGTCGAGAGTATCAACCAAGGTAACGTGGATCCTCTCCAAGTACTCTTCAACGGTAGTTTCGTAGCCAAATCCCACGTCGAAGAAGGGGGAACGGAGTACGTCGATATTGTCTTGATCGTCAAGCACCAAGCCCGAATCCCATGGGCGGACCTCCATTCATGCTTCTTAAGAAGTAAAGGAGGTGAAGTTGATGTAGTATTGCTGTCCTTGAAGGTTCCTTCCAAAGGTTGAGGGCTTTCCCTTTGAAAATCAAGTAGAGAGGGTTAGGGGAAGTGGGCGGCCAAGGTAGGGGTTGGGAGGGAAAATTGTTTGTAGAGCTAGGGTTAGGGTTAGGAGAGTTTAAAATTTTCAAACCTGAAATTTAATTTCAGATTTTGAAATTTGATGGAGACTAGAAAAGGAAATAGGATTTATTTAATGGGTGAAGATTGGAGAGAGAGAAAAGGGAGAGAGGGGCGGCGGCAAGACATGGGGCCGGCGGCTTTAGGGAGAGGGGGAGGGAATTGGTTAGTTAATTTGAGTTGCCTAATTTGGGATATTAGTTTAGGAAAGGAATTGATTTAATCCTATTTGAATTTAAATTCAAATTGGATTAAATTAGGAAAGTTTCCTAAAATAAGTTTAATAAATTAGGAAGGTTTCTAGATTTAATTCAAATTGATTTGAATTCAAATCCTTTCTAAATAAGGACCATGCTAATTTAGGAAACCCAAAAGGGAGGGGAGGGGAAGGGAAGGGGCGGTCGGCGGCCGGCGGCTGGCTTGGGGTTGGGAGGATGCCGTCGGCTTGAGAGGAGAGGGGGGGGGGGGGTAGGGGGAGGGCTAGATGGCCGACGGGTAGGGCTTGGGGGAGAGCCTACCCGACAGCATAGGGAGCAAGGGGGAGGGGAATAGGGTGTTGGGGGAAACCACGAACCCGGCCGTCTCCAAGGTTGGTGGGTGATCCGTCGTCCCTTCCTAGGGAAATCTTCAAGACTCTCAACCTCTCAAACTCTCACACAAAGAGTGCAGGAATTTTCTATAATAACCATTCATTAAGCTTAAAAGATACATAGGAGGGCTTTAAATAGCCTCACACAAAGACACAACATAAAGACGACGATGCCCTCCGGGCTTACAAACAATCCACCATTGTATAAGGGGTAAAATAGGAAAATAAAATATAGGAAATAAAACATAGATCTAATGAAAGAAATAAAGACGCAACAAAACTCAAAAATATAAGGACTCGATCGTGGCCGTAGATCGACGGCCACGTCTTCGATAAACTTTCCATGTAGAGATGTCCTCATCACTATGACTTGCTTCAATTGTGGGAATTCTACTTAGTTTTGACCAACAGCTGCTGTGTGATGTCTGCCATAGTGGATTGTGCCGTTGATACATGATTTTCTTTCTCATTAGTGGCTACTGCTGTTTCTAGGTTTGGAATGGGACTATTGATTTTTCTATTATTTGAGGGATTTTGTGACTAAAGGAGAGGCAATTAAAGCATATGAAAAACTGTTCCATTAATATTCTTTCGAGTAATTTTATTTTCTTTGTGTGCTTGAGTGTTGGTTAGATGCAGTTCTTTCTAATCTGGTGCAAATGGTGACTAAACACTTTCAGGGAAGCTATCTCCTCGGTACCAGTGTGAGGCATGGATTGGTACTTTAGTAATTTCTTTTTTTGCACTTTTCCTATCATATAATTTTAGTTGTGGTCTACTTGTATAAGTGCATTTATTCAAAATTCATTGATGCAAAGATGACTACGGGTTAAGTTTCCTAATGCAATTAATATGGTGTATAATATTAAGCCTCATATCTGTATAAGAAGATAATATAGTTATACTACACTCTAAAGAGTCGTATCTTAAACCTTTACTCAAAAGATTTAAACTAGAAAGAGATTTTATCGAAGCTCTATTTTTAACATGCCTTGAAATACTTTTTTATAGTATAATAATAACTTAGTCTAATAGATATTGTAGACATAAAATCAATCAAACTTTGTTATAAAAATTCTCAAACTTTTATCTTCAAACTATGATGCACCGACACGGACACGGCGACACGGACACGACACGGACACGGGACACGTCATTTTTGAAAAATATAGGACACGGGTGCGGCGTGGACACGGCTTAATAATTAAAATTTTTTTTAATATAATATATAAAAATTAAGGTGACACCATATTAGAAATGATAAGCAATAACAAAGCAATGTCATGAGAACTTGTTTAGCTTCTAACATAAAAATGTTTAGTACAAAATATCTAATACAACCACAAAACCATTTAGTACAACATGAAGGTTCAACTACTCAATAGAGGGAATGATAGAATTAGATTCAGAAGTTGGTCTTTGGCCTTCAATATCATCATCATTGAATATCATTGCTTCCAACTCTGGTTCATCTAGAAAAAGATTTGCAACCTCCAATAATCCCATATCATCAAGGCACTCGAACCCATCTCCAGCAACATCCCACATCTTGTTATCACCTGTCATATAAAGTGGGGTCTTCCTTGATAGAAGACGAAGATTTGTATGCACATAAACCAAATCTTCAGCTCGTTGTGGAGTTATTTTATTCCTCTTCATCGATTGAATAAAAGAGTATGTGCTCCAATTTCTCTTACAACAAGAAGAGGATGATACTTGACCAAGGAGTTTTATTGCTATTGTTTGAAGAAGCGGTGCTGAAGCTCCATGAATCAACCACCACATTTTTGGATCCATCCTCCATCTATCAACCAAAGATTCTTGATCACCAAAATCCTCTAAGTATCCAAAGAACTTTGCAAGTTCTATATTAATCTTTCTTCTCTCCTCCTCATTTGGAAAATATCGTTTCAAGCATATCTTTCTCATATTTGACACTTCTAAATCTTTTTGAGGTGAGACACGTTGAGGGTCTTCTTGAAGCCATTCTTTACTTGAATACCTTCAAACAATACAAAGTATATTAAATTATTTATTCATTTACCAAGAAATTTAAAATTAATTTAAAAGATGAATACAAATGTACCTTGGATTTAATGAATGGGCCAAACAATGTAGAGGTGTGTTGCTTTTGGTCCATCTATCCTCAAGAATGGTATAAACAACGATCCAAAAACTTGATTCTTCATTATGTGACTTTCTTTCATGTCTGTATATAATTTCTTTCACTTTTGCTAACATAGAATCCCACATCTCATAAATCAAATGTAAGCATGATTTATCTGTGTCAGCCTCTCTCAACATGTCATAGATCAGATCAGTGAAAGCCAAAATGTAATCTACATTATCCCACCACAAATCATCTAAGACCTTTTCTTTCACATACCTTGCCTTCCCAACATCATCTTCTCGATAGCAAGACCACTTCTCACTAATCACTATAGATTGAAGAGCACTTTTTATTTGTTTGAATCTTCTCAACATGATTATTACAGAGGCAAAACGAGTTTCAGCAACAGCTAACATTCTCAAATGTGAGAAATCATTAAACATTGAAAGTCTCATTGAGTGGTTCATAATGAAATTTCTAACCAAAACTGCATCATCTGCAACCGTTGTTATCCAATGACATTCAGCATAGATGATTTCATTTGCCTCTGTATTCTTTGCTGCACAAATATTTTTTAGAGCAAGATTTAAAGTGTGCACAACACATGGAGTCCAGAATATATGAGGATAAGTTTGCTCCACCAACAATCCTGCAGCTCTACACACCGGCGCATTATCTGTAATAACCTGCACCACATTTGAAGGCCCAACAATGACAATCACCTCTTTAATCAAATTGGCAATGAAATATTTATCCTTGTATTCTCCTTCACAATTCACAGCTTTAATAAACATTGGGGAATTCTCTGTAACGGCCATGAAGTTAATGAGTGGTCTTCTTTGAGGATCAGTCCAACCATCACACATCAAAGTTACACCTTTTTCTTTCCACACTCCTTTTGTTGGCTCAAGCAATGTTTCAATATGTGCTCTTTCCCTTTCCAATAATTTTGATCTTAATGCATTGTAGACAGGTGGAATATAACCAGCAATATTGTTATTACATGCAAAAGTGAATGCATTTTTGTAATGAGGATTTCTTGCAAGGTTGAAAGGAAGTCCCGCTGAAAAAAACATCCTTGCTATTTCACCATCCAATTCCTCTCGCTGCTGCATGTTGAAAGCCTTCTCTAAAGCACTACTTGCAACTCCTTTTCTTTTCTTTGAATCATATGATATTGTATGATCAACTCTAACAGATGAGGAAGAAGTGTGGGATGAACCATGGGTGGATGGCAAAGGTATCTCTTTAGGAAGTGCCCTTTTGATCCTAGATTCAGCCTCATCAACTTGTCTGCTCAATTCAATCAACTGCGAGGTTGTAATCTTAGGACACATTTTAATTCCATGGCCAGAAATCTTAAGTAGATGTGCTTTCACTCTAGAATAAGATCCTTTGTAGGTGCCACCACAATAATTGCATTTGAATGACACATTCCCTCCTCCTTCAAATGTTTTTCCTAACTTCGTAACATGATTCCATAATGGCTTATCAGTTTTTAAAGAAGGCTCTTTTGAACCACTCCCACCAGCACTACAGCTCATTTTACAAACCCTACGAAATTGGTAGAAACAAAGGAAGAAAAAAATTTATACACAAATCCCACAAAGAATAAATAGCACTATCTCTATTCAACCACATTTTGTAAAAGATTTGGGTGACAATGACATATTGAAAAACATTTAAAATTGCTAAACTACAACTTACTTCCCAAATTAATGAGAAACCAGAAGTACCTTTTGCATTCAAAAAGATATCAAAAACCAAAAATTCAGGAGAATGCAATTCCAGATTGACATATTAATAAAGTGCTCATAGAAAGAAGCTTCTTAAAACTTGGTTCTTAAAACAGGGAAAGTAACTTTATTTTAAGTTATGAGTATTATAACTTTTTTTAAAGTTGAACAGTAACTTTAGTGCATCTACCACAAACTCTTTTACCGAAGAAATATGAAATTAAACACTAGCTAATTCTATTGAGGAGGGAAGTGATATGAAATTAAACACTAGCTAATTCTATTTTCACATTGTTATAGAAGAAAGACAGGAGAAACTAATAAATGATAAATCAAGTTCAAGATGATTTGGATGAGTCATCTTTAACTAGTACTTCATAATAACTATAATTTGAGGTTTTTCAGCAAGAAATTAATACCTTAAATGAAGACTTCCGCAGAAACGACGAAGGAATGCTCGTTGATCCGGTTTGGCCTCGGGTGCGAGCGGAAACGACGAAGCAAATAGCGGCTTGGCTGCTCGCGGTTCGGCCTCGGTTGCGATCGGAAACCACGAAGGAAGCGTCGAGCGGTTCTGCTGCTCGTGGTTTGGCCTCGGGTGCGAGCGGAAACGACGAAGGATTGCTCGTTGCTCGCGGTTTGGCCTCGGGTGCGAGCGGAAACGACAAAGGAAGCAAAGAGTGCCTCGCCTGCTCACGGTTTGGCCTCGGTTGCGATCGGAAACCACAAAGTGCACGACGAGCGGCCTGCTGCTCGCGGTTTGGCCTCGGGCGCGAGCGGAAATGACGAAGGAAGCAAAGAGCGGCTCGGCTGCTCGCGGTTTGGCCTCGGTTGCGATCGGAAACCACGAAGTGCACGACGAGCGGCCTGCTGCTCGCAGTTTGGCCTCGGGTGCGAGCGGAAACGACGAAGGAACGCTCGCCTCACTTGCCCTAAACGAATACGAAGAAAGCCGCCCAAATGAAATGTAGGGCTACGGGAGCGGGGGAATAAGGTTATACATAAACGATTTTTTTTTTAATTTAATTCTTAAAAATCGGGACACGCGTGTTCGATTTTATTTAATTTTTTTTTAAATTTGACACGCCATAGCCGTGTCGGACACGTGTCCGTGCCGTGTCGGACGCGTGTCCGTGTCCGACACTGCATTGGCTCTTTAAGTGGAGTGTCGGTGCATCATAGTCTTCAAATCTCCCGATCATCTGGATTTTAAAATTCCTTGAAACTGTAACTAAAATTGTGACCGCATGAGGGAAAAACTGCAGCTCCCACGTACGCCAACAGAAGCCGCTGCCACTTTAGGATAAAAACAGATCAAGCCAGCAGAAGCCACCACCTCCTTCGAATAGGGATATATAAGCCAAACATGCACCGCTGCAATATGGCCAACAATTCCAAACTCCACCTTTTGTAACAACCTCTAAATCATGAATTGCATAATAGCAAACTCCGCTGTTTATCTATTAGCCAATGTATTAGGAGCCGATGATACCAAACAACTACATTTTCAGGAAACTGCAGAACAAAAACTGCTGCAGTACTTCACCATAGGCCACATAATATTAAGCTTCGAAACATAAAATAAATTCGAATTGTAATTGTGAACTTGAGAATAATCACCATCATGCTAACTTCAATTAAGACCAAACTATATAAGCTAACCTAAAGCTATGAAATAAAATGCATCTCTCTTAAGGCCATTATCATTGCCGTGTTTTTAAGGCCATTATCATTGCCGTGTTTTTAATCACACAAATAACAAATTAAAATAAACAAACTAATACAACAATAAAATCAAGCCTTTATTCATTATGTGGGGTCGGTTACATGAATCATTTTTCTCCATTATATCCTGTTAAGAGTCAAATTCTCATTTAAATCTAATAAAGAAATGTCATTTCTAATATTTTCTAACCAAGTCTTTTTAGGTCTACCTCTATCTTTATTAACATAAATCAAATCTAATACATCTACTTTCCTAACCGGGTTATCAGAAGGCCGCCATTTATGTGACCAAACCATCTAAGGCGACTCTCTCTAATCTTATCTTCCAGTAGAGCTACTCCAACCTTTTCACGTATATGCTCATTTCGTATCTTGTCTCTAAGAGTAAACCCACTCATTTGCCTGAGCATCCTTATCTCTGCAATACTTAATTTAATGTTATGCTTCTCTTTTAATGGCCAATATTCTGCACCATAAAGCATTGCAGGTCTCACCACCATCTTATCGAATTTTTCCTTAAGTTTGAGGGAGACTTTTCTATGAAGTCTTGCATCACATATGATTTTAAATTTAAGATATGGTTGTTCATAATCGGGCAAATTCTGTGGTTTTGATTAGTAATCTACATGGATAAAAATGAGTTTTCTAGGGAGATATCTATATGTTGTTGACCATCCTTTTTGACATGAGGTGAATGGTAAATATTAATATAGTTTGATCCTAAGTAATTTTCATATTATAGATTAATTTCTATCATGTTATTATCATTATAAGTATCAACAATAGCTTTATCACAACTATTTTGATTTGGATTTATGAATCCTAAACAATGATTTCTATTAAGTGTTGCAAGAGGTGTTAAATATGTTTGTATAAATCTTTGTATATAATTTTTATCTATATTATCTTTGTTCTATTGATTTTCCCACCAAAAAGTAAGTTTATTTATCCTTAATGTAGTTGCAATTTTTTACCCTTCGATCTAATCATCCTAATTATATAATTATATTTTCAACTATCATATCTTCAATAGATGTTGCTTTTGTTGTCCCTATGGCATACACATCGCTTTGTCTATCATTCATAGTTTTATTACGCATTCATCTTAACATCTTTATATTATTAGACTCAAATTGGTTATCGTAGATTTTTTTTTTACTGCCCAATATTCAGATTCATACAAAGCAGTCTGGTAAATGAAAATTTTATAAAATATATCATCTAGTCTTCATGACATGCCCTTATTGCAACATAATCTTTAAGAAAAATTGCAAATATATGTTTGACGTGTGAGCAGGCCTATGCGCACACGTGTGTGTGGAGTGATAAAGTAGTTTCCTGTTGCAGTAAAGTGGTCAAAGAGTTTCCATTTACAATAGAATTATATGAAGTATCAACATTGAGTGCATATTTTTTTTGTATTGCTTATGAAGGTGCTTTGAAAGGATATTCCAAGTATGCTATCGTGCTATGTGCTTTTTATATATGTCATAATTCTAGCTAATGTGATATCTTTTAAAAACAAGTGTGAATAAAATATGTGGAAGATAGAGATCTTAAAATTAATAAATTCAAGTATGAGTATAATTATATAATTTTAATTGGTGTGATGTTAACAAGTATCTGACAATATTATTCAATGACAAAGTAATACCTAGGTGGGATATATTTACATATTTGGAATCTATTGTACAGAAAAATAAGGATATAGAAAAGAGAAAAGGACCAAAATGGTCCCTCAACTCTTTGTGAGGGACCAAAATGGTCTCCAACTCTTTTGACTAACCAATTTGGTCTCTCAACTTCTTAAAAAGGGGTCTTTTTGGTCATAACATTAAATTTTAGGGTTAATGGTGTTAAATTAAGGGGTATTTTAGTCATTTTTAATTAAATTATTTATTAAATATAATTTTCAAGTAATAATATTTTTTTAATATTTATTAAACATTTCTTTAATAAAAAATTTATTAATAATTCTAATTTTAATTTTAAAAATTATTAATAATTTTAGTTTTAATTTAGGATCATTATAGACTAGAATTATTAACTTTTTTTTTAAATACTATTACTTGAAAACTATATTTAATAAATAATTTAATTAAAAAATGACCAAAATAACTCTTGATTTAACTCCATTAACCCCAAAATTTGATGTTAGGACCAAAATAGCTCCTTTTTTAGGGGTTGAGGAATCAAATTTGTTCCTCAAAAGAGTTGGGGACCATTTTGATCCCTCACAAAGAATTGAGGGACCATTTTAGTTATTTTTTGAAATTAGAAGATTACTTCTAAAGTTAAAGTTGGATAAAGTAATACCTAGGTCAGATAGGCTTATGTATCTTAAAGTGCTTGAAGATTATTTTGTGATAATTTGATGTTATGGAAGCTAAGGTAAATTTTATAAAATAGCAATTATATCAACTATATCTTATGGTTCTAAATGTTTGGCAATATAAGAGCCATCTTTATCTAGTTGAGTGTAATGAAAATTAGAGAATTAAGATGGATGTCCAAAAAAATTACTATGGATAAATTAAGAATTATAGTATTAAATTGATAGTTATAGTAATATATGTTGAAGTTGAGTTAGCTGAAAATAAATGTAAGTGATTTAACATGTACAATGAATGACAAGTTGATTTAATTAATGTCTAAGGTTTAGGGAGGAAAAGCTGTAGCTATGAAGTAATGTGTATAGAAGTTATTCAAAATGATTTGTGAAGAGTAAGTTTGATATCCCATGCATCACTCCATAGTAATAAATAAAAAATCAGGATTCATAAATCCGACCAAATGCTAATGATTATTATTGATATAGTTTATCAATATTGCCTAATAGTCCAAGTTAATGGCATAAGCAAATCATGACAGATTGGTAGGTTCAATGGGCATTAGGAAAGACTCTTATTTTTTGTGTTTCAATCTTAAAATGAAGGTGCTTCTACGAGGAAAAATATGTCCTGTCAAGATTGCGGTTGTCTTCCAAATTTTTTCAAAGCCAAATGAAATTTTTCTTGTTATGTAGCTAGCTTTCAAGGAGCCTTTTCTATCTTTCATTTTTTAGAAACAAATATCAAAATAGTCACTAAACTATGAAGTGTGTGTGCCCGCCGGGGGGGAGTTTAGTCCCCGACTATTTAAAGTATGCAATTTAGTCTCTCGATTCTTTAAATATGATACAAAATAGTCACCTGACTCCTCGAATCTAATAAAAAATAATTCAACTAATGTACTATTTTGAATCAAGTTTGAGGAGTCAACGGACTAAATTGAATACAATTATAGTTTGGAAGTACATAACCCTACATAAATATTATTTTCTCTTTCTTTTTTCATTCCTGACAATTTTATCATTTTATGTCATATAGCAAATGTCTCATGATTAAGTAATTATGGAATACAAGTCAACAACATTATACAAAACTTGTCAGTGTTGCTAATCATTAATCCGGCAGCTTTTGTCAACTCCTCTCTAAGATTCATAACTTGCCAACAGTCGAATCAGCATCGACCTTATGCCAAAAATTTGGGTTCCCAAAGGACCGAATTATATCCTACCACTAACTCCTGAGTTTGCTGTTAAGTGAATGACCTTTTGATCCCACATTTCCCTGTTTATGAGCACGATTACAGTAATTTCTTTTTTCATAGTTTACCTTCTGTATGTTTAAAAAAAATTTCTAGAGATTCAACAATACTAAAAGAGCAGAAAGTTTTACCCTACAACACATGTAAGAGAACCGATTTTAAAGAAGTGTGGTATTTCACCATGAATGTTAACGTAAATGATGTAGATATGTCATTTTGAGGGCTGCTATTGTTTGCGTGATCTCGTTCATTCAGCTGTCATACTTGGCAATCACATAATGTATTTGCTAATTTATATATTCCGTTGAAAATTAGGCTCACTGCTTGATAACATGCCTTTTAAACAGTAATGAGGGCCATTTTTAGATGACTTGGTTATTTTGGTTGTCTAATAATAAGATAGTGATTGAATTGTTAATCATCAAACTCACATGCATTGTATTTTATTGTATTGTTCATCTCAAAATTTTATTTTCTTAATGAGAGCGACGATTTCAGTTTGAGTTCCATGGAGTGAGTTCTTCATTCTGTGGGATGTATTTTGGTAACCTCTAACTACTGAATGCTGTGGTGCAAACTGATTGCTTCTTTTCCTTTTGTTTCTGGTTCTTTTAGTCAGTACATTTTATGTGAGGTTGTGATTGGGTGGTTGGGATGAGAGTATTTCCTTTTATTTTCACATGCGCTCACTCTTGCTTGCTTCTTTGCCTCTGGCTATTTCCTTCTGTGAGGTTGTAAATTGCATTCAAAATAATCTTTCTGCATGGTACATTATGTATCTCTATTACCCTGGGTGAAACAAAAATAAATGCATAACTTGAGTTTGTGCTTGAAGGCTCATAAAACATCTTTTCTGCCAGTGGATTCTCTTTTTCCCATATTCATCTTACATATTCAGACATCGGCAAATGGTTGGAATGCAGGTTACCCTTACAATTTAGACTTCGATTATGGCGCTTTATCCCAGCTGCAACACTTTTCCATTAATAATCTAGGCGATCCCTTTATAGAGAGCAACTATGGTGTACACTCAAGGCAATTTGAAGTTGGGGTTCTAGATTGGTTTGCTCGTCTTTGGGAACTCGACAAGAATGAGTACTGGGGTTATATCACAAATTGCGGTACAGAAGGGAATTTGCATGGCATACTTGTTGGGTAAGCAAACCTATCTTTATACTTCTTCTTTGAAATCTTCCAAATAGCGTTTTGATGTTGGAAAATGTTAATGCATGTGAGCTGATTACATGTAATGTACATACGTTAATTGATTCTGCAGAAGGGAAGTTTTTCCTGATGGGATACTGTACGCCTCAAGAGAGTCCCATTACTCAGTTTTTAAAGCTGCAAGAATGTACAGAATGGAGTTTGTGAAGGTTGCCACTTTGGTCTCTGGCGAGATCGATTGTGCAGATTTTGAAAGAAAATTGCTTCTTAACAAAGAGAAACCTGCCATTGTTAATGTCAATATTGGTGAGCAATCCTCATGCTCTCCCTTTTTGCTCCATTTCGCTGCATGAATTTAGCTGATATTTTAATTTGATGCAGGAACAACGGTAAAAGGAGCAGTCGATGATCTTGACATGGTTATTGAAACACTAGAAAAATCTGGATTTAGAGACCAGTTCTACATCCACTGTGATGGTGCCCTATTTGGTCTCATGATGCCTTTTGTTAAACGTGTATGTTGTGATTCTCTCTCTCCCTGCTTTTATGTTTGAATGATCATACTTAGGAAACAATTTTAAAAAATTTATCAACTAAACTAGCTGCATTCATGTAAACAATTCTTCAAATCTTCTTTTCGTGCTAATATATTTCGTGAAGTGAACAGGCACCGAAGGTCACTTTTAAAAAGCCTATCGATAGTGTCAGTGTTTCCGGCCACAAATTCGTGGGATGTCCAATGCCCTGCGGGGTGCAGATCACTAGATTGAAGAATATCAACGTCCTATCAAATAATGTCGAGTACCTTGCATCGAGGGATGCCACCATCATGGGCAGCAGAAACGGCCATGCTCCAATCTTCCTCTGGTACACTTTGAACAGGAAAGGCTACCGTGGCTTTCAAAAGGAAGTTCAGAAGTGCTTGAGAAATGCTCACTATCTAAAAGACCATCTGCTTGAGGCAGGGATAAGTGCCATGCTGAACGAGCTCAGTAGTACTGTGGTGTTGGAGAGACCTAAAGACGAGCAATTCGTTCGAAGGTGGCAGCTTGCCTGTGAAGGTAACATCGCCCATGTGGTCGTGATGCCGAATGTAACCATTGAGAAGATTGATTATTTCTTGGCTGAGCTCATCAAGTCTCGTTTGAGCTGGTATGGAGATGGTGAGAGCAAACCTCCATGTATTGCGGGAGATATCGGAGAGGAAAACTGCTGCTGCTCTAGGCACAATACCTGATGTTTTAGAATTCCCGAACATATGGCTTGCGGTAGTATCATAAACTTTTGCAGTCAATGCAGCAGTTTTAAACACTTTCATGCTGTGTAATCTTGCTTTTCTGTTCTTATTGCTAGCATTATTATAGGAGTGATCTTCAGAATGTTTTATTGGCGCTAAGCGTTGAATGGACGCCGGGTTTATTCCTTTGAAGCTACCAGGTAGAGTACAATAATTAATTGATTGAATTGCGACATGGCTTTTTATTTGTTCTTCATTCGTAATTCAGTTTGCTTTTGGAAAGAAGTATGGTCGGGAGTTCATCTTATTTCTTTGTTTGGCATCCATCTCAACTTTATTTATGCTAAGTCTGCTCTAGCACTATTTATTTATTTATTATTGTTATTATTATTATTTTGTTTGAATAAATCATTATAAATCCTTTAGCGACGTTTCGTTTTGACCTTTTAACTTTCTTATGGTGTTTGAATTCTTAAATGTATTTTCTAAGCAATGATATGTGACAATTCTTTTTTTTTATTATTATTGATCCAACTAAAAAAGGGGATTATAAATGAATGCGTAGAATTTTATTTTAGGAAATGTAGTGGTAGTCTTTAGAACGGATTAAATTAAACCCAAACATCTACAATGAATTGAATATTTCAGATTTAGAGTTGAACCATATGTAATTTCCAAAGAAAACGAGTTAAATCAAACCCAAACATCTAAAATGAATTGAATATTTCAGTTTTAAAGTTGAACCATACGTAATTGTCAAAGAGCAATTTTTTGTTATAATTCGTTAATTAAAATTTGATTATGATGAATTTTAAAATTAGCACAACTATTCAATCAAATTTTATATTATACTTCCTCAATAAATTTAAGAGTTATTTGATTTGAAGTAAAATGAATGTAAAGTGTTTCACATACGATTTTGAGAATATTGATATTTGATTTAAAGAAAAATAAATACATATAAAATTTTGATATATTTTTAATTCATTTAGTTCAATTTTGATATATTTAAAATTCCTCATATTTGAGTAATTTTTAAATACACTATAAATTTAACACCATTATTGCCACCGACGAAAGCCACCACCAACCTTCAGCCGTCGATAATGCCCACCATTGCCCATCACCAACCATTGTCAACCATCTACCACCGCTAGCCAGCAATCACCAACCACTGTCGACTGCCCATCATAGCCATCGATCACCATCGAGCATTGTCACCACCATATTTGATGTTTACACTATATTCGTTTTACTTCAAACTAATCTGCATTTATTTGACACATTCAAAAAAACTTAAAAACATTTCAAATATTTTGCATTCTTTTTTATACTACATTTCTTTTTGATTTGATCAAATAGCCCCTTAATAATTTTAAAATTTATCATATTTAATATTCAGTTAGGATATTTTTATCCAAAATTTTTCCTAATCGATGAGAATCATACATAAATCATTATGACAAAGATCATGAACCAAGAGTAAATTTGCTGTCTTCATCATGTCTTTTCTCCATACCATTAAACGACAACAGGACCAAAAGAAGAAATGTTCTATATAAGGATGCCTTCATCCTACTCTCAAGTAATTGGCCAACGGTAAGGACTCTGAAAGTTTCCTTTGAAGGCGCTGTTTGGTTTGATGGAAAAAAGAATATAGAGTAAAAGAAATGCATGTATAAGACTGCACCTGCTCCACAACGAGGCCAAGCATGCAAATTGCACATTATCAGCTGAAACACATCCATATAAGAAAATAAGGGCTACATTAACAAATTAATTATAAATGAAGCACACCAACAGCTAGATAATATAATTATTAAGGACATCTGCATGTTGTCATACAAATAAAATCTTAAACTATAATATATTTATGCAAATGACTGCATTTCCCTGCGAAGCACCAAAAGGAATAATCCGATTTACATTTCACATGTAATATACCAACTTAAGCTGATTCGGAAAAAGTGGGTAATTCTTCAACATTTGATTCACCATTATTACATTATGTCCATAGAATCGTTGGCACTCCGATCATTGAACGCTAGCCCGTTCGATGGTGTCTGTGGCTGAGGTGAGTTATGATGATGAGCTCGATTGTTGTTAATGGAAGCTGAATGTAGCTGTTGAGCCTGATGACCACCCTGGTTTGGGAGCTGCTGTTGATGAGAGAAGAAAGGCGAAGCAGATTGCTGGAATCCTCTGTTAAATGGGTTCCCATTTACGTTCGGAATCTGTCCAGTTGCTATTTTGAGCCGCTGAACTTCCTCCCTTAATGCCTCATTCAACGCTGTAAAGGTTCAAATTATAATCTCTGATGTAATATTTTTAACAAAAACTGCGAGTGACAAGGTATTACTGAACTGAGATTGGCTATCAATCCTAAGTGTTGGAACAATGCCCCTGGGCAAAGATTTTCTAGAGAAATACATTCTTTGTTCTATCTCTAGTAAAATATGATGGCCATTTGCATCTAATTCATTTCAATCATCAAATAGGTTATTTTGTGTATGCATTTACACCACTGCTGTTCCATAGACTTACCATCCCGGAGATGAGCCTGCTGTTCCATAGACTGCAGCCTCAACTTCAGCTCCCTATTCTCAGTCGTTAAACCAGTAGTGTCCCTCTGCAGTGTAAATAGCAAAAGCATCACCGGTTTGAGTATTTATCATCTTAATAAAAAATTCATGCAGTTTAGGGCTGATGCACAACGATATCTGACAAAAATGATTATAATCAATACTTAATACGAGAAAAGCAAGAGCAGAATTCAAAGATCTAAAGAGGAATACTCGAATACATATCGAGGAAGAAAACAACCATGCATGGTAAGCGAAGTTAATAAAATAAGAAAACAACCATTATGGTATGGCATAATTCAGCCAAATCAAAATTTTCCTTCCTCTGCAATGGCTTCTTGCTTCACCATAAACGCTGGTGCAAAATAAAATTGTGGCCGATCAAAAACACCAGTATACAACCCCACGCCCTTCAGGTTCTCAACAATTTACATACATGCTGTCATTCATTCAGGAATGTTACTTACATACGGATTAATTATACCCCTCAACAATCTTCGTGCCCTTTCTAATCATTCTTTCACTTAAAGCTGCACTAACCTTTTTTCTCTCATATGACGCCTTGCAACAAAACTTGTTTGCATTAACTTCACTGCAATGCCTAGCATATGATGCTTCTTTATCTCTCTAAAATATGATGCATTTATCAGTTTAATCTATTTTTGGGGTCAAACACACATGAAATGATACTCTCATAATTTTCTAATCTAATCCAATTTGAATATCGTCATTTCTTGTTTTAAGAAAAAACCTTCACAGCATTTTGGAATCTAGTAGAAATGCCTTGTTTAGAGCACAATCTGTTGGACCCCATGAGTCTGGTGTGTACACTAGGGTTTTAATGACCACAAATATTAGTAGTTATGCTGATATAAATTTCAATTAAGTGTGCAAATTTTGGTAGTAACACTTCAGGTCAAAAGAAACAACTGTCGCACAAGAGACGGAATCAGAAAGAGGAGCTGATTGAGCCAGCATTACAAATGTGAATAATGTCGAATATTAAGAACTCAAAAGGTAAAATGTGTATCAAAATTATTATTATTTTTTCTTTTATTGAGTCTTCTTTTGTGTGTAAGATTATATTGGCTAAACAACCGAGCGCACATACCAGATTGGAGAATATATTAAAAATATATAAATTTTAATGTTAAAATCTGTGTCAAAATTATTATTCTTTCTTTTATTTAGCCTTCTTTTATGTATAAGATTATATAGGCTAAACAACCGTGCACACAAACACAGGAGTGAAGAATCTATTAAAAATAAGAAAATTTTAATGGTAATTAATATCACTTGATTTTCTAAATTTTCAAAATACCCATAATATTTCATACATTACAATATAAATCGTGTAGTACGATATAAATCATATAGTACGATTTGACAATAAATCTATTATTATTAAAATATTATAGAAACAATGTACAACCTCACCTATCCAACACAGCTAGATCATCTTCCCTCTTACTTCACAAAAACCCATTTCACCTCATCTATAATGAGAGGCGGAGACAGACACACATTGGAGGAGATCAGGAATAATAAGGAAAAGCACTACCTCAAGCCCCTCCTCATGCATACCAGTACCCGTAGGATGCATGGATGGACAAATTTGCTCGCCTCAAGCTCAAAGCATTCTTATAAAAAGCATATCTTCAGAAACTTTAAAGAGTTTTTCCTGGTCCTGTTGAGTTTCTTAGAGAGCTTTTGAGAGTTTTGATTTTGGGAGAGATTGGAGAGACTTGTCAGATCTTTTGAGGGACCAAAAGTGTGAGGTAAGGGATTCATTGTAGTTGTCTAGTCCAAATCTAATCCTTAATCCTCTAATTTTGATTGTGAAATCTCTTGGTGAATGGCTCAGGGAAGTCTCGGTGTTAAGACTTGGATCGGGCTTCATGGATCTAGCGAGAAGCTAGAAAGAAGCAGTTTCTCGTAAAGAAAAGAGGTTTGGGTGTCTTCATTACTCGTAAATGAGAGAAACTTCTCAGGGAGAGAAGTGGTTGTAGGGTTTCTTCTATTACCCATGAAGGAGAGTAGCTTCTCTGCCTTGTTGAGAGCAGGAGTGTGGTAGTGAAATTCTTGAGTAGAGGCTCAAGGAGTGGACAAAGGTCAAGTGACTGAACCACTATAAATCCAATTTGCATTTTTCTTACTTCAATTTTATTTCCATGCAATTTATTTTCTACAATCTTTTTTTTAATATGCATTATTGTGGGATATTGTTTAAGATCTAGTTTGAAATAATATATTTATTTATTTATTTATTTATTTCTGTAGCAATCATGTTTTGCTAAACAAAATAAAAAATAAAATAAAATAAATTCTCTTGCTCCATTAGTTTGAGCTGGAAAAAAAAATGTTTATTTGGTTATTGTTCCTAATTTAGGTGGTTAAGAAATATAAACAAAACTTTTACATTAGTATTGTTATAAACGCTTACGCAAAAGTTTAAATTTTTAGTACATACAAAACTCTAGTTTGTATTCACTTTCCATTCACTACCTAAAATTTTCCATGGAACATCTCAAACGAATGTGCCTTTCTCGAAATTACTCTATTTGATAATTGCATTTTAAGACGAATAAATTTAATTGTCTAATAAGTAATAAGTATAAAAATGAAATTTAAATACTAAAATTAAATTACTTCTCCAATCATTTGACATCTTTTGCCTTCTAAGATTCTATTAAAATGATTTGTTCAATACTACTGCAACATCTCTCGCAACTCCTTAAATCTCAATAAATATATCATCAGGGACCCTAAAGTTATTCTCTTATGAAACATCTTCAAAATTATCTCAACTTCTTTTTTTTTAATCAATTTATAATAAGCTAAGCTTTTTAATTCATTTGAAACTTCTTCCTTGGATTCTCATCATCATCATCTAAACTATTTAGGTTTGACCTTACGAATCCTTTTTTCCATTCATTCTTATCAAGTGTTGCCTAAGATATTAATATATACTTTGCAAAAAATTTTAAACAATTTCTAGCTATTTTAAGTCTATTTCTTCTTAATCCCATGACCTTAATTTTAACTACGCATGTAGTGCGTTTTTTATTCTCCGTTGCACATGTCCAACCAATCATATCTATATTTAATTACCTATATTAAAAGATTTCACTCCAACCATTTCTCTTAATATAATTATTCCTTAATTTAACCCTTCTAATTTTGCCACATATTCATCTAAACATTTTTATTTAATGAAGACCATGGTTAAACCAAATTTTAACCCTAAGTAGAAGATCCGTGGATCCATTATGCAGCCCATCGTAATATGATCTATTAAGCAGACAAATTGAAGAGCTTAGTTGTTGGATCTTCTCCTCCTTAATCATTATATTGCAACCTTGCTCCTCCCCCTTCACCCAACTTCTGGCCCTATTTAGATTTTTTTTTATTTTGTGTAAATTATATTTATTTTTTTATATGTAATATAAATACTACTATTGTCAGGTCTCAAGTCCTAGATGAGAAAGTGGAGGGTTGCATTAAGTAGTCGACATCCAACCTAAAACTTGTCGAATAATCATGACATGAATCCTTTAATACATTGTGTTAATACTAGGGCGTTCCCTAAAAGCGATGGGTTGTTTGGCCTGAATACAGTAAGAAGCGTGCAAGGGCCGTTCAACTGGCGCCCGGGTGCACTGTTAAATAGGCAACGGTTCTCACATCAGGGATGGATGTGGGCAAAAAAGCTAATCCATGACATTGAAATTAGGGTAGGTTCTTGGAATATAAGTTCTCTTACAGGCAAATTAATGAAATTAATAGATATTATGATTCATAGAAAGTTAAATATTCTATGCATTCAGGAAACTAAATGGTTTGGAGAGAAAGCTAAGGAGATTGATAGTTTAGGATTTAAACTATGGTATTCTTGTAAGAGTAGTACAAGAAATGGTGTAGGTGTGATTATAGATACGAGTTTGAAGGATAATATTGTAAAAATTAATAGAATTGGAGATAGAATTATAATCGTATAGATTAAGTGCTTATGCTCCTTAAGTAAGTTTAGATATGTGCTCAAAATTAAAATTTTAGAATGACTTAGAAGAATTAATACAAAATATACCTCTTGAAGAAATTTTTTTTATTAGAGGAGATTTAAATGGACATGTTGATAGAGAGGTAGATGATTTTAAAAATATTCATGGTGGCTATGGATTTAGAGTGTCATATTAGATTTTTCTATAGCTTCTGACTTTACAATTGCTAATACTTTATTAAAGAAAAGATATGAACATCTAATCACTTATAAAAATGGATATAGTAAAACTCAGATTGATTACTTTCTTATAAGAAAAAGAGATCGTTTAGATTGTAAAGATTGTAAAGTTATTCCGAGTGAAAGTAGTGCAAGTGAAGTGCATTAAGGATGAAAATAAAAAAGTACTTTATTTGAAGAAGTTACTCAACAAAGTTGGATGAGATTTTTTGCTAAACTTTTCAATAAAGATTGTGAGAATATGATTGACTTTAGTGACCTTAACATCCTACATGAAAATAAAGATTTTTATTTTATCAGAGTATTAGTAAAACCAAAGTTAGAGAGGCTTTAAAGAAAATAAAGCGTGAAAAAAATGTTGGACCTGATGATATTCTAATAGAGGTGTGGAAATGCTTAGGAGATGAAAGAATTACTTGGCTCACTAAACTTTTTAATATTATTTTGAAGACTTGAAAGATGCCAAATGAGTGGAGAATGAGTGTGTTGATTCCTATTTTTAAGAATAAAGGTGATGCACAAGATTGTGTGAATTATATAGGAATTAGGTTAATGTGTCATACTTTAAAACTTTGGGAGAGAGTTATGGAGCATAGGTTACGACGTGATACTAATATTTCTCAAAATCAATTTTGATTCCTGTCAGGTAGGTCTACTATGAAGCTATACATTTATTGAGAAGTTTGATGGAGAAGCATAGAGAGATTAAGGAGGATCTTCACATGATATTTATTAATTTAAAGAAAGCATATGATAAGTTCCAAGAGAATTGCTATGGAAAGTTCTAGAAAAGAAAAGAGTTAATAATGCTTATATTCAGATCATTAGGGATATGTACATAGGTGTTGTTACTTGTGTTCAAACACAAGGTGGGTTGACCAAGTATTTTTTCCTATTTCTGTTGGATTACATCAAGGATCAGCCTTAAGCCCATGTCTTTTTGCTTTAGTCATGGATGTTCTCACTAGACATTTGCAAGAGGTTGTACTCTGGTGTATGCTTTTTGCTAATGATATTCTTCTTATTGATAAAACTAGAGAGGGAGTTGAAGGTAAACTTGAATTATGAAGGTCAACCTTAGCGTCTAAAGGTTTTCATTTGAGTAGATCTAAAACTGAATATATGGAGTGTAATTTTAGTAGTAATAGATCTAGTGGAGGGTTTGTGACTTTATGCGATCAAGTCATTAATAAGAGTACAAGTTTTAGATATCTTGGTTCCATTATTCAGAGTGATGGTGAAGATATTATTAGCAGAATTAAAGTTGGATGATTGAAGTGGAGGAATGCATCAGGCTTGTGTGATAGAAAAGTCCCCCTTAAACTTAAAGGAAAATTCTATAAGATGGTGGTGACCTGCAATGCTTTATGATGCAGAATGTTAGCCATTAAAAGAGAAGCATAATATTAAGTTAAGTGTTGCAGAGATGAGGATGCTCAGGTGGATGAGCGACTTTACTCTTAGAGACAGGATACAAAATGAGCAAATACGTGAAAAGGTTGGAGTAGCTCCAGTTGAAGATATGATTAGAAAGAGTCGTCTTAGATGATTTGGTCCTATAAAACGGCAGCCTTCCGATGACTTGGTTAGAAAAGTAGATGTATTTGATTTGGCTTATGTTAAGAAAGGTAGAGGTAGACCAAAAAAGACTTGGTTAGAAAATATTAGAAATGACCTTTCTTTTTCATATTTAAATAAGAATTTGATTATTGATAGGACACAATGGAGAAAAATGATTCACGTAGCCGACCCCACATAGTGGGATAAAGGCTTGATGTTTTTGTTGTTGTTTTCATATGTAATATTCTTGCATGAGCCTATAAATACCTCCAATATGCGCACACAAAATAATCAACAATATTCAAAATAATTTTTCATATTTCTACTTTGTAACATGGTATCAAAGCGAGGTTAGGATTTTCTTCTTCCAATATGTATTCTCTTTTCTTCTTCCTCCTTATGGATTCTTCTTTCTTATATTTATGTTTGATTTCTTTGACTTTCCTTCCCATGAGTCAACTATTATGAATGATGAAAATCTGACTAAGGGAGGATTACAGAGGCTACAAGCCTCATATAGTTTGAATGAAAGAAACTATCTCAACTGATTCTAAATTGTGAAGACCTTAAAATAGAAGAGAAAAATTCATCATCTTATGGAGCTTCCATAGAACCAAAAGACTCAAAGTTCGTAATTTGTGATGAAGCTGATTCTATAACCATGATGTATTAAATCACTAAACCGTGTGTTCTTGTCTATAGCCATAAAAAGTTTAAGATGCTGTCAAACAAACATACTCAAAAGTAAAAAGGAGTAGCCCTCATCTGTGATATAAAAAATAAGATCTCAACAACCAAGCAAGATAGCATTCTCATTATTTAATACTTTAATTTAATAAAGATTTGTTTGTTTGAATTAGATTACTATCACGATCTCAAGATGACATTCTACAATGATGCAATAATTCTCAAGCAATTTATAAAAAATAGGATGTTTAAGTCCTTTTTAGAACCAAATTTGTGTCTAAATTTTAAGCAGATAAAACCTATCATCCCTATATGAGGTATTATCTCTTATACGGGCCAAAGAAAAAAGGATAATAAGGCTCAACACTCGGCCTCCAAAACATCTATTATGACTACCACCACACTCCAAGACAAGGGATTTCTCATTCATGTCATACAGTACAAAGTAAATCGTACAGTACGATATAATTAAAAACTCAAGTGTTTTAATTAACTTTGTTTAATTTTCATATTGGCTATGGTATTTGTGTGATCATTCGACCCACTATATGCCTAAAGTACATATAAACCCAAAAAAATAAAAATAAAAAAGAAATATAAGTTGACACTTTTTTTTTTGTTTTTGGCCTTCATGACTTTGATGGCCTTTCTTTGTTTTCAATTCTTTTTAGCTTCATCAGGTCCTCATCTGGATTCCATCACCTGTGTGTTTTCTACAATGTTAGTATAAAAGACAATTTCTTGCATACATAACTCAACTTTTGATTGTCAAAGAACATAAATCTTTGTTTTCTTCTATTGTGTTTGATCTCTTTGGTGAAACTTTAAGTGTGATAGGAAGTGGATGAATTTCCTCAAAATCAGCGAACGATAATAAGAAATTAAGAAGAACACACCAAAACTATTTTTATTGCAAGATATATGAAAGAAAATGCAAAATATAGTTGGATCTTCAATTGGAGAGGAAGATTTGACTCTCCTAAATCCCTAGCCGGCGGATAGAGCCGTCACGTCTAAAGAAATTCGAATTTCAACAAACTCAAAACATAATTCTGAAATCATCCTATTGTTAGCCTTAAATAGGCTCTCATAATTCCCTCCCAAATCAGCCCCTTTTCCTTAAATAATTCCCTCTCATATTTGGATTCAAATTAGATTTATTTTTCCAATTAATTCCCTCCTAATTAAAACTTTTCTAAACAAGCTCCCCTTAATTCCCCCTCATTCTTCTTAAATAATTCTCTCTTGGATTTTGAATTCAAATTAGATCTCTTGCCCTATACAATTCCCTCTCAATTATAATCAAAACATTCCTAAACAATTCCCCTTTAATTAAGAACCTTCCTACTCCCTCTTGATTAAGAAACTTCCTAATTTCCTCCCAATTAAATCAGTCGGTCCATCAATACTCCCCTCCCAAAGCACCACCTTGTCTTCAGGTGGAACGAACGAAACTGGTGCTTAAGCACTTGACTAATAGCGTTGGATTGAAAAATGTACTAACACTGGGTCGAATGATCCCTACCTCTAGCATCTCTCTAATCAATCTTTCAATCTTATCCTTCTGGATTTGGGATAATGGTACGGACGAACGCTGATAAGTGAGACCACTTCCTTCAAGATGATAGCATGCTCATGTTCTCGTAGAGGAGGCAACCCCTGAACTGGCTGGAACACCATTTGATGCTGCTATAGGAGTGGTTGAACTATGTTTGATGCTTCTATCTTCTCCCCATCTTTGCCTTCCAAGCTCTGCAGCTCCCACCAAAAATCTCATTCTTTCACCCTTTCCCCTCTTTGGAAGTAGCTCCAAATCCACCACCATGTCATCGTCAATTTAATCGGCAATGTTGAGCTGACAGCAATGAAATTCTCTATAGGTGAGATCATTGAATTCTTATTCACTTGAGATTGAGAAACTATAGTTGTTTTGGAATCTTGCCCGGTATAAGCAGGATTTATTAAAGAAAACTTTGCATCAAATTCAATAACGTTAGCAAATTTGTTCATGCTTTGTTGACAGTTCTGCTTGACAGGAATTGAATGCCGTTGATGTTGATAATGTCCTTTGACGTGAATATCCAACAACTTCTTTATCATTCCCTCTAGGTTGGAAAACTTTTCCTCCATTGATGACATTTTGTCCTCAAACACCGATTTGAGTTGGCCAACTTTTCCTTTAAGACGCTCTTCCAAGTCATCGAATTTCCTTGCCATCATAGGTCCCCAAAAAGTGCTCTAATACCAATTGGATAGTGAGTGGATACAATTTCTTCGAAATCAGCAAATGATAATAGGAAATTAGGGAGAAGAACACACCAAAATTTGCAAGATATATGAAAAAAATAGCAAGATACAGTAGGATCTTCAATTGAAGAGGAAGATCCGGCTCTCCCAAATCCCTAGCCAACGGCTAGAGCCCTCACAACCTAAGAAATTCTAATTTCAACAAACTCAAAACATAATCCTGAAATCACCCTATTGTTAGTTTTAAATAGGCTCTCATAATTCCCTCTAAAATTAGCCTCTTTACCCTAAATAATTCCCTCTCAGATTTGAATTCAAATTAGATTTATTTTTCTAATTAATTCCCTCCAAATTGTAATTAAAACTTTTCTAAACAATCCCCCCTTAATTCCTCCACATTTTCCCTAAATAATCCCCTCTTAGATTTTGAATTCAAATTAGATCTCTTGCCCTATATAATTCCCTCTCAATTGTAATTAAAACATTCCTAAACAATTCCCCTTTAATTAAAAACCTTCCTAAACATCTCCCTCTTGATTAAAAAACTTCCTAATTTTCTCCAAATAAAATCAGTCAGTTCATCAGAGTGTTCATCATATTCATTTCTAATTGGTATATCTCCATAAAAGTTTAATGTTTTACCTAACAACTAGTAGTATATTATCTCTCAATGGCCATAACATTTGATGAGTCAAGGAGTTTCAAACATAAACAAAATCAAGATGCATAGTATTAATAGCTTAATGACACTTGTGATAGCCCGCTAGTAAGAATCTGATCTCCACACAACAAAAACAACAATAACAAAGAGAAAATACAATAGAAATCAGCGAGAAAGAATGAGATATCGGCACAACAAACCAAGATGCAAGTTCATCTACTATTCTAGAGGTAGATCGACTCTCCACAAATCCTAGGCGCCACTAGGAACAACTCCAAAGAAAACTACAACAAAAGACAATTCACATAATGAAAATAAAACAACCTAATTAACCCTAAATAAACTTTCATAATTTCCTCCCAAACCTGAATTCAAATCAGCCATCTTTCCCTAAATAAACCTTCCTAATTTTCTCCTAATTTTGATTTTCTATGGTAAGTAATTAAAGATAGAATTAATCCCCTTTAAGCCCCCCTCTCTCCTTGCCCGTTGCCTACACTAGTGGGGCCCATAGGCTCAACCGGTCCATCACCCGTAGAAGGCATTCAAATATGCCAAAAAAAGAAGTAAAGAAGATAAATTTGAGATGGATGATGAAGATCTCTCGATGATCCAACTTTATTTGATCAATGAAGCTTTAACACAAGTCTTGGAGGAAACAACCATGAAGGGGGTGTGGCTTAAGATAGATCCTTTATACATGACCAAAAGCCAATAAAAAACTTCATCAAAAAGCAAAGATTGTTTTTATTTCACATACTAGAATGTACGTTCATTAAATCGCATCTTAACCACTTTAATTCCATTATTTAACATATAGCACAACACCTAGACAAATTATGGAACTTGAAATACAAAAGAAAGAAATTCAATTATGGTGTTGACTTTGAGACTACTGAACTAGAAGATAATAGTAAATATTGTACCGTTATCACCAATAATATGAATGTTAATAGAATCTTTATAGAAACTTTCAACAATATTGGTAGGCTATGGTTAGAAACAACCAATGATCCAAATCACATTCAAATTAGAGATGCGCCTCCGAAGTTTGAAAATGAAATTAAATCACAATTAATGAATTGAAATAAGTTAATTTGAATACTAAAATAATCCATGCCCTGCTTTTATAAGAGCATTGTTACATAAAATTAATGCAAATAATATGATATGAAGAAATATCAAGCTTACATCTGGATATAGTAATCCATGAACTCACAATTCAATTAAATGTTGTTCTCGTAAAATAACTTCCAAAAGAATGCACTGGGAAATAAAATAACAAATAATCAATGATGTTGAGAAATAAATTGATGCAGGTTTTATTTGAGAGGAAAAAATATCCTTATTGGTTGGCTAACATTGTCCTTGTTAAGAAAAACAACAGATAGGTTCGTATATATGTTGATTTTCGGGATTTGAATATAGCATATCCTAAAGACGAGTTTATGTTGTCTATATCCAAACTTATGATTGAAATTACTTCTCTTTGTAGTCTCTTTATCTTCAAGGATGAATCATTGGGTTACAATCAGATAAAAATGTGTAATATATTGCTTTTAAATCACCTTTTGGAATTGACTGTTATAAGATCGTACTTTTTGAACTTGAGAATGTTAGTGCAACGTACTAGCATGCGAAGACTAAAATATTCAACAAAATCATATATAATCAAGTTGAATGCTATGTCGATGATCTTGTAGTCAAAAGTAAAGAAAGAGAAGATCACATGTATGAATTAAAAGTTGTATTTGAATGATTTTCTCATTATGACCTTATGATGAATCCTTTGAAGGGCACTTTTGAGGTGACTTTAGGAAAATCTTGGGTTTGCTATTCGATATTGTGGCATTGAAATTAATATTACCAAGGTCAAAGCAAAATTAGAAAGGAAACCTCCTAAAAATCTTACTCAACTAAGAAATCTTCAAGGCGGGTTAACGCATCTAAGACACTTAATATCAAATTTATATGGTTGATGACAACCCTATACGGTTCTTTTGAAGAAAGACCGCAAATTCTATTAAAATGATAGTTGTTAAAAAGCTGTTGATAGCATCAAGTGTTGTTTTAAGTCCCTATTAGTTTTGGTTTCTCCTATCCTAAGGTGATAATTAATTCTTAGCATCGCAAAATTAGATGAGTCTTTTGGAGCTCTATTAGCTTAAACTAATAATGAAGGAAAATATAATGTCTTATACTATTTAAGTAGACATGTAATTTTTATAAAAATGAACTATCCACCTACTGAAAAAATTTGCCCATGTCTAAAATCTTTGCTTGTCCAAAAGCTTAGACATTCCATATTTTCTCATAATTTCAATTTGATCTCCGAGATCAATCCTTTTAAGTATCACATGAACCGTCCAACGTTATTAAAAAGTTTAGCCATATGGCTATGATATTGCTTCAATTCGACAACACTTTCACTACCCAATGTGCTGTGAAATGACAAGAACTTGTTGATTTTTTAGCAGCACATCTTTTAATGTGAAATCCCCTTTAATAAATTTGCCCGATGAACAAATCATTCATTTAGAGGAGCACAAAGACCCCACTTAGGAGTTATATTTTGAAGGTGCAGCATATATTCAAAAAGGTACTGAATTGTAATATATTATCTCAAGCAAAGCTAATATTTATTAAGTTACATTGGACTATTCTAACAATTTATTAAACCATTGTATAAGCAATAAGGTGGAATATGAAGCTCTGATAATTGATTTAGAATTAATAATATTAATGAAAATTAAAAATATAAAACTATGACGATTCACAGTTGGTGTTTAACCAAGTTGTGGTAACTTATAAAATTCAAAAACCCAACTTATGTAAATACCACTCATATACCATTAAATTATTCGCATGAATTCTCAATGTAACTTTGCTTAGAATACCGTGTGGATGGAATGCTATAGCAGACATTTTAACAAAGCTTACTAAGGAAACGTCGTATCACAAAAAAACCTCAATAAAAATCAAAGTACAAAATAACCAAATTTTATCTTCTATCAATTTTCAAATTTTAAATTAAACTTTTACAAGTTGTGGGTTTTCATTTGTAAAAGATGATCAATATGAATGGAGAGAACATTTCATCGAATACCTTTAAAATGGCAAACTCCCTCAGCAGAAATATTTTTCCCATCAAATTAAGAAAAGAACGCTTTCATATGCAAATATCAATAATACCTTGTATCGATGGTTTTTCAACAAAATGTGGTTGCATTGCATCGAAAAAAAGGACATACAAGAGATAATGACCAATGAATATGTCAAATTGTGTGGCACCCACCGATCAGGTGTGAAAATGAAATTGAAAATTAAAAGACTTATATACTATTGGCTTTTGATAATCAAAGATTGTGCTAAAATTGCACAAAATTTTCATCAATGCTATGGTAATTTTGCATCAACAGCCAAATATTTTGCATCCAACAATATCAACCTGAACTTTTGAAAGTTAGGGCACTGACATTGTTGAGTCTATTGATCCTTTTGTAAGTGTCATAAATTTATTATTACTACGACTGATTATTTCTCGAAGTGAGACGAAGTCATATCGCTAAAAAAGTCAAAGCTAATTATGTACTACAATTTTTAAAAGACCATGTCGTATACAAATTTGGTGTATCATGTCGAATCATATCCGACAATAATTTTCCTTTTAGATGTACGAAAATAAATCAACTTGTTAAGAACATAATATTAATTGGAGGTATAGCATAATATACAATCCTCAAGCTAATGATTTTACTAAAGCTTTCAAAAAGATATTAGTGAACTTATTAAAAAAAGTTTAGATGATAACAAACGTCAGTGGCAATGAAATGTTGGTTGAAACATTATAGGCCTATCAGATCTTATATAGGACCCGACTCAGTCTACCCCATTTTCTTAAGTCTATAGAGTAGAAGTTATCATCCCTTTGGAGGTACATCTTTTGTCTCTAAAAGTTGAAATGAATAATAAAATTACAAGTGAACAGAATTTCTAAGTGAGATTGAAAAAACTTGATGGTTTAGATAACAAATGTTTGTAATCTTAACAAAACCTGTATGGCTGAAGCCCATAAAAAATGGGTCCATCATAAGACTTTCAATGTTAGTAACTTGGTCCTCAAATACTATTCTTTCTAAGGTGATAGAAAGAAATCCCCTTCTTTTGTAGATCTAGTCTAAAGATCTAATCATTCTTGAAATTCTAAAGACCAAATCTTTGAAATCAATTCTTAAAAATCATATAAAATTATGATCCAATATTTTGACAAAAGAAATTATAAATCACTATTTTAATAAAAAAATTTCTCAAGAACCCAAAATCCTTGGGATGTAATTAGTTATAGAACCTTGCCCTTATGGGAAATTCACACCCAATAATAAAATAAACCCTATTTAATCAAGCATCTTGTGTAAAAGAAAATCTCTATAAACACCAAAAGGTCAAATCTCCTTGTTGAGTCTACAGCAAAATAATATTTGTCCTTCACAATAATGTATTATTTTATATGTAATACCCAATCACAAAATATTTCAAATATGTTGATAAAATTTTCCCATCTCTAAAATGTATCAAAATCAGGCACTAGTGTACGACAGCTTCTCCGATGCTTTGCTTATACTAAACAACAAATGCAACTTGTTTTCCTTTTGTAGTTCAAAATGTGACTTTTCTCTCAATAGTGTAATATACAAATGAATGTTTCATTTAAAGCCTCTGAAATTTTTCACAAGTGACATTAAATAATAGAAATTTATATAAGTAGTTAGTCTTTTCTTTTACATAAACAAATGAATTGTTAATGAAGATCCTAAAACTTCATACACATCTTTGAAGTTTTGGTCTCGTCCTCTTCCATTAAATGGCTATATGTTTCTTTTGTTTTGAGAATCTTGTTGATAGGGGAAGAGGGTTATTCTTCTCGGTTTCCTTCCTATCTTGAAATTTTACAAAATGCATAGATTGTTTCAGTAATTCGTAAGTAGAAAATCAGTGGTTAGTTAGAGAAAGAATTCTGAAATCAAAGTTATTATATCCTTCCATAAGCTTGGAAAGATGCTTGTTTTCTTTTAAAGTATGTGAGTCAGTTGTAGTATTAGTTATTATACCTCTTATGTTTCATAAAGATGTTTGAATTGAGTTTATGAATTCATGAGAAATATTTTTTGTCATTCCCCTCCTCTTTTTCTTAAAGAGAAAATAACTAGTAAGAAGATAATAAGTGAAGATAGAGGGGATCTTTGTTCCTCTTGTTGATATACATAGGTTCCTTTTGCCGATTCTTTTTTACAATAAAATTGGAAAGTATTGCTTCGTCGATTGTTTTATTAATTAGACTTAAGTAGTTGGTAAATGCATTTTAACATTCATTGGAAGGGGTTTGTGATTTTACGGTTGTAAAGAGCTCTTTTCATGAGGAATTGGAGTGTTTAAAAGAGACATGAATGCTTTTCCTTCCAAGACTTCAGTGGAAGAGAAGGATTTGTTCAAGAGGGTTTTGAATCCTCGGAGAGAATTGGAGTTTTATTTATCTTTTTTTTTATTTGAACTCATTTCTATAGCATTTTTTAGCAAATTGATATTAATTGGAGATTTCATCTTTACAGATATTTCGTTTCATGAGTGGATTCAATGATTTGGGCTACATATTTGCTTTATAATCTCATTTGCTTTATGTCTTACTCACGAGTATTTGTAGTTCCAATAAAAAGTTATTTGCTTCCTGTTGAAAAGCTTCATGAGTTGGAAGGTGAAAAGTGTATGTGTACATTTAGCCAATTTTGATTATGGGAGTGAGATGTGCACATGATTGTGCTTCATTTTATGCATGTATGTTTTTTCCCATATTTTAGGAAAAGGAATGGGTTGGAGAAGAGTATTTTACATTGATTAGTAGTTGCTTGGTGGGTGCATAAAGGTTGGAAAGTGAAGTGTGTGAGTGGGTTGAAAAGTGAAGTGTGGGCGAGTGTTGGAAAGAAGAGTTTTTCTCTTTCTTTTCTCTCTACCGCCTTTCTTTCGCTCGCTCTCTCTCTCTCTCTCTTCTTTTCCTCTTTTCTTGCGCTTTGGGGTGAATTTCAAAAAACTACATAAAACATTTTCAAAATAAAAAATTTCAAAAATAAAGTCAACCAAGCCGGTGTGCAAGCCCGAAAAAAGTATGTTTTGATTTAATAGTATTCTTCAATTATTTTCATATTAATCATTAAACATACTCTGATCATTATTTGTCTTCTTTTAATCTATTTTGCGAGGAACTTCGAAAATCATTTGAACAAAGAGCTATGGGAGGCACCTTAATGAGGGACTTGGATAATAGGCGGGAGCTTCAGTCGCCCTCATCTCTTCCAAATGAGGGTGCTACGGCCAAAATCGGCTCCCGCCTAGCACTCTCATTTAAAAGAAATGGGGGCAACTGAAGCTCCCACCTATTATCCAAGTCCTTCATTAAGGTGCCTCCCACAGCTCCTTGTTTAAATGATTTCTGATGTTCCTCGCAAAACAGATTAAAAGAAAACAAATAATGATCAAAGCATGTTTAAAACATACCTTTTTCGGGCATGCACACCGGCTTGGTTGACTTTATTTTTGAAATTTTTTATTTTGAAAATGTTTTATTTAGTTTTCTGAAATTCACCCCAAGACACAAGAAAAGAGGAAAAGAAGAGAGAGAAAGAGCGAAAGAGAGGGGGTAGAGAGAAAAACTCTTCTTTCCAACACTCACCCACACTTCACTTTCCAACACACTTCACTGTTCAACCCACTCATACACTTCACTTTCCAACCTTTATGCACCCCCCCAAGCAACTACTAATCAATGCAAAGTACTCTTCTCCAACCCATTCTTTTTCCTAAAATATGAGAAGAAAACATACATGCATAAAATGAAGCACAACCATGACACATCTCACTCCCATAATCAAAATTGGCTAAATGCACACATACTCTTTTCACCTTCCAACTCATGAAGCTTTTCAACATGAAGCAAATAACTTTTTTATTGGAACTACAAATACTCGTGAGTGAGATATAAAGCAAATATGTAGCCCAAATCATTGAATCCACTCATGAAACAAAATATCTATAAAGATGTAATCTCCAATTGACATCAATTTGCTCAAAAATGCTATAGAAATGAGTTCAGAGGAAAAAAAAAAGATAAATGAAACTCCAATTCTCATCAAGGATTCAAAAACCCCTTGAACAAATCATTCTCTTCCACTGAAGTCTTGGAAGGAAAAGCATTAATGTCTCTTTTAAACACTCCAATTCCTCAAGAAAACAGCTCTTTATAGCCGTAAAATCACAAACCCCTTCCAATGAATGTTAAAATGCATTCACCAACTACTTAAGGCTAATCAATAAAACAATCGACGAGGCAATACTTTCTAATTTTATTGTCAAAAAGAATCGACAAAAGAGACCTATGCATATCAACAAGAGGAACATAGATCCCCTCTATCTTCATTGATTATCTTCTTACTAGTGATTTTCTCTTTAAGAAAAAGAGGAGGGGAATGCAAAAAAATATTCCTCATGAATCCATAAACTCAATTCAAGCATCCTTATGAAACATAAGAGGCATAACAACCAATACTACAACTGACTCACATACTTTAAAAGAAAACAACAAGCATCATTCCAACATTCATCTTTTCAAACTTATGGAAGGATATAATAACTTTGATTTTAGAATCCTTCTCTAACTAATCATTGATTTCCTGCTTACGAATTATTGAAACAATCTACGATGCATTTTGTAAAATTTCAAGATAGGAAGGAAACAGAGAAGAATAACCCTCTTCCCCTATCAACAAGATTCTCAAAACAAAAGAAACATATAACCATTTACTGTAAGAGGAAGAAACCAAAACTTCAAAGAAAATAAGTAGATCTTAAGAATGGAGGAATGAAACTCTCAAACCTTCATTACTTCATTAAAGCGTGAAGACACAAACTCAATTGATAATCAGAAAATCCATCACAGAAACAAAAATAATCCCAAAGAGAGCAAGAGGGAACCACACAAGAACCCATCTCTTGTTTAATGCTGAACAAGGGTTTAAACTCATCAAATCAAGAAAACTCCTCTAGGAATAAATCTCATTACATAGCAATCTCTTTCAAAAGAAGAGCACAAATCTATTATTATTACTTTAATCTTCATTTGAAGAAGAATCGAAGAAATCACTTCTTGATTTTTTATGGTTAATGTGAGGAAGGGAAAGATGGAGAGAATGGAGAAGGTGTAGAAGATGATTGAGAGAAGAAGATGGAGAAGAGATTACCGAAGCAAATCGCACAAGCCAAATGCCTGAAAGCCTTCTCCCGCTTGTCTCTTCCGTCTCTCCCTCTCTGCTCTCTGGTTCGCATGGACAAAATAGCAAAGGGCCGAATGGAAGTCCCCCTAATGCCGCCCAAACCCTCTTTCTAATCCCTAGAAGCTTCTCATGCAAGCCAAAAGACCATCCTGCCCTTGCTCTTGATTTTAAAATCAAAGGCTTAGATTAAAAGGGATTTTGAAAATTGATTTGGTTAAAAACAAACCAGATTTTATTATATGTGAATTCGGAGTTCGATTGGTTGAATTAATTCGAGCTAAATGACATCAATTTAAATTATATTAAGTCGAATCGAGTTAAACCGAGCCAAATGAGGCCGTCGAGCTTCAAATTGAGCTTGATTCAAGCCAATTCGGCTCGATTTTGCTCGTATAAACGCATTCAATTAAAATTCAACTAATTTTTTAAATTTACTCTCGACTCGAGTCGAATCAACTCGACAAAGCCCAAAAATGTTTTATTTAACTATTAATTGAATTAATTCCATTTAAATTGGGCTCGGTTTTGCTTATTAAAAATAATTTGATTAATAATCAAATCATTTTTTATGGCTTTCAACTCGAGTCGAATGGTGTCGTCTAAACAAGGCTCAAAATAAATTTCGATGATGATTAATCAAATTTATTTTAATTAATTTGAGCCCAATTTAAATTCCATTTAATGATCGATGACTAGAGGTCAACCTGAGCTCAGACGGATCAGTTTAAACTTGACGTCGTATATGATCAAAATTGATTTCAATTAACTCGAATAAGATTTAATTTTAGAATTAATGGTGATCGACGAGACGAATTACTTCGTCAAATTTGAGGTCAACAACATGTTATTTATTAATAACAATTTTTTTAACACAACTTGTTTTCCATTGATACAATTAACTAATTGAACGTTTTGCAATCAACACTAAATACACTAATTTAAAAACACTCTTAAAATTATTGGAAGATATTAAAATAGCCAGGTTATGTAAATTTGCAAAGCACAATGTGGTGCAAAATTCAAATTATACATGCTGATGATGATTATGATGAATTAGAACAATAAATAAGCCAATTCATCTAAAGACCTAAACACACTTTTATATAAAAAAAACTACCTTCTCCCTGTCTATATTAATCATTTTTTTTCTAAACAAGGAGCTCGAATAGATGAACAGATCTTTTTTAAGTAAACCTATGATATGGCATGAGGAACAGTGGAATATCAGGATGATTCAACAGAACCAACCAACTAATCTGGTTTCAATTTGTTGGTTGACAGTGAGTGTGCTCCAGTTTCGAAAAGTGGGAACTGAGCATTTCTAAGTTTCAAAAACCAAAAGATGAGCTGAATCTCTAATTTTGATTGGTGTTTCCATTACTTGTGAATAATGTAAGCTGAGTTAATTAACAATTATCCCCTTGCATAATAATGCATTTCAAACTCGTATTGCCACTGAACAAAATCATGAAGACACATGCGAGCAACCAAAATCTAAACTATCTTTTTGTTTAGCTTTAGAATAAGGTTGTTCTAATTCCTAGTCTTCTAAATAAACTCAAAAAGAACCAAGTTAGTTCTTTGTTTGGGCAACCAAATCTCACCCTCTACATCCCAATTCATAAAGAACCTCTTACAAGTTGTAAATACATCACAGGTGATACATTTCCACTGTGTTAATGGACGTGCTTATTCATTTAACTGAACAGAACAAACATCTCCATGCGTACCTATATGTGTACATACGAATGTGAATTACATCCATATGATCAAATTTATATGTACATATCAAGAGCACACAGAATCGAAGTGATCAGCATGGACAAGTCAAGAGTGATCGGTAGAACATTAAACTAGACATATGTCAAATCAATGGACCCAGTTTCCAACATAGTATTAACATCGCCTAACTCAACATTTAACTTATAATTATAAGTTTTTCGTAATCATCCAAATCTTTCCCTTATTAATGGTGAGCTTGGTTAGTGTTAGTTGACACTAGGTAGCATGGTTGTAGGGAGAAAAGGAGGGGAGAGGATGCAAAGGAGAAGGAACAGATGTAAGAGATAGGAAAGAAATGAAGAACATGAAAACAATGCCCCATAAATACTATTAGTTAAGCAAATCCGATCATTAGACTACCATTTAACACAAGGACCTAACTACCAAGTTCAGAAAACCAAAGGAACAACACGAATATTAGGGTTCAAAATGTAATGTAACCTAAAAAATGACCAAGTCAACAAGGAAATGCATGCTACATATCAAGATGAACCATCTCTAACAAAGGTGCACATCAATATAATATTAGCAAGACGGAATTAAGAATTAAAGCAAGTGCCTCTTCTAATAGAATGCCAAATTACAAATCACATTTTATGCTGCAGTAAAATAGTACTACCATGTTGGATATGTTTGGAAAATTTAATAGGAACCAACACTGTTTATTTCAAATGAAAAGGTCATATGGAGAAACCCCATTTGTTGAACGACACATGCAAACCAAAACATCACCTAAAAATTTGTTCCACTCATATGGAGAAACCCCATTTGTTGAACGAGAATACTATTCTGAGAGAGATTCATCCACAAATGTTATTGAGAATGAAACATGTAAAATCTTTGAGATTTCCGGCAGCTTAAAGCTTCATTTATTTAGTAGGTATAGATTCTTTATGTTTGCAACAGTAATGCTAGAAAATTCACTACTAACCCCTCATTGTAATCAAGTGAGCCAGCATGACGATAAGTCAATATCTGCTAGCTCAACAGAAGTCATAAGGCACAACCATGGCTAAAGTGGTAAGATAACTCATAGAATAGATGAACAACAAACAAAAAAGATTAACTATAAAAAAACATTAAAAAAATCATAATATTGCACAAGAGTTATGGTAAGGATAGAATATATTATTATGGTACTAATAAATAAAAAAAAAAGTCATTATATTGCACAGAGTTATGTTAAGGACAGAATATATTGTCATGGTACTAATAAAACCAATATAATAATGCCAATAAAAAAAAAAGTTAACTTTGTGCAAAAGTTTGCATGACCTATTGGCGGGCGTACTATGCCTCATCTAGGGTTAAAAGAGAGCCTGCTACCTTCATAAGACGCCATGAATATTTTGTCATCTATTATAACATGATATGGAAAAAGCATACATCATCTTGGCAGCGCCAACAATATCAATAACACACCACTTCAATGGTTGTTTGCAATAACTTGGTGCTACGTGTAAAGATTCTAAGGGATTGTTTGGTTGGATGAAAAAGAAATGTAGAATAAAATGAAAACAGTGTAAACAGAATTCAGCTTATTTGAAATATTGCAGTTGTTTGGATGAATGTAAAATAAATACAGATGATTTTTTTTTTTGGCTTGAAATAAAATGAATGTAGTGTAAAACTCAACAATGATAATATTCAAAGGCTGATGAGTGGCGAAAGCTAGCAGTAGGCGGTGGCAGCAAGCCACGGCAAGTAACATCGGCGGCAACCGATGGGCAAGCGATAACGACAGTTTGTGGCCAATGGTGGCAATTGTATAGGATTTATAGTTTATTTGGAAATCGGTCAAATCTAATAATTTTTAAATATGTCAAAATTGAACTCGATAATGAATACCAAATAATTTAAATTTTACTTTGTATTTTTTTTACTTCAAACCAAACACCAATATTTTCAAAACCCCTGCATTTGGAATACTTTACACCCCTTTTTACTTAACGCCAAATAAACCCTAAAAAAAGTCAGTAGATGCCTGACATCGCACAAAAATTCTATGCAGGATCTTTATAGATCTAATATCACGCAATTATGAAGCACACACTTACCTATAATATCACTATATTAACATAATTAATAGATAGATGCTTAATCACTTTGGATCCTAAAATTAACTTGTATGCATGATTTGAATTTATACCAAACGTACTCTAATTTGGAATTTAAATAATCACCTTGAAAATTTTAATTTGAATTGATACAAAAGTAAAAACAATTGAAACAACTGATATAGTTGGTTTGAATTGCAAATTTAAAAGACTATGATTGGGATTGACTTGTTCAATTTAAATTGATTTTTTTTTTGTTCAATTGCTCGTTTCTATTTGGTTTGATATTAATTTAAAATTTGAGAAAAGATTTACTGACGACCAATTCTATAATTTTAATTAGACGGTTTAAATTACATCATGTATAGTAAAGTTCAATGAAGTTCAGTTTTATTTGTCTTCTCAAAAGTCAAAAATTCAAACTTCAATCAAACCAAACAACCAGTTAATGCAGTGCATCAAGTTAAAATAATTGATGGATTTTGTTTGATTTCAGTTTGTAGTATTGCTTGCATCAAAATAATTGATCGATTTGGTGTTGATTTCAATTTGTAGTATTGCATAACCTGTTTGTTTTGTTTTGTTAGGTTTGGAGTTCTGAGCAAAAAATTAAAGCATATCCACGCCAAATTGTAGCATGTAAGATGTCTTTTAACCCCTAGTCAAAGTTTAAAGATTGATTTTAAATGTATAGTTTGTACAAATAATTTTTCCAAATTTCAAGTTATGTTTTACCAATAAATCGAGCAATTGAACACAAGAAAATCAATTTAAACTGCAAAAAAAAAATCAACTCAAAGCATAATTTTTAAGTTATCAAAAACTCATACGTAAGTTTGATTTAAATTTTTATTAAAACAATAAAATTTCAAGATAATTGAAGGAATTTTAAATTGTGATTTTTTTACTTAGATTTGAATCATACTCATACTTTTCAGAAACTCAAATGATTAACCTTTTTTATATATAATTCTTCATGGTGATGATGTTGATAACAGTGCAAAGTAAATTCCTATTAACAATGATTTATCAGCAAGCGTGTATTATAAACTCTATAAAGATTCCTTGAAAGATTTTTCTTCCTGGATATTAGTGTAGACCCTTCCAATTTTGAGAAAATATAAATCCCAAAGACTTGTCGCATGTTTGTTACATTTGTTATATGTGACTCACTTACAAGCCGCATCTTAGGTATGGAGTTCCTAAATTTATGCTAAGATCAGGAAGGCCACACACAACAGCAGATGACAAGAATTAGGTAATAATACAGCTTATATATATAAAAAAAATCCAATTAAGCAATGAAAATTCTTGAGCAAGGATATCCGGACCAAAATTTGATCGTAACTGGTCTCAAAGCTATTCTTACTTTAAGTTGAATGCACTACATATGTAATCAATCAAAACTGAGTGTACCCATCTTAAAATAAATATAATAATTTTGACTTCCATCTTAACTAAAGCTTTATTTGGATATCCAGAACAAAATTTTGATCAAGATATCCTGACCCAATTTTTTTCATTTAAGAAAAAAGATTGACATTCTAAGACCCCAACTTTTAGTAAACATAAAAAAGAATTGATGCCTAATAGGTGTTCATTGGTGGAGCCCAACTGTTACCATAAAATTCAAAGTGGTGATTATATACATTTCTATAAAGGGAAAAAGCTCAAGATAGCTCCAAACTATTTGCATGCGGCCAAATTAATCCAGCAGTATCGCATTTCTCCAAAGTATTCCCTCAGAAACTAATTTATATCAATTTTTAATAATCGATGGACTAAATTTGGATCAATTTTGTACCCCAGTTTCCACTAATTTCTATATGAGGGATCATTTAAAATCAATTTTACATAGTCGATGGACTAAATTAGAGGAATGTGATACTCGGAGACTAAATTGGCCACATACAAATAATCGGAAGACAATTTTAATTTTTCATATATATATATATATATATATATATATATATATATATATATATTCTTTGATAATTTTATGTTCAAAATTTTGTTATTAATTCCATTATTATGGTTTTATTTCAATTTTAAATTCCTACTTATTTAACTCTAATAAATATAAGACTTGAGTAGTTTTTATGGAGAAAATGAGCAATGATTCATTTACTATTTATGAAAGACCAAAATGGGCCCCGACTATATTAAAAGACCATTTTGATCCCTCAAGTCAGGAACCAAAACAGTCATATCATGGGACTGTTTTGATTCCTCTTTAAGGACTTGAGGGATCAAAATGGTCCATTAATATAGTCGGGGACCATTTTGATCCTTCATAAAAAGTCAATGGATCATTCTGGTCCTTTTCCTATTTTTTATGTGAGCTTGAGTCGGGAGTTGGTGCTTAATGGGAGGAGAATATATTGGGTTGCTTATAGTATAAAATAAAAAGGAAACAGATAAAGAAAATTAAAGATAAAAAAGCGGGGGAGCTACAGCTTCACCGACATTTGTATGCAGCAGGCTATTACTTAAACTCTAAATATCAATATGCAAAGAAAAAGTCTACAAATCCTAAGAAAAAATTAGGATTAAATCATTGCATGGATCGACTTATAGCTGATGCAACTGAAAGATCAAATACTGACATGCAATTGGTACCTTTTACGAATAAAGAAGATTTTTTTGAATTACAACAGGCAAATGACACTATTTTCAAACGATCTCCAAGTAATTTTATTTGTTGCTTTACTCATTTATTTAAAAGTCGTTCTTTGAGTACTGACTATTCATTTATATAAATCTTAGTTGAGTGGTGGATTCAATTTAGTGATAGCACTCCAGAATTGCAGTGTTTCGCTGTGAAAGTTTTGGGATTAACATGCTCTTTATCTAGATGTGAATGAAATTGGAGCACTTACAGAAAGGAGACTCATAGACAGGAACATAAAGAAAAAAAAGAGTTAAAGGATGACGAAGATCCTTTAATTTGTGAGGATATGACATCTGATGACGAGTAATTTGTAGATGATGAAGTGGAGTGATGTCGTCTGAATTACGAGAGGAAGATTTGAATGTTGATTTCTTTAACGGTCATAGAACATCTACATCCACCACAATTCAAGAACAAACTAAAAAAGCTATATAAATAACATAGTTTTCTAAGACTTTACTTTTCTTAATGTATTAATCATATTCATATTATTCAAAAATATTTAGGGAAGAGGAAGATAATTGATATAGAGGAAGAAGAAGCTGATTGGGAGACATTAGACTCCATAGGAGATGAGGCAGGGGAGAGAGCAGGAGAGAGCAGTTCATCATAACGATGATTCAAATGAAGACGCCCTTAGTGAAGACAGTGCTGATGACTTCTGAGTTGTTATGTCAGTACTATTTATTTTTTGAATTATATGTTAATGAACAGGATATTAGGATTTGGGAAATATAGAATTTTGAGTTGAACTATATTTTATGTTGTCATATTATTGTGATGCTTGGATTTCACTTTAATTTCAAACAACTTATTACTTGACACTTCATATTTGTGCTTTTTTATATTTTATATAAATGACAATTTATTTCTTATGTTAACTTTTAATATATTATTAGATTAGTATACAAAAAATTTATCACTTTGGCTTTATGCGATTTTCTCATCATGAAGCTTACGCTCGCCTCACAAATGAAAAACGCCTCAATATCCAATTGCACAATTTTAGACATTGAAATAAATTATGTATTATGTCATCAATAATTATCAGAATTATAGAAAATGAAGTATTCCTGTAAAAAAAATTAAATTACAGAATACATTGGAAAATATAAAATGGAAATAGTAAGCAATCTTAAACAATTCAGTTGGAGACAGGTATAAAACTAGACTACCTGTAGCAGAGTAAGCTGTGCTGAGAGAGTAGTTGCCTCTGTCTGAAGCGTTTGCACCTTCCGCTCAAGTTCACTTGTGTACCGTATCTTCCGCTCTTTTGATCTTGCAGCAGATTGCCTGTTTGCTAGAATTCTATAGCACAAAAAAGAAAAAGAACATTAGTAAAAGCAGAGAACCAAACAATATGTCATACCAACCTTTGAAAAAAAACCGAAATCTAAGAAATGAAATATCATTCTATTTGCCAAGGAAAGCACAACACCGCGGCAAAAAATGTATAAGCAAATTGAACAAATACTTCAGTGAAAGAGATCAAAGCAGCCACAGTTCACGTATTCAATCCAGAATAACACCGAATGGGTCTCTCATATAAGAAAATCAAACTGAGAAAATCAAAATCCAAAGCATAAGTCGAAGCATCCAATCTACAAATCGGATTTCCGCCTTCCCAGAATAAAAAACCGATATCCAACTAAAAGCACTCAAAGTCTGGCGGTCAAAATCGAATAGAGCTCAATAAAAGATCGATTCCAACAAGTATCAGAACTCCTAATCATCACATAAGCATGCAGAGCTCAAATAAAGGATTGGAGAAAAATCAGGCCTTTTGGCTCTCTTCGGATCGATCAGAGCAAGCTCGGCAAGCTTATCCGCCGCTATCGCCTTCTTCGCGTAATCCGACTGCGACGGCGGAGACTCTACTTCGAACGAAGAAGTTGCCCCATCCATGGAACTGCTGTGCCGATGTTGTGGTTTCTTCTCCACGGCCGTACCGCCAGCAACGCCAGCCCCTTGAAACCCCAGGCCCTCAAAGAACGCCGCGTCCACCGATAAGCTCCTCAAGTGAGCTCCGCCTCCGGCAGTCCTTGCCACTGGTTGCGCCGTCGAATGCTCAACTCTTCCGCCGGAGTCTGCAGAGATGGCAGGAGCGGCGGTGGAACTGCTGCCGGAGATGTTGTCATCAGAGAGAGAGGGGAACTCGATGTCAGCGAGGCTAAAGTCGGGGTCGGAGTCGAACAGGAATTCTTCGGGGAGGCGATAGAAGGTCTCGGATTGGGCCCTCCGGTGGCCGGAGCTCCTAGGGTTTGGCTGGATCTGGCCACCGCCAAAACGCGGGTTCGTTGGTAGCATATCGGTCGGCCGGTTCGGATCCATGGGCGACGAGCTTGCTCAAGAGTCGTAGCAACTGGACTCTTTTAAGACGGCCAAGAGATTTTTTACGGCACCCAAAAAAAAAGGTCTTATTACTACGATTATAAACGGTCAAAAAATTGCGTTCCTGCATGTGCGTTGGTATTTTCTACTTTTAAATTAAATATATAGGCAATAACTTTGAAATCGTGATCATGCTCCGCAGTTTTCTTCACTGACCAGCACATACTAACTTTTTTTTAGGACTTTTGTAGGATTAAACTTAAATTCACAATATATATATATATATATATATATATATATATATATATATATATATATATATATATATATATATATTTCAAATTTAAAATATTTTAATTAGTAATCTAAATTCTCAACTAACAGTCAAAATAAACTGCATCGCATACCAACAAAGTATTCAAGAGAGGCCAAATTACATCATTTGATTTGTTAATTTTTGTTAATTTGTAGAATATTTATAATAACCTCCGAATAGGTGAATATTTTGAAGTTAGATTGCATTAGATGAGGGTTAGGGGTGTAATTTTTTACACGATCCAAAAATTCAATCCGAACCTGGCCCGAAAAATTCGGTTTCGGGTCATCTCGTTTAACAAATGGATCGGGTTCAGATTCTAATTTTCAAGCCGTTTGAAAAATAGGATCGTGTCTGGGTCAACTGGTAACCTGAAAACCCGCATGCAGCCCCGTGCGTCTTGCAATCCTGCTCGCACCACGTCACTCTCATTGGCAGTCTCGCACAGGCCCCGCTTGCCAGCTCCCGTTCTTGCTCGCCCCACGGCCACGCTTGCCTGCTCTACGCTCGCCATGGTTAGCGTGTCGAGTCGGGTTGACTCGGGTTTGGGGTGGGGCGGGGTGGGTTGGGTCCGAGTTCATATTTCTGACCCGTTTGTGTAATTGAGTCGTTTATGGGTCGGATCAATTGATGGCATGTCAGTTTTGAGTTGGATTCGAACCCGACCCGAAAACCCATTTTGACTAGTGAGGGTTAGGGGCGCTCCTCAAAAGCTTTATATATTATCTATTGATATTAAATAACATTTTTTGCATATATGTTTATCATCAGTTTATCTCTCAAAAAAATTGCACTTCTTTTTTATGTTACTATCCCCAATACTATTTTAGATTAGCGGGTATCTTATATCTTAGTGCCTATGGTGTATCTTAAGTAAAATTGGAGAATCATTTGTTGAAATTTAGCTTGTCATAAAAATTCTTTGGTATTTTTTTTTCATCAGTTAATTTTATGATTTTTTTCGTAGCAACTCAACATCCTTAATGTTATTTATAATAATGTCAGAAAATAAAAGTAATTGTGAGAGTCACCAAGTAGTATAAAGGGTGGAAAAAATAAGGGATTATTTGGTTGCAAATATTATGAGTGCAGTATACAGGGTGGAAGCAACGCTCACAAATATATAGGACTCAAAGTCTCCACACTTGAAGCTTCTTCATGTGACATCCCTCTCTGCGGCATTATATCCATGAACACTTATTCAAGCAACCTTCTTCTCGCGAAGCATCTTTACAATCCCCTTTGCACACAAAAGCCTCTAAGGTTGTTATCACATGATTAATGATCCATTAATAACTTGTTAATGAACCAAATTGAATTTTTTGTATTCCTAAATCTTTAGCTGAGAGCGCTGTGGCGTTGTGCTAGCAAGGACAACATCACTAACCTCTATGTTTAGAGGGTTCTGGAATGGGCAGCGCGACAACACTAGAGAGTGGCACAGCGTGTTGGGATCTTCGTCTAAGAGCCCCCCACCCCCCCACCCCCCCTGGTGTGCTTAGGCAGGAAATGTAGGAGGGGAACTGGGAGAGAGAAGGAGAAGAAAGGAGAAAGGAAGTGTGGATCCATCTAGTATTTTCTATTGCTTCAGTAAAAGAAAGTTGCTCTGATCATGATAGGTAATATTTACCCTATGCCTATTTTTAGTGGTTTTGATTTTTATAATTTTCTCTATCTTAATTCGATACAAATGCATTATCTCATGATTTAGATTATTTTCACTATATAACTTTTGATATGTGATCGATTTCATCATTCAAAATACTTTGGCATGATCATATTAAAATTTCATCGGATAGTTTTTCATGTGTAGCATTTTAACTAAAATAATAAGAATAAATGCACATAGAAAATATATTAGGGTTGTTACATCTATTCTACTTGGACTAGTAAGATATGCATCTAATACAGTATACATGATATGACATGCATGCTAACATCAACGCACTAATATAAAATGCATCCTGATGGTATAGCATTAAATGATCTATATGTTAATTACATGCATGATACATGATGCATGTTGTTGTAATTGGTGAACATATAATATGACATGCGTGTGTAACTGTAAGAAAGGCTAGCTTGTTATTGATTGATTTAAGTTAGTTGGAGTAAGATACCATATATAAGAGGGTGAGCCAATGCGCTTTCCTTTAAATAAAGGATTTGTAGTGTAATCTCAATATAAGATATAAGATACATGATATAAAATGGGAGTCATGAGAGAACAACATATGCTAATGGACAAGAGTAACGACTCTTATAAAGAAGCCACCTGATTATGACTATGATTATTATATGACTTATTCATGTAGCCTTGACCTACATAATAAATGAAAATATCATATGATTAGTTGGATGTCCTAACTTTCATTAATAAGAATTGATATTATATGCATATATGACATGATTTCATTGATATGACAAGACATGATATAGTATATGTATAAGTTATATGATATATACATGGTATCTGAATATCATGTGTTGAGACTGATACAAGTTCAAGATATATGGTGCACATTATATATTGTGACGCCCTTTCTCTCTCTTCTTTCCTTCTCTTCCTCCTCTTCTTTCTTCTCTAACAAGCCCAAAGCATTAGGGTGAGGGAAATAAGCTTAGATTTTTCTATATGAAAACTTGATTTAGTGGTCAGTGCTAATGAGCTCTAGCATGTAGTGTCGTTGTACTCAAATAGAATATTTTGAATTCCCCATAGACATTGCTAAATAGAGAGCTTAGCGATGTAACGCTCCCCTCCAGTGCCACAGAGCTCCCCTCCAACACCATAGCACTCCCTCAACCACCACTTCAACATATATAGGATAGCGTTGCAGAACTACCATGCCTAACAACGCTATGCTCCCACCACTCTACATCTTAGATAGGGAGGAAAGCACCATTATGCTTCATGGCTCAGTGTCACAACACTCCCATAAGAATTTTTCACTTTAAATTTATATTATAGGCTTCCTAATCTCAAATTTAGAACATATAATGAAGGAAAAAGAATCTTACTAGGTTATGTATTCATGGGTTTTACACATGCATTGCATTATGTGTTAGCCATTGTGTCAATACATTATTGTCTAAGTTAGCATATATAATAATTAGACTATTAGTCTCTAGTGCTTGTAAATTATACCAACATACAGTACACTTAAATTACTTTTTATTGATTGAATTATCAAATGCATAGCTTACTCAATGTAATTTGATCAACATTAATCAAGTTATAACACCTAATTTAGCTACAAATCATCTTGTTATACCTCCCAATGGCTTGTTTGGGCTACGCCATATGTGACATCGCTAAAATCAGTATATAGTTCTACCTATTATGATCCAACCTGAGTTAAGGTAAACAACCAAATTTTTGCTTTTGAACCAGGGGCAAATTTAGCATGGGGGCACGGCCCCCCACTGACCTCTTAATGAATGCCTAATTAAGCTAGATGCGGTCCCCCCCCCCCCCCCCTAACAAAAAAAAGTTTTGGTAATCCTTAATTAAGGAAAAAAGTTATTATTTCTTACCCCCTCATGCTTCTTCTCCCATTCCGCGCTTCTCCTAAAATCTGCTTCCTTCGTCCCTTCCACTGCTGCTAGTCATGGTCGATGATTCTCATGGAGAGTTCAAAGGCGGAGATGGAGTTACTCGCTTCTTTCTATCAGGTATAGTTAATATTTTTTTAGAATAATATGTACGATTAATAGTCTTTTGTATGCAGTACACTGCCTTTGCGTTATCTCTGTCGTGTAGTGTCTGTTCCCAAAAAATAAAACAAAACAAAACAAAAAGAATGACTACAGTCTGTCATTATTGGGATATTGTGTGAAAGGCCAAAGTGTAAGCTCGTAAGGAATAAATAGCTTTCATGTTTATTTTTTGTCGGATACATTAAATCATTAGTTAAAAAAGCTTAGATAGTTTTCATATCATCATATGGGATCAAATCTTAATATATCTACGATGAAAAATAAATAGTTAAAAGAAATTAAATTGTTGTTGTTCTTTATTTAATTAATTTGTACAAGATTTTTCAACGGTGCTTGTTAATATAATTTAGATTAAAAAATTTCTACTTTATGTTAATATTTGAAAATTATATTTTCAGATTATTACAATTTCTTTGCTTCAATAATTTGGAGTAGTATAAATTTCTGAGAACGGCGAGAAGATTGGAAGGTCTCGAAACAAGTAAGTGAAGACTTTATATTATTTTTGACAATTTATTATAACTTTCAATATTATAAATTTGTTAACTACCTTTTTATTCAACTTAAATATGGAGAGGAATTTTTAAAGAAAATTTGAAGGAGATGGTCAGAAAATTTTATGTAGTGAAAACAATGCACAAGTTAAACAGAGCCGTGTAGAAATAAATTTGATTGATCACCCTACGATCCCAAATTGAGGAAAAAAATGGATTATCATTCAAATGAGAGGGATAGTGTGCAGAGATACTACTTGCTAAAAGGAGTGTGTCAACCATGTGATCATGAATTCCCACGCACACAAATTGGAAATAAATTTTATAGATTTAGTCATGTATGCTTTGATGATCACAAAGTTTGGTTAGGATATAGTATCTCCAAAGATGCAGCTTATTATTTATTTTGTTATTTTTATAGACCTCAGATTGAAGAGTAAGCTAGCGGAGACAGTTTTGACACAAAGAGTTTTAAAAAAATTAAAAACCGCCTATAACGATCCTAAGCCCAGATGAAAAAAGGTTGAGGGTTTTTTTTAATTCAATAATTTGTGCCCCCACATGAAAAAATTCTGGCTCCACCCTATTTTGAATCCTTCTACATGCATTTGGAAGTGTTTTGTGTGCATGCGAGTCTACTTATGTTTTATTGTGGGTCCCAGGGATTTGTTTACAAGTTTGAAAATATGAAAATTTCTCCCCTTGGGGCACCACAACGCTAGGGTTGGAGGTGCCTCTGCCCTAAGCTCTCTAAAATATTAGAATAAATTCAGTGTGGGCGTGCTTGGGTTACACTTTGGCACTAGGGACTTTAAAGTAGAGCCGTGTCAGGTGCCGCGGGGCCCGCGGGGCACCATTGCGCTAGGCCAAATTTTAATAATAAAAATCTCCAAATCACTATTTCATTCATTTCATTATTTCTCTTAAGCTCCCAGTTAGTGAGTGAGAGAGAGAGAGAGAGAGAGAGAGAGAGAGAGAGGGTTTTCTAGCAAGAGAAAATCTATTTTCTATGGCTTTGAATCATTTGGAGCTGATTACCGAATTCAAAAAGTTGCTCAGGTTGAGGTATGCTACGCTTTGCTTATCTCAGTTTTCAATAATTCAGAATTTTTGATATTCTTCTGATTGAATTTATAATTTGGTTTTTTAAAAATATGGTTTTCTCAAATTATGGTAAAGTTCATCAAAGTATCTTTAGATATGTTGTCAATACAATTATTCTGATCATTTTGAGCATTTATTCAAGATTTTTTTGCTAGGTGATTTTAAAAAATAATAATTTTTATCAATTTAAAAATTTGTTTTGACATTTAAAAATAATATTTTAGTTCAGCTAAAACTTCAAGATATTGTTATACATAATCTTTGGTAATATGGTAAAATTTTGAAAATTATAGTTTTGGCGAACTGTAGAACACTGGGTGAGAAATATTCTAACAGTCGTTAGAGCAATTTTTTAGAATTAAACAATAACACTGTAATCACTTCAATAGTGTAGAATGTACTTTATTTTTACTATATGTGTTTGAAATATTGAATTGTATGAAAAGAAGAGATTTTGTTGGCGACAAGAAGAGATTCTATTATTTGCTATATATATATATATATATATATATATATATTGAAAGTTGGAACCTGAGGGCCATTCTTATATTTACTATGAGGTGATTACTTATATTTAGTCAATTTCAATATAATGTTAGTAGTTATTTAAATGCTTATTTTGATTCAATATCAATTTCTGCTTCAGCTTTAGTTTTTTGTACAATCCTTCAGTTTGTTATTTTGGCATTTTTCAGCTTTTTGGATTTGAGCTATTGATGCTTGCTTTAGGCTATCATAGCCTAATGAGTCGTGTTAGCTTACTCCAAATTTTGCTTTCATTTTTAGGTCTGGAAAAAGATAAGGAGCAAGCTTAGTAGTTTATGATATTAAGCCATGATCTGTGCTATATGTATGCACTTTGGTTAGTTTCCTTTTGGTAGGCTTGGCTTTTATTTTATTTTTTTGTACCTTTCTGTTATCAAATGTTGTTGTAGATAGATCTCATATAATTATATTTATATTTTTATATGATACATAGAAAAACTAATTATAATTTCAATAATCTTCTACTTTACATAAAATTTATTAGTGGCCATGTGTTGTACATGATTTGCATGTTTTAGTTTCACAGCATTTCTCCAATTGAATCTTAGAGTCAGTCTTTGTTTATTACCATGATCGGACATGGTATGGCCTATATGGTCTAGTCAAGTCATATCGGGTTAGGTCGTGACATTACATGCATCTTAAATTAAGTCAATCTAATAGATATATATTTGACCTATTTGACTAAATTATTTAAACCACCAAATGGTTATCTTGATCATGCTCATTTTAATCATGTCTAGGAAGTCCTAAATCTCATGCTTACATGCAATCCTTCTCGAATGATTGGGCCAAATTTAATAATTTAGATATGTACTTATCTAGCATACCATATCTTGCCAAAGATCTTGTATATATTTATTTTTAAATTTAAGTGTCTCAAATATACCTAGACGAATAGATAACCCACATAGTGTTTTAAACAAGTTAGATTATTAAGACACTCTCCTTATTTAAGTGCGCTAAAAAAAATAACCCTAAATTTTAAATGATTAAATTGAAATTCCTACAATCTTAAAATTTTGATTAGAAGCACAAAGACATTGTACTTACTAGCACATCGGAGCTGCCCTCTATTTTTGAGAGCTCTAAAATGAGCGGCGCAATAACACTAAATTTGGGCGCTACGACGCCACTCTCAAATTTTCAAGATATTGAGGGAGTGTTATGGCGTTGAGGATTTGAGCGTTACGGTGCTGAATTGTAAATTTATTTTTTTTATAAAATATATAATTCCATTTATTTAAAACTTTACATGTTTAGTGAAAGAGGAGAGGAGAAGAGGAGAGAAGGGGGAGAGAGGACAAGAGAGGAGAGAGAAAGAGGGATTTGGACCAGTATTTTTTATCGCTCCAATTATGAAAGGTGCTTTAATCATGATAAACCTTAACCCTACTTCTATTTTTGATGATTTTGAGTTTTATCTATTTTATCTCTCCTATATTTGATAAAAAATAATATATTTCATTCTTGTAAATTTTCATAATGTAACTTTTGATATATAATAGATCTCATTATTATGAGCATTTTAATATTATCATATTGAGATTTCTAGATATAGTTTTATATGAAATGAATGAGATAAAAGTGTGTATAAATTTTATCTAAAATGAGTAAAAATTAGCATACTTAAGTTTGGATGTAGAATACATGACATATATAAAATTCCAGTTATATGACATGAGATGCATTTTGGTGTAATTCATGCATACTGAAGAGCACAATAGATATATTTGCATGCTATAATAATTGAATAGAATGTGTATATGATGCTTGCTATTATGATATACATGATATGACATATATGTAAAAGAAAGGGAGGCTGACTAAAAATGATTGATGGATTTATATTGGTTGGAGGGTTATTCCATATAGGGGGTGGCTGATGAGCTTTCTTTTAAATAAAATTTATGGTGTGATCTTAACATACATGAAAAGGGGGGCATAAGAAGATTGATTGATATGACATGCTATACTAATGAGAATGAAGTAATAACTTCTTGCATAAAAGTCACCAGACTTGTGACATGTGATATGAGACTAATTCCTATTTACAAGACTAATGCAATTAATACTAATTCATATTTGGTATGAAGGGCCTGGAGTACTTGATACAAAAAAAAATCACAAGTAGCCAAATGTCTTATCTCACTTATTTTTTATTGTGGATATGCATAAGATATGAGTACATATGATAAATTGCATAAGTGATATGATATAGTATTATAGTATGATATGAACATGATACATGATATGATTGATATATTTATATGATAAGACTTATAAGACTGATACAAAACATGTACATGTACATATTAAACATGCATTGATATAGATTGATATGCATATAAATAGACGGCTAAATCATGATGTTACATGATAGGCATATTGATGCACATAATTTGATTTAGAGACAACAATTATTTATTATAACTGATGGATATTGATTCATATGTGATATATGCATATTGATTCATATGTGATATATGCATAAATTTATATTCTCCCTAATATTATATTGTAAATGACATGGGTGTGAAACTAACAAAATGTACTAGATATAGATTTATATTGGTATGAAAGTATTAATTAAAAATTTTAAAATTTATTGGAAGTCTATTAGTATTAAAAAGTGCCTAATTATAATTGAGATCCCATAATATTCCAAGAAGAAATAAAAAAACTCAACACTATAACCATTAGGTCATAGAGTTGAATTTTTAAAGTTTGGAAAACATGTTGTAAAATTTCCTCATTAGAAAAGTAGCAACAAGAGAATTCTAAATTTTAGCAGAGGTACTTTCCAATCAATTGAGGAAATATGTGATGTTGAGAGGTTTGATTGGATTGGAAAAACTTTTAAAAGTAATAAAAATATATTGATAGTTTAAAATTTTGAAGAAAGTGTTCCATAAGGAGTATACAATTCTTTATTTTTTAATATTCCTCCTACCCTTAATTTATCAATAATGAAAGTGTAAATCATCCTTATTACAAACAAGCTACCTAGTTTTGTCTCTTTGAGCAATCCATGATGTTTGGTATTTAAACAACATAACCAAGGCCCATTAGAAGGTCTATGACAAGCAAATAAGATGACTAAGGATCTAATTATTTATGTGTTGAAAGTTCTATTGTTGCATGTGTAATTTCTCATGCTAGTTTATGTTGCATTTGCTTGTAACACTGTAAAATTTTCATATTATACATCTAAAGGGAACATATGGATCCTTACAAAAATATGAGGAGATCAACCATTATAAGAATCAAAGAACCTTGATCAAATGACAATCACAAAGAAACCATCATAGGTGCATCAAGAGGTGGCCTACAGAGAGAATTTTTTTCTTACATTTAGTTGAAATAATTTGATATAAATGGATGATAAGGGATATTTGTCAGTAGTTCATAAACATAACCCTTCTTTTAGGAGCTACATCATCCCATTATCCATGAAATAATGGCCTATCATGGAAACATCACCCATGAACTCAATACCACTCCAACATCATCCTATTTTTATAATACCAACTCCCTCCCCCACATATCAACCAGTAAGAAAGAGACATATAATATACTTTGAAATAAAATGCATATTTATTGATGATGAGAATGAATTCACTTTGACTCTTATTTGCTTGGTGGCTAAGAACTATTAAATTTCGGTGAAAGTGGTTTAATTTTTTTATTGTCTGTGTTGGGTACTTATAACTACTATGCTATTATTTTCACCATTTTTTCTTCAATTTATTACTATCTGGTCAAGCCCCTTATACTCCACGTAAATAAAGTAATAAAAATAAAAACAATAACTCTCAACCTAGATCATTTCCACAAACTCCAACTTCACATATGTCTACCTATACACCCTCATACCTAACATCTTCTAGCAAACTTTATAACTATTATTCTAAGGTCTTCATCCTAACCCTAAAAATCACCAAAATCTCAATTAAAAATCATCTACATGCCAGCCACACAATCTCCTGTCCTATGACATATCCTAGAGCTCATTGGTTCTAAAGCTACAACTTCACCCTACATCTTCTCATTCCATCAACTTAAACCCTAGACTTATCCTTACCCCTCTCCAACTTCATTAATCTCTTCATCCACATTTTAACCTCTTTGGCCATTCCCTTTAAAGCCTCCACTAGAAGAGAACTAAATTAAGCCAATTAATCATGGATAAAATCAGCAGGAGTTAAGAAAATCATTAATGGAGTTGACATTCAAAACACTAGAGTTTTAAGTTAAGCATCCTGAAGATTATTTATAGACTCTATAATCTCAAAGATAATGAATTATTTTTGGTCTTGAGGGCTCCCTTGAGAATTTTTGTTGTTTAGTAGAAGACACAAATGTAATCTCCTTTAATATAAGTTTTCCATAAGGAGCAAAATAAATACTTAAGGCGTTGTTTGTTTGTCTGAAAAAGAATGCAGTGTAAAATAAATACTTCGGAGTTATTTGGATCAGTGTAAAAGGAATGCAAGATTAATTTTTTTTGCTTGATTTGAAGTAAAATGAATAAAATTTAAATGGTAAAAGGGTAGTGGTCGGTTGTCAATATTGTCGACGGTGTGGTCGGTGGCAATGGTGGCCGATGATGACTGGCCGACGGTGGTGGTAGACGGCGGTCGACTGGTGAGGGGCAGCCAACAGCGAGGTGATCGACATTTGTGGGGGCCTACGACAGCGGTGGGCAGCAGGCAGCCGTCGCCGATGATGGTGGCTTGCGGCGGCGGTGGGTGACGGGCAGTCGTCGGCGGTGGTGGTCGATGATTGGCGGCCGGTAGCGATAGCCAGCGATGACGGTTGGGCGGTGATGGCCAGCGGCGACGGTTAGGCGATGGTGGTCGGTGTCGACGGGCAGTCAAGTGGTGACAATTACGATGAATTTTTGGTATATTTGGAACTCTCCCAAATCAGAGGAATTCTAAATACACAAAAAAATGAATTAGATGATAAATTTAAAATTGCACCAAAATTTTACACAGCATTTATTTTACTTTAAACCAAACATCAATATTTTCAAAACTCTGCATTTAGAATACTTTACACCTTTTTTGCAGGCAACCAAACAACCCCTAAATCTCTATTGCTCAATGGAAAATTTCTAAACATAAATTATTGAACAAACATCAAACACGCAACACCTTCCTAAATGACACATTTACCCTTCTAATTTTTATAATGAATGAAAGTAGAGCTAAAATTCTTGTAATTTCATTCTTTGGCCAATACATTTTATCGAGTATAATAAACCTCTTTAAGTTGACAAAGAAGAGCAATGTCTCCTTATAACAGTTACTTGTCATGTGGGCTACAACTTTTCTCTCCCTCACATCATTTTTTCCAATAAATAATAAGTCTCCTTTGATTTTAGTAAAGAGGAAGCCATCGGTCTATAACATGTTTTGACGTTGATGATCTTAATTTATTAAAGTCTTATTAATCGATGAGAGTCAAATTTATTAAATTAATCTTCATTAAAAGAGTTAAAATTAATCTTAAATTAAGCTAAAGTCTGGTTCTAAAAATATTTCTCTATTAATATTTTTGATGGCAAGCATAGAAGAGCCGACTACTACGGCTGATTGAAAGTTCTATTTTTTTAAAATATCATTGCCGTAGCTCAGACGTCGCTGTTGTAGTGACGGTAACGACTGTTAGGAAAGGATTTCGATTACGTCAGGTCGATCGTTGAGGCGACCAAAGGGTCCTCCAATTGTAAAACTTTTTAACAGCTTTGACGGAGCTCCTTTTATTGTTATTTTCTCAATGTTATTATTATTATTATTATTAAATTTGTCAAACGGTAAGGAAATTTTCTTTATATTCATAATAAATATATAAGTTATTTATTTTATGCAGATATTTATCAAAAGTTTTATTTATGATGATAGAATTATGTCGATTATATTAGTGGATTGCTTTATGAAATTGGTCACAAATGAAATTAGAATTCTTATTGTCATTTGAAGATCGTCTTCTCCACATGCGTGATCTTGGGATGGCTTTCTTAGCGAGGTTCATTACGCATCTCTGGTCCTGATACCTTCCCCGACAAGCTTCATGGCCATTAATCCTCTTCTCCTCGCACGCAATTTGTGCCATCAAAGCCTGCTCCAACAAACTCCCATCATGAATTTTTCTGGCCCTTTATGTGTTTGTTGTCCCGTGTTGCCTTTTGTAGGAAGCTTCATCAATGATTCATCTTCTCTTCATACACTATAGGCATTGTTGAAGTTTGCCCAATAAGAATTTGTTACGAATTTCTCTTTTCCTTCATCGCTTATGTGGATCGGATCTTCATAGTGACCAGCAAAATCTCGATGCAGTTGAATAAATGTTCATAAAAAAGGATCCAATTGAAACTATTTTGAATCAAATTTCTTTGCATTGAAATTCATAAGTAATTAATCGATAATGGTAATTTTATCTGAAATAAAAATTTGATCATATTCATCAAACAATCCAAATTATGATATTTGGTCGATTAAGTATGTTATGAGGTATAAAGGGGCTATTTGAATGCAGGATTTGAAGAAAATTTAATTGGGATTTAACTTAAATCATGCTAAATAGTAAAAATGACAACTTTAAATCCGAATTTTAAATCCCATTTCTTCTCTGATTTGCTATAGGCAGTGTTAGAGAAAAATATTGATGCCCCTCTGTCAACTTTGTTGTCGCTCATATTTATCTTTTTTTAAATCTGAAACTTATCCCACCCACTCGGAAAGGTAGGAGAAGCAAAAAATCTTTTCTTTTCTGGGCTATCAATAAGAAAGAAGGAATAGCCTCCGATATCTCTAAATATGGGGTGCCCTAACTACCCAACAGCTATTCCATACCCATTATCCATTGAGCCTGCTCTGAAGAATCCCCCTTTCGCCGGATTATTACCAATGTAAAGCGAATTTTTCGGGAATTTTAGACCAAGCTTCCGATAAGCTCAGATTTTTGGCTAGTCCGGCTTTATATGCTATAATAATAATAATAAATCATATGGGTAAGAGAACCAATTCATTTGATAATATGGGTAATAGAAAGTAGTTCGACAATATAAGTTTCGTTTGGGACGACTTTTTTACTGCTTCTTAAAACAACTTTTTAGTATAAAAATTTAAACTTTTGTACAAAGAGTTATTTTAAGAAGCAGTTAGAAAGTCGTCTTAAATGAAGCCATAATCAGATCGAAAAATGAAATAATGATGAGTTTTATCCTATAATGATAGATATCAAAATGAAGCTCCTCTATCAAGTCACTAATAATTGATATTTAAGTATTCATTTAGAGATTATATATTAAATAAGAAATTTTATAGTTTATTAATTTAATATTTAATTGATTTATAACTAGTTATTATATCAACATATAATAAATATGATTTAACTAATATGATCAGGCTTGAAAACATTTTTAAATTAGAATTAGTAATACTCTATTATGCATATTAGATAAATAAATTAATTTTAATAGTTAATATAAATCAATAATAAGTAATTTGATATTATTAAAATTTCATTTGAATTAATAGACTTAAATAAAAATAATAATCATTATAATGTTAAATAAATTTTAAAAGGGGGAATTTTAAAAAGTATCTTGATTAGCACTTAAATTAGGAGAAGGATCACCAGACAAAAAAAAAAGGTCATACACGCAATAAGGGGTGTAAGTGAGCCGAGCCGGCTCGAGCTCGACTCATTTATGGGCTCGTGAGCCGAGCTTATCGAGCTCACGAGTCGAGCTCGAGCTCGAGTTCGAGCTCGTTTAGTAAACGAGCTCGAGTTCGAGCTTGAGCCGGCTCGGCTCGTGAGCTCGCGAGCCGGCTCGAATAAATATTAATATTTTTAAAATAATTTTATTTTATTTATTTAATTTAAAATATTAAAAAAATTAATAAAACCCTACTAAGTTTTATTTAAATGTTAAACATTTCATATATTTTTTTTAAATTTTAATTAAGTTTTAAAAATCTCTCTTAAGTTTTAAAAATCCCGCCTAATTTTTAAAAATCCCGCCTAAATTTAAAAATTCCCGCTCATGGCTCACGAGCCGGCTCGCGAGCCGGCTCGAGCTCGTTTACAGTGAGACGAGCTCGAGCTCGAGTTCGAGCTCACTTTCTAACTAACGAGCCGAGCTCGATAAGGGCCTAAACTCGACTCGACTCGACTCGTTTGCACCCCTGTCGCAATTCAAACTTGTGTTTTAAGATAAAGTGGAAAAAAGGGGCAAATTTTTAAAAATATCATCATTGCTGCTTAAATTAGGAGAAAGATCGTTTAAAAAATAAAATTTTAAAATGATCACACATGCAATTAGAAATTGCATTTTTATATAAAACGCAATTATGAATTGCTTTTTTTGTTAAAACGTATTTAATTATTTACAATAGGAAAATCGTGAATTATCGGCGGAAGGATTTCAAAAATTTTAGGCGAATTTCCGGCAGAAATATTTTCGAAGGTAAATCGAGCGTCGGAAAATTATTCCGTAAAAAAAAAAAGGCCGAAAAATTATTTTTCAGCCAGAAAAATTTCCGGCGGCTGTTCGGCGAAAAAACTCCACCGGAATAACTAAAAAACAATTTTAAAAAATAAACCTGAATGCTATCATCACGCTTGCCCGCAAGCCCGCAAATTGGCTCATGTTCCCAACTGCCTCTCGCGCTGGCCCGCCAGTGGGCCTGCTAGTGTAGCCCGCCCTAGCCCTGGCCCCGTCAGGGCGCTCGCCCGCGCTGCCGGTGGGATTCAAAAATGAAATTTTCAAACACTCAACCACTTTGCTGTAGAAGAAAACCTAATGTATAACTTACTCTTTTATATTTAAATAACATCATACGGAATTTAAAATTTAAAATTAATTAAAATAAAATATTAAAATTAATAAATAATTAAAATAAATTATTCAATTAATAATTAAGTAAAATAAGTTTTTAAATTTATAATAAATTAATTATTAATTTAATAACTTCTTATATTATTTAAAAATACATTAAATAAAAATATTCAAGTTAGTAATTAATTAAATTTTATTATTTTATTAATAATTAAAATAATTTATTATATTAACAATTAATTATTATAATTTATCAAATTAATAATTAATTAAAATAATTTATTAAATTTATAATTAATTAAAATAAGTTGTAAAATTATTAATTACTAATATATGTTTTTTCAGAAATTTCTAAATCCACCGGAAAAAATCCGTCGGAAAACCTGCCAAAAAATTAGTCGTAAATATTTCGTCGTTGTCCATCAGAAATCCGCCAAAAAATCCGACAGAAAATATTCCGCCGGAAAGCCGCCAGAAAATCTCTCGGTAATGGACAATTTTCCTGTATTGATTGTGTTTTTCATTAAAACAAATTTCAAAATTATGTTTTATATGTAAATGATTTTTTTGTTTGTTTATTACTGAATAAAAAGAGAGAGACTGGAAGAGAAATAAGAGAGAGAGAGATAAAAGGTGGTAGAGGGAGTAGGGAAAGAGAGAAGGGGGAGAGAGAGAGAGACGGTAGAGAGAGAAAAATGGAGAGAGTAATTCAATCATCTAACTTTAAATCCTATAAAATTATTTTTTTATATTTAATCTAATTTTAATTAATTTAATTTTTTAAGTATGAGTATATCTTAATAACTTTAAAATTTGAATAATATCAAATTACTTTAAGCATGTTTTAAAAGAATGAAATATTTTTCAAATAAAAGAAAGAAAGACAAAACATTTCAAATTTTAAAAGAAGAAGAAGATAAATGAAATTCAAGTGAAAATATTTTAAAAGTTTTGATATAAAAAATTTAAATTTTATATATATTAAAACTTATATTATACTTCTTTTGAAACAAAAATAATATTTATTTAAATAAACAAATTATGTAATATAATAATAAGAGTTAAAATTAATATAGTTTTGAAATTTAAAAATTTTTATATAGTAATTTATTAAATATTATTGTGGACTGAAACATTTATGGCGGTAGAAATATAAAGAGCTTGATGTCTTAGCTTTCAATAAATATCTAATACACATAAAGATAAATAAAGAGGGGGTGCGTGAGTTATAAGAGACACCAAACATGTTTTATTTGGACATCATTTGGCCATCCAATTTATGCTTTAAATCTTCAAATGTACTTCGGGCTCTCGATTTGGACCCATTTGAGCTCGGATTGGACCGATTTTGGTGTCATTAGGTTCGTTTCTTCAAGACGTTCAGTTTGATTGTAAGTTTCCTGAAATTGGTGTTCGATTGTTCCCGAGTTTAATTTTAAAAATTTTTAACTTGAATATGCCTCGAGATTCGTCTTGGATCAAGACGATTTTTGGTGACGTATCAAATATAATAATGTTGAAATTTAAATTTAAAAAGAAGTTATCATATTTTTTAGTAAGTTTGAAAAAAGTTCTCAAAATTAAGTAAGTTTGAAAAAAAATTCGTTTTGAGGAAAATACGGAACAAAAAAAATGTCACCGAAAAAAAGGTTAAAAAAAAGTTTGCAAATAAAAAAAATTACTATGCTACACTCCGTTACCTGTAATTAAAAAAACGTAAAATTTAGCCTAATAAGCAAAATTAAAAAGAAAAATCTTTTACATCTGATCATTTAAAACAGTAAATAAACCAAAAAAAATCACATAAAATGGAATATAGAATTGCGTTTAAATGGAAAACTCAAAAATAAACTGCGTTTTCGGCTGAACACTTTTGCGTTTTGCCTAAAAACACTATTTTGAATTGCGTGTCTAATCTTAATTAAATTTTATTTATTTGATAATCATTCTACTAATTTAAATATTTAATCGCTAATAAAGATCTTTTTAAAATTTAACTGCCTCAACATTTACAAAATTCGAATTTACAGCTAAATCTCTATCTGGGTTAAATCCTACGAAGCCAAACGGCCCGAAAGTCGAACTTCCCATTCCAAATTGGTAGCCAAACAACCCTAGAATCTTCCCTTCTCCATTCCGGCCATCTTGTTACCGCTCTCAGTGTCTTTAGCCCTTGTCAGTTAGCCGCTGCGTCTCATTGTTATGGCTCTTCTTCACCCACCGACTTATGGACTTACATCAAATCTGGTAAATCGATTTTTCACTTAACATGCTTTATGGATTTCATACTCATTTTCTCTCTTATCGCAGCACCATAGCTAGCATTTGAAGTTTGCGCATGGTTCATTGTATAGAAGAATGCTACTCTGCTAGTCGCTTTAGGGGCATAAATTATTTTTTTCCTTCTTCGTTTTTTTTTTTTTTTCATTTTCAGGATTGAGGCAATAAGTGAATGCATTGGTGACTTCACGCATGGAGAAGCAACATTAAGGTGCTGCTTATCTATTGCTTCTGAATGTATATTATTTTGTTAGAATGATGTTTTTGAACATTTTTTTTTTCTAGTGGTTGTAATTTCTCTTGGGTTAATCTTTCTCTTTGGGCTCATTTGGTTGTTTGTGATAGAAAGCATGTTTTTGAAAATTATGATTCCGTTTTCACTCTTTTTGAGTATGGGATTAAAATCACCATGGTTGAGAGATTTTAATGGTGTCCATAGAAATGAAAATCATTATAAGTTTCGAATTATGGGATCTTACAAATTCATCGTTTTGAAAACTGTGTTCTCTAACTTAAAGCAAACAAATGGGGCCTGATTGTAGTTGAAAATTCAAAACTTGCTTGGAAGAAGTAAAGACATTTAATAGATTTATTTATGGCATTCCAGGCAGCTTGATGGATGGCTAAAGAAAGTTCATCATATGAACATAGAAAATGAAAATAAGTGTTACTTGGTTTCCTTGTATCTTATGTTGCAAACAAGTGTTGGTACTATGCATAGTTATTGAAGGATCAGTAGCCCTTTCAAAGTTCACTGGAGAAATGCAGAGTATTTTTATTATTATTGAAAGTTTTGGAATTGTTTTTCTACTCAAATATTTTATAAAAAGTATCAAAGTGGTGCTTATGCTAAGTTCATTTCGTTTGTGTGCATATTTTTTCTGATATGCTTGTAATTTGGTTACTTTGATGCTCCACTCCTTTCATCTTTTTTTTTTTTCCAACAAGAGTAGTTCTACTATAAATTTTAATCAAAATACTTCTAATTACTTCAAATTGAGTGAAACTTACCTAATAATGTTATCTGTTGTGTGTATTGTTATTCATAATTTTCATTTATTGCATAAACAAAGGATGGATCTCTCTTTTCATTCTTGATAACATGACATTCGACGGCACAAAATTTTGAAAACATGATATTCTTAGCTCAATGCTTTTGTTTCATGTGAATAGTTTGAAGCTTCAAAAAAGTAAGGAATGCAAGGATGAATTATAAAAGAAACCTTTGACCATGCATGTATATAGAATTTGATGTTTCAGTTTCACTCATAACTTTTCTCATGAAATAAGTTTTTATTTAATTGTTTACCTATAGAAGCCTTCAAGTGTACTACTTACCTATTATACTTGTTGTTTTTACTAAAGTTCATTGTTTTAAGAGAATATCTCTTCATGTTTGTGAAGTATATCTCTACATTGTGTATGAATGAGTCGATTTTTATTTTAATTTTAATTTTAGATATTTTGCGGACTAGTCCAGTTGAAGTGAAAGGAGTGAAAGGAGCCCTAGCAGGCCGGTGAGTTTTCTATTAACAGTTATGGTTACCCTCACCCTTAAAATTTTGAAAGAGCTCAAATTAGAGTGAATTTTAGGTTTAATTTGATTTAGGCTGGAGCTTTTAAGATTTTCATGCATTGGCAGAATGATAGGGAATTTTTTACTCATGTCCAATAATTAGGACTTTTAGGCATGATGTGGTGTAATTTTTGTGATCTAAAACCATCAATGTGATGGGGTAAGGCATGAACTCTACCTGTATTTTGAAGATGTGAAGCATAAAAGTTAAACCTCCGGCTTTCAAGTTTCAAGAGATGCACAATCCCAACCAAAAAAATTGACATTATCTATTTACGCTTCAAGAATGTTCACCTCACCCAAAAATTCTTAAAGCAATTGATACGCCATTTTCTGCTCTTGTAATTTCCAATCCGCTGTAAAAACACCTTCCAGCTACAAATAATCGAAATTAGACCATTCATCCTCAACTTCATACCATACTACAGTATATGAATTCCTTGCAAATCCCATGAGCTTTTCAACCACTCCATTTATATCCTCTTCTATGTGAAACAATGATGGCTCTGTTGAAACTATTTGCTGCAGCAGATTGTTGAAGTCGCTTGAAGCAATAACCTGTGAAGCAAATCAAAGCAGAGAAAACAGGGAAGGGATAGAGAAGAAGAGATGAGCTTTACTATTCATCATTCTGCAATGCATAGAACTGTTACAGCCCGAAAGTATATAGATGAGTTAGTTAGAAACCAACGTTGCTGATGCAATAGCAGAAATCAAATGGTTAACATGAAAGAGGGTACAGGAATAATGCAGGGATAATGGAGCATCAAACCAAATAATTGAGCCGACTTATGTATAGACTAATTGACTTATCAGATCTCCTTATCAGCCCCCCTCAAGGTAACAATAACAGGTTGGATTGTTAGCTTGTCACGAAGTTGAGTGTAACGAGTAGCAGTGAGAGCTTTAGTGAAAAGATCAGCCGGTTGATCTTGAGAGCAAATATGATGCACAGTGATATGTTGTGACGAATGTAGTCCCGGATGAAGTGAAAGTCAATTTCTATGTGTTTGGTTCTTGCATGAAAGATTGGGTTATTGGCCAAGGCAAGAGCAGAAACATTGTCACAATAAAGTTTAGTTGGTTCAAGTGAAGGCATTGTTTAAAATTGCGCAATATGAGGCTCGCCTTGAGGCCCGCCTCAACGCAATTCCAGTAAAAAATGCCTCAAGGCTTACGCCTCAAGCTTTTTTTATGAGGCTTACGCCTCATCTTGGAAGATGCCCGCCTTGAGTTGCGCCTCGCCTCGCTGGCATGAGGCGTACGTCTCACTCTATTTATGTATTTTTTATTTAAAACTTACCTAAATCCTATAGAAAAGCCCCAAAAAAATCATGCCTTCTTGCACCCCTTAGCCACAACAACTTCCTCTCAATTGCCTCGACCTCTAGCCCACTGCCTTGACCGTAGCCACCACCGTCGTAGCCGCCACAGAGGATCACTAGAAAGCCGCACGTTATCACCATTTCTTCTTAAAATTTTGGAGTATTATCTTTATGTTGATGACAAACATTTATAAAAGATAAAGATGACTGAAATAAATGAAGAAGTAGATTGAGAGGTATTGGGCCCTATAGAATGAGGTAGGAAAGAGACCAATTTGTTATGACAGAGACTCAAATAAAAATCCTCATAGTAATGATAGTACAAATGATTTCTGAGTTGTTGCCAATTATTTCAACTTTCTTTAGGAATTAAAGGTAGATGGGTAGGCAACTGAGAAAGAAAAAAATTATAGTTGAACTTAATGTTATATGATACTTTTATGCAATTCATATATTTTATGTTGTTTTGTTCCTGTAATATTTGGATTTCAATTCTATTTCACATAATTTATCACTTGACACTTTACATCTTATACAAATATTTATTTCATATGTATGTAAATTTGTTACTTCATAGTTCAATAAAAAGTTAATATGTCATCTTTTAACATATTATTTTGATATTATATAAAAAGTTATTTTTAACTTTTATTTAGACTTTACGCAATTTTTAGATTTTGAGGCTTACGCCTCAAAACGCCTTGAGGCTTACGCCTCGCCTCAATAACGAAAAACGCCTCAATACCCAATTGCGCAATTTTAAACCTTGAGTGAAGGAAGCTGAAATTCAGCCAATAGCCATCTTAGCCAAAATAATGTCACAGGCAGCAGTGGATAACGCTCTATACTCAGCTTCTGTTGAGGATGGAGCAACTGAAGTTTGCTTTTTGACCGTTCAAGAGATGAGGGTGGTTCCAAGAAAAGCATAGTATCCAGTGATAGATCGACGGTCACTGTGATCTGTTGCCCAATTCGAATCAGCAAATCCTGTCAAAACCATATTGGATGGAGTAATGGGCAAGCTGAGAGACAGTGGGCCTTTAACATATCACAAAAGGCGTTTAAGAAGCTGAAAATGAGAATGCAATGGACGGTGCATGTGTTGACAGAGAAAGTTCACTGCATATAGAAGATCAGGTCTAGTAATCGTTAAATACTGTAGAGAACCGACGAGTTGATGATAGAGTTCGGGACAAGCATATGGAGGTTCATTCTGATTTATTGCTGAAAATTTCAACAATGTAGAGTAAAAAAGTTCAACATCTTATCATGGCATAGAGATCCATCATGCCATTGATGATGGTTGCGTGCAGGAATATTTGCAACTGTAGAGTAAAAAAGTTCAACATCTTATCATGGCATAGAGATCCATCACACACACAATTGAGAGAAAAAGGTGTAGAGACACTTTGTTTTTATGTGAAAAAATCAAAGAAAGAGGAAAATCATGTGGCCTAGCCCATTTAAAATAATTTCATTAATGTTTGTCATTAGTTACAAATAATGTTCTTCTTATGATTGGGGAATGTTTTGATAAAATGTAGTGGACATAAAATATATGAAATATTTAGGTGGTGAAGTTGGAAGAGTCTTGTGGCATGAAAGTTGTTTTCAAGAGACCATCTCCTATTTTTTTTTGTCATTTACCCTTGAAGTGAGGAGATTAGAGATCAAGAAGTGCATCATAAATCTTGATATTGATGTTGGGAGATAGAGTTGATGTCAAGGGCGTGCTTTTGTTGACATTTTTGGCAACAATAAGTGACAAAGACAGCACATATTGATGTAAATAGGCGACACTGGTCAAAGGATTATAATCAGACAACGATGGTGGTTAGAGGATCATAGTCGGGTAATGATAGTTGAAGTAACGTAGCTATGCGACGGTGATCAAAGGATCCGAGTTGGAACATGGTGGTTGGAGGATAGTAGTCAAGTAGTGTTGGTCAGAGGGCTGTAGTTGGGCAATAATGATTAGTGGACCGTAGTTACGCAATAGTATTTGGATAATCATAATAGAGGGATAATGGTCAGTGGATCGTAATTACGTAATGGTGGTCGGAGAAATGTAGTTTAGCAATGGTGGTCAAAGGACCATAGTGGGAAATAGTGATCAAATGATCGCTGTAAGGCGTCGATGGTCGGGAGATTGTAATTAGGTAATAGTGGTCGAAGTATTATAATACTCAGAGGTCTCAATCGTCAGGAGATTGTAGTTAGATGATGTTGGTTAAGTGATGATAGTTGGAGGATGGTAGTCAGATGATGCTGGTAAGACTCATGTAGTCAAACGATGGTGGTTGTCGATGGTGGCTCAACGACAATCTCGAGTAGTGGTTTAATGGCAGCAGTTTGGTTGTTGTGTGATAATGGCGGTCAGGTGATGGTTCGATGGTGGCAATGCTATGGTGGAGCTTTGAGATTTTTCAAGTCTCTGAGCTCTCTTGAGTCTCTAGCCAATATCTAAGCTCCTCTTTATGTAGAGAGTGAATGCTTTTTGTATAGATTTGAGAGGTGACATGCCTTATAAATATAGCCGAAACTTAAAATACATGAAAAATTATTGAATCCCTTAATTATAGGCTTACATGAAAATTTCTTTTCCTTTTTTAATTTTATTTTATTTAAAAAAAAATCAGTTCTTACTCCAAAAAAATTTAAAACGATAATTTTTTTTTGTTTTTTTAATTCTCTCTTTTTTGGATATATAAATCTCTCTTGGGGTTAGAGATGAGGCACAATTTCCTTAATAGGTTCTTATTTTTCTCCATAAAAGGCATAAAAATTGTCTGGTGAGAGATTAAAAATCGTTGGAGACGATTAAGGCTCACAGTTCCTTTGCTGATGATTTAGTCTTCCCTTGAAAAACGTGTTGGTCATCATTGCCAGATGGATCAAGTTCGAAGGACCATGGTTCTTTCAATAGGATTTGATTTTTTTTCATAAAAAATGAAAAACTATTAGGCGGGAATTTAAAAACCATTGGAGAATATCAATATTAGCAGTTCCTTCAACGAGGCTGCAGTCTCCCTTGAAAGAGGCGTTGATATGATGCAAACAATCAATGCCTCTTTCAAGCCTTGCTAGCCTATAAAATTGGTCCATCAAATCTTCTTTGAGGAGAGTAGGACTTTCAGTACTTATGATGCGATTTTGTTCTTCATTTGAAATAGGCATTGAATATCCACATTGGACAAACCAAATTTGCGGGCAATCAAAACTTGAAATCCCTATGGCAAGGCTCTTGCCTTCCCTTTAAGGAGGCGTTGACAATCATTGTTATATGAATTGAGTTTGAAGGGCCCTATTTGATGGGCCAATTTTATATGCTAGCAAGGCTTCCAATCCCTATGATAAGGCTCTTGTCTTCCCTTGAAAGAAGCATTGATTGTCCTCATTGGGTAGACTAATTTTGATGGCAAATAATGTCTGCTTTTGGACTTGTTAGAAGTTATACCTCAATATGCATGCATGGACATTGGCTTTAATGCCAATTGAATCATTTGAGATGTGTCATTGTTGAGGTAGAAGTTACTTTTTTAAAAGTTTTAATAAATTTTAAAGGAGAAGAGATTGCTCGTTGGGAGCGAAGACATAGGTTTGAAGACTGTAAAATTCTTCAAAAAATCTTTGATGATGTTTATGAAGAATGTGATGATATCGTGCAAATTCAATAGTTCTATATGTGGATTTAAAATAAGCCTTCTTATTTGTACAACCTGCATATGCATATTTCTTTATGTATGAATGCATGAGCTTAACTGATGTTTTACAATCAAGTTGTTAAAAGTAATGTTGATCATTGATGAACTCTTAATCTTTAGCTAAGAGTAATTCATGTTTATGGCAACTTGTGTCACACAGGAGACAAGATCTTTCGGCTTTGGATGTCTTTTTCATTGAGTATGATTGACATTTTGACATAATAATGACATGCTTTACTAATGATGTAATTTTAATAAAACCTTTTATCTTTGTTAAGAAGTATTATGAATAATTCCTTTTATAAATTTTGTGGTGGAAGATGTTGAAAGATATCCGCTAAGAATATTTGACATGTCCGAGGTTATTTGTTAGATTGTTATTTGATGATTTTAGCATACATGGATGTGGTTGAGAGAAATCCTCTAAGGTTGTCTGACTTATCTGAGATTGTTTGTTAAATCATCGCTCAATGATGTTAACATGTATGAAGTGGTTGAGAGAAATCCATCAAGAATGCTTGACACATCTAAAATTATTTGTTTGTTTGATGACATTAACTTGTGTATAAAAACTCGAATCGAATCTCTTTAGGATCGATTTTACCTTGATTAGAAGAGGAAAAATGCCATATGTATCCCAAATCAAAGTTAAATTTGATTTGCTTTAAAATTTTATTGCCTTTTTGTGGTCATAATTGTAACCTTGACATGCAGAGTTTGAGATTCACTTCGAACTTTTTTTTTTTGAAAAAATTTCTCATATTTGCAGTAAGATTTATGAAAGATAGCTATCGACAAGGTTGCCTTGAATGCTCAGAAATATATTGGATGAAATAACTAGCTTGACGACAACTATGGTTGAGATATTAGCTTGAATTCCCTCCAAAGTTGCAGCCAAGGTTGCCCCTCAGTATGATCTGCTTCTCATGAATTGATGCAATAATGGATGATAGAAAGGCGGAATTTTCTGACTAGAACAATGTCTTATATATTAATATGAATATCTCTCCAAGGTTGTAGCCAAGGTTGCCCCTTAGTCCTAATTTGTTTCTCATGAAATTGATGCAACTATGGGTGATATAAATGACGAGTTTTCTAACTACAATGATGCGTAGGATGTTGTCTGTTGATACTGTGATTGAAGTTACAACCCTCTCCTCTAAACACACACGCATACCTAGAAAATCTTGATTTGCTTCTTTGAAAATTTATAAAATGGCATATGATAAAAGGGTTGCCTTGTTACAATTGTTCCTGGGATGTTGCTGTAAATGACATTTCAAGGTCGTAGCAAGGGTTCTTCCTCAGTCAATAATTATTTCTCATAAACAACAGCAAACTATTGTATGCCAGAATAGTCAAAACTATAGAGTGAGAGAATTTAACATCTTAGCATTGTACAAAGATTCAACAAACATATACATTAGAGAAGAGTTGTAAGTGATACTAGAGTTCATTGTGTGGAAAAGCCAAAAAAGGAAAAAAATTACGGGGCTTGGCCCAATTGAAATGATTTCACTAATGCTTATCATTAGTTACAAATATATCCCTTTCCTATGCTTGGAAAGGTGTTAATAAAATATAGTGGGCATACAATCTATATAATGTATTTAGTAGTGAAAGTTGAAAGAAGTTTGCGATATGGGGGCATTTTTGGAGAGATCATTTACTGTTTGTTTTGGGCAGTCTTCCTGTAGGAGGGGAAATTTATCACAAATTTTAGTGTTGATGCTGGTAGTCAGAGTTAGTGTTGATGGTGTGTATTAGTTTTATGGGTGATGACATGCATTAACATTGTTAGCAATCACATGTGATGAAGTGGACGTCAGTGTAGACAAGTGAAAATGGTCAAAATATTATAGTTAGATGATGATCATTAGAGGGTTGTAATCGAGCGATGTTGGTTGGAGGATCATAGTTAGGTAACTGAAGTTGGAGGATTATAGTCACACATTGGTGGTCAAAGGTCCGTCATTGGTGATCGTGGTTAGAAGATCGTAGTTAGGTGTGGTGGTTGGAGGACTGTAGTCGAGCAACAGTGGTTGCAGACAGTAGTCAGGCGAAGAGGATTGGAGGATTGTAGTCTGGTGAAGGCGGTCAGAGGATTTTAGTTAGGCAATGATGGTCGGGGAACCGTAGTCGAACCACGGTGGTTAGAGGATTGTAATCGGGCCACGGTCGTCAGAGAAACATGGTTGGGCGACAGTTGCCAGAGGAACATGGTTGTGTGATGGTAGTTAGAAGATTGTAGTCACTGTGGTTAGAGGGCCATAATCAGGCGATTGTGATCGGAGGATCATAGTCGGGTGATGGTGGTCAAGAGACTATAGTCAGGAGATGGTGGTTGGAGGACCAAAGTCAGGTGACGTTGGTCGAAGGATTGTAATCGGGCGATGAGGGTCGGTTAATCGTAGTCGGGCTATGGTCGGTGGATGATTGTAGATGGACGACGGTGGTCGGAGTACCATAGTCAGGCAAGTGTGTTCAAAGGATTGTAATTGAGTGAGAGTGTTCGAAGGACTATAGTAGGGTGATGGAGGTAGTACTGTAGTCGACCAACGTTAATTTGATGGACTGTAGTTGGACAATGGTGGTTGGTAGATTGGAGGATCATAGTTAAACAACAGTGGTCAAGTGATCATAGTTGGGCGATGGTTGTTGGAGGATTGTAGTCGGATGATAATGGTTGGAAAATATTAGTCGGACGATGGTGGTTGGAGGCTCATAGTCGTGCGATGGTGGTCTAGTGGTGGAGTTCTGATGGAAACTATTGAGTGGGAATCTGATGGTGGTAGTTGGGTAGCTGTCTAGTGGGTACGGTTGGATGGTGGTCTGACTGTGGCAATGCTCTGGTGGAGCTCTGAGATACTTCAAACATTTGAGCTCTTATGAGTCTCAAGCTAGTTCAAGCTCCCTTCATGTAAAATGTAGGGGCTTATTTGTAGATTTTTTTAGAGTGTAATGCCTTGCAAAATTAATCAAATTTTAGAACACTCCATCGAATGACTTGTATCAAATCTCTCAATTATATGTCATTCTTTCTGTATTTACGTGTCTTAATGATGTTAGAATTAAAAATTTGGGATTCTTGAATTTCTCTTGTTGAGATACTTGGTTTGATTATAAGCATACAAGATTTGGAGATCGTTTATTCTTATAGTTAGTATCTTGAAGTTTCCCATCATGTTTCAAGAGATTGATCTAGGTTTGTCTCGACATTTGTGTTCATTATAATCTTGTTGAAATTGAAGTTCAGATGCTTTAAATTTAATTCTAGAAATTTTAAACTCAAATATGCATTGAGAATGATTGATTATGGAGAAATTTTAAACTTAATCTTGTCTTATTAAGCTGATTTTTTTTATGATGTATCAGTGACATTGAGATAAGGTGATGCCATCGTTGGATCGGGTTATTTCAAGCCCAAGGAAATATTCTGGATTCCTCAAACATTTTAGATTGAATTGATTATGGAGAAAGGTCTTGACCTCATTAATGGATTGATTTGAATGTCTTTACAGGAATAATGTCGTCGACGTAGACAAGCAAGTTAATTAAATTTGAGCCTTTTCATTTGGTGAAAAGGACTACATGGATCTGAATTAAATAGAGATTGGAGAATTTCAAGTACCGTTGTCACAAAACTTGTTTGAGTTCATAAATGAATTCGTGGAGCTTACAAATGAGTTTCTCATTTTGATGAGTTTTCTCCAATGGTGTCATTGAGGTAATTCCATATAAACATTCTAGCATAGGTCTCCTGTGCAACTTTTATATCAAGTTGAATGAGGTTGCTGGTGCTAAAAGCATCTTAACGGTAATCATTTTGGCAATCGGAGTGGAAGTCTCAAGGAAATCTACTTCTTGTTGAGTGTATCTTTTGTAGGGGTACAACCAAGTCAAGTCGACTCGCGAGTTGGCTCGGACTCGACTCGTTAATGAGCTCACGAGTCGAGCTCAAGCAGGATTTCGAGCTCGTTGGGCTTATCAAGCTCGAGTTTGAACAGCCATCCGCTCGACTTGATTACTCGTCGAGTGGCTTGCGGAAAGCGGAATGGAGGGGGCGAATCAAAGCTCGCGCCACGCACGAACCACATTCGCAAATCGGAACGGAAGAGGAGGGCACGTGCAAGCCGCGTTTGTGGCAGAAGAGATTCGCTCGACGAGCCGAATTTCTATGACGAGACTTTTTAGCTCGACTTGAGTCGAGCTCGAGATTTGGCTCGCAAGTCAAGCTTGAGTCATTTACACCCCTAATCTCTTGCAACAAGCTGAGTTTTATGCTTATTAACAAATCATTAGAATTGTGTACAATTTCATTTGCATCAAATAGGATACTTTTTTTTGGTGGTAAGATGGCAATCGACCAGGTATAGTTGTTCTCCAAGGCTTTTAATTATTCGTTCATTACTCTTATCCCAATAAAGTATTCCAATGGCCTAATGATAAAAATAGGAAGTTATGTCAAGAATAAAGCTCATATACGAAGGGGATTGAGAATCAAAAGATATACATTTTGACAAAGGGTATGTGCTATTTGAGACAAGTATATTAGTGTTGTGTGTTAGAATATTCGCCGCAAAGTTAGAAGTTTGTTGTCTTAATATTATATGAAGATCTAGCATACACACCTAAAAGAGTTGTAAGAGACACTTGAGTTTTTATTTAGAAAGCCCAAAAAGAAAAAAAAATCATAAGGTCTGGCCTAGCTAGAATGGTTTCATTAGTGTTTGTCATTGGTTATTAATGATGGCCTTTCCCTTGATTGAAAATTGTGTTGAAATAATATAATAAACATAAGTTGCACGGAAAAAGTTCCATGGTGGAAGTTGGAAAAACAGTGATGAGCTATTTTAAAGAGATTTTTTGTTATATATTTGATATTACTCCTTTGAGGAGGGGAGATTAGAAACCAAGATAATTCAGCATTATAACTAATGCTGACATTGAGAGTCAAAGAGAATGTCAACGGCATGCATTGATATTAAAAGTGATGGTGTGCGTTAGCATTATAATGATAGGTTACGAAGTTAGTGGGCATTGGTATAGCCATACACAATGCTTAGATGACTGTCTGTCTAGGGGCTATAACTGGGCGATGGTAGTCTGAGGTTTATAGTTGGGCGATGGTGGTTGGAGGATCATAGTTGAGTGATTGTGTTTAAAGGATCGTATTCAGGTGGTGACAGTTAGATGACCGTATTTAGGTGACAAGGTCGGAGGACTATAGCTAGGAGACTGAAGGTCTGAGGATAATGGTCAAGCTACAGAGGTCTGTGTATTATAGCTAGACGATGGAGGTGGAAGGATCTTGGTTGGACAATGGTGGTCGAAGGATCTTAATCGAGTGATAGAGGTCAGAAGATCGTGGTGAGCGATTAGAGTTAGAGTATAATTGTTGGGCAATGGTGGTTGGAGTATGGTCGTTGAGCGATGGCGGTCAAAGGATCGTAGTCAGGTGATAGAGTTCAGATGGCTCCCATTGAGTGACAGAGATTAGAGATTGTAGTTGGGCAATGGCTGTCGAAAGGGCCATAATCTATTGACTGTGGTTGGAGGATCATAAATTAAATCTTATTGAAGTTCTAATTAGTCTAAAGATATCATCATAGTTCTTAGATAATTTTATTAATCTATATTATCATGATATGCATATAGTTAGTTAAAAGTTTTTTATTTTAATATCAATTAAAATGTAATCCATAAATTTTTAATGATAATTTAATATGATTAATCTATTAATCAATAAAATATATCATATCAAACTACCATAATTAAATGCTTCTAAATTTTTATATTTACAGCAAAAACTCTAATTTATCTCAAAATAGTCTAGATAAAAAACTTACCCCCCATTGATGAATATAATATTAATTCTAATCATGGTTATCATAAGTAAAAAATAACAAATTTTTAATAAATTAATTTAATACTCATTAAATCCATAATTAATTAATTACTCCACATAAATAATAAATCACCAATTAGGTTTTTTAATTATGCTTCTTGGTTTAACTATCATAATTAAATGCTAATAAAATTTTTATTATCTATAATGAAAAAAAAATTATAATGAAAGCTTCAATAACACGTAATTATCTGTAAAAAAAGTAATAATAATCTTAATTTAAATTATTGTTATCTTAACATTAGCTTAAGCATTTTTTATAAAATAAATAATGATCTTTGCATTACGTAGCATGTATTTTATTTTATTTTCTGATTTTTGGTGATGTAATGAATTTTCATAATGTCTCGATGACAATAAATCTTAGAAAAAATTCAAGAAAAAAAGCATTCTTTCTTTTTCAATGCCAACGAGGTGGCTTGTCATTGTTAACACGGCGTCGCCACCTGCATTATTGAAGCTCTTTAAAAAATAATAAAAATTTTCCATGTGATAGAGTCATTCCCTCCATGGTAGGCCGGGTATAAATTAAATTCGAGGAAATTTAACTTTATGCCACATAAATTTTTTTTTTTTGGGGCAGTTAGGGGATTCGAGCGAGGGTGAGATGGGAGGAACGTGTTCCGTCGACCACTCGGCCGCAAATCCAATCTCGCCACATAATATTTGAAATTGGCTAATCTTTTCTGATCAAAATTTGCCTTCTCTTCTCATATAAGATCAATCAGTTCAAATGAGAATGATGTAAGATCAATCAGTTCATCATCTTCTTTTGGAGTATGTGATGATGTGGATATAGATGATGCTTTGGCCATATCACATATAAAAGTAGATTATATTGTGGTCATTCATGCTTCAAGTGATAGTGGCTCCACAATGGGAAGCTGAAATTTACTTGGACGTTTGGGCTCCAACAAGAATTCAAATGGAAAACGAAAAGTGGATATTCTTCTCAACCTTGGAATCACTAGGCAGATTTGGCAAACAACCCGTTTAGATCTAAAAAAGTTTAGAAATCAATTTTGGTGGAGCCTTCGGCTCCATTACGATCCCTTCTTCATCTCATCTCTCTAGAATCCGCCTTAAGCTTTAGGGCTTCTTCATCCGAATGTCATTCACCCATTTGTAGCTCCGGCGAGTGTCCACTAGAATGATAGATAAAAATGCATTTTTGCATTTTATCTTGGGAGTTAACAATACGATGTCAATATTGGTGTTGTACTATTCAGAAACTCATTTTTTATGTTATAAATGAATATAAAAATAGATATGAGAAAGAATATACACAAAATATATTTCGTTTGGAGATGAATTACTATTTGATATGATTGTTATTATATTTTGAAGTGAAAAATAGATTTTTCGGTCGGAGATGCTCTTATGATGCTTAAAATTAGGCTCTCCAAAAGCCTGCTTTTTCTAACATAAAGATTTCAATATGTATAGACAAGCCAAGCATATTTAAACCTAGGGTCCTTCATTACTAAATTATCTCTCATAAAAAATAATGAAAAAAAAGGTTTATATGTTATCTTTATATATAAAAAATACTCACTTCCTCTAACTATGCCAGTGTTTCTTGTTGAAATAAAAATATGGGAGATTCAAGATGAAATAAATAGAGTTGTCATATTATCTTGGTGAAACTAATGAGTATGTGGTTAAAGAAAAGCAGAAGGCTTTTAAAGGTGGAGAACAATTCAGTGCAATGTCGTTGCTATCAATGTGGAGTGAGGCCATAATCCAAATTACGTGTAAAGTTAATTACCCATCGCCTTCATAATAAATTTTATTTTACTCTTCTTGTCATTGTAAGAAGATTATAGTTGCTTACATTTAATGCAATTACTAAAGTAATTTTACTCATTGGTTATACAATAATGTAATGCTTATTATTATGATGTGTTATAGTCGATGGTTTATATTTTGTTGTATCTATTTTTTAATTTGTTGTGTCTTATCTATTGTGATTGATATATCATCAACAAATTATCTTGGTCGGCTAAGAATCTCAAGGCAAAGTTGAATTGGAAAGTTTCAAAATTAAACTCAGGACCATCCGAACTTTGATTCCAGCAAACTTATAGTCGAAATGAGCGTCTTGAAAAAACGAATCAAATGGCATCAAATTTGACCCCATCCGAGCCCGAATGGGTCCAAATCAAAGACCCGAAGCTCATTTGGAAGGTTTAAACTATAAATTGGATGACCAAATGATTTCTGAATGTGGCATGCTTATAGTCAAATCAAGCGGCTAGACGAGATGAATCCAACGAGCCCAAGATTGCCAAATTCTAACTTTATTAAGATACTCAAATACTCGATAAATGATCTATGATCAAGGGAGTTAATATCGGCCGTCCATTGGAAAAACTCACAACTTGTCCTTAATCTTCTCCGAATTTACTAGCTATGTCACTCTCCAAAAATTATAAATAAACTTCTCATTCTTCATTGAGGGGGGGCGAAGCAAGGAAAAGGAGGGAGGAAAGAAGAGAGGAGAGGAAGAGAATCTGAGATCTCTCTTGCCACCAAGCTCCTCCTCGACCATCGCTCGACTACCGACTATCGTCTGACTTTCACTGGACTTTTGCCCGGCCACCAACTGTTGTCGGACTTACGCCCGGCCACCGATTGTTGACGGAATTCTACCCTGCCACCAACTGACGCCGAACTTATGCCCGGCCACCAGCTGTCTTTGGATTATCATTGTATTTCCGCTCGACCATCAATTGTCATCGGACTTCTACCCGTCCACCAACTGGGGCCAGATTGACTCTTGGCCACCGACTATCGTTGGACTTCTGCCCGGCGACCAACTATCACGGGACATACGCCCGACCACCAATTGTCATTGGATTTCTTCCCGACCACCGTCTCCGATTACGACCTTTCTGACTTACGTCACCCTCCAACCACAGTCTTTCTGACCATTGTTGCCCACCGACTATGGTCTCTTAAACTATCATCTCTAGACTACAGTCTTTTCGACCATTGTCTCCCACCAACTACGTCCTTTTCCACCTCTGTTGTTTGACTACGATCCTTCTGACCACTGTTGTTCGACTACAGTCCTTCCGACCTACATCGCTCGTCGACTTTGGTCTTGCCGACCAAACGAACATGTCAATAGTTTTTCTTCCAACTCCCACCATATAATGCACTCTATATGATGTATATTTGATACATCGAGCCAAGGCCTTCCCCTTAAGGAAATGCCTCTTTTGTAATCAACTACAAAAAACTAGTGGAATCATTTAAACTGGGCAAGGCCCCGTGGGTTTTCTCCCTTTTCAGAGGTTTCCACGTAAAAAATCTAGCGTCCCTTATAAATGCTTCACCCTTACTCTTTTATATGTATGCGTGATGAATCTTCTTCTAAAGCTAAGACACTAAATTTTATATTTCTCTACCGCCGTGAATATTTCAGAATGCAACAGTGATTTCTTTTGTGTTATAGCTTTTGCATTATAGTTTATTATCTCAATCTTTTTAGTCTGTTGTCTCAACCTTTTAGCCTGTTCTATTAAAGTTGTTAGAATACATTCTATTATATATACCTCAGGCAAACCTTATTTGAATTATGTTTAAATTTCATTTGAAACTCACTTAATCAAGTTTGAATGTGGTTAGAACCCTATTCAAATTATGTCTGAACTTTGTTTTAACTCTATTTGCACCGTATTCGAATATAGTTCCAACATGATTTAAATAAGGGTCAAATTTTCCTTGAATATGTTTCTCCCTCTCACTTTATTTGCACTTATATTGTTTGAGACGGGCTTTAAATAATTAGTTCGCGGTTAAAAGCGGAATTATTTTTATATGAAATAAACATTTTACTATATTTCACTATATTTCAATAAAAATACAAATGAGCATATTATATGATTATGACTATTGTGATGTCCATAAAATCAAATTATATATATATATATATATATATATATATATATATATATATATAGCTTATAATACACATGTATATTTGGATGTATTTTACTAGTATATAAATTGATGGCATTTTTATATGCTATCTAAAAATTATAGTCTTATATAAAATTTAAATATTATATGTATAAATATATATTAATTTAATAATATTTATGCAAAATCTCCATTAATTAAAATATCTAAAGGACGAACAGTCTGCATTCATCTAAATAAATAAACAAAACCCACGTGGTACCATCATATTGGATATTTCCATCAATAAATAGAAAATAAGCTGCGTTTCTTGCTTTCAATTAGGAAATCATTATGTCCATCTTCTCTAGCCGCCATCTCGAAACCGATTTCGCCGGAGAAGCCGTCTTCTCCGGCGACCCGATCGGAAATAGCATTGGCTTTGACTGCATATTGATCCTCGCCATTCTTATCTGCGTCATTGTCTTTGCTTTCCTGCTCGATTTCATCGTACGGTGCGTCGTTCGGTGCTCCGGCCCGATCCACCCGCCTGGCCCGATAAACCTCGGTGGGGCCACGGAGGTGCATCAGGCGATCCGGAGGCTACCCATCGTGATCTACGGTTCGGAGTGCTCGATCTGTCTAAACCAAATCGAACCGGGGGAGCGAGTCCGGCTGCTGCCGAACTGCGGCCACGGCTTCCATGTGCGATGCATCGACCGGTGGCTCGTGGTCCGGTCGTCGTGCCCGACTTGCCGGCAAATTCCCTTTACTTGTGGTCGAGAAGGGTCTGAGTGGGCTGACCCGGAGAAGGCGGTTTGGAAGATACTGGACCTGCAGCTCGGGCGGTAAACGAGAGGAAGTGAACCGTGAATAGGCTTGTCTTTTTGTCTTCGTATTTAGCACATGCAGGGAACAAAAATGATCCGAATTTAAAGCTCTTGTTTAATATTTTTCGGTTTTCCTCTCTGGTTCACTAAAATTCTTATATGGTAAGAAAAAACTAAAAATCCCAGCCTGGATAAGATTTTATGAAAGGCAGATGGACTGCAATCGCATGCGGTCCTGCGCACTCGCCTCGCCTCGCCCGCAGGCAGGGATGTCAAAATTGAGTTTTAGGTCGGGTTCAGGTCTAATCAGAACCTGACCCATTTTAAAAAATAGATCACTTTTTTAGACCTGAATCCGACCCGCTTCGGGACCGAGTCAACCCGACACGACCCATCACACTTGAATATACAATGAAAACTGGTTTAAATAGCAGCAAACAATAAAATATAAATAGTTTATAGCAGATTTAAATTTATCGCATATAAAATAGATACAATTTATAAATCAATTAAGAAATCATTTACAAATAACTTACAATCTTACATATGAATTGCTTATTTACAAAATAATTGATAATGAGCTCATTTACAAATCACTTACAAATTATTTAGAAATCAATTGCTCATTTACAAATCAATCTATAAACAATAAAAGAATTTACAACAAATCTGAATATGGAAACTATAAATTACTCTTTGATTATTTTCTCAAATGCTCTTCGAAGAAACTGTTTCAAGGTCTTTAATCATAATATAGATTTAACTGCAATAAAACCAATTAAATAGGTAGAAAACTTGAATACTTTGCTCAGATTAAACCCTCTAAATCATTAATTACATAATGAGGTGTAAGTTTAATAAATATTAGCATATTACCATCCAAGTTAACAGTTTGTATTAACTTAGTATATGTTCATTCAATTAGATAATATATGGTCATTCTAAGATAATACAAATGTCGTCTGGTTGTAATAGCACTTACATTTTTACACTGATACGATTCCCACTTTCATTTTAGAAGGTTTATCATCATCGGAGGTTTCAGCAAATAACAAATAACAAACCAAGTTTGAGCAACCAATGTCAATAATAAACAGCAAATCAGCCCACAGAGATAGGCTAACAGCATTACAACAGCAACCATAATCAACTTTGGGAAAATAAAATACAGCAGCCAATATAATGAGAATAAGTGAATAACAACAACAAATAACCCAACAGTCGAATTATACTACAGAATTCTAAGTTCCAAGAGCAATGTAAGAGCATATATCAACCAACTACTAATTAGATATCTAACAAACTAGCAGATGTTCAACCAGCAATCTAAGAATATACCAACCGGCAACGTAAGAGCATATACCAACCAACAGAATAGCAGATGTTCAACAAATCAAAATGAAAAATGATTCAACAAACTAAAAATGTCCAATCCAGAAATCTACAAAAAAATGATTCCCATAAACAACATCCTTAAATAAAATCATCTTATAACAGAACTTTCACCTGATTCTGCATCAAGCTGATTGACATGTAAATTGAGATATCATCTGTAACAATATCAAGTTCAAAGTTGTGTACTACTGCAACAAACAAAAGAATTGGATTTGAGCTCAACTTTTAAATGTACTAAAACAGAAATGAAATAGGGAAAGGATGAACAATAAAGCACCATGTTATGCATACAACCAATCCTTTGCACAGAATAGTGCCTCAACAATGTCAAGCTTCAGTGCACTTCAATATTGATTTAGTATTCTACCGCTATTATTGAAAGCACTTTCAGATATCACTATAGTTATAGGAATACACAAAACTTCACAAGCCATAGCGGATACAACAGGAAATCTGTATTGGTTGCCTTTCCGGAAATGTAATATATTTAAATCAATCTTTCTGTCTAGGTTTGGCTCATTTAAATAAATTTCTAACTCTAATTTCCTATGCATAACAACTTCCTCTTGAAAAGAATCAAAGTTCTGTGAGTGAAGCTCATGAGAAATAATTGTAATGAAGATATATTGGAATAAACATATATATGTACCCTTAAATTAATTGAAATGAAATTTATTACCTGAAGAAATTGTGACTTAATTATAGTTGAAGATGCACTTCTTAATGTACCACGTTCTACCATTTCGGATGCACGTGATTGTTGCCCTGTTGATCCATTCCCTCTTGAACTATAGTTTGTAAATAAAGAGAACAACTTATCTCTAACCGATAATTACCTTCATATAGTCTCCTATAACACCACTCAACAAAAGTAAATTTACACCTTGGATCTAAAATGACAGCTATGGCCAATATAACGCTAAATTCAGACCAATATTTCTCAAATTTGACAATCATTCCTGCAACCATTCTTTCTAAGTAATCATGTCCACTTAATATTTCATGTTTCAATGATGTATAAGCTATTGAAATGCAATGAAAGCATAAATTTGTTGTTGGGTACTTTGTGCCAGATATGACACATGTTATCTTGTAGCAAGGAGTCAAGAAAGTATAAATAGCTTCAACTTTGTCCCACTCTAGACTACTTGGGCAATTCTTATAATTTGAATCACCCAATTCTAAATGATGAAAAGCCCGTCGGTAGTAGATAGCACTATCAAGTATGATGAAAGTGGAGTTCCATCTTGTCGGAACATCCTAATGCAAACCTCTCTTTCCATCTAAACAACTCTGTTTGATACAATCAAGAAACTTTTGCTTCCTCGCTTGAGAGCCTTTGATGTACTTAACACTCTCCCTGATTTTTACTATTAAACCATCGATCTCCTTCAAACCCTCTTGAACTATGAGATTAACATTATGGGTTGTACAACACAAATGAAAGAACTCACCATCACAAAGCAAAGGTCCACGTAAAGCTAAATTATTTCTTAGAAATGCAACAGAAACATTGTTTGCTATGCGGGCTGGACGCAGGACGCCTGGACCGATGGGCGACAGTGGCCTGTGAAGCGGACGCGACCTGTGACGCGGACGGTGGACTCCACCTGATGCGGACGTGATGTCGCGACCTGACCCGGACGCGACCTGACGAGCAGCACGGACCCGACCTAACGTGCGTGATGATGAAATGGGTCAATTCGAGTCGACCTGCGGGTTGTCGGGTTAACCCGAACCTGACCCGCTTTTCAAACGGGTCAAAAATCCGAACCCGGACCCGACCCATTTCGCAAACGAGTTGACCTGAACTCGGATTTTTTCAGGTCGGGTTTCGGGTTGTGTCAACTTTTGACACCCCTAGAAAGGGGGAGAAGATAAGAAGGGAAAGAGAAAGGAGGAGAGAGAGAAGAGACAAGAAGTGTTTTAGGTGTTTTTATCCATCGTCTCTATTATGTATTTTATTCTAATTGATGTAACTGACTATACTCTTACTCCTATTTTTGATGATCTTAATTTCTACAATTTTTATCTCTCCCCAATCTGCCAAAAATACATTTTCTCCTTATTTACCCAACTTTCACCGTGTAACTTTTGTTGTAAGAAAGATATAGATTTTTTAAGCATTTTGATTATAATATTATAATTTTTTATCTAGTAAATTGATAATTATGATTTTCTGAAATTAATAAATTGTGTATAGAATTTTTTGAAATTTTATAGATTGATGCATTTTATATCTCATATTGGCATTGCATAGCAAAACTGATATGACTGATATAGATAAATGTGACATTTGCATGTAAAACAAGAAAGATTTATTGTTAATATTATAATTAATATGAGCTGACTCTTAAAATATAATACAATGTAGGAGAGTGGGCCGATAGACTTTTCTTAAAATAAAGATTTATTGTGTAATCATGTTTGTAGCCAATAATTGATTGACCGAATTACGTTGACGAGCAGAGGATGATGACTCTTAATGATTTATTAAAAATCACTCATGAATTGATTTAAGATTCATGAATAATGATGATAAACTAAAAACTGGTAACCAACTAGAGAATAATTTTGATTAAAGATATCAAGAACACCACATTTGCATTTTTACAGCACTACTAATATGAGCGTTGAAGCAATGGCCTTTGAGAGCAGCAGCGCAAGAAACTACTGCCACAACATTGAAGCCTCTATTTTGTCATAATTCTGAATTCAACATGTAGTGTTGTGGCTCTGGGTCTGAGCACTACGATGCTAGGTCACTAACAATATTTTAATATATTTTTTATTCTAATCCTAAGCACTAAAAGCTCCAACATTGCCACCTCACTCTCATTCTCGTGTGTCTTACTCAGGAAGGAAAGGGAGAAGGGAGAGGGAGAGGAGAGACAAGAAGAGAGAGGAAGCTCTCTAGGACTTTTGTTTCAATTGTTTCTATTATAAAAAGTATTTTGATCATTGTAAGTGACTATTATCTTACTTCTGTTTTTGATGAATTTGATTTCTACGGATTTTATCTCACCAAAATCTATCAAAAAATGCATTATCTTCTTATTTTGTAAGCTTTCATCGTATAACTTTTGATATGTTATAAATTTGATCATTATGAACAATTTGGTATGATTTTATTGCATTTTCTCATGTTAATATATATATATATATATATATATATATATAAGAATTTATATGTAAAATGAGTAGAAAAAAATGGCTAAAGTAATTGACGTGATTGAAATGTATTGAACTGATACTGATTTGATAAAAATGATGTACTGACTGATATTAGATATACATGATATGATAACCCCACGTGATACCCTCAAGATTTATTAATTTACTAATGGGAGTTATAAGGAGTCGTAGACTGATTGAAAGTTATAAGAAGTTGGGACGATTGATCCGTATGATTCATTTATTGGGAGTTTTAAGAAGTTTAATAATTAGAAGTTATAAGAGTGATTGATTAGGAGTCATAAGGGTAGAAGTAAGATTAAGATACACTCATTTGAATATGTAATAAATGATAAGAATACTTATATATATATATATATATATATATATATATATATATATATATATATATAACACTGACACATGATAAAAATATTGATAGAATTACTTTACAGATAACTAACGAATTGAAATAATTGAATGAATGATAAGATTGACTGATTGAATAAGAATGATTGGAAGATAAAGACAAAATGTCTGGCTGATTGACAGAATGAGATGTGATGTGTAATAGAATTGATAAATTGCCATATGTGATCGACATAAATAACATATATTGATGCATTGATTTCCTTACATGATTTACAGCATATCATTTCTCTTTTTTCTTGCATTGATTTTAGTTATTTGCTGGGTTTTTATGCAGTTTGAGGTTTAGTAGTAATAATATTTTGATTTTATTTTTAAGTTCATTCGTTATATGTATTCTTTTATAGTTTGTAGTGACTATTGCACATATTATTTTGGACAATGATTGTAGAATGTAAATATTGAATATAGAAATATAATGATGTTTTTCCTATTATTATTCTTATTATTATTATTTTAATAAAATTAATGAGCTCTTGATGTCAAATTTATCTGATTGTAAATAAATGATTATTGGTTTTTAACTGAAATAAAAATAAATATAATGAGTTAAAAGTTAATAAAATAGAAAAAGAAAAGAAAAATTTTCTACTTTAGATATTGAGGTGTGATAATATTAAAGATGGATGTCTTGTCTTGTTATTCATAATCACATTCATGATTACATTTATATGATAACACATGAATTGATTGATAGATATAGCTGAAGTAGGACCGATGGAACTTGCATTGATACTCATTGACATTGATACAATATGACATAACATACGATAGGGATATTGATAGACATTGATAGACATATTGCTATAGTACACTGATAAACATATTGACATGACATGTTGGTAGACAGCTATGCATGACACAATGCTTGATATATTCATTCAATAGAACCATCAATATGAATATAATTGATAAACAATTGAGGCTTATTTTAATGTTTAACACTTATTATTGATTGATAGCTTTTTTATTATCTTTCTTATGGATTGATAGACTTTTTTTATTTATTAAATAATTTGACTTCTCTAATCATATTGGTTTTGATATTTATTAATATTGATTTCATATATTGCTTTTTGTTCATACTGTAAGCTTATTGATTGATATTGACTAGAATGGGAGTTGTCATATTGATTTTTTTGTCTTGTATTGAATGCAGTGGTAAGTTTTGATTACTTGCTGAGCTATATGCTCATTATGTGATTTTATATAATTTCAGGCAAGGGTAATGAGCCTACAATGTGAGGCTAGTCAGCGGGTGATAGCTTAGGTTTTTATTTCTAGCTCTTTGGTTTCATCGATTATTTTGTAGCATATTGGTTATTGTATATTGTGTATATTTTTGGGATTTAATTAAACATGTAAATATTTAACTAACATATGTAATTATATTTTTTGCTTACATTGAATTATGCGATCTCTAGTTGATGCATAAATGATAAAAAAATGTGCAATTCTTTCAATTCAAATTCTGGGGCATCACATAAAGAGTAGCAAAGCTTCATCAACCACTACTCGACCATCGATATTGGACCAACGTTTGATCACCGTCCGACCACCTTCATTGCAATTCTCTATCATCATCATCGAACCATTGCAGGACTTCTACCCTTTGAATATCATCACTTTACTATAATCTTCCAACCATTATCTTCAATGTATGGTCCTTCGATCACCCTCACCTGATCATGCTCCCTCGACCATCGTTAGCTTACTATGATCCCTTGATCAGCATTACCCGACTATGGAGTAGTACCATCGTCACTCAATTACAATACCCCGACAACTGATGTCCGACTATGATCTTTTGACCATTATCACCTAAATATTGTTCTTTGATCATTATCGCTTAATTGCAGTCCTTCGACTACTATTATTTAACTACAGTCCTCTTATTACTATTGTCATACTTATTGTACCTCAGCCACCATTGCATAACTGCAGTCCTCTAATTAATGTTGTCCAACTGTGGTCATCTAATCACCATCACTCGACTAAGATCACCTGAGCACAATTGTTCAAGTTTGATCCCTAACTGGCATCTCCTAATTATAATCATCAATTCATGGTCGCTTGACTATGATCCTCGACCATCGTTGCCCAAATACAGTCCTCTAAGTATTCTTGCTCGACTACAGTCCTCCGACCATCATCGCTCTGTAAAGGAATGTGCCCTAAAGAATTATTATTGTAATATATTTTCTATTAAAATAAATATTTAATGACAAGTTTAGCATGTACCGATATTATCATTTGATATAATATTTTACTCCATGATTATTTATGTAACCAGAATTCAGTATATTATTATATACAAGAGGATTGAATTATGGATAATAATCTAAACAAGTTCATAATTATTAATTATAGTTATAATCTATAATTAAATATTATTAGTATAGTCCATCAATATTAAGAATGGAATAGTATTATCCGGATTATTTGATATAGAGATATTAAGGATGGAGGTATTTTATATAATATGATTATATAAAATTGGACTAGATAAATTTTGAATTCTCTAATAAATTCTGTTTTAGCTAGAGAGAATTTAAAATTAATCATAAAGATGATCATATATAAAATAATCTTAATTCCAAGTTATTAATAAACTTCTACTTGGGACATTTTGTTTCTTGACTTACTCGGAAATAATTTAGAAGATATAAACTCAATCATTGTATCTCAGAAACATAATGAAACAAATGGTTGGGAATGTTAATATACAGATATAGAATCCATTCCTTTCAATTTTGAAAGTTAGAAAATTAGTTCTCTTGAATAGTTAATTCATAATCTGAACAATTGAGCGCTCAAATTTTGTGATGAGGTCACAAAATTTATTGTTCATTAGAGAATTAATTGGAATTCAAGGATCAAGATATAATTAGTGAGGTGACAAAAATGAACTTTTTTATGGAAGATTATTTTATATGTAATGATTAAATCAATGGACAATTCAATCTTTTAAATTGAGTAAATTATACTATAAATTCAATAGTGCAATTTCATATTTATAGTGGAATAATGTTGATTTATTAGTTTAAGAGTTAAATTAATGGTCAAATTTATTGGAACTTGAATTATAGGTCCATAGGTCCCTTCTTAATCACCTAAGTACTATTATATATTAATTGAACACTATCGTTAAGAATGTGACATAATATAAATGTTAAATTATGATTACATTAGTAACATCTTTATATTATAAGATCACCTTTTATTTATATTATATAAAATTTCATGAGATGATAATGTGCCATGATAAATATCTTTTAATATTAAAAAATAAAAATGATGATGTGTCATTACAGATAGAGATGATGATATGTCATGATAATTATCTTTTAATATAGATAAAAAGATGCTTCATGATTTATAAAAGATGCTTATGAAAAGAGATGTTCAAATTGAAAAGAGGTGAATTTTTCTTATAAAAGAATAAATTAAGTTCTACATGAGAGATGGAAGATGATAGTGAGGTGACAAAAATGAACTTTTTTATGGAAGATTATTTTATATGTAATGATTAAATCAATGGACAATTCAATCTTTTAAATTGAGTAAATTATACTATAAATTCAATAGTGCAATTTCATTTTTATAGTGGAATAATATTGAAATTAATAATGTTGATTTATTAGTTTAAGAGTTAAATTAATGGTCAAATTTATTGGAACTTGAATTATAGGTCCATAGGTCCCTTCTTAATCACCTAAGTACTATTATATATTAATTGAACACTATCATTAAGAATGTGACATAATATAAATGTTAAATTATGATTACATTAGTAACATCTTTATATTATAAGATCATCTTTTATTTATATTATATAAAATTTCATGAGATGATGATGTGCCATGATAAATATCTTTTAATATTAAAAAATAAAAATGATGATGTGTCATTACAGATAGAGATGATGATGTGTAATGATAATTATCCTTTAATATAGATAAAAAGATGCTTCATGATTTGTAAAAAGATGCTTATGAAAAGAGGTGTTCAAATTGAAAAGAGGTGAATTTTTCTTATAAAAGAATAAATTAAGTTCTACATGAGAGATGGAAGATGATAGATGAGAAAAAATTAGTCTCTTAGTCTTTTCATTTTAAAGGATGAAATTATGTTGAGAACACAAATTACATTCAAAGAAATAGTGTTCATTAATAATTGATTGATTGTGCCAACTCACTAAAATATATTTGGTGAGGTGATTAGAAGAAGAAGACTTACGATCTCAATCAATGTTTCGAAGAAAAGGATTTACGATCTTAATCAGCATTTCAGTAAGTTTTCTTCATTTCATATTTTAAATTTAATTATTTATTAAGAAAATTAAAATTGATAAAGTCTTAAGTTAATTTTCTAAATCCTGATTTTTATTTTCGCTTTTATATATGCATATAAAGATCCAATAATTGGTATCAGAGCCAGAGTTTATTAAACTTTCTGGTTTATTAAAATTCTTATTTTATATGATATAATTAAGCCGACATAGTAATTATTTTATTCATAAGATGAAAAATGAATAAATGTTTTATATATGATAATGTAATTGTTGCAATAAATCATTGTTTTAAAAATTTTGAAATAGAGTATTTCTCAAGGGTTATTTTAAATAAAATGCAAGCGTTGTTTATACAAAAGATATTTGAAAATAGTTTATGAATCAATTTTTGTAAGCCAAGAAAATTTGAAGTAGATCTTGAATTTACTTTAGTAAAAATTATTATTATTAAAATTTTTATCATAATTGTTTCATCCTATAAATTAAATAGTAATGTTACTATTGAATTTGAAATTTTCATGATATTATCTTTAGTCATGAAATTTTTTTGTTTTATAAGAGAAAATAAATAATGAGTGGGAGCAGGTATTATGACAATAAAATCCTTGGTCTTCATTATTAATTCAACACCGTGAGTTTTATGTGGCACCTAGCAACGCATAGATTTCATTCCCCTACGGAAGGTGTTCATTTTATTCAATAACAAGATTGATTTCTTATATGTAAGTTTTCTAAGATATATTTTAAAATTGACCTACCCTAAGCAGCAATTTTAATTTTAATTTTAGAATTTGTCTGAGATAAAAAATGTGTTGAGATCGGATTGTTTAATTTTTAGCTCAAGACCTGGCTCACGTAGAGATAATATCAAGTGCTTTTGAGAATTGACTAATGTTAACAAAATTGGTAAAAGAGCAAAAGAGGAACTCCTTAATGAACAAAACTCTGCACTGGCAAATCATCTCTCAGGGCGCTTAAGGACAATGCAGGAATAACTTTACCAAATAATTTTAAAATTTGTGTCTCTCTTATTACTTTCCTTGTGTAGTTTAGTGTTTCTTTCTCACTATATGATCGAATTTCATAGCATCAGTAACAGCCATTGTAGAGTAGAGAGACGCTGATGATTCCTTGTCTCAACGCCATGGCAATCTTGACTGCTTCAATTCTATTTTTGTTTAGGGTTTTTGTTTTTGTTTTTTCTTTCTTTCCGTCATAGCAGCAGTAAAAGCTATAGTGGAATAGAGAGCATTTGTAGACGCTGATGATTCCTTCTTGGTTCAACGCCATGGGTTTTTTTTGGGGGGGGCGGATAGTTATGGGATTCGAGTCTGAGTGAGATGAGAGGAACGCGTTCCGTCGAGCACTCGGCCGCATATCCGATCTCACCATGGCTATCTTGACTAGTTCCTTTGGCTCTTTGGACAAATAGTATCTCATTCTATTATTATTATTATTATTATTATTATTATTATTATTATTCCCTACTTTCCTTCCTACTTCCTAGCAGCAGCAAAAGCCAAAGCGGAATAGAGAGCTGTTCTAGTCCTTGATGATTCCTTCCTTCCTGGCTGAACGCCATGGCAATCTTGACTGGTTGATGTGATCCTATCGACTTAGCATAATTACCATTGTATTTTCATTTAGTTGTTTTTTTCTTTCTTTCTTAATGATTGCTTCTTAGCTCAATGTCATGGCAATCTTGAATGATTCATAGGAAATAAGAATTATATAAGAATATTTTGATATATTTTGTATTAAAATAAAATTAATTTTACCTGTCACATATTATTTCTTAATACAAATGAACTATACTAAATTATTAGATAAATACAGCTAAATTATTAAACATTTACGAGTATAATCATAGCAAAAAACAAGTTATGTGAATGTCGAAAAGCGTAATCTTATTTATCTAACAAATTAGCTGTATTTGTCTAATACTTTAGCTGTATTAACCAAAAAAGTATGTTATTTACATACATACCATTATATTTCATGCTATTTACATATCTAATACTTAAAATTTTAATATTACATGCTTAACACCCATATAGAATAAATATGAGTGCATGAAATGAAATATTAAAATTTATAGGGTGATATGAGTGGTAAGAATAAAATGTAGGAGTGATATATTGATATTAAAATTACATATGAGCGGTAAACATATAATATTAAAATTTTGGGTGTTAAATATATAAATATCATGAAATAAAATGATATATATGTAAATCCCCCCCCCAACGCATTCTTTTTTTGTGAGTTTTTATTGTTATCCGATGACCGCATAGAATAATTATTTGGGAGAAATTATTTTGTGCGGTCACCGTTTCAGAGGCGAATCAGAATGAAAATGATGTAGCGCATTCTCATTTACCTCTGAACAGCATCCGATGACCGCATAGAATAATTTATCATGAAATAGAGATCAGTTTTGGACCATTTGCCAATTGCCACTTCTTACTATTTTGATCTTTTTTTTTTTTTTTAATTTTCGTTTTATTCCTTTTCATAGACAGCTGCCAGTCGCAGTCAGCCAACAATCCAACTTCCCTGTTTTGTTTCGATTTGTTTTATGCTTAATACAATATCAACATCACAGTCTCCTACTGAATTCATTTGCATTTCTATTTAAATTTTAATAAAAATAATTTTAAAATATTTAGGAACTTGCTCATATTAATGAATTTAATTCAAATTTAATCCCTATATATTTGACGTTATATATTTACCTTTATTTGCTCTCTCTTTTTTTTTAAATTCTAAATTTCTTTTTATATCTTAATTATATCCTCTTATTTAAATTTATATTCATGTAATTAAAAGTAAAAATTTTATATTCTTATATATAATTAATTATAATAAATTCAAAATTTTAAAATTGATCACATCTGCACAATTTTTTTATAAATACTAAATACAGAAAAAGATTAAAAATATTTTTTGCTAGAAGAATTTTATATTACTTTCTCACAATTCTACAAAAACATCAAAGCCCCTAACTTCTGTAAGTTTGTATGGCACATTCGTAAAATTCAGCCAAAAATTTAGAAGCTATAGTAAGTTATAGAGAGGGGCAGATTTGCTATGTCCACATCATCAATAAAACCACACATTTTATATAAAAACTATATATAGAAAATAATGCATTTTAGTTGCGAATATTGAACGCAACTTTATGGAAATCTGGCCTATTTTTTAAATATTGAGAAGAGATAATTCTAAACGCTTAGATATGGATAAATTTCAAGACAGTGAATAAATATTAAATATTATAATATGACAAAGAATTTATATTAGAATATTATTGATACATCATCAAAAAATTATCTTGATCGGGCACGAAGCTCGAGGCAAAATCTAATTGGAAACTTCAAAAATTAAAATTGGGACTATTCGAACTCCAATTTCGGCAAACTTACAGTCGAATTGAATGTCTCGGAAATACGAACCCAACGACACCAAATTCAACCCAATCCGAGCCTAAATGGGTCCAAATCAAGGGTTTGAAGCGTTGTTGGAAAGTTCAAACCATAATTTGGATTACCAAACGGTCTCCAAATATGACATTCTTATAGTCGAATCGAGCGTCTCGACGTAATGAATCCAACGAGCCCAAGATCGCCAAAATCTGATATCTCTAAGACCTCCAATTGTCCAGCAAACGGTTCACGATCAAGGGATTCAACATCGGTCGTCCATTCCAACCACTCCCTAACTACCCTTGATCTTCCTCCTATTTACGGGCCATGCCACTCCCACAAATCTATAAATAGAGCCCCCTCTCCTCTTGAAAAGGGGCACCTAATCCTAAGGAGAAAAGAGAGAGCTCTTGCCTCCTTGCTCCTCCTCGACCATTACCGGAGTTTCGCCGGACCACCACCTGAGGCCTTGCAGTTCGTCGGACCACCACCTGAGGTCCTGCACTCTGCCGGACCACCACCTGAGGCCCTACATTCCGCTGGACAACCACCTGAGGCCCTGCACTTCGCCGGACCACCACTTGAGGACCTGCACTCTACCGGACCACCACTTGAGGCCCTGCACTCAAAGATAACTAATTAAAATTTTGAAAAAACTTGATTTTAAAAGTCTGGTCTGAGTTTCTAAATCTCCTACGAGCGCAAGCCCTCGTAGTTAATTACATCGTAGGAAATTCTAAATTTCTCATGAATACTCTCGACTAAAATAGCGATACGAATTTCATTTAAGAATTCAAAGCTTGATGTCAAAGGAGGTAGGGACTGGAATTTTCAAACGGGACTGGTTCAAGTTTGAACAATTCTTTCTAGAGGTCAAAGGGAGAGAGGTAAGAGGTGTTTGAGATTCTGAATTACTTCAGAAACACCTCAGCCTATCCTATGTATTGGGCTTGAATTAGATTGAAAGATATTTAGGTTTGATTGGCCAATTTTATTAGAAAGTGAAAATTAGGTTCCCAGAAGGTTGAGGTCTTAGGATTGAAGATCTGCCTCAGAACCTAAGTCTAAAGTGGGTACTGAAAATCAGTGACCCAGAACCTAGTTAATGCAATGCAAATCTGGACTTACCCCGATCTGGATTGGGGAGCCAGCTAAACCACCTAAACGCTTTAAAACCATGTGTCCGGTCTTTTATGAAAGAGTGGTTAGGGACGTTGTTTAAGATTGAATTTAAGGAAAGCGGGGCCGACATCTAGAGCAGATTCCTAATTGGCCCCTAACATATGTTGGGTGAAATGCTTAAGCTAGAAATACAATTAAAGATTTAGACTCAATTTTTAATTTGTATCTAATGCAATGCATGCTAGTTGACTCAATTAAATGCTTGAAATCAAAATGAAGCAATTTTAAAATTAAGCTTAAAAATAGGTTTTATCCTAGAGATTGCACAACATCCCCTTGGACAGAACTACACCCTAATAGGTCAAGTGGTCTGTCGAAACCCGCAGGCGGGGAGGTGCCTAACACGGAAGAGAAGTTTCAATATGTATGCATGAAAACCCCCCGGCGGTCCCGGGTTTACTTCTTAAAAGCATTAGAGTTACTATCTGAGCCTAAAGTTTTTAAATTTTGTTTAAGTAGAAATAGTTTTAAACGTGTCCTTTCGAGCATCCGATCGGATTCCAGGCTAAATCAAATACGACATGCAAGATCTCAAAAAAAAAAACTAATAAAAGTAGGCAAATCCTAATCGCAATCAACACATCAGTCAAATCAATTAAATAATTAAATCAATTAAATAAATATTCAAACTAAAAGTCCATAGGCAAGTGCCTTTTAATTATACAACCCAGGGTCTACATGAAAAGTAAAGTGGCCGGGCACCACTGACTACAACCCAGATTTCTAATCCTAAGACTCAAGTAAATTTGTGAATGGGTCTTCTCATTCTTCACTTCTTCATCTTCTTGGAACTCTTTGAATCGTCAGGTCCGGATATCTAAATGAAAAGAAACTCCCCCTAAGTAGGGGTGTTATCTTTTCTCTTTGGATATTTTGAAAGTATCCTAACTTAGGCTTCCAAATGGAGGAGGACTCTCCCCTAAGGGATGTCCTCTCCTCTTTGGAATTTAAATAGGATGTATATTCCCCATTCTCAAGTCACTTTAAATATTTACAACTCAAATCAAATTACATTTGAATTTAAAAGAGAAATCTAGACTCAATAACCTACAGAGTTATCCTAATAATCAACAGTTAATATAACATCACAAGCAGTTATAGTCAATCTCAAGCAGTTAATATTCAGGAATTAAAATGCTCAAATTCATAGCCACGCTTGGCCATGCTCTTTTTAATTTTAAAGGGGGACTTAAGCAAATTTCGGGAACACCTATGTAATTTAATATTTATGATTTTGCCCATTTTAATTTTAAATGCCCTGTATGAGCATGGCCACATCCATAAGATTGAATTAATACAGATCGTTCCTAACCTAGGGGTAGATCTAACGTACAATCAATCACATCACAAAGTGCAGTAAATAAATAAATAATCACAACAATTCTATTACTAGCAAATAGCATGCAATGAAAGCTCGAAAACCTGGCACACAGCAGAAAAGTAAACACCGGCCTAGCCTAAGACTAGAGTTGGTTGTCCTAGCAAATCATCTAAAGCATGTGTAAAGATTGTGTGGGTTTGATATGTCCTAAGTAGGATCATTAGTTGAAGTTGTTAAATATTCTAGTTGATTGAAAAGGCTTAAGAGAGAGTTTAATTGAAGTTTAAATCTTAATGGTTTAAATTTGATTTTAAACTTAATTTTAATTATTTGTTGGATACCACCTTTGTTGCACACCGAGGCCGTGAAGTTTTTTTCACCTTCCTTGGGGCTAATTTAATAGCCTCGTAGGCCTGGGTTACCAGTGGTACCCAATATAATTAAATGATTTAAGTTTAATTAAGATTGAAAGTTAATTAAAATTTAATTAGAATCGATTGATTGCTGGTTTTAAAGTTAAATTGATGTTTTCAGGAATTTTGAATGATTTGTAGAATTTTGGAATATTCTGGATTATTTTAATAATTTAATTAAGGGGTTAAAAGTTAACTTTTTTATTTAAAGTGTTTTCTGGAATATTAATATTTTATTAAAATACTAGACGTTAATACGATCAATTAGACAGTAAGTACGCTGAAATTGGATTTTTCTACATTTTATTATGAATGTTTGAAATTTTGACTTGATTTTGAACTAAGTTTAACCAAAAGTTGACTTTTTCAAATTTGATTGATTTCTGGACTTTTGATACTTTTGATAAATATTAGACCTTAATGTGAGTTGAGTGCCTTTGAGTTTTCTCAATTTGGTGTTGATTTAAATTAATTATAAATTTTTGAAGTTTTGAGTATTTATCGAATTATTTAATTTGTTTAATTAAGGGATTTTTGATTGTTTGAATCCAAATGACCTTCAAACTCCTTGGAATCAACTCCAAAGGTCAAGAATGACCTAAGAAGAGATTCTAAAGTGTTTGAGAGAGTTTTGGAATTTTTAATTATTTTTAATTAATTAAATTAATTAAATTAATTAAATTAATTAAATATTAAATTTTAATTAAAATTAAATTAAGCTTAATTTTAAAGTCCAATCAAGGGGCTTTTATTTTAAATTGATTAAGGGTTCAAATCTGGTCAGTTTTAGGTATTATGCATAATTTTTAGGTTTAATCTTGATTTATTATAATTTCTGGAAGTTTTTTAAGGTTTAATTAAGGCTTAATCTTAAGGGATTTGATTAAGGGATTTAAAGGGCTCAAATTTTAGTGAGAATTTTTCTTAGAGCAGGAAAGGTCACTAAGCTTAAGGGGCTTAAGTTTCAAGTCATTTAGATTTAAGTTTGATTTATTAGAATTTTAGAAGTTTCAAAGGCTTAATTAAAGTTTAAACTTGATTAGGTTAATTAAGGGGCTTAATGATTTAAAAATTCAGTGAAAATTTTTTCTAAGGTTGAGAGTGTCACTAAGTTCAAGTGTTCAAGGTTTCAAGTCAATAGGATGTATATCCTAATTTCTATAATTATTCTAAGTTCTCTAAATGAGTCCTTAATTATTATCCTTAATTATGTCACTAAGTTAATTGGGTTTGAATCAATGTTCCTAACCCTTGGACATACTTATAAATGTACACAAACATAATCAATCCCTAAATCTATGAGAGCCTTAAAACTAGGTGGTGTGTGTGCATCCTAAGTATACAAGGATTAATACTTAGTTAATTATAAACAATAATTAGATTAGTGAATGATTAAAACATAACCATTCACTAACATTCCCACATGATTTCTATTCAAATAAGCTCAATCTATGTTTAGAATTTCAATGGATCTCTTAACATCAAAGATTTAAATAAGTATAATTTTAAAATAATTTTTAAATATACATGCATATATATATACATATAGAAATAGGTTAAAAAAAAATAAAAAATAAAAATATGATTAAAATAATTTTAAAATGTTTAAGAGGTCCTTTGATTAGTTGAAATAATTTGAACAATAAGTCTTTAATTTTGAAAATACATAGTATAATATCTAGTTTAAATATTAATTAACTACTAAAATAATTAAGTAATTAATATTAATCAAAATAAATTGAGCTCTGGTCTCTGAAATTAATGTCAAATTAAAATACTTGATTTTCGAAAAATTTCAAGGTATTGCACTTAATTTTTGGGTTCAAAATGAAATTTTTATGAATTTTTAAAGCTTATACTACTTAAAAGAATTTTTTAATTAATTTAAAATTAATTAACGATTAAAATGAATTTAAATTTAGTTAATTTGAATCTTAGGTATTTTCTGAAATTTTAGAATATTTAAAATATTTACTTTGAATTTTTCAAAATTATTTAAGTTATTTTATATTAATGAAATAATAACTAATAATCAAATAGTTAATTGATTAATCATATAAAATACAATTTAAATTAGTTTAATTTCAAATTTATAATAATTTAAAATAATTATTTAATTATTGAACATTAATTAATAAGAGAAATTTTGATATTTAATTAATCATTTAATTATTAAAGTATCATAAATCATTTATATAATAATAAGATACTTTAATTAAATTTTATTATAATTATTAAATAATTTTAAAATTAATATCCAAATTCAAAAATGATGTAACATTTAATTAAATATTAATTAATTATTTAAATATTTAGTTAAAATATTAAATAACATTAAATATTTTAAATTATTATTATTATTATTATTTTTTAACTTTAAAAGATTTTAAAATTTAAATAATACTTACATTTTCCATGAAATTATTAATAAAAAAATTAATTCTAAAAAAAAAACAAATTAATTAAATATTAATTTTAAATATCTTAATATTTAATAGTTAATATCTTTAAAATAAATTTAATCTTTTTAAATTAATATTAAATTAAAGATTAAATAATTAATTTTAAAATAACTTTATAATATATATATATAACATTTTTTTTATTAAAACGGCGACGGGGAAGACGCGTGGTAGCCCTTGATTGGGCTCTGCAAAACGCGGTGGCGGCGCCCAATCATTGGCAATGATTGGCGCCGCCGCTAATCATTACCTCCGATTCGACGGACGATGGGCCCCACGCGCTTTCTACTTATACGAGTCAACAGCTCTCGCCCGCCGTTCAATCACCCGCTGTAATGAATCAACGTCCAAGATCAAATCCCACGGTTTGATCTCGTGGAGAAAGATCAGACGGTGGACGTTTGATCCCGCGGTTCTGGATCAAGGGCCCAGATGCCGTCGGACGATGAAATTAATCGCGAGACCGAGCCTGCGGTTAATCGGTGCCGCATTAAAGCTGGATCACGACTGTTGATCAAGAAAATCAACGGCTGGGACCCAGCACAGTTCGACTAGGCTGTGAACCGAGCCCTAGAACCCATTTTCGAGCTCGTTCTCTCGATCAGGTGAACCAAACCCAACAAAATTTTAAACCTAGGCTGTCTAGGTGAACAGAAATCATGTGGGAGTTTTGGCTTGACTTAAAATGAACTTAATAAAAAGCTATTTAAACCTAAGCTAAGTGACATAGGGCTAAGGGTTTTAGGAGTTTTTACCGTTAGATCTTCAAGGTTTTGATTCGGTTGAACTTGTGGACTGTCCTCGCAAGTTTTTGTAGAAGATCCCCCGAGCTTTTAACGTCAGGATCGAGAGCTTCGAACTTAGGACGGATTTCACCTTGGGTTCGCCGGAAGATCGTCGCCGGTGAGGTTTTAACGGTGGGTTTTGAGTTAGAATGGATGTGGGAGAGGAATAGAGCTCGGGGAACCTGGGGGCTGGGTCTTGAAGAGCTGGGAGAGTGAGAGAATGTTAAGGTTCGAATGAGGCTAAAAAATGGGGACTTCCCCCTATTCAAATGACCTAGGGTTGAAGGGATGGCCCTGATGCATCAGAGGCCTCCCTTGGATGATGGACAAGTGTCCCAAGCCGATGGGCAGTAAGGGTACGGGCTGGGATGGCCACATGCCCATTGGTTGCTTTTGGAGTGGAGGGGGGCCACTTTGCCTTATTCGGCTAAACCAAGGCTTGGGCCTGGCTTAGGAAGCTTAGAGGGAGCTTTATTCCTTAAACAACATCCCCACAGCCTCTTAGACCAAAGGCTAAGGGATTAAGAAAGGAATTTGTCACTTTGGAAAGGTTTAGAAACTTGAGTTGACTACATTGACTGGTCAACGAGTCAAAGGGAGCTGAGGTGGCAAGGAGGGGGTGTTGAACTGCTGGAGTTCTATATTGGAGAGGATTTGATGATTGGGATTTGAGATTAAAGAAAAAAAAACTTAAAAAGATAATTCAAGTAGTTTGACCAAATTTTATTATGTTGACCTGGTCAAATATCAATGTTGACTATTTGAGGTGGCAGCAAAGTGTCCATGTCAGCTGGTTTGAATAGATTAGAGTTGGTTTGAGGCTAGAGGATTTAAGCTTAAATGAAAATGTGAGGATTTGAGGTATTTTGACTAAATTTGTTGAGTTGACCAAGTCAACTTGACTTGGGTTATATTGGCCCATGATCAAAAAAGATTTAGGTCATGATCTGGACTTAGTTTAGAGCTTGAAAGGGGTTTGACATGTTAAATGGGTTGAAATAAACCATTAAAGCCTTAAAGGGGATTTAGGTCAACCTGGGTTGACCTGGTCATCCAGATTGACCTAGGACTTGAATTTGAACTCAATGGGTCTAATTTGATATTTTGAATCTGATAGAGGTGAATTAAAGGTTTGAAATAGTCTTCTGGGTCACATGATCTATTTAGGCCCTTAATGGGCCTAATGGGTCAACTGGGTTGACTTGGTCAACCAGGTTGACCGAGGGTTAGGGATTGGGTCCAACCATTTCAGAATGATATCCTGAGTTCACTGGTGGTGGCCTTAGGGTCTGGGGAGGTTATTTGGTCAGAATGACTTATTTGAACCCTAAAGGGCCTTCTTGGACAACTTAGATTGACTTGGTCAACCAAGTTGACCCAAGGGCTGGTTTTGGGTTCAATAGGTTGGGTTTGACATTTGAAATTTGTTGGAATTGGTTTCAAACAATTTGAGGTTATTTGGTTTGAAATGTGTGTTTGAGCCCCAAAGGGGTAGTTTGGTCATTTTGACCCCTAGTCAACTAGGGGTCAAATTGAGTCCAACAAAATGCAAATTATTGCTCAATGGGTTATAATCAAGAGTCTGGAAGTGATTTGAAGCTTTGGAGAAAGCTCTAGGATCAAAATTCACTGGGTGACAGGTCCAGTGGCATAGATTGTAAATATTTGAAGGTTTTACAGCCTTTGGATTTCAATTCAGTTTCTGGGGTTAGAGACCTCAGAATGAGCTCAAATTTGGAGGGTTGTCTCTAGAGACATGTCACATCAGTGTGGAACTGACAGACCCTGAATCAGAGGTCATTTGATAGGGTTTTAAAATGTTCAAAGATTTACTGATAAAGGCTTTCAGGACTTAGACCTTTGGCCTTGGAATTTTATCTGAATTTCTGGATTTGAGCTGTATTTTGAGTTTGAATGTTAGGGTTTAAACTACCTAAATCATTTACAATCATTTAGGTGATTATAGATGATTAGATAGGATTAAGGTTAGGTCAGAGGCTGTGACAATTGGATTTGAATTGTTTAAAGGTCAGGATTGGTCAGGGGTTAGAATTGAATTAAACTCTGGATTGATTTGAGTCCTAAATAGATTGATTTAAAGTTTGGGTTGGTCTAGAGTTTGAACAGATTTGATGTCTTGATAGATCTAAGGTCTAGGAAAATCCTAAGACCTAGATTGATCTAGAGGAATCTTAGGGTCTAGAGTAGATCCTATGGACTGAAGTCTATGGAGATCCTAGAGTCTAGAAGTCCTAGGGTCTAGGGTCTGAAAGAGTTTTAGGATCTAGAGTAGATCCTAAAGTCTAGATTTTAGGAGGATCCTAAGGTCTAGAATGATCATAAGATCTAAAATTTAGGAAAAATCCTAGGGTCTAGAATAGTCTGGAAATTAGATTGATCTGAGATCAGGATTGATTTGAATCTGGATTGATCTAGGATCATATTGATCATAGGGTCAGGATTGGTCCTAAGGATTGGAAAGATCCTAAGGTTTGGATTGGTCCTACTGTACTCATACAAAAATAAGGTCAACACCTGCACTCCGCCGGACCACCACCTGAGGCCCTGCATTCCTCCGAACAACCACCTGAGACCCTGCACTTTGCCAGACCACCGCCTAAGGCCCTGCACTTCGCCGGACCACCACCTGAGGCCTTGCACTCCGTCGGACCACCACCTGAGGCCCTGCACTTCACCGGGCCACCACTTGAGGCCCTGCACTCTGTCGGATCACCACCTGAGGCCCTACACTTCGCCGGACCACCACCTGACGCCCGGAGCTCAGCCGGACCACCACCCGACATCCTCATCTCCTCCAAACCATCGCCTAAGGTTTGGAGTTCTACCAGACCACCACCAAGGGCCCGGAATTCTGCCAGATCACTGGGTGACCCCGAAGTTTTACTAGTGAGACATCAGACTTTCACATACCCCCGACTCCAACCCTACGATTGATACTTATAATCTGATCGCCCTTGGAGGCGAGTCAGCCCACTGTAACCTATTCAAGTTCTAGTGGAATCATTTCAACTGGACTTGGCCTCATGGTTTTTCCCCTTTTCAGGGTTTTCCACGTAAAAATCTTGTGTTCTCTGTGTGTGAGCTGGATATTCGTGCAACGTTAAGACGTAAAATTTTAACTCTATCGCCGCATATATTCTAGCCCATAACAGTTTGGCGTCATTTATGGGAACGCCAGTCCCACTATTCTGAAGCACCACTACAATGACCAACAGGCATAGTAATCATATCTTGGGAGCCTCCCGCTCCAACTCACACCAGTCCAGAAATCAGTCTATAAATCATGGACGCCAAGTATCTGACTCTTTTTATCCTGGGGGGCAAAATACTGTTAGGGAAGGAACTTCGAAACTTTCCTTGGAAGATCGCATCTGAAAGATGGAGGAGTCTCAGAATGAAATCCTTCAACTCCTACGAGAGACCCGACAGCCGGCACTAGCTCCACAAGAAGAGATCCTTCTCCCTCGAGATCCACCCCGGGTAGGAGAGGTTCCACCAGAACATCCTCATGCCGAGATCCTTTTATCTCCGCCAAGGATGCATCCTTCGACGCATCAAGATAATGAACTTGCTGACACAGCAAGCTCTACCCATCCTTCACACGCAGGTTAACAACCTCGCATTTCTTCGGACGTCCTCGAGGACATAGCCCCACCACACATTACTGGACTCCCTCGCAACGTCCTACGGCATGAACTACAAAGGTTAGTTCAACAAGAGTTCCCCGCAGGTGGTGCAAGACAATCTCTTCGTCAGCGGGACTTCCAGAAGTCATTACCCCTGGCTGAAGCCATCCTTCAACACCCCATTCCGACAGGGTTCAAACTACTAAATATTGATCCCTATGATGGGACATCTGACCCATACGAGCATATCGATCACTATAGGACCATCATGTATATACAACGAGCCTCAGATGCGCTCTTATGCCAAGCTTTTCTTGCTACCCTCAAAGGATAAGCTCAAACGTGGTTTTACTCACTCCCAGCTGGAATAATTCCTATATTCATTAGATTGGCCAAGATGTTTGTCGAATAATTCGTTGTCAATCGAAGAGTTGCTAATAATTCTTCTCACCTCTCTGGGATCCACCAAAATGAAGGAGAATCACTTAAGGAGTATTTTCAATGATTTTCCACCGAGGCTCGATAAATTTCAGGAGTAGATCTTGAATTACTGAGATGAGTTTTTCTTGGAGGCCTCCGTCAAGGGCCCTTCTACTCAGCACTTATGCGAGACATGGTTCCCTCATATGCTGATTTGATCCATTGTGTAGAGGTGTAAATATCAGCGGATAAAGTTATTAATGCCCATAGGAAGCAATTTGAACAAACTCCTGGAAAGCGCAAAGCCCCTACAATAGAGGACTCATTCTCGCAACGAAATAAAAATTTCTCTCCTAGACCCTCAGTACCACGACGTGAGTTTCAGCAAGAGGAGGAGTATACACCACTCAATATCCCTCAAGCAAATGTGTTGATGGCCATCTTAGATCAAGAAAATATTAAGTGGCCAAATCCTTTGAGGCCGAACGTAGGAAATAAAGATCAATACTGTCATTTCCACCGTAGTCATGGACACACTACTGAAGCTTGCAAACAACTCAAGGATGAGATTGAGAGGCTAATCCGACAAGGATATCTCCAAAAATTCACCCAAAGCCCACCTACTCAAGATGATGCTGGGGGGCAAAATCAACAATAACAAGGACAACCATTGAATAATATTCAAATGATTGGTGAGATCAAATGATCACATAATGTATGCATTTGTGTTAGTAGTAGTAGTAGTCATCTTATTTTATTGTATCTCTTTTATAAGTAGGGTGTTACTATGATATCCCTAGTTTTTTTCCTTCCAAGTTAAATATTGTGGTGTCCCCGTACGCATAACTTATGTGTTTAGCATGGTGTAACACTTATATCCCTAAGTTGTACTAGGAAGTTATTATGTTGTTCTACATAATATAGTGCTGTGTTGTGCGCTCCATTTTGATATTATCTACTTTAAAAAAATTAAAAACGATGACAATGAAAAACTACCGACAAATATAATCTCTTTATCCGTGGTTTGAGAAATACGCAATTTTATTGTGTCTCAATCACTGAATGATCAATCCTAGGGGGATTCGATCCTACCTCTTCCATATAGATTAACGTCATCGAGCATGACTCTGACATATAACCTCGGATAGGTCAAACATCCTAGAAGGATGTCAATCAAATATTAATCCTTGATGCGAGAAATACGTAATCTTTATTATGTCTCAATCATTGGATGATCAATACTAAGGGAATTCGATCTCAATCTCTTCCACACAGGTTAACGTCATCGAGCATGGCTTTAACATACAACCTCGGATAGGCCATACATCCTTGGTGGATTCTCTCAACCTTTTCCACACAGGTTAATGTCATCGAGAAGGGCTCTGACATACAACCTCGGATATGTCATACATCCTTGGTGGATTCTCTCAACCTCTTCCACACAGGTTAACGTCATCGAGCAGTGCTCTCTGACACACAACCTTTGATAAGTTATACATCCTTGGTGGATTCTCTCAACCTCTTTCACACCGATTAATGTCATCGAGTAGTGCTCTTTGACACAAAACCTCGGATAGGTCATACATCCTTAGTGGATTCTCTCAACCCCTTCCATACAAGCTCACGTCATCAAGAAGCCCTCGACGATAACCTTGTTGCAAATCTGGTTTTGATGATGACAAACATATTTTCAGTGTGTTTTGCTTGGCTAACCCGTTTCAGGCACAAAAGATCACGAGCAAATCAAGCCAACTCAAGATCAGATCCAAGTGTGTCAAATGTATGATTTTTCTTTTTATTGAGTCAATTGTAATGTAACTGATCCCCTAGCTAAGTAACCTTGCACACACACACTCAGGGGAAGAGCTTGAGTGAATTAGAGTTTCTGTTCATTTTTTGTTCATCGTCCTGGACGATATTCACATCGTCCAAGACGATCAGGTAAAAACAGAAACCCTAATTAGGGCGACCAAGTTAAGTGAGTCTGATTAAGCAGATCGTCCTGGACGATCTTTGGATCATACGGGACGATATGCTTAAATCAGAAATTCTCAGCCGCCAGATCAAGTTATGCAAGTTTTTATTTTTAGTTATTTGGTCTGATCGTCCCGGGCGATACGTGTATCGTCCTGGACGATTCAGTACAATCATGCATAATTTAATCTGGTAATTAAGGAAAGTAATTTATTTTTGATTGATACGATCATATCGTCCTAGACGATCGCAGGATCGTCCCGGACGATCATGATCGTCTAGTGCATTTCAGCTGTACGTCTCGAACTGTGTTCAGGACAATTTGGGCACTTTTTGAACTAATCGGACATGACGATGTCCCTATCATCCTGGATGATCAAGTCATTTTTTGGTCGTCCAGCAAAGGTTTCTATGGACGACCCGAACTGTCCTCTGGACGATATTCCTCTATTTGCACTAATCGTCCCGGACGATCGCAGGATCGTACGGGACGATATGAACAATTTTTTCTACTGATCATCCAGAAGAGCCAGATCGTCCAGGCTGAATCAGCTGAATTTGAACTGATCGTACAGGACGATCTGCCGATCGTCCTGGACGATCTTGGCCGACCAGTTGAGATTTAGGGCAAATTTTAAGCCCTCCTATAAAAGTAATTTTTCTTGAAACAAGAAAAATCTTTTGCCACCTTCCTTCCCTGAGAAATCCTAGAGAGAGAGAGAGTTGGGAGAGAGAGAGAGGATCTTGTGAGGGGGAGTTAGTGAGGGATTCACTAAGGTTGCTCCAAGTACGGATCAGAGTCGTCTTCTCCGCTCGTCGTCTTTCGTCTAGTCGGCGTTCGTCGTGGGAGGATCGTTCGCAAGAAGATCTGGGGTTCTCTGCCCGCTTCAGGTGGAAGCAAAAGCAGTTCGAAGGTTCTCTGCCTGCTTCAGGAGGAAGCAAAAGGAGGTCGGGTTCTCTGCCCCACCGTGTGGTGAAAAGGAGGTCTTGTACAGGCTTCTCCGCCTTGATGTGGGAGCAAAATGAGAAACACTTTTTATTTAGTGCAATACCCGGAGGGGAGGCTCCGGGGAGTGGACGTAGGTCAAGTTGACCGAACCACTATAAAATCTGGTTTGCTTTTCTGATTCAGTTTTACACTTTATTTTTCTGATATTAACTGCTTGGGTGAATATCTTTGATTGATTTTTTCGTTCTTGTTTACTTGTTTCCGCTGCTAAGTATCGAAAATATTTTCATTGTTATTGTGAAATTTTTAAATAACCAATTCACCCCCTCTTGGTTAGCCTTGGGACTAGTTCACTAGGGCTTAACATCCCTATCGAACTTTCAAGTGGTATCAGAGCGGGATTCAAAATTTAGGTTTAAAAACTTTTGAATTTGATCCATGGCTAACTGTAACAATCGTAATACTGCTGAAGGTTATTCTATTACAAGACAACCATTATTTTATAATATTCCTTTTGATTTTTGGAAAACACGCATGTCTACTTTTCTTCAATCGATTGACTATCACATGTTGATGTTAGTGCAAGAACTTTTGAAATTGCAAGTTTAAATAAACATATTGAGTTTTTGAAAGTAAAAATCAGTGCTTTTGAAAAGAACAAAATACCGCCCACTTTTGAACAGTTTTATGCACCGCCATATTTTGAAAAATCTGTTGCAAGTTCATCAAAGCATGTTTCATATACATCTAGGAAGAGGCACTATCACCCATGTAGATTAGTTACCCCTTTTCCTGGTGTTAGATGTTTTTCATGTGGCATGTTAGGACACATCTCACACACTTGCACTGTTCACCGTAGTACACATTGGGTGTGGAGGCCCAAACTGCCTGTTTCACAGCACAGCACGCATGCATTACATTCTTCTTTTCATAAAAAGGAACCCAAACCTGTTTGGATTCCTAAGACTGACGTTTGATATTTTTGTAGGGGTGCTCTCACACAAGACCTCGTGAGAGCATGTGGTACCTGGACAGCGGATGTTCTAGACACATGACTGGAGATGCAAATCAGTTCATTTCGCTGGAGGCCAGAGCTGGAGGCAAGGTTACACTTGGAGATAACACTACTAGGAAGGTGATAGGCTCAGGTATAATTGATGATTCAAAGAATTTTATGATTGATAATGTTTTGTTTGTAGATGGACTAAAACACAACTTACTGAGCATCAGTCAACTTTGTGACAAGGGATACAACATCAAATTCCTGCCCACTGGCTGCATTTTAAGCTTAAATGATGAAGTTGTTTTGCAGGGGCAAAGGATCAACAATGTCTACAAGCTGGATGTAAGTTGCATTAAATCTGATAATTTAATTTGCTTAAAAACTGCTGCTGATGAGTCTTGGTTATGGCATAGGAGATTGTGTCATGCCAGTATGAAAACCCTTAGGAGAGTCACCCAAAAGGACTTAGTTAGAGGTGTGCCCAAGCTTAAGTTCACTAAGGATCACATGTGTGATGCCTGTTAGTTGGGGAAGCAAGTCTAGTCCTCTTTTCACACTGTTAAGGACATTAGTACCTCTAGACCTTTAGAAGTTCTTCACATGGACATCTTTGGACCCATTATCACTGCCAGCTTAGGGAGGAGAGTCTATGGATTTGTGATTGTAGATAATTATTCGAGGTTCACTTGGGTGAAATTTTTGTCACATAAATCTGAGTTATTTGATGAATTTAGATCTTTCTCTACTTGGATTCAGAAGAAGTTAGGATGTGAGATTATTACCATCCATAGTGATCACGGAGGGGAGTTTGAAAATGAAAGATTTGGAAGTTTTTGTGAGGAGCAAGGGATTAGTCATAATTTTTCAGCTCCTAGGACCCCTCAGCAGAACGGGGTAGCTGAAAGGAAGAACAGGACCTTAGTGGAAGCCGCTAGAGCCATGCTTGTCGAGTATTCACTTCCAAAATACTTTTGGGCTGAAGCGGTGAACACTGCCTATTATGTGCTGAATAGGGTGAATGTGAGAGTCAAACTGAACAAGACACCTTATGAGATCATTAAGGGTAGAACTCCAAATCTGTCCCACCTCCATGTCTTTGGCTGTAAGGTTTTCATTCTGAACAACGGGAAGTCACCCTTAGGAAAATTTGACCCCAAATCTGATGAAGGAGTGTTCTTAGGATATTCAAGTGTGGGGAAATCCTTTAGGGTGTTCAATAAGAGGACTTTGGTGGTGGAAGAAACAACCCATGTAGTGTTTGATGAATCTGATCCTAAGGAGTCTAGATCTGAAGTAGAAGATGAAGAGATTGTTGAGGTTACCTAAGGAGTTGGAAATACAAATCTGGAGGAAAGGGTAGAACCTCAAACCACGTTGCCTAGAGATTGGAAATATTCTTCGAGTCATCCTAAAGAACTGATCTTAGGAGACCCTTCTGAAGGTGTTAGGACTAGGCATGGACTTAGGAAGGAAGTAAACCATTCTGCCTTTATCTCAATGACTAAACCCACCAACATCAATCAAGCCCTTTCGGATGAGTTTTAGATTTTAGCTATGCAGGAACAATTGAATCAGTTTGTAAGGAATGATGTTTGGGAGTTAGTACAAAGACCTAGAAATCAAAGTATTGTGGGAATCAAATGGGTCTTTAAGAATAAGATGAATGGTGTGGTGGTTAGGAATAAGGCAAGATTGGTGGCTAAGGGGCATAATCAGATAGAAGGGATTAATTTTGAGGAGACTTTTACCCCTGTAGCTAGATTGGAAGCCATTAGAGTGCTACTAGCCTTTGCCTGTTATAAGGGATTTAAGCTGTTTCAAATGGATGTCAAGAGTGCTTTTTTAAATGGGGTAATTAAAGAAGAAATTTTTGTAGAACAACCCCCAGGTTTTGAGAGTTCCCAATATCCAAATCATGTCTATAAATTAAAAAAAGGCCTTATATGGATTGAAACAGGCACCCAGAGCTTGGTATGAGAGGCTTAGCACATTCCTGTTAGAAAGAGAGTTTGTTAAGGGGAGCGTAGACACCACCCTTTTTCTGAGGAGAATAGGGGATGACTTACTCATTGTCCAGATTTATGTTGATGATATCATTTTTGGATCTTCTGATAAATATTTATGTGATGAGTTTTCTAAAATAATGAGTAAGGAGTTTGAGATGAGTATGATGGAAGAATTGTCTTACTTTTTGGGGTTTAGCATAAGGCAAACGGATGATGGAACCTTTCCCAATCAATCTAAATACACTAAGGACATTTTGAAGAAATATGAAATGGATAAAGCCAAGCCAATCAATACTCCCATGACCTCCTCGGTTTAGTTAGATAAGGATTCAAGTGGAAAATCTGTTGATCAGAAGAAGTATAGAGGGATAATAGGATCACTGCTTTACCTGACTGCTAGCCGACCTGATATCATGTTTAGTGTCTGTCTTTGTAATATGTTTCAGGCTGATCCTAAAGAGTCTCACCTGACTGCTGTTAAGAGAATTCTTAGATATCTTTTAGGGACCCCAAACCTAGGAATCTGGTACCCTAGGCACAGCACCTCTTTTGAGATCATTGGATATTCTGATTCTGACTTTGCGGGGTGTAGGGTGGATAGAAGAGCACTTCTGGGACTTGTCAATTCATAGGATAATCGTTAGTCTCCTGGTCCAGTAGAAAATAGAACTCAGTTGCACTTTTCACTGCTGAAGTTGAGTACATTGCCTTAGGGAGTTGTGTGGCCCAAGTTCTTTGGTTGAAGCAACAAGTCTTGGATTTAGAGGTACCTGTTGGCACAATTTCTGTTCTGTGTGATAATACTAGTGCCATCTGTATCTCTAAGAATCCAATCCAATATTCTAGGACCAAACACATTGATATAAGGCATCACTTCATTAGGGACCATGTTACAAAAGGGGATATTGAGCTACATCATGTAGCAACTGAAAATCAGCTGGCTGACATATTCACTAACCACTGGCCTTTGACTCATTCAGCATTTTGAGAACCAGATTATGAGTGATTGATATAAATGCTTGATTTTGATGACTGCTGATTTCTGATTGTTCTGATTGGTATTCTTTTTTTTGTTAGTTAGTTTTTGGTTTGATTATTTACTTTCAGTTGATTTTATTTCTTCTGCTGATTTCCGTTTTAGCCTTATTATTAGTTTGATTTGAGTATTTACTTTGATGTGATTTTCTACCTGTTTTTATTCACTGGTTCATATCTTGCACTTACTATTTTTGCTTTTCAAAATCTGATTACAGCTCACTACTTCTGATAATCTGAATTTTTGACTGGGAGTTTTTACCTTATTTTGGTTTGGAAGCTGGTAAGCAGTGATTGATTCCACTGAATCTGTTAAAGGGAAGAAATATTGATGATTGTTTCTCTTCCTCTAACTCCTTTACTGGTGTATAGTTTCTTTTGGATAAAAATCCTCTTCAAAATTAAAATATTAGTTTTTAAAATAGAGATTATTTTATCTTCCTACAGTAATCTGCCTCATATCAATAGTGTTTTTCAAAGTCTTGAGTCATTAGTTTGATTTTCTAAACCTAGTGATTGCATTTATCATATGATGTATGGCTTTTATTTTGTGAATCATTCTTCCTTACTGTGGAGAGTCATCTCATATGTCTGGAAGATAATCTCACAGTTGAGATTCTTTAATGATTATGAAAAGGAGAAAGCTTACAAAAGATGCGCAGTGCGCCAAATAATTTGAAAAATAGGCATAAAATGAGCCCAAAACTGAAAAGATGCGAAATTGCCAAATTGGATACACAAAGTGTATCAAAAATGAAAAGATGCATAAAGCGCCAACCAATTTGAAAAAGAGGCACAAAATGAGCCCAAACCAAGCTTTCTTCCCTTTCAGATTGCTAAATGTCTTAGAAAAATCCGTGCGCCACTTAATATTTTCAAAAGCTTGAGTTTGAAAATCCTGATTTCTGATTCCTTACTTTGTAACACTATTATATCAGATATTTTTCTGGAACGAGGCTTGAAAGGATCTCTTTTCAAATCTAATGTCTTTTCTTCTGAATCAGATTTTTGTTTTGAAAGAGGTTTGCATCGATAAGGTGCCCGGGGTCGGAGTTACGAAAGTTGATTTTTCTAACCTTTCCTAGATTTCAGCGCTGTCAATCGTCTTCTTATTGGTTTTTTAATCTAAAATCAAGGAAAAATTCTGATTTACTCGAGCAGCTTAATCAAAAAAAACTTACTTTTATGTGTTTTTGCTGTGAGTTTTATTCGTGTTTGTTTTATTTTGATTTCATGGTTGTGTTTTTAGGATCCTAATCGGTCATCTTCATCATCCATCTTTTTCTATTTTCTTCACATCATCCTAGACGATACCCCGATCGTCCTGGACGATCCTCTTCGTCCTGGACGATCCAAATATCGTCCTGGACGATTCATTCAAAATCATCCCCACACTGCTCCTGCTGCTGAAAGAACTCCAATTATTGGTGATCGTCCTGGACGATCCTTACATCGTCCTGGACGATATGATCCATATCCTCCTGATCTGATCAAACGGCTGACATTGCTCCAATTATTGTCCATCGTCCTGGACGATCCACCTTATCATCCTGGACGATCCACGTGTCAGCCGCTGGACGATTGGAATTTGGCCCATCCGACACACTTATTATATATCGTCCGGGACGATCCACCTAATTGTCCTGGACGATACCTTTTCGTCAACGGTCGTCCAGCCTGACTCCTCGGGACGATCGCCTGTGTCTAATCATCCTGGACGATCTCTGATCGTCCTGGACGATCGGACCGCTTTTTTGACCAATCGTCCAGGACGTCATAAATGCCAATATCGTCCCGAACGATGTCACGATCGTACGGGACGATCAGGCCGTTTTTTATATAAATAGCAGTTTTCTTCAATTTTTTTTCACACTCCTTCTTCCACTCTCCTTCTAGTTCCCTACACTCTTGATTTCTAATGGCTGGTGGCAAACGGTCCCGTCAAAAGGGTGCCAGTTCCTCCCGGGGACCTGTTGATCCTCGCTTCCCCAATGCAGCCGATCAGGCTGCCTACGAGCGATATTGCGAAGTGGGAATCACACCGTCGAAAATTGTAAATTCCCGCACTCTCACTTATCCTGTCCTTGACCTCTTCGCACACACCTCCCTCACCTTCATCATGACTCTCGCATTTCCCTTTAGCTCGGAACTTCTTCATGTTTTCTTTGCAAACTTGTGGATTTCGACTGATTATTCCACCCTCCGCTCTTATGTAAATCAGCGCCTCGTCGAACATACCTACCAGGACTTTCATAACATTCTCCAATTTTTCGTCACTAGCAACAAACTCCACACCCTTATCACCAACCCAGACTATGATTGGAGTGTCGCCAATCATTTCCTTCGAAATACAAATGCCCCTTATCATGACAATGCCTGCTCCACACTTCTTAAGGATGCCCGGACTATTCAGCATGTTCTTCGTTCCTCCGTCATTCCAATGGCGGGGGATCGAATTCACATCACCCCACTCCTGTCCTTGACCACCTACTACATCCTGGCCAATAGAGAATTTAATGCCACATACCTTATTATCCATTACCTCGAGCACCTCACCACCATTCGGGATCCAGGTCATCGCCGTCGTCCAAATCTAGCCTTAGGACACATCGTTGCTTATGCCCTCGAAACCAAATATGACCTGCAATATCCCGCAGCTCCAGATGTTCCTCCTTCCTTCCTCACCAACAATGCCTTCCATGTCCTACACAGCACCCGACTACATCCGGAGCCCGCCCCGGATGTTGAGGAAGAGGAGGACGAGGCCATTCCGGTTCCTGCTGCACCAGAGGCACCTGCTCCCCTTCGTATTGCCTCTCCCTTTGACCACCTGGTGCAGCGCTTCAATCAGTGGGAGGCAAGATTTGACTCCTATGTGGTTGCCCAGGAGCAGCGGCACGCCGAGGACATCCAGCGCTTCACTGACTATGCTGCGCAGCAGCAACAGCAGCATGACCAGGATATTGCCTGGATTGGAGCCCATTTTCAAGCCATTCACCACTACTTCAACCCACCATAGCCACCTCCTTCTTCCGATCAGGATTCGCCTTCGTTCTAGTTTTCTGTTTTGTAGTTGTTTTCTTTTCTGTTATGTACTGATATTTTTTAGTAATTCTGTTTCCTCCTTTTTGTGATGTCAAAAGGGGGAGTCAGTTGTTGTCATTTCAGTTAAGTTGTAGTCGTTTCAGTTTTTGTTATGTGTTATGTTTTCTGTATTGATTTAGTTAAATGAAAATTTAAAAAATAATATATTTATTTTTTCGATCTCTTAGTTAATGTTATTTTTCAACTACTGTACAAATATTTGCCACCATCAAAAAGGGGGAGATTGTTGCAAATCTGGTTTTGATGATGACAAATATGTTTCCAGTGTGTTTTGCTTGGCTAACCCGTTTCAGGCACAAAAGATCACGAGCAAATCAAGCTAACTCAAGATCGGGTCCAAGTGTGTCAAATGTATGATTTTTCTTTTTATTGAGTCAATTGTAATGTAACTGATCCCCTAGCTAAGTAACCTTGCACACACACACTCAGGGGGAGAGCTTGAGTGAATTAGAGTTTCTGTTCATTTTTTGTTCAGATCGTCCTGGACGATATTCACATCGTCCTGGACGATCAGGTAAAAATAAAAACCCTAATTAGGGTGACCAAGTTAAGTGAGTCTGATTAAGCAGATCGTCCTGGACGATCTTTGGATCGTACGGGACGATATGCTTAAATCAGAAATTTTCAGCCGCCAGATCAAGTTAGGCAAGTTTTTATTTTTAGTTATTTGGTCTGATCGTCCTGGACGATACGTGTATCGTCCTGGACGATTCAGTACAATCATGCCTAATTTAATCTGGTAATTAAGGAAAGCAATTTATTTTTGATTGATACGATCATATCGTCCTGGACGATCGCAGGATCGTCCCGGACGATTATGATCGTCTAGTGCATTTCAGCTGTACGTCTCGAACTGTGTTCAGGACGATTTGGGCACTTTTTGAACTAATCGTACAGGACGATGTCCCTATCGTCCTGGACGATCAAGTCATTTTTTGGTCGTCCGGCACAGGTTTCTCTGGAAGACCCGAACTGTCCTCTGGACGATATTCCTCTATTTGCACTAATTGTCCCGGACGATCGCAGGATCGTACGGGACGATATGAATAATTTTTTCTACTGATCGTCCAGAAGAGCCAGATCGTCCAGGCTGAATCAGCTGAATTTGAACTGATCGTACAGGACGATCTACCGATCGTCCTGGACGATCTTGGCCGACCAGTTGAGATTTAGGGTAAATTTTAAGCCCTCCTATAAAAGTAATTTTTCTTGAAACAAGAAAAATCTTTTGCTACCTTCCTTCCCTGAGAAACCCTAGAGAGAGAGAGTTAGGAGGGAGAGAGAGGACAATGTGAGGGGGAGTTAGTGAGGGATTCACTAAGGTTGCTCCAAGCACGGATCAGAGTCGTCTTCTCCGCTCATCGTCTTTCGTCTAGTCTGTGTTCGTCGTGGGAGGATCGTTCGTAAGAAGATCCAGGGTTCTCTGCCCGCTTCAGGTGGAAGAAAAAGGAGTTCGAAGGTTCTCTGCCTGCTTCAGGAGGAAGCAAAAGGAGGTCGGGTTCTCTGCCCCACCGTGTGGTGAAAAGGAGGTCTTGTACAGGCTTCTCCGCCTTGCTGTGGGAGCAAAAGGAGAGACACTTTTTGTTTAGTGCAATACCCGGAGGGGAGGCTCCAGGGAGTGGACGTAGGTCAAGTTGACCGAACCACTATAAAATCTGATTTGCTTTTCTGATTCAGTTTTGCACTTTATTTTTCTCATATTAACTGCTTGGGTGAATATCTGTGATTGATCTTTTCGTTCTTGTTTACTTATTTCCACTGCTAAGTATCGAAAAGATTTTCATTGTTGTTGTGAAATTTTTAAATAACCAATTCACCCCCCCTCTTGGTTAGCCTCAGGACTAGTTCACTAGGGCTTAACATCCCTATCGAACTTTCAAACCTTCCTGTCGTTGATAGACTTTTGCCCCTCGCGGGTCTTTCGTCAGACTTCTGCCTAACATCGAGCTTCTTGCCGTCGCCGAACTTCTGTTCGTCGCCAGACCCTCGTCGGATTTCTACCCGACACTAAACTTCTACGTGACGTCGGACTTCTGCCCGTCGCCGGACCTTCGTCGGAGTTCTACCTAACACCGTACCTCTGCCCATCGTCGGACCCTCTTCAGACTTCTAACCGATGCTGGACTTCTGCCCGTTGCTAGACCCTTGTCAGATTTCTACCCGACGCTAAACTTCTACCCGACGCCTGACTTCTGCCCGTCGTCGGACTTTCGTCGGAGTTCTACCCGATGCCATACTTCTGCCCGTTGTTGGACCTTCGTCGGAGTTCTACCCAACGTCGGACTTCTGCCCGTTGCCGGACCCTCGTTAGATTTCTACCCTACGTTCAATTTCAACCCGTCGTCGGACACTCTTCGGACTTCTACCCATCACCAGACTTCTTCCCAACATCGGACTTCCATCCGTTTTCGGACTTCCACCGACTAACTTTGGACCTCCACAAGATCTCTAGAAGAAGGGGAAGACTCCTGCTCAGTGAGGGGCCCTAGACCTGAACAGGGCTAGGGGAATGCCTCAGCATGAGGGAAAGAAGAAAAATGGGGAGAAATCTCCTTCTTGCAGTGAGGGACTTTGGCCTTGACAGGGGATACCGCCTGTGTAGGGCTAGGGGAATGCCTCAAATAAAAGAAGAGAAGACAGAAGGGGAGAAGGGCGGAAGGGGGCAATCTCCTTCTTGCAGTGAGGGGCCCTGGCCTAGACAGGGATACCGCTTATACAGGGCCAAGGGAAGGCCTCAAATGAAAGAAGAGAAGGTAGAATGGGAGAAGAGCGGAAGGGGGGAACCTCCTTCATGCAGAGAGGGGCCTGTGCCTGAACAGGGGATGCAGCCTGTACAGGGCCAGGGGAAGGCCTTAAATGAAAGGAGAAAGGGAGAGGAGAAGAGAGGGGCGAGTTTTGAAGGCCCCGCGGGGGGGGGGGGGGGGGGGGGTCTATTTACAGCAATAGGGGGAAGTTGGAGGAGTTAAGGTGGTTATGCAAAAAAAAAATTTTTTTTGACCTAACCGCCGGCGGTTAAGTCAGCCGGAGCCGCGGTCAAGCCAACCGCCGGCAGTTGGTGCTAGTCAACGCGTGTGGATGAAACCCGCGGGCAGCGCGGGTAGGGGCCGCGGCGTGGGCAGGCGCGCGGGCTAGCCGGGCAGCATACGGCGGCTCTTAGGCGCGAGGGGATCAGCGGTAGCTTGCCTGTCCCGACTCCTTTCTGGGCCCAATTTCGGTCCCGGAAAGGTCAAATCGGACGTTTTTGGGGTCCCCGGAACCATTTTTTGAAGTTCCGGACTCAATTTTGGCAGTTTTGAAGCCATTTGGAACTTCTACAAGTAAGATTAGTTATTTCCAAATGTCAAGTCGTGATGAAAAATTCTCTGAAGGCTGTGACACTTATTTTCAGACTCTTGGAGCTTCAACATCCGAAAATAGGGGGGCAACTGATACATCCTCAAAAAATTATCTTGATTGAGCATGAATCTCGAGGCAAAATATATTTGGAAACTTCAAAAATTAAAATTGGGACCATCCGAACTTTGATTTCGACAAACTTATAGTCGAAATGAATGTCTCGAAAATACGAACCTAACAACACTAAATTCAACCCAATCCGAGCCCAAACGGGTCCAAATCAAGGGTTTGAAGTGCTGTTGGAAGGTTCAAACCATAATTTGGATTACCAAACAGTCTCTAATTGTGACGTTCTTCTAGTTGAATCGAGCGTCTCGACGAGATGAATCCAATGAGCCCAAGATCACCAAAATCTGATATCTCTAAGACCTCCAATTGTCCAGCAAACGGTCCACGATCAAGGGATTCAACATCGGCCGTCCATTCCAACCACTCCTTAACTACCCTTGATCTTCCTCCTATTTACGGACCATGCCACTCCCACAAATCTATAAATGGAGTCCCCTCTCCTCTTGAAAAGGGGAACCTAATCCTAAGGAGAAAAGAGAGAGCTCTTGCCTCCTTGCTCCTCCTCGACCACTGCCGGAGTTTCGCCGGACCACTACCTGAGGCCATGCACTTCGCCGGACCACCACTTGAGGCCTTGCACTCTGCCGGACCACCACCTGAGGCCCTGCATTCCGTCGGACAACCACCTGAGGCCCTGCACTTTGCAAGACCACCACCTGAGGCCCTACACTCTGCCGGACCACCACCTGAGGCCCTGCACTCCGGCGGACCACCACCTGAGGCCCTGCACTCCGCCGGACCACCACCTGAGGCCCTACATTCCACCGGACAACCACCTGAGTCCCTGCACTTCACAGGACCACCACCTGAGGCCCTGCACTATGTCGGACCACCACCTAAGGCCCTGCACTCTACCGGACAACCACCTGAGGCCCTGCATTCCTCCGGACAACCACCTGAGACCCTGCACTTCGCCGGACCACCACCTGAGGCCCTGCACTCTGCCGGACCACCACCTGAGGCCCTGCACTCTACCAGACCACCACCTGAGGCCCTGCACTCCGCCAGACCACCACCTGAGGCCCTGCATTCCTCCGGACAACCACTTGAGGCCCTATACTTCGCCAAACCTCTACCTGAGGCCCTACACTTCGCCGGACCACCACCTAAGGCCCTGTACTATGCCGGACCACCACCTGAGGCCCTGCACTTCGCCGGACCACCACCTGACGCCCTGAGCTCCGCCGGACCACCACCTGAGGCCCTGCACTTTGCTGGACCATCACCTGACGTCCTAAGCTCCGCCGGACCACCACCTGACGTCCTCAACTCCGCCAAACCATCGCCTAAGGTTCGGAGTTCTACCAGACCACCACCAAGGGCCCGGAGTTCTGCCAGATCACTGGGTGACCCTTAAGTTTCACCAGTGAGACATCGGACTTTCACATACCCCCAACTCCAACCCTACGATTGATACTTATAATCTGATCGCCCTTGGAGGCGAGTCAGCCCACTGTAACCTATTCAAGCTCTAGTGGAATTATTTCAACTGGGCCAGGCCCCGCGGTTTTTCCCCTTTCCAAGGTTTTCCAAGTAAAAATCTTGTATTCTCTGTGTGTGAGCTGGATATTCATGCAATGCTAAGACGTAAAATTCTAACGCTATCGCCGCGTATATTCTAGGCCGCAACAATTATGATTAAAAATGATTAGTATTAATCTAAAAAATTTTAGATCTTTTGAATTTATTAATGAATTTTATTTATCTAAAAGTGTATAAAATTTTTTCAAGCTCAACATAATAAAAAAAGTTTAATTAAAATATATTGGTTTAATGTTTCTTTTAAGACCAATTAAATTTTTAATTAAGTATTTAATTTGCTAATTTGTTCTTTTAAAATAAACTTAGAAGTTAAAAATAGCTCAAAATCAAATCGGGCTAATCTATTACTACATTTGGCTTAACTCTCGAACAGATCAAATAACTTTGAGCCAATCTTAAATTAGTATTTGATAATAAAATTATTACAACTTAGTTTTTAAAACTATATTTTTTTTATGTGAGTTTTTTATGATACCAAAATATTATTTTGTTGATTACTGTTTCTTCTAACATATATTGGATATATTTTGTTTGTGTTGTTTGTGTGTATTAACATTTCAGGGAAATTATACTCCAGACAGTCGAAGACTTCAAGACGAATTAGATTAGGGTTTCTTGTAATTGAAGTCTGTACTTTTTCTATTTTTCTTGAGTTTCATAGAGTGATTGTAATTGGGTAACCGTGCACACACATATTGGGGGAGTGACTAAAATCTTAAATTTTAAAACTAATCATACTATACGATTTATAGATCGTACCGGGCGATTTGACATGTAGTTCCTCCAAAATGAAGTTAATCAAATCGTGCATGAAAATTTTTAAGTAATGTGTTTGTACTGTACGATCATTGGTTCGTACAGACGACTTATAAAGTATGAAATGGTTGCGTACCAGATCATCCCAGACTAACTTGCAATTTTTTGATATATTTGTACTGCATGATTTATGTTCGTCTTGTACTATTTATGTTCGTACAGACGATTCATAGAGTACGAAATGGTGTTGTCCACTTTCGTATCAAGGAAGACATGATTTGTTTTAACTGTTCGTAGTTGTACGATGTGGGGTTTGTACATACGATTGATAGAGTACGAAATGAGGATTGTAGACAATCATACCAGACGAATGAATGAATTGTTCGTACTGTACGATGTCAGTTCGTACAGACGACAGATAGAATACTAAATCAGGTTCGTACAAGATCGTACCAGACGAATGAGTTCATTTTTGAACTGTTTGTACGTACGATCATTGATCGTACTGTACGATCGGAGTCCGTTCAACTTGAGTTTTTAAGTTTTCTAGACGGTTTTTCTTGTCCTTCATATATAAGTGTCTAAAAACTGACTATCCATAGATCTTGCTATGAATTTCTCTTGAGTGTGCCTTAGGAGTGTGTTTGGGAGAGTATCTTGAGATTGAAAAGTGAGAGATCTTGTGAGAGGGATTTGTGAGGGGATTCACAAAGGTGCCCAATGGTGAGGATCGCTTGTTTGTTCTCCATAGTTCTTCCTTATTTCTTTGAAGGCTCTTAAGAGAGGATTTTCAAAGGAGATCCGGTACTCTACCGTCACCAGGAGGGTGAAAAAGAATATCGGTACTCTGTCATCACTAGGAGGGTGAGAAAGAACGTTGGGTACTCTGCCTTCACTAGGAGGTTAAAAAAGGACATTGTGTTCTCTGCCTTCATCAGAAGGGTGAAAAAGGACGAGTTGGTATGTTGCCATCACTTGGAGGGTGTAAAAGGCATCGGTTCTCTGCTGCACCGGGTTGGTGGAAGAAAGTTTGTAAAGGCTTCTCCGCCTTGCTGTGGGGGCAAAAGGAGAGACACTATTAAGTAGTGTAATACCTGGAGAAGGAGTCTCCAGAGAATGGACGTAGGTCTAGTTGGATCAAACCACTATAAATCTGGTGTCTTCTGTTTCTTTACTTTTTACTGCTTTTTATTTTTCTGCCTTTTTTTAATTCCTGTGGTTGCAAAATGTCTTTGTAAAAATTATCATTTTGGCAGTTGTCATAAAATTTATTGTTGTGCTCATAATATTTAATCGGTTTTTTAAATAACCAAGAATTTTTAAAATTACCAATTCACCCCTTCTTGGTTAGCATTGTGACAGTTATAGTAGGTCTAACAATCTGCACGTACTTTCAAAAATAAAAAAAATTGCTGAAATAAATAAAAGAATAAAAATTATTTATTATATAAAGTAATATTTATTTTAAAACTTTATTATCACATGCGTTTTTTAATGAGATTTTTAAAATATTTTATATTACATGTATTTATAATATCATTCGATTAAATTTAGCATTGCGAGTGTTATAATTTAAGTATAAAAAAATTAAAAATGATTAAGATCACATTAATTCTCTCACGCATAAAATTTATACTTTTGCACATAAATTTAAAAAGAAGTAATAATAAAAAATAGCTATTTTGTTATGGAGAAATTATTATGTGTGGTCATCGGACATTGTCCGGAGGTAAATCAGGACGTGTCACATCATTTTTTTCTGTGTACCGGTATTGCGTATCAGGTGACGTGGCGCATTCTGATCACCTCCAGACAATTCAATGACCGCATAGAATAATTTTTCTTGGACAAGCACAAAGCTGTTCGTTTTGTCATTGTAGATGCGATTAAGCTACAGCAAAAAAACAAAAATAAAAACTGTTAAAATATCTCGAAGAAGATGAAGGCTTGTAAAAAAAACACGGCCACTCACTCTTTCTTTTTCAATGCTAGCAAAGCCATTTGTAGTTTGTGCCGACTGAGAGCAGCCTTTACAATTTAATAATTAATATATACTTTTTTTACATAACGCTGCAATATATATATTAAAATGCATCTATTTTATAAATGCAAAGAAGATTTATTGTAAATCATGGGATGTGGTCACCCATCTCTCCTATTTTTCATTGCGGTGATGTTATTTCATTATTTGAGCAATTTGATTTTATAGGACTCTTAAAATTTGAATTGAAGAAATAGGCTCTTTATTTGTTTTTTGGGAAAATATATCTGAAAGATTATTTTGATTTTAATTGCCCATTCTCTTATGTACACGAACTACTTATTGAAGTCGATTGTGAACTTATTTGATTCAAATAGACTCAAATTCGAACTAGGTTTGAACCAAATTCGAATAAGGCAACTAGTTCAAACTACGTTCGAACCTAATTTGAACCATAAGTTCGAATGAGCTAGTTTTAGTCTCATACCTAGTCAATCTCATTAAGAAGCCTTAGTGAACTCCCATCATAAAAACTCTCTTCTCCTCACACCCCATTGATCTCATCCAACCCCTAGTTAACATTCTCCTCAAATTCTATTGGTGCAATCAACGAGCTCTAGCAAGCTCCCATCGTGAAATTCTCCTCCTAATACACAGTGTTGGCCAGTTAGTGAGCTCCTAATGCGGGCCAATAACAAAATCATTTCTCCTTGCACCCAGTGCCCCTTTCTCCTTTCATAACACGATCATGTGAAACCCCTATATTCAAATGAAGTTAGATTTATTTCATGTTTGAATTCAAACCAATTTGAATGAATTTTTCTTAAGAAGAGCTTCAATAAGCAGCAAGCAATAGGAAAATGCAGGTAGAATTGTCTGAAATAATATTTCAGATATATCTCCTCAAGAAAAATAAATAAAATAACAGGCAAATTTCTTTAATTTTGAATTTTGTAGAACATATAAAGTTAGAATTTTCTATTAATTTGTACTCAATGTGTAAAATTAAATTTTATTTCTCTTTTTTTTTTTAACAAAAGAAAAATGATATTAAAAAAATGAATGAAACACCACAAGATCACGACCGGGCCACATCAAGAGAGGTACAATCAACGAAAAGCCAAAATCAGAAACGGATCAACATGGACTCAGACCGACACCCTGATGACAGGGAGGGCCGTCCAGTGAGGATCCAAAATTAGTCAAGAAACCAAACACAAGTAGCAATCAACATACCACTACAGTTGCCCAACCTTGGCCATCACTGGTGCATGCAAATAACTGCTTCCTCATCGTCCAGATCCAAACCAACGAAAGCAGCCAAAAACTGAGAGTAGCCAAAAATCACAGACCACGAAAAGGACAACCGTATCTGTAACATTTTACCTGTTATCATTTGTTGGTTTTTGTGGAAGAGTAGGAATGAGTCGAAGCATGAGAGCATACATATGAATGCTAATAGCATTATCATCAAGGTTAAAGATGAGATTAAACAATTATATTTGGCTAACTTGATTAATAGTACCTCTTTTACCGGTTATCATCCTCTTGCTCAGCTTTTTGGTATCAATTTTATGTATACTGCTAACTTTCGTAAAGATACTATTGTTAAATGGATTAAGCCTCCTATAGGTTTTTTCAAACTTAATGTGGATGGGTCTTTTAAATCGGACAAAGCTGGCTGTGGTGGGCTGATTCGTGATCATAATGGCCAGGTTCTTGTTCCTTTTGCTGGCCCGTCGATTGCCAGTAATGCCATATTGGCGGAGCTTCATGCTTTAAGTTATGGTGTGCAATTATGTTCCTCTTTAGGGATCGTTAATCTTTGGATTGAAGTGGATGCTATGGTGGTTATGCATTACATTATTGGCAAAGTTAATGTTAAACCCTCTTATTTTTATACTATAAGAGCTATTAAACAATGCCTTGCAGGTATCAATTTTTCTATCACTCACATTTATAGAGAAGCCAATTCTGCTGCTGATTTTTTAGCTAATTTTGGTTGCAATTTGCTGGATTTTAGGGAGTTTATGGGATATAATATTCCTATCAATATTGTTGGCATATCTCTGTTGGATCGTTTGGGTTTACCGTATGTCAGAAGTAAATAAGAGCTTCTTTAGTTTTTGCTGCGGTTGCTTTGTCAGTTTTTGGATTTTCGGTTCTAATTGAGTTTTTAGGAGATCTGGTGTGGTTCACTCTAAGCAGGATCATTTTATTTTTCAGCCGATTAAAACTTATCTTAATTTTGCTGGAAGGCTTTTTGGTATTATAGTTATTGTCATGTTTATTAATCTGGACCGTTTCTTACTTGTTTTTGCTGCTTTGTCTGGTTGGAGCTTTCATTTGGATACCTGGTTATTAAGTGGGTGGAATAACTGTTGGACCTGGCAGCATTGCATTCTTAAGTGGTTGCTTAGATGGTTTTGCCTTTGCATTTTGGTTGTCTATATGTTTAATGCTTGGAATGTGATTGTCTCCGTGCACAGATTGCCCGAACACTATCAAAACTGTTACAGCTGTAATTGTTTCATTTTGTTTAATGCGGTTACTTTGAAAGGAAGTAAAAAGGAGTTCTTCACTGATTATGTTAAGATCATCTTGCTCCTTATTAATTGTGGCTTGAATTGGTTTCATATGTTATCCAATTATAATATTCTTGTGATCTTTTTTCTGTTGATATTATGGATTGCCGTTTGCAGTTATCTTATTATGCAGGTGCAGTGGAACAAGGCTTTTGTGGATGTTATTCCGATTTTTTGCATGAAGAGGGCGTTGATCTTCGATCATTTTTGCTTCCTATTTTGGGTGATGCCTTCTAGCAACCCTAGATTATTACTAGGTCATTTTGTATATCTTTGTAGTGGGACCATCAGCTCGTAGGATTTATTTTATTTTTTGTTGTAGCTCTTCTGAGCATTAGTGAGCTGAAGGTCCCCCTTAAGGATCTTGTAACCCATTTTTTTCATTAACGCGTAGGCCCCTCTGTCGGTTTCCCCCAAAAAAATTTATTTTTCTTAAAGTGTTTAAAATTTCATGAATTTCAATTACGAATAAGAGTTGTATTGTATTGTATTGAAATTAGTTAATGTGAAGTAAATTCAATATTTATTCGAGCCACGATGAATTTATTTTCTAGCTCTTATATTATTATTATTATTATTATTATTATAAATAAAATAGTATTCTAATCAATTGTAATAATTTAATATAATTCTAGTATTATTGAAAGTGAACTATAAAATAAAATAAAAAAAGACTTTTTAACCCTCAAAATTAAAATTCAAATATCATTTTCTTAAAGTTATTTAAAAAATGAGAATTCTGCTCCATCAACCTTCAATAAAGCAAGCATTAGAAACGTTTGTTTTGAATGGGCGGGGGCCACCACCATAGCCCTGAGCTGTGTTTAATAATAATTTGAAACTTTTGATGTTAACAATTTAAAAACGTTTCAAGTATTCAGCTTAATTAATGACGTTTAAAAATATTAGAAAATTTATGGTTATAAAAATTTTATGAGTTATATTTTAAACTTTTATAAAAGTTCATTCATATACTAATAGATAGCTCAAAAAATTACTAGGATACGAAGGATGTACTTTTTACTCTTTTTAATCCTAAACAAATTTAATTTTACTCTTATTTATTTATTTTGTAATAGACCCCATAATTCAGAGCAAAATCTTTTTTTTTTTTCATTATCATCGATGCTTTTAAGCTTATTAATCTATTTTGTTATTTTTTTTATAATGTTGCATTATTATTTTATTAAAAATCAAATCAAATACTTTATGTTTAATGTAAGGTACTAGACAGTCATTAGCTAATCATCATTCATCCTATCATGCAATAAATGTTTGATAATCCTCATTGCATAAAATGTTATCTCTATTATAGCAATAGCGACTGGTAAAGTTAATGCTAAGGCAATAGCCTAAAAACTAGGTGATACACAATGTCTTTCTTTACATTAACAATTTGTATTTACAAGAACAACAATGGTGCTTAACAGCTTAAGGATAAAGACTCATCACCAATACACATAACACTAATGTAAGTGGAAAACTAATGACTAATGTAAGTGGAAAGTTGATGTTCGAGAATTTTGCGCTCAATTGTAGATAAATCATTTGCATATAACTCTGTTAGGTGAATTAATTTTCTTTTATCATAAGCAAGGAATGAATCAATTGAGTTTAAGCATGTCAGAATAAAGAAGCAACTCAGTACTAGCTTTGGAGAAACGATTATTTAACTTTTGAAATCACATATCAACTATAGTGTAAAATAACTCAACATGATAATGATGTAAGTTTTTTTATTTCTTCACCTCTTTGCATTAATTGTTGTCAAGCCTTGTATGTATCATGCATATTAGGAACATCAAATTTAAAACATTACAAAAATATGACACTTCATCCAGTAAATTATTTTCATCTATAATAGTTGTTTTGATACGTGCACCTATTTCATTGTATTCACAATGTCCTGGTCTTTTTTTTTTGTAAATATTGCGATAACTCATTTGTAATCCTCAAAATATCAATTATTAACTGTATTGTAAAAACAAAATCAAATGATTCTATTACATCAATTAAAACACTTGCTTCAACTAATAGTTAATCATTCACCACATCTTTTATAATAATCAAGCATCTCAAGTATAGAAGTATATATTTTCATAAGACTAATTAAAGTATGAAAAGGTGAAATCCAACGAGTGTTATCAACTTGTTGTAAATTGGTCTCTTGATTCAAATCTTGAACAGTAATAAGCTTGCTAGTTTTAAGATGCAAAAATATTTTATCATGTTGAATAACTCTAAGAGCATTTGACCTCTAACAAGAAGCTCCAATAGTATTCATAACTCTTAAAGTGAACTCAAAAATTTCATTTGCCAATAATTCTTTGCAACATTTTTCAAGTATAGTTGGAGTTGACGGGCGAAATAGTGGATATAAAATTCTTGAGAATTAACATTAAGATTACGTGTTCAAACCATGAAACCCTCATTGCATATTAGATTGCTCGTCATAATCTTGATCACGTATTTTAAGCTCAATTAATGTTTGAAAAAAAGGGTTGCTGTAAGTGCAACTTTATTTATTGAAAAAATATATTTAATACAAATAAATCTTTAAATAACTTTCACTTTGTTATCCATATATCTCATAGTGACTGTCTGTTTTTCCTTCTTTGACATATCATAAGTATCATCTATCATAATTGCAAAATAGAATAACCAATATATGAGTGAAATTAATGTTTCAACAACTATATAGAATAGATTTTTTTTTGAACTTTTTGTGAAGTCAATTTCAACTTAGAACTAACATTTTCAAAGTAACTTTTTTGACGTCTTCATTATTATTAACAAGAAAATAAAATAACTCCAAGTAATTTCCTTTGCTATTAGATTCTAATGACTTATCATGACGATGGAATGCTAATCCTTGACACAAAAGGAATCTAACACAACCAACACTGCAGCTAATTTAATTCAATATTCTTTCTTATTTTTTACATATTTATTTAGCCACAATGCACTTAAGAATTTATTAAGCCCTCACATTTCTATATTTACTTGTTATGAGTACCTTTTAGCTCACCAATATGAGCTAATAGCTTATCGTTTATCTTCCAATTTTTAAACACTTACCCAACAAACAAGTCTCCTCCACCTTGACCTATAGTGGTTTGTTCTTAAAGCTTAAACAAGAAGCAATGCAGGTAGAATGCAGCATCTTTTGTATACTCTACTCCAATCTTTTTGAATATTTTTCGAACCATTTTGAATTAAACATCCTGGCAATATTTCCTATTAGTATCTATGAGAACTTATGATTTTTTGGCTGATGGGAATCCTTTATCAAATATGTTCTTCGAACTCTATTTATTTCAATGGCATCATAACTCTAAATTGAAGGTCCAAGTATTGGGTAAGCTGGATGGCTATCAATATCAATCTCAACCCGTTTCTTCCTCTTCAAATATCGATCCATTTAAGACACCCTAAATATAGAGAAAAAATAGCAATGAATTATGAACAAATTTTACTGATCTTTGATCTTAGGGTAAAATCAATTGCCCTACCTCAAGCAATCAATGGACTCTTAGTCGCTAAAATAAATTAAAAAAAAGTATATTTGATTTTACTTTTGTGAAATAAATGCAAAATAAAAATGTGAAATAAATGAATGTTAATTATGAAGATTAATTTATTTGTATCTATATTATATAATAAAATATTGTTGATTCTATTTTAAAAATTCCTCATCTATCCTAATTAGATTAATAAAATTGTACACTTATTATATATTAATGTAATAATTAATTAATTAATTTTTAAACAAATAAAACACAAAAAAATAGTTTACTTCTAATCTCTAAATGAATACATGAAAGTCAATAAAGAATTGAAATTTTTTGCTATCCAATTGGTTTTTTCTCTTTGATATAATAATTGATTAATAAAATCATCTACTATTATTGTGGTTTGTAAGGAAAAAAAAAAGGCAAAATAAGAAAAGTTGATGGGAGAAAAATAAAATTTGTAAGAGGTGGGATAGTATTATGTTCCGTCTATCTATTTTTATAATTTCTCTTCTCTTTAGTCTGTTTATGCTCTTCATAAAGTCATAACCTGCCTACGATTTGCTTTTTTCTCATCACCAATTCTTCTTCCTTGTATCTATTCCTCATTGATGCTTTGGCTTCGCATGTAGCAGGACTTGAAAGAGTAGCTAAAGAAGTTTATTTTTCCTATCGAATCGGGAGTACATGGGAGCAAACGGAGTTCTCGAGATATATAAGCAAAAGAGGATTTGAGGAGGTAAAATTCTCTAAATATCTCTCTTAATTTAACACAATTATAAACTAGATGTGGTTCTAGGAGTTTGAATGACTTATGAGCTAATTTTCAAACTTCAAATACAATTTTATCTTAAAATAATATTATAAAAGTTTTTGAAAATTAATTTTACACATCATGATATCATTTGTTAAAAATCACAGTATGATACTAAGGGCTTGTTGAAAATTTTTTTTTTTTTGTACTAAAAAAATAATTTTAAGAAGTACTAAGAAAGCCATCTTAAATGAAACCTCTGTTTTATATTTGATAATTTACAATTATGAAAACATTTTTAATATATAAATTGAAGGCACTTGCCAAAATTTAGAGGAAATCTAGAAAGGAGGATCTACCTACCATATGCAACATTTAAGTCTTTAAATTCTACTAGAAAGAAATTATATTATTTTTTAGGTACCAAAAAAAAAAAAAGACAAGTGTGAAACATCTACCACCCAATATTTGAATAAGGTATTTTGCATAGCAAAAATTTGAGCTACTCGATTTTAAGAATTTTCGCTCGTTATTTTAAGATTTTATTTGGGACAATTTTCTTATTAATTTTTAAATTTTTTTGAACTAAAAATTTTTGTACTAAAAAAATCATTTTAAGAAATAATAAAATTATGCCAAACAAAATCTAAGAGAGAGAAAGAGTCTGATTCAAGGCATGATTAAAAGAAACTTTATAATATGAGTTGTAACATAAAGGCGATAAGAATAGAAAAATGCTTGCACTTAAAAAAATAAAAGAAGTAATAAAAAAAAGTGCACCTTAGATCTGGTACTTCGCTATAAATAAAAACCTCATTCCAGTTCTTACTTTCACTACGAAATCACATTAATAAAATTGAGAAATTCCTCTCACCGGTTTCCTCCATGTCCATCAACTCGCGCCGCCATCTCCAAACCGGTTCAGCCGGAGTCGCCGTGTACTCCGACGAACCCATCGGAAACAGCATCGGCATCGATGTCATATTGATCATCGCCGTTCTCTTCTCCTTCATTATCTGTGCGCTTATGTTCGACTTCATCGTTCGCTGCGTCGTCCGCTGCCTCTACAGAGGTTCCGGCCCGAGGAACCCACCTGACCAGATAAACCTCGGTGGGACTACGGACGCGATCCGGAAGCTGCCCATCGTGATCCACGCCTCGGAGTGCTCGATCTGTCTGAACCAAATCGAACCGGGCGAACAGGTCCGGCTTCTGCCAAACTGTGGCCACTGCTTCCACGTGCAATGCGTGGACCGATGGCTCGCAGTCCGGTCGTCCTGCCCGACATGCCGGCAAACTCCGTTTGCTGCCGGCCTCGAAAGTGCTGAGTGCGCTGAACCGGAGAAGGCGGTTTGGAAGGCGTTGAACCGGGAGCTAGGGCTATAACCTGTAGATGATGCAAGCAGTAGCCGGTCGAGATTGCCCGTGTTACTGTTAAGCTTGTTTGTTTGTTTTCTAATTAAGCTCAAGTAGAATTTTAAATCTGCTCGACCTCTGTTTTTTTTTTTTTTTTTTTTTTGTGAGATTTATTTTTCACTGAGGTTCTTATGAAGAGAAAGATTAGAGTCAATGGTGATTAAGATTTTGTTTGGGACAATTTTAGATCACTATTTTTTTTCTTATTTTTAAGAGCTTTTTTACTAAAAACCGGTTTATAAAACAGTAAAAAAATCATTCCAAACGAAATCTAAATATGATTAGAGGAAGGTCATCATCAGTATTTAGGTTTCGTTTGGGACGGTTTTCTTATTGCTTCTTAAAGCAGCTTTTTAGTACAAAAATTAATTTTTTTATTAGAAAGCTGTTTTAAGAATAATAAGAAAGCCGTCCCAAACGAAGCCTTAATTTAATTTGATGCAATCAATCATCGATCGGATAAACTTTTAACATTCCTCAAAACATAATTTTGTTTTAAAAAATATTTGAATCAATATCAATCTGATGAGTAATTGTTGTTGAACTCATAATATACTGATTGAAAATAAATTTAAAAACCACGATTGATCAGATCCGAGCACTTATCCTGCCTAAAAAATTATACTAAAAATTAGGATTAGAATCAAATCATACTGTAGATTTTCTTCAAATTATTCGTGAGCCAAAATCAGCAACATCTCTCAATTTTATTGGAAATGTTGCATTGATATTATTTTGATTATTTGGAGATTGATCAATTTTTGTACTTTTTTATATGCAGAGTTTTGTTGTCTTGATCAAGCTCTGTAATTTTTTTCTATGTAATTTTTAATAAAAACATGTCTTATAGGTTGTATATGTAATCGAAATTTTAGAATTAAGACAAGGGTGAATCACTTGTGCTCAGGGGCGGAACCTGCATATAGTCAGGGGGGCAATTGTCCCCCCTCAAAAAGTTAAAAAAAATTATTTATATGATTTTTAGGTTATTTGTTCATATCCATTCATTTTTTAGTCTTTATTATAAGGATTTTTAGGCAATTGACCCCTCCTAAAAATTTTAAAATAATATGGTCTTTAGGTAATTGCCCCCAACAAAGAGTAAGGTCGAACCCCGCCAGAGGGCGCTGCCCCCTTAGACCCCCCGACATATATGCCTTATAAGTTTGCCCCCCCCTGAAAATTAAGGCTGGTTCTGCCCCTGCTTGTGCTCTATATATTTTGTCGAAATGTCTTCAGGTAATAGGGCTCAAATAAGAAGCAAATTTTAACTGAGTCTTCATATTGTATCATCCACACAATTTGATCAACAACAATTTTTGAAGTAAAAAAGCAACTCAAAGCATCAAAATTGAATACCTTAAAGATATCAGAATTAGGGGTGTCAAATCGGGTTTCGGGTCGGGTTCGGGTCAAATTCGGAACTGACTCGGGTTGAAACAGGTCGACCATAACCCGACTCGGTTATGTAAACGGGTCAGAAATTCAAACCCGGACTCGGCCCATCGGGTTGCCGTGGTGACCCGACCCGACATGGTTGAGCTTATGGATGGCGACGGTGGGACGGCGGATGGTGGACGACGAGACGGCGAGACGGCGGGCGCTGGCACTGGCGGGCGCGGGCAACTCGGAGGCGACGCGTGCGAGCTCGGGCAAGAGGGGGCAGCCTTGGGCCCGGGCAGCTCGGGCAGACGTGCGCGGGCGCGGGCAGCCTCGGAGAGGGTAGCGCCATCAGCTCATTTCAAATGGGTTTCCGGGTCAACCAGAACCCGACCCTTTTTTTCAAACGGGTCGAATCCAGGAACCCAAACCCGACCCATTTTGAAATCGTGTCTAGTCTAACCCGAAATTTTTTAGTCGGGTTCGAGTCGGATTTTCGTGTCATGTCAAATATTGACACCCATAATCAGAATTGAGTAATCTTGGATTCCTTTGATTTTTCTCTTTAGACTGCTCGATTTGATTATAAGCATGATATAATCGGAAGTTGTTTCGTCTATATATTTATGTTCAAAAGTTTCTAAATATAATTTTTAAGTATTTTATTTGAGCTAATTTGAAGCCGGATAGAATCATTTGTAGCGTCAATAAATTCATCTCGTCAAAACATTTAGTTTGACAATAAATTTGTTGATATCGAAATTACTATACAAACATCAGAGAGGCCTTAATGATGCATCGTACATTCATGATATTTACCAAAAACTTTCGAGGAAAAAGTATAAGATAGGGACGGCTAAATTATCTGTCCTTATCATAAAAAATGAAATACAGTAATACACATTTTATACAAAAAACATAAAAGAACTTCTAATATTAATATGTATTTTACTTAACCAAATTTGAAGACAACTTCTCTGATAGCTAAATTTCTTTGTTTAGAAATATAATATACCTTTCAAACACCAAAACAGTATATTCTAAACTCTTGATTATGAATAGGGCATTGCCATAACTTTAGCAACTTACATATTAATGCACCGACATGATTGGATGCCCAACTTTCATAGGCATGATATAATCATACTATACAAATTTGTTTGTACTCTATAAAATTTAAATATGTTTTTAAGAGATTTACCTACTTTAGGACATAAAATCAAGGGGCTAAATCAGAGTAAATTTCATACTGTATGATACATATAATACAGTTCAATAAAATAGAGAGCTTGTCTGGATGATCTCCATTTGGATAAGATGATTCAATGCCCTAAGTTAAATTTTGAACTAATCATACTGTATGATATATATCATACTATATGATTAAATAGAGAGTAATTTTTAGTGTTTTATGCTGATTGTATTAATCATATGTATAATTCCTAGACCATATATATGATTAGGCTGACATTGTTCATAAACAACCTTTTTAGAATTTTTTTTGGAATAATCATATAAATATCAATAACCAAGAAACCTAAGAGCACTTTTAAGGCTTCTTGTGAGTTTTTCCTGAGAGTTTTTACAAATCTTTTGAATAGAGATTTCAAAGAGGGTTGGGGAGAGTTTTGGAGAGACCTTTAAGAGATCTTATGAGATGGATCGAAAGTTTGGTGAGGGATTCACCAAGGTTGTTTAATCTAATCTATTTCCTTAATCCTTAAGTTTGTTGTAAAATCCCTTTGAGAGGAGCTCTATTGAGTCTTGGTAAGAAAACTTAGATCTAGTCAAGGAGGCTAGGGAGAAGTTGCTTTTCTAGGAGAAAAGTATTATGGGGTTCCTCCATTAACCATGAAGGAGAGAGGCTTCTTTGCCTTGCTCGTGAAAGGAGAGAGGTTTTTTCATCTTGTTGGAAGCGAAATGATAGAGTTAGTGAAATTCTTAAGGAGAGAACTCGAGGAGTGAACGTATGTCAAGTTAATCAAACTACTATAAATGATTAACATTTTTTTTATTTTTTTGCACAATTTCAATCTTATTTCCTAACTGTGATAGTTTGATGAGCTATGAAAAATTTCTGATGCTACAAGCTAGTGCTCCTAAAAAAAAATTTGTTTGATAAAACAATTTAAAAATTATTATTATTTCAAACTAGTTTTATTTACAAGAAATTTTATTTTTGAGCAAGTTTTAAAAAAGTGGGTTTTAATTGTTCTTGTTATTTTTCATACTCTAATTTCTTTTTAAGTAAATGGTTTTTATTTAGAAATACTTCCACACAAAATTATTATTTTTTAATACACATTAGTTCACCCCCCACTTAGGTATACTATACAATTTCGATTAACATCAAACTACTTTCAATTGGTATCAGAATGGATTCTTATTTGTTAGGCTCAAAGACCTTACGTAGATCAAGACATGGCACATTATGAGAATGCAAACACATTAGAGATGTACTCGATTACTTATTTGCTTCGTCTTGACAGTAGTCCTTTTAATTTCTAAAAAAATCATTCAATTTATAGATTTTAGAATTTAGAACTTAGTTCATGTAAGTTATGCAAACCCCTTTAAGCTTATAAAATCTATTTTGTGAAACATAATATCATAAAAGCACTTCTTGTTGTATGCTCAAGGCGACAAAGTTTATCATCTTCATATTGAATGAAAAGTCCATAAAACATATAGAAAAATTAAGCTCATAGGAGACTTTGAGTTTTATTTAGATAGAAAAACTCAAGAAATGAAAAAATCACGGACCTAGCCTAGTTGAAATCATTTCACTTTTACGAGATGTATATTACAAATAATGAGAATCCTCATAATTGAGGAAGAGATTAATATAATACAATAAATATGAATTATGAAATATGACTTTTATGGTGGAAATAGAAAGAGTGTTAAGGCGTCGAAAGTATATATTGCAAACAATGTACTTTTTAATAACTAGAGAAAATATTAATACAATATAATAGACATGAAGAATAGATGATGACTTCTGTGTAGGGGTGCAAATTTATGACATGACCTAAAAATCCGACCCAAAAAATTCAATTTCGGGTCGATGTTTAACAAACTAGTAGGGTTCGATTTTTAATTCTCGACTGGTTTTGAAAATTTAGGTAGTGTCTGGCTCAACCTGCTAACTCGGAAATGACCCGAAAATGATCTGCCACCCGTACGTCTCGCCCGTGCACCACCTCCTGCTGGCAGACTCGCTATTGCACCATGTCCTAAATGAAGCCTAACTCTTTTATAACTCTTGTTGCGGGCTAGAAGATTCACGGCGGTAGAGTAAGTAAACTTTTTGTCTTAGCGATGCATGAATATCCAGCACACAAATAGAAAGAGAGAAGTAAAACACTCGATCTTTTACATGGAAAGCCCGAAGAGTGAAAAACCACGGGGCCTCGCCCAGGTGAAAAGATTCTACTAAACTTGAGTGAATTACAAGGGTTGACCCATCCCTCGACTTAGAGGTGGTCAAATTGCAGTATTTTGGAGAGTTAAACAAAGGTTTGGCGACGGTCTGGCGGAAGTCCGACAATGTCCGTGCAGAAGTTCAGCTGGCAGAAAATGATCCGACAAAGGTCGGGAAGAAGTCTGGTGGCGGTCGGTGGCAGGCCGGAAGTCCGACGACTAGGTGGCGGAAGTGCGGCAACCGGGTGGAAGTCCGGCGGCGGTCGGCGGCCGGGCGATGGTCTGACGATGGTCGGGCTTAAGTCTGGCGGCCAGGTGGAAGTCAGGTGGCGGTTGGTAGCCCGGTGGAAGTTCGGCGGCAGCCGGCAGCGGCCGGCGGCCGGTTGGTGGTCTGATGACGGTCGGGCTTAAGTCCGGCGGGCGAGTGGAAGTCTAAAAGCGGTCGGCAGCCAGGAGGTGGTCCGACGATGGTCTGGCTGAAGTCCGGTGGCAGTCGACGGCAAGGAGATGGTCCGACGATGGTCGGGCTGAAGTCCGGCGGCGGTCGGCGGCGGTCGGCGGCCGGGTGGTGGTACGATGACGGTCGGGCTAAAGTTCGATGATGATCGGTGGCCGGGCAGAAGTCTGGTGGCGGTGCTGGAGCTCTTGAAGCTTCAGAGCTCTGTCTCCAATCTCTAGCCCAAAGGTCCTCTTAATGTAGAGAGTGGGGTCTATTTATAGATTTCATGAGTGGCACACCCCGTAAATATAGAGAAGATCTGGGGCAAGTTCGGAGTGCTCCATCGGACAGCTTGTATTGATTCCCCCGATCATATGGAGTTTTTCAACTGTTTAAGTGTCTTAACGATGTCGGAATTAAGCGATCTTGGGCTCGTTGGATTCTTCTCACTGAGCCGCTTGATTTGACTATAAGCATGCCATATTTGGATATCAATTTGTCATCCAAATAATGATTTAACCCTCCTAAATGTGGTCCGAGCCCCTGATTTGGACCCATTCGAGCTTGGGTTGGACCGATTTCAGTGTCGTTAGGTTCGTTTCTTTGAGATGTTCAGTTCAACATTAAGTTTGCTGAAATTGGAATTCAGATGATCCAGAATTTAATTTTGAAAATTTTCAACTTGAATATGCTTCAAGATTCGAGCTCGATCAAAGTAATTTTTGATAACGTATTAGTTGCCCTCTTATTTTTGGACATTGAATCTTGTAGAGTCCAAAAATATATCTGTGCTTTTAGTATTATGCAAAATCAAAGCCTTAATTAGAGCAAAAATGTCAAAAAAGTTTACTACAAAATATTTCAAATAGCTTAAAACTTATCATAGAGACTCTTTTGAGCCTCAAAAGAGTCAAAATATAGTCCAGAACATGAAAATCGATTCCCGGGTCCCAAAAATGTTCAGATCAAACTTCTCGCCAAAAAATGTTCTGGCGACGGTCGGGCAAAAGTCCGACTGCGTCCGTGCAGAAATTCAGCTGACGGGGAATGATCCGATAAAGGTCGAGCGGAAGTTTGGTGGTGGTCGGCGGTAGGGCGGAAGTCCAATGACTGGGTGGCAGAAGTGTGGCAGCCATGTGGAAGTCCGGTGGCGATCGGCGGTCGGCGACCGGGTGGAAGTCCGGCGGCGATCAGCGGTCGGCGACGGGTGGAAGTCCGGTGGCGATCGGCGGTTAGCGGTCGGCAGCCAGTCAATGGTCCGATGATTGTCGGGCTGAAGTCCGGCTGCAATCGATGGTAAGGCGGTGGTCTGACAATGGTAGGGTGGAAGTGCGACAGCGATTGGCAGCCGTGCGGAAGTCTAGCGGCGGTGCTGGAGCTCTTGAAGCTTTAGAGCTCTCTCCAATCTCTAGCTCAAAGGTCCCCTTAATGTAGAGATTGGGGGGGGGGGGGGGGGTCTATTTATAGAATTTCATGAGTGGCACATCCCGTAAACATAGAGAAGATCCGGGGCAGGTTCGAAGTGCTCTATCGGACGGCTTGTATTGATTCCCCTGATCATAAGGAGTTTTTCAATTGTTTAGGTGCCTTAATGATGTCGGAATTCAGCAATCTTGGGCTCGTTGGATTTGTCTCGTCGGGCCGCTCGATTTGACTATAAACATGCCATATTTGGATATCAATTTGTCATCCAAATAATAATTTGACCCTTCCAAATATGGTCTGAGCCCCTGATTTGGACCCATTTGGGCTTGGGTTGGACCGATTTTGGTGTCGTTAGGTTCGTCTCTTTGAGATGTTTAGTTCAACTATAAGTTTGTTGAAATTGGAATTCAGATGATCCTAAATTTAATTTTGAAAGTTTCCAACTTGAATATGCCTCGAGAGTCGTGCTCGATCGAAGTAATTTTTGATGACATATCAACTCTAATTGCCACCCTCTCAGAAGGGGGAAATGCATTTTTAAGTTTGGTTTGATGTGAATGCTCTAACAATTTTTTCTTTTCCTTTTAGGGGTTATTTGGTTGCCTTAAAAAGCAATGCAACATAAAATGAATGTGGTGTAAAAGAAATACTTTGAAGTTGTTTGGATGAGTGTAAAAAGAGTGCATGACTTTAACTTTTTTTATTTGGTTTGAAGTAAATGCAATGTAAAGTTTAAAAAAGTTGTGTTTGGGGCTGCGGGGCAACTGTGGCTGTTGTAATAACCCAAAGATACGAAACACATTTTAAATGAAAAATATGAATTTTTGAATTTGCTGATTGAACTAAAGCGCTTCGACACTGTACAAGTTACCAGCATACAAAAACTTCTAATCAGGATACTACAAGAGTTTTCTAGAAGAATTTAATCAGAGTGGCTCAGCGGAAGCATGTCAAGATCTAGAGCAATCTCATCGGGAGATGAGAATTTTCAAGAGGGGGAGAATTGATGTAGGCAAGGTGGGGGGGGGGGGGTCAAAACAAATTGGGTCCTTTGGGCTGCAGGCTATTCTCTGTTTGGGCCTTTGCTATTCTCGGATGGGCTTTGGTTGCTTTGGTATTTAGCTGAAAAGATGGGTATTAGCTCATTAATTTTTGAGCTATTGGTTAGCTCATTATGAGCTGAAATTTAGCTCATTTATTGGTGTTGAATGTAGCTCATTATTGTGGGTGGAATTTGCCTTTTCTCCTTCCCCTTTGTCTTCTTGGTTTCTTCTGGCTGCTGCTATTCCCGGGACTGGCTGTTGAGGTTTTCCTGCAGGTTCCTCCCCCCTTGTGCTGCTTCTTCGGTTCATGTTGGTTCCGCCTCCTGGTATGCTGTACGTGGATGTATTTGGCTGAAATTTGGGAGCCTTTTAGCTGCTGTCCTGGTATGCTTTTTGGCCTTCTATTTTCCTCTTTTTGATTGGTTTGGTTGGAGGTTGTTGGCTATTTGGCTATCTCATTTTCTCTTATAAATAGAGGGTGTTTTGTAATAGATGAGGAAAGTTATGTGATTGATTTTTGGAGAATGTAAACCTTCGGGTTTGTGTTAGCTTGCGAGCTAACTTTTTCTTCTTCTCCTTCTTCTCTCTATAGCTTGCGAGCTATATTTCGTCTTGTCTTCTAACCTTTTTCTTCTCTCCGCAAGTGACCACTCCATTGTATCTTTCTTCTAAAGCTGGTTTAGGTGTTTTATGTTCTAAGATTATGTTATATTATTTCCTTTTTTATTTCAAGTTATAAAGCAAATTTGTGTCATTTTATCTAAAGTTGTAATTTCTTTGCTTTAGTGTTCTGTAACTTGTAATTCGAGGTTCTCCCACATGGTTAGGGGATTTCTTGATTGCATCAGTCTCTAAGTGTAAAGTCACTCATCCACTTGAGCATCATCTTTGCAACACTTAACTTAATTTTATGCTTCTCTTTTAATGGTCAACATTCTATGTAGGAGTGCAAACGAGTCGAGTCGAGCTCAAGCTAGGGGGTGTTCGAGTCGAGCTCGACTATCAAATACCGAGCTCGAGCTCGACTTGTCTCACGAAACGAGTCGAGTCGCGCAGCTCGTTGAGCTCCTTTCTGTCTTCGTTGCGGACAACTATGTTGACTGTCGTCCCGTCAAGCACCGTCGAACTCGAAGCCGCAAGCTCCGAGCACTTCGTCGACGGAGGTTGCTCTGAACACTCCCTCGTCCCGTCAAGCTCCGTCGACTGTCGTCCCGTCTGAACACTCCGTTGATGGAGGTTGCTCTGAACACGCCCTCATCCCGTCAAGCTCCATAGAAGCCGCAAGCTACGTTGTCCGCGGAAAGCTACGTCGTCCCGTCAAGCTCCGTCGACCGTCATCCCATCAAGCTCCGTCGAATCCGTCAAGCTCCGAACATTCCGCTCCCGCTTGCAATTTTGCGAATCCCGCTCCCGCCTACGAAATGATTCCCGAAATCCAAATCCCACTTCCGCCTTCTCTTACGCGAGCTACTCGACAAGCTCTCGAGTCGAGCTGCTGAGTGCTCGAACTTGGGCTCGTTAAGCCGTCGAGCTCGAAAGTGTGTTCGAGCTCGACTTGCGAACTCGATAAGCTCGACTTGTCGAGCCCATTAACGAGTTGAGCCCGAGGCCAGCTCGCGAGCCGGCTTGACTCGTTTGCACCCCTAATTCTATGCCATAAAGCATTGCAAGTCTCATCATCATCTTATAAAATTTTTGCTTAAGTTTGAGATGTACTTTTTCTATCATGCAACAGACCCAATGCATTCCTCTACTCTAACCATCCAACTTGAATTCTACTAGTAATATCCCCATCTATTTCACCATCACTTTGAACAATAGACCCGAGATATCTAAAACGTGCACTTTTTTTAGTGACTTGATCACCTAATGTCACAATTCCACTAGTAGATCTAGTACTATTAAAATTACACTTAATATATTCGGTTTTGGATCTATTCATGTGAAAACCTTTATACTCTAATATTGATCTCCATAATTCATCAACTCTCTTTGTAGTCTTATCAAATAAGAAGAATATCATTGGCAAAAAACATATATCAAGGTACATCCTTTTGCAAAAGCCTAGAAGAGCATCCATAACTAAAGCAAAAATATATATGGGCTTAAAGCTGATCCTTGATGTAGTCCAACTTAAATAGAAAAATATTTGGTCAAATCATGTTATGTTTGAACATAAATAACTGCTCATGTATATAGATCCTTAATGACTTGAATATAAGCATTAGTATGCATAGAAATTTATGATCGATGAAAAGCACTCCGCAATAAAAAATCTAGAATACAAGCTCCGGTTAATTCCTTTTAGTCATGGTCATCAAAGACACCATGGCTCACCAAATCCCCGTCCGACATAGAGAAGTAGAGAACTCTAGATCACAGCCCGTTAAGACCCAAAACAACAAAACACCAAACCCGTGCTTCAAACTACTAAAAACTGAGAACTGAACTAGGGAAGAGAGCTGCATCCAGAAGACAGAAAAGACAAGTAAATAAAATTAGTGCAAAAGATTGAGAAGAAAAAGATGTGTAGATCAAATGTAACATCGATACAACATTTTCAAAGTGCAGAGCACAATGTGATGCACAATAGGTAATTTTGCTTTAATGAGTGTAACATAAAGCGAAGTATTATTTTTTTTAACTTGTCTTTTCTACATATATTAATAGTTTTTATACCATTGAATAAGTTACATCTGTTAATTATTTCTAACCCAAAAAAATTGACATTTAATATTGTGATGTCCTAGAAAGTAAACATGTATACTTCAAGCCTATTTTAATTTATTCAATCAAAATTGAATATGAGTTATGTACTCAGTATCTACAACATTGATTGTGGAATGAAGATGCTCAACGGTAACATCAAGCATACAGTGATGGCCATTCTAGCTTCAAAATTCTAGCTTGATATGGATGGAATGGAAATCCTCAGAAAGGCCAATTTTGCTTTCTTAATCATTAATTATTATCATCTTATAGAATAGAAGTTTATGATCCAAGCCTCTGACCACCAATCAACATTAAGTATTTGACCATGCATTTCATTAGTATTTTTTTTTTCTTCAAATCATCCTATGAAACATCTTAAAATGAATCTAACAATAGTTAAAAGGCTTAACACGAAGAAAGCACTTAACCACACACATTTGACTGCAAAGCAGAATGGAAATCCACAATAAAACTTTGTATAGAAAATGCCATGAAGATCATCACATGCATTTCATCCATTTGCCATTTATCTTTGTCACCAAGAAAAAGCCCATAACGTAAAAAATCAAGCACCACTTATTGTTCTTCTTCATCGTTGCATCTCTTTTGAAAACGACGACATGCAATGGGCATCACAGGAAAGGGGCACCATGCACCAGGGTAAAATTGAGAAAGGCTAAAAGGAAGTAACTATCAATCGCATGAAAAAAGCTTCCATTTCATGGAGGGGACATGCATTGGTAAAGATGTCCTGCCATGTAGGAAGAAGTAAAACTCAAAACCTAAAATGGCAGCAAGCGATTTCACTTATATGGCCATGGCGTTGTAAAAAAACTCTAGAAACTCCAACTGAGAGAGAGAGAGAGAGAGAGAGAGAGAGAGAGAGAGAGAGAGAGAGAGAGAGAGAGAGAGAGAGAGAGTGGTGTGAACCAAAGAAGAGAAGAATAATCACTGAAGCCTAAAGTTGTGCTCTGTGATTGAGTGAGATGCTGCAAGTTCATATTGTAGCACGTTACTCCAAGATTATGCTTTATAGTCGTTCTTAACAACACTCCATAGTCTATAGAAAGCTGTGCAAAAATAATTGCGCATAATGAGGAATATTTAGCATTAATGAATGAAGAATGGGGATTCATAAAATATTTTCTAAAATTTTAGGATAAGTTAAATGATGATGATATTTATTCTTCCTAATGAGAGCTGCTTTTTTGTTTTTTACTTTCTAAATCTAATAATTTGATGATAAGTGGGTTTTTATCAAATTTTCTTTCCTCCGAATAATTTCAAGTTTGATTGTAAACCAGAGTCAATTCCACTTAATAAGCTTATCGTTCCTGGTTTAATATTGTTGCAGCATAAAACCATCGACAGTGTGTTGGCTAGGGGTGAGAAGTTAGATAGCCTAGTGGAGAAGAGTTCAGATCTGAGTGCAGCTTCCCAGGTAAAGCTTCTACATCTTTCTTACCAAATTGCGTTAGATGTCGATGAACTTGTTCATCCTGTCAAACACCAGTTACCTGTAGTCTCTTGTTGCTGTGATTTTCTTGACGGTCATTCAACAGATGTTCTACAAGCAGGCTAAGAAAACCAACCAATGCTGTACAATACTTTAAACACAGTTGCAATACCATTTAAAAAGGACCATAAATGAACCTTGTAAGAAGCCTTCTGATTCTGTAATTCCATAACAAAAAGGGAGAGCCATTTAAGGTTTCGTTTGGACGGCTTTATTATTGATTCTTAAAGTAGTTTTTTAGTATAAAAATAAAATTTTTGTACTAAAAAGTTGCTTTAAGAAGCTATAAGAAAGCCATCCCAAACGAAACATAAATGTTGCAATGTTTCCAATCTCATTCATTAAATCAATGCATTCTGTTTATGTATATCTGTGGTTGTCATTATTTAGGATTCAATACAGCGCGTGTGGGATTTGTTATAATCTTACTGAAATCAGGTGTTGAATAGGCGCATAAGAGAAAGCTCTAGTGATTGCCTCGGGCTTTCCCAATTTGTCATTGGTGGCATGTAAAGATGAATAATTAGTCTTCTCTTTATTTCCTAGGCCATATTTATGAATTTTTCCTCAATTAATTTATGTATTGACTTGCCTTCGTTTTTAGCTAACTCTTCAATTCGATGAACTGCACTGTACTTTCGAGAGCAATGATTGAACAAATATATAGCAAATACAATTTTTCATAGATCATCTCATATTTAGGTGTAAAAGAGGAGCAAAGATATTTGTTTAGGATGTCTCAAATCATTTGAACATATTTTCTTTTTGACGCTTTTTTTTGTGCTGAAAAACATAGCATCATTCTTTCTAAAATGTTAACTTAGAGATATTTTGACAAAACATGCTCCAAGTTTAAATGACCTAAGAAGCCCCCTCATAAACATAATTAAAAATTAGAAAAATCATTTGAAAGGTTGATTGAAATCCAATTTTGGATCCGTTTGGGACAGCTTTTTTACTACTTTGTAAAGTTGATTTTTAGTAAAAAATTACTTGAAAGCATGGAAAAAATAGTGGTCTAAAGTTGTCCCAAACAAAACTTTTAACTCATATAGTTGAAATAAACATCTCGTACAATTGATTTCAATAAGTTCAACATTGAGTGAACTCGTGTTTGTTCAAGCTCGTAAACATCTAATATATATGGGTTCTACTATTCATAATCTTCCCCTTTCTTCCTCTATGGAAAAGCGCATGTATCCATCCTTACAGCCACCGGTTTCAATCGGTAAGACAGAATAATCTACCAAAAAGTTCTCGTCATGACCAAATGTGCCACGGTGAATTACTTTGATTGCACAAAATTTGTAGCTTTTATGATCTCTAAGAGGGATGAAATTGTAAACCATCTATAGTGATGATTTGCTCAATGAGATAAATATTGTAATTAAAAAATAGCAAAGTTCTATTAGCTTTTTTCAAGGCCCAAAATATGGTTTAAAATTTTCATCTACATTATTATCAGTGAGATAAAATAATTTTTTATGTTAAGATTAACATCAAAAAAACTTTTGATGGCATCAATAGGGTGCTCCATTTTTTAATAAATTGGTACAAAAATGTACTCAGTAAATTTTTACGATTAATGATTGCACTCAAACATGAACGCATGGTGTCCTAATGTGGGCTCCGAAAATTCGGCCCCGGCCTCCGCCCGCTTTTTTGCTTTCTTCGGGGGGGAGTTTTAACGAACTAAGTTCCGAGGTAAATTTTGGAAGGCAGATGAGATAGTAGATAAGACACTACCCAGAGATTTCGCCCTCATTTTGCGAGGACTTTATGATCTGAGTTCTGGTTTCCTATAGGCGCAAGCCCCTATAGTTAATTACCCCTCCCAGTAATGAGAGAGAACTTTCGATTAAGGCTAGTCGTCGATCAGATACGTAGAAAATACGCGTTATCTAGCATATAGTATCAGCATAGGATTGAAGGTTTGAAAATTGAGGGATTTGATATTTAAAATTGAGAATTTCACCATCTTGCACTTAAAGCGGATGGTGGGGGAATGGATGATAGACCCGATCAAGATCCCATGGTTCCGTCATCCCGGGCCATCGTGGTCCCTGGTCTACTTATTCAGAGGAGGTAGTCGACCCAACCTGACAGAAGGATCCTTGTCGGCAGCCATGGGTTGCTTCGTCCAAGGGAACCTTGTAGACCTGGGGTGAATATTTGTCTAAGAGGACAAATTTGAATGCACCTTAGCTAACAGAGAGCTTTGTGCCCTATCGATCATATCCTATTGATTCATATCTCAAGGATTTGATGCCATTGGGGAGCATACGGGCTCTGGCCATAACCATAATATAATGGTGCCATTTGGCGGCGACCACCTGGTTCAGAGGGCCCCGAGTCATAACCGTTTATCCTGCAGTGCCATTTGGCGGCGAAACTGCCGGTTAGAGGACTCGTACCACGTCCTTGCTGGCAGGAGATTGTTTGAGAATGGATCCTAGTGATATTTTCGACTAGGCATTGGCTCTTTGTGAGCTGAAGTAAATTTTAATTTGTCCACCTCGGCAAACTGTTGCGGAGGGTGGATGGATTTTGCTTTGAGTAATTGATGGATTAGATTTCAGTTTTAAATGCCTTGGAATTGGGGTTTTCTGGAATTTGGAGTTTGGAATTTTAGATTTTGGGTGGTATTTGAAATGATCTGTGAGGACCCCTCCGGTTGAGATTTGCATTCAACACGGCCATCATCGGGGTGTATGGGGTCATTTACATTTTATTGATTGGACCCTGTCGACTCTATCTACTGGTCGATAGAGGATCGGGTTTCGTAGGCTTTGAGCCTTTTGTAAGTGAATTCACTTGATTATAGACCTTGAAGGCCTAATATGAATGTATAAGATAAACATCTCAGTCGATCTCACGACTGCATATTTATTTAATGGTTCGAGCCATGTCGACTCCTATCTACCTGTATAGGAGGATCGGGCTCAAACTTGAATTCACTTATTAACCCGCGCAGCATCCCTAGACGTCACGTGTGTACCAATAACACGCTCGCCGGGGCCCATGCAGGTGTTTGGGGGCATTTTATAATTATTTATTGAACCTTGTCTACTCCTATCTGCTTGCATAGGAGGATCGGGTTCAAATCTATTGACCCGCACAGCATCCCTAGACGTCACATGTGTACCAATAACACGCTCGCCGGGGCCCATGCGGGTTATGATTATATTTTCCCCTTTTAGTGTACCTATGTGTATACAAATTAAAGTGCACACGTGCAGGGGTATTCTTGGAATATTTGTACACGCCTTCTGTCCGCTTGCATGAAAGTTGCGGATCTGGTGGCGTGGTGCAGCAGCTCGTGAACTGAGTTGTTTGCTGCTTTGTACAGGCAGACTGTCGTGCACTACTTGTTGCTCTCTGCATTTGGATTGTTGTGCACCAACGAATCTCCTGCTTCGGGTGGTAAGTGTTGTCATCTGTAGCCTATTTTCCACCTTTACTTGCAGGAAGGGCTAGAGTTCTTGTTGTATATTTATCTTCTTTGTTTGTGGAGGACATATGTACTTGTGTCTACAGAGGATTTATCGTGCTTATTTCGTATCCACTGTTGTTATCCACAAGTAATTTTATTGGTCGTCGTAGCTCATAGGGAATAGTTGTATTCGCTACGCTCTTCTGAATGTGCTTGCAGTAGAGCCATTGCACTTGCATCGTATCCATCTTCACCATTCATAGATGAACTATTATAGATTGACGGGTCTCCTGTATTTGTTTGCAAGTGGAATATGTATTTGTATCCATAGGGGATTCATTACACTTATGATACGCCCACTGTTGTTATCCATCAACCCTCTTAACTTTCATTCACCTGATGTTGCATTGCTTACTGATTATATGAATTCCATAGTATCTGTACTTTGTCGTAGGCTACTGGATGGATTGCATTCACCATCGACTTCTATGCATATTGATTGATGAATTACCATATATGATGTCATCATTCATCATCAAATTGATGTATTTGCTTCAAGGTCTTGTGTGTCTAGTTCCCTGTTATTGCTTATTTGAATTCAAACCATGTTCAACTTTGAGTTCTATGCTCAATTCAAAGTCCTTTGCATCTGTTCTTCGTAGTCCAAGCAAATTCAAGTCTTGTGTAGTCGAATTGCAAGTCCTTACTTGCATTCAAATTATGTTCACTTGATATTTAAATCAAGTTCAAATTCTATTGTTTTGAATCAAGTCTTGTCATCCAACTCGAGTTTGAATTGATGTTTGATTTTATTTCATTTGAGTCCAAATCTTCTTTGGTTCAAGCTTTGACTTGAGTTCCAAATGTCCAAGCTCTTGTTTAGTTCAATGTTTTGTTCAAGTCTAGTATGATCCACTAACAAGTTGTTTAAGTCCTTCATCTTTTGAATTCATTTAGGTTCGAGTCCTTGTGATTGTTTAAGTTCATATTCGCTTGGATTTCAATTTATTTAAATCAATTGAATCAAATTCACAAGTCCCCTGCTGTCCTTTGAGTTCAAATCAGGTCCAAGTGCGGTTTTCAAATTCACCTGAAATTTCGGCAGCCTCCCGGCGTCTCCCCCGTTTAGGGAAAACTACGGGAAAACTGGGCCTTTCCCACCACGCTAAGAAAAGCGTGTATGGTAGGTGCCCTCTTTCGAGGACACCGCGGCCGTGTAAAATCTTCAATCCCCACCACGTTACGAAAAGCGTGTATGGGTCTTCGACAGTACCTGTTTAAAAAACGCAGTTATTTCCCCGCGAGCGGGTACTTATGAATATCCCCTTCTCGCCATAAGCGCCGCACCGACTTTCCATTCCACCACGCTACGAAAAGTTTGTATAGGCGATTTGCCGGCGCGCCGCGAATGCCGAAAAAGAGATTTTAGGTGATCACCCACTTCGTCGTAGGCGCCGCACCGGGTTCCCTTTCCACCACGCTACGAAAAGCGTGTATAGGCGGTTTGCCCGGTGCGTCGCGAACGACGAAATGAGCTCTCGAGGTGATTACCCGATTCGTTGTAGGCACCGCACCGGGGTCCCATCCCACCACGCTAAGAAAAGCGTGTATAGGCGGTTTTCCAGTCCGCTGCAAACAACAAAGTAGGCTCTCGGAGTTTTAAGTTCAGAAATTTATACCTGACGACCGGCGAGGTAGTGGTGTTGGCTCGTGGATCGAGGTACGAGGAGAGAGAGAAGAGCACCCTCTCTCTTTTTTTGGCTCGTGGATCGAGGTACGAGGAGAGAGGGAAGAGCACCCTCTCTCTTTTTTTTTTAATAATAAGTAGTTATAACTAATTATAATAATTAATTATATTTAATTATAACTAGTAATAATTAAATAATGATTAATTAAATTAATAATGATTAATTGAAATTATTTAAAATTAATCACAATTAACCATGATTAATAATAATTAGTCAATAATTAATAATTATCAATTATAATAAAATATAATCATATTAATTAATCATAATTAGATTAATTAACTAAAAATTAATTATATTAAAAAAATTAAACATAATTAAATAAATTAACTATGTTTAATTAGTAGTTAATAATAATTAATTTTAATTTAAAAATAAACAATTAATTAATTATATTGAAGTAATTAATTATAATTACATTTAATTAATCATGACTAATTAAAAATTAATAATAATTAATTAAAAATAATTAATCATAATCAAGTCTAATAAATTAAAATTAATCTTGATTAAAGCTAATTAATCCCTCCCTCTCTCTTTCTCTTTCTCTCGGCTTGCTTACGGGATTAGGCCAAAGAAGCGCGTGTAGGGAGAAAGTTACCTTCAACAGCTAGCGAGCTCCTGTTGTTGTTTCCGTCAAAATGTTGTAACTTCCGCCCCGTCAGGAAGGGAAAGTCGTAGAAGGGGCGCAGTCGAACAGCAAACGAGGGAGCCGAAGGAGCGCACGGGGGGCTCCAGTCGCTGCTTCCTATCCGATTGGGAAACCCCACAGATGGAGCGAAGTCGGTCGGCCATGGAGGAGGTGAGGTCGGGAGTCGTCGAAGGAGTCGAAGGAGCACGCGTGAGGGAGGAGGCCAGCAAGCGAGCTCTCGTCCGGACTTCCGATCCGACTGGAAGGAACGTCTTCGAGAGGGGCGGGATCGGGCCGGAGGACTTCGGCTAGGTTAGAGAAATCTTCCCTCTCTCTCTCTCTCTCTCTCTCTCTCTCTCTCTCTCTCTCTCTCTCTGGTCTGAAGGAATCGGATGGCTTGCGGTTTGCATAGGAGGCGTCGGACTGCAGGTGGTCGTGGGTGAGGATATCGGAAGCTGGGATTGCAGTCGGACAGGGATTGGAGGCAGAGGTTTTAGCGGGAGAGGAGAAGTTCGGATGGAGTTGGGAAGAGTAGCGAGAGGGGAAGTTCGAGTGCTTGCGAGAGGTGTCGTGTGAGGAGCCTTCGTTCGCGTTTTAAAGGCGAAGGCAGAGGCGAGATCGAGGCGAGATCGCGCACGCGAGGGATGGGCTTCTGGCTTCGGCGCCGTTTCGCAGAGCTGACACTGTAGCAGACGGCGCGATCTTTGCAGGATTCGCGTATGGCTTCGCCTCAAGTAAAATTTTTTTGTCTGTTTCCTTTGGCTGTAGCGGGAAGGTCAACAAATGCCCCCCAACAAATGTGATTCGCGTCTAGAGCGAAACACGTTTGTTGTATGATGATTAACCCTGTGGATCTCCAAATTATACTTCTTGCTGATGACACATCCAATCCATTGAGGATCTTCCATTCTCCTCTCCTTTAACTGTATTTCGGCAAGAAATTTTAAATATTTATTTGGGGATCTCGACATGCGGCGCGATGTCGACCCAAATAAATATTTAAAATGCCCCCAGTCTTTAGGGACATTTGTAGAAGTCATTCAGGATACCTCTTTTGTAGCTTTAGTTTCCCTGAGATTTTAGTTCATTCTGTCATGTGCTTTGTGCTGCGGACATTAACGGAGAATTACCTGATTTGTCTCTACTGACTTGTCAGGTGATTTGTGCCTTCGGCCCTATGCTTCTTGCTTTGGCGGGCTTGATGAAGGAGTAGATGCCGGTGACCTAGATGTATTAGGTCGTTGGCGAGAAGTCATCGGTCCAGAGCTTTGTGCATAACGGACTTGTTGATGACGGAATCCTCTTAGTTCAGCTTTAAGCTTTTCATGAACTTTGGGATAATTTCTTCGGTCCTTTGCTTTGTGCTTTGGTGGACTTGTTGAAGAAAAGTTCCTTCGATCCTAGCTTTGTGCTTTATGGATTTATTGAAGGATTTTGCAGGTTTCAGATTTGATTGATAGTACCAAATGTAGGTAGTATCTTGACCCTTAACCACTTGAGGAGACTTTAATCTGAGTCACTTGAGTTCATCAGATCGGGAGAGCTGGGATTTGACAGCTCTTCGTCCTCTTGTTGCTGAGATGGGGGTTCCTCTACTACGGCCTTTCTTATGGCGTGTTGAGTAGATGGAGCTGCCAGCGATCCGGCCATATTTGGGCTTGTTGGATCCGACCTCTTACACCCATTCAGGCTTCAGACTCGAGCTATGAGAATTATGATTCCCAATGCTGATTTTACTGAAGTTGTTAGATTTGGAGTCTTCCTTTGTGGTTGAAGATTTGGAGCCTACGCACATTCGGTAGTTGCTCGAGATTTCTCCTTCCCACTGGAACCTTAATTCTCCGGTCAATTAGGAGAATTTAGTAGACTACGATCACTTGAACTTATCGAGCCAAATTTGCATTCGTACTTCCTACAGTCCCTACTAACAGGTTGACGAAGTGGGGGTTCCGCTACTACGGCCTTTCTTATGGCGTGTTGAGTAGACGGAGCTGCCAGCGATCCGGCCATATTTGCGCATGTTGGATCCGACCTCTTACACCCATTCGAACCTTAAGCTTCAGGCTGCTGAAAGACTTCAGGTTGTTCTGGCTCAATTTGTTAGAGTGTGTAGTTACAAAAAATCTCTTTCTGACCTTTGAAATCTTGGTCTGTTGGAGAAGATGATGTCTCAATCTTTTGAAGCTCACCTGCATATACTTTGAAAAGAATTCGTTGTATTCTTCGGTGTAAAAGAATGTTTGTGTTGGAGATTTTAAATATTTATTCGGGGATCTCGGCATGCGGCGCGATGTCGACCCGAATAAATAGTTAAAATGCCCCCTATCTTACAGGGACATTTCATAATGGAGTAAATTTAAAATTTTGTGGTTTTTAAATATTTATTTGGGGATCTCGGCATGCGGCGCGATGTCGACCCAAATAAATATTTAAAATGCCCCCTGTCCTGCAGGGAGATTTTGAAATACATTCTTGCAACACAAGAGAATTTCAAAATGTAAAAATGTAAAGTGTATATAGATACGCATGAAATACACAGTACATCAAGCATGACATTTCTTCGGGCAATCTTATGCATGGTACTTCTTCAGGTGTCGACCGTTGATCGGCGGCATGGGCCTCTGACCGTGTAGATCGATAAGCTGGTAGGCTCCTCCTTGATACACCTTTTCAATGACGAAGGGACCCTCCCAATTGGATACGAATTTGCCACCAATTTTTCGGTGAGGGATGATTGGCCTTCTCAGCACCAGGACCAATTCCCCTTCTTGAAAGGACCGAGGGCGCACCATCCGATCAAATGATTTCGCCATCCTTCCTCGGTAGATCTCTAAGTTTTGTTGGGCTTGCAATCTAACTTCGTCGAGTGCATCGAGCTCCTCCATTCTCAAGCGAGCATTCTGCTCTTGAGTGAGATCATTTTGGATAGCGACCCGAAGAGACGGTAGTTCAACTTCTAATGGCAAGACGGCTTCAGCCCCGAACACTAGTGAGAAGGGAGTGGCTTTGGTTGGTATTTTGTAGGTCGTACGATACGCCCATAACGCTTCTGCCATTTTTGTATGCCATTCTCTTTTGTTCTTGGTGAGGATCTTCTTCAACAATTTCACCAGTGTCTTGTTGAAGGCCTCTGTCAAACCATTTGCTCTTGGGTTGTATATAGACGAGTACCGCCATTCAATCTTGTGACGATCTACAAACTTGTAGATTTTTGTACTCTTGAATGCTGTGCCATTGTCTGAGATCACGCGGCGTGGTACACCGAATCTGTAGACGACATTGTGGGTGAAGAAATTGATCACGTGCTCGGACGTGACTTCCCTGAATGGAGCTGCTTCTGCCCATTTAGAAAAATAGTCTGTTGCTGCCAGAATAAAGCGGTGCCCTGCCGATGACGGCGGATCTATTGGCCCAATTATGTCAGTGCCCCAACATTCAAATGGCCAGGATGCGATTGTTGGGTGCAGTGGATTTGGTGGTTGATGAATAACATCACCATGAATCTGACACTCGTGGCACCTCTTAGCGTGGTTGATACAATCTCTCACCATCGTAGGCCAGTAATAACCCATTCTTTTGATTTTAGCAGCCATCTTGGGACCTGACTGATGCGCTCCGCAGAGTCCTTCATGAACTTCTGCTACCACTTTATCAGCTTCCTTGGTCCCTAGGCACCTTAGCCACATTTGATCAAAAGCTCGTCGGTACAACGTGTCATTGACAAACGCGTATCATAATGCTCTTTTTCTAATTTGTGCGGCCAGAGATTTATCTGTTGGAAGTTTGCTTTCTTTGAAGTAGTCGACGAATGGTTGCCTCCAATCGTCTTCGACTTCAACATCTAGGCAATCCAACCACGACTCTGAGAATCTACCAGTTCTTCGTCTTTTTACTGCTGGACGTTCCCCTGGTTGATTTTTAATAGTGATTTATTGGGGAGGTTGAGGATCAACCGGGGTTGCATCCTGTTGGCTTGAACCTGGTATTCCCTCTGCTTGCGGGAATTGTAGGGTTGCTGGCTCTAAGACCCGGCGATTTTCAACCGCAATGAATATAGGTGGCCTCTTATCTTCATATGCAAGCTCCTTGGCCAGTTTAGCTAGACAATCTGCTTTTGCATTCTGTCCTCGAGGAACTTGAGTTATCTTGACATTCGATATTTGTTTTAAAAGCTCGAGAGCTCGTCGGTGATAGTGAGCCAATTCAAGTTTGCAGATTTTGTAAATGCCCAGAATTTGATTTATCACAAGTTGAGAATCGCCGAAGATTTGGAGATCTGTGATTTGGACATCAATTGCAATCTCCAGTCCTGCTATTAGAGCTTCATATTTAGCTTCATTATTGGTCCGAGGTTCAGTTAGACTGAACGAGAATCTCATGATACCTCCCTCGGGTTCTATAAGACGAGACCGATGCCAGCTTGGGCCTTTGCAAGATTTGGAGGTTTGGGAGACTTGATAGACGATGCCCCATCAAAATACATCTCCCAAAATGATAGCTTTTCTTCTTCATCAACCTGCATAATTTGTTCATCGGGCAAATCATCGTTCAACGGAGAATCTGCAGGGATTGGATGTGCGGCGAGAAAATCTGCCAAAGCTTGTCCCTTTACTGCTTTCTGTGGCATGTACACTATATCAAATTGCAGTAATAGCACTGCCCACCTTGCCAAACGACCTGTCAATGCTGGTCTTGTCATCAAGAACTTCAGCGGATCGATCTTTGATATCAAGGTGATTTTGTGGGAGAGCATATAGTGGCGGAGCTTCTGGACTGCGAAGATCAACGCCAGACAATGTTTCTCAATTGGAGAATATCGTACTTCTGCTCCGATTAATCTCCGACTGATATAGTAGAGTGCATTTTCTTTTCCTTCCTCATTGTGTTGGGCCAATAATGCTCCGAGAGACTCTTCTAGTGCTGCCGTATATAGTATAAGAGGCTTCCCCGGAATTGGCGCTGCGAGAATGGGTGGATTTAACAAGTATCTCTTGATACTGTCAAATGCTTCCTGACATTCTTCACCCCACTTGAAGCGAACGTCCTTCTTCATTAATTTTGAAAATGGTTGGCACATACCCGACAGATTCGATATGAACCGTCGAATGAAAGCCAGCTGTCCTTGCAAGGAGTGGAGTTGACGGAGGCTTCTAGGCGGTGGCATTTCTATAATCGCCTTGATTTTATTGGGATCAACTTCTATGCCTCGGTGACGAACGACATAGCCAAGAAATTTACCGGAGGAGACCCGGAAAGCACACTTAAGGGGATTCATCTTTAGATCGAACTTCCTAATTCTTTCAAATACAATCCTCAGGTCGTTTAAATGATCTTTTCGGTCCATGCTCTTAACGACCAGGTCATCTACATAGCATTCGACCTTCTGATGTATTAATTCATCAAAAATATGGGTCATCGCCCGTTGGTAGGTGGCACCATGTTCTTCAAGCCAAAGGGCATGACCGTGTAGCAGAAATTGCCGATGGGCGTTCTGAATGACGTATGCCTTTCATCCTCAGGAGCCATCTTGATCTGGTTGTAACTTGACGATCCATCCATAAACGAGAACATGTCATAATTTGACGCGTTGTCTACTAGGAGTTCGGATGCAGGAAGTGGAAAGTCATCTTTTGGGCACGCCTTGTTGAGGTCCCTGAAATCAATACAGATACGAATCTGTCCATTCTTCTTCTTGACAGGGACAATATTGGCGATCCAGTCAGCATATTTCTCTTCACGGATGAAGCCCGCTTCTATGAGCTTTTTGGTTTCAGCAATCACCTGTTCTTCAATCTCCAATCTCCAATCTCATTCTCCTTGGAGCTTGTTTGACGGGTGCGACATCCGGTTTGATTGCCAACCTGTGAACTGCTACGTCAGGGGATAAGCCGGGCATCTCAGCATATGTCCAGGCAAAGCAATCCCTGAATTCACAGAGGAGTTCTTTTATCTCTTCCACTTGATCTTCTGGCAGGAGGGAACTAATGAAGGTTGGGCGAGGGTCATCCTCGGTTCCCAAGTTGACTTCTTTTAGTTCGTCCATAGTGGTTGCCTGTCCACCATCTTCAAGCTCTTCTGGTGCAGGCTTGGCCTCTAGAGGCTGATCATCGTAATCATCAATTTCATAGACCTCTTCATCAGACTCTTCATTGGGTTCAACTTCCCTGCAAGTGATGGCTCGGCAAGTCTCCTTCCGGATGCATTTTCGCCTGACGAATCCAATACCTTTATATGCATTCATTTCCTTCCGCCGCATTGGACGTGGATTCCTTCCATACCAGAGACTTAGGCACATACGAAGTTGTCGTTTGGGGGTGGGAACATTGATCCACTTTCGCAACATTCTTTGAATGCCTTTGGTATTAAACCTAGGTAGTCTCGTAGGTAGTAATTCTTCAGAATCGATGAAGACATGGTCCCAATCACGATTCACTTTTTCATCCTTTCCTACGGAATAGAATATATTCCCTGACTCAATCCCCTTTCTGATCGGAGGCAGATAAAGGGTCACAAGTTCTTCAACTTTATGCACATCTCGTGTAATTATTTCTTTGAAATACTGTAGGGGAACGCGAGTGACTACAAGCACGCTGTCTGAGATTGACAGGCTATCTATTCTTCTAGAGACTACATCTTGCACAGTGTTCATATATATAGAATCGTAGTCATAATCATCATTTGAATATGCGACCTCCCTACTCCATTCGTCCATCGAATGGCATACCTTCTGAGATTTTGTATGGGTGACATCATCTTCATCTGTGTCGCTCCCAAGGTGAGGTACATGTTTTCTTTCTTTAGAAGTGGAAGTTTCTTTGGGAAGAGTCGGCGACGTCTTCTTTCTCCCCACCTGCTTCCTCTCACCTTTCTGTTCAGGTTGCTTTGCACTCTTTGGGTTAGATGCTTGAGCCTTTAGAGATCTTGATAACTTTTGCTTCTTTGGCATAAAGTACTGCGCATCTTCATAGACTGTTGCTTCATGGACTGTAAAGGGTTGGATATCACCAGAAATTCTGAATTCTTCTCCATCCCTGAGATACTTCATGCACTGATGTAATGTTGACGGGACAACGCCATATTCATGCAACCAGGGGCGACCCAGGAGCGCCTTGAATGAAGTATCCGCATCAATCACATGAAACTTGGCTTCTGTGTGAAATTCTCCAAACACAAGAGGTAGCATAAACGATCCAAGGGTTTTCTGCCCTTTTTCGTTAAAACCATGTACCATAAGCTTATCTGGCCCGAGGTGTTCCACGTTGAGGCACAACGACCTTAGTGCTTTTAAGCTCATAAGGTTGATGGAGGACCCAGGGTCAATCAGAATTCGACTGATTACCAAATCATCACTCTCTGCAGTAACATACAGAGGTCGGTTGTGGTCTGCAGTCCCGAGCATCATGTCATCTTCGGTGAACGTGATGAACGGTTCGTTACGAGCTTGTAGGACCTCAGTCAGGTTGCGCTCAGCGAAGTACGCCTCATATCTTTCGGGGTCTTTGAGAGCCTGAATCAAAGTCTCCCGAAGATCCTTAGACATCACCAGAGCGTCGTATATGCTGAGCTGAGCAGGGATCTTCCTCAGATGGGATAAGATATTATAATCTATTCCTTTAACTGGCGTATGTTTCTTCTTGGGATCCTCGGAGATAATGTCTTCGTTGACAACTATCTCTTTTCCCTTATCTTTATTGGATATTCCTTTCTTTGGCGGAGGTGGTAGTATCTTGCCACTTCTCAACTGCACTTGAGCGATCTCTTCTGGCTCAGACTCATTTAATGGAATTTCTTCTCCAGAGTCAGCCATTATTGTGTCTAGAGATTCATTCGTTGATCCAGAGTCACTTCCCAGATTTACATGTCCTATCTGCGACGCTATATCGGGATCTGATTCATCTGTCTTTGGAAAATACAGATCCTCCTCTGAGCTGTAGTCCATTGACGATGTTGCCAGACAGGTTTCAACGATCATCTCTTTGACATGTTTTTCTTTTGTCGGAGTTATTGGCGTTACTGAAATAACTCGACAAACTTCTGTGGGAAGAGGATCCTCATCAGCTTCCTCCGCTTCGTCAATCTTGAGCTCTGACATAAAGTCGGCAAGCTTAACAGGACGCCTTGCGGTCTGGTAGTATTCATCCAGACTATCTATAACCCTTTGGGTTGCAGTCTTCTTCTCCTTGGGCTTCTTCAGTTTTGTCTTCTTCTTGGAGGACTTTTTCTTTTCAGACTTTGAAGTTCCAACTTGGTTGGAAAACTGTTTAGAAGCAGACGCTTGTGCCACAGGTAGTGCCTTCAGATTTAACACTAGTTCCGTAGGGGATTTCCATTTTACACCCGGAACTCTTTCGAGTTGTTTCAGCATTTTCACAGTTTTCTTAGAGACCGCAGTCTCCCACTGTTCTTCCTGAGCTGGCTTCTTTTCATTTTTTCTTTCTTCAACCGGGGGTACGGAGGAAGTCGTTACTACCCGAGTTGATTCTTTTCTGGGATGAGTCAGCACATTGTCGGATAATGTGAGCTCTCCCCTTCGATATTTTCTTTCAAGCCAATCCTTGAAGACATAGCAATCTTCAATTGGATGACTCATCACCCGATGATATGGGCAATAGTTTGGGTCGCCGCTATGTTTTGACTCCTCGGGTCTCTTGCACTCTGGCAGTTCTAAACCCGCTTTCAATGCCTGTCGAAACAGCTTGGCGACACTTTCCCTCTTGAATGAATATTCCTTATTCATTTTGTCTTTGAGGGAGGGGAACGTTCGATCACCAGTCCCCGTTGTTTGCCTCGGGCGTTCTCCACCGCCCTGATAAGTTCGTGGTTTATCATTCCCCCCAAGTATCAGCTTCGGTTGGGGGTTAGGGTTGTAGACTTGCTTAGGCTTTTCTTGATATTGCATCGGCTGCTTGCCTTTGTCTACGTTGTACGTCATCTGCTTCTCCTTATCAGCTCTGGAGAAAAATATGGAGTCAGCTTCACCTCTCCTAGCACCTGAGGCTTTAGTTTTCTTAGGCTTATCAGAATAATTCTCTGATTTTAACAAGTTCAATTTCTCGAACTTGGCCACTCTATCCAACAAATCCTGAAATGTGGTGATTGTAGCCATGCACAGGAATGGTTGCATCTTGTCATCAATGTTTCCCATTAACAACTGTACGGCATGCTCTTCTTCTAGCTGCTGCTCACATTTCATGCTCAAGTTACGCCAGCGAGTGATATATTTGGTCACTGATTCTTCCTTCTTTCTCTTATTCAGAGCAAGGTCAGCGATCGTTATTTTCTCGGTCGCACTGGCGAACCTCTTCACAAACATATTTTCTAATTCTGCAAAAGTCTTTACAGAGTCATTTGGTAGTTCAGCGTACCATTCGAAAGCAGCTGCTGTCAAACTGCTAACGAATTGTCGGAAGAGTAGAGCATCATTCCCTCCAGTATTCCCGCAGGTGGCTTTGAACTGCGCTAGGTGCTGTCTAGGATTTTTGTTGCCATCAAAAGTATTGAATTTTGGCACAGAATATCCCTTCGGATATGGCACCTGATCGTACTCTGCTGGGTACGGGCGACCTTTCCTACCAATTTTTCTGCTTGATCAAAAGCTATAATAGCCTTGATCTTCTCTGTAATGATCCCTTCAAGCTGCGCAGCAGTCACAGGCTCGGAGGTGCTTGCGATGTTCTGCGGAGTGGGTTGGCGAGTGGTATTTTGAGCCTCATGACCACCTTCAGGAGTGTCCCATACTCCTGAGACTTGCGGTACTTGGAAGTTTGGAGGATCAGGGGGAGGATTGGGCATAGAACCAACTGCAGCATTTCTCTGCATAATCAGCATCATTGCCGTCATTTGGGTCATCATCTCTGTCATTTTCTCATGCAATTGAGAGATTTCCCTATCCTTTGCCCTCATTTGACGTTTCATTTGTCTCTACATTTCTGCGAGCGTGACGTTCTCGTCAGCAAAGGGATTATCCTCAGCCTCTTCTCGCTCTTCTTGGGAATGGACACCTCTGCCAGTGGTGGACCCGGCTTCATGGCGGCGCCGATATACTTGTCTAGGCGGTGGTTGCCAACGATCGTCATCTTCATCATCGTCATAGTAGGCCTCCTCTTCGACATTGATGTGTCTCACCATGTAGACCACTTCCATGTCCAATGTGTTATTTACCTCTTCTAAATTTTCTTCAATGTATTCTTCCAGATTTTCTTCTAGATTTTCTTCCAGATTTTCTTCCATGTATTCTTCAATATTTTCTTCTCCCATATCTTCTTCTCCTTCATCTAGTACTCGGATCTCCGAGCGGCGGCGCCACTGGATCTCCGGTTCTTGGTTAGGCAGGAAGATCTCTTCAACCCGTGGGCTACGGTCGAAGTTGGTCGTCTCTTCCTTGGAAGGAGTTGGTGAGCGACGGGATCCCTTGGAGGATTCTCCAAGCTGTCTACCGTTGGGAGGAGCGTCATCATGGATCTTATTTTGGACCCTTTTCTGATGTTGTTTGTAATTGGGGGCGGATCTCCAGGAAGCAGACGCCCAAATCAGTTCTTTTTCTTCTATTATCTTCTTCTCTGTAAGGCTTTGGCCTCCAGATTTCTTTTCCTTTCCGCCGGGACCTTTCAGCGGCGGATCCCTGAACTCGAGGTTCAGGTGTCACGCCCCGATGTTCACCGTGCGGGGTGTATTTTCTTTCCTTTCTCTCCACAGCAAGAGACAGACGCTCTCTTGGTGGAATTCTTCTTGCTTCGACCATAAGTGGCCGCTGGTACATTCTCTTTTTCAGTCCTCTCTCCCTCACGGTCTTCAGGACTCTGTAGACTCGAGCAGAGAGAGTTTCAGGCTCCTTCTTCTTTTGAGGAGGTGGGACTTTAGGCTGTCGGTCCCAGAACGACTTTTTTAGCTCTCCAGTTGAGCTGTTTCTCTTTACCCACCTCAGGTCAGTAAACTTGTTCCGGGTAGGAACGTTGGATATATGCTCTGGAGCAGGCAGGTTCGAGGGATGCACAGGCACTAATAGCTGCTGAGCTCGGAGTTCAGCATTCATCTTCCTTCTCTGCCTCCTGGTGGGCCTTCCTCCAGATGAGGAAGCTTCAGCAACGTTCCTCCCAGGTACAGATGATCCCATTGGCAGCGTAGTGGTCCTGGTAGGTACCACTGAGATTTTCCCATCAGTTACTATCCTTCTGGTGGTTGGGATCTCAGATTGAGAAAGTCGTTCGAACACAGAAATCCTCCTTTGAGGGTCTTTGACAGCAGGTCGTGGCGCTGACAAATGCACATGACGGCTAGCAGTTTCAGTGGAGTGGGGCCTCCTAGCATGCCCTTCAGATTCAATGCCGCATGGAGGGATACCAGCAGGTCTTGCGGTAATAGTTGGAAAGTCGATACTGCCAAACTGGATAGTAGCTCCAGCATTTCCAGTTTCAATAATGGCATTTGCCAGTTGGATCCTGGCTCCTTGTCCCAGCTGGATAGTCATTGGTGTGTTCTGTAGATCCATCTGAATAAATGAAAGATAAGGGTTAGTGATTAAAATTTGGTACATCACCCCACACTTTCAAAAATGCAGAAACTTGCACATAATAGAAAACAAAAACAGATAATATTAGCGAGCAAATTCAAATAATACAAATTTAAAATACTGCTAAATACGTTATCTTAATAAATTTGTTTGAATGATCATTTGGAAAAATTCAGAATTTAAGTTCTTTAAACGATCATTTTAGAAAATTCAAAATTTTGGATCTGGGATGATTTAACTGCTACAATAGTACTGAGATGACTAGCCAAAGATGGAAAGAGAAACCAATCCCCAGCGGAGTCGCCAGAAATCTGTGGGCTTCGAAAATTCAGCCCCGGCCTCCGCCCGCTTTTCTGCTTTCTTCGGGGGGGAGTTTTAACGAACTAAGTTCCGAGGTAAATTTTGGAATGCAGATGAGATAGTAGATAAGACACTACCCAGAGATTTCGCCCTCATTTTGCGAGGACTTTATGATCTGAGTTCTGGTTTCCTATAGGCGCAAGCCCCTATAGTTAATTACCCCTCCCAGTAATGAGAGAGAACTTTCGATTAAGGCTAGTCGTCGATCAGATACGTAGAAAATACGCGTTATCTGGCATATAGTAGCAGCATAGGATTGAAGGTTTAAAAATTGAGGGATTTGATATTTAAAATTGAGAATTTCACCATCTTGCACTTAAAGCGGATGGTGGGGGTATGGATGATAGACCCGATCAAGATCCCATGGTTCCGTCATCCCGGGCCATCGTGGTCCCTGGTCTACTTAGTCAGAGGAGGTAGTCGACCCAACTTGATAGAAGGATCCTTGTCGGCAGCCATGGGTTGCTTCGTCCAAGGGAACCTTGTAGACCTGGGGTGAATATTTGTCTAAGAGGATAAATTTGAATGCACCTTAGCTAACAGAGAGCTTTGTGCCCTATCGATCATATCCTATTGATTCATATCTCAAGGATTTGATGCCATTGGGGAGCATACGGGCTCCGGCCATAACCATAATATAATGGTGCCATTTGGCGGCGACCACCTGGTTCAGAGAGCCCCGAGTCATAACCGTTTATCCTGCAGTGCCATTTGGCGGCGAAACTGCCGGTTAGAGGACTCGTACCACGTCCTTGCTGGCAGGAGATTGTTTGAGAATGGATCCTAGTGATATTTTCGACTAGGCATTGGCTCTTTGTGAGCTGAAGTAAATTTTAATTTGTCCACCTCGGCAAACTGTTGCGGAGGGTGGATGGATTTTGCTTTGAGTGATTGATGGATTAGATTTCAGTTTTAAATGCCTTGGAATTGGGGTTTTCTGGAATTTGGAGTTTGGAATTTTAGATTTTGGGTGGTATTTGAAATGATCTGTGAGGACCCCTCCGGTTGAGATTTGCATTCAACACGGCCATCATCGGGGTGTATGGGGTCATTTACATTTTATTGATTGGACCCTGTCGACTCTATCTACTGGTCGATAGAGGATCGGGTTTCGTAGGCTTTGAGCCTTTTGTAAGTGAATTCACTTGATTATAGACCTTGAAGGCCTAATATGAATGTATAAGATAAATATCTCAGTCGATCTCACGACTGCATATTTATTTAATGGTTCGAGCCGTGTCGACTCCTATCTACCTGTATAGGAGGATCGGGCTCGAACTTGAATTCACTTATTAACCCGCGCAGCATCCCTAGACGTCACGTGTGTACCAATAACACGCTCGTCGGGGCCCATGTAGGTGTTTGGGGGCATTTTATAATTATTTATTGAACCTTGTCTACTCCTATCTGCTTGCATAGGAGGATCGGGTTCAAATCTATTGACCCGCGCAGCATCCCTAGACGTCACATGTGTACCAATAACACGCTCGCCGGGGCCCATGTGGGTTATGATTATATTTTCCCCTTTTAGTGTACCTATGTGTATACAAATTAAAGTGCACATGTGCAGGGGTATTCTTGGAATATTTGTACACGCCTTCTGTCCGCTTGCATGAAAGTTGCGGATCTGGTGGCGTGGTGCAGCAGCTCGTGAACTGAGTTGTTTGTACAGGCAGACTGTCGTGCACTACTTGTTGCTCTCTGCATTTGGATTGTTGTGCACCAACGAATCTCCTGCTTCGGGTGGTAAGTGTTGTCATCTGTAGCCTATTTTCCACCTTTACTTGCAGGAAGGGCTAGAGTTCTTGTTGTATATTTATCTTCTTTGTTTGTGGAGGACATATGTACTTGTGTCTACAGAGGATTTATCGTGCTTATTTCGTATCCACTGGTGTTATCCACAAGTAATTTTATTGGTCGTCGTAGCTCATAGGGAATAGTTGTATTCGCTACGCTCTTCTGAATGTGCTTGCAGTAGAGCCATTGCACTTGCATCGTATCCATCTTCACCATTCATAGATGAACTATTATAGATTGACGGGTCTCCTGTATTTGTTTGCAAGTGGAATATGTATTTGTATCCATAGGGGATTCATTACACTTATGATACGCCCACTGTTGTTATCCATCAACCCTCTTAACTTTCATTCACCTGATGTTGCATTGCTTACTGATTATATGAATTCCATAGTATATGTACTTTGTCGTAGGCTACTGGATGGATTGCATTCACCATCGACTTCTATGCATATTGATTGATGAATTACCATATATGCTGTCATCATTCATCATCAAATTGATGTATTTGCTTCAAGGTCTTGTGTGTCTAGTTCCCTGTTATTGCTTATTTGAATTCAAACCATGTTCAACTTTGAGTTCTATGCTCAATTCAAAGTCCTTTGCATCTGTTCTTCGTAGTCCAAGCAAATTCAAGTCTTGTGTAGTCGAATTGCAAGTCCTTACTTGCATTCAAATTGTGTTCACTTGATATTTAAATCAAGTTCAAATTCTATTGTTTTGAATCAAGTCTTGTCATCCAACTCGAGTTTGAATTGATGTTTGATTTTATTTCATTTGAGTCCAAATCTTCTTTGGTTCAAGCTTTGACTTGAGTTCCAAATGTCCAAGCTCTTGTTTAGTTCAATGTTTTGTTCAAGTCTAGTATGATCCACTAACAAGTTTGTTTAAGTCCTTCATCTTTTGAATTCATTTAGGTTCGAGTCCTTGTGATTGTTTAAGTTCATATTCGCTTGGATTTCAATTTATTTAAATCAATTGAATCAAATTCACAAGTCCCCTGCTGTCATTTGAGTTCAAATCAGGTCCAAGTGCGGTTTTCAAATTCACCTGAAATTTCGGCAGCCTCCCGGCGTCTCCCCCGTTTAGGGGAAACTACGGGAAAACTGGGCCTTTCCCACCACGCTAAGAAAAGCGTGTATGGTAGGTGCCCTCTTTCGAGGACACCGCGGCCGTGTAAAATCTTCAATCCCCACAACGCTACGAAAAGCGTGTATGGGTCTTCGATAGTACCTGTTTAAAAAACGCAGTTATTTCCCCGCGAGCGGGTACTTATGAATATCCCCTTCTCGCCATAAGCGCCGCACCGACTATCCATCCCACCACGCTACGAAAAGCGTGTATAGGCGGTTTGCCGGCACGCCGCGAATGCCGAAAAAGAGATTTTAGGTGATCACCCACTTCGTCGTAGGCGCCGCACCGGGTTCCCTTCCCACCACGCTACGAAAAGCGTGTATAGGCGGTTTGCCGGTGCGTCACGAACGACGAAATGAGCTCTCGAGGTGATTACCCGATTCGTTGTAGGCACCGCACCGGGGTCCCATCCCACCACGCTAAGAAAAGCGTGTATAGGTGATTTTCCAGTCCGCTGCAAACAACGAAGTAGGCTCTCGGAGTTTTAAGTTCAGAAATTTATACCTGACGACCGGCGAGGTAGTGGTGTTGGCTCGTGGATCGAGGTACGAGGAGAGAGGGAAGAGCACCCTCACTCTTTTTTTTTAATAATAAGTAGTTATAACTAATTATAATAATTAATTATATTTAATTATAACTAGTAATAATTAAATAATGATTAATTGAAATTAATTAAAATTAATCACAATTAACCATGATTAATAAAAATTAGTCAATAATTAATAATTATCAATTATAATAAAATATAATCATATTAATTAATCATAATTAGATTAATTAACTAAAAATTAATTATATTAAAAAAAGTAAACATAATTAAATAAATTAACTATGTTTAATTAGTAGTTAATAATAATTAATTTTAATTTAAAAATAAACAATTAATTAATTATATTGAAGTAATTAATCATAATTACATTTAATTAATCATGACTAATTAAAAATTAATAATAATTAATTAAAAATAATTAATCATAATCAAGTCTAATTAATTAAAATTAATCTTGATTAAAGCTAATTAATCCCTCCCTCTCTCTTTCTCTTTCTCTCGGCTTGCTTACGGGATTAGGCCGGAGAAGCGTGTGTAGGGAGAAAGTTACCTTCAACAGCTAGCGAGCTCCTGTTGTTGTTTCCGTCAAAATGTTGTAACTTCCGCCCCGTCAGGAAGGGAAAGTCGTAGAAGGGGCGCAGTCGAACAGCAAACGAGGGAGCCGAAGGAGCGCACGGGGGGCTCCAGTCGCTGCTTCCGATCCGACTGGGACCCCACGGATGGAGCGAAGTCGGTCGGCCACGGAGGAGGTGAGGTCGGGAGTCGTCGAAGGAGTCGAAGGAGCACGCGTGAGGGAGGAGGCCAGCAAGCGAGCTCTCGTCCGGACTTCCGATCCGACTGGAAGGAACGTCTTCGAGAGGGGCGGGATCGGGCCGGAGGACTTCGGCTAGGTTAGAGAAATCTTCCCTCTCTCTCTCTCTCTCTCTCTCTCTCTCTCTCTCTCTCTCTCTCTCTCTCTCTCTCTCTCTCTGGTCTGAAGGAATCGGATGGCTTGCGGTTTGCAGAGGTGGCGTCGGACTGCAGGTGGTCGTGGGTGAGGATATCGGAAGCTGGGATTGCAGTCGGACAGGGATTGGAGGCAGAGGTTTTAGCGGGAGAGGAGAAGTTCGGATGGAGTTGGGAAGAGTAGCGAGAGGGGAAGTTCGAGTGCTTGCGAGAGGTGTCGTGTGAGGAGCCTTCGTTCGCGTTTTAAAGGCGAAGGCAGAGGCGAGATCGAGGCGAGATCGCGCACGCGAGGGATGGGCTTCTGGCTTCGGCGCCGTTTCGCAGAGCTGACACTATAGCAGACGGCGCGATCTTTGCAGGATTCGCGTATGGCTTCGCCTCAAGTAAAATTTTTTTGTCTGTTTCCTTTGGCTGTAGCGGGAAGGTCAACACCTAATTGAAAAAAGGCTTAAAAAATTCTAATGGATCAAATTCGAGCGCTTATCATACCAAATATATATATATATATATATATATATATATATATATATATATATATATATATATTATACCTTACCAAGCACTAAATATATTTTATTGGGTTCTTTTATATGTATATTAGATGTGTCAAAATTGAGTTACGGGTCAGGTTTGGGTCGAATCCGGAATTGATCCGACATTTTTTGACACAATCCGAACCCGGCCAGTTTTTGCAAACGGGTCATAAAATTTAACTCAGATCTGACCCGTCAAGTTTTTGGGTTGACCCAACCCGACATAAAACAGCTTATGGCCGAAGAAGCGCACGAACGGGAGGAAGTAATGTCGTTGTCTACTCATCTCATCGCTCTCGTCGAAGCCGTCGGACTGGACAGGATTGAAAGGAAAGAAAATCATCGTCAGGAGGGAATGTCGTCGGCGGGACGGACGGCCTAGGGTTTAGCTTAGGAAGGATTGTCGTGAGCCTCTGGCGGCCTAAGATTTAGCCTAGGAAGGAATGTCATCGGCGGGACGGTGGGGCCGCGAGACGGCGGGAAAGGCGGATGTCGAGGCCTTCAAGCTGGGTTGACTCATGAGTCGTGATTGACTCATGAGTCGTGATTGACTCATGAGTCGTGAGTGCAAGTGGGAATCAAATCGGCAGTCAGAATTTCGGGTCGGTCTGGGTCATTATTTAGTTTCCGGGTCAATCCAAACCCAACCTTATTTTTGAAACCAGTTGATTTGTTGAATTTGAACTCGACCCATTTAACAAACGGGTTGACCCTAGCCTAAAATTTTCAGTCATATTTTCGGATCGTGTCAAATATTTGACACCGCTAATATATATATATATATATATTCTCTATTTTAATTTGATTAGAACTTAGCCCTCATCATTAGAAGAAGTATAATAATAAGCAAATAACATAAAGAGCAATATTTCCTATCAATACTCGCCTAGAAATTTGCGTAAAAGCTAGATTATTTTTCATGTTTTAAAGATACGTCATAACAAAAAAAATAAATTAAAAAAAATATATGTAAAAACTTGAGACATATACATGTGAAGCACATTCATATTCCCCCCAAAAAAATATTTATTTATTTATTTTAATAAATTGACCTGCCAAAGTAGAACTGCAATTTCTCCGATTGGCTTCCAGACTTCCAGCGAACGTTATCCTCTCATGTGGCCACCAGATACAGATCATTTTGCCCTGCATTTATTTTGTTTTAGTTATTTTCTGACAGTCTAGATCTTTTTAATTTTTTGGAGAAGTTGATTTTTTTTTTTTTCGAAGTTGACAGTGTAGATCTGTGCAGTTCATTTTAATCTGTTAGTTGAGAGTTTTAATTATCAACTAAAAAATCTTGAGTTTTAATCTTATATAAAAAACAGTCTAGATCTCATTTATAAGTTTTTCAACATATCCCAGCCTCCTCTCTCTGGCTGAAACCTAATGGCAGCCACTGCGGCGGTGCTTCGCCCACTACATCGCCATCTCACGCAAGTGTTAGCTTCACAACAGGAAGGAATCCTTCCTTACCCACTTGCCCTGGAGATTAAGCCACTTCCTTCCTCAGGAAGAAGACGATGTCTTTGGGCGAAGCAAGTGCCCATGGCTGGAGCTTCAGAAGCTTCTCCTGGAACTGGAGTATACAAGACTACGGAAGACATCAAAGCAGAGCTTTACCTGGCATTGCAAGGTAAGATTGTGCTTCTTCTTACATCGTTTAGAGCAAAAGTACTTAAAATTTTTCGTTTACTTGGTTGTGTATGATGGAAGGTACTAATAGAGGAGTATTTGGACTGACATCTACAAAGAAATTAAAGATAGAGACGCTGGTGGAGCAGCTGGAGTCGAGGACTCCTACACCAAATCCAACTGATCACCTGCAGTCTAAGGTATATGTTGCTGCTTTTATTTAGAATTCATTAACGAGGTCACATTTGGCTTCTTGAAGTTGGAGTTTTAAATTTTTATTTGGAAAATTGGTATAACTTTTTTTAAATCTATTATTTGGTTGCGTGTATTTAGAGAGAAATATTTATAAGCTTGAACTTTTGAGTTAATAAGAAATTTGATATCTTACCCAGTGCTGTCCCCCTTTAATTTATACTCTCTAACACCTTATTATCTGATTTAAAGGTTCTTTTACATGTAGGGTTCAGTATGCATAAACAAACTGCTCAACAGATTTGAAAATTATGAGAGTTTTATGTGCTAATTATGTCACTCCCTTTGGGGGCTGTTGAGCACTAAAAATTGGTGTTGTAGTGAGTAAAAACAAGTAGCATTTCTTTGTTTCATTTAGGAGTAACTATGGACACGCCAAGAAGGATAAGGCTGCCATCTCTTCGACTATCAATAAAAAATTAATAGTTTCAGGTGAAGGAAATGGACCTTAAAAAGTGAGGTCCCTCAGTACCTAATTATATGATATTAAATTTCATAATGTAAAGCAAGAAAGCCTACAGTCTTTGTAACCTTTCCATGCTTCAAAACAGCAATGTATTGTGTAGAAAGTCATTAATTGCTAAGCCATCAATTGCTTAGAAAATTTTACTGATCGTTATTGTTCCTTTCCAAGTCTGATGCTGCAACTCATCCAAATGCTCTTAAAAGGTGTATATTGTTCATCTTCAAATTTCTTGAATGCATGATCTTCTCTAAATATTCCTATAACCATAACTTCAATTCTGAATATTTCAATGTTCTATAGTGAATAAATGTGATTTTGCAAGAATAAGGTGACATGTCTGTGTTATTTTTGCCTCTGCTGCAACTATTAAGGTTTTGCTTAAAAAACCTTAAGTTTTTAACTATTATATTCTGCAAGAGAAAAGGTGGATGGATGTTGGAAGCTCATCTATAGTACTATTACGATACTTGGATCTAAGAGAACAAAGCTTGGCTTACGTGACTTCATCAACCTAGGAGATCTCTATCAGACAATAGATGTAGCAAAGGTCAGGCAAGTTCTCTCATTCAAGAAGCTGCCATACTGAGGAAAACCTAAATCTTTCTTTAATCGATAGTAATAATTTCATTGCAATTTGATGAGAAAAAAGACTCCTCACTTGCCCTGCATTACAGCTGCAGAAAAGCTTCTTAAGTTACTAACTTTCAATTGTTTGCTCAATAATGGAGGGGAGGGCCATTAATGTGATCAATTTCAATGCAAAGGGCCTAAAGCTGCTCACAGGACAACTAACTATTGAGGCATCATATACGATAGCATCAAAAACAGTGAGAGTTACTCTTAATTTCTTCAACTGGATATGTTCACCAGCATTTTTTCTTAAACTACATTTAAATTTTAAGCTCACAATGCATTACACTTTTTGTCTCAGAGGGTCAACATCAAACTTGAAAATTCAATCATCACGCCTGATCAGGTAACATTCCATCTCAGCTTATAGGTCAAGAAATAGTGATGTTCTATACCAATAAACAAATTCCATTAATTTTCTTATTGTTGATATTTTGATGGGACAGTTAATGAATTTGTTCCAGAAGAACTATGACCTTTTGATTGAAATCTTCAATCCTGCAGGCTGGCTTGATATAACGTATCCTTTGTTTAGATTTTGTTATGGAGCTGAGCAAAGCAATATCATTAGAACATACCATGAAATAACTTATTCTCTTCAGTAAGATATTGGCTGACTTTAAGAAACTTAACATTGCTCATTACAAGTGATTATTTATTTCTGATATAAATATTTCAACCAATATTAATCAGTATATTTTGTACTAAGGTTTCATTTGGGACGGTTTTCTCACTGCTTTCTAAAGCAGCTTCCTAGTACAAAAATTTCTAGTTCAAGAAATTTTTGTAGAAATTTTTGTACTAAAAAACCGTTTTATAAAGCAATAAGAAAATTGTCTCAAACGAAGCCTAAATTTGTTTCTGAAAAGCAAGTGTGACATCCAGGTTTTTGTAATGTAGTATAAAAGTGTTTAATTAGCTATCATTTTAAAAAATGCATTCAATATTCTCCTAGATATAGATCATGAAGAACTATCATCAGTAAATCTAATTTGATTGTTTCCTATGCTATGATAGATACATTGATGATTCTATGAGGATTGGAAGGGATGACAAAGGCACCATCTTTGTTTTAGAGAGAGTTGCACAAGAGTCTGTCTAAAAATTATTTAGTATCAAAATGTGTCAAGTAGCACAAATTTTACAGGCAAAAAGACCTATCAATTTGCATGTTATTCATGAGAAAATAATTTCAGATTTATATTTCACTACCCATATTTTTATTGATATTCTTTGAGAATTGAATAATATTATAGTTTTATATATTGGATGAGAGAGAATTTTAGACAATAGAGGACACTAATATGATATTTAAACAAATATACTTCAATATTGCAATTTAATATCACATCATTCATATTTATAATAAATTTATAAATTACAAATGATGATATAATATAAACTTAGGATTGTTTAATTTGTTGAAGAAGGAATGCCAAGCAATTTGTTGATTTACTGATGGATCTTTTAATTCATTTTCATTGTATTTAAAATTCTTAGAATTTGATTGAATATTTTGCGCAATATAACATTGGTTTTTATTTAATAAGTTAATAATTAGAATGATAAATGTGCCATATGTACAAGCACACAAGGAAAAAAATCTGCTGAAGTCTAAATCATGGCCATTTCTAATGGTATTAATTTGTTAATTGAACAAAATAAGTATTAGAACATAACTCATTGCATTGTTATTTGTGGTCATGGGTGGAACCCCATATAGGTGAGTGTGGGCAGTTGCCCGCTCTCAAAATTTATTTCTGCATATGAGGAAGATAATTTTTGAGATTTTGCCCCAACTTAAAAATCGGTTTTACCCATCCTCAAAATTTATTTCTACATATGAATGGAGCAAGTTTGAGATTTAATCTTACATATTTTTTTATTTTTTTTATATTTAATTATGCATGTAATGAGTTTGCCCACCCTCAAAAGTATAACTTGTTCCACCTGTGTTTGTGATGAGGAGCTTAATGCGAGTTGGTATAAGAAACGAGTGTTAAAGTAGTATTTTGACTTATTAATTTACTAATTTATCAAGTTTTGAGCTTGAGTCAAGCATTAACAAGCTCAAGTTTATGCTAACTTTTACCGATGCTTTAATGGAGTTTGACAGAATGATTAGTTGGCTAGAAAATTTGCAACAATAAAGTGCAAAAGTTTTGCATGAAGATTCAGCACAAGTATATAAAAACACGAGAGATTTTTTACATGAAAAATCTGAAAAAAGAAAAATCATTGGACTTTGTCCAGTTAAAATTAATAATTATAATATGATTATATTTTTTTGTCTCAATCCTAGTCTTCAACCTAACTAATCTTCCAAAACTAGTGACCACATGCCTTTATTGAAGGAACTAAGTAATGATCATGATTACTACAACAACAACAACATCAAGCCTTTATCCCAATACGTGGGGTCAGCTACATGAATCTTTTTTCTCCATTGTGTCATGTTAAAAGTCAAATTCTCGCTTAAATCTAATAAAGAAAGATCATTTCTAATATTTTCTAACCAAGTCTTTTTAGGTCTACCTCTACCTTTCTTAACATAAGTCAAATCTAATACCTCTATTTTTCTAACCGGGTCATCGGGAGGCCGCTGTTTTATGTGACCAAACCATCTAAGGCGACTCTCTCTAATCTTATCTTCCACTGGAGCTACTCCAACATTTTCACGTATATGCTCATTTCGTATCCTATCTCTAAGGGTAAAGCCACTCATCCACCTAAGCATCCTCATCTCTGCAACACTTAACTTAGTATTATGCTTCTCTTTTAATGGCCAACATTCGGCGCCATAAAGCATTGCAGGTCTCACCACCATCTTATAGAACTTTCCCTTAAGTTTGAGGGGTACTTTTCTATCACACAACAAGCCCGATGCATTCCTCCACTTCAACTATCCAACTTGAATTCTATTGATAATATCCCCATCTATTTCACCATCACTCTGAACAATAGATCCAAGATATCTAAAATATGTACTCTTATTAATGACTTGATCACCCAAAGTCACAATCCGCTCACTAGGTCTATTACTACTAAAATTACACTCCATATATTCCGTTTTAGATCTGCTCAAGAGAAAACCTTTAGACTCTAAGGTTGACCTCCATAATTCAAGTTTACCTTCAACTCCCTGTAGTCTTATCAACAAGAAGAATAATATCATCAGCAAAAAGCATACACGAAGGTCCATCCTCTTGCAAATGTCTAGTGAGAATGATCATGATTACTCACTCATATTAATTAAAAAAAATAGTTCTGCTCTACTATAATATTTGTCATGATATAATAATACATGGTGAGGCCATTGACCCACCAATAACTCCAAACCAATCACATAAAACATATACTGTAACCAAGGTTAATAAAAACATGATGCTAAATATAAAATATGTTTCAACATAACAAGGTGGTGCATGGCTAATAAAACATAATGCAATTGTACCTATAAACATATTAACATAGTAAGGTGAATATCATTATTCATAAAACATGTATTATAAAGCAATATGACAGTATAATAAATCAAACTGATCAAGTATTCACCTAAAACATAATAATATATCATAAGAAGCATGAGAGCATTAATTCATTTCAATCAAGGTATTATTTATTTTACTCTTGATCAAATAACCTGTTATTGTTTCCTTCCGTTCCAGTATGAAATTTGGTTCATTAAGGTCTCCCTTTCTTCCTGAAAGCATTTCATTTTAGAAGTCTGCTAAGAACCACTCCATATCCCAGCCTCTGCACCGGCGATCAATGCACGCCCTCATCAGATTGCCATCTTCGAATTTAGGAGGTCACAGGCCCACCAGGTCCTGCTTGATTCGATCCTGAAATGCACATCATAACATCATAAATTCTAAGTTATCTTTTTACCACAAGATTGCATGCATGTTCATTAACTTCGTGTGAGCCATATATGGATGCATAACGTTTTCATATAAAACATAAAGAAGCATCTACACATGAATAATTCAATATGTCCATATAAAGAAGCATCTGCACATGGATATATAGCATGTTCACATGGGCAGAACCAAAAAATTTTTCATGTGAGACCATAAATTATTGAATTTAAAAAATATAATTTTTCATGTGGCGGAGCCAGAATTTTTTCATGTGAGAATTCTAAATTATTGAAGCAATGGTACTGTGATAATCTGATAATAAAATTTTCAAACATTAACAGAAATTAGAAATTATTTAATCTAGATCCTAAAATAGTGCAAAAATTATATTAACAAGCTACTTCTAACACATAAAATAAAAAAGCTAAAAACTCCTCAGGTTTTCTAAGCACTGTTAGAAAAACAGTAAAAAATTAAATAAAGAATAACTATGGGAAAACATTCACCATTTCCAAGATAAAAAAAGCTGCCATAAGAGCTTTCATTAATAATCAAATGAAGAATCCCTAATCAACGAAAGCCTCAGTAGGTCACAAATAAGCAAGAAAAGATAGGAAAAAATTAAATCATTAAGCACAAATTATTTTATCTTTTGAAAAAGTCATTCTCACCTCAAAAATTAGCCTTGAGGAAGAAGATGAACAAGCTAAACTTCTCGTCGTCGGAACTAGAGCCAAAGGCCAAAGCCTGAGTCGGTCTCAAAGTAGATGCTGCAATGAGGAAATTTAAACCTAGGGTTCTCAAAGGAGAAGAAATGGTGGAGAGAGCATGAGAGACAATAAAAAAAGCCAAGAACTTGAAGGAATTTTCGGCTTGCGGCAGTGCGGAGATGACAGGCGAAGGACAACGAGAAATCCCTAGAGGTAGAGGCGGACCGCGCAGCGAAACGAAATAACGAAAATAAATATAAATATTACATTAGCTTATTTTTTTCTTCTCCGCAGCCCCCATTCGACCATGCTCCATAGTTCGGAGTTTCTATTCGGGCCGCTTGACGAGCTATTTGCCTGAAAGAAGCGTAGCTGCAGGGGACTCTTCACGACTAGCAGAAGGAAAAATTGACAACATAATGGCGGAAGGAAGCACATGTTTGAAAACTGAATGAAGGGTGGAACGGTGGAAGGAAAAAATAAATAAATTAGGCGGTAAACACGAAGCGCGGTTTGATTTAGTAATTAAGGATTACCATAGCTAATTTTTTTGGGGGCAAATCATAACTAGCCTTAATTAGACATTAATTAAACAGTCAGTAGTGACCCGTGCCCCGAGAGCCCCCATGCTAAATCCACCCCTACATGTGCATATAAATGACTACAAGCAACCTAAACAAGAAAATATAGGATGTTCATATAAAATATTAAGAGTCGCCTTCCATGTCTTAGAATAACTCAAGTCATTAATCCTCAACTTGATATTGTCCCCCTTTTTAATACTTGTGAATCTATAAGTTATTTGCATGAGTGCCATTAAGAATATGAAATCAAATTATTTAAACTTTTACTATGCTAATCTTCTTAATTTATTTGTTTAGTCATACTAAAGACAAGGTTACACAAACCTCCCAAACCCATTGTCCATAATAGGCATGCTAGGTGCTCTTTCCCTTAATCAAAGATTGTTTGAATTTGATTAAATCTCCACTTACCTTAAATAATCATTTTATTTAAAGTTTAAATGTAAAAGGATTTATTTATGACATAATTGTATAACTTCTTTATCATGATAAAAACACTTAGCTAACCCTGAATTTAAATAACTTCATAATATTTGGAATGAATTGGTGTTTCCCAAATTCAACTCAACTTTGCCCAAATTAATGAATATATAAGATACTAGTAAACAAGAACTTACAAATTCTTAATACTCTCAAAGGGTTTCCAGCATGCGTACATCATTAAAGTAATCTTAACCTATTGTTTGCACATGATGTTTATATTATCAATCGATGGTGCATAATTATTTTTAGGTAGATTTCTATTCATTAATCATAGATATCAGTAATCTAGTTTCAATTAGAGAAGGAAATATTTCTTGCCTTATAGAGGCAAAAAATCAAACAACTAAAAGGTAAGTAATGCATATGAAGACATTGGAGTTGGTGTATTACTGGGTGAATCAGGAAAAAGAAGAAGAATATGAGAGAAAAGAGGAAGAAGATCCCTTGCAGTTCCAAGTCTCTTTCTCAAGGCTGATCTCAGCCCTCGGTCGTCTCCACCTTTCTTTCTACTCCAGCCTTAAGTCCCAGCCTCCTCTCAATCAATTTCAGGTGTAATTCAATTACCTGAGTTAGATTGTTTTCATACATTTTCATTCTATTCAATTCATAGCTCCTGATATGGGATTAAAAAAAGAAATATTTAGTCAGAAATTTACTTTGTTTTAACAGTTGATCTACCAAGCTTAATAACTTAAATAATTAATCATAATTATGTATAATGTAATTAAACATTATTTAATCATAATTAATTAAATTAACACGCTCAGCACTGACTTAATCATGTAATATTAATACTGATTTGATCAACTGTTATGTTTGCCTAATTAATAACTCTTCTTTAACTAACAGGCACTTATTTTTAATCAGATATATATTATTTCTATCTAATTAATTTAATTTAATTGGTGCATTAATCAAACATAATTAGCAAGCTATTATCATTAATTAAATATTAATAGTACTTAATTATATTTATAATTTTTGAGTCATTACATTCTTTCCTAACAGAAATTCGACCTGGAAATTTTGATCTATTATTAGGGGTAACAATACTTTATCATGATACAATGAAACAATTAACTCCTAGCAGTCATAAGTAAACCTCAATTTCTCTATCACTAATATCATGTTACTCCTAAATCAGTACTTGTCATTCTTGGTGATAGATTACGCAACTAACTCAGTTTAGTATTTTGCACTTTCTAAAATAGACTAACTGCACGTCCAGTACTAGATTCAAATCTAGAAGATCCAACCTATATTATGGTACCATTCTGTCATAACCCTAGCCATCAATCTAACAAATCTTTCAAAATTAGTGATCACGTTTCTTATATTGAAGTAACTAAGAAAGTTATGATCCAGATTTCTATTTAATATTCATTAAAAAGTAATTCCACTTTGATACAATATATGTCAAGAACTGTCTTTATCATCACCAAAAATTACGATCGCAATGTACAGATTTTTATAATCAATCTCAAGCAATTATAAAACATCAATATCAATTTATATCCATAATAAATTCATTCACAGCAAATAAATCCGAACAAAACCTTTGCATAAGAAATCTTATGAGGTCACCCTCACTGCATCTAAACGCTATGTATAGAGAAATAAACCATATTTTATCTTTAGTTTATTCTTTATTTTCTTAGCTCACTTATTTTCAGCAACATCATGAAGCATAACTAGACAGAAAAGGCTAATAATAGGTGGTAAGTCCGTTGAACCACCAAGGATTCCAACTAATCACATAATGCAAATAATCATGACTAATAAAATATGATGTAATCATAAAGCATGCCTACAGCAGGTTTGCATGAGAAAGTAAATGAATCATCATATTATATAAGGATCGAGAATCATATTACAATATATTTATTAAGCAGTGTGACAGTATATTAAAGCAAACTAAACAAAAATTCACCTACAACATGAATGCATCACAAAAAGTTATCAATAAATATTATTTCTTAGCTTACTGTTTATCTCCATCACTATAAGCCTCTTCATTATTTTATGATGTAAGAAGGGCATTGCTTCGTCCTTACTGAAGTAAAAAAAATTCCAGATGCTTACCTACTCACGTTGCATGCTAGCATGAAACTAGAATGATGATGTTTGCCAAAGATTCCGAGGCTTAGATATTCATGCTATTCAGATGTCTCCCTAACTATTTTCCTTCTAAGCAATGCATCGCATATCTTTGCAGCATCCAAATTGTCTTTAACATTATGCACTCTAATGATATTAGAACCTCCTAGAATTCCAGCAGTAGTAGCTGCAATAGTGGCTGGATCTCTCTCGGCTGCATTGTCCTTACCACAAATATCACCCAAAAACCTCTTCCTTGAAGGTCCAACCAATAATGGCGCATGTGAAGCAGCCAAGCTTCTTTTAGCAATCTCCTTCCTAATGGATGGTAAGTTCATGAGAATTTCCAAGTTGTGTTCAGTTGTCTTTGCAAACCCAATGCCCGGGTCAAGGATAATCCTCCACAATGGAATTCCTGAAAGCTCGGCTTCCCTTGCACGTGCGCATATCTCAGAGGCTACTTGTTCACAAACATCTTCATAATGCAAATTCCCTTCACTTTGCATTGTACATGGATCTCCTCTCATATGCATCATTATATAGGGAACTTCTAGTTCTCCTACTACAGTCAGAATATCAGGATCAAGCTGTCCTCCAGAGACATCGTTAACAATATGAACTCCCCTCTTTACTGCTTCATATGCTACTTCTGCATAGAAGGTATCTACTGATAAAAGCTTCCTTTCTACCTCAGGAATTTGCATGATTGCATCCAGCACAGGAACTAGCCTTTGAAGCTCTTCCCCTGCAGAGAGCCTACGAGCAAAGGGGCGGGTTGATTGAGCACCAATATCAACAATATCTGCCCCCTCCAAGATTAATTTTCTAGTATGAGAAACTGCGGATGCTACTTCATGAAACTTCCCTCCATCGCTGAAACTGTCAGGTGTCAGATTGAGGATCCCCATGATATGTGTTTTCTTAGACCAGTCCCACAACTGACTTCCAATAGGCAAAACTCTCCTGAGTCCTTCCCTTCCAATTGATGTTTCTCCACCTATTTTCTGCCATTCTTCAAATAAGCCACCATTGCAGCCTGAGAAAGAATTCCAAATTGATTCAGTATCATCACTAGAAGCCATCCCTAGGAGATCAATGAGAGGAGCCAATACAAATGGTCTCTCCCACATGCGTTCATGAGGGATAGTAAGAATATCTGATTCAAATTTGTGACTACCATAGAAAAGAATGTCTAAATCAATTGGTCTTGGGCCATATCTAATGCCATCGGTCCGGCCTAATTGCTTCTCTATTTGCTTCAGCACTTTCAACAGTTCAACAGGTCCAAGTCCAGTGGTTCCTCTAACAGCTGAATTCAGAAAGCGGGGTTGATCCGTTACATATGCGGGCTCAGATTCATACAAACATCCATGCCTTGAAATTTGGATTCCTGATTTCTTCATCAACCTAAGAGCTTCATTGAAATTTTTTATTCGATCACCCACATTACTCCCTAAAGCTATTACTACTTCCTGATTTAAAGGAGCCTGTACTGAACTCATTGACACTGATGAATAGGAAGACTGTTGCCTGAGGGGGCATTGCGACAAGCAACGAGAGAAAATCCTTGATTTTGATTCTGGAATGCAAGTGACTCATCAGCAAGTAATGTTTGAATCACAATAGAAAACCAAGAAGCAAACCTGTTGAGGCATTCAAATGCTGAAGCTGCGTGAACCTGAGTGTGAAGATAGGGTGAATGCGATCAAATATCCCCATGTGACAGAATAGTGTTCTTGATTCTAAAACACAAGAGGAACGCATAATCAATCATGAACAGATTCAGAAAACTCATGCAAGTACACAAAATTTGAGGCTTCAAGCATTCTCCAAGATGAGCAAAAAATTCAAACTTGCGGCCCAGCTTCTCGCAAGATCACACGGAAGGGATCTGTGTAAGTTCATTAGCTCCTTAAGTTAGCAACTAAACTTCCGTAACAAATTGATGAATTTTAACATATATCTTGAATATAAAGGGCTCATATATCCAACAAAAGAAAGGGACTTTCAGTTTAAATGTCTGGAACTAGAGGCATTCTTACACAAAACCCATGAATCACCTAACATGTAAACAAGTCAAAGCGAATTTCAAAACCCGATCGTTGGCCGCCCCTTTTAAGAGATCAACTTGTACTCAAATGGTCAGATTTGTGACAAGAAGGGCAAATGGGGCTCATTACTTGAAACTTGCTTCAAAACAAAAATAATTTAAAACTCCCCTTTCCTTTCTAAAAATTATTCTCATTAGGACTTTGATTAAATATACGAATCAACCGATTTCAAATTTACTAACTTTCGTTCTTAACAATCCCGATTATAGTTTCTGTTAATAAAATTTCAGGTTTTTCTCCTTACATGCAAATCAAAGATCAAAAGCATAGAAATTTATTAATTTCTCATTATCATTCTTACGTGCAGGAACTAGATCTAGGTTCCAAATTAATTTCATGAAGAAAAGGAGAAGAACGAACCAAATTAGATTTTACCTTTCGCAAGAAGGAGTGAGAAGCGATAGCTCCAAAATTTCCCCTTCCTCACAAGCGGCAGTCCTTCCCAGTCTCGCTCGGTCCTTCACGGCCTCGGCCGTCCGCGTTCTTCACGACCACCGCTTCCTCCCCCTCGCCCGCGCCTTGCTCTCGCCTCCTTCCCCGGCTCGGTCTCGCCCTTGCACTCAAGCTCTCTTGCAGTTGGCCCGCGCCTTTCTCCCCTGCAGAGCGAATTTCCTTCGAACGGTCTAGCCTATTATTAATTAGCAACTTTTTTTTATATTTACTGAGAAATTAAACCCCGAATTCAAATACATCAAGTTTTAAATTAAATTTTTTTTTATTAGAGCTTAAAATCTCTCAACCAACAAATTAAAATAAATTATATATTTAATCATTTATTGCTTTTTATTAATATCATTATTTTAAAAAAATTGACAAATTTCATATTGATTCTCTAATCCTAAAAAAAGACCAATTAAAATAATATTATTTGTATATAATACACTGAATAACTATACAAAGTGCCAAACAATTGTATAACAAATATGAAAGGTCTTGCGAAATCATGGAAATTTTTTGATATTTTAACATTAGAATTTTTAATGATATTCCACTCCAATTTTTCATAGTTATTGATATATTTATTCACTATTATTATTAGTCACTCTATTTTTTATCATTTATTGTATTTCACTCTGGTTTGAAGGAATCAACCTAAAAAATGTATTTCATTAATTTAAAAAATATCCAATTTAAAATTTTAAAAAAGGAAGTTTATGTAAAAATAATATCCCGTTCTATTTCACATAACAAAATAATCAAATTTAATTGATGAAATTAACTTTACATGATCATCTGTAACAAATATTAACTATATATATATTTAATTCCTTAAATTTGTTAAAATATATTTAAATATCCAATTTAATAATTAAAAAAATAAATTTATGTAAAATTATATCCCGTTCTTTTATCAAAAGCTTAATCAAATTTAATTGATGAAATTAACTTCACATGAACATTTCCTGCAAATAATCACTTAAAAACATATTTAATTCCTTAAAAATGGTTCAAATATATTTAAATATATTCTATTTTTAAATAGTACCTAAATTAATATGTTCAAAATATATATTTCTAACACAAAGTTTATATAAACATTTTAAATTTCACCCTTCCAAAAGCAATCCCAATTAAATATCTTTCTTACATTTTAAATAATTAAATAAAAAATTTACATCTAGATATCTAATTTAATTCCACTTTAAAAATAAACTCCATTAATTAATATCTCATATATATTATTAATCTTTATTACCTAAAAATAACATATTTATCTAATATGAGATATTTTTATTATTTCTTTCAAAGAGAATATTCTTTTTGTTTCAATAAAATATCCACTTAAACTAGCACAATCTAACTTAACTATAAAGAACAATTTTATACCAATAAATATGAAAATTTTTGCTGATATATCAATCAAAATTCAAGCACATCGCGTGGCTTGAACAACACAGTAGTTCCCTAAGCGTCAATAAAATGGAACACTAAATAATATGAAAAATTATCATAGTCTCAAGTGTCCAAATATGGATTATTATGTAACAGTCTGAAAACTGTTCGATTTTATGACTGTGAATAGTAAAAACGCAACAGTAAACAGTAAAAGCGCATTGATAAATAGTAACTACGCTCTTACTGCGTTTTTATTATTTACAGTCACAAAATCGAACAGTTCTCTGTATCTGGACTCCGCGCATAATAATTTCTCCCAAATATGAGCCGGGTATATAGGTTGCCCTGATAATTATTTTGATAATCAGATAGGAAAAGCTTTGGAAACTGGTCGGATGTGAAAGCCCCGAAGTAAATTACTGAAGACCGATATGGCAAATGATGGTATTGAAAATCTCCTAATAGTTTCTATATAAGAATAGCTCTTTTCCAACATCGATCCTTATACTTGAATCCTACATAATCAGATGGGAAAAACAAGAGACAATATATGGGATGAATAATGAGACAAAAGCATTTGTTACAACATTAATAAAATCAATGGAGCAAACACCAAATTCAAGGTTTGTTTGAAAACTCAAGCTGATGAGAAAGCACAGTGCATAAAACAACTTGCATTACATTGGCAAATATTATAACGCGCTTGGATCAGGCAATTAGTAAAACACCAAGTGAAAAATCCTTCATCCTTGAAAATAACATCCAGAGAGAGAGAGAGAGAGAGAGAGAGAGAAATCCTAATTTAAAATGACAAAAAAATAATTCAGCACTATTTAGTCTCTTGATCTAAGATTTGCATAAAGGTTCAGCACTGTCAAGTTGATCTTAGTGGAGGTGAAACCAGAATCACTCCATCTCCTCTGACAAAAAGAAAAGGAATAGTACGCCTTGTGGTCTGGAGAGAAACACAAAAAGATGAAAAAAAAGGTGAGGTGCCTTCTTGCATTTTATTTGAGCAAATGAGCTCAGCTCATACTGGCAAAGAAAAAGTATTGATGAGGGTTATAGACAGAATGAGAGAAAAAAAAAAAGCATAGTAACTTTTTAACCACGTATTACACTCAAAACAGCTCATTTAGAAAACAATCCGCTTATGTCTAAATCATCTAGAAAATTGAATATGTTCGAGAGATGCCCTCACTAATGATATAAAATTCTTATTTGTACAAAATGAGTACTAGGCTAATAGTTCAATGCATGGTTATTGTGGTGAGGCAATACGGCCTCGTATGAAGTAGGGTTGTAATGAGACCAACAAAGTTGTCTATTGTCCCTATTTCTAAGACATACTTAGATGCCCTTTGAACCTAATTGGAACCAAACTATAAATAATTAAATGGGTGCACTTCGTAATCATCATCCCTAGAAATTGGTTTCACCTATTGGGGTTAAACATATTTCCTGTTGATAGGTGTTCATTGTCAAGTTTCATCATGGTAGCACTATTGATTGCTAAAGACTCATTTAGCGGCCAAAGAATATACTCAGATCCATGGTGTTAAAGACTTCAGAGACTCTCGCTAGCTACTCAATTGAACTTCATACGTCTTTCATCTATTGCCAATCAAAGCAATTCATATGAAGCAACTTCCCAGGTATGTTGCTCAAGAGGAGAATAAAATTTACTAGCTTCAAAATATAATATATGAATTGAAACAAAGTCCTCGTGCTTGGTTCAATCAACTTGATAAGTTGCATTGGATTACAAAATAGTACAACTTATTACTATATCTTTTATTAAGGGCAATCTTCTTCTAACACGATGATTGTGAACTTTGAGAGGATGGCCTAAGAATTTTGAGATACATCTCCAATGTCGAAATGCATGCATAACAACATAAAACTCTCAAACATAATTTGAATATTTTTGCTTATCTCATTCAATTTCTAATTAAAGAGAGTAAGCAAATGTCCTTATTGACTTAAGACTCCCAATTTATATACTTAATGCATCGCAAGAAATATTAAGCACTATTCAAATAGTTTATGCATGTATGTATTTATAAGCTTCCATTTAATATCATTAAAAACATTATCAACATATTTCATCCCCTTAAACTCTCTCATCTTAAGACAAATTATGATACGTTTCATCACAATATTAAATCTTTAATGATTTGTTTACAAGAAGTAGCCAGACTATGAAAACTACACATCTCATGTGTATTTGTGTTTTCGTCAATTGTTATTTACATTGACTAAAAAATAACAAATAATCCATCACTCAATACAACAAATCCAAAAAATATTACATATGATGTACACACAATAGCACCAATTTACATTTAGATATAACTTCTTATTTTGCAACTTTTGAAGGATTATTTTAATATGCACAAGCCACCAAGTGATCTTTTCTTCTCTTTGTTGTAAATAAAAATATTATTAAAATATTAATAGAAAATTTTTAATGAAAGGTCATAAAATATGATTCATGGTTCTCACAAAAGTACTTGGTGCATTAATCAAACCAAAAGATATCAATAACCATGCATACAAAATCACTTTTTCTTTTAAAAAAATTTCAATCATCCTCCTCTTCCAATCTATGAAAACCATTCCACAAGTTAATTTTTAAAAATACAACAAACCTAGCCAACATATCCAATATGTCAACTAATCTTGGTACAATAAATAGATAAATGATAATTTCATTAAATGTCCTATTATCTACGCACATCCTCTAAATACCATCATTCTTAGGTGCGAGTAATGATAGAATCACATAAGAACTTAATTTCTCTGATAAAGATTTTTAAGCAATTCATCTTCTTATCCTCTTATGTACAACATGTTCAATTAGATTCATCCTAAACACCATTCCTAGGTGCAAGTAATGATAGAATCACACGAGCTCATTTTCTCTAATAAATCTTTTTAAGCAACTCAACTTCTTATCCTGTTAAGTGTAGTATGTTCAATTAGATTCATATTCGAAGTGTTACTACTTCATTATGGGCTGATATGGGATAGACTTAAAGAGCAATACTTGCAATTTGGTGAATATAAGGATTAACTGTATAATCAATTTAAGGATTATAATTAAGATAAAGATGACTTGTTCGACCATTATGCAAGATTTATAAATCTTGTAGCTAGACACTATTTATCTTTAGTTATTTTATTACAAATATTTATTTATTAAAGGTCTTAAGTTAAAAAGTAGGGATGAATAAAATTATAATTTACTACAAACCTTACATGATGCTTTAAACATAGCTTTGGATGTTGAAGAATACTACAAATACTCTCATATTAGGATTGATGCATATGTGCGTATTCCTAAGGAGAACTTAGAAGCATCTTATATAAAACTATTGAAAAATGAAAATACAACAATATAAGAATCATGTACATGTATGGTTGAATTTGATTTAATTTAATAATTTTTATCATGAATATTTGTTAGGATTTTTAGATGCAAAAAATGCTTTGCATTTACAATATGAATTTACATCTAATGATTTTGAACACTAATAAAAATTTGAAATCGATCAAATCCATAAAATTGAACATATTATTGATTAAACGTTTAAATTGGAATTTGAGAAAAAAATTGAGCATGAGATCAAGTTGAACTTTAATTTCTAATAGAGACCGAACCTATGTATGCATGTGAAGATTAACCAATCATAATTGAAGGAGTTGATAAATCAAATGGGCAATCTAAAAATACAACTATGAAGAATTATCTGTTGATGTTTTTTACATGATTGATGATCAAAATGATGTTGAATTTGTGATCGGTTTGTGGTTTAGAGACATACAATTTCATGGAATGAATCTTATGACAAGAGCTAAATTGTGTTAAACTTTAGTAAAATTGCTAATAACAAATATTAAAAGAAAACTAAAAGTAAAGCTCCAACCATTTGGCCAAAATCCTAAAGGAGCATAATTCATCATAAATAATTTTCTGACATTTAAGTTAGTTTTCTTTAAAAAGTTTGTTTTTCCATATAGGCATATCAAAATTATTTGATTTTATGAGCTTATAACTACAATAACGTTTTATTTCTAGAATTTAGTTCTAGTCATTATTAATATTTAGGAAACAAATTAGTACTTTAGCATTTTCCTACTTGCCTCATTTCTTATTAGTCATTTGCATGATTTGTTGGATGTGCATAAGGATATCCAAAAAAACTAATTGTTTGCAATAATAATTACAAATTTTTTTACCAATATGAACATGAGATATGTGGAATTTAAACCTGGTAATAAATTTGCTGTGCATTTAGATCTAGAAAGTTTTCCACTAGGAAGCTTCAAGAAAGTGAATAAAAGGAAGACTCAACCTGCTGAGGACATCAAACCTTGGAAAGTCTACCAGAGGCGTGGCCATCGATCTACGGCCACGATCACACCAATATATTTTTAATTCATTATATGCATTTATTTTATTTGTTTGCATTTTCTGTTTTTACCCTTACTTAAGGGTTTAGTCTTATGTAAGCCCTAGGGGCAAAGTTGTCTTTTGTGTTTCATCATTGTATGAGCTATTTAAAGCCTCCCCCTCCTCTTGGAGAGGTTAATGAATGACTATTATAAAAATTTCTACATTTTGAGCTTTTGTGAGAGCTAGAGAGTTCTGAGAGTTTGGAAAAAATCCTAGGAGAGGGAATCGGATCACCCACCAGCCGCAAAAAGCGTTCGGGCTCGTGGTCATCGATATTTCCTTTGCTCCTTCTCTTCCTCATCCTCCCACCGCCGACCATCTCACCCCCACCGGTCGGCCAAGCCCTAACCAATGCCGGCCCTCTCCCATCTCAACCTCCCTTCAGCTGCTGGCTCCTCACAACCCCCTCATTCACCCCCAACGAAATCCCATCCCCTCCCAAAACCTAGCCGGCCAACCTATCCCCCATCCCCAAACCGCCAACCCAAACCCTAACCTAGCCTAGTCGCCAGCCATAGCCTTCCCCCCCCCCCCCCTGCCGCCCAAATTCAAAACCACTCATTACTACTTTCCTTTTTCCTCCCAACCAATTTGGAAAACCTTAATTTCAATTTTTCAATCAATTTGAAATTTGAATAATTTCCTAAAATAGAACTCTATTTTAAGAAAGTTCCTTAAATCAATTCCAAATTGTAAACAATTCCAAATCAATTTCAAATTGGATTTGATTTAATTTCCTCTCCTCAATTAAAGAGCCTTGATTAGGCAAGCCATAAATTCCCTTACCTAATCCCTCTCTCCCTCTTAATGCCGCCGGCCTACCCCCTCTTCCCCTCTCTCTACCCGCCGCCCCCCTCTCTCCTATTTCCTTGAATTCTTTCCAAAGGAAGGAACATATTTTAGGAAACTCTTAATCCCTATTACCCTCTCACCAAAATTAATTTGGGGATTCAAAATTCAAATCCCTCCTCATCCCTCCACCTTCAAAACCTGAACCCTAATTTCCCCAACCATCCTAGCTTGGCCAGCCCTCCTTTCCTCCCTCTTCTCCTTGAAATTGTTTGGGAAATCCCTTCTCTAGCAAAATGACCTATCAAGGGCAGCAAAGAATCATCTCCTACCGTACCGAAGCGTCATTCTCCTCATGAATGGCCGACCCGGAGTGTGACCATGGATTCATCTACAACGATCAAGGTCAAGTCGACGTCTTCAAGTCACCATTCTTCGATGTCAATCCGGAGATTGATCACATAGTGGAACAGTACGTGGAGAGAATTGTTTTCACACTTTCCGCCGCCATCGAAGAATAGATCTCTCTCGTCCACTGGAAGATTGTTGCTAAGCATTGACGACGGTAAACTAATCTTCCAAATATTGTATCTTCCCAATTGCTTTCAATTGTGATTTTATTTTGATTCATGAAGATCCTGTTGATTTCCCTCCGCTAAAACCTAGTAAATTAGTGAGTTGAGTGAGGGATTCTTTCATAGTGACTAGTCTTGTTAGCATAGAGATTTCTCGTTGAAAATCATCCATGTATGCAACGTTAGAGTAATTGATTGTTTTAAGATCTTAACTTCTACGCATGTAATTTGGTCTAAGCTTGTCTCATCGCTTCCTAGTTTTATTTTATCGTTTTAAATCACTACAAGTATTTAATTATTATTGTTCTCTAAACTAAGCGTGCAGAATCCTTAATTTACATCATTTAAATATTTTAGTCCTACATCACAACCATTTAAAATTTTGAAATATATTTGAACTAATGTGCACCATGATATATTTTGGTTTAAATCCAAATTTCAAAGTGTCTAGTTTAACCTAATTTTCTTAGCCTACTGTTGACTCATTGGACTCTTCTCTAGCTTCACCTCTTGTGAGTTCACATCCAATCCTCGACACTAATATACAGTTTGATCCTGATGCTATTTTCGATGATGGGATTGTGCCTACCAATAACGATGGATTCCATTCAATGATACTTAGTGTATTGGAGCGATGGACCTATTTGTGATGCCTGATGAATTATTTTATAGGAAGCACCAAATTTGCATTGATTTGCTTGATGAGCATCACATACTAAATTTCTCAGAGCTGAATTTTTCAATCTAAGTAGATTATAGCTTGCCAAGATAGTAGCACATATGTGCGGTTGTTTTTTACCACTTCTACCTCAGAATGCAACTTTCTACATAAGAAAAGCACAAGTTTACCACATCAAGCCATCAACCTTGATTAAAGAACTACAGTATCCCTTCAATCTAGTCACTAACAGGTTCCCCTGGTTCAGGAGATCAAAGGTCAAACACATAACCAATAAATTCATCATTTTATGCCTACTATGCAATTTACAAGTGCGGACAGATTCTCGATTATTGTTGTTAAGCTCAAAAAGAAAGAAAGTAGTAAACATCTGCAATGTGGTTTCAACCACTGGCTCAAGGACATGAAGAAGACGCCACTAGCTCAAGGACATGAAGAGGACAGGTGAGGCCTAATCTCCTTATTCTCTCCCCTGTAATCTTGACCTATCCACTAATTGCAAGGTAAAAAATTGGAGCCGGACCAATCAAGTTATTTCTACAAGTTTTGCTCACATCTGAATACAGTTCCCACACTCATATAACCAATACAAATAACTAAGCAGCCTCATTGGACAAGTCTTTTTTTTTTGGGTTTATTCAACAAGGAGTGAGTGATCCTAATATTTTCAAGTTGCATCTTTTTTCTAGTCATGAGATCTTAGCTAATTCAAAGATGACAAACAAATGGCATTTGTCACCAAGAAAATCTAGAACTTTCAGCATGTGCTATCTTTCTTCTCACTGTTTGCAGATCATGTTAAAGCTATAAATCAAATCAGATCATTATATTATTGAGACAATCTTATCTGAGTACAAACTCCATGATCAAGGCTGTTGAGCTGATAAACTTCCAAAATTGCATTATAACAAATAACAAAATTACTTCATTCAACATTTTAGCAGATAAACTATGATGCTGTCCATCACAAAGAAGACACATATATTGAATGATGCCCTTTGAGACCTCAACCTCCCCTTCAAAGGTCATAGGCAATAGACAAAATTATAGCAAAAATTGATATTTCCAACAAAGGGTCAAGTGCTGGAGAAAAATGCATGCATCAAGCATGGAACTGCTTTAAACAGCAAAATAAGAAAGCAAATATGCAAATGGTCTTAAAGAAGAAATCAAACTAGGAAAGGGCTAAATATAAAATTCAAATTAAACACAAAGCAAAATCTTCAAATGCATAGTTCTAATAAGTTTTATTATTTCTACAAAAGCAAAATCAGAAACTATCCAAAATTTGAAGATGAGATAATGAAGCATAAATTGATAGCTTACCCGAACAATCTCTTCATAAGTTTCATCATCAATCTCTACAGTAGTAATGATTTCCTCAACATCCCCAAGTATCATATTCAAATGTTGATCATAAGCCTGAAAAAGCCCCAAAAGAAAAGAAAAGCTCGTTACACATACAAAACATTCATGAATAATATGACCTCCAGCAACAAGACTCACAATGCTCACTAACCAGCATATGCTAAGCATAACGGAGAAGTTAAATTAAGATCCAAAAGCGTGTAACCCAGAACATATTCAAACATACAGAAATTTACATCACCCTCAGCAAACACATAAAATTCCAGAATTGGACATCATTTATTCTTCTGAATGCGGACAATGATTGAAAACATTTTGCCATGGCTCATGATGCGGAGCATCATAGCTAAACTTCGCCTCAATATTATCTTATCATTTTTATTCATAGTTGTTATTCCGTATCATTCTGTTTTTATCAGCATTGCATTTCCATTCTGTTAGTACGATAGCACTTTTTGTCATTTTGTCCGAATGTAATGGCTTGGTGGCTGCATCCGCCTAAGCCTCATATATATAGTTTTATAGACTGTGATTCCAAAATTATTACAATTGTTTTGTGTTCTGTTTCCGTCTTTCTCCTCTGCTTCTTCCGCAGCGTTGCTTCAACTTGGTATTAGAGCTTGGCAGCATGGCAGAATGCAGCAAGGGCGGGACTAGCGACGAAGATCGCAGTTTAGAAGCGATCTGGGACGCGCACTCTAGAGTAGTCCAACAGTTGGATGAAATAACTTCGGATTTGTGTCGACTCTCTGCCAAAGTGAGGCGAGAGTTCCAATCCATCAGAACGGAGTTAGAACAGCAACAGACGTCACTCGCGATAATGCAGCCACCAGGACGTCCACACAAACTCAGAGCTGACGCTGGTCAGGATCGGAGAAGGGTCCATATAGCTTCAAAAGTAACTGATTCAGAAGAGGAAGTTGGTAATTTTTATCCAGAACATGTGTCTGAATCGGACAATGAGCACGGGATACCGCGACATCACCGACATCATCGTCGGCAGGAGCAACACAAAGGCGAATTCAGGGTGAAGATGGACATACCGTTCTTTGATGGAAGACTTCACATCGAGGATTATTTAGATTGGGAACGTGTTGTTGAAACATTTTTTAAATACATGGAAATAGAACCTGAAAAACAAGTCAAATATGTTGTGTGTCGGCTCAAGGGCGGTGCGAGTGCGTGGTGGCTCCAGTTATTGCAATGTCGTAGGCGTGAAGGTCGGGGACATGTTTGCAGATGGTATAGGATGAAGTAGCTTCTTCGCTCTCATTTCTTGCCAACAGACTATGAGTAAATGTCATATCTTCAATATCAACATTGTACCCAAGGAAATCGTTTTGTTAACGACTACACGGAAGAATTTTACCGCTTGAGCGCACGTAATAATCTGAATGAGACGACTAATCAATTGGTCGCATGTTATATCGAGGGATTGAAAGAGTCCATCCAAGATAAGCTTGAGCTTAATTCAGTTTGGACGTTGTCACAGGCCGTCAACTTCTTGCTCAAGGCTGAAATTCAGCTGGCTCGGCATTCCCGACATTAGCCAATGCGTCGTTCCTACTCAGAACAACATAGTGACACGTTTAGAACTCCTCCAAATACTAACAAACCAATACCTGCTCCGCCTCATTCAAGCATGCAGGTACCTACGCCAGTAGATCCAAAGGGTCAGCCAAAAGCCAAATTACCAATTAGAGAAAACTCATATGCCAAGCCGACTACTATCAAATAAATCCGTTGTTTCCAACAAGGCCATAAGTCCAACGAATGCCCGCGGAGACAACAAATTCAGCTACTAGAAGCCGAAGCTGAAGAAGAGGTGGAAAATTCAAAAAATGACAGAGAAGAAGAAGAACAAGAAGACATAGTGGGAGATGAGGGAGAACAGCTTGTTTGTGTCATAGAACGGCTACTGTTAGCTCCCCAACAACCAAATAATTCTCAACGCAATGCTATCTTCAGGACCAAATGTACTGTAAAGGGCAAGGTGTGTCAACTTTTGATTGACAATGGATGCACCGAGAATGTGGTGTCACGATCTATGGTGCAAGCACTACAACTAAAGACTACAAAAAATCCTCACCCATATAAAATAAGTTGGGTAAAGAAGGGTATGGACATTTCAGTTACAGAAATGTGTCGCCTTACATTCTCAATAGGGAAGCACTACATTTGTGAGGTCTTATGTGATGTCATAAACATGGACGCAAGTCACTTAATTTTGGGTAGGTCGTGGCAGGTCGATGTAGGTGCTATTTATGACGGAAGAGCAAATACCTACTCTCTAGATTGGAAAGGAAAGAGGCTGAGACTCTTATCCCAACAACCCGACAGCCCAATAGTTCCCAGAGAAAAATCTGCTATGCAACTCGTCACAGGTTCAACACTTTTGCATGCATGGAAGGAAACTTCTGTCCTGTTAGCTTTGGTGGTAAAAGAACAAAGTGAGAATATTAAGTCTCAAGGCACTCCCGCAGCCATATTGAAACTTATTCAGAAATATAAAGAAATCTTATCTGAGACAATGTCGTCCTCTTTACCTCCACTAAGGGCGTTGCAGCATCAAATTAACTTCATCTCAGGATCTGTATTGCCAAATCTACCTCACTACCGAATGAATCCTAAAGAGCAAGAAATCATGCAACAAATGGTCAATGAATTGCTGGAGAAACAATTGATTCAACCGAGTTTGAGTCCGTGCGTTGTGCCGACATTGCTTGTACCGAAGAAGGATGGCAAGTGGAGGATGTGTATGAACAGTCGCGCAATCAATAAAATCACGATAAAATTTTGATTTCCTGTTCCATGAGTGGAAGAATTGCTGGAAAAGCTAGCGGGTGCCACAATCTTTTCAAAGCTGGATCTCAGAAATGGATATCATCAAATAAGGATTAAACCAGGAAACGAGTGGAAAACTGCTTTCAAAACGTAGCAAGGACTATTCGAATGGAGAGTTCTCCCATTTGGTTTGTGCAATGCACCTTCCATATTCATGAGATTAATGAATGAAATTTTAAAACCATTCCTTAACAAATTTTGTGTTGCTTATTTCGATGATATCTTAGTTTATAGCTTGAATTTGGATGATCATATCAAACATCTGACAGCCCTCTTTGAAACATTGAAACAAAACAAACTCTATTTGAATGAATCCAAGTGTCAGTTTGTTGTTTCAAGTGTCTCTTTTTTGGGCTTTATAGTCTCAGATAAAGGCGTCCTAGTAGACCAGCGCAAGGTGGCAGCCATCGCCAATTGGCCGGTACCCAACACTTTTTCTAATATTAGAAGTTTTCATGGTTTGGCTAACTTTTACCGCAGATTCAATAAAGGGTTCAGCTTGATAATGGTTCCAATCACGGACTGTTTGAAATGCAAACACTTCCAATGGATAGATGAACAGCAACATAGTTTTGAAGCAATCAAGTCTTTGCTTACAGCGGCTCCCGTTTTGGCCCTCCCTGACTTCGACAAAACCTTTCATGTCCATACAGATGTCTCATTAGTTGGTATAGGGGCTGTCTTGAATCAAGAGGGCCGACCGATCAAGTTCTTTAGTGAAAAATTATGCGATTCCAAGAAACAATGGACAGTATACGAGCAGGAGTTATATGCAGTGGTGCAAGCGCTTCAGCATTGGGAGCACTACCTTCTGCATCAAGATTTCGTTCTATGGAGTGATCATAAAGCATTGCAATTTATCAATAGTCAAAAGTCGATTAACCACATGCATGCTCGCTGGATACTATACTTACAGCGTTTTACCTTTGTAAAACACAAGACTGGCACAGAAAACAGAGTAGCTGACGCTCTCAGTCGTTGCAATGCTCTCCTTATCCATCTTCAAACCGAGCTCACAGGGGTAGAATACCTCAAGGATTTGTATACATAAGATAAAGATTTTCAGCAGATTTGGCATGATTGTATACAAGACGGTTCCTCAAGTGATTTCTCTATTCGGCATGGTTACCTCTTTAAAAATAATCTATTGTGTATTCCCGACTCGTCGTATAGGCATCAACTGATTCAGGAAATTCATAGTGGAGGTCTCGCTGCCCATGTTGGACACAACAACACTATAGCTCAGCTCCTAACCCGCTTCTATTGGCCTCAACTGCGTAAGGATGCTACTTGTTTTGTAGAGTGGTTTAGCATTTGCCAAAACTATAAAGGAGGCAGCTGCAACACGGGTTTATATCTACCGTTACCAGTACCGGACACCATATTGGAAGATTTAAGTTTAGACTTTGTGCTTGGGCTACCACGTACCAAGCGGGGCAATGATTCAATCATAGTGGTGGTTGATAGATTTTCAAAAATGACGCACTTCATTGCTTGTAAGAAAACATTTGATGCTCTAAATATTGCCAAACTCTTTTCAGGGAAATCGTGCGGCTACATGGCATTCCAAGAAGTCTTACTTCCAACCGCGATGTAAAATTTATTAGCCACTTCTGGCGGGAATTATGGAAACGCCTAAAGACAGACATTCGACTAAGCTCGGCCTACCATCCTCAAACGGACGGCCAAACCGAAGTCGTCAAATGAACTTTGGGCAATATGCTTCTCTGGTTGGTACAGGAGCATGTGAAATGTTGGGATGACCTCTTGGCTCAAGCTGAATTCGCTTATAATACGATGCCTAGTCGTTCAGTAGGTAAGTGCCCCTTTAATATAGTTTATACTAAGATTCCTAATCACACCGTCGACATTGCCATGCTTCCCAAATGCAAAAGCACAGCTGTTGCTTCTTTAGCAGACCAGTTTTCAACCATACTCAAGGACGTCTGTAGCAAAATAGCTGAATCTAACAGTAAATACAAACAGGCTGTCGACCAGCACGGGCGTGAGCAAATTTTTTCTCCAGGAGATTTGGTGATGGTGCGATTAAGGCGTGAACGATTCACACCGGGGTCTTATTCTAAACTTAGTGGCCGCAAGATTGGACCAATATCGGTGTTGAGGAAGATAAATGACAATGCTTATGCCGTAGATTTGCCCAATGAATATAATACTCGTCCACTTTCAATGTTGCGGACATCACACCATATCATCCACCTGATGACGCACAAACGGTTACGTCGAACAGCTCTTCTTCAGCAGGGGAGATCTGATGTAGAGCATCATAGCTAAACTTCACCTCAAGATTATCTTATCATTTTTATTCATAGTTGTTATTCCATATCATTCTATGTTTATCAGCATTGCATTTCCATTCTGTTAGTACGATAGCAATTTTGTTGTTTTGTCCTTTTAGAATGTAATGGCTTGGTGGTTGCATCCGCCTAAGCGTCATATATATAGTTTTTCTTACACAGTGAAGGAGATAGACTGTGATTCAAAAATTATTACAATTGTTTTGTGTTCTGTTTCCGTCTTTCTCCTCTGCTTCTTCCGCAGCGTTGCTTCAACTCAACTTATGTGTCATCTAAATTAGGCATTACCTCAACCCTCCACCCGCTCTTGTTTTTATTTTATCTCCCTCGACGGGCAATGGTTCAGTCCAAAACAAATTTTATGAATCCATATCTGCCAGAAAATGGGATTCCTGAAAAAGCAGGATTACATAAATCCGAATTTATCTAAGGGCAAATTTGACTGAAAATAGAAATCGAATTTCAGAAAATAATGAAATGTGTCAGATTTAATTATTTGGTTGAATCAAACTATAAATTAATAAAAAAATTGAACTTTAGAATCCCCTAAAATTTAATTGTTACATTTTTCACACACAAACGAATGAAAATGCAGCTATCACCTTTTAAAACATGCTTTCTATCCACAAGCAATCAAATGAACCCTACCCCTACTTATATCAAAACTGCCCTTAAGGATTTACTAAAACTCCATAATCCATAAACTCATTAAACAATGCTTGCAGGATTTAATGATTTAATGATTTTAATCCCTAATTATGAACATCCAAACAAACCCTAATAACAAAACCCTAAGCAGTTACAGCAGAGGCGCTTGGGAATTGATAAGATACGACCGACAAATTACAACCAAAACAAAACTAAAAACCAAAAGAGATAATTGGCATGCAAATCGATAAAGCTTCAAAAGAAATAAATTCGGACTTCTTCGCTATAAGTAGAATGGTCAAGGAAGAACCAAAGAGAGACTCACGTGAAGCTTTCCTCGGAGCTCTCTATCGGATCGAAGCTTTACGTAAATGCGTTCATCAAGGCTAAGCCTGATGAGGTCGAGAGGCTCTTTCACCGCGCTCTCCTCCTCCGTTGCCATTCCTTGCACTTTATCCCTCCCCCTTTCCTCGACTTAACTGCGCGCTTCTGTGGAGAGTTAACAGCAGTCTCACCTCCCCGAGTGCTTAGACCCAGTGTGCTTAAACCGGTTCCAAGCGGGTCAGCTCCGCTTAGCGATGATAGGGCTATTTAACAAATAAGAATTTGCATATTTACCAACTAGTTTTATTTTTATGGACATAACATTCAATATAATAAATTAAGATTGAGATGACTTTTTTATTACTTTTTAAAATGAAGTTCTAGTATAAAAATAAAAAATTTTGCACTAAAATTTTATTTTAAGAAGCAATAAAAAAGTCGTCCCAAATAAAATCTAAAATCAACCTGCCACCTGTGTCCGACACCTCAGTCAGTCATCGAACACTTTCGGCCTCCCATAACTCCAATCATATCTCTCATATCCACCCCAAATTATAATAGCCTAATTTCTAATTTTTATAAATTGTTCTGTGGGAACCTTAGTATCAGGGTTTGGAAAAATTATACAGTGCGGAGTTCGGATGGCATCCAAAGACCAATTAAATACGCCACGTCACCCCAAAAATGTACCTCGCTCGGTATCTAAGCGTAACTGGACGGGAGAACCGTCTAGTACCCGCACAAATAATCTCTCCGGGGTTGGTAGAGCCCCGGCTTTGTAATCTCAAGAAAATACAGAAGTGTACTGCGATGCTGGATGGCACCACCACAGTGTCAAGTCTCCGGTGAAGAAAATTTGAGAGAATCTAACGCCTACTTCGCTATCATTGTTCTACAAAAAGAAAATAAAAAAATACAACCTTTGATTTCTATCTGGAGCCATGTCACGACTTTGTTGCCTCATCCTGCACATCTTAGACCTATTTAGGTCGCCACCTCTTTCATTTATGACCATTCAGATATTGTTGGAGCTTTTTCCAAAAAAAAAAATATTGTTGGAGCCTGCTCAAGGCTAGCAAGATAGTCAATGCATGGAGTGTTATAGGGCAAGATATTTTTTTTTAATTATTATTTGAAATTTGTATATGGAATCGTATTATCTAGTAATGATTACAAGCGCAAAAGATTTTTGATTCTATTGTATAGCAAAAAGCTATATTTTTTATTTTAATTAAGAAATATAACTTGTTATGGATTTCAAAATATTACTTGTTATAAATTGTCATAATAGTTTTGACAACTTGTTATAAAGTGACAATTTTAAAGTGATAATAATTAGTTCCAAGAACTTAATAATTGATATAATCGAGGGCTAAAAATTAGATGATTTTAAAATATGATGTGACAAATGAAGATCAAACATATAATGACTTTAAGTTCTTAGTTGTCGTAACTCATATCATAATTGAGTCTAAAGAAGGATGTTGAACTATTAGACATCATTGAGATAAAAATCATGAGATACACACTTTACAATGCTCAACTATGTACAATCATAATAACATGGAAGAGTTTAAGAATATGCCACTCCTTATGAGATGTGGGAGCAATTAAAAAATACCTCTAAGAATATCTCATCAATCAGACTGTGATTTGACATCAAGATTTATTTAAGCACTCAATATGTAACTCTCCCAACCAACTTATCCTCAATCATGCCTTCTTCCCCGGCAATACCTTACTCCTCATCTCATTCCTTCCCTAATTACTCCTGTTTTATATGAGAAAATTAAAGATCTAGGTCATCTTCTCTGCTCCTTCAGCGGATGCCCCGGGTCCTGATGGATTCACATTTGAGTTCTACAAAAAAAAAGTTGGGATATTATTGGGCATTCCTTATATCATGCCATTAAGTATTATTTTCTCACTAGTTTCCTTCCCAGGAGTGTTAGGGTTGTCAAAATCAGGTCACGGATCAGGTTCGGGTCCAACCCGGAACTAACCCGGCACTGTTCGACCCGACCCGAATCCGACTCGTTTTTAAAAATGAGTCGATTTTTCAGACCCGAACCCAACCCGCTACGAGTTCGGGTCAACCTGAACCCGACCCGCTTCGATTATGTTTTATTAAAATTTTTTTATTTAATTCAATTTATTTAAACCTAAATTGAATTAAGGTAAGATTTACTTCAATTAATTTAAAATAAATCAAGCTTAATTCAATCTGGGCAATATGATTTATTATTTTTTAGAAATAGCATTTATTTATTTTATAACAATCTTTTAAAATCCTCATAAATCAATTAAAAATGGGTCAAATTAGGTTAATTTTGGGTGTTTGGGTCAACCACAACCTGACCCGGTTTTACAAATGGGTTCAAATCCCGAACCCAACTTGGTTCTGGTTTGGGTTGACCCAAACCCGAAATTTTTGGGTCGGGTTCGGGTAGGGTCAAATATTGACACCCCTGAGGAGTGTCAAGCACACAGCCATAGCTTTAGCGCCCAAGAAGAAACATGCTGGTTGTCTTGCAGATTTCAGACATATCTTCCTCTGTAATGTTTTCTACAAAATAGTTGTCAAAATTCTTGCTAACAGGCTGAATGCAGTTATGCCTCACATCATTCACCCGAGCTAGGCTAGCTTTACTAAAGTTAGAATAGCCTCTAACAACATCCTTCTGGCCTCTGAACGCCTTAGGAAATTTAATCTTTTGGCAAAGGTTAAACTCTTATGTGTTAACTTTGATATTAATAAGGCCTTTGACAAGGTCTCAAGAGATTTCTTATTGTCTAGATTGGATATTAATTAAGGGTTTTCTTGAACAATTCATTACTTGGATTAAAGGTTGCATTGAAGATTTTCATTTCTTTATATGCATTAATGGAGCTCTGGAAGGGGTTTTCAGCTATACCTCTGATCTTCGACAAGGTTGTCCACTTTCCCCTTATCTTTTCTGTCTAGTCATGGATACTTTATATAATCTTTTAGATGATGTTAATTTTGAGGTTATTAAAAAGGATGAGCTGACCATATCTCCTCTTTTATATGCGGATGATATGTTGGTGCTTGGGAAAGCCTCCACCTCCAATGTTATCATCTTGAATGAGCTACTGAATAAGTTTATTGATTCATATGGTTTGATTATAAATCCTGATAAAAGCACCATTATTTTTTCTAGCAACTATGCTCATGTCTTGGACATTTGCTCTATTCTTAACATAAACACCACCTATTCCACCTTAATTTACTTGGGCTTACCCATTTCTACAAAAGGCTTTCTTATTCAGAGTACCAGCCCCTTCTTCAAAAGGCCTCTAATGATTTGGCTGGTTGTAAGGCAAAATCACTTTCTTTTGTAGGTCGTGTCCAATATATTAGATTTATTATATGTAACATTATTGCCTAGTCGATTAGAGGTGATATTCTTCCTAAGTATTGCAATAATTTTTTGGGGAAAATCTATTCTAGATTTTTCTTTAATGGAGATATGGACTCTAGGAAGCTTCATACTGTATCGTGGAAAACTACTTGCTTGCCTAAGAAACAAGGTGGCCTCGGCATTCCTTCTATCCCTACTATGTATAACAATTTCTACTCCTCTCTTATTTGGAGAATCATGAATAGAGGCTCTCTTCTAGAAAATTGGGTTAAGAGGAAATACCTTTTCGTTTGGAAGCCTCCTCACTCTAAATCCACCAAATATTGAAAGATTATATGTGTTATTGCTATTAAGATAAAGATTAAGATTTCCTTTAACATTACTCCCAACATCCCTTTATCTTTCCTGTGGGATGTTTGATGTGATGGCTATTCCATTGTTGATCTGGGGGCTCCAATTGTTTTTCCATATACTCCTACCTCTATGTGGCTGAATTTATATCCCAGGGGGTTTGGCTTATCCCTAATGGCTTCCCTCCTCCTCTAAGATCTAAGATTATGGCCACTCATATAATCTCTCAATGCAATTCATGTTTAAGCTAGGAAGGTGTGAATTGTCCCTCTTTTAAGACTTTTTCTTTATATCAACACTTACCTCTTGTGGGCTGGTATAATATGGTCTAGCATAAGAATTACTCTCTCTGCTTCTCCTTCTTCACCTAGATGGCCATGCTTGAGGGGCTTAAAATTGTGGACATTTTAGCTAAAAGAAACATTGTGGTCTCTCCCACGTATGTTCTTTGTAATGCTACTAATGAAAGCCATAATCATTTATTATTTGAATGTGATTACTCTTATTCCATCTCTGTGCAATCACTCCTTGGGCAACTGGTTTCTTACTTAGGCCTAACCTCATTCAAGTATTGGATTTTTTTAAGGATCTCTAGAGCTGTAATAGCTACACAAAAAAATTCTTCTATTTGCTCATTTGTTGCTCCATTTATTCTATTTGGAAGGAAATGAACAATTGAAGATTTTGCTTTAATTTCAGGAGTATTTCTACTAAGTGCATAAAGATTAGAAATGATGTGGGTTGGAAGTTATCTAAATGGAAGCATGTGGAGATTCTGAAAAACTTTCTGCTTTCTAGGCATTAAGGCTCCTCTATTCTTCTCTACCTTTTGTTTTGTTTTGTTATGTTTTTTAGAACCTAGTGGGATTCTCCGGTTCTGTCTTTTTTTGGAGTTTACATGTTGGATAGTTCTTCTCTATTTCCTAGTGCTACTCAGTGGTTGCTGGTTCATTCATAATGATTTTATTAGTCTGTGGGGAATTTATTATGCCATGGACGATGATGTTTTTCCCATCCATTTCCAGACCACTCCCCTTCGATGGTCTTCTTGGCAAATTGCGAAGCATGTCAGTTACTTCGAATCACTGATGGCTTGCCCTTTCAATCCTATGTCCTGGCATCCTGGTGTCGTCACTCCGTGGGATTTTCCCCTAGGTTTCACCTTTTTTTGGGCCATTCCTATGCTCCTGAATTTCTTCTAGGAATATTTTAGTTGCCATTTCTATTCTTCTATTTTTTATCATGTTGATAGTCAAATTTTAGTTTTTTGGAGGGTGACTTCTTGTTGAGCAACAGCCTTTTTTTGCTCTTACTCATCTTACTTTCTTTTTTTTTTTTCTATGCTTTATACTTGTAATATGGTCCTTCTTTGATTAATACAAGAGCTATGCCCACAAATTTCTCAAAAAATAGTAATAAAAAAACTTTATAATAATATCTACAATGAGAAGATATGATAGGAGCAAGAAAAGTTCCTTACAGATGTGCAGCAGGGGTTAGCAACTATTAGATCCATGCCCAAGTCTTGGGGGATTACATAAGACCATTTATTTATTTTTGCTTCCTCTAAATGCATGTTTATGGTATGATAATATAAATTGTGTTAAAATGCCAAACTAGAGTTGATCATATGGGTGTGGAGATGATGGCTAGTTGAGCTATTAATGGCCAACTAGAACCAATTGTTAAGATCAATCTCCCTAAATGTGAGTTATGTCTAGCAGGTAAAGCATTTAAGAAGTCTTTTGATTAGATTTTAAGAGCTCTATAGTCTTTAGAAAATATTCATTAATTAAGATATAAGTGGGCTCCAATTAAAATAAGTGGCATTAACATGGTGTTGTGGATTTTCTTATATTTATTTATGATTATTATTGATATAATTATATGTATCTGCTCTCTCAGATGCATGAAGCATTAGGGTATTTCAAATACTTATAAATCAATGCAAGGAATTAAATTGATTGCAAAGTAAAATTTTTCCCTAATATCATGGTTCATAATATTTGTTTGATTGAAATAAATTTATAATGATAAGAGGTAATATCATCAGTTAATAAATCTTTATACTTCACAACACAATGAGTAATAGGAAAGCATATCTTATACTCTCCTTGACATGATTAGATTGATTATGGCGCAAGAAAATATTTCAATAAAGGGGGATGCACTCGTTATTCAAGTAAACATTTTTAATCATGTTCTCTCAAAGTTTGTGTCCTTCACATCATATGAGATGGATTGGGCATAAACCTAATTTAGAAAGCTTAGGTCATGGGGATATACTAGATATGTTTACAAAACTTTTTTTTTAAACATGAAAAATCAAGTCTAAAGATAATTAAGTATATTTTTTATAAGGCATCAAGAACTCAAAATAGCATGTATTGAAGTGATGATACACAAATGGAAGATTGACTGAATCAAAATCAAGAGATTTCCACTTCCTTGATGATGATAATTAGAGTATTGGAGAATTAAAATGAGATTTGAATCTATATAATTTTATTAAAAAGAGGCCTCACTAATAATCATATAGGTAATTAGTAGATAAAATAATGGCATAAGATTTTAGCCTAAACCATAAAATTGGAAGATTTAGTGGATTTGTATGATTGAAGTTATATAGCGGACTATATACTGGTTTTGTGATCTAACTAAGGGTCTATTTGAGGTAGCTTTCTTATTACTTTTCTTTTCAGATGTTAACTATAATTTTGTTTGACTGCTATTATCTCACTATTCTTTAAAAAACTGTGTGAAAAACCATTTTTTATAGCTAGAGTAGATAAGTTATTTTTATCATATTAGCTTCACAAATAACTTTATAAAAAATTATATCCATCCTAAACATACCCTAAATTTTAGCTTAGTATTGCAAGCAAATGATGAATGAACTTAATTAATGGAATGAATATACAACCCATATAAGAGAGAGAGAGAGATGAAGAATGCTATACAACTCAAGTGAGAGGAAGAGAAAATCATACATAATCTAAAGAGAGAAAAAGGGGAGAGGAGAGAGAGATTCAAGCAAACATAATTTTCATTCAATAATTTTCAATTTATTCATACACTCCTAAAGCATCATTTATAATATAGAGAAGTTAATTCATTTAAATTTGTACAAACTGTTTAATTTATTTTAATTGTCCTATTGTTTTAAAGCATATGTTTATTTTTACAGCATTTATTAAAAAATATTTATCACATATATATCTATCATTAATCACACTTTAATCAAAATATATTCAACTTGTAGCGTCCTGGAATATTCACGGTGGTAGAGAAATATAAAGTTTAACGTCTTAGCTTTGTATAAAGATTCAATACACAATCAGATTAGAGAAGGTGTGGCGTTCATAAGAGACACCAAAGTTTTTTACATGAAAAATCCTTGAAAAGGGGGGAAAATGCGGGGCCTAGCTCAGTTTGAATGAATCCATTAGTGCTTGCAATCAATTACAAATGAGGCCCTTCCTTGGGGGGAAGGTCTTGGCTTGATGTAATAAATATATATCATATAGAGTGCATTACATGGTGGGAATTGGAAGAATCACAATTGACGTGTTTGTTTGGTCGGAAGGATCATAGTCGGTGTAGTCAGGTGATGATGGTCGTAAGGACCGTAGTCGCCGTGTGACGGAGGTCAGAAAGATCATTGTCTGGCGATGGAGGTCGAAAGGACCATAGTCTGGCGATGGAGGCGGAAGGACCGTAGTCGTCGGGCGATAGGGGTCAGAAAGATCGTTGTCTGGTGACAAAGGTCTGAAGGACAGTAATCTGGTGACGTAGGTTGAAAGGACTATAGTCGACGGCGATAGCGGTCAGAAAGACCGTTGTTTGGTGACGTAGGTCGGAAGGACCGTAATATGGTGATAGAGGTTGAAAGGATCGTAGTCTGCGGGACAGTGGTCAAAAAGATCGTTGTCAGGCGATGAAGGTCACCAGGACCATATTCTGGTGATGGAGGTCAAAAGGACCGCAATTAGAGGATGATAGTGGTCATAAAGTTCGTTGTCTGGTGATGAAGATAGGAAAGACTGTAATCTGGTGGCAAACGTCAAAAGGACCGTAGTCTGCAGGCAATAGTGGTTAGAAAGACTATTGACTGGCGATGGAGGTCGGAAGGACCATAATCTGGTGACAAAGGTCGAAAGGACCGTAGTCAGCGGGCAACAGTGGTCAGAAAGACCTTTGTCTATTGGCAGAGATCGGAAGGACCATAGTCTGGTGACCGAGGTCGGAAGGACCGTAGTCAGAGGGCGACAGTGGTCAGAAAGATCATTGTATGGCAATGGAGGTTGGAAGGACTGTAGTCAATGGCCGGGTGGATGTCCGGCTTCAGTCGGTGGCCAGACAGAAGTATGGCGTCAGTTGGTGGCCGGGTGTAAGTCCAACAATAATTGGAAGCCAGGTATAAGTCCAACGTCAATTGGTGTCCGGACAAAAGTCCGGTGTCATTTGGTGACCGAATAGAAGTCCAGCAATAGTCCGACAATGGTCGGTCGTCCGACGGTGGTCAAGGAGTCTAGTGGCAAGAGAGCTCTAATTTCTCTCTTTTCCTTGTCTTCCTTGCTTCCCCTCCATCTTCCGATCCCCTTTTAATGAAGAATGAAGGGTCTATTTATAGTTTTTTAGGAGTGTCATGGTTAGTAAATAAGAGGGAAATCAAGGGTATGTTGGGAGAGGTTTGAATGGACAGCCGATATTGATCCTCTTGATCATGGACAGTTCGATGGGTATTTGAGTGTCTTAATGATATCAAAATTTGATGATCTTAGGCTTGTTGGATTCGTCTCGTCGAGCTGCTCGATTCAATTATAAGCATGTCATATTTGGAAACCGTTTGTTATCCAATTTATTGTTTGAACTTTCCAAATGAGCTTTGGGTTTTCGATTTCGACCCATTTGGGCTCAGATTGAGTAGCATTACGTTTCGTTGGGTTCGTCTTTTCGAGACGTTCAGTTCGACTATAAGTTCGCTGAAATTGAAGTTCATATGATTCTGAATTTAATTTTAAAAATTTCTAATTTGATTTTATCTTGAGATTCGTGCCCAACCAAGATAATTTTTTGATGATATATCAAAACTAATTTTTCCCCCTAAAATATATTGACTGTATAAAGCTTCATTAATTGTTGTGGCGAACACATTGACTAAAAGTTGGCCAATTGGCCATAGTAGCTTATATTTAAATAAAAAATGACTTTGATAGTTATTTTATAAAAATATTACCTTCGCAAATTTTTTAAAGAAATATCTTATAACTTTTCAAAGGTACAAAGTTGGAAATTTTTAATTACCCAAAATGAGGCTCGGATGCTTCCTCTCCATATCTTACATTTCTGATATCATTACGCAACCTTACAAATTATTTAATATATCTCCATCAATTGTGCGAATCAATCAGTCTGAAGCTGAGGGGAATGCAGCCGTGGGTTCATCGCCACGACGGCAGAAGCTTGTATTTTGTAATAATTATCATCATGATTGCGTGATTAAAAAATTATTTTAATATGACACGTCAGTCTATTAGCTGTAGAAATATTAAATGCGATTTTGTTTTTGTTTTTGAAAAAGTCATATAATATTCAACATGAAAGATTTATTTGGGATAACTTTCTTACTACTTTTTAAAATAGCTCTATTAAAAATTTTATACTAAAAAAATTGTTTTAAGAAGCAGTAAGAAAGCCGTCCCAAATGAAATCAAAATCTAAACAAAATGGCTGTACAGATAGTATACAACTCACTTGTATCCGTTGGTCGGTAGCTTTAGCTAACAACAAAGAAAATTTGGGTTCAAAATTTTTAATTTACGTATATGATTTACTTATGAGTTTTTCTTTAATTGACTCAAAAGTCCAAAAAAAATTGTACAGATGGTAGACACAGAAATGAGCATCGAGCTTTATTTATTTACATTTTTTTATTGTTGGGATTAGGGAGATGAGGGATTTTGGTCGAATTTCATGGGGGAGAGAGCCCACAAAATAAAATATTAAGTATTTATGTGAAATACAGTCCATCTTGGTCTATTATTTGAGGGCTTAGGCTACTAATTAAAAATTATGAGATTCAATGCTTTACATATATGTGTGTGTGAATTTGAATTTAATTTACTCAAAAGTTCTGCAAAAATATTTATGTGAAATAACTTTCTCATACATTTGTATTTTGGACAATATCAACAATTTATTTAAGTTGAATTTTCTTTTTTGGTTTTTCAAAAGTTTTGATTGTGAATAAGAACTTTTAAAATCAAATTTAATGAATAATGTTAATTATAAAAAAATTATTATCATGATATGTATGGATTATATCTTTTTTTTTTTTTTTCATTTTTAATATGGAGCGAGCTTATGACAAAACATTAAGGATTCATTATAACTTTCGCATAACTTTGATTTCGATAGCATCAAAGATTTATTTGGCTTCAATTTTTTTAAAACATATTTAGTTGTGGCTGATGAGGAATAATCTTTTAAAAATAAATCAACTGGAATGTGGTCGTTGAAAGAAAATTATAATATAGTATTTATAAGAAAATTAAATTTATAATAAACATATCAATTTTTTTTAAAAAATATTTTTTTATAACAATTTTATAATAGTTTTTATAGAAATTTCTAGCTACTCTAAATTGGCCCCAAGAGTGTTGTTGCGTTCTAGAACATTCACAGCAGTAGAGAGATATAGAGTTTAGTGTCCAAGTTTTGTATGAAGATCCAGCACACAGACATATAAGAGAGAGAGAGAGGGTGTAAGAGTTATAAGAGACACCAAAATTTTTATGTGAAAATTTTGAAAAAGGAAAAATCATGGGGCATGACCCAGTTCAAATGACTATACTAGTATTTATTATTAATTACAAATGAGGCCCTTTCTTGGGGGAAGGCCTTGGCTCGATGTAGCAAATATACATCATATAAAGCACATTAAATGGTGGAAGTTTGAATAATCTAGTGATATAAGAGTTGTTCTCAAGAGAGTGTTGGCATGCTTGTTTAGTTGGTAGGACAATAATTGGGCGATGGTGGTTGGAGGGTCCATAGTCGGAGGGTGACGGAGGTCAGAGGGAGCGTAGTAAGTGGGCGACAGAGGTCGAAGGGACCGTAGTTCGTGTGTGATAGAGGTCGGAGGGACCGTAGTCGGCGAGCGACGATGGTTGGAGGGACTGTAGTCAGCGAGCGACGGTAGTCGGAGGGACCGTAGTCGGCGGGAGACGAAGGTTTGATGGATCATAGTCGGCGGGCGATGGTAGTCATAGGGATCATATTCGATGAGAGACGGAGGTCTGAGGAATTGTAGTCGGTGGGAGACAGAGGTCAGAGGGGCTGTAGTCGGCAAGCGACGGAGTTCGAAGGGATCATAGTCGGGGGGGGGGGTGATAGAGGTCAAAAGGACCATAGTAAGGCGACCATAGTTGGAGGGACCGTAGTTGACGGGCAACGAAGGTCGGAAGGACCATAGTCAGACAACAGTGGTCGGTAGAAGTTTGTCGGCGGTGGTGCTTGGGTAGAACTATGGGATGTTTGAAGTCTCAAAGTTCTCTCTAATCTCCAGCCAAAATATCCCTTTATGCAGAGAGCATGAGCCTATTTATATATTTTTGTGAGTGGCATGCTCCATATATATGAAGAAGACCCAGGGTAAATTTGGAGTGTTTTATCAGATGGCCCATACTAATTCTCTCAATCATGGAGTGTTTATTAAGTATTTATATATCTTAATGATGTTAGAATGAAGCAATCTTAGGCTTGTTGGATTCGTTTCGTCGAGCCGCTCGATTTGACTATAAGCAAGCCATATTTAGAGATCATTGAGATCATTTTGTCACCCAATTAAAGCTTTTAACCTTCCAAATATGCTCCAGTCCATTGATTTGGACCCATTTGGGCTCGGATTGGACCAATTTTAGTGTCGTTGGGTTCGTCTCCTTGATATGTTCAATTTGACTATAAGTTTACTGAAATTGGAGTTCGAATGGTTTGGCATCTAATTTTGGACGTTGCCATCTAGAATATGCCTCAAGATTCGTGTTTGATCAAAGAGATTTTTGGTGATGTATTAGGTGTATTTGAGTGGATTTTATTTTTTTTTTACATTTCATAGTTTTTCACACTTTTATTTGATTATAACTTTTTCACTGCTTTTATTTGATTGTCTAACTTTGAGCACTTAAGAGGTACAGAGACCTTAATTCTAAAATATATCTCAATTCTAAAATGAGATGCATGTAAATATACCTCAATTTATACTTGAAATATATAAATATATCTCAATTCTCGTTCACCTTAATTATTCATATTCCAAATTGAGAGCACTTTAGAAATATGGAGACTTTGAAAGTTTTGATTGCTTTTAGGGCCACTAGATGCATGTAGACCAAACATCATTTGATGTATGTAATTAATCGACGTTCGATGCTTAAAGTTCCCATCTATTAAACTCCAACTATTGATTGATGATGGCTCGTTGTTACCTACAAGCTAACACCGATCAACTTCTCCCATTATTGCCTACAACCAAATGCCAATCGTTCATTGATGCTAACACCCATTGCTATCTTTCTCTTATATAAGATGTTTTTTTTATCATGATCTTTGATGGAGTTGGGCAGCGTTTTTGGTGAGATTAATGGTCATAAAAGTAAAAGGATCTTTAATTTAATGTTTAAAGAAGAATTTTAAAGTTTATATTGAAATGATGAGAGACATAAAGAGGCAAATAGATAAGAATGTCAAGACAAATCTGTTTTGGTCTTATATGAAATAAATAGATGAAAATGATGGTGGATGGTTAGCTTAAGATGTGAGCTTATGATTTAGAGATAATGGTAGAGTTGGTAAAGTTTAAGGGGATGTCTAGATATAGGGAACAAGATTAGGTAATAATGTTCCCTAGTTTGGTTGGGAGCCATATAGTAGTATTTGGAATGGTTTTAAGATTTTGATTGTTGATTTATTGATATTGGAAGATGATTATAAAGTGGTGAAAAAGATTTGAAGAATTTGGAGCAAGTGTTTAAGATGAGTAATAAGTACCTTAAAATATATACAAAGATCATTATCTAACTCACTAAGATTAACAACTTGAAACCACCAAACACAAAGACAAAACTTTTCCATCAAACTATTTTATTTATCAATGAAAAATAACAAAGCATTTTGGCCAATATTTATAGGCATTACAAGACTCTTGTGCAATTACTTCTGGAGGGAAAACATGGAGAGAAAAGGAGGGAAAATGAGGTTGATTGCCATTAATGAGGAAGAGTTCCAATCACATATTTTTAATGTTTAATCCATTCCAAATCATGTCTTGGCTAACCATAATTTTTTTGTGAAAAATAAAAAATAATAATAAATATTTTATATTCGAATATTTTAAATTATGAGCTCTTTATTTGTCTCTTATAATGGAGTAGTTTCTTTGATCTTTTTCTTCTACTTTAACCTTAGCTCTTGTAATTACACTTTTAACTTGATTATCTTCATGCATATTATCTTTTATCACCCAAGTTTGATTGCAATTGACACAATCACTCACCACCACCTTTAACATAACATTGGCCATATATTCTCTCCTTCATTTACACCACTCAATGCCAGTCAATGATCAACATCGATATCTTTTGTCATGATCCACCTTATGTTGTTTGTCGAATGACACCAACATCCCTACCTCCCCCCTTGCACTTCATCGACATCAAATAGTTGTCAAGCAACACGTCCACCAATATTTAACTCTCATCTCCCCCCTCATTGATTCACTAATGCTCACAGACGTACAACATAAAAATGTCCACTATCCAATGCCACTTAACGTCGATAGTCCACCAACTTCCAACTCTTAATATTCACCAACATATAACTTCCAAAGCTGACAATCAACCGTTACTGATAATTTTTGACCCACAACATCAAAAGCTCACCAACGACTATCACACAAACATACATTGTCAATTAATGTTAACTGATAGTTTACTAGTTATTTTCTTCATCATTGACCAACGTCTATCGATCGACATCTTACTCCTAATGTTAACTAATATCACCTATTGTTGAGCTACCATAGTGTTGCTACTTTTGTGGACTTTATTTCACTATTGTGATCAAATTAGAGGATGAGGCACTGTCCTAAGATGCTTAGGAGAGTAAAGCTATGTTTGTTGGAGTTTAAAGTTGATTGAAATTAGGGTTGGAAAGAAGTTAGTTGTCAGCCAACCTAATTCCAGCAAACAACCAGGATCTAGAACCTTTGATTTAAACCCTTATAACTCTCTGTCCAAAAGTCCAAACGATATGTAATAAAAAATAAACTGAAGATTAAGAAGTCTAGTTATGATTTGAGGAACTTGGTGATTTTTATGAAGTTTTTATAAATGTTCTTGAATTTTTCCCAAGGCTTGTATGAGAATCTCCCTCTTTAGCTGTAGGCTGAATTTAATTTAACGCTTTAAGAGTATTACCTTTTTGTGAACAAAATCATAAAAAAAATGTATGAAAATCAAAGCTTAGGGTGTCTACAATGGATCTGAAGTTTTTGGTGATTTTTAGAGGAGTTTAAATCAATCAAGTGAAAGTACACCTATAACTAGTTTTGACCTAGTTTGATCGATTCTCACAAAAGCCCTAAATGAATGAATTGGATTGTTAGGAAATTTAAGTTTATATTTTTCTAGAGTGGGGGATGACGGATAGCACAAAGCACAAATGAAAAAAAATATAGAAATTAAAGACAAAATTTTAATACTCGTCAAAGTGGTGGTCCTGGAGATTATCATCAAAACGTTTCTAATTTTGCCAACCACCAAGCTCCAACTAATGAATTTTCTTCGAAATTCAGTCACAAAACACATCAATTGTTTTAATTCAACATCCAATTAAATATTTATATAGGTTGCACAAGGGAAATTTCAAATTAGAAAAGAGGAAGGAAAGGGGAAAGTGGCGGCCTACACTAGTAACCACCATAATTTCTCTCTCCTTCCATTTTTGATCGACTTTTACACTCCTCCTTAATTACTTGACTTGGCCAACCACTCACTACATGCATGAGGCACTTAATTAACTCAATTAAATGCCTTTTACTAGCCAATTAGCTCATGAAATCTAAAATACAAGTAATAAGTCTTTCTCACATATAATTACAATACCACATGAATTTTTCACATACATAATTATAAAATATAAATAAAATTTCCTAGTTTATGCTATTCAACTTGCTCTTAGTGACGTCTCTAGTTGCAGTTTTTTTATATTGAGCCCTAGTGGTTTGAGCCTTTCTATATTCTTGATGCTACACCAGATCCTCCCATTCCTCATCAACCTCAGCAACACATAACACTAAAGGCTTATGGACTAACAGCATACAAAGTTTATAATCAATCCACAATCAATTGATGCTTGCCAATGCCAACACTTGAAGTAAGTTGTTGAACCTTCACATATATCAAACATCTACACGACCAACAGTGCCTAGTCAAATAATATGTATTAGCTCTTACTCTAAACACCAATCATCACTCATCATTAACATCTTTAGTTAACATAGAATATTTGTTATCTATATTGTCATCTCTTATCACTACCTCAAGGGATAACCTTCACCAGCTTGAAAAATTATATTGTACTCTTGCCTTCTACGTATATGAGGAATGATAGACTACGGGTGTCAAAACTTGACCCGACCCGAACCCGACCCTTAAGAGTCTGGGTTCCGGTCAACCCATTTATCCAACGGGTCGGGTTCAAGCTTAACAACTTGACTCGTTTTAAAAATCGGGTTAGGTTCAGGTTGACCCGAGAACCCGACCATGATCCGACTTTGAGCCGAATTTAATTAAACCCTTTGCGTTTCAATATTTGCATAACAATGTAAATGTAATATTGTAATATATATCAGTATTTAGTAAATGTAATTTATGTTTTGCATTATTTTTTATAAATGCAAATATGTAATTGGTAATTTAATAATTAGTGTTAGTATTTTGTAAATGTAATTTGTGTTCATTTATAGTTGCTCAAATAATCAAATAATTGTATGTACTTAAGTATTTTGCATTTTAATAGAATCACTTAAATAAATTTGAAATAAAAAAAATGCAAAATTTGAAAAAAAAAAATCGGGTTGGCGGGTAATTTCGGGTTGACTCGAACGGGTTCGGGTTCGAATTTCCGACCCATTTCCCTAATTGGGTCGGGTTAGCTGGCAACGGATCAAGTTCGGGTTGGACCCAAACCCGATCGGAAAGACTCATTTTGACACCCCTATGATAGACATTTTCAACTTCATGCTCATATTAGTAGATCTAAGTTGACTAAAAAACGCCATAAATTTTTTCTATCTAAATTTTGCACTTAAAATATCTATTATCTAGATATGCATAACTTTATCTCTAGCTATATATATGTACATGTGATCTTCATGTAAGCAAAAATATAACTTTCAATCAATATCATTGTGATTTTTCTAGCACACAACATGCCTATGACAAAAATATGTATTAATGAATTTAAGGATCTCTGAATAGATACACTTAAGATGGTTATTTTTATTTTGCGTTCATAAATATATGTCTTAATAATTTTTTAGAACACTCATCATATCTAAGTATATAAAAATAAATACATTTATTAGGAGTGAAGTAGTCTTTCTACTTTAGATAGCCGCCGGGTAGTCATAGAAATGGGTTGGCTTTCTCGGTGTCATCGTTCATTGAACCGAACCGCTAAACTCTCCCTCCCTCGGTCGAAAAAGTCGGTACGCAAAACCAGTAGGTGGCAATTCAGAGATTCTCTCATGTCGAGCGCATTTCCGCCATGATTTCGTCCCAAAATCCTATTTTTCTTACCAGGTCTGTTCGCCGATGGTTAGATTTTTCTTCTTCTACCCACATTTCGTTCTAGACAAGTCTTTTCCTGCTCTAATTTCTCTTAGTTTTTATTTATTTTTGGAATTTTGTGGTGAAATCGGAAATTATAAGGGATTCACATGGGTTTTGGAGTCTGCGACCAAGGGAGAGATTTTGCTTCGATTTATTGTTGTTCTTAAGCTTGTCGGGTTCGTGCTCTTTCTTCTTCTATATAAGATTTTAGCTTCCAAGGAGGTTTTGCTATTGTTGTCGGAATTCCGGGGATTAAGTCAGTATCAGTTTATGGAGATTGAATAAAAAAAGCTATATTTGTTTCTTCTATCTTCTGTTAGTTCTTTGGAACAACTTACCTAATTATATTAGTCAATCTGCTAAGAAGAAGGTGAGAAGAAAGCGGGATTTTGTTTGTTTATTTTGAAGCTTTTTTCTCATGGATGGGAATTTAGCTTCAGGTAATATGGTCCCTGGTGCTTCATATGGGGTAATAGATCTCCAAGGCTCCATGCAGCTGCATCACCATCAAAACCCAAATGCATCCTTTCACCATCATTTGCAGCAGGCAAGCCATTGTCAGCGCCAGAGCTCAATGATGCATCCTCCTATGCATGAAGTTTTCCCAACACAAATAAATCATATGAAGGACTGTGATCAGCAACTGGTTCATCCGATGATGGATTATGATAAGAAGGGAGAGTGCTGTAAGAACTCAGGTAGTGATGATGATGAGTTGAGCTTGAACACCGATGAGGGTGTTTTTTGCCAGAATGAAGCAGGAAAGGGGAAGAAGGGGTCTCCTTGGCAAAGAATGAAGTGGACTGATTTGATGGTCAGGCTTTTGATTACTGCTGTTTCTTATTTAGGGGAAGATACCTTGTCTGACTGCACTAGCAGTGGGAGAAGAAAGGCTACCATAGTGCAGAAGAAAGGGAAGTGGAAGTTGATATCGAAGGTTTTGGCTGAGAGGGGATTCTATGTATCACCTCAACAGTGTGAGGACAAGTTCAATGATCTCAACAAGAGGTATAAGAGGCTTACTGATATTCTTGGTAGAGGAACGTCTTGCAAAGTTGTGGAAAATCCAGCGCTTTTGGATTTGATGAGCCATATTCCTGATAAGGCAAAGGATGATGTGAGGAAGATTTTGAGTTCGAAGCAACTTTTTTATGAGGAGATGTGCTCATACCACAATGGTAACAGGTTGAATTTGCCAGCTAATCCAGCTCTTCAGCGCTCACTGCAATTGGCTATTATGAGTAAAGATGATCATGACACAAAGAAGGATGTTCATGAGGATCTTGATGAGGATGATCAAGGTGATTCAGAGGATGGGGAAGAGGATGCAGAGGATAACAGGATGTTGCACAGGGATATTGGCGGATCATGTTTCCACAAAAGATTGAAACATGGAATGGATCATGAAGAAATGGCCTTTCCAAACTCTTTGGGTTTTCAGGATTTCAACAGAAGGAACGATTCTATTTCTGTAAACACGGAAACTAGCCATGTGTTGCCTGAAGGTCCCAAGGCTGCTTGGGTGCAGATGGAGATGCTGAGGTCTCGCTCAATTCAGCTGGAAGAGCAAAGTCTGCATATCCAATCTCAGATACTGGAACTCGAGCAGCAGCGGCTTAAGTGGCAACGTTTTAGCAAGAAGAAGGACAAAGAACTGGATAAGATGAGGTTAGAGAATGAAAGGATAAAACTTGAAAATGAAAGATTAACATTAGATTTGAAGCAAAAACAGTTGGAGCGTGGAGTAAATTGAAATATCAAATCTGCTTATTTACTGGAGCTGCAGTGTCTCAATCTACCGGTGGTTTTGAAAGCTTTTGTTAATGATAGGTACACCAAGAAAACTGTCTCCTTGTAGATTTTGTGTCTTGTTACAATTTAGTGGTACCTAGTACTGTCACATTGGACTTGCTTTAGTAGGTTTTGGTTATCGCAGGATGTTATCAGTTAAATATTGAAGAAGATGAATTAGTTTTTATTCTAGCTTCATTTTCTTCTGGAAGGTACTGCACAGAAAAAGGGCTCTAATCTTTGATGCCTTTGGGATTGGATACATTTAAAATTATAGATTCATTACTTGTGCCAGTGAAGGGTTTTTTTGCTTCCTCAACTACTACTATTCATTTCCCTGCTTTACCATTTGGCTTCTTTTCAAATAACAGAGACGTAGAGGCTATATTGTGGCCAATATCAATAGTTTTTACCTGACGAATTTGCATATTAGAAACTGAGGCTAGGAGTTTGGGCAACCGTCCTTGAACTTCTTGCTATATTTATTTATGTTTTGATTTTCATTGTTGCATTCTTTTATAGTAAAGTTGGAAAGGATAAATTAAAGAATGATTATTTTTAGTGATAGTAATATCTATTGAAGCTAATATATTGAAAAATAGATATAGATGGTTTGTCCTTTGTTCAATGAATGGTAGAATATGCACAAATAAGATGGTGTGATAAAGTTAATTTTAAGTACTAGGAAAAAACAAAGGTTAGATCAAAGGTAATATAGATAGACAGCATGACAAAAAAAAAAAAGAGAGAGAGAGAATAAAATTGGCTTAATTTATTAATCAACACTCAAGCATGAGGGAATCGAGAACGGAAACTCATAAATTTGATCATGAATTGTTGGGATAAGTTTAATAATGATGATGATAATGATAACATACTTTTAAGATTAAATATAAGGTTTGTTTGCCTTATTTTGTTTGCTAGGACACTTTTATGCTATTTATTTTATGCTCTAATGTCTTCTTTTGAAGCTGCTTCTTGAGCATGTAAACTTGCACAGAAGTTAAAGACTTGATATATTTTCTACTGTTATATAGTCTACACTGTTGCTTTGAATAGTAGGCAACATCATACTTGAGGATCTTCTTTTATAGTTTTGCATCTATATGAGTGTCTTTTTATATGAATCCGCAGCTTTTGCTTCTTGAGCTTGCATTTATATATTTATTTGTGATACTTTACGTGAAAAATTTCTCCCAAACTTTTTTGTATGAAAATGTAACAAACAGGGACATGCTAATGTAGCCACAACATGCATTTGTAAACACACATGCATGATGCAAGCACATCCTGATGGGGACATCAGATCATGGAAAGTATATTAGAGACGTGGTCGACGATCAACGGCCACGATCGCGCCGGTCTATTTTTGAGTCTTCATATGTATTTTTTTATTAGTATTTCCTGTTTTACCCTTAAGGGTTTTGTCATTTGTAAGCCTAAAGGGTATTGTCATCTTTAGTTCTTTTTCATTGTAGGAGGCTATTTATAAATCCCATATGTTTCTTTTGAAGTTAATGAATAAATTATAATCAAATTTATGCACGTTGAGTTCTTGTGAGAGCTTGAGAGTCTTTGGAGAGAAATCCCTTGGAGAGGGAAGCGGATCACCCACCAACTTTAGAAGAGTCCTGGTTCGTGGCTAGTTTCTCCTTATTTCTTCCTCTTTCTTCTCCCTCCCTTATCTTCCATCTCACGGCCAACCACAAGCCCCACCTCCCAACTGACCCCACCTCCCCTCACCAAATCTGGCCGGCCAATCCACCCTAGCCGTCTGCCCTCCCCTTAGGATTTTTCCAATTAATGCTTGCAATTAAAGCCTTCCTAACTAGGTCTTTATATTTTAGGTAACCCAATTAATTCACAATTCAAATCTATTTAAATTTGAATTTGTTACCTAAAATACAAATTCTATTTTAGGAAAGTTTCTAAAATTTAATCCTATTTGAATTTAAATTCAATTGGATTTAATTAAATCTTTCCAAATTCCCAATTCCAAAACAAGCAACCCTTGATTGCCTTTCCCCAATTCTCTCTCCCCTATTGAAGTCGCCGGCCCCTCTCTCTCTCTCTCTATGCCGCCGGCCCCCCTTCATTACCCCATTTGATTGCTTTCCAAATTGCAATCCTCTCTCTTTAGGAAGAATTCAAAGCATCTCCCTCTCTCCTACCCACCCCCTCCCTCTCACCTATTGCCCTTTTAATTTTTTCCAAACTTAAGAATTAAATAGGGAAACAAATTCCCAAATTTCCCTCCATCCTTCCTCTCCAAAATCTGAACAAATTTCTTCCCCAAGCTCCCACCTTTGGCCGGCCTTCTCCACTTGAATGCTTGAGATAAACTTCTTTCTCTCAAGGGGAATCTTTAAGGAGAACAAAGGACGTCGTCGTCAACACTTCAACCCTACGAAATCAATGCATGACCGATCCAGATCTTGACTCCGGCTTCGTCTACAACGAGCAAGGATTCGTCGACATCCTCCGGTCGACTTTCTTCGACGTCAATCCAAAAATAGACATTTCGTCGAGGAGTACTTGGATCGTATCATCTTCACCTTGTCCGAAGCCATCGAAGAGAAGCTTTCCACCGTTCAGTGGCAATTCACCACCGTCCCACGACTAGGGTGAACTTTTCCTCCTATTCAATTTTCTCCTAATCTTCTTCTCTTGTAGGTTGTGAATCAAACACAAGGAATTGTGCAAAGCTATTTGCCAATGCTTAGTAAATGTAGGGTATGAGTTTTGATTTTCTATGCTTTCTAATCTCATTATTAACCTAGGGATGCTATTGAAAATCTTCTTAATTTGCATATGTTGAAATTCTAAATTGCTTTGATGATCTTAACTTTTGGCGTGTGATTTGGCCTAAGCCAAGCCACCTCTCTTTTGTTTTCTATTATCATTTAGTTGCTAATGTTTTAATTCTTATTGCTCTTACTTGAAGCGTGCAAAATCTTATTTCATTTAAATTATATACCTAGTCCTGTATCATCTGGTATCAGAGCATAGTTGCATTTAGATGCCTATTAGGAGAATTTTCTTACATGTTTAGCATCTAAAATGCATCCTGCACATTTGCTTGTTTGCATATTACTTTCTATTACTTCTGCATAAGTTTGAGTCACCCTAGACATTAGGATGGACCCTGAACAACTTCACCGGACTCTAGATTTGTTAGTAGGACAAATGAACACCATTAGCCAGTAACTGAAGGAAAACCAAGCTGACATCACTGAACTCCGTAGAATTACCACTGATCGATTTGATACCCAGAGAGAGGTAGGAACCACCAAACTCCTTACACTCTATCTAGACCTCCTTCCATGTACGGGGACGATCCTTTTCTGGATGAGGGACCACCTCGTACCCCTTATCGAGCTCCCCACTATGGACATAACCTTAATCAAGATCCTGACATGCCTCTGATGAAGAACATTAAGGTCGATGCTCCAACCTTTGATGGAAATCTCGAACCCCAGCTCTTCTTGGACTAGATCAAAGGTATGGATAGCTTCTTTAAGTGTTATAACATTTCTGAAGCTAGAAATGTCAGTTTTGCTAGCATGAAACTCATTGGTAGGGCTAGTCAATTTTGGTCGAACTTAGAAAGTCTTAGAGAGTCCCGGAATGAGTATCCCATCACTGATTGGTCATCGATGAAGCGTGAGCTCAAGTAAAAATACTTGCCTCCCTCGTACTTCCCTAGGCTCTTGGATAGGTGGAATATGTTAACCTAGGGCAACAAACCGGTCAAGGATTACATCGCATCTTTTGATGGTTATCTGATTCATTGCAAAGGGGAGACCTCCACTACCCCTGCGCAGATTCTGTTTATGTTTCGTACCGGGTTGCGAGAAGATCTTCGCAGTGAACTGTTTTCCCGGAACGTCACTACCCTTGAAAATGCCTACAACTTAGTGTTAGACTTGGAGGAAACCCGTTCCCAACACCCTAGTCGGCATCACGACTCCAGACCTTCCTGCAGACCTTCCGGTAGTTCCACTCCTCACACCTCCACTACCCGACCGACCCCAGGGAGCACTACCCGACCACCCACTGGTCCTCCTACACCCCGTCTTGATGTTAGGAGCAAGCCTCCCACTCCGGATACTCCTCGGTCCAGTCCCAGGACCAAGTGCTTTAGATGCTAGGGGTATGGGCATATCGCTTCTCAGTGATCCAGTCCCTATAAAGTCTCAATTATCGAGGAGATTATTGAAGAAGAATTCGAGCTCGAGGTCGATCATATCCACCAAGTGGAAGATGAGGGTGATTTCTTCGAGGAGGAGGATGACACTACTGCCCTCCATTACCTTCAAAAACTTGACACCTCTCCCATCTGCGTGGTGAAATGTGTGCTGTTACACCTTGCTACCACCGATGACTGGCGTAGGACTGCGATCTTCCACACCTACACCAAAATCAAGGATAATAACTGTAAGGTCATCGTGGATAGTGACAGCTGCATCAATGCTGTCTCCTCTAGCATGGTGTCCAAGTTGGGCATGTCTGCCGTTTCTCACCCCAACCCCTATAAGGTAGCATGGGTCAACTCCACTGCCTTGGAGGTGAAGGAATGAAGCTTAATACCTATCTCCTTTGTTGACTATAAGGAGAATGTTTGGTGTGATGTGCTGCTGATGGATGTTGGACAAATCTTTTTGGGCCTTCTCTGGATTTTTGACAATGATGTCCACATCTATGGGCGTTCGAACATCTGTGTGTTCGAGCCTGCGGGCAAAAAAATCAAGCTTTTGCCATCGCACCCCTGGGTTAAGGATGACTCAAAATCCAACCCTGTTAAAACCAAGAAAGAACTGAACCTGGTCACCGCCAAGGTTCTAGATTCTGAGATTGCCCAAGGCGCACCCCTGTACGCCTTAGCCGGTCGTGAGACTTACACTGAGTCTGACGAGCCAATCCCTCAGGAGGTCCAACCTATTCTGGGTCAGTTTGTTGATGTCTTTCTTGATGATCTCCCTGATCAGTTACCCCCACTTAGAGACATCCAACATGCCATAGATTTTATCCCTAAAGCCTCCCTTCCTAACCTGCCACACTTTCGCATGAAAACCCCACGGAACATGCTGAACTTAAGAGGCAGGTAGATGAGTTATTACAGCGAGGTTTTATCAAAGAAAGCCTTAGTCCTTGCGCTGTAGCCGCCATTCTTACTTCTAAGAAGGATGGATCTTGGCGAATGTGTGTTGATAGCCGTGCTATCAATAAGATCACCATCAAATATTATTTCCCTATCCCGAGGTTAGACGATATGCTTGATATGATGACGGGAGCCACTTTATTTTCCAATATTTATCTTAAGAGTAGATACTACCAGATCCTGATCCGACTCGGTGATGAATGGAAAACTGCCTTTAAGACTAAGGATGGTCTCTATGAGTGGTTAGTCATGCCTTTAGGGTTGAGTTACGCCTCGAGTACTTTCATGAGGATCATGACTCAAGTGCTGCATCCTTTTATAGGAAAGTTTGTCGTCGTCTACTTTGACGACATTCTTATTTATAGCCAGTCGGTGAGTCAGCACTTGGACCACTTAAAGCAAGTTTGCGAGGTCTTAAAGAAAGAACAACTTTATGCCAATCCCAAGAAATGTACCTTCCTTGTAGAACGTGTTATCTTTCTGGGCTTTATTGTTTCAGCCCATGGGGTTTCTGCAGACCTCGAAAAGGGGAGGGCTATTGTAGAATGGCCGATTCCTCAGAACATCCGGGAAGTCCGTAGTTTCCATGGACTAGCCACCTTCTATAGGAGATTTATTTGGAACTTTAGCACCATTGTATCTCCTATCACCGATTGTCTTAAGAAAGGTGATTTCCACTGGACCCCGACTGCTATCAAAGCCTTTAATGAGATTAAGAAAAGAATGGTAGAAGCCCCAGTGATGAGACTTCCCGATTTCTCCAAAGTCTTCGAAGTGACATGCGACGCTTCTGGGGTCAGAATTGGAGGAGTCTTATTCCAGGAAGATCACCCTGTTGCGTATTTCAGTGAAAAGCTTAATGACATCCGACAACGTTATTCCACACATGACAAGGAGTTCTATGCAGTGATCCAATCTCTTCGTTATTGACGACACTATTTGCTCCCGCAAGAGTTCGTTATCTTCTTGGATCACGAAACTCTGCGTTATATCAACTCCCAAAAAAAGTTGAACACACGTCACGGTCGATGGGTCGAACTCCTTTAGGAGTATACTTATACTCTTAGGCACAAGACGGGAGTTGAAAATAAAGCTGTTGATGCTCTCAGTGGTCGTATGATGACTACTATTGAGATGAGAGCGGAAGTCGTGGGGTTTGACCAAATCAAAAGGGACTATTTGGAATGCCCCGACTTCAGAGAGATTTATTCTCTTTTAGCCATAGACAGCACACGCCTTATGGATGATTTCCTTCTGGAGGATGATTATCTCTTCAAAGCTCAGAAGCTTTGCATCCCTAGCACCTCCCTTAGAGAATTTCTTGTTTGGGAACTCCACGCTGGAGTATCGTTTCTTTTGGCTCAGTTTGAAGAGGGATGTTGGTAAAATGGTCAGTAGGTGTCACACATGTCAGCTGGCCAAGCAACGCAAACAAAACACAGGTCTCTAAACCCCTCTGCCTGTTCCCAATTGTCCTTGGCAAGATGTTAGCATGGATTTCATCTTAGGCTTGCCCAAGACTATCCGTAGGAATGATGCCATTTGTGTCATAGTCGATCGATTTTAAAAAATGGCCCATTTCCTACCCTGCTCCAAGACATTTGACACCTCCCATATTGCCAAACTTTACTTCAATGAGGTCGTCCGATTACATGGTTTACCCAAGATCATTGTATCGGACAGGGATGTCAAGTTCACCAGTTATTTTTGGAAAACCCCATGGATGAAAATGGGCACTAAATTGCAATTCTCCACAGTCTTTCATCCACAAATCGATGGTCAAACCCAGATAGTCAATAGGAGCTTAGGCAATCAGTTAAGGTCCCTAGTAGGTGAGCATATTAAGGATTGTGATTCCATACTCCCCACAGCTGAGTTTGCCTATAATAATTTTGTGAATCGTACCACTGGCCTATGTCCCGCTGAAATTGTTTATGGGTTCAAACCTAGACAACCGCTAGATCTCATACCCATGTGTTTTAGATATAGGATTTTTGAGTCTGCATCATCATTTGCATCGCATATGCATGAACTTCATAAGTAAATTGCACGTCAGATTGAAAAGAGCAATAATGATTATAAACTTTATGCTGACCTTAAACGAAAATTTAAAACTTTTGAGGTTGGTGACTCAGTGATGGTGCGGATTCGTCCGGAACGGTTCCCGCAGGGAACGGTTAAGAAGTTACACGTTAAGAGTGTAGGACCATTCAAAATAATTAAGAAAAGTAATGATAATGTTTATATAGTGGATCTGCCTGCAGAATTCAATATCAATCCCTCCTTTAACATAGAAGATCTAGTAGCATATGAGAGTCCCGATTTTAACCCACCAAATCTACTTCAAAAGCAGCCTTGTGTGACCCCACCTTGTGAGAACCCAAACTTACCTCCACTTCCAAACATTCCTAAAATACCTATGACAGAGAAGGTTGACACGATTCTGAGTGATGATATCATTTCCACAAGAGAAGGTGGACGAATGAGGTATTTGATCAGGTGGAGAGGTAAACCTGATTCAGAGGATACGTGGTTGGATCGCGAAGAGCTACAACAAATTGACCCCGACGCATTAGAGATTTATGAGAGCACCCGGGACGCTTACTCGACGGAGTCGAGCTTCTTCCCACCTCGGGAGAATGATGTGGACATCAGATCATGGAAAGTATATCAGAGATGTGGACGACGATCGACGACCACGATCGCACCGATCTATTTTTGAGTCTTCATATGTATTTGTTTTATTTGTTTGTTTTATGTATTTGTTTTATTAGTATTTCCTATTTTACCCTTACTTAAGGGTTTCGTCATTTGTAAGCCCAAAGGGCATTGTCGTCTTTAGTTCTTTTTTATTGTAGGAGGCTATTTATAAGCCCCATATGTTTCTTTTGAAGTTACTGAATGAATTATAATTAAATTTCTGCACGTTGAGTTATTGTGAGAGCTTGAGAGTCTTTGGAGAGAAATCCCTTGGAGAGGGAAGTAGATCACCCACCAACCTTGGAAGAGTCCGGGTTCGTGGCTAGTTTCTCTTTATTTCTTCCTCTTCCTTCTCCCTCCCTTCCCTTCCATCCCACAGCCAACCACAGGCCCCACCTCCCCTCACCAAATCTAGCTGGCCAATCCACCCTAGCCGCCGGCCCCTCCCCTTAGGATTTCCCCATTAATGCTTGCAATTAAAGCCTTCCTAACTAGGTCTTTATATTTTAGGTAACCCAATTAATTCACAATTCTAATCTATTTGAATTTGAATTTGTTACATAAAATACAAATTCTACTTTAGGAAAGTTTCTAAAATTAAATCCTATTTGAATTTAAATTCAATTGGATTTAATTAAATCTTTCCAAATTCCCAATTCCAAAACAAGCAACCCTTGATTGCCTTTCCCCAATTCCCTCTCCTCTATTGAAGCTGCCGGCCCTTCTCTCTCTCTATGCCGCTGGCCCCCCTTCATTACCCCATTTGATTGCTTTCCAAATTGCAAGCCTCTCTCTTTGGGAAGAATTCAAAGCCTCTCCCTTTCTCCTACCCGCCCCCTCCCTCTCACCTGTTTCCCTTTTAATTCTTTCCAAACTTAAGAATTAAATAGGGAAACAAATTCCCAAATTTCCCTCCATCCTTCCTCTCCAAAATCTGAACCAATTTCTTCCCCAAGCTTTCACCTTTGGTCGGCCACCTCTCACCCTTCTCCTCCACTTGAATTCTTGGGAGAAACTTCTTTCTCTCAAGAGGAATCTTTAAGGAGAACAAAGGACGTCATCGTCAACACTTCAACCCTACAAAATCGATGTATGACCGATCCCGATCTTGACTCCGACTTCGTCTACAACGAGCGAGGATTCGTCGACATCCTCCGGTCGACTTTCTTCGACGTCAATCCGGAAATAGACAATTCCGTCGAGGAGTACTTGGATCGTATCATCTTCACCTTGTCCGAAGCCATCGAAGAGCAGCTTTCCACCGTTCAGTGGCAAATCACCACCGTCCCACGACGAGGGTGAACTTTTCCTCCTATTCAATTTTCTCCTAATCTTCTTCTCTTGTAGATTGTGAATCAAGCACAAGGAATCGTGCAAAGCTATCTGTCAATGCTTAGTAAATGTAGGGCATGAGTTTTGATTTTCTATGCTTTCTAATCTCATTGTTAACCCACGGATGCTATTAAAAATCTTCTTAATTTGCATATGTTGAAATTTTAAATTGCTTTGGTGATCTTAACTTTTGGTGTGTGATTTGGCCTAAAGCCAAGCCACCTCTCTTTTGTTTTCTATTATCGTTTAATAGCTAATATTTTAATTCTTATTGCTCTTACTTGAAGCGTGCAAAATCTTATTTCATTTAAATTATATACCTAGTCCTACAGCACATCCACATACACTCCCATGTATAAGTAAAGCTGTGATGTATATGCTATAAACATATTACATTAAAAGCAGCAACTATATGCATGCTAACACTTAAAAAAAATTAATTAAAAAGGCATGTTAAGACTTTGGATATGCACCACACATTCATATACCAAGTTAAAATGTGATCCAAATAACATCTTTCACGTTGCATCTTTACTGGTGATCTAGGGTGATCTTGGTTAAAAGGGATATTTTGTTGAGTGGAGTCTGATCTCAGCAAGCAACTTCATTTGTTCAATTTTATTGCTCATAGTTTTATAGAAGGAAAATTATTTTGCGGCAACTAGCTGTTCAGTCCTTTATGGTATGTAACTTTATATAGATTCAAATCTTCAGTAGCTTTCAATGGTAAAGAAAGTAGTCCTATTCTTAACAAAATATAATGAAGTAAATACTATGAACTCGTCTTTGAATTATGTTGGGTGGAGACTGGAATAGTTCTGAAGCAACTTATAGTTTGTGTTGTTACCTTGAGTGTTGATACTAAATGATCATATTATGACCAATGCGAATGAAAAGACTAGAATGATGAACTGATCTCAGCAAGCTTCATTTGCTTAAGTATAATTGCTCATGATTTTATACAAGGAAAATCATTTTGTGGAAACTAGCTGCTTAGTCCTTTATGGTAGTGATGAGGACATCACTACATGGAAAGTTTATCGGAGACGTGGCCGTCGATCTACGGCCACGATCGAGTCATTGTATTTTTGAGTCATATCATGTCGTTGTTTTCTTTCATTAGTGTTATGTTATTTCTTTTCTATTTTACCCCTTACTTAAGGGTGATTGTTTATTAGCCCGGAGGGCATTGTGGTCTTTTGTTTTGAGTCCGTTGTTTGAGGCTATTTAAAGCCCCTTGATGTAATTTTGAAGCTTAATGAATGATTATCAAAGAAATTCCTGCATATTGTTCTCTTGATGTGAGAGTTTGAAAGCCTTGGAGAAATCCCTAGGAGAGGGAATCGGATCACCCACCAATCTTGGAAGTGTCCGGGTTCGTGGCTAATTTCTTCAATATTCTTTCTTCTTTTTCCCTTTCCTCTTCCCCACCCACGGCCCAAACTCCCCCTCACCGTCCCCTCCTTTCCTCCCCACCGACAGCCCCTACCCCCCCCACCACCACCACTCCAAGCCGCCGGCCTACCCCCACCCATCCAAACTGCCGGCCACACCCCATGCCCTTTCCTAAAATAGATTCATTTGAATTTGAAAATTATTTGATTTCAAATTTTAAAAGAGTTTGAAAAGTCAAAGCTTTTCAAATTAAAGTGGTCTAAGTTAGGAAAGTCTCCTAATTAAATAATCAATCCAAATTTGAGATTGATTATTTAATTAATTCATATCCATACACTTTCCTAATTAAAGATGCCTAAGTTTGAAAAGCCCATTAATTAGTAATCAATCAAAATCTGAGATTGATTATTTAATTAACTCAAATCTCCAAATACATTGCATCTAGACCCCTTCTCTCTCTCTCTTTCCCTTGGCTGAAATCCCCTAGGGCCCACCTCTTTAATTCCTACCCAAATCAAGCCTCCCCCTTAGGAATTAAATCCCAATTTCTGCTCTCCTACCCCACCCGCCCCCTCTCCCTCTTCCCTTTCCCTTTTGAAATTATTTCCAAACTAAGAAATCAATTTTGCAAATTTATTTCAGCAATTCCCTCCAAATCCCCTTCCCAAATATTAACCCTTCTTCTCCAAAATCTGAACCTAATTCTCTCCCAAGCCCCTACCTTGGCCGGCCACTTCCCCCTTTTTCCACTTGATTTTCAAGGCAAAACCACCAATCTCTTGGGGAGAAACATCAAGGACAACAAAGGACCATCCCCTACAACTATTCTCCCCGCAAATCACCATGAATGGAGGTTCCTGAATGGGACTACGGATTTATACATGACGATCAAAATCAAATCGACATCCTCCGGTCTCCTTTCTTTGATGTGGGTTTCGACTTCGACAACACCGTTGGAGAATACATCGATCGCATCCAAATTGTCTTGGTTGACGTGATCGACGAGCAAATGTCAAAGGGACATTGGATCATCGCCGGCCGACCAACGTTCTCCTTCACTCCGGCTACCTCTCCGCATCCCTTTAAAGGTTTACATCGTTCGCCTCCTACATATCCCCATCGGCGCTATTTGCAAGCAATTGGATAAAATCCGGTGGCGTATCTCTTCCGAATCACAATAAGGGTGAACTTCTTCTCCTTATTCAATTACCTCTTCATTCACTAACCTTGTAGGTGATGACAGAATCACAAAGGATTGAGCTTCGCTTAAAATGCTAAAGCTTAGTAAACGTAGGGCTTGAGCGCACTTTTATTTGCTACTTATCTTATTGTTAATTTAGGGATTTTTTATTGAACGCCTACTACTTCGCATGTTGTTGATTCTCTAATTTATTTTGCTTGTCCAAGTGTTTAGCAAGTGGTTTGGCCTAAACGTAGGCACCCCTCTCTTGTTTTATTAATATTTTGGATTGCTAACTTTATAATTACAATTGCTTACCTCACATAACCGTGCAATTTACCTTTAAGCATTGTAGCTCTACATTATCTGGTATCAGAGCATGGCTAGCATGCGTCACATGTGCTAGAACTCATCCTAGGGTGTTGTTTAATCTTTGTCTTTAATTTTTGCATGCATAACATCTTTTAAAACATTTTAATTCAATGTTATGTTTGCTGTCCAGAATTTTCTGCACTCATATAGTGAGCATTAGGGTTGTTTCTTAGGTTTCTAAGTGCTGATTTTAAGTCTATAACTTCACTACTTGCCTAGGTGATTTAACCCTTTAGTGTGTTTTGCTGTCCTAAAAGTTCCTACATCATTTCATATCATTTAGTATGTCTTTTCTTCACTTTGGTTTGCTGTCCTCTTCCTAGAGTCACCCCTTGGTATCCCCTAGTGTCTAGTAATGGAGCCGGAACAACTTGGGAGGACGTTAGACTTGTTGGTAGGTCAAATGAACAACATTAGGTAGCAACTCAAAGAAAATCAAGCTGACCTAGCCGAACTTCGTAGGGACACTACTGAACGATTTGATACACTTGAGCGTGCACGAGAGCATCCTATCCCCTACACCCCTTCTAGACCACCATCTATGTATGGGGATGACACTTACCCGGATGAGAGGCAACATCGTGCCAATCATCGAGCTCCACACTACGGACATGACCCTCGTCATGATCCAGATATACCACTTATGAAAAATATTAAAATTGATGCCCCTACCTTTGATGGCACACTCGATCCCCAGCTCTTCCTGGACTGGGTCAAAGGTATGGATAGCTTCTTTAAGTGGTATAATATCTCTAAGGCGAGGAAGGTTAGTTTTGCGAAGATGAAATTGACGGGTAGGGCAAGCCAGTTTTGGTCAAACTTAGAGAGCCTTAGAGAAGCCAGGAACGATTACCCCATCAATGATTGGCCATCTATAAAGCGTGAATTTAAGCAGAAGTAGTTGCCCCCCTCGTACTTCCCTAGGTTGTTGGATAGATGGAATAGGCTAACCCAGGGAAATAAACCAGTCAAAGAGTACATCGCCTCCTTCGATGATTACTTGATTCGATGCAAAGGGGAGACCTCTACCACCCCCGCGCAGATTTTGTCTATGTTTCATACCGGGTTGCGAGAGGATCTTCGCAACGAGTTATTTGCCCAGAACGTTACTACCCTAGAAAACGCCTACAGTTTAGTTCTAGATTTAGAGGAGACCCATTCCCAGCACTCGAGCTGTTCTCATGATTCTAGACCTTCCTCCAGACCTTCCGGTAGTACCACTCCTCACTCTACTACTGCACGACCCACTCCTGGGAGTATGACCCGACCACCTACGGGTCACCCAGCCCCCCGACTTGATTTTAGAAACAAATTTCTCACCCCGGATACCCCTCGGTCCAGTCCCGGGACCAAGTGCTTTTGATGCCAGGGGTATGGGCATATCGCTTCTCAATGTTCCAGTCCCTACAAAGTTTTCATCATTGAGGAGATTACTGAGGAGGATCTTGAGCCCGAGGTTGATCAGGTCCATCAAGTAGAAGATGAAGGCGATTTCTTCGAGGAGGACAATGACACCGCTGTCCTCCACTTCCTTCAGAAGTTGGACACTTCTCCCATCTGCGTGGTGAGATGTGCACTGTCATACCCTGTTACATTCGATGACTGGCGTAGGCCGTCGATCTTTCACACCTACACCAAAATTAAAGATAAAAACTATAAAGTCATCATAGATAGTGGCAGTTGTATCAATGCTGTTTCCTCCAACATGGTGTCCAAATTGGGTCTTTCGGCCGTTCCTCACCCTAATCCGTATAAGGTAGCATGGGTCAACTCCACTGCCTTGGAGGTGAAAGAACGAAGCATTGTACCTATCTCCTTTGCCACTTATAAGGAGAATGTGTGGTGCGATGTACTGATTATGGATGTTGGACAAATTCTGTTAGGTCGACCCTGGATTTTTGATAATGATGTCCACATCTATGGGCGTTCGAACACCTGCGTGTTTGAACATGCGAGCAAAAAGATTAAACTTTTGCCATCGCAACCCCGGGTCAAGGAAGATCCCAAATCCCACCCCCTTAAGTCCAAGAAAGGACTGAACTTGATCACCGCCAAAGTTTTGGGCTCTAAGATTACTCGAGACGCACCTCTGTACGCATTAGTAGGTCGTGAGATTCCCACTGAATCTGATGATCCTATTCCTCAGGAAGTCCAACCCATCTTAGGGCAGTTTGCTGATGTCTTCCTTGATGACCTCCCAGATCAGTTACCTCCACTTAGAGACATTCAGCATGCTATAGACTTAGTCCCTGGAGCCTCCCTCCCTAACCTGCCACACTATCGCATGAACCCCACGGAACATGCTGAACTTAAGAAGCAGGTAGATGAGTTACTGCAGCGAGGTTTCATTAAGGAAAGTCTTAGTCCCTACGCGGTGCCCGCCCTTCTCACTCCTAAGAAGGATGGATCTTGGAGAATGTGTGTTGATAGCCGTGCTATCAACAAAATCACCGTCAAATATCGTTTCCCTATTCCGAGATTGGACGATATGCTCGATATGATGATGGGTGCCACTCTATTCTCCAAGATCGATCTCAAGAGTGGATACCACCAGATCTGGATCCGACCCGGTGATGAGTGGAAGACTGCTTTCAAGACCAAGGATGGTCTTTACGAGTGGATGGTCATGCCTTTCGGGTTGAGTAATGCCCCGAGCACTTTCATGAGGATCATGACCCAGGTGTTATGCCCTTTTATGGGTAAGTTTGTTGTTGTCTACTTTGATGACATCCTTATCTATAGTCATTCTATTAATCAACACCTGGACCATCTAAAGCAAGTCTGCATGATCTTAAGGAAATAACAGCTTTATGCCAACCCTAAGAAGTGTACTTTCCTTTTAGATCGAGTTGTCTTTTTGGGATTTATCGTGTCAGCTCAAGGGGTTTCTGCTGACCCTGAGAAGGTGAAAGTCATAGTTGATTGGTCTCTTCCTCAGAACATTTAGGAAGTCCGCAGCTTCCACGGATTGGCCACCTTCTATAGGAGATTTATCCGAAATTTCAATACCATTGTATCTCCTATCACGGATTGCTTAAAGAAAGGTGATTTCCACTGGACCCCGGCTGCCGCTAGAGCTTTTGATGACATTAAGAAAAGAATGGTGGAGGCCCCAGTGATGAGACTTCCTGATTTCTCCAAAGTCTTCGAAGTGACCTGCGACGCTTCAAGGGTCAGAATTGAGGAGTCCTCTCCCAGGAAGATCACCCTGTAACTTATTTTAGTGAGAAACTGAATGACATTCGACAGCGATATTCCACATATGACAAAGAGTTTTATGCTGTGATCCAATCTCTTCGCTATTGGCGACACTACTTGCTCCCGTAAGAGTTCGTCATATTCTCGGATCACGAGGCTCTACGTTATATCAACTCCCAAAAGAAGTTGAATGCACGTCACGGTCGATGGGTAGAGTTCCTTCAGGAGTACACATATACCCTTAGACATAAGGCCGGAGTTGAGAATAAAGCTGCTGATGCTCTCAGTCGTCACATGATGACTACCATTGAGATGAGAGCTGAAGTTGTGGGTTTTGACCAAATAAAGAGGGACTATTTGGACTGTCCCGACTTCAAGGAGACCTACTCTCTCTTGTCCACAGGCAGCACACGCCTTGTGGACGATTTCCTTCTGGAGGATGGTTATCTCTTCAAAGCTCAAAATCTTTGCATCCCTAGCACCTCCCTTAGGGATTTTCTTGTCTGGGAACTCCACGCCGGAGGCCTCGCTGGGCACTTCAGACGGGATAAAACGATAGAAGCCGTGGAGTATCGTTTCTTTTGGCCCAGCCTGAAGAGAGATGTTGGTAGGATGGTTAGCCGGTGTCACACTTGTCAGCTAGCCAAGCAGCGTAAGCAGAACATTGGCTTTTACACTCCTTTGCCTGTCCCTAGTTGTCCTTGGCATGATGTTAGTATGGATTTCATTTTAGGCCTGCCCAAGACACTCCGTAGAAATGATGCCATATGTGTTGTAGTAGATAGATTTTTCAAAATGGTTCATTTCATACCTTACTCCAAAACATCCGACGCCTCCCACATTACCAAGCTTTATTTCAATGAGGTTGTCCGTCTACATGGTCTATCCAAGACCATCGTATCAGACAGGGATGTTAAATTCACTAGCTATTTTTGGAAGACCCTTTGGATGAAGTTGGGTACTAAATTGTAATTCTTGATAGCCTTTCATCCACAGACTGATGGTCAGACCGAGGTAGTTAATAGGAGCGTAGGTAATCTGTTACAGTCTCTGGTTGGTGAGCATGTTAAGGATTGGGATTCCGTTCTATCCACTGCTGAGTTTGCTTATAATAATTTTGTGAACCGAACCACTGGCCTCCTAAAGTCCTTCTGAGATTGTTTATGGGTTCAAACCTAGGCAGCCATTAGATCTCATTCCTATGTGTTCTAGGTATAGAATTTCTGAGTCTGCATCATCATTCACATCGCATATGCATGAGCTTCATAAGGAAATTTCACGACAAATTGAAAAGAGCAATAATGATTATAAATTACATGCGATCTGAAACGAAAATTTAAAACTTTTGAGGTTGGTGACTCCGTGATGGTGCGGATTCGTCCGGAACGGTTCCCACAAAGAACGGTTAAGAAATTGCATGCTAAGAGTGCTGGACCTTTCAAAATAATTAAGAAATTCAATGATAATGCTTATGTGGTAGATCTTCCTGCGGAGTTCAACATCAACCCCTCTTTTAACATAGAAGATTTAGTGGCATATGAAGATCCGGATTTCAATCCACCAAACCCACTCATACAACAGCCTTGTGTGACCCCACCTTGTGAGATCCCTAACCTACCCCCACTCCCAGATTTCCTAAATCACCCATGGCAGAAAAAGTGGACACAATCCTGAGTGATGAAATCATCTCTACAAAGGAAGGTGGACGACGAAGGTACTTGATCAGGTGGAGAGGCAAACCCGAGTTAGAGGATACATTGTTGGATCGTGAGGAGCTACAGCAGATGGACCCTGATGCATTGGAAATCTATGATAACACCAGAGATACTTACTCGACGGAGTCGAGCTTTCTTCCACCCCGGGAGAATGATGAGGACATCACTACATGGAAAGTTTATCGGAGACGTGGCCGTCGATCTACGACCACGATCGAATCGTTGTATTTTTGAGTCATGTCATGTCATTGTTTTCTTTCATTAGTGTTATGTTATTTCTTTTCCGTTTTACCCCTTACTTAAGGGTGATTGTTTGTTAGCCCGGAGGGCATTGTGGTCTTTTGTTTTGAGTCCGTTGTTTGAGGCTATTTAAAGCCCTTTGATGTAATTTTGAAGCTTGATGAATGATTATCAAAGAAATTCCTGCATATTGTTCTCTTGATGTGAGAGTTTGAAAGCCTTGGAGAAATCCCTAGGAGAGGGAATCGGATCACCCACCAACCTTGAAAGTGTCCGGGTTCGTGGCTAATTTCTTCCCTATTCTTTCTTCTTCTTCCCTATTCTTTCCTCTTCCCCACCCACGGCCCAAACTCCCCCTCACCGTCCCCTCCTTTCCTCCCCACCGACGGCCCCTACCCCCACCACCACCACCACTCCAAGCCACCGGCTTACCCCCACCCATCCAAACCGCCAGCCACACCTCATGCCCTTTCCTAAAATAGATTCATTTGGATTTGAAAATTATTTGATTTCAAATTTTAAAAGAGTTTGAAAAGTCAAAGCTTTCCAAATTAAAGTGGTCTAAGTTTGGAAAGTCTCCTAATTAAATAATCAATCCAAATTTGAGATTGATTATTTAATTAATTCATATCCCTACACTTTCCTAATTAAAGATGCCTAAGTTTGGAAAGCCCATTAATTAGTAATCAATCAAAATCTGAGATTGATTATTTAATTAACTCAAATCTCCAAATACATTGCATCTAGATCCCTTCTCTCTCTCTCTTTCCCTTGGCCGAAATCCCCTAGGGCCCACCTCTTTAATTCCTACCCAAATCAAGCCTCCCCCTTAGGAATTAAATCCCAATTTCTGCTCTCCTACCCCACCCGCCCCCTCTCCCTCTTCCCTTTCCCTTTTGAAATTATTTCCAAACTAAGAAATCAATTTTGGAAATTTATTTCAGCAATTCCCTCCAAATCCCCTTCCCAAATATTAACCCTTCTTCTCCAAAATCTGAACCTGATTCTCTCCCAAGCCCCTACCTTGGCCGGCCACTTCCTCCCCCCATTTTCCACTTGATTTTCAAGGCAAAACCACCAATCTCTTGGAGAGAAACATCAAGGACAGCAAAGGAGCATCCCCTACAACTATTCTCCCCCCAAATCACCATGAATGGAGGTTCCCGAATGGGACTACGGATTTATACATGACGATCAAGATCAAATTGACATCCTCCGGTCTCCTTTCTTTGACGTGGGTTTCGACTTCGACATCACCGTTGAAGAATACATCGATCGTATCCAAATTGTCTTGGTTGATGTGATCGACGAGCAAAGGTCAAAGGGACATTGGATCATTGCCGGCCGACCAACATTCTCCTTCACTCCGGCTACCTCTGCGCATCCCTTTAAAGGTTACATTGTTCGCCTCTTACATATCCTCACCGGCGCTATTTGCAAGCAATTGGATAAAATCCGGTGGCGTATCTCTTCCGAATCACAATAAGGGTGAACTTCTTCTCCTTATTCAATTACCTCTTCATTCACTAACCTTGTAGGTGATGACGGAATCACAAAGGATCGAGCTCCGCTTAAAATGCTAAAGCTTAGTAAACATAGGGCTTGAGCGCACTTTTATTTGCTACTTATCTTATTGTTAATTTAGAGATTTTTGATTGAACGCCTACTACTATGCATGTTGTTGATTCTCTAATTTATTTTGCTTGTCCAAGTGTTTAGCAAGTGGTTTGGCCTAAACGTAGGCACCCCTCTCTTGTTTTATTAATGTTTTGGATTGCTAACTTTATAATTACAATTGCTTATCTCACATAACCATGCAATTTACCTTTAAGCATTGTAGCTCTACATCAGGTAGCCTTGTATAGGTTCAATTCTTCTGTAACTTTCAGTGGTAACGAAAGCAGGCCCATTCTTAACAAAATATAATGAGGTTATTACTATTAACTGACCTATGAAGCTGCATTTTTTTTGTCTTTGTCGTGGCGATGAAAAGACCATGGTTCTGAATGTTTGATGACATGTTCATCTGTTTTATCGCATGCTCACCCACAAAATTGTGCATTGGAAGATTATATGCTCTAATGTTAAACATGGAGCAATTAAAGTTTGTCAGATCTAGACCTGAGTATATTGTGTTTAATGTTTCAGGTGCCTCCTTTGCTTGTGTGCAAGTAGCTTTAGTATCTTAAAATACATATAATGTTGAAAGAGGTACTGACTTCAATTTGCAATCAGAATCAGAATTCCTTCAACCAATTGTTGCTACATTGTCAAATTCGTCACTTTTTAATGTTCATCTTGATAAAGGTGTTGCTCATTGCTGCTATTATCTGTTGAATTGAGACTGTCTAAATAGGTTAACTGCAGGAAGGCTATTAACGATAATTCAGTGGCATTTAAGAGGAACAATTAGTGAATGTTTTTTTTTTTTTAATTATCTGATTATCAAGTTTACCATCTTTCCTCTTTCGCTGCCTTACAATTTTTTATGAACTAACAACTTCTATGCATACTTGCATAGTAAATGAGCCTATATCATAAACCACTTTGCCTTGCAGTAGGCATTTTAGTGTTGCGTAGCTCTTACAGGATTTCCTATTCTCTTAAATAGGCTATCATCATTTCAACATCTAGTATTTGCTTGACTGCTGCTATGACAGTTTTTTAAGGTAGAGCACCTCATAATGAAATCTAACAATAGTAATGTTTGTTCAATAAATAGAAGCCCTGTTGTTTTCACAAGAGCAGAGATTTTCCTGCCAGCTTAGCTTAAGAAAATTTTTTGCGCTAATGGTCGGTACTATGCTTAGTTTTTGTCATTATTGATTTTAATACAACATTAATACTGACCAGTAGTAAGATGTAAGGATGAAGTCCTGTAAAAAAAAAAAAAAAACTTCTATTTAGTTTATTTGTAATTTAAGCCTCTTAACCTTAGTATTCTCATTCATCTGCAGTTAATTGGTCTGGATATTGATATTCACATATTCTAAACAATTGTATGTGAAAAAATTGCCTGCTAAGTTCTTATGACAGATGATTCTTTATTATTATTATTATTCAGGAATTTTTATTAGGGAGACATTTAAAAAAATGATTTTATGATACAATATTTTAATTTTTAATATTATTGGCTTATTATGTTACTGTTTACAAACTTTAGGATGTATTTTGGATAATTATTTTCGTAGTTTTATTGTATTGATGGTTGAAATTTATCTGTTTGCTTACATTTTTTGTTTGTTGTTATTTTTTAAAATTTATGTAGTGAGAAAGAATTTATAATTAAATATATTAAAATATAATAACAGTAAGAAAGTTATTATTTGATTTTTTTTAAGAGAGAAATTCTATACTATTCTCAATATCTTTTAAAATTTATATTTTTCCTCGACAATTTCACAGCAAGTTTACAAGTTACAACAATTCGTATGAGCTTAGGGACATTTGATCTGACTGACTTGACCCGATCAGGAATTATGTGAAGTTGACTTGTCAAGATCAAATTGATCATACTTGCAAGAGTACGGTCTTAGACTTCCCAGCTTGATTGTGCTGCATCCAGATTTAGTCTTTGACAGTTCTATGGTGCACCTCCCAATTTGATTTATGACTTTTCTATCAATCCCAATCAAACTTAAATTGAGGGAATGTTTTTTAGCCTGGGTCAAGTTCATGTCAATTCAACTAATTAATAGAGGTTGATTTCATAGTCAATTAAGGCTTCGTTTGGGACGACTTTCTAGTACAAAAATTAAAATTTTTGTACTAAAAATTGCTTTAAGAAGTAGTAAGAAAGCCGTCCCAAACGAATCCTAAATCTAATTATATTGGTGGTGCTCTCTTTTTCCGTCTTCCTATTTTATAGACAATTTTATGATTAAGATCTAGATGTTCCTCACAGATAAAATTGAATTTAATAGTTATTTTGACCATCTCCAATAACAAATGTCTATGCATGTCACCCTATCATAATTTATAAAATTTAGGTGCATGTCTAATCTTGTGGGCTTCATAATCCATTCTATTTTGCTCTTAGTTCAACCTTGGAAATGAGCAGCCTCATATTGGCTAATTGTTAGAAAATTGACAGCTTCAATATTTTCAAAATTCTTAAATGGAGGCTACATAATGTTATGATGGAGTTACTATAAAATTATATAATGGAGGTTACAAAAATTTTCAAATGGTGTTAATCATAAATATTAGGAGATAAACTTGCCAAACATCTCAAAAGTTTTTAATATTTTTTGTCTATATGTGAAAATCCTAAGAGTAGTTCTCAGTATTTCCTTCAACAAGTGCGTTGTGATTTCATTGATTCCCGATTCAGGTAAATTGCCGAACCACAGTACATTCTTATGTTTTATGTGTATGTTTGTTTTCCCTTATTAATATTTGAAAGTTTTAACACGACAAATTGGTATCAAAGCCAAGTTAGTTCGTCCTTCCAAAATCAGGCGGTGGAATCACACCACAAGATTATGCTTGTTGCAAACAAACAATGTGTCAAACAAATGGTAGATACATCGTTGGGAGACATTCAAAATTTGGTTAACGTGGGTTTGACTAGTTGAAGCTTCTTACAACTTAGTGAGGAAGAAGGGTACAAAACTAATTTGCTGGTTGACCAAATTCAATCTGCAATATGTTAATATAACTTTTTTTTTTTGAGCTGACCTAGCGACCTAACCTGGACCTCTTTACCAATTTGCTTGTCAAGCTCATTATAGTCCGTACACAGTTTGCCAAAATAGTAAGGTGAGCATACCGATCAACCTAAAATTGATTATGAGTTATCCACAAAGGCTCCATCAAAGAACCATGACTTCTAATATAAAGTTTGAGGTAGAGAAATTTGATGGCACTAGCAACTTTGGCATATAGTAATACCAAGTTCAGAAGCTTTTTTTTTAAGAAGGATCTCAATGTCTCATATTGCTTTGGATTCCACGCTTAATCACATGTTGAACGAATATTGGAACTTTGTGAATCATCAAGTTTGTGGTACACAATCCGACTGTACTAAATAAAGGACAATAAGTACTTGTTATGAATTAGGCTTTTTGGGATAAGTCTTTGGAAGTAACTAGAAGAGAAGTAGATGGGTAAGTATGGAGAACCGAAGATGCTAAATCTTATTTCTAGTATACAAAATGTGCCTATGATTGAACATCTTGATAACTTTAAGAAGATTCTTGCTAATTTACATAATATTGACATTAGTGATGAATATATTTATTACTAAATTCTATGTCGGAAATATATGATCATTTAACCTCAACTTTCTTATATAGTAAAGATGAGGCTAAATTTAGTGATGTTTTTATTGCTTTGAGTATTGGAAGAATGATCAATTTGATCACAATGATATTACATCTAAGACATTAAAAATATTCAGAGGCAAACCAAATAACAAAAAAATGATAAATTTAATAGATTAGATATATCACATTTGAAATCAAAGGGATAGTCTTCACAAAGACGTCCTCCTGCCAGAGATGAATGTGCCTCTTGTAATTGGAAAGGGCACTTAACGAAATATTGTCCAAATAATTACAAGTTAAAAACAAATGTGATATGTAGGGTTAGTGATGAAGATGAACTAACATTTTCAATTTCATCTTTAGACAACCCATATGATAATTGGACTTTGAATATTTCTATCACATATATACAAATTGGCATTAGTTTGCAAGTTTTGAGGAACTAGATAGATTAGTTGTGCTAATAGGCAAATGATAATACTTGTCAAACAAGAAGCAGGCCTATTCCTGATCTAAGGAACTTGATCTCAAGGGGTCCTAGACTTGAGTGGTTACAAAGTGACATGGAAGTTGGAGTTTTAAAAGTAGTATGAGAGAAACTTTTGATCATGAAGGATGCTTATAAAATAAATTTTAATTTCTTTGATGGGCATATATTTACAGGAAAAGCATCTATTTGTACTAGTTCAAATAATGACTCATTTGATACTTCCTGACTCTGGCATATACACTTAGCGCATGGTAGGGAGAATGCTTTGTTAAAAACTTGGTGCAAAAAGATTTACTAAAAGCTGCAAAATGTGGGAAACTTGTCTTCTGCGAGCATTGTACTTTAAGCAAACAAACAAGAGCCTAATTTGGCACTGCACTCCATTGTACCAAATGTACAATCACCTACATTCACATAGATGTTTGGACATCCTATCAGAATGTTTTATTGGGAGGTAAATATTGGTCTGTTATTTTTATTAATGATTTATCAATATATGTCTAGGTATATACCATGGAGTATAATAGTGAAGTTTTGGATATCTTTCAAGAAAATGATAGAAATTAAAACATAGAGGAAAATTAAAAGGCTCAAATATGTTAATGAAGAGGAATACAAGTCAAGTCCATTTCAGAATGTTTGTCAAAATGAATGAATGATAAGATATTTTATTGTATAAAGCATGCCAAATTAAGCAAGTCATTTTGGACAGATGCTTTACTTTATGCTTTTTGTATTATCAATAGAGTAATAGACTCCTTGCATGAACAGTGAATAGAAAACTCTAAAAGCAATATGGTTTGGAAAATCCATTTCATATATTCAGATGTCCCATATATTTTCAACAAAGAATGAAAATTATATTCTGTATCTATGAAAGCTATTTTCATGGGTTTTAATGAATTAGGTTAAACATTTAGTTTTGACATTCCTAAGTCAAAGAAGATAGTGCTATGTCGAGATGTTACCTTTGATGAGTACATGATTCTGAAACATACAACCAGGATGAATTTTTTTTGCTGTTTATCAAATATTCGTATATATTGATTATTACTAATATATGTTGGTTTTTCCTTCCTGAATTTTGAAGCTTCCACACAACACTTAGCAGAATGGCAACGAGGATATTCTCGTGCCAGTTTCAAAACACCATGACACACATTCTTTTTTTTTTTTTCCACTTCATTAAGGCTTTGTTTGGGATAGCTTTTATTGTTTTGTTTTCCAGATCGTAATCATGATTTTTATTTGGTCACTGCTTTTAACTACTTTCAATAATTTTTTTTAATTTTAGGAAGTTGCTTCGACATAGTCGTTTCACGACCACCTATATAAGAAACTGCAGGCGTCTCAAAAGGATCCTAAATTGTATAAAAGTCATCTTTGTTATTACGTTACACTCTTGGTTTTGTACGCAGATTATGAAATTTCGTGCTGTATTGCATGTTTGATCGAAATTCAAATGCCAACTACCCTTCTGAACTTAAATCATTTTGAGGCCAAATCAAGTGAGGCGGCCTAATCCACATTAAAATTGTTGTAGAAATCTTTTCTTATCTAATTTGGTAGAGATTAGGAAAGATTTTATTGGCTGATTATTGCATTAATTAGAAGTTTTGGTTGTTGCCAAAATTAGGAGATTTAATTTGCATTGATTGGGAGATCTAATTGGCATGATTAAATTTTCATTAATTAGCCTTTTTTATTTTGTTTTGTTTCAAATTTATAAATAGGGCTTGAGGGCTGCTGTATGAAAGTAAGAAAGAGAGCCAATTGTATTCCCTATTTCTCCAATATAATAAAATCATCTCCTCCTCGTAGACGTAGGCATCTTTGCTGAACTATATAAATCGCCGTGTTTAATTGTGAATTTCTAGTTATTTCCATTGTCTTATTGCACAACAAAAATTTCATATGGAACTTGCCTAGACTCAGTAAATAATATGTTATTCTTATTATTTATGTTATATGAAATTATACATTTTTTCCCATATTTTTTTAACTTGCCTAGACTCGGTTCAAGGGTAATGGAGAAATTATTTTTACTTATTTTATGTCATCTCATTATCCATAACCCGATCGGTCCCGAAGTAAAAAACATAAGTTTATTGAAAAATTTTCAACCCGAATCATAAACTTCAAGTGCCTCATAGAGAGCCCCCTCAACTCTTGGGCTCTTCTGAACCATCACAAAACAGACTGTCCAAAATCCAAATTCTCTCTCTCTCTCTCTCTCAACAAAGCAGATTGTTCAAAATCCAAATTCTAGATTCTGCTAGAGTATTCCTGCTATTTACTGCTTATCTGAGAGGCTGTGTTACTAGATTCGTTGGGTTCTCCTGGAGGTGTTTTTTTTTGCGCCAGTTTTGTAGCAAGTGACCTTTTTTTTTGACAATTTTTTAACGAAGAGATGCTTTATCTTAGCTCTGCCATCTGGGAAGGCACTCCTCGCTGAAGCTATCCATTTTTTTGCCTATTGTTGTGGGGTATTGTGAGCTTTTTCTTCTTCTTTCTTAAATTTATGGATTGAGTTTTATCATTTCTTTCTTCTTTGTAACTTTTTATGATCTCCTATGCTGATCCTATTGTGTGGCTTTTATGTAATATTTTGACCTATGACTTGCAAGTTGCAATAGTCTCGAAATACAATCCACCTTTCTTTGGGATATTTAGATCAATTAAGATAAATTCACACACGTATCATATACGTAAGAAGCCTAAGTTTTCAACCAACAGACTAAGATAAACTGAGATGCAATCCGCCTTTCTCTCCACACTATGCATGCGTTGTAAATAATAATTGTGCGTGCAATCAGTTGTAAGTTGTAACCATCAATAAGATGCAGGTGAGGTGAGGGGGTGACTGCTAAGAGTATTATGAGGGCAATGATGAATGTTTTTCTTAAGAGTAACTCAATTTATTTAAAATTTACTAGACAAGTCCACATAAATTTTTTTATCTAGCAAAAAATTTTAAAAAAATATTTATACAAGCTAGTTAGTAATATCTCATTTTAAGTGTGAATAAATTTAAATATATTTTAACATGTGATATTTTTATTTTATTTTTTACATTGAAAATAAAATAATTATATTTGAGATATTATTTAACTTAATCAAACTAAATGTCCAATTATAGTAAATTGATCGTTGTTTTTAACTTCAAGCGATCAGTTAAAGTAAAATGGGCTGTAAGGAATTCCTTTGAGATTCATTTATGTTAATTTATTTAATTGAATAAATTTGGACAAATTTTTAAAACTTCATATAAATATATAAACTTGAATATTAATAAATTTGTTCATTTATGTTCATAAAAAAGCTCATTTTTTAATAATAAAAAGCTCATGTGGGCTTCGAAAATTCGGCCTCGGCCTCCTCTGCCGCTTTTCTTCGGGGGAGTTTTAACGGATTATGTTCCGGGGTAAATTTTGGAAGGCAGATGTGTTTGTAGATAAGACACTACCCAGAGATTTCGCCCTCATTTTGCGAGGACTTTATGATTTGAGTTTTGATTTTCTATAGGCGCAAGCCTCTATAGTTAATTACCCTTCCCGATAACGAGAGAGAACTTTCGATTAAGACTAGTCGTCAATCAGATATGTAAAGATACGTACATCTGTCATATAGCAGCAGCATGTGCTTAGGGTGTTGAAAATTTGAGGGGTTGATATTTAAAATTGAAAATTTCACCATCTTGCACTTAAAGCGGATGGTGGGGGAATGGATGATGGACCCGATCAAGATCCCATGGTTTCGTCGTTCAGGGCCATCGTGGTCCCTGGTCTACTTAGTCAGAGGAGGTAGTTGACCCAACCTAACAGAAGGATCCTTGTCGGTAGCCATGGGTTGCTTCGTCCAAGGGTACCTTGTAGACCTGGGGGAGTATTTGCTTAAGGGGATAAATTTGAATCCACCTTAGCTAACAAAGGGCTTAGTGCTCTATCGATTATATCCTATTGATTCATATCTCAAGGATTTGATGCCATTAAGGAACGTATTGGCTCTAGCCATAACCGTTATCTCGTGGTACCATTTGGCGGTAAAATCACTCGGTTCAGAGGGCCCCGAGTCATAACCGTTTATCTTATAGTGACATTTGGTGGCGAAACTGTCGGTTAGAGGACATGTACCACATCCTTACTGGCAGGAGATTATTTGAGAATAGATCCTAGTGATATTTTTGACCAAGCATTAGCTCTATGTGAGCTGAAGTAAATTTTAATTTGTCCACCCTGACAAATTATTGCGGAGGGTGGATGGATTTTGCTTTAAGTGATTAATGGATTATTTCATTTTTAAATATCTGGAGTTTGGGATTTTTTGGAAATTTGGATTTTGTGGGAAATTTAGAAATTTGGGAGGTATTTGAAAGTATTTGTGAATTCCTCCGGTTGAGATTAACGTTCAACACGGCCATCATCTGGGTGTATGGGGCCATTCATGGATTAAACCTTGTCGACTCTGTCGAGCTGTCGATAGAGGATCGAGTTTCGTAAATTTTGTGCCTTTATTAGTGAATTTCTTCTGTTATAGACCTTGAAGGCCTAATATGGACTATGAAACAAATATCCTGGTCGCTCTAGCGACCACATACTTATTTCACGGTTCGACCTGTGTATACTCCTATCTATCTACATAGAAGAATCGGGCTCAAACTTGAGTTTATTTTATGACCTGTGCAGCATCACTGGACATCACGTGTGTATCAATAACATGCTCGTCGGGACCTATGCGGATGTACGATTACATATGCCCTTATGTGTACATATGTGTATAAAAACTAAGGTGTATGTGTTGAGGCTTTTTTTTTTTGGAAATTTAAAGTGTCTTTTACAGTAACTCATAGAAGCTCATGCTTGGCATAAACCCCTTGTGTTTTTGCTTGTAAGCAACATATTATGTGTAGAACGGATCTCCTACAACAGTTCATAGGAGCTCGTAAGCTTGTATCCCTTCATTGCATTTGTTGTAGTCTGCGGTATTTCCACTATCATTGTCTTTGCGTAAATCATTATGCTCATTAACAATTTGATGTTGACTTCCGACTGCCCTATCTTCATCAACAATCTTTTTCTACGTTGATCAGCAAGTTACTATATTCTTAGTGTTACCTTCATGTTGAAAGTGTTGTCGTATGCATTGCCAGTGTATTACTCTTGCTTGTATTCAGTATGCAATGTGTATTGTAGATCATTACGTACTCTTCATGTTTCACTCATGAATATCCCTTTCACTTTCATCACTTGCAATCTCATATGCATTTTCTTATGTTTTGATGTTGAATGCAAAGCATTGTCGTATTCATCAGGAGTATTTCCAATGACTCAACACATTCATCATGTGTTATTTATGGCCACTTATGTACGACCTGCTGCATTCATTATGCACTCCCTTGCCTTGTGAGTGGACCACTATGTTGCAAGTTCCTAGATCTATACTTGTAGGTGAATCACATTTGTTGGATACTCCCTTCCATATGTGTAGGCAACACATATATATTTCACAGGCTAACTAGCATTGGTAGTATGCTTGGTGTTTCCCCCATGACCTTCTTAGATCATCTGTAGATGAGCTACATTCATTGCATGTGTGTTATTGCCATTTGTAGGTGATCCATTCTGTATGTATTACAAGTTACTGGCTATTTGTTAGAGTTATCACATTCACTACATATCCCTGTAGTTCTTTTGCAATTATTTTGAGTCGCCCGAATGCACTAAAATTCATTATCCTTCTATGGATGAATCATGCCTGCAGGAGTTTGGCATATCTACTTGCAAGTTCGTATTTGGGTACTTGTTTATTACAAGCTCTTCATCCCCTTTGAGAGCATCCATATTCATTTAGGAGCTTGTTTCATTAGTGCTACCCAACCTCTTTATGCAAACTTGTAGACTCACTGATGTGGACACTACGGGCATCATGCTTTGAAAATCCTTCGTTGCAATATCGAATAGATCGTTACACTGCATATTCTTTGTTCACAAATTTTACATATGTTCACTTGCGTCTTGATTATAATTGCACATCTATAAACTTTGATGTTCAATTAATTTTCATGATTGACGTAAATGTCACTTGATCTCATTCATAAGCTAACTTGGTTGAATATTTTGAGCCATTTTGAATTCATCATTCATCACTTGCATGCGTTGAGAGTTCATTCATCATGAGTCTTATTTGACCGCCGACATTCATTTGAACAATTCAGGTTCTTTGTTATTTATTTAATGTTTAAATTTTGGTCCAACTTGCTGCCATTTATCCAATGTAAAGTTCAGGCTCTCCGTTGTTCATAATAAATTCAAGTCCCTTGTTCAGGTGCTCAAACTCAAGTTCCCCTATGGCCCAAAATTGATTCAAGTTCTTGTGATATGTTCAAGTTTTCTTATTACTTTGTTCGATTCAAGTTTGTAGGTTCGAGTTCTTTGCATTCAATTCAGTCCAAGTCCCTTGTATGTTCGAGTCCTCTATAGTCATATTAAGTTCAATTTTTGGTTCATTTATGTACAAATCATGTCCAAGTTAGGTTCAAATATTTTATTAATCGTTTGCATTTTGTTCAAATCCACTTCAAGTTCCAGCTTATTTGAGTAAAAAATGAGTTCCCTGCTGTCCAAATAAAAGTCCCCTGTTGTGTTCAAACCCTTGTAGTTTTACCCAAGTCTTTGCGTGCTTTTGACAAAATTTCGGCAGTCTCCCGACGTCTCTCCCATTTAGGGGGAAAACCAAGAGTCATAGCTTGCCTGCCATGTCAAGAAAGACGTGCACGGTCGGTGTTAGGGGACACCACGGCCTTAGTCTTCGTCATCCACCACGCCAAGAAAGGCGTGCATGAGTCTTCGAAAGCACCTGTGTGAAAAAGTAATTTTTTTACTTATATTTTTCCTCGCCGTGCTAAGAAAAGCACGTACAGGGATTGCCCGCCTCGCCGTAGGTATCGCATCGAGTTTCCTCCCACAATGCTAAGAAAAAGCGTGCATAGGGGGTCCCTCGGCGTGCTATAAACATCAAAAATAGGACTTTATGGGGGATTACCCGCCTCGCCACTAGCACCGCAACGAATTTCCTCTCACCGTGCTAAGAAAAGCGTGCATGGGTGGTTGTTCGCCGCGCTGCAAGCACCGAGGATAAGTTTTCTAAGTTTGGAGCATTATACCTGCGCAGAGGGGATGTCGGTGGAGTCGGCACGCAGATCGAGGTGAGGAAGATCTTTTCTTCCTTTCTCTTGTATTAATTATAATTTATCTTTAATTAATTATTACTAATTATAGTTAATAGTAATTAGTCATAATTTTTAAAAAAATAATTATAATTAATCATAATTAATTGTAACTAATTATAATTAAAAAAGTTAATTATAATTAATTTTAATTAATTATAGTTGAATAATAATAATAATAATTACTATAATTAAAAATGATTAATTATAATTAATTTTACTTAATTATAACTAATTATTATTAATAATGATTAAATATGATTAAAAAATTAATTATAATTAATATTAATTAATTGTAACTAACTATTATTAACAATCATTAAATATAATTAAAATAATTAATTTTAATTAATAAAAAGTAGGATTTAAATATGATCTATGCTTAATTGAACTGGATTTAATAGGATTTTAAGCCAAATCCTGTTAAACAACATTAATGCAACCAGATTTATGCAGATTTAGGTAGGATTTATCGCACTGTAAAACTCAAGACGGAATGAATCCTCCATTTCCCTCTTTTATTTACGGGATCTAGCCAAAGAAGCTCGCGAAAGGGCGGAAGTTACCTTTACAGCGGCGAGCTCCTGTCGTTGCCTCCAATCAAAATGTTGTAACTTTTCGGTAAGAAGGGAATGTCGTCGGAGCTGTGGAGTCGAGCAACAACGAAGGGGCAGAAGAAGCGCGTGCAAGGAAGAAGGATGGTTACTTCGATAATGAGCAAACTCCCGTCATTGCTTCCGATCCGAGTGGGAGGGAATGTTGGAGAAGGAGGTCGGGGGCTAGGGCTTCGATTAGGTTAGAGAGAAGTCTCTCTCTCTCTCTCTCTATGTGGGCTGAAGGATTGGGGAAGGTGGAGATGTGAGTTTGAGGAACTTGGAGAAATCAGAAGCCGATCGCGAGGGAGGAAGACGTGGGTTTCAGATAGGGAGAGGAAGAAGTGGAAGAATGGAAGTGAAGATCAGAGCTTGTGGTCAGAATCGATCTCTAGCTGCCGCGGTTTGTGCTTTGCGACTGGAGTAGAAGATCGGAAGTAGAGGCGGCGTCGTAGGGGAAAGTCGAAGCTTACGAGAGTTTCTGTGTGGGTTTAGCGAAGTGGAAGCCGAGCCGAAGGTCCTCGTCCCTTCTCATTTTAACGATGCTGAATGGCGGGACTTTCGCATGCGGGAGATGAGATGGACGAGATAGTTCGACGCCATTGTAGACTATGAAATTTAATATTGTAGCAAGAGGTTAGGATTTCTGCAGGATATGCACATGATATGGACTTGATTTCGGCAAAGGTATGTTGTATATCTTATAAATTGTTTTTACTTCTTTTGGGTATTACACAAAGATTAACATCTCATTTATATATTATTTGAAGTATAACTATGAAAGTAATAATTAGACGCATAAATTAAAATAAATTTTAAAAATATTTGAATTGCATAACATTTTTTTTTCGGGGAAACCCTCTGACGGGCCTACGTGTTAATATAAGGGAAAAATTACAAGGTCCTTAAAGGGAACTCAAGCTCACTAATGCTCAAAAGAGCAACAAAAAGAAACCAAAAGAAACCTAGGAGCCTGAGTTCCCTGCTACTCAAAATAACAAAATAACCTAGGTACATTTTACAGTGCACAAGTAAGGGCACCCAAAAAGAGAAGGAAATCCAAAAACCAGAAGCAAGCTTCATCTTCCCAGCCCACAAAATAATACAACAAGCACCTGCATAAAAAAGACCCAGCAAGAAAGGATGGCCAAAATGGAAGATGCACAAATAAAAGCCAAATCCACCATGATAATAGTCCAAGTAATTAACCACTTGATAAATGCCAAAAAAACTCAATGAGCTCTTTAAGAATCCCGATTCTCCAAAAAGACTCCCAATCAAAATAACAATCATTTCTCAAAATCCCAGAAAAACACAAACAATCTAAACAGCTAGTTTAAGAGCAGAAAACCAAACTCTTAGAAAAACTAGGCGGAGAACAACACCAAAGAGTGGACCAGAGATAGAAAAACTTCCAAAGAAAACCACACAGCTCTTCAATGTCAAGACAAATCAACCAAGCAGCAAGGGCCCCAGAGTTCAATGCCAACCGAGAGAAAAAATAGAGATGGTTCCAGTAATTAAAGGGCCTAGCCAACACCATCCAAACAACCTAGACATCAAAGAAAATAACCCAAACAGCAGTAAAAATAAGGCACATAAGGAGGCCAAACTGCCCCAACCACAAAACAGAAAAAGGACACAACAGCCACAGAGAAACCCCCCACCACCAGCAGGGGCAAACAACAAACAAACTAGAGCTTGACATAAGCTAAACCAATTTGATCCAAGCGAACAAGACCTTTCACGAGAGAAGGAAGATTGGACTCTAGCAAGTTAGTCATAACTTTAAACTCACAACCCAACCTAGCAATAGACTTGGCACAAGCATTACCCTCCTCCAGAATAACCGAGAAAGAGCAGTTAAGATTGTTTAACATCACCCTAATGTCCCTATGAATATAAAACAAAGAAGAAGAACAAATCCTATCCTCCTGATCAAGAAGAAAGTGGGAATCAAAATAAGAACCCACCTCCACCACAGCATTACTCACAAAAAGACTGCAACAAAGACCTAAACCGTGAAGCACAACATAGGAGATAGCAAAATTATCATCAACATTAGCCACCGGACCAACAAAACCCACCAGAAAGTTGCCATGATGATCTCTAATCAGACCACCACAACCAATAATATTCCCTAATCTCGTATTAGCCACATTCAACTTGCAAAATTTAGGAGGGGGCTTCATCCAAGAAACACATCTAGGCACCCTATGATAATTATCCACCTTCAAGATAATACCAAAGCAGAAGCAGTAAAAATAAAATTCTTAAAATTCTTGAGGGAAAGTAAGTTAGCAGAGTAGAGGGCAATCACTTTATCCTTAACATTATGGATAATTCTCCGATAATTCATAACCACACCATTGAAACGAGAATTATTCCTCTCCAACCAAAGAAACCAAAGGATAAGAGGCGTAATCATATTTCTGACATGGCCTTTAAACTTAATAAACCAACAATCAGACAAAGAATTAATAGAACCCCTAGTGGTAAAATAGTTAAATTAAAAAATGTCCTCAAAATAAGTCCAGACTTTAATAGCTAAGGGACTCGAAATGAACGCATGGTGCATATTATCAATATGATAGCAGCATTGACAATTAGAAGGAAAGATAAAACCTCTTCTCCTCAAGTTTTCATCCGTCAGTAAGAGCTTATGTAGAAGTCTCCACATAAAAATAGAAACCGTAGAAAGTAAACTTTTATGCCAAATCATTTTATAAAGCTTAGAAGTCACATGTTTATCTCTAAAGTAATGCTAGACATCTTTAACTTTAAAAGAACCATCTTTAGTGAACGAACAAAGCAACACATCCTTAGAGTTAATATTCATAGGAATCTTGAGAATAAGCTGAATAATATAATCGGGAAGAACAGTAGTAAGTTTCTCAAGATCCCAATTATCATTAGAAAAGAAATGGTTCACCTTCACATTGGCAATAGAGAAAGAATTGGTAAGAGAATCAATCGAATGTCCATTCAACCAGCGATCCTGCCAAAAGAAGATATTACCATAACCCAAACCCCACACGATAGAAGGTTCAACATCCCACTTGACCGAACAAAGCCTATGCCAAACTTTAGAATGGCCATTCCTAAAACAACAAATGGAAGGATGATTCCCCCCACAGTACTTGGCCACCATAAAATTAGCCCATAGACTCTCATTAGCCTGAGGTTGTACCAAAGTTTGTAAGAAAAAGCATAGGCCAAATCATACATAGACTTACACCCTAAAGCCCCTTCCTGCAAAGTCCCACAGCATTTCTCCCAGGATGACCAGTGGATTTTTGAACTATTCCCAGAACCTTTCCAAAAAAATTTATTAAGAATTCTATCAATCCTATTACACACCAACTTAGTAGGGAGAAGAGTATGAAAACTATACACCGGAATAGAACAAAGAACACTTTTGATAAGAGTAAGATGGCCACCAAAACTTAAAAAATTAAAATCCCAAAAGGAGAGTCTGTTCTACACAACAAAAATTAAATCATCAAAAAGAAAAGACTTCTTTCTACCCTTATAAAGGGGAACACCCAAATACTTTAAAGGCAGAAAACCTTGAGAAAAACTAGTGAGATTATTAATAGCAATAGTATGATTAGGAGTAACCCTCTTAGCAACAATGAAGCATCACTTATACTTATTAAAAGCCAAACCACTAAGAAGCTCAAAATGATAAAAAAAACTCACAATTTTATTAATTCTATTCATCGAGGCATTAGTAAACACAATGAAATCATAGGCAAAATATAAATGCAAAATTTTGATGCCACAAGAAGTTTTAAAATAAAGACTAGGACACTTATTAAAAAGATCAACAAGGCCTCCAGAAAGATACTCCGCAGCAATAATAAAGAGAGCATGGGAGATGGGATCCCCTTGTCTAAGCCCATGAGAAGCCTTAAAGAAACCATGGCTCTTACCATTCACAATAATAGAAAAATAAGGGCTTTCAATACAAGTCCTAATAAGGTTGATAAACCTAAAATCAAAACCAAATAAGTTCAAGATATTATAAATAAAATTCCAATTAATGTTATCATACGCTTTAGCAATATCAAGTTTCATAATCATACTATCACCTCTAGTTTTGACATCTAAATCATGACAAAATTCTTGCGCCAGCAAGATATTATCAACAATGGCATGCCCTTTAACAAAATCCATTTGAAGCGAAGAAATAAGCTTAGGTAATAAAATAGCAAGCCGATTCATCAAGATTTTAGAGAGTAATTTATAAAAAATAATATACAAACTAATAGGTCTAAAGTCTTGCCAAGAATTCACAGAGCTATTCTTAGGAATAAGCATAATAGAAGTAGAGGAAAAAAACTTGGGAATGGGACTACCATTAAAAAAAGTTAATGATAGCAACAAAGAGGTCCTCATAAATAATCGGCCAAGTTTTTTGAAAAAACTTAGTCGTGAAACCATCCGGACCAACCACAGAATCAGCATTCATGCCAAAAATAGTCTCCTTGACCTCTTCAATAGTAGGAGAAGTAGACAAGCCACTACTATCATCACTCGTGAGAATATTAGGGATAATAGACGAATTATGAATAGGAGATGGATTAAAGGTTTTATTAAGATGATTATGAAAATAAAGAACAGCCAAATTAGCAATTTCCTCATTATCCTCAGTAACAGAACCATCCTCACGATTAATTTTATGAATGCAGTTAATAACCCGTTTCTTATTAACCAAGACATGAAAATATTTAGTATTATTATCACCCTCAACTATATGTTTGACAGCCGCTTTTTGCTTCTAGAAAATTTCTTCCTGAACTTGTAATTTATACAGCTCCTCTTTAGCTTCTTTCAAAAGACAGAAATTAGAACCGGAGGGGTCCAATTGACAAAGACTCTCAAAAGAATTCACCCTATCCTCTGCAGTCAAAATATTCGAAAACAAATCTTTAAAAACATTATGATTCCACCAGTTCAAAACTTGCTTAAGTCTTTTCAGTTTAAACCAAAGCCTATTCATACCGGATATGAAATTGTCAGGAAAAAGAGGGGCCTACCAATTATCCTTAACCACATCAAGAAACAAAGTATGAAGCAACCACATGTTTTGAAATCTAAAATGAGAGGGAGGACCCCTATCTCTATTCTTAATCTTAATAAGAAGAGGAGAATGATTAGAAAGAGTGCGGCTAAGATGTTCCACATTCGTAAACTCAAAAAATTAAGCCAAGCATCATTAAATAAAACTCTATCAAGCCTTTGCCATAAATGCCCACGATGCCAAGTAAAGTTATTACCAGAAAACCCAATATCGATAAGATTGCAATCCATAATCATACCATTGAAATCCTCCATTGACTGATATATAGGAAAAGAACCCCCCATATGCACAGTCGGGTTGGCTATAGTGTTAAAACATCCACCCACAAGCCACGAAAGAGTGCAAATACTATGAAAATTAATGATTTGGTCCCATAAAATCTTCCTATTATAATGAAATGAGGCAGCATAAACAAATGAAGCACAACATTGGAAACTTGAACTTTCAATATTACAATGCAAAACTTGAGTGAAATCACCAATGATGTCAATTCTAACATATTCTTTCCAGAATATTCAAATTTTGTTAGCCACATTCACTTTAGCATATTTAAAACCCAGATATTTAGTAGTACCAAGTAATTTGTCAACCGAAATAAGGGGCTTAAGTAAAACAAGAATAGAAACATTATGAATACAGCATAAATTTTTAACTCTAACCTTAGAAGAAAGACGGGCAGCCGATACCCCTAACATTTCAAATAATAGCGTTAAACATAAAAACCAGGTTACTTAGAAGTAAGAGAATGAGTGTGTCTAGGAGATAAAACCATATATTTTGGTTTTCTACCCCTCTTTCCACGACCCTTAGAAAAGCTCATATCATGATCATTTGTAGCATAACATTTAGCCATTAAATCCACCTACGTGTCAGTAAAAGCATCAACATGATAGTTCTTAGATAGGGGATACTTACTATCCGTTAAATTACCTAAAGACCCTTTGGGCAGAGGAAACTCACCATCCACAGGAAGGACCCCATCTTCCATATTAGGGACAGACCTCTCAATAGCTCCAATAAGATCCTTAACATTCTCGGCTTGGGTAGAAAGAAGTCTATCATGCTGAGGCAAATCCTTTTCAAGCATTAAAGGCTCAACTCTATCCTAAATTTGTTCATTAACCTGCTTATTCACATTAAAAGATGTAGAAGGATTAGAGCAGTTAACATCAACATCGGTAACAATTGTAAGAGAATAAGGACAAGCTACGGATGAGGGGCCGGAGGTGCTGGAAGGCTTATGCATTTGATTCTCCCCAGTAGCCAGAACAGATAATGGCTCCTCCTCGAGGATGACCGGTTGATCACAGGGGAGTTCAGCTCTGCTAGAGGTGGCAGGAATTGCCCGAAACTGATCAGGCGCAAGGTTAATAACATCATTAGTCAGGGGAACCCCATTAGCATTCACTTCAGTAGGGCCCACAGCAGCATTAGCAGGGTCAACCGGAATTCCCTCAGACACTTTAGATTGCCTAACAATCTCTTTTTCTTTTTTAAGGTGAGGATGCAGTTTAAAGCACTCATTAAATCCATGCCTGTGCATCTTACAATGAGAGCAAAATATAGGATAATTTTTAAATTCAACTTTTTGGAAATAACCATTTAATTTAGAGCCTAACCAAATCTGAGTAGGATGTTTTTTAGAGATATCCAACTCAACTAAAACACGCGCCACTAACGGACGGGAAACCAAAGCCGTGGCCTGGTCCGTTTGCAGTGGCCTACCAAGAATGGAAGCAAGTCCAAAGAGAATATGTGAATTAAAGAAATGCAGCCTCAAGTTAGGAAACGAAACCCAAACGGGAGCAATCGGAGACTCCTCCCGGACATCGAAATCAGGAGTCCATTTAAGGAGTCTCATTTGACAAGCCTGAATATAATAAGAACGCCTTGAAAAAATTCGGCTGTAGTCCAGATCATTGCTAAGTTGAATCGCAACATGCCTGGTGTCAAGTAAACGAATGTGAAAAGAATCAGACAGCTTAAGATTAACGAAAAACTTCTGAATAACATCAAGATTAGATCATTTGAGGACGAATTTACCAACCAGAGTAAGAGCGAAAGGGGCCGCTAACTGAGAAACAACCGAGTCGTCTATCATTAAAGCAGGACAACCTTTAAACGAAGAATGAACAAATTGATTTTTTTTTTGGGGGGGGGGGGGGGGGGGGGGGGTAGCAGTAAAACCAGCAAGGACATCCTTGAATGAACGAGATTTGCCATTTGGAACCACCGCTAACGGGGGGGAAAATGACGACGGAGTTGTCATTCCCCACAGAACCGAGAAACCAGAAACAACCAAACCAAAATCTCAAAAAGCACTGCAAAACAAAATAAAGAAGCAAAAGGCACGAAATCGAATAGAAACTCCACAGCAAAAAAAAAATGAGAGAGAAGTGCGAGAGAAAAACCCGAAGGGAACCCTAAATCGCCAATCAGTCGCCCGAGGAACCAGGTTTTGAATTGCATAACATAACATAACTAATACTTTGCAAATTATATCAATTTTAATTAAAACTCACAAATTCATTTCTAACAATAAATATATTTATTAAAATCATTAACATCAAATATATAATTAATTTGATTTGAAAAAAAAAATTATTAAGAAAAATAATAAAACCTAAAATTTTAATTTTAAAAAATTTAAATTATAAACTTGAAAGAGATTTTAAAACGTTTGGGGCCATCTACGATATCAACAACTAAATTAAAATATATATAAAAATAACATAAAATAAAATATTAAATGTACAGAGACGCCCGTTTATTAAATGTCTTTATTAAGAAAAATATTTATGAACATTTAATTTCTTATTATATATTTCGATCACACGAATTCGTTACAAACGAAAGCCTAAGGGAGGATACAGACTGTAGATGTAAATTTCACACCTGTACCCATTTATTTCGTTTGGCCACCCATTCATAAGGCCATGGCGAGCATATATCGGCGAGAAATTGGAGGGAATCGGATCACCCACGAACCTTGGAAGTGTCCGGATTTGTGGCTAATTTCTTCCCTATTCTTTCTTCTTCCCTTTCCTCTTCCCCACCAAACTCCCCCTCACCGTCCCCTCCTTTCCTCCCCACCGACAGCCCCTACCCCCACCACCACCACCACTCCAAGCCGCCGGCCTACCCCCACCCATCCAAACCGCCGGCCACACCCCATGCCCTTTCCTAAAATAGATTCATTTGGATTTGGAAATTATTTGATTTCAAATTTTAAAAGAGTTTGAAAAGTCAAAGCTTTCCAAATTAAAGTGGTCTAAGTTTGGAAAGTCTCCTAATTAAATAATCAATTCAAATTTGAGATTGATTATTTAATTAATTCATATCCCTAAACTTTCCTAATCAAAGATGCCTAAGTTTGGAAAACCCATTAATTAGTAATCAATCAAAATCTGAGATTGATTATTTAATTAACTCAAATCTCCAAATACATTACATCTAGACCCCTTCTCTCTCTCTCTCTTTCCCTTGGCCGAAATCCCCTAGGGCCCACCTCTTTAATTCCTACCCAAATCAAGCCTCCCCCTTAGGAATTAAATCCCAATTTCTGCTCTTCTACCCCACCCGCCCCCTCTCCCTCTTCCCTTTCCCTTTTGAAATTATTTCCAAACTAAGAAATCAATTTTGGAAATTTATTTCAGCAATTCCCTCCAAATCTCCTTCCCAAATATTAACCCTTCTTCTCCAAAATCTGAACCTAATTCTCTCCCAAGCCCCTACCTTGGCCGGCCACTTCCTCCCCCCTTTTTCCACTTGATTTTCAAGGCAAAACCACCAATCTCTTGGGGAGAAACATCAAGGACAGCAAAGGAGCATCCCCTACAACTATTCTCCCCCCAAATCACCATGAATGGAGGTTCCCGAATGGGACTACGGATTTATACATGACGATCAAGATCAAATCGACATCCTCCGGTCTCCTTTCTTTGACGTGGGTTTCGACTTCGACAACACCATTGAAGAATACATCGATCGCATCCAAATTGTCTTGGTTGACGTGATCGACGAGCAAAGGTCAAAGGGACATTGGATCATCGCCGGCCGACCAACGTTCTCCTTCACTCCAGCTACCTCTCCGCATCCCTTTAAAGGTTACATCGTTCGCCTCCTACATATCTTCACCGGCGCTATTTGCAAGCAATTGGATAAAATCCGGTGGCGTATCTCTTCCGAATCACAATAAGGGTGAACTTCTCCTTATTCAATCACCTCTTCATTCACTAACCTTGTAGGTGATGACGGAATCACAAAAGATCGAGCTCCGCTTAAAATGCTAAAGCTTAGTAAACGTAGGGCTTGAGCGCACTTTTATTTGCTACTTATCTTATTGTTAATTTAGGGATTTTTGATTGAACGCCTACTACTTCACATGTTGATTCTCTAATTTATTTTGCTTGTCCAAGTGTTTAGCAAGCGGTTTGGCCTAAATGTAGGCACCTCTCTCTTGTTTTATTAATGTTTTGGATTGCTAACTTTATAATTACAATTGCTTACCTCACATAACCGTGCAATTTACCTTTAAGCATTGTAGCTCTACATCAGGTAGCCTTGTATAGGTTCAATTCTTCTGTAACTTTCAGTGGTAACAAAAGCAGGCCCATTCTTAACAAAATATAATGAGGTTATTACTATTAACTGACCTATGAAGCTGCATTTTTTTTGTCTTTGTCGTGGCGATGAAAAGACCTCTTCATTCACTAACTTTGTAGGTGATGACGGAATCACAAAGGATCGAGCTCCGCTTAAAATGCTAAAGCTTAGTAAACGTAGGGCTTGAGCGCACTTTTATTTGCTACTTATCTTATTGTTAATTTAGGGATTTTTGATTGAACTCCTACTACTTCGCATGTTGTTGATTCTCTAATTTATTTTGCTTGTCCAAGTGTTTAGCAAGTGGTTTGGCCTAAACGTAGGCACTTCTCTCTTGTTTTATTAATATTTTGGATTGCTAACTTTATAATTACAATTGCTTACCTCACATAACCGTGCAATTTACCTTTAAGCATTGTAGCTCTACATCAGGTAGCCTTGTATAGGTTCAATTCTTCTGTAACTTTTAGTGGTAACGAAAGCAGGCCCATTCTTAACAAAATATAATGAGGTTATTACTATTAACTGACCTATGAAGCTGCATTTTTTTTGTCTTTGTCGTGGCGATGAAAAGACCATGGTTCTGAATGTTTGATGACATGTTCATCTGTTTTATCGCATGCTCACCCACAAAATTGTGCATTGGAAGATTATATGCTCTAATGTTAAACATGGAGCAATTAAAGTTTGTCAGATCTAGACCTGAGTATATTGTGTTTAATGTTTCAGGTGCCTCCTTTGCTTGTGTGCAAGTAGCTTTAGTATCTTAAAATACATATAATGTTGAAAGAGGTACTGACTTCAATTTGCAATCAGAATCAGAATTCCTTCAACCAATTGTTGCTACATTGTCAAATTCGTCACTTTTTAATGTTCATCTTGATAAAGGTGTTGCTCATTGCTGCTATTATCTGTTGAATTGAGACTGTCTAAATAGGTTAACTGCAGGAAGGCTATTAACGATAATTCAGTGGCATTTAAGAGGAACAATTTGTGAATGGTTTTTTTTAATTATCTGATTATCAAGTTTACCATCTTTCCTTTTTTGCTGCATGCATACTTGCATAGTAAATGAACCTATATTATAAACCACTTTGCTTGCAATAGGCATTTTAGTGTTGCGTAGCTCTTACAGGATTTCCTATTGTCTTAAATAGGCTATCATCATTTCAACATCTAGTATTTGCTTGACTGCTGCTATGACAGTTTTTTAAGGTAGAGCACCTCATAATGAAATCTAACAATAGTAATGTTTGTTCAATAAATAGAAGCCCTGTTGTTTTCACAAGAGCAGAGATTTTCCTGCCAGCTTAGCTTAAGACAAATTTTTGCGCTAATGGTCAGTACTATGCTTAGTTTTTGTCATTATTGATTTTAATACAATATTAATACTGACCAGTAGTAAGATGTAAGGATGAAGTCCTGTAAAAAAAAAAAAACTTCTATTTAGTTTATTTGTAATTTAAGCCTCTTAACCTTAGTATTCTCATTCATCTGCAGTTAATTCGTCTGTATATTGATATTCACATATTCTAAACAATTGTATGTGAAAAAATTGCCTGCTAAGTTCTTATGACAGATGATTCTTTATTATTATTATTATTCAGGAATTATTATTAGGGAGACATTTAAAAAAATGATTTTATGATACAATATTTTAATTTTTAATATTATTGGCTTATTATGTTACTGTTTACAAACTTTAGGATGTATTTTGGATAATTATTTTCGTAGTTTTATTTTATTGATGGTTGAAATTTATCTGTTTGCTTACATTTTTTTTTTTGTTATTTTTTAAAATTTATGTAGTGAGAAAGAATTTATAATTAAATATATTCAAATATAATAACAGTAAGAAAGTTATTATTTGATTTTTTTTAAGAGAGAAATTCTATACTATTCTCAATATCTTTTAAAATTTATATTTTTCCTCGACAATTTCACAGCAAGTTTACAAGTTACAACAATTCGTATGAGCTTAGGGACATTTGATCTGACTGACTTGACCCGATCAGGAATTATGTGAAGTTGACTTGTCAAGATCAAATTGATCATACTTGCAAGAGTACGGTCTTAGACTTCCCAGCTTGATTGTGCTGCATCCAGATTTAGTCTTTGACAGTTCTATGGTGCACCTCCCAATTTGATTTATGACTTTTCTATCAATCCCAATCAAACTTAAATTGAGGGAATGTTTTTTAGCCTGGGTCAAGTTCATGTCAATTCAACTAATTAATAGAGGTTGATTTCATAGTCAATTAAGGCTTCGTTTGGGACGACTTTCTAGTACAAAAATTAAAATTTTTGTACTAAAAATTGTTTTAAGAAGCAGTAAGAAAGCCGTCCCAAACGAATCCTAAATCTAATTATATTGGTGGTGCTCTCTTTTTCCGTCTTCCTATTTTATAGACAATTTTATGATTAAGATCTAGATGTTCCTCACAGATAAAATTGAATTTAATAGTTATTTTGACCATCTCCAATAACAAATGTCTATGCATGTCACCCTATCATAATTTATAAAATTTAGGTGCATGTCTAATCTTGTGGGCTTCATAATCCATTCTATTTGCTCTTAGTTCAACCTTAGAAATGAGCAACCTCATATTGGCTAATTGTTAGAAAATTGACAGCTTCAATATTTTCAAAATTCTTAAATGGAGGCTACATAATGTTATGATGGAGTTACTATAAAATTATATAATGGAGGTTACAAAAATTTTCAAATGGTGTTAATCATAAATATTAGGAGATAAACTTGCCAAACATCTCAAAAGTTTTTAATATTTTTTGTCTATATGTGAAAATCCTAAGAGTAGTTCTCAGTATTTCCTTCAACAAGTGCGTTGTGATTTCATTGATTCCCGATTCAGGTAAATTGCCGAACCACAGTACATTCTTATGTTTTATGTGTATGTTTGTTTTCCCTTATTAATATTTGAAAGTTTTAACACGACAAATTGGTATCAAAGCCAAGTTAGTTCGTCCTTCCAAAATCAGGCGGTGGAATCACACCACAAGATTATGCTTGTTGCAAACAAACAATGTGTCAAACAAATGGTAGATACATCGTTGGGAGACATTCAAAATTTGGTTAACGTGGGTTTGACTAGTTGAAGCTTCTTACAACTTAGTGAGGAAGAAGGGTACAAAACTAATTTGCTGGTTGACCAAATTCAATCTGCAATATGTTAATATAACTTTTTTTTTTTGAGCTGACCTAGCGACCTAACCTGGACCTCTTTACCAATTTGCTTGTCAAGCTCATTATAGTCCGTACACAGTTTGCCAAAATAGTAAGGTGAGCATACCGATCAACCTAAAATTGATTATGAGTTATCCACAAAGGCTCCATCAAAGAACCATGACTTCTAATATAAAGTTTGAGGTAGAGAAATTTGATGGCACTAGCAACTTTGGCATATAGTAATACCAAGTTCAGAAGCTTTTTTTTTAAGAAGGATCTCAATGTCTCATATTGCTTTGGATTCCACGCTTAATCACATGTTGAACGAATATTGGAACTTTGTGAATCATCAAGCTTGTGGTACACAATCCGACTGTACTAAATAAAGGACAATAAGTACTTGTTATGAATTAGGCTTTTTGGGATAAGTCTTTGGAAGTAACTAGAAGAGAAGTAGATGGGTAAGTATGGAGAACCGAAGATGCTAAATCTTATTTCTAGTATACAAAATGTGCCTATGATTGAACATCTTGATAACTTTAAGAAGATTCTTGCTAATTTACATAATATTGACATTAGTGATGAATATATTTATTACTAAATTCTATGTCGGAAATATATGATCATTTAACCTCAACTTTCTTATATAGTAAAGATGAGGCTAAATTTAGTGATGTTTTTATTGCTTTGAGTATTGGAAGAATGATCAATTTGATCACAATGATATTACATCTAAGACATTAAAAATATTCAGAGGCAAACCAAATAACAAAAAAATGATAAATTTAATAGATTAGATATATCACATTTGAAATCAAAGGGATAGTCTTCACAAAGACGTCCTCTTGCCAGAGATGAATGTGCCTCTTGTAATTGGAAAGGGCACTTAACGAAATATTGTCCAAATAATTACAAGTTAAAAACAAATGTGATATGTAGGGTTAGTGATGAAGATGAACTAACATTTTCAATTTCATCTTTAGACAACCCATATGATAATTGGACTTTGAATATTTCTATCACATATATACAAATTGGCATTAGTTTGCAAGTTTTGAGGAACTAGATAGATTAGTTGTGCTAATAGGCAAATGATAATACTTGTCAAACAAGAAGCAGGCCTATTCCTGATCTAAGGAACTTGATCTCAAGGGGTCCTAGACTTGAGTGGTTACAAAGTGACATGGAAGTTGGAGTTTTAAAAGTAGTATGAGAGAAACTTTTGATCATGAAGGATGCTTATAAAATAAATTTTAATTTCTTTGATGGGCATATATTTACAGGAAAAGCATCTATTTGTACTAGTTCAAATAATGACTCATTTGATACTTCCTGACTCTGGCATATACACTTAGCGCATGGTAGGGAGAATGCTTTGTTAAAACTTGGTGCAAAAAGATTTACTAAAAGCTGCAAAATGTGGGAAACTTGTCTTCTGCGAGCATTGTACTTTAAGCAAACAAACAAGAGCCTAATTTGGCACTGCACTCCATTGTACCAAATGTACAATCACCTACATTCACATAGATGTTTGGACATCCTATCAGAATGTTTTATTGGGAGGTAAATATTGGTCTGTTATTTTTATTAATGATTTATCAATATATGTCTAGGTATATACCATGGAGTATAATAGTGAAGTTTTGGATATCTTTCAAGAAAATGATAGAAATTAAAACATAGAGGAAAATTAAAAGGCTCAAATATGTTAATGAAGAGGAATACAAGTCAAGTCCATTTCAGAATGTTTGTCAAAATGAATGAATGATAAGATATTTTATTGTATAAAGCATGCCAAATTAAGCAAGTCATTTTGGACAGATGCTTTACTTTATGCTTTTTGTATTATCAATAGAGTAATAGACTCCTTGCATGAACAGTGAATAGAAAACTCTAAAAGCAATATGGTTTGGAAAATCCATTTCATATATTCAGATGTCCCATATATTTTCAACAAAGAATGAAAATTATATTCTGTATCTATGAAAGCTATTTTCATGGGTTTTAATGAATTAGGTTAAACATTTAGTTTTGACATTCCTAAGTCAAAGAAGATAGTGCTATGTCGAGATGTTACCTTTGATGAGTACATGATTCTGAAACATACAACCAGGATGAATTTTTTTTGCTGTTTATCAAATATTCGTATATATTGATTATTACTAATATATGTTGGTTTTTCCTTCCTGAATTTTGAAGCTTCCACACAACACTTAGCAGAATGGCAACGAGGATATTCTCGTGCCAGTTTCAAAACACCATGACACACATTCTTTTTTTTTTTTTCCACTTCATTAAGGCTTTGTTTGGGATAGCTTTTATTGTTTTGTTTTCCAGATCGTAATCATGATTTTTATTTGGTCACTGCTTTTAACTACTTTCAATAATTTTTTTTAATTTTAGGAAGTTGCTTCGACATAGTCGTTTCACGACCACCTATATAAGAAACTGCAGGCGTCTCAAAAGGATCCTAAATTGTATAAAAGTCATCTTTGTTATTACGTTACACTCTTGGTTTTGTACGCAGATTATGAAATTTCGTGCTGTATTGCATGTTTGATCGAAATTCAAATGCCAACTACCCTTCTGAACTTAAATCATTTTGAGGCCAAATCAAGTGAGGCGGCCTAATCCACATTAAAATTGTTGTAGAAATCTTTTCTTATCTAATTTGGTAGAGATTAGGAAAGATTTTATTGGCTGATTATTGCATTAATTAGAAGTTTTGGTTGTTGCCAAAATTAGGAGATTTAATTTGCATTGATTGGGAGATCTAATTGGCATGATTAAATTTTCATTAATTAGCCTTTTTTATTTTGTTTTGTTTCAAATTTATAAATAGGGCTTGAGGGCTGCTGTATGAAAGTAAGAAAGAGAGCCAATTGTATTCCCTATTTCTCCAATATAATAAAATCATCTCCTCCTCGTAGACGTAGGCATCTTTGCTGAACTATATAAATCGCCGTGTTTAATTGTGAATTTCTAGTTATTTCCATTGTCTTATTGCACAACAAAAATTTCATATGGAACTTGCCTAGACTCAGTAAATAATATGTTATTCTTATTATTTATGTTATATGAAATTATACATTTTTTCCCATATTTTTTTAACTTGCCTAGACTCGGTTCAAGGGTAATGGAGAAATTATTTTTACTTATTTTATGTCATCTCATTATCCATAACCCGATCGGTCCCGAAGTAAAAAACATAAGTTTATTGAAAAATTTTCAACCCGAATCATAAACTTCAAGTGCCTCATAGAGAGCCCCCTCAACTCTTGGGCTCTTCTGAACCATCACAAAACAGACTGTCCAAAATCCAAATTCTCTCTCTCTCTCTCTCTCAACAAAGCAGATTGTTCAAAATCCAAATTCTAGATTCTGCTAGAGTATTCCTGCTATTTACTGCTTATCTGAGAGGCTGTGTTACTAGATTCGTTGGGTTCTCCTGGAGGTGTTTTTTTTTGCGCCAGTTTTGTAGCAAGTGACCTTTTTTTTTGACAATTTTTTAACGAAGAGATGCTTTATCTTAGCTCTGCCATCTGGGAAGGCACTCCTCGCTGAAGCTATCCATTTTTTTGCCTATTGTTGTGGGGTATTGTGAGCTTTTTCTTCTTCTTTCTTAAATTTATGGATTGAGTTTTATCATTTCTTTCTTCTTTGTAACTTTTTATGATCTCCTATGCTGATCCTATTGTGTGGCTTTTATGTAATATTTTGACCTATGACTTGCAAGTTGCAATAGTCTCGAAATACAATCCACCTTTCTTTGGGATATTTAGATCAATTAAGATAAATTCACACACGTATCATATACGTAAGAAGCCTAAGTTTTCAACCAACAGACTAAGATAAACTGAGATGCAATCCGCCTTTCTCTCCACACTATGCATGCGTTGTAAATAATAATTGTGCGTGCAATCAGTTGTAAGTTGTAACCATCAATAAGATGCAGGTGAGGGGGTGACTGCTAAGAGTATTATGAGGGCAATGATGAATGTTTTTCTTAAGAGTAACTCAATTTATTTAAAATTTACTAGACAAGTCCACATAAATTTTTTTATCTAGCAAAAAATTTTAAAAAAATATTTATACAAGCTAGTTAGTAATATCTCATTTTAAGTGTGAATAAATTTAAATATATTTTAACATGTGATATTTTTATTTTATTTTTTACATTGAAAATAAAATAATTATATTTGAGATATTATTTAACTTAATCAAACTAAATGTCCAATTATAGTAAATTGATCGTTGTTTTTAACTTCAAGCGATCAGTTAAAGTAAAATGGGCTGTAAGGAATTCCTTTGAGATTCATTTATGTTAATTTATTTAATTGAATAAATTTGGACAAATTTTTAAAACTTCATATAAATATATAAACTTGAATATTAATAAATTTGTTCATTTATGTTCATAAAAAAGCTCATTTTTTAATAATAAAAAGCTCATGTGGGCTTCGAAAATTCGGCCTCGGCCTCCTCTGCCGCTTTTCTTCGGGGGAGTTTTAACGGATTATGTTCCGGGGTAAATTTTGGAAGGCAGATGTGTTTGTAGATAAGACACTACCCAGAGATTTCGCCCTCATTTTGCGAGGACTTTATGATTTGAGTTTTGATTTTCTATAGGCGCAAGCCTCTATAGTTAATTACCCTTCCCGATAACGAGAGAGAACTTTCGATTAAGACTAGTCGTCAATCAGATATGTAAAGATACGTACATCTGTCATATAGCAGCAGCATGTGCTTAGGGTGTTGAAAATTTGAGGGGTTGATATTTAAAATTGAAAATTTCACCATCTTGCACTTAAAGCGGATGGTGGGGGAATGGATGATGGACCCGATCAAGATCCCATGGTTTCGTCGTTCAGGGCCATCGTGGTCCCTGGTCTACTTAGTCAGAGGAGGTAGTTGACCCAACCTAACAGAAGGATCCTTGTCGGTAGCCATGGGTTGCTTCGTCCAAGGGTACCTTGTAGACCTGGGGGAGTATTTGCTTAAGGGGATAAATTTGAATCCACCTTAGCTAACAAAGGGCTTAGTGCTCTATCGATTATATCCTATTGATTCATATCTCAAGGATTTGATGCCATTAAGGAACGTATTGGCTCTAGCCATAACCGTTATCTCGTGGTACCATTTGGCGGTAAAATCACTCGGTTCAGAGGGCCCCGAGTCATAACCGTTTATCTTATAGTGACATTTGGTGGCGAAACTGTCGGTTAGAGGACATGTACCACATCCTTACTGGCAGGAGATTATTTGAGAATAGATCCTAGTGATATTTTTGACCAAGCATTAGCTCTATGTGAGCTGAAGTAAATTTTAATTTGTCCACCCTGACAAATTATTGCGGAGGGTGGATGGATTTTGCTTTAAGTGATTAATGGATTATTTCATTTTTAAATATCTGGAGTTTGGGATTTTTTGGAAATTTGGATTTTGTGGGAAATTTAGAAATTTGGGAGGTATTTGAAAGTATTTGTGAATTCCTCCGGTTGAGATTAACGTTCAACACGGCCATCATCTGGGTGTATGGGGCCATTCATGGATTAAACCTTGTCGACTCTGTCGAGCTGTCGATAGAGGATCGAGTTTCGTAAATTTTGTGCCTTTATTAGTGAATTTCTTCTGTTATAGACCTTGAAGGCCTAATATGGACTATGAAACAAATATCCTGGTCGCTCTAGCGACCACATACTTATTTCACGGTTCGACCTGTGTATACTCCTATCTATCTACATAGAAGAATCGGGCTCAAACTTGAGTTTATTTTATGACCTGTGCAGCATCACTGGACATCACGTGTGTATCAATAACATGCTCGTCGGGACCTATGCGGATGTACGATTACATATGCCCTTATGTGTACATATGTGTATAAAAACTAAGGTGTATGTGTTGAGGCTTTTTTTTTTTGGAAATTTAAAGTGTCTTTTACAGTAACTCATAGAAGCTCATGCTTGGCATAAACCCCTTGTGTTTTTGCTTGTAAGCAACATATTATGTGTAGAACGGATCTCCTACAACAGTTCATAGGAGCTCGTAAGCTTGTATCCCTTCATTGCATTTGTTGTAGTCTGCGGTATTTCCACTATCATTGTCTTTGCGTAAATCATTATGCTCATTAACAATTTGATGTTGACTTCCGACTGCCCTATCTTCATCAACAATCTTTTTCTACGTTGATCAGCAAGTTACTATATTCTTAGTGTTACCTTCATGTTGAAAGTGTTGTCGTATGCATTGCCAGTGTATTACTCTTGCTTGTATTCAGTATGCAATGTGTATTGTAGATCATTACGTACTCTTCATGTTTCACTCATGAATATCCCTTTCACTTTCATCACTTGCAATCTCATATGCATTTTCTTATGTTTTGATGTTGAATGCAAAGCATTGTCGTATTCATCAGGAGTATTTCCAATGACTCAACACATTCATCATGTGTTATTTATGGCCACTTATGTACGACCTGCTGCATTCATTATGCACTCCCTTGCCTTGTGAGTGGACCACTATGTTGCAAGTTCCTAGATCTATACTTGTAGGTGAATCACATTTGTTGGATACTCCCTTCCATATGTGTAGGCAACACATATATATTTCACAGGCTAACTAGCATTGGTAGTATGCTTGGTGTTTCCCCCATGACCTTCTTAGATCATCTGTAGATGAGCTACATTCATTGCATGTGTGTTATTGCCATTTGTAGGTGATCCATTCTGTATGTATTACAAGTTACTGGCTATTTGTTAGAGTTATCACATTCACTACATATCCCTGTAGTTCTTTTGCAATTATTTTGAGTCGCCCGAATGCACTAAAATTCATTATCCTTCTATGGATGAATCATGCCTGCAGGAGTTTGGCATATCTACTTGCAAGTTCGTATTTGGGTACTTGTTTATTACAAGCTCTTCATCCCCTTTGAGAGCATCCATATTCATTTAGGAGCTTGTTTCATTAGTGCTACCCAACCTCTTTATGCAAACTTGTAGACTCACTGATGTGGACACTACGGGCATCATGCTTTGAAAATCCTTCGTTGCAATATCGAATAGATCGTTACACTGCATATTCTTTGTTCACAAATTTTACATATGTTCACTTGCGTCTTGATTATAATTGCACATCTATAAACTTTGATGTTCAATTAATTTTCATGATTGACGTAAATGTCACTTGATCTCATTCATAAGCTAACTTGGTTGAATATTTTGAGCCATTTTGAATTCATCATTCATCACTTGCATGCGTTGAGAGTTCATTCATCATGAGTCTTATTTGACCGCCGACATTCATTTGAACAATTCAGGTTCTTTGTTATTTATTTAATGTTTAAATTTTGGTCCAACTTGCTGCCATTTATCCAATGTAAAGTTCAGGCTCTCCGTTGTTCATAATAAATTCAAGTCCCTTGTTCAGGTGCTCAAACTCAAGTTCCCCTATGGCCCAAAATTGATTCAAGTTCTTGTGATATGTTCAAGTTTTCTTATTACTTTGTTCGATTCAAGTTTGTAGGTTCGAGTTCTTTGCATTCAATTCAGTCCAAGTCCCTTGTATGTTCGAGTCCTCTATAGTCATATTAAGTTCAATTTTTGGTTCATTTATGTACAAATCATGTCCAAGTTAGGTTCAAATATTTTATTAATCGTTTGCATTTTGTTCAAATCCACTTCAAGTTCCAGCTTATTTGAGTAAAAAATGAGTTCCCTGCTGTCCAAATAAAAGTCCCCTGTTGTGTTCAAACCCTTGTAGTTTTACCCAAGTCTTTGCGTGCTTTTGACAAAATTTCGGCAGTCTCCCGACGTCTCTCCCATTTAGGGGGAAAACCAAGAGTCATAGCTTGCCTGCCATGTCAAGAAAGACGTGCACGGTCGGTGTTAGGGGACACCACGGCCTTAGTCTTCGTCATCCACCACGCCAAGAAAGGCGTGCATGAGTCTTCGAAAGCACCTGTGTGAAAAAGTAATTTTTTTACTTATATTTTTCCTCGCCGTGCTAAGAAAAGCACGTACAGGGATTGCCCGCCTCGCCGTAGGTATCGCATCGAGTTTCCTCCCACAATGCTAAGAAAAAGCGTGCATAGGGGGTCCCTCGGCGTGCTATAAACATCAAAAATAGGACTTTATGGGGGATTACCCGCCTCGCCACTAGCACCGCAACGAATTTCCTCTCACCGTGCTAAGAAAAGCGTGCATGGGTGGTTGTTCGCCGCGCTGCAAGCACCGAGGATAAGTTTTCTAAGTTTGGAGCATTATACCTGCGCAGAGGGGATGTCGGTGGAGTCGGCACGCAGATCGAGGTGAGGAAGATCTTTTCTTCCTTTCTCTTGTATTAATTATAATTTATCTTTAATTAATTATTACTAATTATAGTTAATAGTAATTAGTCATAATTTTTAAAAAAATAATTATAATTAATCATAATTAATTGTAACTAATTATAATTAAAAAAGCTAATTATAATTAATTTTAATTAATTATAGTTGAATAATAATAATAATAATTACTATAATTAAAAATGATTAATTATAATTAATTTTACTTAATTATAACTAATTATTATTAATAATGATTAAATATGATTAAAAAATTAATTATAATTAATATTAATTAATTGTAACTAACTATTATTAACAATCATTAAATATAATTAAAATAATTAATTTTAATTAATAAAAAGTAGGATTTAAATATGATCTATGCTTAATTGAACTGGATTTAATAGGATTTTAAGCCAAATCCTGTTAAACAACATTAATGCAACCAGATTTATGCAGATTTAGGTAGGATTTATCGCACTGTAAAACTCAAGACGGAATGAATCCTCCATTTCCCTCTTTTATTTACGGGATCTAGCCAAAGAAGCTCGCGAAAGGGCGGAAGTTACCTTTACAGCGGCGAGCTCCTGTCGTTGCCTCCAATCAAAATGTTGTAACTTTTCGGTAAGAAGGGAATGTCGTCGGAGCTGTGGAGTCGAGCAACAACGAAGGGGCAGAAGAAGCGCGTGCAAGGAAGAAGGATGGTTACTTCGATAATGAGCAAACTCCCGTCATTGCTTCCGATCCGAGTGGGAGGGAATGTTGGAGAAGGAGGTCGGGGGCTAGGGCTTCGATTAGGTTAGAGAGAAGTCTCTCTCTCTCTCTCTCTATGTGGGCTGAAGGATTGGGGAAGGTGGAGATGTGAGTTTGAGGAACTTGGAGAAATCAGAAGCCGATCGCGAGGGAGGAAGACGTGGGTTTCAGATAGGGAGAGGAAGAAGTGGAAGAATGGAAGTGAAGATCAGAGCTTGTGGTCAGAATCGATCTCTAGCTGCCGCGGTTTGTGCTTTGCGACTGGAGTAGAAGATCGGAAGTAGAGGCGGCGTCGTAGGGGAAAGTCGAAGCTTACGAGAGTTTCTGTGTGGGTTTAGCGAAGTGGAAGCCGAGCCGAAGGTCCTCGTCCCTTCTCATTTTAACGATGCTGAATGGCGGGACTTTCGCATGCGGGAGATGAGATGGACGAGATAGTTCGACGCCATTGTAGACTATGAAATTTAATATTGTAGCAAGAGGTTAGGATTTCTGCAGGATATGCACATGATATGGACTTGATTTCGGCAAAGGTATGTTGTATATCTTATAAATTGTTTTTACTTCTTTTGGGTATTACACAAAGATTAACATCTCATTTATATATTATTTGAAGTATAACTATGAAAGTAATAATTAGACGCATAAATTAAAATAAATTTTAAAAATATTTGAATTGCATAACATTTTTTTTTCGGGGAAACCCTCTGACGGGCCTACGTGTTAATATAAGGGAAAAATTACAAGGTCCTTAAAGGGAACTCAAGCTCACTAATGCTCAAAAGAGCAACAAAAAGAAACCAAAAGAAACCTAGGAGCCTGAGTTCCCTGCTACTCAAAATAACAAAATAACCTAGGTACATTTTACAGTGCACAAGTAAGGGCACCCAAAAAGAGAAGGAAATCCAAAAACCAGAAGCAAGCTTCATCTTCCCAGCCCACAAAATAATACAACAAGCACCTGCATAAAAAAGACCCAGCAAGAAAGGATGGCCAAAATGGAAGATGCACAAATAAAAGCCAAATCCACCATGATAATAGTCCAAGTAATTAACCACTTGATAAATGCCAAAAAAACTCAATGAGCTCTTTAAGAATCCCGATTCTCCAAAAAGACTCCCAATCAAAATAACAATCATTTCTCAAAATCCCAGAAAAACACAAACAATCTAAACAGCTAGTTTAAGAGCAGAAAACCAAACTCTTAGAAAAACTAGGCGGAGAACAACACCAAAGAGTGGACCAGAGATAGAAAAACTTCCAAAGAAAACCACACAGCTCTTCAATGTCAAGACAAATCAACCAAGCAGCAAGGGCCCCAGAGTTCAATGCCAACCGAGAGAAAAAATAGAGATGGTTCCAGTAATTAAAGGGCCTAGCCAACACCATCCAAACAACCTAGACATCAAAGAAAATAACCCAAACAGCAGTAAAAATAAGGCACATAAGGAGGCCAAACTGCCCCAACCACAAAACAGAAAAAGGACACAACAGCCACAGAGAAACCCCCCACCACCAGCAGGGGCAAACAACAAACAAACTAGAGCTTGACATAAGCTAAACCAATTTGATCCAAGCGAACAAGACCTTTCACGAGAGAAGGAAGATTGGACTCTAGCAAGTTAGTCATAACTTTAAACTCACAACCCAACCTAGCAATAGACTTGGCACAAGCATTACCCTCCTCCAGAATAACCGAGAAAGAGCAGTTAAGATTGTTTAACATCACCCTAATGTCCCTATGAATATAAAACAAAGAAGAAGAACAAATCCTATCCTCCTGATCAAGAAGAAAGTGGGAATCAAAATAAGAACCCACCTCCACCACAGCATTACTCACAAAAAGACTGCAACAAAGACCTAAACCGTGAAGCACAACATAGGAGATAGCAAAATTATCATCAACATTAGCCACCGGACCAACAAAACCCACCAGAAAGTTGCCATGATGATCTCTAATCAGACCACCACAACCAATAATATTCCCTAATCTCGTATTAGCCACATTCAACTTGCAAAATTTAGGAGGGGGCTTCATCCAAGAAACACATCTAGGCACCCTATGATAATTATCCACCTTCAAGATAATACCAAAGCAGAAGCAGTAAAATAAAATTCTTAAAATTCTTGAGGGAAAGTAAGTTAGCAGAGTAGAGGGCAATCACTTTATCCTTAACATTATGGATAATTCTCCGATAATTCATAACCACACCATTGAAACGAGAATTATTCCTCTCCAACCAAAGAAACCAAAGGATAAGAGGCGTAATCATATTTCTGACATGGCCTTTAAACTTAATAAACCAACAATCAGACAAAGAATTAATAGAACCCCTAGTGGTAAAATAGTTAAATTAAAAAATGTCCTCAAAATAAGTCCAGACTTTAATAGCTAAGGGACTCGAAATGAACGCATGGTGCATATTATCAATATGATAGCAGCATTGACAATTAGAAGGAAAGATAAAACCTCTTCTCCTCAAGTTTTCATCCGTCAGTAAGAGCTTATGTAGAAGTCTCCACATAAAAATAGAAACCGTAGAAAGTAAACTTTTATGCCAAATCATTTTATAAAGCTTAGAAGTCACATGTTTATCTCTAAAGTAATGCTAGACATCTTTAACTTTAAAAGAACCATCTTTAGTGAACGAACAAAGCAACACATCCTTAGAGTTAATATTCATAGGAATCTTGAGAATAAGCTGAATAATATAATCGGGAAGAACAGTAGTAAGTTTCTCAAGATCCCAATTATCATTAGAAAAGAAATGGTTCACCTTCACATTGGCAATAGAGAAAGAATTGGTAAGAGAATCAATCGAATGTCCATTCAACCAGCGATCCTGCCAAAAGAAGATATTACCATAACCCAAACCCCACACGATAGAAGGTTCAACATCCCACTTGACCGAACAAAGCCTATGCCAAACTTTAGAATGGCCATTCCTAAAACAACAAATGGAAGGATGATTCCCCCCACAGTACTTGGCCACCATAAAATTAGCCCATAGACTCTCATTAGCCTGAGGTTGTACCAAAGTTTGTAAGAAAAAGCATAGGCCAAATCATACATAGACTTACACCCTAAAGCCCCTTCCTGCAAAGTCCCACAGCATTTCTCCCAGGATGACCAGTGGATTTTTGAACTATTCCCAGAACCTTTCCAAAAAAATTTATTAAGAATTCTATCAATCCTATTACACACCAACTTAGTAGGGAGAAGAGTATGAAAACTATACACCGGAATAGAACAAAGAACACTTTTGATAAGAGTAAGATGGCCACCAAAACTTAAAAAATTAAAATCCCAAAAGGAGAGTCTGTTCTACACAACAAAAATTAAATCATCAAAAAGAAAAGACTTCTTTCTACCCTTATAAAGGGGAACACCCAAATACTTTAAAGGCAGAAAACCTTGAGAAAAACTAGTGAGATTATTAATAGCAATAGTATGATTAGGAGTAACCCTCTTAGCAACAATGAAGCATCACTTATACTTATTAAAAGCCAAACCACTAAGAAGCTCAAAATGATAAAAAAAACTCACAATTTTATTAATTCTATTCATCGAGGCATTAGTAAACACAATGAAATCATAGGCAAAATATAAATGCAAAATTTTGATGCCACAAGAAGTTTTAAAATAAAGACTAGGACACTTATTAAAAAGATCAACAAGGCCTCCAGAAAGATACTCCGCAGCAATAATAAAGAGAGCATGGGAGATGGGATCCCCTTGTCTAAGCCCATGAGAAGCCTTAAAGAAACCATGGCTCTTACCATTCACAATAATAGAAAAATAAGGGCTTTCAATACAAGTCCTAATAAGGTTGATAAACCTAAAATCAAAACCAAATAAGTTCAAGATATTATAAATAAAATTCCAATTAATGTTATCATACGCTTTAGCAATATCAAGTTTCATAATCATACTATCACCTCTAGTTTTGACATCTAAATCATGACAAAATTCTTGCGCCAGCAAGATATTATCAACAATGGCATGCCCTTTAACAAAATCCATTTGAAGCGAAGAAATAAGCTTAGGTAATAAAATAGCAAGCCGATTCATCAAGATTTTAGAGAGTAATTTATAAAAAATAATATACAAACTAATAGGTCTAAAGTCTTGCCAAGAATTCACAGAGCTATTCTTAGGAATAAGCATAATAGAAGTAGAGGAAAAAAACTTGGGAATGGGACTACCATTAAAAAAAGTTAATGATAGCAACAAAGAGGTCCTCATAAATAATCGGCCAAGTTTTTTGAAAAAACTTAGTCGTGAAACCATCCGGACCAACCACAGAATCAGCATTCATGCCAAAAATAGTCTCCTTGACCTCTTCAATAGTAGGAGAAGTAGACAAGCCACTACTATCATCACTCGTGAGAATATTAGGGATAATAGACGAATTATGAATAGGAGATGGATTAAAGGTTTTATTAAGATGATTATGAAAATAAAGAACAGCCAAATTAGCAATTTCCTCATTATCCTCAGTAACAGAACCATCCTCACGATTAATTTTATGAATGCAGTTAATAACCCGTTTCTTATTAACCAAGACATGAAAATATTTAGTATTATTATCACCCTCAACTATATGTTTGACAGCCGCTTTTTGCTTCTAGAAAATTTCTTCCTGAACTTGTAATTTATACAGCTCCTCTTTAGCTTCTTTCAAAAGACAGAAATTAGAACCGGAGGGGTCCAATTGACAAAGACTCTCAAAAGAATTCACCCTATCCTCTGCAGTCAAAATATTCGAAAACAAATCTTTAAAAACATTATGATTCCACCAGTTCAAAACTTGCTTAAGTCTTTTCAGTTTAAACCAAAGCCTATTCATACCGGATATGAAATTGTCAGGAAAAAGAGGGGCCTACCAATTATCCTTAACCACATCAAGAAACAAAGTATGAAGCAACCACATGTTTTGAAATCTAAAATGAGAGGGAGGACCCCTATCTCTATTCTTAATCTTAATAAGAAGAGGAGAATGATTAGAAAGAGTGCGGCTAAGATGTTCCACATTCGTAAACTCAAAAAATTAAGCCAAGCATCATTAAATAAAACTCTATCAAGCCTTTGCCATAAATGCCCACGATGCCAAGTAAAGTTATTACCAGAAAACCCAATATCGATAAGATTGCAATCCATAATCATACCATTGAAATCCTCCATTGACTGATATATAGGAAAAGAACCCCCCATATGCACAGTCGGGTTGGCTATAGTGTTAAAACATCCACCCACAAGCCACGAAAGAGTGCAAATACTATGAAAATTAATGATTTGGTCCCATAAAATCTTCCTATTATAATGAAATGAGGCAGCATAAACAAATGAAGCACAACATTGGAAACTTGAACTTTCAATATTACAATGCAAAACTTGAGTGAAATCACCAATGATGTCAATTCTAACATATTCTTTCCAGAATATTCAAATTTTGTTAGCCACATTCACTTTAGCATATTTAAAACCCAGATATTTAGTAGTACCAAGTAATTTGTCAACCGAAATAAGGGGCTTAAGTAAAACAAGAATAGAAACATTATGAATACAGCATAAATTTTTAACTCTAACCTTAGAAGAAAGACGGGCAGCCGATACCCCTAACATTTCAAATAATAGCGTTAAACATAAAAACCAGGTTACTTAGAAGTAAGAGAATGAGTGTGTCTAGGAGATAAAACCATATATTTTGGTTTTCTACCCCTCTTTCCACGACCCTTAGAAAAGCTCATATCATGATCATTTGTAGCATAACATTTAGCCATTAAATCCACCTACGTGTCAGTAAAAGCATCAACATGATAGTTCTTAGATAGGGGATACTTACTATCCGTTAAATTACCTAAAGACCCTTTGGGCAGAGGAAACTCACCATCCACAGGAAGGACCCCATCTTCCATATTAGGGACAGACCTCTCAATAGCTCCAATAAGATCCTTAACATTCTCGGCTTGGGTAGAAAGAAGTCTATCATGCTGAGGCAAATCCTTTTCAAGCATTAAAGGCTCAACTCTATCCTAAATTTGTTCATTAACCTGCTTATTCACATTAAAAGATGTAGAAGGATTAGAGCAGTTAACATCAACATCGGTAACAATTGTAAGAGAATAAGGACAAGCTACGGATGAGGGGCCGGAGGTGCTGGAAGGCTTATGCATTTGATTCTCCCCAGTAGCCAGAACAGATAATGGCTCCTCCTCGAGGATGACCGGTTGATCACAGGGGAGTTCAGCTCTGCTAGAGGTGGCAGGAATTGCCCGAAACTGATCAGGCGCAAGGTTAATAACATCATTAGTCAGGGGAACCCCATTAGCATTCACTTCAGTAGGGCCCACAGCAGCATTAGCAGGGTCAACCGGAATTCCCTCAGACACTTTAGATTGCCTAACAATCTCTTTTTCTTTTTTAAGGTGAGGATGCAGTTTAAAGCACTCATTAAATCCATGCCTGTGCATCTTACAATGAGAGCAAAATATAGGATAATTTTTAAATTCAACTTTTTGGAAATAACCATTTAATTTAGAGCCTAACCAAATCTGAGTAGGATGTTTTTTAGAGATATCCAACTCAACTAAAACACGCGCCACTAACGGACGGGAAACCAAAGCCGTGGCCTGGTCCGTTTGCAGTGGCCTACCAAGAATGGAAGCAAGTCCAAAGAGAATATGTGAATTAAAGAAATGCAGCCTCAAGTTAGGAAACGAAACCCAAACGGGAGCAATCGGAGACTCCTCCCGGACATCGAAATCAGGAGTCCATTTAAGGAGTCTCATTTGACAAGCCTGAATATAATAAGAACGCCTTGAAAAAATTCGGCTGTAGTCCAGATCATTGCTAAGTTGAATCGCAACATGCCTGGTGTCAAGTAAACGAATGTGAAAAGAATCAGACAGCTTAAGATTAACGAAAAACTTCTGAATAACATCAAGATTAGATCATTTGAGGACGAATTTACCAACCAGAGTAAGAGCGAAAGGGGCCGCTAACTGAGAAACAACCGAGTCGTCTATCATTAAAGCAGGACAACCTTTAAACGAAGAATGAACAAATTGATTTTTTTTTGGGGGGGGGGGGGGGGGGGGGGGGGGTAGCAGTAAAACCAGCAAGGACATCCTTGAATGAACGAGATTTGCCATTTGGAACCACCGCTAACGGGGGGGAAAATGACGACGGAGTTGTCATTCCCCACAGAACCGAGAAACCAGAAACAACCAAACCAAAATCTCAAAAAGCACTGCAAAACAAAATAAAGAAGCAAAAGGCACGAAATCGAATAGAAACTCCACAGCAAAAAAAAAATGAGAGAGAAGTGCGAGAGAAAAACCCGAAGGGAACCCTAAATCGCCAATCAGTCGCCCGAGGAACCAGGTTTTGAATTGCATAACATAACATAACTAATACTTTGCAAATTATATCAATTTTAATTAAAACTCACAAATTCATTTCTAACAATAAATATATTTATTAAAATCATTAACATCAAATATATAATTAATTTGATTTGAAAAAAAAAATTATTAAGAAAAATAATAAAACCTAAAATTTTAATTTTAAAAAATTTAAATTATAAACTTGAAAGAGATTTTAAAACGTTTGGGGCCATCTACGATATCAACAACTAAATTAAAATATATATAAAAATAACATAAAATAAAATATTAAATGTACAGAGACGCCCGTTTATTAAATGTCTTTATTAAGAAAAATATTTATGAACATTTAATTTCTTATTATATATTTCGATCACACGAATTCGTTACAAACGAAAGCCTAAGGGAGGATACAGACTGTAGATGTAAATTTCACACCTGTACCCATTTATTTCGTTTGGCCACCCATTCATAAGGCCATGGCGAGCATATATCGGCGAGAAATTGGAGGTTCCGATTATAAAATCTGTCGAGCTGCATCGCTTTCTCAATAAGCTCTTTTCGTTCTCTCGCATTCTCTCTCTCCATCTCTCATTCTCTGTCTCTCCTCTCTCTTTCTTTCTCTCTCTCTCTCTCATCAATTTCGAAAGCTTTGGAGAGAATTGGAAGAGAGAGAGAATGGGGGGTTGCGCCACGAAGCCGCTGGTTTTGAAGGAGGAGACGGAGGCTCTTAAACCGGTCGAGGACGTTGCTGAACCGGTCAAGGCTGAGGAAGCCGGCTCAGGGGAGGAGCAGAAGGAGGCGGTCAACTCAGAGGAAGCTGAAGGCCAAAAATCACTCAGCAATTTCTTCCAGGAGAAGGAGGTGCGTTTGCTCTCTCTTTTATGCTTCCTAGAAAAAAAAATGGCTTTTTTTGTCAGAATTAGAAACAAAACATTAAATTTATTTTAAGATGAACATAATATAAAATTTATTTTAAATTTTTTTCATTATATTTATTTTAAAATAAATATAATACTGTCAAAATTTGATCCGATATTCAGATATTCTGATCCAAATATTTTCAGTCTGTTAGTTTGTTTTTCAAATTTTTTGAACAGGAAGAAGGATTTATGGTTAGATTCGAATTATGCTAATTTTGGTAATTAATGAAAGCAACTTTACAGGCCGAGGAGGCCGCCGCTGCTGCGGGGGAGGAGAAACCGCAGGAGGAGAATGTGAAAGCCTCGGCCGAAGAAGCAGAATCGAAGCCGGAAGTCTCTGAATTCAATGCTGAAGATGCTCCTGCTGAAGAGAAGCAGCAGTAATGAGAGCTCGAGAAGGGAATGTTGTTCGCTTGTTCTGTGATGTTTGTGGCTGAAGTGATCGAATGATTATTTGATGCGTTTGTTTCGAACGGTTGATTTTCGTTTCTTTGAATTTCATTTTGTTAAGAACTAAATGGTGTGATTCTTTATTTGGTCGAACAGTTTATTTTGTTTGGTTGAGATGATCAGAAAGTACCGGTGGACATATATATTGATAAGAAAATTTGCCTAAACCTTTTGTTGAAGCCGGCAACAACGGTCTGATGTGCCTAAACCTTTTGTTCCAAAGTTTTTTTTTTTCAAATGATTATTAGATCCTCATTTTCACTCTTCTACTCCCTTTCTTCTCTTCTCTGCTTCCCCTCTCTACTTTCTAATCATCCATTTGTAAACTTTCTGTGGTTCTTTGCCGCTACTTTCCTTTCAAGAGCTCACATATTTAAAGTTTTTTCAACGACGAAATTTAAATTTATTTATTTATTTATTATCAGAATTTAATGTCTTTATCGAATATAGCGTTATATATTTGTAAACTTTCATGTAATGATTATGAAAATAATTAGTCATTAATAAGAAAAACTAGTTTATTAGGAAATAGTTGGCTATCATTGGAAATGAAATTGTTGATCATAGGCTCATAGCTGTTGATTTTATAAATATTTAGTGACTGTCCATATTGATTTATCGGAAAGTAATTTTTTTGTTAATATATATAGTAACATATGTTGTCGTATAATACTATAATAGTCAAAAAGATTTATAATTTATTAACATTCGATTAGTTATGTGCATCAGACATTAAAGTTTTTTAGCATGAAAAAAATATAATACGAAGAAGCACCATTACGTTGCTAAGAGATTATTCACATTTAAAGGCTATTTAGTTTCCTGAATAAGGAATGCGGCTTAAAAGAATATAATAGTTTATTTGAAATATTTGAAGTTGTTTAACTACTATAAAAAGATTGCGTAAGATTAAATATATTTTTTGCTTGAAGTAAAGTGAATGTAATATAAAACCCAAAATAATGGTGGTTGGCCGATGACACTGGTTGATACATCATCAAAAAAATTATTTTGATCGGGCACGAATCTCGAGGCAAAATCAAGTTAGAAACTTCTAAAATTAAAATTGGGACTATCCGAACTTTAATTTCAACAAACTTATAGTCAAACTGAGCGTCTCGGAATTACAAACCCAACGACATCAAAATCGATTCAATTCGAGTCCAAATGGGTCCAAATTAAGGACCCGAAGCATTGTTGGAAGGTTCAAACAGCAATTTGGATTACCAAACGGTTTCCAAACATGACATGCTTATAGTCGAATCGAGCGGCTTAATGAGAAAAATCCAACGAGCCCAAGATCACAAAATTCTGACATCATTAAGACCTTCAGATGTCTAGCGAACGGTCCATGATCGAGGGATTCAATATCGGCCGTCCATCCAAACCACTCCCCATTTGCCCTTGATCTTTCTTCTATTTACGGGCCATGCCACGACAGAAAATCTATAAATAGACCCTTCCTTTTTCATGAAAAGGGACCCCAAGCAAGGAATCAAGAGAGAGATCGGAGATTACTCTTGCCTCCTCACTCCTCCTCGACCACAGCCCGGACTTCCACCAGACCACCACCTGACGTCGGAGTTCTGCCGACCCACCACTCAATGCTGGAGTTTTGCCGGACCACTGCCTGACGCCGGACTTCCATTAGGACCACTGTCTAACGCCAGAGTTCTACCGGACCACCGCCCGAAGATGGGGTTTGGCCAGACCCCCACCTAACACAGGAGTTCCGCCGGACCACCCCTTGACGTCGAACTTTCGGCAAGATCACCGTTTGATGCCGGACTTCCGTCAGACCACTACCTGACACCGAACTTCCGTCAAGACCACCGCTTGACGCCAAAGTTCTGCTAGACTACCTCTTGACGCTGGACTTCGGTTGGACCACCACCCGACTCTGGAGTTCGACTAGACCACCACCTGACACAAGAGTTCTGCCGGACCACCGCCTGACACCGGACTTCCGTCAGGACCACCGCCTGACGTCGGAGTTTTATCAGACCACCGCCTGACACCGGACTTCCGTTAGGACCACTGCCTGACGTCAGAGTTTTATCAGACCACCGCCTGACACCGGACTTCCGTCAGGACCACCGCCTGACGCTGGACTTCTACCGGACTACTTCCCGACGCCGGAGTTCTTCCAGACCACCACCTGACACATGTGTTTCACTGGACCACCACCTAACGCCGGATTTCCGTCAGGACCACCGCCTGACGCCGGACTTCTGCCAGACCACTACTTGACACCGGACTTCCGTTAGGACCACTGCCTGACGTCAGAGTTTTATCAGACCACCGCCTGACACCGGACTTCCGTCAGGACCACCGCCTGACGCTGGACTTCTACCGAACCACTTCCCGACGCCGGAGTTCTTCCAGACCACCACCTGACACATGGGTTTCACTGGACCACCACCTAACGCCGGATTTCCGTCAGGACCACCGCCTGACGCCGGACTTCTGCCAGACCACTACTTGACACCAGACTTCCGTCAGGACCACAACCTGACGCCGGAGTTACGCCGGACCACCGCCTGACGCCAGACCACTGCCCAACACCAAACTTCCGTCAGGACCACCACCTGAAGCCGGAGTTCCACCAGACCACCTCTTGATGCCGAACTTCTGCCAGACCACCTCCCGGCTTCGGAGTTCGGCCAGACCACCACCTGACACAGGAGTTCCGCCGGACCACCGCCTGACAATGAACTTCTGTCAGGACCACCGCCTGACGTCGGAGTTCCACCGGAGCACTGCCCGACGTCGGAGTTCCATCGGACCACCGCTTGACACCGGACTTCCGTCAGGACCACTGCCTAACGCCGGACTTCTATTGGACCACCGCCCGATGCCGGAGTTCTTCCAGACCACCTCTTGACACAGGAGTTCCACCGAACTACCACCTGATGCCAGACTTCCGTTAGAACCACCGCATGACATTGGACTTCCACCGAACCACTACCTGGCACCGGACTTCCGTCAGGACCACCTCCTGACGTCGGAGTTTTGTCAGACCACCGCTTGATGCCAGACCACCAACTGAGACCCAAACTTTCATCAGACCACTGACAGAAGTTGGAGTTCTGCCAAACCACTAAATAATGCCTGGACTTCAGCCGGACCAGCACCTTACGACTACGGTCTTTTTGACCACTGTCTTCCGCAGACTACGGTCCTTCAAACCTCCCTCACTAAACAACGGTCTTTCTGACCACTATCTCTCGCCGACTACGATCCTTTCGACCTCCCTCGCTAGACAACGGTCCTTTCGACCACCGTCACCAGACTACGATCTTTCCGACCTCCGTCGCCTGCCGATGATAGTTCTACTGGCTAAACGAATATTTCAATACTAATTCTTCTAATTCCTACCATGTAAGATGATGTACATTTGCTACATCAACCCAAGGCCTTCCCCCCAAGGAAGGGCCTCATTTGTAATTGACTGCAAATAATAGTGGATTTATTCAAACTGGGTTAGGTCCTGTGGTTTTTACGTAAAAAACTCTGGTGTCTCTTATGAACGCTACACTCTCTCTTTTATATGCTTGTGTGCTGGATCTTTGTACAAAGTTAAGACATTAACTTTTATTTTTCTCTACTGCTGTGAATATTCCAGGACGCAACACTGGTTATGTTGTTGGTTTGTGGGGGAGGGTAGTGACTGGTGATGAGTGATGGGGCATAAGCTAGGAGGCAGACGATGGTGGTGGTTGCTGATGCAGAGGGTGGCTGACAACGGGCTGCGAGCGGTGGTGGTCAGCAATGACCAGTGGTGAGTGATGAGGGGTAGGTGTTGGTGGCGATCGATGGCAAGTGGCCGCTGAAGGTGGTGGCAAGATGTCTTGGTCAATTAATGTTGAGTTAGGTCAGAAGTAATTGTTCTTTATATCATAAATTAAGAAAACTCATATCAAGCATACATTCAAAACATTGAATATTAATGACTAAATAACCAAAATAACTATTTAAAGTAAATTTTTATAATTGATAATTTCTAAATTCTTTAGTTAATATTTTATATTTAACTCAACATAATCACTAATTAGCATTTTCATCATATAATATCATTACCACTTAGTACATTATAAATTCTATCCAAATTTTAATATTGGTTATGCATATTTTTGTCTACTATGCACTTATATGTATTAAATGATAGGTTTTTGATAAGTGAACTCTCATTAATCACATGCCATAATATTAGCCTAAATATATATGCCTGATCCTTATTATATTCACCAAGGTTTAAAATTACGCAATTGGGTATTGAGGCGTTTTTTGTTCGTGAGACGTAAGCCTCAAGGCATTTTGAGGCGTAAGCCTCAAATAAAAAAAACTGTGTTAAGTCAAAATAAATGTTAAAAGTGATTTTTTATATAATACCCAAATGATATTTTAAAGGATGACATGTTACCTTTCTCTATTGCATTATAAAGTAACAAATTGATATACATATGAAATAAAAAATTGCACAAGACGTAAAGTAGCAAATGATAAAATACATGAAATATAATTAAAATTTAAATATTATAAGAGCAAAATAATATTAAATATATGAATGACATAAAAGTATCATATGATTTTATGTTCAATTCTAAATTCATTCTTTCTCAGTTCCCTACTCATACACATTAAATTCCTCAGGAAAACTGAAATAGTTGACAAAAACTTATATTTCATCTGCACTATCATCACTAAGAAAGTTTTTATTTGAGTCATCATCATAACAACAAATTGGTCTCTCCCCTATTTCTTCCTATGGAGTCCAATGTCTCATAATTTGTTTCTTCTTTGCTTATTTCAATCATCTTCCTCTTTCATAAATGTTTGTCATTAATATAAAGATGAGATTAATACTCCTAAAAATTTAGAGGAAGTGATAGTGGTGTGCGAGTTTCAAGTGATCCCTGGCGGCTACGACGATGTTGACTATGGAGAAAACAGAGGGCTGGAGGTTAAGACAGTCGAGAGGAAGTTGCTATAGCTTGGGGGTGCATTAAAGCATGATTTTTTTCAAGGCTTTAATTTAAGATTTATATAAGTTTTAATAAAAATATATATAATAGGGTGAGGCGTAAGCCTCACGTCAGCAAGGCGTCGCATGCCTCAAGGCGGGCCTCAGCCAAGCTGAGGCGTAAGCCTCATAAAAAAAGTTTGAGGCGTAAACCTCAATGTGTTTTTCACTAGAATTGCGTTGAGGAGGGCCTCAAGGCGAGCCTCATATTGCGCAATTTTAAACAATGATATTCACAAGCACTAAAAATATTTTAATTTAAAAATTATATTTAATAATTTAATATTAATCTACAAGAATAAGCACATGCTTTATGAAGATAATAATCTCAAACCCCTCATATTATATCCTTAGTCTTATCGCATCTCTTGGATCCCATGTCAATAGCCGATTCTTGCATATTATAGACTTTATTGATGGTAATTCTGTAATTTAAGGTAAGTCTACGGACAGTTAGCCTGGGCCGTATATATATATATATATATTCTTTACATGGTTGGCGAAGCCATTCGCTGCTCTAGGGTTTGCTCTTCAGTCTTCGGCTCGGTAGTCTTCTTTCCATTTGGATTGTTTTTGTCCTCTTACTATTTCCTTAATCGATTATTTCTAGTAATGGATAAAAAAATTTCAGCAAGTTAGTATGATCTTTCTTCTGTCTATTTCTTCTTTGTGATTTCAATTATTTTCCTTTGTTGTGAGATCATTTTTTACATAGAAGATTTGATCGTTATTCTGAGAAATCCATTAGTTTAATTAAATAATCTGGAAGCCCAATGATGGAAAACTTATTTGTGAAGGAGTAGCTGTTGGTTTCTCTTTTCGAGCATTTGATGCGTTTGCTGATCTCTTCTTTGCCATCCCCTCCTTTTATTATTCTTCTTCCTCATCTTCTGCTTCTTTTTCTTCCTCCCATCTTTTTTAAAGCATGTGATAGTGCTCGACTTGAGAAGGCAACATGGTAGCTGCGGTGACTATTTAAAGCTATGAGATCTGAGGGCCTTTATGGATTTTAACAGTATACCGGTTTATCGTTTGATCATCACTTTGGGTTTCCTGTGCTAAAAATATGTTGGCTTTGTTGGTTTTTTTAGGGTTTCAGGCAACAAAGCCCTTTGTTAAGGGCCTATTTGGCTGCAAATGGGATTTAACTTAAAGCAGGATTTAGTAAATCCTGTAAATCTAGTTTTCTAAATTTGTTGTTTGGTATGAAATGTGATATCCCGAGCATGGACCGGCTGATCCAGCTATTTCACGCGACCCAGGCAAACCGCGCGAGCGGCTCTTCGCCCGAGATTTAACCGAGTGAACAACGAAGAGCCGGATTTCGCCTCTCTCGCGTGCGATGTTTTTCTCCTCAATCGTCGCCGAAAATCACATCTCCCTCTCGCTTTTTAAACCAAATAGATAAACTAGGGCATCTACTTTCCTTATTCTGCAACCACCATTCTTCCCTCTCCTTCCCTAGCGAAGCAACCGTCAAATCTCTATCATCTTCTTTCTTTTCGCCTCTTTCCCTCACAAACTTCATCTTAGAAGTTCTCAACTTTCTTCTTCCTTTGATCTGGCACCGACATCAAGGAAGAACTCTTCTTTTTAATTTAAATATCTCTTTAGCCTCTATTTACTCCCTCTTTTTATTTTGATAAAAAAGATAAAAAGTTTCAAAGTTTTTTCTCTCCTTATTCCTCCGTCGAATCAATTTTTATCGAAGATCATGAGTATTTCTTTTTTCTTGAATTATGATGGATTGTGTTATGTTAGATTTCAATTATGATTATATATATTTTTAGTTATTTTGTTTATGAATTTAGGTATTTAACTTTGACTAAATTCAACATTTTGTTTTACATATTTAATTGTTTAATTGAGTTTAGCTTTTCAGGTGTGGGACCTTTGAGTCATTGCTCTCTAATTTTGTCGATTGAACAATTTTTTGCTTGAGATTTTGTGTTATTTGTTGAAAGGTATGGAACTGTTATTTATTTTGAGATAAACATACCCTTCTTCATTAGGGTTGCTACCCTTATTTGTTAATTATATATATATATATATATATATCAGTTATATTTAATGTAGTATATGATATTTTAATTAAGAATCATGTTGGTTATTTGTAACAGTGCTTATACTATTTGATGGCATGTAAGTTTATAGAAGCTTATTGGATATTAGCTAGTCGGGCTGACGGGCCAACAGTGTGACAATTATATAAGAAATTATTGAATTTTTGGGTTGGTGTTTACCTTTCCAATGTTGGATATTTGATAGACTAATTATAAACATATGTCGATGTGTATGTATATGTACATATATAAATATGTTCGAGCTAAAAAGCCTAAATTAATGGGGTATGATGATACCCAGCTTGATTTTATTAAAATGATATTTTATGTGTAACAGTTTGACATGCATTATTTATATTAGCATATCAAAAATTGTCATAGGAAGCATGATATATCTCATAGCTACCTTCATTTTGTGACTATACTTCACTCTTACCTTTTGATTGTTCCTATTGTATGCCCACATTCATTTGCCATTTATATTTTGATAGTTATTTGTTGAATTTGATTTATCAAATTCACCCGTTATCTCTTTTCACAACAGGTTCTCCAAATGCGTTTAGCAGACAATCACTTCAGGAGTAGAACTATTAACAGTAGAGATTATAATTGATATTTTTATATTTTTAGTCGGTCTTTAATATAATGATGTTGTGGGTTCCGTAGTTTTCTTTTATGTTGTTATTTTCTTAGACTTGCTGACTTGTAGTAGTTATGTTATCTTGATATATTGTTATTTGAATTTCTATTAATAAAGTGAATATTTGATTTTCTTTTTATTGCTTTCATATAATTGGTTATATTATTGACTTGTGCACTTTGTTCTTTTGTGAGTAGAAATTAGATATCACATTCTTTCATTGCGGTCCTTGTTATCGGCTGGGGTGTGACATAAGAGGTGTTAATTTTAATTCAATTTAAGTAAAATATTGGGCTATTTACTTCTGATTAAAATTTTATATAATTGAAAATTTTTAATATAACACTAGCTGTAATTTTTCTTTTTCCTGAGACGGGAGTAAGACTTTCACTTGTCTCGTTATTCGTTAGTTTGCAAAATATCCTGGCCGCTAGATGGAAGTTCTTTTCTATATGGTCTTAAATTCTAAGAGTTTTTTTTTTGTATAAAAAGCTTTGGGAGTTGATTACAGATAAGTGAGAGAGTCCTATCTATAGCTCTCCTCCCATACTTAAGAATAATTTGGAGTTTCATCCATTATTTTTGACTGTAGAGTTTTTTAGAATACTCTGTATTATTCCACACACTTTTATATAATTTTATAATATTTAAGAGAGTTCTAGAGTATCCTATTAAATTTTCCAAATATTTATATTATCTTAGATCATTCTAGAGCATCTATAATCTTTTAGGAAACTCTTGGCCTATCTAAAATTTTTCAGAACCTTCTAATGTCATGTAATCCCATTTAGAACTAGTTTTAGAGGACTTTTTGGCTTTTACTTGACATGTCACGCCCAAGAGGTTTAGTCAAATCTCTTGCTCTAAGTTTCCCTATATAAGGTTAAACTTAGATCTTCTATTGTCAAAGTTATCTCAACCTCTTCATTCATTGATAAGCTTGAAAATTTTGATACTTTTATGTTTTTTTAATCATTGTTCCCCATAAATATAAAATCATACAATTTTAGATTCAAAAAAAGATTTATTTTTAGTTGTCTATTTTATTTATATATGATCTTATTACGAAGTCAAATAAATTTCGTTGTTGAAAGATAACTCAAAATCACTTATTTTTGAATGACGATTTCTTCTTTTTCTTTAATTTTTCTCTTGTAGATTATTAAATAAACTTACATCTTACACCTCATTGTTTAGCTTGGTTGGTGGGCGAATGCGGTTGGAAATCTCTCAACTCGTGCTCGATTTCCTCTCGAGGGGCAGCGTCTCTTAAGTGGGGCCTGATCAAGTGTGGGTGAGTAGGTCGCTAGGATGTGTGTCTCTTTTATGTCAGTTGAGGGATTAGTTAAGCCGTCAAGTGCCTCCTATGGGGTTGGCAGTGGGTAGATACCTCCACTGTCATCTTTTATTTACGTTATGTCTCATTAATTTTTTTCTTGTTAGTTAGATTTCTGTTTGATTTAACGCAATTTATTTTTGAAAGTTGTATTTTGAAACTGTTGGTTTTGGTTGAAGGAATCAATTAGAGGTTATGAAAATGAAAGAAAATCGGGAAGTAATTGAATTGAAATTAGTTCTTATTGGAATATTTTATTGACGATCAAAATGAGTGTCTTTTCATATTGATTAACGATTTGTTTGGCACATTTTCTTGTTATCTTCGAATAATTGGCAATTCTATTTGTCAACTAGATTTTAATAGGTATTATTAGTTAAAAAATTTGTTGCAGTAGAGTGTGAGTTTTTTAAGTTTCAATTTTACATAAAGATTCTAAATATAAATTGACTTATGAAAAGAGTCTAACAGAAACTAGAGTTTTCATGTAAAAAATTTGAGAACGTGAAAAATCATTGGGCTTGGCTCAATTGAAATAACTTCTTGATTATAAAAAATTTGTAGAGTTGGTAAATAATGAGAAGCATTTTAATGATTGTGATCAATTAAAGGTGTTTTGGCGATATTGGGTGGTGATGGTGGTTTGATGATGACTGTTAGATAATTGTGATTTGATGGTGTGATTTGATGGTGGTGGCCTGACAAAGATGTTGGTTCTATGTTGATGATTAGTGGCAACAGTGTAATGATGGTGATTTGCGGTCGGGTGGAGGTTCAACTATGGTGGTCCAATAATTTTGATGCTTAGGTGGAGTTTCAAAACTTTTTAATGCTTCGAGCTCTCCTAAAACTTATACCAAGAGTCTCACATAGAGTGGATGTTTGTTAAGGATTTTTATTGTGAAATATCTCATAAACATAACTAAAAAATGAAAGCACACTACTAGATGATTTGTATTGATTTTTTTAATTATAGATCATTTTTTTAGTATTTATCTCTCTTAATAATGTTTGGATTAAGTAATTTTGGGCTTGAATTTGTCTTGTCAATGTGCTCTATTTGATTATAAATATGTTAAATTTAAAGATAATTTGATCACCTAATCAATGTTTAAAATTTGTAGCTATACTTTTTAAGTGCTTGATTTTAGTTTATTTGAAATCATTGGATTATTTTTTGGTGTGGTTGGGTTTGTCTTTTTGATTTAATTAAATTGATTATAAGCTGGTTGAGATTGAAGATCAAATAAGATAGATTTAAAATTTGAAAGTTTCTTTTTAATTTGTGCAAAGATCTATGTTTAATAAAGTTTATTTTAATGCGGCACATTAGTTTCCTGTGTATTTTTCGGATGTTAAAAAATTTTGTTGATCGGAAGTATATTGAATTCAAAGTGTAACTTTTATCATATGAACTAACACGTGTGATAGAGCTAATCACGTGTTGACTTTTGAGGTTAGATCGACGCAATTAGAAGGGGCTTGGGACCTTACGGAGGTTTGTGGGCAGCCTCTAAAAGATTTTCAATATGTGCAATTGCTCCCATGTTTTGATTCTTAAACAAAAAAATTATGGCTTGAACTTCCAATCCCCAAAAATTATAAGATTCCACGTCTTGTTTGACGTTAATGTGGATCGCTCTTTTAAGTCATGAACAAAATAAATCATCCTATATTACAATTTTGTCATTTTCTAAAATCAAAGTATCAATTAGAGCAAAAAAATGATGCATAGTAACAACGATTGTGAATGTATTCAATAAAGGTTCATGAAAAAAGAAGAAGCTATATGAAGGCTTCCCGGCTTTCCCGCTTCGTTTGGGATGGTTTATAAATTTCTATTTATCCTTTTAAAATCTCGTTTTTCAATCACAATTCTAAATATATTTTTGAAATACAGGTTCTTAAAGAGAATTTTAAAAAAGGTGTAAAAATTATCTTTCAAACATATATTATTTTTTATTGATAGTTTTTCCAAATGTTAAAAAGCTTCCCAAAATAAAATTGAAATTAAAGAAATGTCACATTGAAATTGGCCATTGTTGTTTTTTGGTAATGGCTTTTCCTTAAATTGATTGATAAGGGGATTTGATTTAGGTTTTGTTTAGGATGATTTTTTACTATAATTTAAAGTAGTTTTGTAGTACAAAAATTTTAGAATTAGAAAATTTTGAATTAAAAATTTTTGTAATATAAAGTTGTTTTAAAAAGTATTGAGAAATTTACCTCAAATGAAGGCTTTATCTTCTCGTGATCCACACCCTTGTGCTTTTTGCATTGCTTCCTCTTGCGTGGCACACCTATGGTCCAGCACCAAGCACCTTCCAGCTTGCCCAATTTTTTCGGGTACTCATGCACGCTCTAGCCAGTGACTTAACATGATCCACCAATCCAATCCCGAGTTTGGTGCCCCCTTCTTGAGCACTCCTGTGTTCGCTTGTCCAAGTCTTCTGCATAACACTTGCTCCCAATCCAAAATTGCACTTGCACAGCCTAGCTGTGTTTCTGCTTTGCATGTGACACTCGTGGCCCATCTGCTTGTACAAATATCGTGGCTTGCGACAATCTTGTCGCTTCAGGATTTTTGATCTTGCTACCCCGAGGTTCTTGATCCACTGCTTTTGCCTCCGCACAATTCTTCTGCCTGGGAATGAATCATCTCACCACCTGACTGACTCATGTGCAAACATTCCCTGCCTCATGTGCAAAAAATCTTTGCATGAGCCTGCAACCTTCGTGCTTTGTTTAGGCTACCTACAAGCACGTAAAGCACATCAGGCCCTCCGTTACGGACCCCCTTGCCCACTCGCCTGCATGGCCTGTTGTGCATTCGGCCTGTACGGACGTGCACATCCACGCCCGTCAACCCGCTCAGCTCCGGACTTGTTTACACGCCCATGCGACCTGTGCTCATCGATGTGCATCCGTCCCACTGCAGGTTCGACAAGCCTGCGTGGATTGCTCCTGCCTTTGCGCTTTGCGATTAGTGTGTGACTTGACCTGCAACCCCATGTGTGAAACCTGTTGTCCGCTTCAGACACGCAGACAATCTCGCACGCAAACCTAGAACCAATGTGTTCGTGGCCCGAACTTGTGAAGCACATCGGCTCCGGTTGGTCTCTACCTGAGACCTCACGACCACCTCGTCTCTTTTTGGACTATAAGAACCTTCCTTCTTCCTCGAGATCGCCTCCACTAGGCTATGATACCATTTGTTATGAAATTCTTAAGGAGGAAGAACCCTTCTTGATCTTTCTTGGATGAGAGAGAGAGAGAGGAGAGAGAGGGGGGTAGGGAAGGAAGAGAGTTACTATATTCCTTTATTCATGGGCTATCATTTACATCATTCTATACATCCTATTTATTTGAATTGAACACTGGTGTGGTGTCTTGCGGAACTACTTAACTTAAAATTGGACAAATTCTAACAATTATGAAAAATCAGTGGCCAAACAAAAAATTGTAGTTGTGATCTGAAAAGTAAAGCAGTAAGAAAACTATCCTAAAAGAAGCATAAACAATAAAAGTCAAATAAACATAATTTTGCAAAATAAAACGGGTGAAATATGCCGTTTAATTCACAGGTTAAAAATAAGAAATCTTTGATGCGTTAAATGCATATTTGTCAACCAAAAATTAAATTTATTATATATCTGAACATTATATTTTGTCTATCTTTATTGGTTTTTTAAGCTCTAATTTGAAAAAAAAAAAATGTTAATATATATCCCCAACCTTTTTGCAACACCGATTTCTTTTGTTAATTAACATTGGGATAAGATGAATGTCGTAGTCCTCGTCGATTTCAAAGAATCTTGTGCGACGAAGAATAGAACGTAACGATGAACCGGTTTCACGATTTTGGACTTTACAAGGCTGAAACATTCTTAAAAATTATGAATTTATAATTATAATTTACTATGTAAATTTATCTTCAAATTCTTCTTAATAGCCAAAATTAGCTAAATATTTCAAAATTTTGTTTTTTTTTTCTGAGAAATTATTTAAAATTTTATCTTAGATGACATTATCTTAATTAGATAGAATATATTGTATCCTAGGCTGCTTATTCCAAATAATTTAGGCTTCCTTTGGGACGGCTTTCTTACTGCATCTTAAAACAATTTTTTAGTACAAAATTTTTAATTTTTAAGCTAAAAAAACCTTATAAGAAGCAGCAAGAAAATCGTCCCATATGAGGTGAAACGAAGCTTTAAAGTTTGTTCAAATCAATTTGAATTTGAATAAAATTTATATAAAAAAAAGTTTTATCGAAATGATTTGAGGCATATTAATATTAATACTCATCAAAATGGCAGTTTGCAATTGATCTTGTCTGGCCCACCACTTTGGTGCAATGTGAACATCAGCCCAGAAAGACCTAACCATATGCTTCAAATCTTATTAGCCGGCGAATTATTCATTTTTATTGTATGATGAAATGATAATTGTAGAAATGAATTATTAGCTTAAAAAAATTGGTCGCTGTCTTTGCCAAAAAAAAAAAAAAAAAAAACAAATAGGAAACAAAGAATAAATAACTAAAATTTAGAAGTTTCTCTTTGTTTGGCATAAACGTCCTAAGTTTGAGGAGAGCTGTCATAACGGAGGCCGGCTCGAGCAAGATAATATAGTGAGAGTTGATTAATCAATTAAGATGAGAACTTTGATTGAGATTCATATTAAGGGCAAGTACCCTTGATGCATTCATTCTTTTCTTGATGAGAAGCCTTAGTTGGCAAATATAAACTTTGGACGGGACGAATAATTTTTTGATATGTATTCTTACAGAGTCCGTACGGTTCTCCCTTCCGGACTCCGCACGTAATAATTTTTCCAATTGTAGAGGAGCAAAGACTTTGGGTGACTTGAGTCAATTCAAGATCGATAATTTATTAAACTATTTTTTGGTTCTTGTAATATTTGTTCAAGATAACATATATGAATTTGAGTGCTCATAAGATCTTTAATCTCCGATTCTTTTTATCCTTTGGTGAAGTCAAGAGGAAAAGAAATTGGTCCAAAGAATCTATTTAAGTGTAATTGATATAAACTGTTGAATCAACAAAAAGTTTAGACTTTTAAAATATATAGAAACATCAACATCAAGGTCCATAAAAGCTTGGCATGTCCCGGCCTAAAGAATTTTATTGCTTGTTTTTTGGGGCGTAATCAACCTCTCTTTTGAGTGTGAGCAAAAATATAATTAGGATATGCATAACCTAAGGAGTGAAAAAAAAAATGAATTTTTTTCTTAGAGTTTTGAATAAATATGTTTATTGTGAGTAGGAGGTGAATGATTAAAATAATTATTCTATTAAGAAAGAAAAATTCACAATGAATAATTAACTATCCTGAGCTCTTTTTAGGTGTGCCCCTACCTACATCCTCTTTGGTTTCTTCGATTTTGTATTGATTTCTTTGATTTTATATCTATTTCTTCCAAATATGAGGTAAATCTTCTCTCCAAATCTTCCTTTTTGATGTTCTTACACAGTGAATTGAACAGGCGGCTATGTTGTGGCTACTAGAGCTTCAGGTGAGGCTTCTTCAATTATTGAGCAGCCTCCATATTTTATGCATTGTTAGCCTCAGCCCAGAAAGACCTAGGTTTTGTATGGGACAGCTTTCTTATCACTTTCTAAAATAATTTTTTAGTTCAAAAACTTTTTGAATTAAAAATTTTTGTACTAAAAAATTATTTTAGCAATCAATAAAAAAACTGTCCCAAACGAAGCCCTAATCTTATGATTTATATGTTATAGCTGGCGAATTAATAATAATAATAATAATAATAATAATAATAATAATAAAAAAGTTGGCGAATTATTAATTTTAGTATATTATAAAATGGTATTAGTAGAAATGAATTATTAGTTTATAAATTTATCTTTTTTTTTGGGAAAAAAATTAAAAATTAGAAGTTTCTTATTGATTTGGTCCAAACGTCCTATGTGTGAGGAGAGTTGATGATTACATGTTTATAATCTAATCCTTAATGCTACAATAATTTTATCATATTTATATCATCACATCTATTGAATATTTATAATAATAATAATTATAATATATCTTTATTATTAAAAAAATATATTATTTTATTATAAATATAGTGAAACAAAGATGTAGTCTTTTAATATACTTTATATCAACAACCAGCTTACTTTCGAGGTTCTTTATGTAGTTATAGAGCCATGGGATGGTGGTCACCAGAATTGCGAGATAATATAATTCTTTTTTATATTTATTCACACTTAGTCAACATATATTTTTAGAATAATATTATCCAATATTGGAAGGCTTTAAAATAGAGATGGATGAAGATGCACATTTTATTTAATCATCTATCAAATACTGTCAAAGGCAATTAATATTTTTTTTTATACTTGTCGTGTGCTAGAATATTGCAGGCCATATAGAGAAAATATTTAACGTTTTAGACTTTTAGTATTATATGAAGATCTATATACACAAATAAAAAAATGAGTAGCATAAGGCACTAGGGTTTTTATATGAAAAATATAGAAAAGAAAAGAAAAGGAAAAAAAAAAAAACACGAGCCTTGACATAGTTCAATTGATTCCACTAGTATTTGTCATCGGTTATAAATGGTACCCTTTCTCGGGAAGGTGTTGATATAATGTAACAAACAAACAATGTGTTGAGTGTATTATGTGATGAAAAGTGGATGAGCCATGTGGCCTGAGTAGTCTTTAAGAAATTATTTGCTTGTTTGTTTGATTGAACACCTTTATGGAGAGGAGACAAGAGACTAAGAAGTTCAACATAAATTTTAATGTTGACATTGAGAGTCAGAATTAGTGATTATGTCATGCATCTGTCTAAAAGAAATGATGTGCATTGGTATTGTTAGTAATGATAGGTGACTAAGTGATCATCGGTGTAGCCAAACAACAGTGGTCATAGGATTTTAGGTTAGAAGATCGTGGTCAATTGACAGTGGTTAGAAGGATACAGTTGGAGGATCGTAATTGAATATTGAAGGTTAGAGGATTATAGTAGGGCAATAGTGATCAGATAATTAAAGTCATGCGATGGTGGTTGGAGGATCGCAATCAAACGATGGTGGTTGAAGGATTATAGTCATGGGACAATGGTTGGACAATCATAATAGGGTGAGGGTGGTTGAGGGACCATGATTATTGTGGTAGTATATGTAGTAATCGAAAGTTCTTAAAATAGATTTATTTGAAAATTTTGAAATTTCTGAACTGGAATGCTATGATGATGTGCTTTCGGATACTATTAAGTGTAAGTTTTGTATTACTTCTTTTATTTAAATTTAATAAAAATATATTATTTTAATTGTGTTTGTGCAGAAAATTTCAGGAAAAGGTAAAAATTCTCACAAGTGTCGAACTAGTGCCGCAACGCCCATAATTACAACGTCACAGCATCATCCAGGTCATACTGTGTCCAATTGGGACAAGATTGAACCCAAGATTTAGTTGAAGTACTGAAAAAATTCAAATTTATATACTGAATAGAGCCACTATTGAATGTAATGTAAAGCGGAAGACTACTAAATCTAAAACATAATTTTCTATATATCTTCAAAAAATACAAATACAATCTATATCTACATCAATGCTTGGCAACAGATAAAATAACCAGATGAAAGCTAAGCATGCAAAAATCAAAACTAACAAAAATATTCCTATAGCACAGATCGGAGTCTGCTATCCAAAATTACTCAGCTCGCTTCTTACCCTTTCTCTAGCCTGAAAATGAAAGTAAAAGTAAGAGTGAGTTAAATCGGCTCAATAGGCTATTATAGCCTAAAACTGAATTCAATAACTTAACCAAAAGAACTAAAAATACTATGTTGTAAAAATAAATTGAAGTATTATACGGAAGATGAAACTGAAGCATACATTGAAATTGAATACATTTAAACAATTATTGAAATTAATTGAATTATAAACAAACACTTCATAATATAATCCCACCTTAATAGCCCATTCGCTCCAGCATAACAGCACTTCGGTAATAAAATCTAACCTCAGCAGCCCACTGGCTTCGATAACATCACCAATTTACGAGAGATTATGTAAAACATCATTGTGATATTTTAATTAAACTGACATACTATTTTTAGATGTCAAATTAAATTTCTAAATAGACAAAAATTACAACTTTTTCAAAATTACCTGATGAAAAATTTCTAGAATATATACACTCAAAATATTCATAGTATCATTCTCTATAACATATAAAAGTTTTACGAAAATAAAGTTATTCTTGTTTTTTGGTAGCGAAAATATAAATTTGATCAGGAAAATTCTAAAATATCAAATTATTGAAAATTAAAATAGGCAAAATATAATCAACTCGAGACGAGCAAATTTTTCAACTGAGACGACTGACAAAAACGGTTCTATGACCTTCAAAATTAAGCTTTCTTTTTCTCTGTCCTCTCTTTTCCCCAAACTCTCTCTGTTATACGAAATGGGCTAATGGCTTTTAATAAAACATATTTTTATAATAAAATATTAAAAATGTACAATTGTAATTGTGTAATTTGTTCAATTTTTAGCAAAACATTATATAAATCATTTTATATCTTCAAATTTGAAAATCTAAAAATTATTAAAAATTCATAAATTAACTATGTAGATTTAGAACAAATAGGTGAAATCGGTTTGCAAAATGGACACCTAACGGTTCTAGAAAATCCACTTGTATCGATATGTACCGATTTTTTTAAGGAATTATACTAATGCCCAAAAAATTATGAAAAATTGAATGAAATTAAAACACAATATATATATATATATATATATATATATATATATATATATATATATATATATATATATATATATATATATATATATATATATATATATATATAGTTGATTTGTGATTTGAATTTATAATGACTCATGAATAAATTTTTGACTATTATAGATAAAAATATATATTTTTAATTTTTTGAGTTATAACAATCTACTCACCTTAAAAAATATCTTCCTCAACATTTTGAGATCAAAATAAGTCAGAAAAAACTAGATACATCACTTTCATTTCAGATTTCTTCCCTTAAGTAGTCTCTCTAGCAATCCTATGCATCCACTAGATCTTAACCATCAGAATCTATTTGCTCCTCGATTTTCTCACGTCATATGCCATTATCCTATATGGCTTTTCCCTATAATACAGGTTTGAATGAATCTCAATATCATCAGTAGATAATCTCTTCCCATAATTAAATATCTACGTTCTCAGAGAAGATACATGAAATACACTGTGTATATCAAACATATGATTAGGCAACAATAACCTGTAGGTAAAACTACAAATCCTCTCAATTACCTCAAAAGGTCCAATGTACCTTGGACTCAACTTACTAATTCTCCCAAATTTTCTGACACCTTTTATAAGACTGATTTGTATATAAATAAAATCGCCAACATGAAATTCTACCTGCTTGTGTTTCTGATCATAATACTTCTTCTGCTTATCATGTGCAGCTCTTAATCTTTCTTTGATCATATGAATATTTAATGTAGTTTCATCCACAAAAGCTAATCCTATCACTTGTCTGTCACCCACCTTATCAAAGTTAAAAGGGTTCTGCACTTCCTATCGTACATGGCTTCATAAGGAGACATTCCTATTCTAGATTAAAAACTGTGGTTGTACATAAATTTTATAAGTAGAATATGATCCTCCCAACTATCATCAAAGTCTAGAACATAGAGTCTCAAAAGATCATTTAGTATCTGAATAGTTTGTTTGGACTATTTGTCCATATGCGAATAAAAAGTCATACTGAAGTGAAAATTTTATACCCAGTCCCTATTGAATACCTCTCCACAACCTAAAGGTAAATCAATTGTCACGATCCAATACAATCACTTTTGGCACACCATGTAATTTAATAATATCTTCGATATATATATATATCTGTGCTAACCGATCAATCAGATCAGTCTGTCAGATCGAAATGAAATGCACTGGCTTCATCAATCCATCGATAACAACCCATATAACATTATGCCCCTATATCGATCTAAAAAAATCCATAGTAAAGTCCATCATCACATCTTCTCACTTCTACTTTGGAATATGTAATGACTACCGAAGACCACTTGATCACTGATGCTTTGCCTTCACTAACTAATAGGCCATATTTTTTGAAATAAATTTTGATATATCTTTCTTCATTCTAGGCCACCAAAATATATCTTTCAAGTCTCTATATATCTCTTTACTTCCTAGATGAATTGTATAGCATGAATAATATGCCTTATGTAGAATCTGAGCTCTGAGATCACTAACTGATAGAACCCATAATCTACCTTTGCAGAAAAGGATACCAGAATCAGGTAAAGAGAGTTCGGGTCTCTTACCAGCCTTAATCTGATCACTCAATGTCAAATACTATGTATCTATTTTCTGAGCTTCTTGAATTCTTTCATGTAGAGTTGGCTTAATAATAATCTAAGCTAACAAACTCGAAGCTATATCAGTGAATATCGCTTCTATCTTTAGTATCTTCAAATCTTGAATGAGAAGATTTACAGAAGTAAGCAACGAAAGAGAAGTACTTGACGACTTCCTACTCAAAGCATCTGCTACGACATTTGCCTTACCAGACTTATATTGAATAGACAAATCATAATCTTTTATCAGCTTTAACCACCTTCTCTACCTCAAATTATATCATTATGAGCACAAATATGCTTCAAGCTCTGATGGTCAGTAAATATCTCGCATCTGACTCCGTATAAGTAATGCCTTTAATCTTCAATGCAAACACAATAATGGATAACTCTAGATTATGTGTCGAGTAGTTCCTCTCATGTGGTTTTAACTATCGAGATGCATATGCAATAACTCTATTGTACTACATCAACATACATCCCAAACCTTCGATGATAATAATCAGATGATTTTAATCATGTAATGGTGGTCAGAGGACCGTAGTCAAGTAGTGGTGGTTGGAGGACCATGACCTATTTATGGTTAAACGGTGGTAGCTCAATGTTGATGGTAGACATTAGGGTGGTGGTCTAATAACGACAATCGACTGGTGGTTTGAAAGTGGTGTTTGGGTAGTGTTTTGACAGAGGTAGCTAGGCGTTGGTTAGATGGCATTGATTGAGTATGTTTTGATGGTGGTAATCAAGCAGTGTTCTAATAACAGCTGCTGGGTGTTGTTATAATTGTAGTGGTTGAGTTGTGGTCTGAAGGTAGTGGTCGTGCGATGGTCAGACGATGAAAGGTGAGTGGTTGTATGGTGGTGATGGCCTGGTAGTGATTCAACTAAAGCAGTTGGGTAGTGCTCCAATGATGGTAGTCAGACACTTGTTCAATTGTGGCGATTGGGCGATTTTCTATTGGTGGCAGTCGAACGATTTTTTAATGATAATAATCGAGTGGAGCTCTGGGATTTTTTAAACTATTGAGCTATCTCCAATCTCTTGTCCCTAGTCCCCCATCATATAGAGAGAAGAGTCTATTTATAAATTTTGAGAGCAAGACTTTTCGTAAATATAACTGAATAAAAAAAGCACTCAATCAGGTGGCCCATATTAATTCTATTTATCATAGACCATTCTTTTAGTATTTGGGGGGCTTGATGAAGTTGAAATTAATAGATTTTATGATCGTCGGATTTGTATCATTAAGATACTTGATTTGAATGTAAGCTCGCATGATTTAGAGATCATTTGATCCTCTTATTAATCCAAGCTCGGCTATAAGTTTGTCAAAATCAGAATTCAAATGATCCCAAATACTCTTCTAAACTTTCCAACTCAAATATTCACATTCCATTGAGATTCATGTTTGATAGAATGGATTTTTGAATGGCATATCATAATGGAACTCAAATAATGTTATGATTGATTGGATTTGAATTTGCTACCTCAGTTTGATAATTCATTCAGAAAGAACAAATTTAGACGATTAGTAAAAGATTTTGAAAATTTTTCCAATTGTTTAAAATTAATGCTCTGAAGACTTTTTAGTTTGATTAATAGCTAGGAAATATCAATTACTGAAAAAGTCATAATTAATTTTAATTTGAGATTAATTTTTTCTATCTTCTAGAACCGGTAAAATGGCCATAGCAATGTGCATAAAATCTAAAGAATAATCTAACATTCGATCATAATAGAGTTTCTAATATATTGGTAACAGTCATTTTCTTAGGCTAAAATTTTGAATTAATTGGTCTCTATCTATAAATGCATTTTACATAATTTGAGTCTTCTTTTTGGACATTTAGATCAATTAAGACAAATTCACTCACATATCACATACGCAAGACTCAAACCCAAGGCCTCTTAGTTGATAGTCAAAGCTCCCAACCAACAGACTAATGAGAGTTACATGTTTGCTCTTTTTAATAAGTGAATCAACGACAATCCTATCATAATAGATGATTTACTTATTTTATTATACTTTTATCATTGTTTAATCTTAATTTTATAATACTTATTTTTATTTATAATATTAACATAAGCACAAGCTAGTGGCTTGATAAGTTCGACTCACGAGCTGGAATACGAGTCGAATTTGAGCTGACTCACAAGTTGGTTCGACTCATTTACACTCCTATGTGATATCAACTAACCACTAATAGCACAATCAAATGAGGCTTAAAATCATGGGAAATTTTTAATTAATGAGCTATGACTCATTAATGTTTCATATGAATGTGTCTTACATGCATGTGAAGATGGTTGACCGTTAAGTCATTCAATCTAGCCGTCCGATCCTAATCAAATGGTCTCCGCATCACGACAAAAATCTCCAAGTAACTCTTAACACTTCCTCGCATTATTGGCTGTCTTTTGATTTTTTTTTGAATAACTAAAATTTTATTTACTGAAAAGAGAGATTACAACGACAGACCACATAAGACAGAAATGAACCAAAACTAGAGAAAAGGCAAACAACAGACGGACTCAGGAGCCAGCTACAAACAACAACCCCCTATCAACAGGCAAGGGCCATCAATTGGTGGTAATAGCCAACGTGCCAACCCACAAATGACAGGAGAAATAAAACCGCAAAAGAAACCACCAAGGTTGCCAGCAAGCCACATCCAACAAGTGGAAGCCAAATGCAGCCTCATCATTGTCCAAGAAGCCGACTAAACGAGCAACATCCAAAATAGAATCACCACGAGAAAAGCAAGAGACACCAACACCAACCAATACCTTAGACTAACCAAAAACCCCAACATAAAAACCATCAGCAACCAACCAAAAAAAAAAACAAATGCAATCCACAGCCACAAAAAGAAAAAAGCTACCAATTGGATTTCTTCCTGCCCCGTTTACCCCTCCCACGCGAAGAAACTTTAGCAACAGGATGACCAACCTGCATATCATATAATTCAGCCCTAGGTTCACTGCTGTCATCCCCATATGAGGAGGAAGAGTCCTCCAACCAATCGATTTGATCCTAACAGCTACCCTTCACGTTTTCCTTCAAATGGACATTCAATTCTTCATTAGAGATAAGGGAGATTGGAACTTCAATAACTGGTTCTCCATTCAGTTTCTTAGGACTAGAAACCCGAGTAGGATCAGAAGTAAGCAAACGAGAGGCAACATTAGTTTCATTAGATGATACATCCAACAACACCTTATTGACAATGCACTGATCATTCTCCTCAGCCACAACCGCCTCAACTAGAGGAGGCTCCACCAAAGCCACCAAATTAACATTACCTTGATTCTCTTCATACACATGACCTTCCAAATCCACAATATCACTATCAACCTTCTCCGAATAAATAAGTGGCAGAGCCAATGGGTTCCTGGAAGGCAAGTGGTTGGACACATCATTTTCGTCAGCAACCACTTGAGCCTCCATTTCGTGTACTGTTAAGCCCACACCAGCATTGCCGCTAGAAGTCGTGTGCGTATCAATAACATCGCTAACACCAATCACATTATCCCGATTCCCCTGAGCAATGCGAGGGTGAAGCGAAGAACACTCTTTCCTAGAGTGACCTACAACTTTACAATGCTCACAAAAGGATGGAAAATCATCCATTAACACGGTTTGAAAATAACCAAATTTCTTAGGACCCAACCACACCTTATCAGGGTACCGTTTAGTGATATCAAGTTCCACCAAAACTCTAGCAACCGACGGACGAACCCCCACCACAGTGGCATTGTCAACACGAAGAGGATGTCCAAAGAGAGAACCAAGACCGTGTAAAATACGTGTGGGGGGGGGGGGGGGGTGGGGAGAAGAAATGTGGCCGCATGTTCGGGAAAGAGACCCAAACAGAGACAATGGGAGATTCCTCAGAAATGTCCATAAATGGAGACCATTTGGCCAGTTTCATAAAACAATTCCTAATAAAATAGGATCTATGAGCAAAGACACGACAGTAATCCAGATCACATCGCAGTTTGATCAACACATGATGGGAATCCAACAGGGTGACAGAAAATTCTCCGGTGAGTTTTAAATTAAAGAAGAACAACCTTATGGCATCCAAAGACAGCCTTAGGGAAAAAACCAACAAGGTAAAAAGCGAATGGGGCAGCGAGAGCCAAAACCTCTTCCTCGGAAATCCATAGAGAGGGGAAGCCCCGAAAAGAGGATTGCTTGAGATCCGCAAATGACCCAGAAGAGGAAGAACCCTTAAGGGCGTCGATAAATGAGCGAGAGTTAAACTTACCATCTAGAAAATCAGGGTTATCCAGCTTAACCGCCATACGCAAGGCGGAAGGCTAAAAGAGGACCAAACCAACAGGAAATAAGAGCAAATACACATAAGATAAGGAAATAGACTTCTCTGAGCTAGAAGAAGAGACGGCGAGCACCAAAGATTGCCCCCAACGAGGGCAGTGCTAAGGGAAAAAAACCCTAATGGAACCCAAGCAGAGCGATAAACTTTATTTGACCTAGCTGTCTTTTGACTTTTATGTAGAGTAATTATCCATCCAAAGCAAAGCATAATGGGAGGCCGGCTCGAGCAAAAAAAATATAGTGAGAGTAGATAAATCTAATAAAATTTTGTCATTCAATTAGAAATTTATTCCGAAATAGTTTTATAAAAATATATATTTATGATTTTTTGAGTTGATGAATATTTTTTTTTATTTGAAAAGTGTATACTTAACATGTATGTTTTTCTAGGGAGTGATTTTTTTTAATGAAAATTTTTGGGTTCAATAATGTTTGTGGAAAAATTAAAGACTCTATTGCAACTAAAGAATTGAGTTTGAAGAAAAAAGATGGGGATAAGAAAAAAATTTTGAGAGGTAATTTTGAATGGATTTAGGGTTTTTTTATTTAAAGTATTTTGAGTGTACTCTAAAAAGAATACATAAAATTTAAAAATTTAATCGTTTTGTTGTATTTGAAAGTTACTTAATATGGATGATTTTTAAATACATTATTTTATTATGACAGTCACCTCACTATCAATGTAGCCCACTACAGTCATTATTGTCGGTCATTGGTCGCCCCCCATTGTTGCTGGTCGCCTCTTGATGTCCTAGAAAAACAATTGTTAAAAAAAGGGGGGGCTTGTTTTCCAACAATCCAATAAAAAAAATTAATCTTGTTGCATGTTAGAATATACGCGACGATAGAGTTGTAGTCTGATGCCTTAGCGTTGTATGGATATCCATCTCACACACAAAGAACACGAGAATTTTTATGTGAAAAACCCTGAAAATGGGAAAAACCATGGGGCCTGGCCTAGTTGAAAATGATTCCACTAAAACTTGAGTAGATTACAGTGGGCTGACTCGCCTTCGAGGGCGATCAGATTACAAATGTCAATCGTGTGGTTAAAATCTAGAAGTCTGGCATTACTTGAAAATTCGGGAGTTATATTGTGGTTTGACAGAAGTTCGGGCCTCAGGTGGTGGTCTAACAGAAGTCCAAGCATCAGGTGGTGGTCTGGCAGAAGTCCAGGCCTCTGGTGGTGGTCCGACAAAAGTTCGGGCTTCAGGTGGTGGTCCAGCAGAAGTTTGGGCCTTAGGTGGTGGTTTGGCAGATGTCTAGGCCTCACGTGGTGGTCTGACAGAAGTCCAAGCCTCAGGTGGTGGTCTAATAGATGTTCGAGCCTCAAGTGGTGGTCCGGTAGAAGTTCGGGCCTCAGGTGGTGGTTTGGTAGATGTCTAAGCCTCAGGTGGTGGTCCGACAGAAGTCCGGGCCTCAGGTGGTGGTCCGGAGGAGCTTACGGCATCAAGCGGTGGTCTGGCGGAGCTTAGGACACTAGGCGGTGGTTTGACGGAGCTCAGGGCGTCAAGCCGTTGTCCGGCGAAGTTTAGGACGTCAGGTGGTGGTCCGACAGAGCTCAAGGCGTCAAGCGGTGGTCCGGCGGAGCTTAGGATGTTAGGTGGTGGTCCTGAGAGCTCAGGGCATCAAGCGCTGGTCTGGCGGAACTCAGGGCGTCAAGCGCTGGTCCGATGGAGCTTAGGACATTATGTGGTGGTCCGACAGAGCTCAGGGTGTCAAGCGGTGGTCCGACGGAGCTTAGGACATCAGGTGGTGGTTCGGCGGAGCTAAGGCCTTCAAGCGGTGGTCCGGCGGAACTCCGGGCGGTGGTCTTGGAGGCGAGGAGGCAAGAGCGATCTCCGATCTCTCTCTTGAATCCTTTAGCTTAGGGGTCCCTTTTCAAGAGGAAAGGGGGCTTTATTTATAGATTTCTTGGAGTGGCATGGCCTGTACATAGGTGGAAGATCAAGGGCAAATGGGGAGTGGTTTGGATGGACGGCCGATGTTGAATCCCTGGATTGTTGACCGTTTGATGGACATTTGAAGGTCTTCATGATATCGAAATTCAGTGATCTTGGGCTCGTTGTATTCGTCTCGTCGAGCATCTCAATTTTACTATAAGTTGAAAACCATTTGGTAATCTAAATTGTGGTTCGAATCTTCTAACGACACTTTGGACCCTTGATTCAGACCCATTTGGGCTCGGATTGAATTGAATTTGGTGTCGTTGGGTTCGTATTTTCGAGACGTTCAGTTTGATTATACATTTGCTGAAATCAGAGTTCTGATGGTCCAAATTTTAATTTCGATAGTTTCCAACTTGATTTTCTCTCGACATTCGTGCCCGATCAAGATAATTTTTCGAGGATGTATCAAATCTCATGAATTTATTCTATAATCAACCAGCTAAACATTATACATTTCAAATATATTAAATTTATTTTGCATTGCATTCATAATGCATTAGAATTCTAAATACTTGTAATCAAAGACCCCGTAAGTGTTTACAGAGGCTATGCTTTGATTCAACTATAGGTTCAAACTATGCCCACCACTATAGATGAGTAACAATTGAGACTAACGAGAACTATACGAGAAATGTTAAATATTTAGAGGGGATATTTTAGGTATTTTACCCCCCTAAAAAATTTTTATCCTAATTTCATCAATCATAAGCATCTTTGCTCATCCCCACAAAAGAAAAAAAAATTTACCCATCCTGAAAAAAGAAATTGGATCTGCTGCTGCCTGCAGCAGCCTTGAGGTGGCTCACTTGCGGCCTGCGGCCCAGGCCTGCCATTACTTTTTGTTGAACAAGTCATTACTTTAAATAAATAAATAAATAAATAAATAAATAAGATTATTGAGTGGCTAGTAAATAACAACAGCCTTGATGATTCATTATATAAAAATAAATAAATAAATTATATAAATATAATATTAATCTTTCCATTGTGAATGCATAGGGAGCTAGTAACCACTACAGCTATTGTCCGGACCAATTCATCACCATTCAGTTAGCGCCACGTCATGTTTCTTTTTTTTGGTTTTATCTTATTTAAAAATCATAATATTAAAATCTGATCATGTAAAGATTGATGAAGTTCATTCTTTATATTTTTTCATATATTTTAAAAAGAACCAAAATATAAATTTAAATAACTTTTTATTCAATAAATTTATTTTTAAAATATAATAAATAGTTTGTTGATTAGCTTTTAAATAATATTAGATTTAAAATAATTTTTTTAAAGATTTAAATAAATTAAAACACAAATATATACATATTATTTATATGTAAGCATCAAACTCTACATGCGTTACATTTCTTAAAAATAAAATTAATAAATAAAGAAATTTATTTCGAAAGTGATCTAAATTTACTCATTTCTAACCAGCAATCCAGACAATGCACTCGCACTCATCACACGTGGCACACGGCGGGGACGGGTGGATGATTGGTGCAATAGTTATTAATAAACATTAATGCGTAATTAAACTATTTGAAGAAGAAAAGAAAAAAAAAAAAAATCTTCCTTGACTCCCTCTACGTCGAAATCTTCTGTTAATCAGCCGAGTGCCGACCGCGTGAGTGGTTTTTACGACGTGAAGCGTCCGTATAAAATCTGGTCCCTCTCCCGTTTCCTACGAAGCATCGGACTCTCATCCTTATCCTGCGGGTGAATTTCTCCGATTCTTCTGCAATATCGATCCCTCCGATTGCCTCTTCCCGGCTTCGAATTCTAGGGTTTTCGATTACAAGTGACCCGACGATCGGGGTTTGAGATCGATAATGCCAGCAATGAATTACCAGGGCTCTTCGTTTGGCCGATCCCTTCTTAGCCTACGACGCGAGCAAGTCGATGCACAGCTTGATACCGGCACGAGCCGGGAGCGGGAGCTTGACTGCTTCCAGCGCCTTGTCGCGGACCTTTTCTCGGATCTCTCTGCCGACTGCGAGGAGCTTCTCTCTCTTCTTTGGATCCGGAAGCTATTAGAAGCTTTCCTGCTTAGCCTGGAGGAATTCCGCATCATTCTCTTCAACAACGGGCCGATCCTCTCCCAGGCTCCGTTGGATCGCCTCATCTCCGAATTTTACGAGCGCAGCGTGAAAGCCCTCGATATCTGCAACGCCATCCGGGATGGGATCGAGCAGATTCGGCAGTGGCAGAAGCACATCGAGATCGTGCTCATTGCCCTAGATCCACACCATACCCCCATCGGAGGGGGCCAGCTGCGTCGTGCCAAGAAGGCGCTCACTGATCTCGCCATATTTATGCTCGATGTGAAGGATTCCGCCTCTGTTCTTGCGCAGCGAAACAGGTCATTTGGCCGCAATAGCACGAGCTCCAGCAAGGATCGTGGCCATTTCCGATCCCTTTCGTGGAGCGTTTCTCGATCGTGGTCGGCGGCCAGGCAACTCCAGGCTATTGGAAACAACATTAATGCTCCCCGTGTAAATGATGTTGTGGCGACTAATGGAGTAGTGAATCCGATCTTCACGATGAATACAATGCTGCATTTTGTGATGTGGGCTTTGGTTGCTGCAATTCCTTGTCAGGACCGTGGCCTTCAGACTCACTTTTCCATCCCTCGGAACTTCCCTTGGGGGGCTTCCGTTCTATTGCTCCATGAAAGGATAGTGGAGGAGTCAAAGAAGAAAGAGAGGAAGAACTCTCTTGGACTCTTGAAAGAGATTCATCAGATAGAGAAGTGTATCAGAAACTTGTTGGAGCTGATGGATTCTGTTCAGTTTCCATTGACAGAGGAGAAGGAGATGGAGTTAAGACAGGGTGTGCTTGTTTTATCTAATGTCCATGATGCCATGAAGGAAGAATTGGATCCATTGGAGTCCCAGGTGAGGGAGATTTTCCATAGGATTGTGCGAAGTAGGACAGAGGGCCTTGATTGCTTACATAAACAACAATGAGTTTATTAAAATTTTTGGTTATCGAATGGTGCCACTTAGCAAAATGCAATGTTGCCACAGTTATATGTCACCTTCCTTGCAATCAAGTGGTTGCCAGTGGAGATAAAACAGAGAAGTGGCATACACATGTAATGTATCTACTGCTAAGACTTTTTGGCAGGTACTTTTCTTATGTTCATTATAATACTTAAGAAGTCAAACAGAATTTTGGTTTGCAAGTAGAGTTAATTATTTTCTTGGTTCCTTGTATGTTTCCCCTTCAAATTCTTAAAAGTTAAATCCTCTCTAAACATTATACGTGAAAAGAAGATTGAACTCTGGGGGCTGGGGGCTGGTTCTCTCGGGCCAGGACCTACCCAAGCCAGATCACATCAGCGGGAGATCTCGATCGGGAGAATTAGAGGGTGTTTAGGGCTTCCTAAGGCTGCTGTCCTCTCGACTCCCCGTGGCCCCAACTGCTCGTAAGGGATTTATACCTGCCTGTCCACTCTTAGCCGTTGAAAAGATCAACATTTGATTTATAGATATTTCCGAAAATATGACCCTAAAAGACGTATTATCAAAAACTATTGCGTAGATATTTCCCTAACAGAATTATTAAAAAAGAAAAAGAAAAAAAAAAAACTTCAGAGCAAACGAAACTAATGGAAAATATGTCCAAATGGCGTTGTCAGTGAAACCATATTCCGTGCTTAATATTGTATTTATATAACATCTAAATAATTATAATTATTTATATAAAATCTTAATGTTCATTACTCATTTATATTCTATAATCTACATGTTATATAAATAAATATAAAATTTTAAATATAGATATAGAAATGCATAGATATCAAGTGAATATGTTTATAATGCTTGCCTTTCATTAATAAATTTTATTTCCATTTAGTTAGCACATAAAATGTAATTATCAAGTGAGATGTTTACTTTTATCTATATTCTAACAAATCAAACAGTCTTAGTAACGTAATGAGTGTGCTAAACATTCAATGCAGAAGTATCATTCGGATTTAGCACTATGCACCACAAATCAATATAAAAGAGATTAAGAAAACACGCTAAGTATGCAGTAAGATTTGTATGTTTATCTTTCCACTAAGCCTATACCCCCACTAGAAGAGAGATAATAAAATCCACCATCAAATATAAAATTTGATGTATAAAATAGAAGACTTTGACCAGCCCTCTCTAAATTTCAAGATTACTAAAAAAGAGTCAAATATGACACTTTCCTACATCTTTGTAGTAATTGACTCTCCATCATGTATCTTTTTCATCTCTTTATTACTTTTTGTTATTCGTTGTATAACCCCTATTTAAATCTTTTTTAGCCACAACTTGGTAAAACTGTTTTTTTTTTAATTTTTATAAACATTTTTTGTGGGGAAATATATGAGTCAAGTTTTAATTAAATTAGAATAAATTAAAATGTTACACAAATATATATTCCAAAGATATCAGAGACAACTTTAGCAGACAACATCTATGGTTATATATATTACAACTCCAGAAGTTCAGAAAGAGATTGATTGCAACTTTTATTAATAAGAATGCAAACAATGAGAAGAAAAGTAATAGTTTAAACAAAGAAAAGTACCCAAGCAAAGAAACCACTCAAAAAACTACAGGTAGTGTAAGAACGAAATAAAACTACAAAACCATAGAACCGAACCAAAAACAAAAACCTGAGATTGTATGAAACATCAGCCAGCGAAACCCCTCCTCAAGTTAATCACATCAAACTCAAATGAAGAAAACGCATAATGGATCTTCCCTTCTTTAGAACGAATTCACTTTGATATTTAAATGGAGGGTCATTTAATGAATAAAGGAGTACTTAGAAGAATGCATTCTGTTATCTATTTCAACCAAAATAATATAAACAAACTGAATATGTGCAAATATATCTTTTTTGAAGCAATAAGAGGCATATTACATTGTTAAAATTAAGCACCTGAATGATGTTTGGTTCAAACATGAAATTATTACCCAATAGCAAAGTGTTCCTCGAGAAGCTGTAGGCAGAAAATAAATAAGAGTGAGCCTCTGAACTATCTTTGCAAAGAATACAAGTAGGATACAACGAAGATTTCTATCTCTAAGATTGTTAGTGGTTTTAAAACCATTCAAGCAGAATTTCTATGCATGAAGATAAAGAAACAACTTGCAATGCCATAGTCTTCTGGTAAGGGGTTGCCATTAAGCCAATGATCAATAAAAACATAGAATTTTGAATCCTCACTCACCGTGAAGGCCATCACTTCCTTACAGAGTGGACACAAGAATAAATTGCTTTTCAAAAGGAGAGCTATTGGTAATAGGTTCCCCCCTAAATAGAAGCGTGAGAACCTCTCTACCACGAGTTATAAGACGCATAAGCTTGTTTGTTCCACTGAGTATCCCAGCCTACCCAAAAATCCAATCTCTTATGCTCTCTCACATGATCGATGTTGTTAGAGTTGTGAGAAAACATTTCCTTGATCTCTTCAGATTGTCATCATGATTTGTTCTAATTTCATTCAGCCCCTATAAATTCTCATCATCAATTCATTTAAAAGGTTGGTTGGCATCTACATTAAAGGCCAATCATAGGGCAATTCAATATAGACAATCTACCTCATCCTTATAGTTGATCTGAGGTTCTTTCTCTCTTTATTTCCTCCTTTTATAGTTCTCTTCTACTGCAATGTCTCCTAATTATAATTTTTCTATCTTCAATCTCTTTAATTTTCTCTTGGGAAGGCATACCTATAAGTTGTAAAGCTCATCCCATGTACCATCTTCCTCTTCAAAAAGGAGCATATCTTCTCAACCAAGGGGTTCTTTGGTTGCAAGTATTATGAGTGGAAAGTAAAAAAAATGCAAATGCTTTGATTTTTCTGTATTTGGTTTGTAGTAAACAATAAACAAATTTTGGGAATTTGGAATATCCTATAATGCATTTTTAATAAATTTGAAATTCACACATAGTTAGCTGCCACTACTATCAACCGCAACCACTGCCCGCCACAGCCACTGTCATCGGCTGCCCATCCCCCGCTGCCATCAGCTACAAATCACTTGTTATTGCACATCACTTGCCACCGCCACCCCAAACCGACGTCCACTATCGCCACACCTAGCCATTGCCACTGTGATCGCAGGCATTCCCTGACGTTGTTCATTGCATTTTATTTTAATGCATTTGATCTGCATCCAATCAAACAACTCATGTATTTCTAAAATGCATGCATTCCAATTATTATCTATTTTTAAACTATATGCATTTTTAAAGCATCCAATCAAGCAACCTCTAAATGAACTACTGCTAGTTGTGTTTTAAATTCAGTCCATGGTGTTTATATGATTGTTCAAAAAAAAAAAAAAAAAAAACAGGACTAGCACGATGTATCAGTTCGATAATTCTGCTTCTTGTATGGATGTATGATGTTGGCTGAAGGTTGTAATTACTTGATATGCATCTAAATAATATATGAAACCACAAAAGGAATTCTTTGATGAGTAGATATTTGGGGAATTATCTTTTGATTTTTTTGTAAATAAAAAAGGGTTAACACTAAATAATCCACGAACCAAGCCTTGAATATCACAAACCACTGTCAATCTGGGTCATCATATAATGGTAAGCAGGCACATCCATACTTATTTCCTGTGTTATGAAATACTGGGCAAAATTTCAAGATAAGCATAGAGAAGTACACCATCAAATAAGCAAGAAACTCAAGACATCATACTTCGTATCATTTCTTTTAATGTATCATCTCCTTCAATAGCACTCAAAGTGCTGCTGCCTAACTATAGAAGGCCTTACAGAAGTTTTAAAACAGTTCTATGAAGGATTTATTGTTGAATAGGATCATGTTGATGCTGCAATTCAATCACCAATGCAGGAACTTGATCTACTTCTGAGTGCTAATAAAAAACTGGCCGCGTTCTTCTAATGTTTGTCAATTATATGGTGCAGATATGTCAGTCACTGAATAAGAAACAAGAATAAAGGAGATTTTCTTGATTCACATGCACACAATTTGTGCGGACCAACAACAATAAATGGGCTTTATAACCACAACCATTTTTGACACGAGTTACAAAAAACTCCATTTTAAATGTGAATGTATTCAGAGACTGAAGCATTATTCATCATGAATCAATAAATGAGAAATGATAATGATAACACCATCATCATCATCATCATCATCATAAGAATAAAAATAAAAATAATAATAATAATAATAATAATAATTATTATTATTGTTAAACATCAAAGGTAATTATACTAAACCAGATGGTGGGAATAGCTCCAGACCCACATCTTGTTTAGGTTATAAATAATCGAAATATTCTTAAGCCTTTTCTTAGCATCTATAACACTTCGTTATAATATCTCAAGATATTATGCTGCATGTGTTCTAACAAATCGTCCATTATTAAGGCTGATAAAGGGAATGGAAATAGAAAGAAACAAGAAAAAAATAGAACTTGTGATGAGGATATCTCTACATGGAAAGTGTATCGAAGGCGTGGCCGTCGATCTACGGCCACGATTGAGTCTTTATATTTTTGAGTCTTGTTGGGTCTTTGTTTCTTTCATTAGTTCCCATGTATTATTTCCCTATTTTACCCTGTACTTGCTTGTAAGCCCAGAGGGCATCGTCGTCTTTATGTTGTGTCTTTGTGTGAGGCTATTTAAAGCATTCTATGTATTTTCTTTTGTTTAATGAATGATTATTACAGAAAATTCCTGCACTCTTTGTGTGAGAGTTTGAGAGGTTGAGAGTCTTGAAGGTTTCCCTAGGAGGGACGACGGATCACCCACCAACCTTGGAGACGGCCGGGTTCGTGGTTTCTTTCCCCTCCAACATCTTATTCCCCTTCCCCCCCCCCCCCCCCCCCCCCTCTCCTCTCAAGCCGACGGCAACCCTTCCCACCCCAAGCCAGCCGCCGGCCGCCCCTTCCCTCCCCTTTCCTTTGGGTTTCCTAAATTAGCATGCCCCTTATTTGGAAAGGATTTGAGTTCAAATCAATTTGAAATTAAATCTAGAAACTTTCCAAAGTTATTAAATTTATTTTAGGAAACTTTCCTAATTTAATCCAATTTGAATTTAAATTCAAATAGGAGTAAAATAATTCCTTTCCTAAACTAAGATCCCAAATAAGGCAACCCAAATTAACTCTCCAATCCCCTCCCCCTCTTCCTAAAGCCGCCGGCCCCATGCTTGCCGCCGCCCCTCTCTCTCCTTTTCTCTCTCTCCAATCTCCACTCATTAAATAAATCCTTTTTTTCTTTCCTAGTAGCCATCAAATTTCAAAATCTGAAATCAAATTTCAGATTTGGAAATTTTAACTCTTCTAACCCTAACCCTAGCTCTACAAACAAATTCCCCTCCCAACCCCTACCTTGGCCGCCCACTTCCCCCACCTTTCTCCACTTGATTTTCAAAGGAAAAGCTCTCATCCTTTGGAAGGAACCTTCAAGGACAGCAATACTACAGCGACTACACCACCCTCTGATCCTTGAGAAGCATGAATGGAAGCCCGTCCATGGGATTCGGGTTTAGTGCTTGACGATCAAGACAATATCGACGTACTTCGTTCCCCCTTCTTCGACGTCGGATTTGGTTACGAAACCACCGTTGAAGAGTACTTGGAGAGGATCCATATTACATTAGTTGATACTATCGACGATCAGAGGACCAAAGGAAAGTGGATTACCGTTGGTCGCTTCACACCCGCCATCCCTCCGACTACTTCGCTCTTCTCCTTCAAAGGCTACTTCAATCGTCTTCTACACATCATTACCGGTACCCTTACCGATTCAAAGGAGTTCATCCGGCGACGATTCCTCTCTCAGTAAGGGTTGACTTTTCTACCATTTCAATTCTCTATTCGTTTTTCCTAACTTTGTAGGTCGTGACAGAAGCGCAAGGAATCGCCCCACTTAACTCCTGCTAAAGCCTAGTAAACGTAGGGAAAGAGTTATTGATTTTCTATGTTGCTAATTTCATTGTTAGAGTAGGGATTTTGAATGAACTCTTATCATTACGCATGTTATTGAATTTCAAGTTATTTTGTTTGTCCTAGTGCTTGGCTAGTGATTTAGCCTAAACATAGGCATCCGTCACTAGTTTTATTTTATCGTTCTAACGGCTAATGATTGAATCCTTAATGCTCTAAAATAAGAAGTCGTGCAATACTCCATTCCATTCATTTTAAGCACATAGTACTACATCAACTTGGCTTGGTCAGCCAATGATTATTAACCCAACCTTACTATAAGAAAAGAAGGAATCAGTCATTATAAAAACAGAAATTATGAACTGTTTTCATTTCCCTACCCCAACATTCTGAATCATAAAGCTGACCTTAAATTATTGTGATAAAACTAATGATGATGACGACAAACATGTAGCATATAATACCAATAGAACAGCATTGCATGCGTCATAACGAACAATTTGATATAGGCTGCGATAAAGTGCACAACGAAAACAGTTCTAAAAGTTAATTTGCAAATTTGCCTGAATAACTTGGATAAGAACTGCTGGAGCATCTAAGCATGCTTTTTGTTAATTATCACAAGGCCAAATGACAACATATTCTGTAATCATTTCTTGATCAGTACGCAGAAAAACAGTGTAGCTTAGGTCATTCAGACACTTGTTACTAACCTATCCTAGCTTTGCTCATCATCTTTTATAATCGTCTTCCTCTAACAAGCACAGTTATTAAACACTATGACATAATAATTTCACATTGTCATCCATTCAACATAAAGGTAATTGCTATGCAAAATTGGAAAACTACAGAAGGTTAACAAATGGAAATGAATTGTTTGAATGAGCTACATTATATAGCAAGGAGGAGTTGAAACCCAAAATACTTGCAAGCAAATGTTATGATTGAGTCTTGGTTTGATTTGATAAATTAGATGGGGAAATTCCGGAAGAAAAGCCCCTACATGACCCACACCTCCTCATCTTTTGCTCCTGCTCAGCAATCCGAGTGCTCCAATTTAATCAAGAGTAGGATGGAGATCCAACTCAGCAATCCAACGATATTCATTCTGCCTTATATGACTCCTCATGACAAATTAAGAAAGAATTAATTCCTACTTTAAAATTAGACAAACTGTTCCTTAATCACAGGATGAGTAATTTGTATGTTAGCTCGCCTATAAATATGTATCCATTCTTCATTATGAAACAAGAAATAAGATTCAAGTTCTTATTTTCTATGCCTCGTCTCTTATTTTAACATGCTATTTAAAAACATTTTGTAATTTGCAACTTGCTAGCTATAATGATTTTTTGATGGGCAACTACTATTTGCTATTTTTCTCTGCACGCCCAAAGATCCTTCATGTGAGTATACTCTGCTCGATCTTGCTGGAACTCGCAATTCTTCAAACAAGTTCTCTCAGCCGTCCAAAGGCTTGCTTTTCTTGTATGAGTTCGTAATCCCTTCATGCAAACTTGTTCAAACGATTCCACCAGAGCTTGCCTCAAACATGCAAGTCATCGAGCCTTAGCCTCAAGCTCACTTCGATTTTGGAGAAGACATCTTATGAGTCTGCTACCCCAAACTCACCAAGAGCTCACCTCGCCTCAAACTCAAACTTCCGAGTCTAGTTCTCGCTCGCCATCTCGAACTTGATTTGATTCTTCTCTCTTAACCATAATTATTATTTGTTGACCCCCATAACTCAAACCACGTGTAAGAGGACGAAAAATGACGATTCAAGTAGTGGGTGGGTTGGTACGACACCTCACTTGAAGGGTCAAATGACCTCTGAATGCCAAACGGATAGTGACATTGCGATCAGAACCTCAAATTCTGCTAGGTCGAGACCTCTCGATGTCGAATCAGATGAGATCGGTCAAAAGGGACGACTAACGCCCGAAATTAAAACGCAACGCTAATCAAACGACGTCAGATCGACAAACAGACTTCGTCATTGCGTCCGGAATGTTGTCAACCTCTAAAAATTACATTTTGTTTATTCAATTTGGGTTATCCGAATTGGGAGCACGAATCTCGAGGGCAACGCGTTTATCAAGGAAAAGAGGCCTCGACACTACCCAAATGAAGTCTGATCACAAAACGGACCTCGTCATTGCATTCAGAACATTACAAATACTCAGGAACTACATTTTGGATTATCCAGATTGGTGGCACGAATTTCGAGATAAAACATGAATGTTGCTCAGCGCTACCCAAATGACGTCGGATCGACAAACGGACTTCGCCAGTGCGTCCGAAACGTCGGCAATACCTTAAATGCACTACCAATTTGTTCAATTAAGGTGGTGCACACAAATCGAGGTGATCCCCATGCAAAAATATACAAATTTGTACCCAAATGACGTCAGATCGACAAACGGACTTCGTCAGTGCGTCCGAAACGTCGGCAATACCTTAAATGCACTACCAATTTGTTCAATTAAGGTGGTGCACGCAAATCGAGGTAATCCCCATGTAAAAATACACGAATTTATGCCCAAACAAAGTCCGATCGTGAAACGGACTGCGTCGTTGCGACCGGAACATCGACAATACCCTAAATCCGCTATTAATTTGTCTAATTTCGATATTCGACGAATTCGACACATAAAACGAGACAGTCGACACGCAAATCGAGAAAATTGCACGCAAATCCAGACAACTTTTGACCAATTAAAGCATTTCTGATGTTTGGGATTATCACATTAATGGCTAATCATTTATATGGTTAATGACTTACAAATATCATATGGAAATCAGAGGCTAAACAAAGGAAAAGTCAAAATCGAAGTAACAGCATTTAATAAGAATACCTTATTTGTGCAAATCTCTGCTGCCGTGCCTTTGGTTGACAGCTGATCTGTCTATTTCTATCACCTGAAACAAGACTAAGAGAGCTGTCTTGGGGGATTTTTTTTCTTCAATGCAAGCTTTGTTTATTTCCCCTGGCAAAAAGGATTTCTTCATTCCGCTCTTCTCCTCTATTCTCAGGCACAAAAGCTCCAGCAATACAATTGACGTCTTCCTCTCCATACTCCACGGTTCAAAACAGCAACTACACCATCTTCTCCTGGCTGAATAAACCGCAGCACTTCCCACACTATTCCTTCCCAGATTCTTGCTCCCTCAGGCCAGCCGAACCTACAGCAGAATTCCAGTTCCTCCTCAAGCTTGCTGGTCTTCAATCTCCAGCAAACGAAATTCTGCTGAGCCTCTCAGAGTTCCGTCCATCCCTCTTCTTCGTCCAGGTGAAGTTCAAAGCCTGCGAATCAATCCTCCTCCATTTAAACCCCCATCCTGCTCAATCACAATAATTCATTCTTGCTTCTTCCACACAAAAAGCTGAACAACTCACTGCAAATAGCAGCTTTTCCCACTGTTTTCGCGTGAAACACGTTAGCCAACCTCCTCTCCAACCTCTCATGGCTAGATTTCACTTTCTGCTCTTGATCTCAAGTCCACCAACTCCACTTAACTTTAATAACCTTCACTCCACTTAAAGTCACTGCACATTGTATTCCTCTTTCATTGAGTACTGTCACAAGCACTAAGGTGTTTTAAAGCCTTTCTCCTCTAAAGCTTAGCAGCCTTCACTACCACACAAGAAAATTTTATTGCTGCAGCTTTAAACAGAGAGTATTGCACTCTTTCCCCAGCTTCCTAAAAGAAAAAGGGAGAAGCTGCTCATATCTACCAAAAAAGCATTCCACCACCTAACTTCACAGCCCTCATACTTTCTCAGTTAAGGGCAAATCCTTTCTAACCAAGCCACTACAACAAGCCTTCACCCACTTCTCCAATTTCTTCCACCAACCCAACCCACTTAAACCACATCCAGCCCACTACCCTCTCATACTTCAAAGCAACAAAAAGGATGCAACCCGAATTAGTCCACAAACTCAAGCCCATTTTCTGCCTCTGTTTCATGCAAACTAGCAGCCCTTTCAAACCAGCCCACTAGAGGCCCATCTCTCCAAAACAGCCCAACTACGAAGCCCACACACACTCATCCCCACTCCAAACAGCAAACCCACATCACCCTATTCCCTAGTCCATTCCGAGCCCAAGTCCAACATTAACCTTAGTAATCCACATCAGCCCAATAGCAGCCTTTTCCCTCTCTAAATTTTGGCCCAATGGTAAGTTAGCATATTACAAAGGGGCACTACTCTCATAACAGCAAACCAAAAAAAAGAGAGAAGGGATGAGGAGTTTTCAACCATTGTTTTGTGGCATCTTGTTGATTTTTAATGTTACTTTCTATTATAATCGGCATTAATTGTTAATACTGACTAGTGTAGTTTGTGTTGATTAGCTTCTCTAGTTAAGTGGGATTAATGATTACTTGTGTCATGATTGCTAACTTTAGTTGTATATACATGCATATGTTTATAAAAAAAAAGGGAGTGGAGGAGGAAGGGGTTTTTGGGTAATTTTGCATTTTGCCATCGCCGCTGATCCTAAAGGTATAAATTTTCAAACTCAGATTCCCGTTCTCGTCGTTCGTGGCGCACCGGAAAACCGCTTATACACGCGTTTGCTCGCGTGGTGGGATGGGACCCCGGTGCGGCGCCTACAACGAGGCGGGTAATCACTTAAAGCCCCATTTCGGCGTTCGTGGCGTACCAGAAAACCGCCCATACACGCGTTTGTTCGCGTGGTGGGATGGGAACCCGGTACGACGCCTACGGCGAAATGTGGGTTACTTATAAGTATCCTCGAGCGGGGGGAAAGCCAACTGTCTTTTAAACAGGTACCGTCGAAGACCCCATACACGCGTTTGCTCGCGTGGTGGGAACGAAGACCACGGCCGCGGTGTCTAAGGACACCTACCATACACGCGTTTGCTCGCGTGGTGGGATGGCCCAGTTTCCCAAAATTTCCCCTAAACGGGGGAGACGCCGGGAGGCTGCCAAAATTTCGGGTGAACATGAGACCGTACTTGGACTTGATTGAACTCAAAAGGCAGCAATGGACTTCTGAACTTGAACCAAATTCAGATAATTTGAACTTAAAACACAAATAAATCTGAACTCAAACTCAAATGAACTGAATACAATGGACAAGAACTCAAAGTTGAATAGAACTTGAACTCAACATGATTTGAATTCAGATGAGCAACAACAAGGAATTTGACATACAAGACTTGGACTGGATACAAGAGACTTGAACATTAACTTGAGACTAATTTGGATACTAATCAAGCGTAATTTGGACATGATTTGAACTATTTAGACTCAAGTGAGGATTTGATTTGAATCCGCATTGAACTCGAACTTGAAATATGCACTTGTGGCCATTGAACTCAAACCATACAACATCAAGTGAGACTTGAATCAATCTCAGGACCATAGAGGACTGGCGTGTCGAATGATGATAAAGAAGACCTATTTTGGACTTGGTCCTAAGCTCAAATTGGAGCCAGACTTCAAACAAGACTCAGACTATAGAGGACTTGAACAAATACAAAAGAGTTCGCGCTCGAAGTTGCAACGAACTTGAACTTCATGTGAACTTAAGTGAACTTGAACTTGAACCAAGATGATGACAAGTTTAAACTTCACTTAAAATAAAATCATGATTTCTAAAAATAACAAAGGATTTCAAATTAAATGTAAGAGAATGCCTATGAAACTTGAAGTGAACAAGAGACTTGCAAATACTACTTGTTTACAAATAGTGGTGAATTACGGACAACACAATCAATCTTCTTGCTGACATAATGCTCTCAATGAATAACACTACTTCTTTCCAAAGAGAAATCAATAGGAGCTCTACCTACAAGCTATGAATGTGAATGAGATGTCATGATAATTGAAATGCAAATTATTAAGCAACATTCACAACATTCATGTGTGCTGTTTACACGTATGGAAGGGAGTCTCCAATGAATGCGATTTATCTATATACATGAATTAAGGAACTTGCAAGGCAGTGACCTACTCATAATGCAAGAATGCTCATAGTGACTGCAGCAGGTCGTATATAAGTGGCCATAAATAATGCATGATGAATGTGTTTAGTCTAGAAATACTGCTGATGAATGAAGACAACAAATAAGCTGTGAATGCAACAAGTCCCCCTACAACTAATGTCGATCGCCTTGCAGATGCATACAATATCTCCCACAAGTACTAAAAGAAACCCATGCAAATGCAACAATTTGCTTATCAGCGAAATGAAGCCTCCTACACATTACTCATAAGTAACAATCAACATGCAAGGATGGAGCAATGGCGAATGCAACTACACTAGAGACCAATAATAATACGCAAGCAAATGTATCGATCTCCTACAAAAATGGGAGGACTGATGTGCAGCAAACATGCACACGTGCAACAATGATAATCAACTGCAAATAATGAATTCTACGACACATTCATAGTCAATAATCAATCAATGGTTGGTAAATACATTGATTCCCTACAAGCAAAGATGGAAGGATGCAATGGATGTAGGCTTCTACAAGTTGTTGTAGAAGACCTGTGGTACACCCAATGTATTGTCTACAAGCAAAAATGCAAGAGAATCATAGCAAATGCAAGTGTCTACAGGCTCTTACAGAAGACCTACTACATATGCAAGATGTCATCCACGAATACGATTTCAAACGACTACAATGGCGCCACGCCACCGGATCTGCAACCTATATACAAGCAGACAGAAGGCGTGCACAAGCTTCCAAGAAGAATGCTGCATTCAAATGGCGGTCACCCGCACAACCAAGCAGCAACAAATATTCTAAAAATGTTCCCGCACGTGCATTGTAGTTTGTATACACATAGGAACACAAAAGGGACACGTGTAATCATGCAACCCGCATAGGCCCCGGCGAGCGTGTTATTGGTTCACACGTAACGTCCAGGGATGTTGCGCGGGTTGACAAATCTGAACCCGATCCTCCTAAGTAGGTGAATAGGAGTCGACAAGGTTCAATAAATAACTATAAAATGTCCCCCAAACACCCGCATGGGCCCCGGCGAACGTGTTATTGGTACACATGTGACGTCTAGGGATGCTGCGCGGGTTAACAAATAAACCTGAGTTCGGGCCCGATCCTCTAATACGAGTGGATAAGAGTCGACACGGCTCAAACTATACAACAAATATTCAGTCACGATGGTGACTGAAATACTTGTTTTACAGTTCATATTAGGCATTCAAAGCCTCTAACAAGAGAAATTTATTTATAGAGGCACAAAGCCTACGAAATCCGATCCTCTGTCAATTGCTAGACAGAGTCGACAGGGTTCAGTCAACGAAACTAAATGACCCCGAACACCCCGACGATGGCCGTGTTGATAGAAGATCTCAACCGGAGGGGTTAACTTCAGCCATTTCAAATATCTTTAAATTTTCACAAAATCCAGATAATTTTCAAGTGACTTCAAGGTCACCTCGATGATGGCCGTGTTGGATGAAAATATCAACCGGAGGGGTCCATTTCAAATATTTTTAAACTCCAAAACTCCACAAAAAATTCTCAAATACCCAAAACTCCACAAAAAATCTCAAAATCATTCCGAAAATCCAAAAATATTTAAAATTTGAAATCCAACTATCAAAACACTTAAGGCAAAGCACATCCACCCTCCGCAACAGTTTGCCGAGGTGGACAAATTAAAATTTACTTCAGCTCACATAGAGCTAATGCCTGGTCGAAAATATCACTAGGATCCATTCTCAAACAATCTCCTGCCAGCAAGGACGTGGTACGAGTCCTCTAACCGGCAGTTTCGCCGCCAAATGGCACTGCAGGATAAACGGTTATGACTCGGGGCCCTCTGAACCAGGTGGTCGCCGCCAAATGGCACCATTATATTATGGTTATGGCCAGAGCCCGTATGCTCCCCAATGGCATCAAATCCTTGAGATATGAATCAATAGGATATAATCGATAGGGCACAAAGCCCTCTGTTAGCTAAGGTGGATTCAAATTTGTCCCCTTAGGCAAATATTCCCCCCAGGTCTACAAGGTACCCTTGGACGAAGCAACCCATGGCTGCCGACAAGGATCCTTCTGTCAGGTTGGGTCGACTACCTCCTCTGACTAAGTAGACCAGGGACCACGATGGCCCGAGATGACGGAACCATGGGATCTTGATCGGGTCTATCATTCATTCCTCCACCATCCGCCTTAAGTGCACGATGGCGAAATTTCTAATTTTAAAATATCAATCCTTCAAATTTCCTACACCCAAACCCATGCTGCTACTATATGCCAGGTTCACGTATCTCTACGTATCTGATCGACGACTAGCCTTAATCGAAAGTTCTCTCTCGTTACCGGGAGGGGTAATTAACTATAGGGGCTTGCGCCTATAGGAAACCAGAACTCAGATCATAAAGTCCTCGCAAAATGAGGGCGAAATCTCTGGGTAGTGTCTTATCTACTATCTCATCTGCCTTCCAAAATTTACCTCGGAACTTAAATTGTTAAAACTCCCCCCTCAAAAGAAAGAAAAAAGCGGGCGGAGGCCGGGGCCGAATTTTTGGAGCCCACAGATTTCTGGCGACTCCGCTGGGGAATGGTTTCTCTTTCCATCTTTGGCTAGTCATCTCAATATTATCGTAGCAGTTGAATCTATATGGGTTCAAAATCTTGAATTTTTCAAAATGATCGTGTAAAAAAATTTAAATATTAAATATTCTAAAAATGATCATTACATTCATGCATTTGTTGAGATAGCATATTTAGCAGAGTTTTTAAATTTGTATTATTTTAATTGCTTGCTAATGATTATCTACTTTTGTCTTTTGTTCTGTGCAAGTCTCTGCATTTTGAAAGTGTGGGGTGATGTATCAGATTCTGATTACTAACCCTTACCTTTCATTTGTGCAGATGGATCTACAGAACACTGCATTCACCGTCCAACTAGGACGTGGCGCCAGCATCCAACTAGCGAATGCTATGATCACTACCGGAAATACTGGAGCGACCATCCAATTCGGTAGCGTTGACTTCCCTGCAGTCGTTGCAAGGACTGCTGCCGTTCCTATGAACGATGCAAATTCTGAAAGGCCTGCAAGGAGACTCTATCCTGCTGGAGCCCCTACCCGTCATGCGTATCTGCCAGCGCAGCGACCAACCACTGAGGCTACTACACGCCGGACGCATCTACCGGCGTCACGGACCACTACTGCCGCTGAAAATCCTCGCAAGACGACTTCTGTGTTCGAAAGACTTTCACAGCCTGAGGCGCCGATTGCCAAAAGAGTTGTGACTGGTGGGAGGATTTCTGTGGTAACTGCGAATACCACATCTTTGCCGAACGGGTTACCTACACCCAGAAAGAATGATGCTGAGGCCTCCTCATCTGGAGGAAGGCTTACAAGAAGGCAAAGAAGAAAGAAGAATGCTGAGATGCGAGCTCAGCAGCAACAATCCTCTGTCCACCCATCCAATCTGCCGGCCAGAGAGCCTGAAGCCAATATTCCTATCCGGAACAAGTTTACTGACCTAAGATGGGTCAAAAGAAATAGCTCTACTGGGGAGCTGAAGAGATCTTTCTGGGATCAACAGCCTGAAGTCCTGGCTCCTCCAAGAAAGAAAGAACCTGAAACCCTATCAGCTCGGGTGTACCGGGTATTGAAGACAGTGAAAGAAAAGGGTCTAAAGAAAAGGAGATTTCAGAGGCCACTGATGATTGAGGCCAGAAGGACCCCTCCGAGAGAAAGGCTATCGTCTGATCTGATAGCCGAAGGCAGAAGAAGACAACAAATTCCACCTGGTGAGCATCGGGGCGTGACACCTGAACCTTGGGTTCAGAGATCTGCTGCCGAAAGGTCCCGGCAGAAAGGAAAGCAAATCTGGAGGCTAAGGCCTCATAGAGAAGATAAAAAAGAAAGAAGAAATGATCCGGGCGTGACATCCGGTACGGCTTCCCGGAGATCCGCCCCTGCTAATAAAATACGTCAAAAATGGGTTCCAAAGAAGACCCACAATGACGCCCTTTCCGACGGTCGACACCTTGGAGAATCCTCCAGGGGATCCCGTCGCCCGCCAACCCCGCCGCAAAAGGAAACCAACTTCGACCGCAGCCCGCGAGTTGAGGAAATCTTCTTGCCAAATGAAGAATCGGAAGTCTTTTGGCGCCGTCGTTCTGAAATTCGAATCCAGGAGAAAGAAGAAGAAGATATGGAAGATATAGAAGAAGGAATGGAAGAAATAAATGACGGCCTGAACATAGAGGTTGTTTATATGGTGAGACACACCAACATCAACGATGAAGCCTACTATGATGATGGCGAGGATGATGACAATCAACAGCCGCCAGTTAGGCAAGTATACCGACGTCGCCGTGGGGCTGGGTCCACCACCGGCAGAGGTGGCCGCTCTTCAGAAGAAGAAAGAGAAGAGGACGAGGAGAATCCCTTTGCTGACGAGAGTGCCACGCTGGCAGACATGCAAAGACATATAAAACGTCAAATGAGGGCTAAAGATAGAGAAATCTCTCTGCTGAATGAAAAAATGACTGAGATGATAACTCAAATGGCAGCGATGATGCAAATTATGCAGAGAACTGCTGCCACGGGTCCCGTACCTACTCTTGCCGATCCTCCGAACTTCCAGATGCATCAAGTCTCAGGAGTACGGGGCGCTCCTGAAGGCGGTAATGAAATCAATAACATTACACGCCAACCTACTCCGCAAAATATCGCCAGTACCTCTGAGCCTGTGACGGCGGCACAACTCGAGGGAATTATTACCGAGAAGATCAAGGCTATTATAGCTGTTGATCAGGCGGAGAAACTAGTTGGCAGAGGTCGTCCATATCCGTCGGAATACGATCAAGTGCCATACCCAAAAGGGTATTCTGTTCCAAAATTCAATACTTTTAATGGTAGTGGTAACAATAATCCCAGGCAACACTTGGCGCAGTTCAAGGCCACTTGCGGAAATACAGGAGGGAATGACGCCTTGCTCTTCCGACAATTTGTCAGCAGTTTGACAGCGACGGCTTTCGAATGGTATGCTGAGTTGCCCAATGACTCTGTAAAGACTTTCGCGGAGTTAGAATCAATGTTTGTGAAGAGATTTGCCAGCGCAACAGAGAAAATCACAATCGCTGACCTCGCTTTGGATAAGAGAAGAAGAGATGAGTCAGTAACCAAGTACATCACTCGTTGGCGAAATTTAAGTATGAAATGTGAGCAACAGCTCGAGGAAGAACACGCTGTGCAATTACTGATGGGAAACATCGACGATAAGATGCAGCCATTTCTGTGCATGGCTACAATTACCACATTTCAAGATCTACTGGATAGGGTGGCCAAGTTTGAAAAGTTGAATTTGTCAAAATCAGATAGCCATTTTGATAAGACTAAAAAGGCTAAGTCTTCAGATACAAAGAAAGGTGAAACCTACTCTACATCCTCCCTCAGAGGAAATAAGGGAAAACAAGTGGTTCACAATGTAGACAAAGGTAAACAACCGATGCAGTATGAAGAAAAGCCAAAACAAGTTTACAATCCTAACCCTCAACCGAAGCTGGTACTTGGAGGAAATGATAGGCCACAAACTTTCCAAGGCGGAGGGGATCGCCCGAGGCAAGCAATGGGGACTGGTGATAGAACGTTCTCATCCCTTAAAAATAAGATGAATAAGGAATATTCATTTAAAAGGGAGAGTGTCGCCAAGTTGTTTCGACAGGCGGTGAAAGCGGGTTTAGAATTGCCAGAGTGCAAGAGACCCGAGGAGTCGAAGCAAACTAACGACCCGAATTATTGCCCATATCATCGGGTACTTGGCCATCCTATTGAAGATTGTTACATCTTTAAAGACTGGCTAGAGAGGAAGTATCGAAAAGGAGAACTCACATTATCTGATAATGTGTTAACTCATCCCAGAAAAGAATCAACTCGGGTAGTTACGTCATCTTCCGTACCCCTGACTGATGAAAGAAAAAATGAGAAGAAGCCAGTTCATGAGGAACAGTGGGAGACTGTGGTCTCCAAGAAGACCGTAAAGATGTTGAAACAGCTCGAAGGAGTTCTGGGTGTGAAGTGGAAGTCTCCTACTGAGCCCATACTAGATTTGAAAGGGTTGCCTAAGGTACAAGCATCTACCTCCAAACAACGCCTTAGCCAGATCAGCTCCTCGAAGCCTAAAAAAGTAAGGCCTTCTAAGAAGAAGACTAAGCTGAAGAAGCCCAAGGAGAAGAAGACTACAACCCAAAGGGTTATCGACAGTTTGGACGAATACTACCAAACTGCGAGGCGACCTATTAAGCTCGCTGATTTCATGTCAGAACTTAAAATAGAGGAAGCTGAAGAAAATAATGAAGACCCTCTTCCGGTAGAAGTATGTCGGGTCATCTCAGTGGCGCTAAATGCATCGACGAAAGAAGAATGTATTAAAGATATACCCTCTGAATACTGTATGATGGTATCGCCAATGGACTACAGTTCAGAGGAAGATTTATATTTTCCAAAAGAAAATGAATCGGATCCCGACATTGCATCGCAGATGGGACATGTAAATCTGGGAGGTGACTCTGAATCAACAGATGAATCCCTAGACGCGACAATGGCCGACTCAGAAGAAAATGCACTGTCAAGCGAGTCTGAACAAGAGGAGATCGCTCAGGTACAATTGAGAAGCGGCAAGATACTACCATCTCCTCCGAAAAAAGGGATATCTAACAAAGATAAGGGGAAAGAGATAGTTGTCAATGAAGACATTATCTCCGAGGATCCCAAGAAGAAACATACTCCAGTCAAGGGAATAGATTATAATATCTTGTCCCATCTGAGGAAGATCCCTGCCCAGCTCAGCATATACGATGCTCTGGTGATGTCTAAGGATCTTCGGGAGACTTTGATTCAGGCTCTCAAAGACCCCGAAAGATATGAGGCATACTTCGCTGAGCGCAACCTGACTGAAGTCCTGCAAGCTCGAAACGAACCGTTCATCACTTTCACCGAAGATGATATGATGCTCGGGACTGCAGACCACAACCGACCTCTGTATGTTACTGCAGAGAGTGATGATTTGGTAATCAGTCGAATTCTGATTGACCCTGGGTCCTCCATCAACCTTATGAGTTTAAAAGCACTAAGGTCGTTGTGCCTCAACGTGGAACACCTTGGGCCAGATAAGCTTATGGTACATGGTTTTAACGAGAAAGGGCAGAAAACCCTTGGATCGTTTATGCTCCCTCTTGTATTTGGAGAATTTCACACAGAAGCCAAATTCCATGTGATTGATGCGGATACTTCATTCAAGGCGCTCCTGGGTCGCCCCTGGCTGCATGAATATGGCGTTGTCCCGTCAACATTACACCAGTGCATGAAGTATCTCAGGGATGGAGAGGAGTTCAGAATCTCCGGTGACATCCAACCCTTTACAGTCCATGAAGCAACAGTCTATGAAGATGCACAGTATTTCATGCCAAAGAAGCAAAGACTGTCAAGCTCTCTAAAGGCTCAAGCATCTAACCCAAAGAGTGCAAAGCAACCTGAACATAAAGGTGAGAAAAGACAAATGGGGAGAAAGAAGGCAACGCCGACTCTTCCCAAAGAAGCTACCACTTCCACTTCTAAAGAAAGGAAACGTGTACCTCACCTTGGGAGCGACACAGATGAAGATAATGTCACCCCTACAAAATCCCAGAGGGTATGTCATTCGATGGACGAATGGAGTAGGGAGGTCGCATATTCAAATGATGACTATGACTACGACTCTATCTATATGAACACGGTACAAGAGGTATTCTCTAGAAGAATAGATAGCCTGTCAATCTCAGATAGCGTGCTCGTAGTCACTCGTATTCCCCTACAGTATTTTAAAGAAATAATTCAACGAGATGTGCATAAAGTTGAAGAACTTGTAACCCTTTATCTGCCTCCAATCAGAAAGGGGATCGAGTCAGGGAATATATTCTACTCCGTAGGAAAGGATGAAGAAGTGAATCGTGATTGGGACCATGTCTTCAACGATTCCGAAGAATTACTACCTACGAGGCTACCTAGGTTTAATACCAAAGGTATTCAAAGAATGTTGCGAAAGTGGATCAATGTTCCCACCCCCAAGCGACAACTTCGTATGTGCCTAAGTCTCTGGTATGGAAGGAATCCACGTCCAATGCGGCGGAAGGAGATGAATGCATATAAAGGTATTGGATTCGTCAGGCGAAAATGCATCCGGAAGGAGACTTGCCGAACCATCACTTGCAGGGAAGTTGAATCCAATGATGTTCCTGATGAAGAAGCCTACGAAGCTGAGGATTACGATGATCAGCCTCTAGAGGCCAAGCCTGCACCAGAAGAGCTTGAAGATGGTGGACAAGCAACCACTATGGACGAACTAAAAGAAGTCAACTTGGGAACCGAGGATGACCCTTGCCCAACCTTCATTAGTTCCCTTCTGCCAGAAGACCAAGTGGAAGAAATTAGAGAACTCCTCTGTGAATTCAGGGACTGCTTTGCCTGGACATATGCTGAAATGCCTGGCTTATCCCCTGATGTAGCAGTTCACAGGTTAGCAATCAAACCAGATGCAGCACCAGTCAAACAAGCTCCAAGGAGAATGAGATTGGAGATTGAAGAACAGGTGATTGCAGAAACAAAGAAACTCATAGAGGCGGGCTTCATCCGAGAAGAAAAATATGCCGATTGGATCGCCAATATTGTCCCTGTCAAGAAGAAGAATGGACAGATTCGTATTTGTATTGATTTCAGGAACCTCAACAAAGCGTGTCCAAAAGACGATTTTCCGCTGCCTGTATCCGAACTCCTGGTAGACAACACGTCAAACTATGACATGTTCTCGTTTATGGATGGATCGTCGGGATACAACCAGATCAAGATGGCTCCTGAGGATGAAAGGCATACATCATTCAGAACGCCCATCGGCATTTTCTGTTACACGGTCATGCCCTTCGGTTTGAAGAACGCCGGTGCCACTTACCAGCGGGCAATGACCCATATCTTTGATGAATTAATACATCAGAAGGTCGAATGCTATGTAGACGACTTGGTCGTTAAGAGCATAAATCGAAAGGATCACTTAAATGACCTGAGAGTTGTATTTGAAAGAATCAGAAAGTTTGATCTAAAGATGAATCCCCTTAAGTGTGCTTTCGGGGTCTCCTCCGGTAAATTTCTTGGCTATGTCGTTCGTCACCGAGGCATAGAAGTTGATCCCAATAAAATCAAGGCGATTATAGAGATGCCACCGCCTAGAAGCCTCCTTCAACTCCGCTCCTTGCAAGGGCAGTTGGCTTTCATTCGGCGATTCATATCAAATCTGTCGGGTAGGTGCCAGCCATTTTCGAAATTGATGAAGAAGGACGTTCGCTTCAAGTGGGATAAAGAATGTCAGGAAGCATTTGACAGTATCAAGAGATACTTGTTAAATCCACCCATTCTCGCAGCGCCAATTCCGGGGAAGCCTCTTATACTGTATACGGCAGCATTAGAAGAGTCCCTAGGAGCATTATTGGCCCAACACAATGAGGAAGGAAAAGAAAATGCACTCTACTATATCAGTCGGAGATTAATCGGAGCAGAAGTACGATATTCTCCAATTGAGAAACATTGTCTGGCGTTGATCTTTGCAGTCCAGAAGCTCCGCCACTATATGCTCTCCCACAAAATCACCTTGATATCAAAGATCGATCCGCTGAAGTTCTTGATGACAAGACCAGCGTTGACAGGTCGTTTGGCAAGGTGGGCAGTGCTATTACTGCAATTTGATATAGTGTATATGCCACAAAAGGCAGTAAAGGGACAAGCTTTGGCAGATTTCCTCGCCGCACATCCAATTCCTGCAGATTCGCCGTTGAATGATGATTTTCCAGATGAACAAATCATGCAGGTTGATGAAGAAGAAAAGCTACCATTTTGGGAGATGTACTTTGATGGGGCATCGTCTATCAAGTCTCCCAAACCTCCAAATCTTGCAAAGGCCCAAGCTGGCATCGGTCTAGTCTTTATAGAACCCGAGGGAGGCATAATGAGATTCTCGTTCAGTCTAACTGAACCTCGGACCAATAATGAAGCCGAATACGAAGCTCTAATAGCAGGACTGGAGATTGCAATTGATATCCAAATCACAGATCTTCAAATTTTTGGTGATTCTCAACTTGTGATAAATCAAGTCCTGGGCATTTATAAGATTTGCAAGCTTGAATTGGCCCACTATCATCGACGAGCTCTTGAGCTTCTAAAACAAATACCGAATGTCAAGATAACTCAAGTTCCTCGAGGACAGAATGCAAAAGCAGATTGTTTGGCCAAATTGGCCAAGGAGCTTGCATATGAAGATAAGAGGCCACCTATATTCATTGCGGTTGAAAATCGCCGGGTCTTAGAGCCAGCAACCCTACAATTCCCGCAAGCAGAGGGAATACCAGGTTCAAGCCAACAGGATGCAGCCCCGGTTGATCCTCAACCTCCCCAACAAATCACTATTAAAAATCAACCAGGGGAACGTCCAGCAGTAAAAAGACGAAGAACTGGTAGATTCTCAGAGTCATGGTTGGATTGCCTAGATGTTGAAGTCGAAGACGATTGGAGGCAACCATTCGTCGACTACTTCAAAGAAAGCAAACTTCTAACAGATAAATCTCTGGCCGCACAAATTAGGAAAAGAGCATTACGATACGCGTTTGTCAATGACACGTTGTATCGACGAGCTTTTGATCAAATGTGGCTAAGGTGCCTAGGGACCAAGGAAGCTGATAAAGTGGTAGCAGAAGTTCATGAAGGACTCTGCGGAGCACACCAGTCAGGTCCCAAGATGGCTGCTAAAATTAAAAGAATAGGTTATTACTGGCCTACGATGGTGAGAGATTGTATCAACCACGCTAAGAGGTGCCACGAGTGTCAGATTCATGGTGATGTTATTCATCAACCGCCAAATCCACTACACCCAACGATAGCGTCTTGGCCATTTGAATGTTGGGGCACTGATATAATTGGGCCAATAGATCCGCCGTCTTCGGCAGGACACCGCTTTATACTGGCAGCAACAGACTATTTTTCTAAGTGGGCAGAAGCAGCTCCATTCAGGGAAGTTACGTCCGAGCACGTGATCAATTTCTTCACCCACAATGTCGTCTACAGATTCGGTGTACCACGCCGCGTGATCTCAGACAATGGCACAACATTCAAGAGTACAAAAATCTACAAGTTTGTAGATCGTCATAAGATCGATTGGCGGTACTCGTCTATATACAACCCAAGAGCTAATGGTTTGGCTGAGGCCTTCAACAAGACGCTGGTAAAGTTGTTGAAGAAGATCCTCACCAAGAACAAAAGAGAATGGCATACGAAGATGGCAGAAGCGTTGTGGGCATATCGTACAACCTACAAAACACCAACCAAAGCTACTCCCTACTCACTAGTGTTCGGGGCTGAAGTCGTCTTACCACTAGAAGTTGAACTGCCATCTCTTCGGGTCGCTATCCAGAATGAACTTACTCAAGAACAGAATGCTCGCCTGAGAATGGAGGAGCTCGATGCACTCGACGAAGTTAGATTGCAAGCCCAACAAAACCTAGAAATTTACCGGGGAAGAATGGCAAAGTCATTTGATCGGATGGTGCGCCCTCGATCATTTCAAGAAGGGGAATTGGTCCTGGTGCTGAGAAGACCAATCATCCCACACCGAAGAATTGGTGGCAAGTTCGTTTCCAACTGGGAAGGCCCATTCGTCATCGAGAAGGTGTATCAAGGAGGAGCCTACCAGCTTATCGATCTGCACGGTCAGAGGCCTATGCCGCCGATCAACGGTCGACATCTAAAGAAGTATCATGCGTAAAATTGCTTAAAGAAATGTTACGTTTTATGTATTGTGTATTCCATGCATGTTTATTAACATATACACTCTATATTTTTGAAATTCTCTTGTGTTGCAAGAATGCATTTCAAAATCACCCTACGAGACAGGGGGCATTTTAAATATTTATTTGGGTTGACATCGTGCTAAGCGCCGAGATCCCCAAATAAATATTTAAAATCACAAAATTTTAAATTTACTCCGTTATGAAATGTCCCTGCGAGACAGGGGGCATTTTAAATATTTATTCGGGTCGACATCGCGCTGCATGCCGAGATCCCCGAATAAATATTTAAAATCACCAACGCAAATATTCTTTTATACTAAAGAATACAACGAATTCTTTTCAAAGTATATGCAGGTGAGCTTCAAAAGATCGAGACACCGCCTTCTCCAACAAACCAAGATTTCAAAGGTCAGAAAGAGACTTTTGTTACTGCACACTCCGACAAATTGAGCCGAAACAGCTTGAAATCTTTCAACAGCCTGAAGCTTAAGGTTTGGGTGGGTGTAAGAGGTCGGATCCAACACGCCCAAATATGGCCGGATCGCTGGCAGCTCCGTCTACTCAACACGCCATAAGAAAGGTCGTAGTAGCGGAACCCCCACTTCGTCAACCCGTCAGTAGGGACTGTAGGAAGTACGAAGGCAAATTTGACTCAACAAGTTCAAGTAATCGTAGTCTACCAAATTCTCCTAATTGACCGGAGAATCGAGGTTCCATTGGGAAGGAGAAATCTCGAGCAACTACCAAACTCGTGTAGGCTCTAAATCTTCAACCACAAAGGAAGACTCAAAATCTATCAACTTCAGCAAAATCAGCATTGGGAAGCACATTTTCCCTAGCTCAAGTCTGAAGCCTGAATGGGTGTAAGAGGTCGGATCCAACAAGCCCAAATATGGCCGGATCGCTGGCAGCTCCATCTACTCAACACGCCATAAGAAAGGCCGTAGTAGAGGAACCCCCATCTCAGCAACCAGAGGACGAACAGCTGTCAAATCCCAGCTCGCCCAATCTGATGAACTCAAGTGACTCAGATTAAAGTCTCCTCAAGTGGTTAAGGATCACGATACTACCCAAGTTTGGTACAATCAACTGAATCCAAAACCTGCAAATCCTTCAACAAATCCATAAAGCACAAAGCTAGGATCGAAGGAATATTTCTTCAACAAGTCCACCAAAGCTCAAAGCAAAGGACCGAAGAAATTATTTCAAAGTTCATAAAAAGACTGAGGCTGAACTAAGAGGATTCTGTCATCAACAAGTCCGTTATGCACAAAGCTCTGGACCGATGACTTCTCGCCAACGACCTAATACGTCTAGGTCACCGGCATCTACCCCTTCATTAAGCCCGCCAAAGAAAGAAGCATAGGGCCGAAGGCACAAACCACCTGACAAGTCAGTGAAGACAAATCAGGTAATTCTCCATCGATGTCCGCCGCACAAAGCACAGGACAGAAGGAACCAAAATTCCAGGGAAACTAAAGCTACAAGAAAGAGGTATCCCGAACGACATCTACAAGTATCCCTAAAGGCTGGGGGCATTTTAAATATTTATTTGGGTCGACATCGTGCCGAGTGCCGAGATCCCCAAATAAATATTTAAAATTTCTTGTCAAAGTACAGCTAAAGGAGAGAAGAATTAAAGAGCCTCTGTAAACTGAATCTACTAACAGCAAGAAGTATGATTTAAACAAGATACAATCAGTATAAGAGACAACAAAGTCCCACCAGTTGATGAATCTATAAAGACGAATTATAAACAACTCCAGTAGTTATACAACAGGAATATCACATCCATATATAACTGCAGTAGAGATAGCTGTTGAGCAGTTGTAAAATGTTGAAAATTAAGATGACAGTGGTGGCAAAAGAAGAATACAGGGAGTAGCAATGTTATCTACTAACATCGACCTACAAACTGATGCTCTAGAGACCTAAGTACAAAGTACTCTATCACTGTCTCATGGATCTCTACTTAACAAGAGCCAACATGTCAATCGTATTGATGACTACAAGTGCATCTAAAGAGTTACAAAGACACACAGATGGACTTTTGGAGATCTACAGAATGACAATCTTAGTGTGACATCCAAGTAAAATTTTTGGAGATCCACTAAATGGAATCCCATGTGTGACATCCAGGATAAATATTTGGAGATCCACAGGGTCAATCGTCATACAACAAACGTGATTCGCTCTAGACGTGAACCACATTTGTTGGGGGGCATTTGTTGACCCCCATAACTCAAACCACGTGTAAGAGGACGAAAAATGACGATTCAAGTAGTGGGTGGGTTGGTACGACACCTCACTTGAAGGGTCAAATGACCTCTGAATGCCAAACGGATAGTGACATTGCGATCAGAACCTCAAATTCTGCTAGGTCGAGACCTCTCGATGTCGAATCAGATGAGATCGGTCAAAAGGGACGACTAACGCCCGAAATTAAAACGCAACGCTAATCAAACGACGTCAGATCGACAAACAGACTTCGTCATTGCGTCCGGAATGTTGTCAACCTCTAAAAATTACATTTTGTTTATTCAATTTGGGTTATCCGAATTGGGAGCACGAATCTCGAGGGCAACGCGTTTATCAAGGAAAAGAGGCCTCGGCACTACCCAAATGAAGTCTGATCACAAAACGGACCTCGTCATTGCATTCAGAACATTACAAATACTCAGGAACTACATTTTGGATTATCCAGATTGGTGGCACGAATTTCGAGATAAAACATGAATGTTGCTCAGCGCTACCCAAATGACGTCGGATCGACAAACGGACTTCGCCAGTGCGTCCGAAACGTCGGCAATACCTTAAATGCACTACCAATTTGTTCAATTAAGGTGGTGCACACAAATCGAGGTGATCCCCATGCAAAAATATACAAATTTGTACCCAAATGACGTCAGATCGACAAACGGACTTCGTCAGTGCGTCCGAAACGTCGGCAATACCTTAAATGCACTACCAATTTGTTCAATTAAGGTGGTGCACGCAAATCGAGGTAATCCCCATGTAAAAATACACGAATTTATGCCCAAACAAAGTCCGATCGTGAAACGGACTGCGTCGTTGCGACCGGAACATCGACAATACCCTAAATCCGCTATTAATTTGTCTAATTTCGATATTCGACGAATTCGACACATAAAACGAGACAGTTGACACGCAAATCGAGAAAATTGCACGCAAATCCAGACAACTTTTGACCAATTAAAGCATTTCTGATGTTTGGGATTATCACATTAATGGCTAATCATTTATATGGTTAATGACTTACAAATATCATATGGAAATCAGAGGCTAAACAAAGGAAAAGTCAAAATCGAAGTAACAGCATTTAATAAGAATACCTTATTTGTGCAAATCTCTGCTGCCGTGCCTTTGGTTGACAGCTGATCTGTCTATTTCTATCACCTGAAACAAGACTAAGAGAGCTGTCTTGGGGGATTTTTTTTCTTCAATGCAAGCTTTGTTTATTTCCCCTGGCAAAAAGGATTTCTTCATTCCGCTCTTCTCCTCTATTCTCAGGCACAAAAGCTCCAGCAATACAATTGACGTCTTCCTCTCCATACTCCACGGTTCAAAACAGCAACTACACCATCTTCTCCTGGCTGAATAAACCGCAGCACTTCCCACACTATTCCTTCCCAGATTCTTGCTCCCTCAGGCCAGCCGAACCTACAGCAGAATTCCAGTTCCTCCTCAAGCTTGCTGGTCTTCAATCTCCAGCAAACGAAATTCTGCTGAGCCTCTCAGAGTTCCGTCCATCCCTCTTCTTCGTCCAGGTGAAGTTCAAAGCCTGCGAATCAATCCTCCTCCATTTAAACCCCCATCCTGCTCAATCACAATAATTCATTCTTGCTTCTTCCACACAAAAAGCTGAACAACTCACTGCAAATAGCAGCTTTTCCCACTGTTTTCGCGTGAAACACGTTAGCCAACCTCCTCTCCAACCTCTCATGGCTAGATTTCACTTTCTGCTCTTGATCTCAAGTCCACCAACTCCACTTAACTTTAATAACCTTCACTCCACTTAAAGTCACTGCACATTGTATTCCTCTTTCATTGAGTACTGTCACAAGCACTAAGGTGTTTTAAAGCCTTTCTCCTCTAAAGCTTAGCAGCCTTCACTACCACACAAGAAAATTTTATTGCTGCAGCTTTAAACAGAGAGTATTGCACTCTTTCCCCAGCTTCCTAAAAGAAAAAGGGAGAAGCTGCTCATATCTACCAAAAAAGCATTCCACCACCTAACTTCACAGCCCTCATACTTTCTCAGTTAAGGGCAAATCCTTTCTAACCAAGCCACTACAACAAGCCTTCACCCACTTCTCCAATTTCTTCCACCAACCCAACCCACTTAAACCACATCCAGCCCACTACCCTCTCATACTTCAAAGCAACAAAAAGGATGCAACCCGAATTAGTCCACAAACTCAAGCCCATTTTCTGCCTCTGTTTCATGCAAACTAGCAGCCCTTTCAAACCAGCCCACTAGAGGCCCATCTCTCCAAAACAGCCCAACTACGAAGCCCACACACACTCATCCCCACTCCAAACAGCAAACCCACATCACCCTATTCCCTAGTCCATTCCGAGCCCAAGTCCAACATTAACCTTAGTAATCCACATCAGCCCAATAGCAGCCTTTTCCCTCTCTAAATTTTGGCCCAATGGTAAGTTAGCATATTACAAAGGGGCACTACTCTCATACCAGCAAACCAAAAAAAAGAGAGAAGGGATGAGGAGTTTTCAACCATTGTTTTGTGGCATCTTGTTGATTTTTAATGTTACTTTCTATTATAATCGGCATTAATTGTTAATACTGACTAGTGTAGTTTGTGTTGATTAGCTTCTCTAGTTAAGTGGGATTAATGATTACTTGTGTCATGATTGCTAACTTTAGTTGTATATACATGCATATGTTTATAAAAAAAAAGGGAGTGGAGGAGGAAGGGGTTTTTGGGTAATTTTGCATTTTGCCATCGCCGCTGATCCTAAAGGTATAAATTTTCAAACTCAGATTCCCGTTCTCGTCGTTCGTGGCGCACCGGAAAACCGCCTATACACGCGTTTGCTCGCGTGGTGGGATGGGACCCCGGTGCGGCGCCTACAACGAGGCGGGTAATCACTTAAAGCCCCATTTCGGCGTTCGTGGCGTACCAGAAAACCGCCCATACACGCGTTTGTTCACGTGGTGGGATGGGAACCCGGTACGACGCCTACGGCGAAATGTGGGTTACTTATAAGTACCCTCGAGCGGGGGGAAAGCCAACTGTCTTTTAAACAGGTACCGTCGAAGACCCCATACACGCGTTTGCTCGCGTGGTGGGAACGAAGACCACGGCCGCGGTGTCTAAGGACACCTACCATACACGCGTTTGCTCGCGTGGTGGGATGGCCCAGTTTCCCAAAATTTCCCCTAAACGGGGGAGACGCCGGGAGGCTGCCAAAATTTCGGGTGAACATGAGACCGTACTTGGACTTGATTGAACTCAAAGGGCAGCAATGGACTTCTGAACTTGAACCAAATTCAGATAATTTGAACTTAAAACACAAATAAATCTGAACTCAAACTCAAATGAACTGAATACAATGGACAAGAACTCAAAGTTGAATAGAACTTGAACTCAACATGATTTGAATTCAGATGAGCAACAACAAGGAATTTGACATACAAGACTTGGACTGGATACAAGAGACTTGAACATTAACTTGAGACTAATTTGGATACTAATCAAGCGTAATTTGGACATGATTTGAACTATTTAGACTCAAGTGAGGATTTGATTTGAATCCGCATTGAACTCGAACTTGAAATATGCACTTGTGGCCATTGAACTCAAACCATACAACATCAAGTGAGACTTGAATCAATCTCAGGACCATAGAGGACTGGCGTGTCGAATGATGATAAAGAAGACCTATTTTGGACTTGGTCCTAAGCTCAAATTGGAGCCAGACTTCAAACAAGACTCAGACTATAGAGGACTTGAACAAATACAAAAGAGTTCGCGCTCGAAGTTGCAACGAACTTGAACTTCATGTGAACTTAAGTGAACTTGAACTTGAACCAAGATGATGACAAGTTTAAACTTCACTTAAAATAAAATCATGATTTCTAAAAATAACAAAGGATTTCAAATTAAATGTAAGAGAATGCCTATGAAACTTGAAGTGAACAAGAGACTTGCAAATACTACTTGTTTACAAATAGTGGTGAATTACGGACAACACAATCAATCTTCTTGCTGACATAATGCTCTCAATGAATAACACTACTTCTTTCCAAAGAGAAATCAATAGGAGCTCTACCTACAAGCTATGAATGTGAATGAGATGTCATGATAATTGAAATGCAAATTATTAAGCAACATTCACAACATTCATGTGTGCTGTTTACACGTATGGAAGGGAGTCTCCAATGAATGCGATTTATCTATATACATGAATTAAGGAACTTGCAAGGCAGTGACCTACTCATAATGCAAGAATGCTCATAGTGACTGCAGCAGGTCGTATATAAGTGGCCATAAATAATGCATGATGAATGTGTTTAGTCTAGAAATACTGCTGATGAATGAAGACAACAAATAAGCTGTGAATGCAACAAGTCCCCCTACAACTAATGTCGATCGCCTTGCAGATGCATACAATATCTCCTACAAGTACTAAAAGAAACCCATGCAAATGCAACAATTTGCTTATCAGCGAAATGAAGCCTCCTACACATTACTCATAAGTAACAATCAACATGCAAGGATGGAGCAATGGCGAATGCAACTACACTAGAGACCAATAATAATACGCAAGCAAATGTATCGATCTCCTACAAAAATGGGAGGACTGATGTGCAGCAAACATGCACACGTGCAACAATGATAATCAACTGCAAATAATGAATTCTACGACACATTCATAGTCAATAATCAATCAATGGTTGGTAAATACATTGATTCCCTACAAGCAAAGATGGAAGGATGCAATGGATGTAGGCTTCTACAAGTTGTTGTAGAAGACCTGTGGTACACCCAATGTATTGTCTACAAGCAAAAATGCAAGAGAATCATAGCAAATGCAAGTGTCTACAGGCTCTTACAGAAGACCTACTACATATGCAAGATGTCATCCACGAATACGATTTCAAACGACTACAATGGCGCCACGCCACCGGATCTGCAACCTATATACAAGCAGACAGAAGGCGTGCACAAGCTTCCAAGAAGAATGCTGCATTCAAATGGCGGTCACCCGCACAACCAAGCAGCAACAAATATTCTAAAAATGTTCCCGCACGTGCATTGTAGTTTGTATACACATAGGAACACAAAAGGGACACGTGTAATCATGCAACCCGCATAGGCCCCGGCGAGCGTGTTATTGGTTCACACGTAACGTCCAGGGATGTTGCGCGGGTTGACAAATCTGAACCCGATCCTCCTAAGTAGGTGAATAGGAGTCGACAAGGTTCAATAAATAACTATAAAATGTCCCCCAAACACCCGCATGGGCCCCGGCGAACGTGTTATTGGTACACATGTGACGTCTAGGGATGCTGCGCGGGTTAACAAATAAACCTGAGTTCGGGCCCGATCCTCTAATACGAGTGGATAAGAGTCGACACGGCTCAAACTATACAACAAATATTCAGTCACGATGGTGACTGAAATACTTGTTTTACAGTTCATATTAGGCATTCAAAGCCTCTAACAAGAGAAATTTATTTATAGAGGCACAAAGCCTACGAAATCCGATCCTCTGTCAATTGCTAGACAGAGTCGACAGGGTTCAGTCAACGAAACTAAATGACCCCGAACACCCCGACGATGGCCGTGTTGATAGAAGATCTCAACCGGAGGGGTTAACTTCAGCCATTTCAAATATCTTTAAATTTTCACAAAATCCAGATAATTTTCAAGTGACTTCAAGGTCACCTCGATGATGGCCGTGTTGGATGAAAATATCAACCGGAGGGGTCCATTTCAAATATTTTTAAACTCCAAAACTCCACAAAAAATTCTCAAATACCCAAAACTCCACAAAAAATCTCAAAATCATTCCGAAAATCCAAAAATATTTAAAATTTGAAATCCAACTATCAAAACACTTAAGGCAAAGCACATCCACCCTCCGCAACAGTTTGCCGAGGTGGACAAATTAAAATTTACTTCAGCTCACATAGAGCTAATGCCTGGTCGAAAATATCACTAGGATCCATTCTCAAACAATCTCCTGCCAGCAAGGACGTGGTACGAGTCCTCTAACCGGCAGTTTCGCCGCCAAATGACACTGCAGGATAAACGGTTATGACTCGGGGCCCTCTGAACCAGGTGGTCGCCGCCAAATGGCACCATTATATTATGGTTATGGCCAGAGCCCGTATGCTCCCCAATGGCATCAAATCCTTGAGATATGAATCAATAGGATATAATCGATAGGGCACAAAGCCCTCTGTTAGCTAAGGTGGATTCAAATTTGTCCCCTTAGGCAAATATTCCCCCCAGGTCTACAAGGTACCCTTGGACGAAGCAACCCATGGCTGCCGACAAGGATCCTTCTGTCAGGTTGGGTCGACTACCTCCTCTGACTAAGTAGACCAGGGACCACGATGGCCCGAGATGACGGAACCATGGGATCTTGATCGGGTCTATCATTCATTCCTCCACCATCCGCCTTAAGTGCACGATGGCGAAATTTCTAATTTTAAAATATCAATCCTTCAAATTTCCTACACCCAAACCCATGCTGCTACTATATGCCAGGTTCACGTATCTCTACGTATCTGATCGACGACTAGCCTTAATCGAAAGTTCTCTCTCGTTACCGGGAGGGGTAATTAACTATAGGGGCTTGCGCCTATAGGAAACCAGAACTCAGATCATAAAGTCCTCGCAAAATGAGGGCGAAATCTCTGGGTAGTGTCTTATCTACTATCTCATCTGCCTTCCAAAATTTACCTCGGAACTTAAATTGTTAAAACTCCCCCCTCAAAAGAAAGAAAAAAGCGGGCGGAGGCCGGGGCCGAATTTTTGGAGCCCACATTATTAAACACAGAATGACTTCTATTAAAAGCTTCTCCTTTAACACTAACACATCAATGGTCATGATAACTTATAAAATCTCTCTCTCTCTCTCATAGGGCACAAACTAAACTGATAGAACTACCTTTAATGGATCCAATCAATTATGATGTTCATAAGAGAAAAAGGCAAGGATGATTTTCTCATTAAAGCACCATTTCTCCTCAAAAAGAAGATTCAAAATTCATAACATGGCGATCTGAAAATAATATGGTTATATGCATTGGCTCATTAAAATCATGAAAAATAAAATTGACAAAAATTTCATGTTTTATGACATGGCAAAAGAGATATTGCCTGCACTAAAATAAATTACTTGGATAATGAAAATATCATCGAGCTACTCAAAATCAAAAGTGCCCTCCATGATCTTGGTCCATGTAATATTTCATATATTCAACATTACAACACTCTTAATAGGTGTTTGCAGCAACTGGATGTATTTGAAAAACTAGATTGTGAGTGTTTACGGAATACAACCAAGTATCTAAAAAGAATTGAGAGAGAGGATAGCTAAATTTCTTCTTGGTTTATATAAAAATCTTCATGAAGTCTGAGGAAGGATATTTAGAACAAAAACCCTCATGTTCATTTGAGAAGTATTTTTTAAATTACAGAAAGGAAAATTGTAAAAAGATCATGATGGGAGATTGAGGCACTCTAATCACTTTGGATAGCTCTGCACTCGCCTCTTAAGGTATGGATAAATTCAATGAAAATTCCTCGAGAAAGAAAAAGTCCTTAGTGTGACCATTTCCAAAAATTCGGACACACAAAAGAAACTTGCTGGAAATTGCACAGGAAACCTATTGATTGGAAAACCGGGAAGCAAGATCTTGGCTTCTAAACAACCAATGACGAATCTCTAAAGTCTCCACTTATCGTCAAACTTTCATCCATCAATCAAGAATAAATAGAGATGCTAAAAAAGGAGTTCAAACAACTCCAAGTCAGCCCAATAAATTTTGACATTAGAATTGAGTCAATTAATAAAAAATGTATGATTGTAAATACATTTAATTCAAAGATTGACATGACCCAATAATGGATTGTGGATTCAGAGGCATTAGATCATATGACCAGAGAGATATCTTCCTACTTTATAAAATATATCTATGAGTATTTAGTAAAAATTAATGATGGATAAATGTCCCTGTTAGAGGCATTGGGAGAATCAACATCTCATATTCAATATCCCTAAACTCAAGGATGTAGTTCCTAAACTTTTTTGTAATAACTTATTAATCAATAAAATTAGCAAGGATATGAATTACACAATTAAATTTTTTCTACTCATTTTGAATTTTAGATACAATATTGGAATAGATGATTGGTAATGCTAAGGAGAATATTGTACTCTACCTTTTGGATGTTGATGAAAATCCTACGTTATAGATAAAACATACTCGATATAACACTTGTCCTAAAAAAGAAACAATTATATTGTGGCACCTTGATCTTGGTCATCCATGGTTTATGTATCTTAAAAAATTATTTTCATATTCTTTCAATAATACATCTCGAGTTATTTCAATGTAGAACTTATCAACTATTACAATATACTAGGAAAACTTAGCCTAGCTATCCCTATAAATCCTCTCAACATTTTTCTATCATTCATAGTGACATTGGGGGCCCTATGATTCTATCTTATATGACTCCCCATGTCTAACTAAGTAAGAATTAATTCCTATGCTAGAATTACACAAATTGTTTCTTAATCATAGGACTAGACATTTGTATGTTATCTTATCTATAAATATGTATCTTTTCTTTATTATAAAACAAAGAATAAGATTCAAGTCTTCTTCTTCTATTTCTTATCACTTATTTTAACATTAGATTAAGCTAATATCATGCCATGTTGCCTCTAATAGCAGAAATTAAACGTTGTTATAAATGAACTGTCCACAATCTTGCGGTGCAATCATACTATCATGGTAGAGGTCGGATTGGCCTTACCTAGTCACATTTGAATGCCATGGTATTGTTTATATAAACAGCCTATAAAGATATAGGTTGCACTGCATCCAGTAATTCTAGCTTTTGGGATAACTACTCAGTGCATGCGCTCCTGTATGTGGTATGCGAGCAGGCTAAAAGTTTGAATCTTGGCAGTATGTTGAGGGGTAGGTTATAGGGAATGAATTGCCCAACATTTTCTAGGGCTATATTTTCGGTGTCAATAAGACTGTGAGCAAAAATATGACATACTAACTAATTAGTTCACAACTTCACGCCATTTCCTCTCCCCTATTGTGAAGGATAACCAAAATTAGAAACCTTCAAAGAGCTAACAAGAGAAAGGAGCCGGTTGAATGTGCTACAATATGTCACAAATAAGAGTTACTCCCCAATTGTTAATGTTACAATTGAGGTTTTTTAATTTGAGCAAGCTGACATGATGGGATACAATCTCCAACAGTGGAAATTACATGTCATTGGGAAACATAGGCCAGCATCTCGCATTGGGTGTCATCCTGTGATGGAGGTACGAGTGATCTTGCTTAGTAATATTCAAGTATCATTTAGATGTGCTTGTCTTCAACCTATGAAGACATACCCTATACACCAACCGTCAGTTAGAGCATTGGAGATAACTAACTAGTGCTTGTGCTCTATATGTGGTATTAGAGCAGGTAACAAGAATGAATCTTCGTGCTATGCTAAGGTAGGGGGGTGGTCATAAGGAATAAATAGCCCAACATCTTGCGGCAGACTATAATCCTGTTGCGGAGGCGTGGATGGGGGTAAAAACCAAGCACATTAACTGATTAGCTCATACCATTTTCTCTCCCCCGCTGTGAAGAGTAGGAACATCGAAAACCTTCATAAGGTTAAAACCGATAGAAACTAGCAGGCCATGCAACCAAAAATATTGCAAAAGAATGCTATGATTGAGTCTTGGTAAAATTGAGCAAACTGATAAAATGGGATGCTTCCATTAGTGTGGAAAACAAATGTTAATGGTAATGAATCAGTCAACATCTTACAACAAGTTCGTAGTCTCATGGAGGGTATGTCACATCCCCTAAGGACTAGTTTTTTGGCTCAATCCACTTGGTCCGCAGGCCTCCTAACTACTCTTGTTTGACAAGCTAGAAGCTCATCTGTTGAGGCGTAGTGTATGACCAACAGGCTAGAACCATTGCCTGAATGGTTCAGCATCAACCTATTGGTGCCCAAGTCCGATGCTGCCCGGACTCAATGCCCACAGGTCGGCAACCCAAAGTGCTGACACCCAAGCTTGATGCCCAATTGTGGATGTCCATGGATTGGTGTTCATAGGATTGCCACCCGAGAATAAAGTGGCAATAGTAAAGGCGTCCAAAAAAAGTTATAAAATCTTAATAGAATAAAGATAAAAATTAAGAGTTCTAATAGTTTCTTGTGATTTTGTCATTTTCTCATTTCCTGAAACTAAGAGTTCCTATTTTTTAAAATGGGGTTGGAAAATGGGTCTTCATGGAATCTGATGATGATAAATTCAAACTTCTGATATTTGACCACATATTAAAGGATGCTGAATTAATTAAGTTTTTTTGGGTATAAATTCAAAAGTTTTAATTTTATTACAATTAAGCTTGTAAAGGCTTCATTTTAGACAACCCTCGAACTGTCGGGCAAGAAAAATGACCAATAAATATTGTGTCCATTTGAATGGAAACTTTTTCATTCAAATTTTGCATTATAAGAACTTCTTTTCGGAAAATATGATAGAAATTGTAATTACAAAATTAGCTTTTAACAACATAAATAGAAAAACATAAGCCATCCCAAAAAATAATTTTTGAGATGGGAGTGGAGTCAGGAATTGCCTTAGTTGATTTCAAATTAAGTCGATTTACGAAGTAATTTTGAGCTTCAATTGCTTTAACAGCCTTAGCACTAGTTCATACCATGATCATGGATTTGTAAAAGTTCAAGAGGTAATTAAGAATATGAAATAGGAAAAAAACTTTCAATTATACTCGTTAAACATTCTTAGGGCTTCTAAGAAAAAAAAAAGAAACCAAATAAACTTACAGTGGTATATTACGGTGAATTTATTGTTGTCCACTCGTTGTATTCATCCATTCTTATAATAAATGAGCTTGAGCATGGTTTTCCTCCACCGCCAAATGCCTTCCAATTTTGTGGACAAAATCATTCATGATTAGAAGTCTATTCAAATGAGGGAAACAGCAGATTGAACAAACCTTGGCAATCTCTGAGGTATCAGTGGCACAGTCAGTAGTCCTTAAACACATCTTTAGATTCCCACGTTGCATGAATATAACTGCTCCAATAGGTCTGCACATGAAAATCTCAGTTAGGAGATCAAATCCTCATTCAAGGTTTCTTTGATGTAAGTCATCTTAGCATTTCATAACTCATAAACTCATAATACATTGCAAACCTAAATGAACTTGCACACCAAACCATTCATCAATCGTTCAACGTTGCATTAAATTCTTAGGGTAAATTAAATTTAGCACCCTATATCCCAGCCTAATCCTTGCTTCTTATGGTGAAAAAACATTACTTAGACCTTTTATAATCAAGATTAAGTAGTATATTAATTTAGTTCCTTTTTCATAGGCCCTACATTTTAGCTAGGTCCTTAAATTTTATACTTTAACTTAGTCCTTCATTTTTATTACATTTTGTCCTTAGGACCCTTTGCTTCTTCATCCAATGGATGCCAATTTACTGGAAAATAAAACGATGACATAAGTGAATGAAAAAAAACAATAATATACTAATGTGAAACATATATGGAAACGGGAATTGCTTAGGAATTAATAACAAGTTGTTAAGCTTTGTTAAATTTAAACTCAATGTTTCACCAAGATAAGAATCTAGGATTTCTTAATTGCAGTTGTGCTTAGGCATGCGGTTACAAGAAAGATTACATGACAATTTTAAAATAAGAACAAAAATCGTAGTAACAATAGATGCAAAAATAATAAAATCCATCGTTTAACAAATAGAAAGTTCACCTCGAGTTCCCCTCACTTTCACTCTTGATGGTGGGGTCAATGGGAGAATAATTTCAGCAAACCTAGGAATGCCACCAAAAGAAAGAGAACGCCTATGATCTTGCTCAATGAAAAGTTAGCCAGAGGGGAAGAAGTTGATGGATGTCTGATGATTCGCCGCTGTCCGGAGATTTGGTGTTCCTCGATGGCAGATGTCAAGGAGAAAAGGATTTGGTCGACGTAGTCGTCGATCTCCAAGTCGAGGTTGAAGAAGGGAGACCGGAGGATATCTACTCGTCCTTGAATATCATATACGAAGCCGTAGTCTCTTTCAGGGTCGGCCATTCATGGTGGGGAGGCCGAGGTGCGAAGCTTATCCCTTGGAGGTATAGGAAGTAGTGGAGAAGAGAAGAGAAGGGGAAAGGTGAGAGTGGGGATTTCGGCCAAGGCTAGGAGGGTCGAGGGGTTAGGAATGTAGTTAGGAGGAGTCAAGAGGAGAGGGGAGAATTAATTTCTTGATTAATTAACCTTGAATAGGAATTAATATTAATTAGAATTAATTTGAGAGGGAAGGAAGGAAAATCTGAATTTGAATTCTCTAATTGGTGGAGGGATTATGGGGGAGATTGGGTTTAATTGGGAAACAATTTTAAGTGGAGAGAGAGAGGGGGAAGGGGGCGGTGGCAAGAAGGGAGAGAGGGAAGAGAGAGGGGGCGGCCAAAGGAAAGGGAGGGAGGGGTTGTCCACATTCAATAAATGTGTTTAGGTGCAATGAATCTTGAAATTGGAATTAATTCCAATTGATTTCAGATTTGGAGAAATTTAGGGAGGCTTCCTAAAGTAGATTTACTAATTGGGAAGGGTTTTGAATTTCAAATGTTAATTGAATTCAAATTAATAGATCTTCCAAATTAATAACAAGATAAAGTAGGAAGGTAATTAAGAGGCTTTTGAATTTGAAACAAGGGCTTGCAGAGGGGGGGAAAAGTCGCCTAGGGCTAATGGGGCCGGCGGCTAAGGGGGGGGGGGGGGGAGATTGGTCGGCGGTGGAGGAAGGGGAGGGTAGGTAGCCAGCAGGTTGGAAGGAACAGGGTAGGGGACCGGTGGTGGAGGAAAGAGGAAGGGAAATAGAAAATAAAACGAATACGAACTGCGAGCCCGGCCTCTACCAGCGGCTGACAGGTGATGCTTGTCCCTCTCCTAAGGTTCTCTCTTCTCTCAAGAGCTCACAAGAAAACTAAGAACCAAAAGCTGAAATTTTTCATTAATCAATCATTTATTCTCTCATACAATAGTGAAGACCTCTATATATAGGTCTCAGAATAAGAGAGAATAAAAAGATTCAAATGCCCTCAGGGCTACAACATAAAGAAATCTCTCACAGGGGTATAATGATAAAAATTGAAATATAAATAAAATAAATACATAAATGCATCATAAATAGAGACTCTGAATTGTAGCCATCGATCTACGATTCCTCCGATGGCAGACACGTCGAAATCTTCTGCTGATGTCCTCATCATATACCCTCCTGCGCAATAATTTCTAAAAACTAGGAGAATAGAAAGCCAAAAGATCAGGAGGCCTAAATGCAATTTCCAATTTTTAAGTAAATATGCAGAGTTCCACTGGATTTCACGCATGAAATATATTTTACACCTAAATGCAGAAAAAAAAAAGAACCAAACTGCAAGATAAACTAATTTGAGAAATTAAAGCATCAAACAAGAAGTAACAAGTACTGATAAACTGTATTATTTAGAATAATTCCTGTACTTGACTGGCTTGTGTTTACATTTTAATTCCTATACAACTGCACTTACAATATGAAATGATGATTGACAACTTGAATATGAGTTCTTTCTATTTTGCATGTTTCGGACAAACTGCTGCTAGGTCCCTATACTTGAACCTACCACTTTAGTTCCTCAGCTTTTGCAGTCATGACGGAAACAGTAGTATTGATTTAGGCCCTTCAATATAGGTCCTACATTTTAATTTGTTCATCTATTTTTGTCATGAAAATTTTAATTGGGTCCTACATTTTGAGTAGGTTACATCATTTCTCTACTAAATGAAACTTATTTACCAAAAAACATAATGTCAAGGGTCTACACGAATGATGGAGCAGAAAAATAGAGCTTTCGTCAAAATTTTGTAGCCAAAAGAACGAAGATCAGAAAAAAGTATAAATATAAAAACACTAACCCTTTTATCAGAAGCTATACGCCATGCATAAAGTGTACAATTAAGGAAAATATTTCCATCACATCACAAACATAAATACTTCATAAATAAGAAATTTGTATTAAAAAAGAAAAATCAGCTTAATTGTCATGCCTTAAACCAGCTGCAGCACTCCTGCTACTCAATTCCAAAGCAATTTCATGGCTGAACTCTGCATTTCCATCAGCCCTGATTGCCTATCAAAATAATGTAATCAAGAGGAAAAAAAAAAAGCATCAATTTTCAAATAACAAGATCCATCATTGCAGTCAAGAAGAATAGGAAAGTGACTGCTAATGGCTGTGAATTGATTTCCAGTAAAACTATAGCACGAAAGATATGGTTCCAAAGCCTAAATATCAGTTCAAGCAACAATCTTTTTGGTGCCGCCATAATCATTCCTGATTCTCTAAATTCCACCAACCCACCACAAACAGATTTTCTATAATATGTACCACAGGAAAGCAACCAAAGATACAAGTTTGGCATTTGAAATTAACTTGTAACAAGATAGTAGCACAAAGCAGACCAAATATTATAATAATTGCTAGACAAAGTCAGTTTAATCCAAAATATAAAAAGAAGAAAATAGAAGAAAATGCAGACTACATAAACTAGAATCACTAGATAATAGAAGTTTATAAAGAAAATACCAGGCACTCCCCATACAATCCTCTTCCAAGTCTAATCTTAAATGGCTTGGCCAACAACTTATTTGCTGCATCTAGGCGCGAAGCAACGTAAGAATTTCCCTTTGATATCAAGTCATCAGCATCAAGTTCCAGAAGCTGTTGTGCACCACATCGTTCTTAACAAATACTTTCAAGGAAAATGATGAAGAAAAAAAAAATTTCTTTGTTAAACATATGAAGAATCAGGAAACCTGCTCAAATATTTGAGGGTTAGTCAGGGCGTTTAACTTTGCACGAGCTTCTCTGATTCCAATCTGAAATTCTTTGATGCCTACTAGTTCCCAACGACGAAGATCAGCATCCTCGATATATCTAATCATTTTTTCAACACGAGCATTGTCTTGAAGGTCCAATAATGCTTCTGGGATCTACTGCAACATGAAATTAAAAAAAAAAAAAACTCATGATAAAATTATGAGGATTTACACACAAAATTCTTAGGTATTTACTTAACTAACATCTAAATCTTTATATTTTCTAAGAAAACACAATAATATCAAAATTACAATAGAAATATTACTTGCATCAACTTATAAAAAAAGAAATACATCTTTTCATACATCTGTGCGGAAATTCTGTCAAAGCAACATTGTCCTTATCAAACACTCTGTATGCACTAATTAAATCAACTGCAAGCTGATTATCTATCTTAACAATTCATCAATTCTCATATTCATTATTTGTCTCCCATAAATTCTGCATTAATTCTATATTAATTATTCTTTAACTTTACCATAAGTAATAAATATGCACCTATCTTATAGTTATAATCAAGTGAATAAAATTCTTATAATATTTAATTTTATTAAGGTATCAAAGCAATTATTATTCAATTGATTGTGAAGATTTCAAAATTGTTCCACTAAAAATCTTTTCCCTCCTTGTCTTCAAGCTTGCAGGGGACTCTATCTTCTTCCGCAACAAATTCTGTCCTTTGCATGCAACAATACCTGCATCTTGTCCAAGGAAACCATTACCTGTCCCATAAGTCATTGACCTCTTCCTCTTCAAGAATTTGACCCTCTGTTGCTCGCTGCCATGACCCTGCTATTGCCAAGTGCAATGCACAAAGGAGGCGAATCGAATTGAGCTTCGACTACTTCTCAAAAACATTAACCTGTTGCAGAGTGCAGCGCACAAATGAGGGGCATTCAAAAAGCTTTGGCTGCCCATTGATGATATTCTCTCGATATCGAGTATGACAAACAGAGAACAAGGTGGATTCGAGCTTCACCTGCTCATTAACGACATTCTCCTATTGTTGAGTGTAAAGGCTCAGCTGCGTTGCTTTAGACATGAGAATAGAGAGGGCTTGACTGTCATCGCTTTAAACCCTTCCACTCAAATCCTCTACCTCACCAAAATCTTGCAATCTTTTGTGCAAGTTTGTTCTACTCATCGCAAGAGGTTGCTTATATTCACCTTCTTATTCACTTGTTGCTTCTTCAACTTCATCTCCCATCCTCACTTCAACTTCAAGAACTTGTGAACTTGTGGATTGTGATTTGGACAACTTGCACATGCGTGATTTGGACCTCAATCTCCAATTCGCCAAACCTGTCTTGAGTTCAACTCGCCCATCACCTTCAATCAAGTCTCGCCAACCTGTTACCTGTTTGTATTATTCTCTCTTAGCCATAACTATGATTAAACATAGAATAACTTTTGAAAAAGCTTCACCTTCAACACCACCTCTAATAATGAATCTATCATTCACGATTATATCGGTAGTCATGAAAACTTATCCTCTAATCTACAACTCACTGTGCAAAAACTGAACAGCTCACAGTGCAAAAACTGTATAGGCAAAACTATCTCCAAGAGGCCGAATTGGTTATGATGATCATAAGTCCAAAATAAAAATGACTATTATCTCATGATTGAAGCTATTTCCCCTCAAAATGAAGATGCTAATTCAGATCATGCAGCCAAATCTAACATCAACATCAAATAACCTGCTAAAAAAGGTATAATCATAAATGCCTTTAATTTAAAGTTTGACGAGACTCAATTATAGATTGTGAATTAGGATCATCAAATTACATGACTAGAAATATATCTCTAACTCAAAAACTATATTCTTGTTCTAAGAAGTACTTTGTAAGGCTTGCTAACGGATCTTTATCTCCAAACAGACTTTGGGAGAATCAACATCTTAAATTTCATATCCCTAAACTCAATTTTCCTAAACTTTCCTATAATCTCTTATCAATCAACAAATTTATCAAGGATATAAATTGTGCTGCTGAATTTTTCTTTACTCAATGTGAATCCCATGATGCGGTCTTGGAGAGGATGATTGGCAATGCTAAGAAAAATGTTGGACTCTACATCCTTGATGTTGAAGGAAATCCTATATTACAAATAAAACATGCTTAATATATATCTTATCTTAAAACGAGTGCAATCATATTGTGGCACTTTTGTCTCGTTCACCTAAACTTTATTTATTTAAGAAAAAGTTCTCATCTTCTTTCAATAATAAAACTTCAGAATTATTTCAGTGTAAAATTGATTACTTATCTAATACACTAGGAACACGTATCCTAACAATATCTATAAAATCTCTCAATCATTCTGTCATTTATAGTGTTATTTGGAGGCCTTCTCGTGAGCTGTGGTGGGTTCATATCTTTTATACAAAGGGTTGTTTGGTTAGAAGTAAAGCGGGTGTAAAGTATTCCAAATGCAGGGGGTTTTGAAAATATTAGTGTTTGGTTGGATGAAAAATGAATGCAAAGTAAAGTAAATATAATATACATCATTTAATTCATTTTTAAGATTAAATAAACTTGCCAATTTTGAGTGAGAATCATTTACGCCACAAACAAGCTCACTTAACCACCATCACCACCCACCATCACCCACTGGCGCCACCAGCTGCTAGCCACCACTATCGCCACTGCCACAGCCACTAGCCACCAGCCGCAACCACTGCCACCACCCGCCGTCGACCATCGACACCCGCCGCCGTAGCCGCCCATAGCCAGCCATTGCCACCTATCGTTGGCCATCACCTCCACCGGCTGCCATCACCCACTGTCAGCTGCCGTCACCACCGGTGGCCGCCGCCACCTGCCGCAACCACCACAATCGCTGCCGGTCACCACCATTTTTAAATTTTATACTGCATTCATTTTACTTCAAAAAAAAACATTCATCTGTATTTACTTTACACTTATCCAAATAACTTCAAAGTATTCATTTTACATTGTATTCCTTTTTTACCCAACCAAACATCCCCATGGTCACTCATAACTACTTAGATCTTCTTAATAAAAGACAAGTTTGAAACTTGTCACATTAATAAAAAAATTCATTTCTATATATAAACAAGTAGAAAACATAAAAAATACACAATAGTTGTTAATGAATGCACTCTAGTTCAACAGATTTATTATTACATTTAAAAACATGGATGCACTCTAAGGCAATCTGAGCACATATTATTTGTTAATGAATCACCCAGTGGTCAAACCGCTATCATAATCATCTACATTGACAATAATGAGAGATAAATTAAGTGATTATAAGGAATCTTAGCTAATGAATTTGAAATTAAAGACTTTGGAATCATAAAATGTTTTCTAAAAATGAAACGTAAAAGATAGAAAAAACGGTATATCTATCTATCAATGAGAATAAATACTAGATCTCTTAAAAGAAACTAAGAAGATGGATGCAAACCCACAAATACATCTATGGATCGTATTAGCAAAATAGGATTAAATGGTGATACTCTTCAAGTTGATAAAGAAAGGTTCCAACATCTGGTTGAAAAACTTATTTATCTCTTTTATATTTGTCTTAGAATCTATTACATTGTTAGTGTAGTTAGTCAATTTATGGATATTCATATTAAGAAATATCTTAATGCACTCTATAGGTTGATAATGTACCTAAAAACAACCATTGTAAGAGATCTATTTTTCAAAAAAAAAAAAAAAAAAGTTTGGAGTAAACAAATCTTTAGTAATGCTTACTAGGTTGGGTCCATAACAGATCAAAAATCTAACTTCAAGCCATAGGATTGTGCTATGAGGGAGGCACCCTTTCTTCACGTACTTGAATTTCTCGTTCATCCTCGACTCGAATCTTTGAATGGCCTTGCTGGTCTCCATCAAAGTCTTCTCCAGCTTTCCGGCTCAAACATCTAGACTGCGAGTCCCTCCTCGCGAAAACTTGTCAAGCGTCCGAAGCCTTAACTTCAGAGCTGAGCGAGCCTTGGAGGTTAGAGCTTAGTTGGAGCCAATGGCAGGAATCACGAATGTACAACAACAACAACAACATCAAGCCTTTATCCCACTACGTGGGGTCGGCTAAATGAATCCTTTTTCTCAATTGCGTCCTGTTAAAAGTCAAATTCTCGTTTAAATCTAATAAAGAAAGATCATTTCTAATATTTTCTAACCAAGGCTTTTTAGGTCTACCTCTACCTTTCTTAACATAAGTCATATCTAATACCTCTACTTTCCTAACTGGGTCATCGGAAGGCCGCCGTTTTATGTGACCAAACCATCTAAGGCGACTCTCTCTAATCTTATCTTCCACTAGAGCTACACCAACCTTTTCATGTATATGCTCATTTCGTATCCTATCTCTGAGAGTAAAGCCACTCATCCACCTGAGCATCCTCATCTCTGCAACACTTAACTTAGTATTATGCTTCTCTTTTAATGGCCAACATTCGGCACCATAAGCATTGCACCACCATCTTATAGAATGTTCCCTTAAGTTTGAGGGGGACTTTTCTATCACACAACAAGCCCGATGCATTCCTCCACTTCAACGATCCAACTTGAATTCTGCTGATAATATCCCCATCTATTTCAACATTCAGCGGGAATCACGAATGTACTAAAAGAAAAATAGACATGAAGCATTTTCGTAGGCTTGTCAGGGCTTGGCGGGTCAATAGCGGAGGTGTGCCTCTCTTGCTGAATTGCCTCCTCGTACTGCTAGTCGCATAAGACTTCAAAAGTTGCCTTTGAGAGTGACTGACCAGTGCCCCACGGAAACAAAAGAATCGGCCATTGTTCATTCGTATGGGAAAACCTTGGCACTATGAGAAGTAAAAAATACGCAATAGTTGTTAGAAGTAGCTTTGAAATGTAATTTAGGGCCATGGCTCATAGAATTTGTGAATAACTATAGCTTAAAAGGTTGTAATAAAAGCTAAACATCCACATTAAATCAAAGATTATGATATTTGATAACTAAGCTACAATAAAAATGTCATAAACCATATTTTTTTTCTTTGAACCGAACCGGTCCGTTCCCGTTAAAGGCAACAACGTACCTTTAAGTCTTGAATTGGGACTTAGGGCATGGAAAGCGAGAGAGAGAGAGAGAGAGGGTTGCGGCAGGAAAGAGAAAGAGGAGAGGTCGCGATCTAGCCAATGATTGGGAAATCAAGGAGGTTGATTGGTGGCTTTGACTATCTAGCAAGCCGTAGAGGGAGGAGGTGAGATCGATAGCTCCTCCGACGGTGGCAGCGCCTCTTGTTCGCTCTCATCATCGAGCATCGTAAGGGGAGGGGGCCGAGTAGAGGAAAAAGGGGAAGAAGCAAGAGTATCTCATTCTTTTCCTCTTTGCACATCATATCTTCTTCATCAAATTTTGATTTAGGTAAGACCTAAGACCAAATTTTCTCTATACTTTTATAGTTTTTGAGATGAATTTTTAAATCAAACATAAATTTTGGGAGGCCCTTGAGAAGAATCATGCATCAAATAAACCTTTTGATGTTTTGTGATTTTAGCAATTAAATTTTTATATTTGAGGTTTTTGATTTTATATTGTCTTTTGTTTGTTTCACTTAATCATATAGGCTTCCGGTTAAATTTTGAAGCATGACTTTCAAATTTGCAACTTATAAAGAGCTTGTCATATAAGAATACTTGCGCATATGTATTTTTAAATTAATCCTATAACTGTAATTTATAGTAGTTTATGTTAGAGGAATCTATTTTGATTTTAGAATAAATTATTTTATATATTGAGTGAATTACTTTGTTGACCCAAAATACTGAGACAAAAAAAAAATTTCAATACCTGCCCTGACATCACACGATCTCGCACGTCGCAGACACGTCCGCGACGCTCCTCCCACGTCTGCACGATTTCGCACGTCGCACGACCTCGCGTCGTTAAATACACGAAGAAGGAAGGGGTTTTGGGCTCTCTCTGATTCCACCCGTTCTCACCTCCCTCTCGCGTGCTTCCTCGTTGCTGTTCGACTCCACTCCCTCGACGACTGTCCCTTCCCGTCGAATCGGAAGTGGGACGGAAGCTCCGCTTGCTGTGAGGTTAACTTTCTCCCTTTCGCACGCTTCTTCGACTCCTTCGTGGTCGTTCGACTTCGCTCCTTCCCCGACCTTCCTTCCTGTTCGGTCGGAAGTTACGACTTTTCGATCGGAAGCAACGATCGGAACTCGCTTGCTGTGAGGTTAACTTTCTCCCTTTCCGGCGCTTCCTGGGCTCCTTCATGGTTGTTCGACCACGCTCCTTCGATGCCTTTCCCTTCCTGTTGGAAAGGAAGTTACGACATTCTGATCGGAAGCGACAGTGGGAGCTCGCTCGCTGTATAGGTAATTTTCTACCTTTACACGCGCTCCTTCGGCCTAATCCCATAAATTCGCCAAAAAAAAAATAAAAATAAAAAAATATAAATAAATAGGTATTTAATTATAATAATCTTAATTAATTATAATTATTATTATTATTATTATTAATTAATTATAATTATTATCATTAATTACAGTTAATTATAATTAAATAATTATAATTAATCTTATTAATTATAATTAATTTAATTGTAATTAATTTTAATTAATCATAATTTATAAGATTTAATTATTATTAATTAATTACTTAATTATAATTTATTAAAATTAATTAATTTTAATTGGTTATAATTAATTAAAAGTTAATTATAACTTATTTTAATTAATTTTAATAAAATGTAATTAATTTTTTCAATTAATTATAATTAAATAGGTAATTAATTAAATATAATTGTAATATATTAATTAATTATAAATAATTAATATTATTTATAATTAATAAAAAAAGAGAAGAAATATAAAAGAAAGAGGAGTGCTCCTCCCTCTCTTGTGCCTTGATCCTCGTGCCACGAGCCTCCACCGTCGTCCTTAAGCAAAGGTATAATCTCTAAACTTAGATTCCCATTTTCGTCGTTGGCGGCGAGCTAGCAAACCCCTTACGCGCTCACGTAGCATAGTAGGGAGGGAAGCTAGCGCGACGCCTACGACGAGGCGGGCAATCGCCTTAAACTCCGCCCTCGACGCTAGCAACGGACCGGCAAACCCCCTACGCGCTCACGTAGCGTAGTAGGGTGGGAAACCGATGCGGCGCCCGCAACGGGGCGGGTAATCTCCGGACCGCTCATGTAGCGCGAAGGGGAAAAAAATTAAGTACCCACATGTGGGAAAATTTTTGTGTTCTTTTGCAACAGGTGCCCGAGACCCCTAAACGCTCATGTAGTGGGCGGGGATTGAAGAGAATTTGCTGCCGTGGTGTCTACGGATATCTATCTGAAGCGCGCACGTCGCGTGGAGGGGAAGGCAGCCTCTTGGTTTTTCCCCTAAACGGGAGAGACGCCGGGAGGCTGCCGAAATTTCATTTGAGGGTTTTGAAAACTTGGACAAAAATCTTGGAACTTGATTTAGACATAATTCAAGCATAAGATCAAACTTAAAACAAAATTTAATCAAATGATGATTGAATGGAATCAGAATTTGGACTCAAGTTTGGACTTGAACTTGTATTTTGAACTCAAAAGGACGAATGAACATAAACTCATCTTGAACTTGATTGAAGAAATTTGGGACTAAATTTGATTGAACTCAAAGACTAATTCAAACTTGATCAAAAAATGAACTTGAACTTCATTTCACTTAAAGTGAACCATGGTTTAAAGGTCATGAACTCGAACCAAAGCTTGGACAAATGAAAGGGACTTGAATGAATTTGAATTCAAACAAGTGACGATGAACAGCAGGGAACTATTCCTTGAATTCAAATGACTTGGAGCTCAATTTGAATGAAAGATAGCAAGAGACTTGAGCTCAATATAAACAAATAAGAGCTCGAATGAATTTGGTACAAAGAATCTTTACATGAACTTGAGCAATGCAAAGGACTTGATTTGGGACTCAAGTGGATGTGTATGTATTGAACTCAACATGATTTGAACAATCAAAGGAACTTGAACTTGAATATGACATTTGGGGCTCAAGCCAAGATTTGAGTTGGATTACAGAAGATTCGAACATGAGCTGGACTTGAGCAACAAAGAATTTGACTCAAATTGAAGTTGAACTGAACATAGGACTTGACTTGAATCAGATGATGAAAACTTGCAAGCTTGCAAATTGACTTCAATGAACTGAGCTTGAGTTTGTGGCTATAGGGAATTGAGCTCGTAATGACAAGCAACTTAACCTTGATCAAAGTGGAGTTATCAAAAAAAAAAAAAAAACATGTTCATTCAAATACATCCAAATGAATATTATGCAAGTCATATAAGGGTGATGATGATTGAGACACATATCACTCATGTGGATAAATATATTGTCCTCTTACAAACGAAAGAAATTGATATGCATAATGATGGGCTTGCAAGTATGTATCAATACGAATACTTATAGGACCATTATGTGTGTTGCAGATCATTCTCAAAGGCGACAAAGAACTTGTCTTAAAACATGGATTTTGATCGCAAGGACATGGATATAACAACAAATCAATATCTATATACAAACAAGCAAGTGGAGCCTCATAATTAATGAGGATTGAAGGGTCATTCATGAGTGACAATAACGAACATATAATAGACTTGATGGATCCATCAATGATCATATACAAGGAATGCAATAACATCCCTGCAGCCAACCGTCACTTGACATCAAGTAAGTACACCAGTCTTCTGCAAGCATAGGCTGATGATACAAAATGAATGAAAGTTCCTACGAGCGGTGGTAGAAGTTCTGCTATGCACACAATATGCCATCTACAAGAAGGATACGAGGAGCCTACGATAAGTACTAAGGTACTTATATAGCCTGTAATAAGACAACAGCAAATAAATGCAGTTGTCTCCTATAAGAAGGAGGATTCAACATACAATGAAATGAAAGATATGTCATCTTTGAATAATTCTAGAAGAATGCACCTTCTATGTAGTCAACATTATTCAGTTGTAGGCGACTACACAAGTCTGCCACAGACAAAATAGAAGATGTCCAACAAATTCGAATACCTACGGGCCGTTGCATTAGATTTGCTGCGTGAATAATAAACTGTTCACGAGTAAAGGTAGCAAACATACAGCAAATACAAGTGTCTACAGGCTTCTATAGAAGACCCGTCGTGAATTCAACGTATCATCTACGGGCAACTATCAAAGCCTTACAAGTATATTAATCCTACGAGCTTCTGTAGAAGACTCCTATGCATCCACTGCATCACCCACAAGCAAAATGCAACATGATCAAGCCAAATAAAAATGCCTACGGGTCGCCGTAGAACATCTGTCAAATATTTGAAAATACCCCCCGCACTTGCACTGTAACATGTATACACTTAGGTACACATAAGGGGATGTATTATAAAACCTGCATGGGCCCCGACGAGCGTCTAGGGATGCTGCGCGGGTTAATGAGTGAATTCAAGTTCGAGCCCGATCCTCCTATACGGGTAGATAGGAGTTAACACGGCTCGAACCATTAAATAAATATGCGGTTGCGAGATCGACCGGGATATTTATTTTATAGTTCATATTAGGCCTTCAAGGTCTATAATCAAGAGAATTCACTAACAAAGGTCCAAAGCCTACGAAACCCGATCCTCTATCGACCAGTAGATAGAGTCGACAGGGTCCAATCAATAAAATATAAATGACCCCAAATGCCCCGATGATGGCCGTGTTTGATAGAAGATTTCAACTGGAGGGGTTAACTTCAGACATTTCAAATATCCTTAAATTTTCACAAAATTTAGATAATTTTCAAGTGACTTCAAGGTCACCCCGATGATGGCCGTGTTGAATGTTTATCTCAACCGGAGGGGTCCACACAGATCATTTCAAATACCACCCAAATACTCAAAACTCCAAAACTCCACAAAAATTCCCAAAATCCCAAACTCCAAAAATATTTAAAAATTGAAATCCAACTATCAAAACACTTAAAGCGAAACACATCCACCCTTCATAACAGTTTGCCGAGGTGGACAAATTAAAATTTACTTCAGCTCGCAAAGAGCTAATGCCTGGTTGAGAATATCACTAGGATCTATTCTCAAACAATCTCCTGCCAGCAAGGACGTGGTACGAGTCCTCTAACCGGCAGTTTCGTCGCCAAATGGCACTGCAGGATAAACGGTTATGACTCGGGGCCCTCTGAACCAGGTGGTCGCCGCCAAATGGCACAATTATATTATGGTTATGGCCAGAGCCCGTATGCTCCCCAATGGCATCAAATCCTTGAGACATGAATCAATAGGATATGATCGATAGGGCACAAAGCCCTCTGTTAGCTAAGGTGGATTCAAATTTGTCCCCTTAGACAAACACTCACCCCAGGTCTACAAGGTACCCTTAGACGAAGCAACCCATGGCTGCCGACAAGGATCCTTCTGTCAGGTTGGGTCGACTACCTCCTCTGACTAAGTAGACCAGGGACCACGATGGCCCGGGACGACGGAATCATGGGATCTTGATCGGGTCTATCATCCATTCCCCCACCATTCGCTTTAAGTGCAAGATGGTGAAATTTCCAATTTTAAATATCAATTTCCAAAACCCTACATCAATGCTGCTACTATATGCCAGATAACGTGTATTCTATGTATCTGATTGACGACTAGCCTTAATCGAAAGTTCTTTCTTGTTAGTGGGAGGGGTAATTAACTATAGGGGTCATAAAGTCCTCATAAAATGAGGGCGAAATCTCTGGGTAGTGTTTTATCTACAATATTCATCTGCCTTCCAAAAATTATCCCGGAACTTAATCCGTTAAAACTCCCCCTCGAAAAAAGCAAAAAACGGGCGGAGGCCGGGGCCGAATTTTCGGAGCCCACAGATTTCTGGCGACTCCGCTGGGGATTGGTTTCTCTTTCCATCTTTGGCTAGCCGTCTAAGTACCATCGTAGCAGCAAAACCTACATGTCCTAAAATTTCAAAATTTTCAAAAAGATCATTTAAAGAATCAAAATTTTTGAATATTCTAAGAATGATCAATCAAACAAATTTATCAGGATAACATATTTAGCAGTATTTTAAATTTGTATTATTTGAATTTGCTCGCTAATGTTATCTATTTTTGTTTTCTATTCTGTGCAAGTCTCTGTATTTTTGAAAGTGTGGGGTGATGTATCAAATTTTGATCACTAACCCTTACCTTTCATTTATGCAGATGGATCTACATAATACGCCGATGACTGTCCAGCTGGGACAAGGAGCCAGGATCCCACTAGCGAATGCTATCATTGAGACAGGGAATGCTGGAGCTACCCTGCAGTTTGGTAGCGTTGACTTCCCTGCCGTCGTTGAAAGGACTACCGCCATTCCTACGAATGGCAGAAATGCTGATGAGTCTACCAGGAGGCCCCACCTTACTGAAACTGTTACCCGTCGTGCGCATTTGCCAGCGCCACGAACTGCTGCTGAAAATCCTCGTGGGAGGATCTTTGTGTTTGAACGGCTGTCGCAGCCAGAAATCCCAGCCACCAAGAGGTTTGTAGCCGGAGGAAGGATCTTCGTGGTGACTGCGAACACCACACATCTGCCAACCGGGTCACCTGCACCCGTGAAGAACACTTCTGAGGCTTCCTCCTCTGGAGGAAAATTGACGAGAAGGCAGAGGAGGAAATTGAATGCTGAGCTCCGAATTCAGCAACAATTCTCAACCCATCCCTCCAACTTGCCGGCCCAGGAGCCTGAAGCGACCATTCCGACCCAAAATGGGTTCGCGAATCTGAAGTGGGTAAAGAGAAATAACTCTTCTGGAGAGCTAAAGAAATCATTCTGGGAGCAACGGCCTGAGGTCCCAGCTCCTCCAAAAAAGAAAGAACCTGAAACTCTCGGCCCGAGTCTACAGGGTCTTGAAGACTGTGAAGGAGAGAGGATTGAAAAAGAAAAGATACCAGCGACCACTGACGGTCGAAACAAGAAGAACTCCACCGAGAGAAAGTCTGTCTCTTGCTGTGGAAAGAAATGAAAGAAGATACACCCCACGCGGTGAGCATCGGGGTGTGACACCTGAACCACGCGTTCAGGGATCCACCGCCGAAAGGTCCCGGTGGAAAGGAAAGGAAATCTGGAGGCCAAAGCCTCGCAGAGAAGAAAAAGAAGATAGAAGAGAAAGGAGAATTGATCTGGGTGTGACATCCGGTGCTGCTTCCCGGAAATCCACCCCTACCTGCAAACGTCAGAAATGGGTTCCAAAGAAGACCCATGATGACGCCAATCCTGACGGTGGACACCTTGGAGAATCCTCCAGGGGATCCCGTCGTGCACCAACTCCTCCCAAGAATGGGTCCAACTTTGACCGCAGCCCGCTGGTCGAAGAAATCTCCCTGCCTAACCAAGAATCGGAGATCCGGTGGCGTCGCCGCTCGGAGATCCGAGTATTAGAAGAAGATGGAGAAGTAAATATGGAGGAAGGAGAGGACATTGGAGAAGAGTACCTCGAAGGAGAAGAAAATATTGAAGAATATATGGGGGAAAATCTAGAAAAAGAGATGGAAGGTATAAATGACACCTTGGACATAGAAGTGGTCTACATGGTGAGACACATCAATGTCGACGAGGAAGCATACTACGACGAAGGTGAAGATGATGACCGTTGGCAACCGCCGCCTCGACAAGTATACCGGCGCCGCCGCGAAGAAGGATCCACCGCTGGCAGAGGTGGCCATTCCCAAGAAGAGCGGGAAGAGGCTGAGGAGAATCCTTTTGCCGACGAGAATGCCACGCTCGCAGAAATACAGAGGCAGATGAAACGTCAAATGAAGGCCAAGGATAGAGAAATCTCTCAGTTGAACGAGAAGATGACTGAGATGATGGCTCAGATGACAATGATGATGCAGATGATGTAGAGGAACACTGCTGTCGATCCCATGCCCAATCCTCCGGCCGATCCTCCGAACTTCCAAATTCCACAAGTATCAGGAGTGCGGGGAGCTCCTGAAGATGGCAATGAAGTTCATAACATTACCCGCTGTTGACCTCATTTTTGTATGAGGTCACTAGGACCCACTTGGGTTTCTTTTTAGTGACCTAATGATGGGGAGATGTCCACCCCTTAGTCATAAAGGTCCTAATAAAGACCCAATTCAATCCCAATTAAACCGAGCTCTACCTTTTAATTCAATCTTTAATCCAGCCTTAAATCAATATTCAATCAAATTTCAAATCATATCCAATTAATTTCAATCTTTCATTTGATTTTCATTGATATGAATGATTCAAGGTCAATCATTTAAATCTTAAATCCAACCCAAATCCAACATTCTAAATCAAACCTTCAAGGTCAAGGACCTAGGTCCTGAAACCCTTTCTGGGTGAACTTTCTGTCACCTAGAAACCCTGTCAAGTGACCTCCAAATCATGATCCGTCAATTGCATATTGTCAAAACATGTCTCTAAGATCAACCCTCCAAATTTGAGCTCAATCCAACACTTCTAACCCCAGAAATTGAATCTTTTCCCAAAGGCTGCAAAGCCTTCAGTTATTTACAGCCTATGCCACTAGACTTGCCATCCGATGGATTTTGACCTTGGGATGCCTTCCAAACCTTTCGACCATGTCCATGACCTTTGTTATGACTTTTTGACCAATAACCTACACTTTGCTGGACCCAGTTTGACCCAATGTTGACTAGGGGTCAAAATGACCAAAATGCCCTTTACAGAGGTTTTTGGTCTTTTCCCCAAAGTTCAACATGACCTTCCCATATAAACCTTCAAAACCTATCCCAATGGATCCTAAATATCATTAGGAACACATTGGATCAAATCTCAAGTCTTGGTTTGACATGGTTGACCAAGTCAACCAAGGTTGACCAAATCAACCCTTAACCCACATTAAGGTCAATTTCAATGCTTGAATCCATTTTAAATCAAATAAATCCCTCAAAATCATTCAATTGGACACTCTTGACATGTCCAAAGCTTTCCAAGTCAAGCTCCCCCTTGGGTTGACTTGGTCCACCTATTTGGAGGAGTCAAAACCTTCTCCAAACCCCTTTAAGCCTATGGAAAGAGGCCAAATCATGGCCACATCACCAAGCCACCTTGGCAATTCATGGCTTGATCCAAAACCTGCTCAAACCTGATAGAAATTGACCCATTTCCTCTCTTAAGAAGCCCTAAGCCAACTCCCTAAACCAAGCCAAGCTTTGGTTCACCCAAATGGGGGAAAAGGTGTGGTCCCCTTTCCCATGGACCAAGAGAGGTCACACTCACCACCAACCCTATTCCATAGCTTTAGGTAGCTTAGGGGACACTTGTCATGCATCCAAACTCCATCCAAACAAATCAAGACCATCCAATCCAAAAGCCAAGTGCTAAGGTGGGAGAAACCTAACCTAAGAGAGAAAATCTTCATTATTCACTCTCCCTCAACTCTCCCTCAACTCTCCTCCAGCCTCCAACCTTCCTAGAGCCTTCCCCATCCTCTCCATCCATCTCCAAGGCTTTTCCAAGCTTCTCCCCATCATTTCCAAGCCTCAAATCACTATTTTAGTGAGGAGAGAGCATTCTAGAGAGAGAAAGAGGGTTTTCCAACACAACTTTCGATCCAGCTAGATCTAGCTCTTGGTGTCTTCGTCAAAGTTGTAGAGGATCACTGCAGCTTTCCAACAAGCCCAAGATCTCAAAAATCCGACGGTTGGATTGTAAGTTATGCTCATTTTAAGTTTAAATTTCAATTTGAAACTGCTCAAAAATTTCATTACTTGGGGTCTCCAAACTCTAGGCAATGAAAGTTCATGTTCCCATGAGCCTATGTTTCAAATTTTGTTAAATTTCGACGAGTATTTTGAAAGTTATGAGTATTTCAATTTTCTAGTTCATTTTGAGCTAAAATGGCCTTGATCGATCTCGGCCGTCCGATTTTCTATCTTTCTCGATCGGACGGCTCGGGATTAGTGATGGCATGTTTAGGTGGTTGATAAACAGCACTTTGCATATCAAAATGCCACACGCCGCCGCCGTTTTGGCGCCGATCATTGCCAATGATGGGCGCCGCTTATTAATGGACTTAAAAATTCAAAAAAATAGTCATAACTTCCAAAATTCATAGTAAATTCATTTTTCGACCAAATTAAGTGTTTTTAGGCTCGTTGGAAAGATAATTTAGCCTAGTATTTATTAAAATTAATTTGGAGTTGATTTGATTACTGGATTACGAGATATTTCTATTTCTTTGAAATCGGTTTTTTATGATTTTCTCACAATCCCGTGGTCAATTGAGCCCCAAATTTTCGTGGAAGGTATTTGGGTATCTTAGGCATGCACTATAATTTTCTTAGGTTCAGATACCCATTGAATTGCTATGATGTGAATTTTTAAGGTAATGGGTCCATTTTAGACCCAAAATTTTGAAAATTCATAACTCCATTTTTCTGTAGAATTAGGCTGCATAATTTGTGTGGTATGATTGCATATGTATCAGGGTTAGACACACCAAATTTCAAGCCCATTTGAATAGTAGAGACATCTAGGAAAAATAATTAAGGAAAAGTCTAGAAAACTTTGAAAATTTCTAGGGGATTGTACACATACCCAATAGGGGTGAAATTTTAACACAGTAAACTTAGTGACATAATAAGCCTTAGGTTCAAATTTCACTGAATTTGGAGTTCATTAAGTTAGAAAATTAATTACCCAAAGTTTCAGCCCATTTAAGGACCCAGAAAATTCAAAAAATGCAATAAATCCATATTAAGTCCAAAAATTGTAAATAATACCTCAAATTGACCAAAACTTAGTCCTCTACCTAGGAAAAATAAAAGCCCATTGACTGGACTCCTAATTAAACTTTAATTTGACTTTTAGTAAAAATCAACAATTAATTATATTAATTAATTAAAAATCATGAAAAATCCCAAATAATTTCCAAACACTTGGAAATGCTCCCATGGTTCATACCTGACCTTTGGGAGTGATTCCATGCAGTTTGGGATGAGTTTGGATCAAAATGATCAAAACCTTCATAATTAAGCAATTTTAAAAATTCTAATAATTAAGGAAACTTTGAAAATGCATAACTAATTACAGAAAAATCCAAATTAAGCAAACTTAGTGTCTATCAACTCCAATTAAGGTCTAGTATTTTTTAAAAAATGTCAAATCTCCAAAATCTGGTCGAAGTCAAAAAGTCAACTTTTTAGTCAACCGTAGTTCAAAATTAGGCTCGAACTTCGAAAAATCATAACTTTTCATAGAAAACTCCAAATTGAGTGTACTAACAGTCTAACAACTCATCATAAGGTCTAATATTTATTAAAAATCTGAAACTTACAAAATTAATTTTAATTTGAAAAGTCAACTTTAGACCCCTTAATTAACTAATTAAAATAATCCAAAAATTCTAAAATTCAATAAATCATTCAAGATTCTAAAAAACATCAATTTTATTTTAAAACCAGCAACCAATCAGTTTAATTAAAAGTTAATTAATCTTCAAACTTTAATCAAACTCAAATCACTTAATTATATCGGGTACCACTGGGTAACCCAGGCCTACGAGGCTATTAAATTAACCCCAAGGAAGGTGAAATAAACTTCATGGCCTCGGTGTGCAACAAAGGTGATATTCAATAAATAATTAAAATCAATTTTAAAATCAAATTTAAACTATTAAGACTTAAACTTCAATTAAAATCTCCCTTAAACCTTTCAACTAATCAGAACATCAAACAACTTCAATCAAATACCCTATTCAGGATCTACCCTAGCCACACGACCTACTACACACACTTTAGATGGTTTGCTAGGACAACCGACTCTAGATCTAGGCTAGGTCGGTGTTTACTTTTCTGCTGTGTGCCGGGTTTTCTGAGTTTTCATTGCATGTTGTGATTGAAATTGGTTGATGTGTTTGTTTACTTTTACTGCACTCTGTGGATTGATGTGATGGGCGATTAGATTACCCTTAGGTTAGGAACGATCTGAATGCTCACTAAATTTTCTGCAGGTGGCCACGCTCGTGCAGGGCAATAAAGGGGGCTAAATAAATCATAAATATAAATGCTACAGATGCTTCAGCTGCTTAGCCCCCAAATAAAAGGAGCGTGGCCAAGTGTGTTTACTTTTCTGCACATATACATATATAACTGTTTGGGATGTATTTTAATATTTAAATGCTTAGGGTAACCTTGCAGGATCGAGTCTAGAATTTTCATTTTCATATTTATGTAATTCATCTGAGTATTGAGTTGTGAAAGTGGCACTTTGAGTTTGGGATACATAGATCCAAAGATTGGATTCCAAAGAGGAAAGGATACCCCTTTGGGGGATAGTCCTTATCCATTTGAAATTCCAAATTTGGATCAATTCATTACCCAAAGTGGAAAGAGTAACCTTCCCCTAAAGGGAAGAGTTCTCTTTTTCATTTGGGTTTCCGATCGCAAAGAATCCAAGGAGCTCGAGGAGGAGGAGATCGAGGAGTTGAAGACATAGAGTATCCCACTCAAAGTCACTTGCGTCTGTATTAGGATTAGAATCCGGGTTGTTGTTAGTGGTGCCCGGCCACTTTTAATTTATGTAAATCTGGGTTGTAATAAGCAAGGCAATTTGCCTATGGACATTTATTTAATTAATTTGATTATTTAGTGTGTTGTGATTTAATTTGATTGCGTATAGGATTGCATGTTTTTTTTTTAGTTCTTTGGCGCTTGCATGTCGTTTTTGTTTTAGCCTGGAATTCGTTAGGCTCTTTAAGGACCAAAAATATTTCTATTCATAACCTATATTTAAAATTTTAAGATTTAAATAACATAAAAATTTAACGACCTAGGGAATAGCCGGAATCGTCCGGGGTCGCATGCATATTACTGCACTTCTCCCTCCTTGCTATAAGACACTTCCCCGCCCGTGGGTAGAGTCCAGATAATCCGACCTATGAGGATGAGGTGCTGGATCTGGGGAAGTCTAGTCTTTTCAAAAAAATTATTTTATAAGCCTTTTTTAAAATTTCATGCATACCAGATTTGGATACTTTAACCAGCATGCATCGCATTAAAAACTTATTAAATTAAAATTTTAATTGCATTTTAGTCTAAGCATTCCACCCGACATAAGTCAAGGGGTCAATTAGGAATCTGCTCTAGATGTCGACCCCAACTTCTTAAACCAATCTTAAATAACGTCCCTGATCACTCTACATCAAAAGACCGGACTCATGGTTTTAAAGCGTTTAGGTGGTTTAGTTGGCTCCCCAATCCAGACCGGGGTAAGTCCAGGTTTTGCACTGCATTAGTTAGGTTCGGACTACTGTGTTCCAGTGTCCAAATTTAGAGTTAGGATCCGGGGCAGATTTCTTTTTGAGCCATAAGACCCCAACCTCTGGGAATATAATCCCAAATTTCTAATAAAACACTTAACTCAAACTAAATATTCTTCCAATTCAAAATTTAAAGCCTAACACTTAGCTTAGATCGGGGCACTTCTGAATTGTTTCAGAATCCTAAAGTGTCCCCTACCCTTCCTCATTTGATTCCAAAATAAGTGTTCAATCTTGCTCCAATCCCCTTTCAAAATCCAAATTCACCTCTTTGGCATCACTCCTAGAAATCTCTAAACAAAATTTCTGCCATTATTTTAATCGAAAGTTTTCGTAGGGGACTCCGGTCTCCCACGATGTAATTAACTACGAGGGCTTGCGCTCGTAGGAGATTTAGAACCCACAACTGATTTTCAAAATTGATTTTTAAAATTCAATTAGTCTACATTGGGAAAATTAAATTATTGATTTTTCGTTATCGTTATGTTCGAACGATTATTAACAAATGATATCTTCTCCCTTCGGGGAGATATATCTTTTGTTAAAATGATTTCGAATATGAAATTAACGATCACTTCCCTTGATTATCGTAGCGTGATATTTGACTGAACTTTATTTTGACCCTTCGGGGTCATACAAAATTCTCTCTTAAATCTAGTTACGATATTTAAGATGGGATTCTTAATTCTAAATCTGAACCCCATCCTGAAATTTTATTTCTACCTCCCGAGGTGGTGTAATATTTTTGATGGGATGTTTGATTTTAGAATTAAATTTTAATGTTAATTCAAAAATTCCCAAAGAAGACTGAATTTTTCAAAACCCGCTTTTCAAACACCAACAAAAAAATGGCGACCACGGTGGGACTAAATCTCTCTTTCCATCTTTAATAATGGCAAAATTTTATTGCATCAGTAGTTTTGACTATCTTTCTTCGATTGGTCCCTCTACCCATTTCTCCCTTGGGTGAGTGTGGCCAACATAAAAGAGAAAATACATGTCAAAAAGAGAGGTGAGTGAGGAAACCCCTATCTAAGTCGGGCTTTGACATTTTGCCTCCAAATTAATTGGTGGAGTAAAAGGGTCAAGCCAAATCCTTTAAAATCTTTCTATAAATATTGCAAACTTGCATATTCAAATAAATCTGAATTATGCTAAGTTTCACATTCTACGAAAGACCCTTCAGTCTCAAAATCAAACTTCAAATTTCTTTAGCAAATTCGGGTTTTGACATTTCGCCCCCAAGTTGATTGGTGGGATGAAAGAGTCAAGCCCAATCTTTCAGATTTTTTTAATGTCAATTTTGTAAGCCTACATGTTCAAGAAAAATCTCACATGTTGAGTTTCAAAATTTGAAGAAGATTCAGTCAATTTCAATACAAATTCGATCTCAATTTCAATTTCAAATCAAAGTTTTGACACTTCACCTCAAGTTAGTTCGTGGAGTGAGAGAGTTAAACTCAACTCTTGAGATTTTCTTATCAATTTTGTGAACCTTCATATTGGGTGAAAACTCAACATTTTGAGTTTCAAAATTTGAAGAAAATCAATCAATTTCAAGATTCAAATTCTATTTCAAAACCAGCTAATTCAAGTCACCATTCCTTAACTCTGAGAAATCAAGCATACTCAAATGGCTGGAAAACTTACCTTCTCATTGCGCAGCAGCGCGACTGTAGAAGAACAACTTACGTAGAGTCAAAAAGAAAATCATTAAGGCTATAAAGATTGTTGAGTTGGAAGCCTTAAAGCAAGTTAAATATGAGGTCAATAGAGAGTTCATTACTCCTCTCACATACCCCCTCTTCGGTGGAAGCCGCTTCCACCCTCTTCCTAGTACTCAAGTAAGGGAGGTTATGAGAAGAGTAGTATGATCTCCACCGTGCCCTTTTGACCACTGCACAGAAGAGATCAATCAAACCAGAAATAAGCAATCACCAGTAATAGACCATAGGCCCCCAGTTGAGGGTTATGCCCCATCCACTCTACCAGATGATGTTAGGTCACGATACTATACGTGCTCCACTACATCTATAGAGGCGAAGGTGTAGAAACCGCTCAGGATGCCACTCTCATAATTGCTAGGTTACTAGTAATTAAAGATGGGAATAATGATGGATCTGAGATCTTATCAGATAGTGACACCATCTGAATTTAACTTCTAAAGGGGTCCTATCGTGATAGATTTTTAAATTGAAATGATGCAGCATTAATTAGGGATAGTGCGGACCCCACAACAATCTCTTCCTCATAAGAGATTGTAGAAATATAATTTTATACTGATAGGGTCTTGCCACCTAGAGTTGCAACTTTTGAGAAAAATATACTACTTCTCAAGTGTATTGGGTCTGAATTTTCAAGATAATTGATTAACCTTTTTAATGAAAATTAACCTCTACTTTAAACTAAAAACAGGAGAGAGTTGTAGTTGACTCCACCGGATACTTAAAGGCCCCTCCCTCCCACCGCTTAAGTGGTTCGATTTGATTGTTGAATTAAAATCTGTGTCAAATGTAAGTTGTTTTTGAAATGAAAATCTTCCCAATCTTCTTGCAATTTTTTATCTTAATAGGTGTCTCTTGCATGCTTTAAATCTATTCAATGATTTTCTGAGTCAAGGTGATATTTTTATTAAAAGATTGGGTCCGATCTTGGGATTATTCTTCCTTGTATGAGAGGATGAATTCTCTTCTCTTATACTTGTGATATAATCCTAGTTTTCAAAAAAGAGCAATCATTTTAAGGTTTTTTCAAAGGAGATGAAGCCCCTTGTCAAAAAAAAATCAATCAATCAAAAGATGCACAAAGTGTGCCGAAACTCAAAAATAAAAATCAAGAGATGCACAAAATGTGCCACAAAAAAAACGGAAAGAGGCTTCCTTCTTTTTAAATCCTTAAACCTCAACGAGCCCGATCACCCTTAATAGCTTGACTTTGAAAAATCTTGAATCTACATTTATTGTCATGCATAGACAGTCTATCAGATATAAAAAGAGTCATGCAAAAGAATTGAAAAGATTAAATTTCTCTCTCCAACTTAAACCTTTTGAAATTGATTTTAATTTAAAATTTTGGCACAAGGGAGAACCCTAGTTCAGTTTCTATGAAACTTGATGTGGGTTAACACAATCTAAACCCCTAGCCCTTTTCGGGTTAGTTGGAGTCACTCTACTTCTCACTATACTTTGAGTTTGTTCCTACTTGTCATTCTGACAGGGTCCAAATAATTAAGAGGAAAATTTTCATTAAAAAGAATGAATCTCCTACTCTCGACAAGAATTCAAATTTGGTCCTTGAGGGATGTGTGTTAGTCCTTCTACACAGGCATCTTTCCTTTAAGGCCTCCTTTCTTAAATTACACTCTATGATGAGTCCAAGATTGTTCTCGTCTAGAGGTGTATTTTACATCACTGGAAATTGCATTTCAAAATTGAGTCACAACTGAGTTGAGTGCCCGACTCCGATTGGAGGAGCTTGAGGGTCTCAAATTGCTTTCAAACTCAATAAAATTTAAAATTACATAAGTCACGTATGATTCAAGCTCGTGATAAATTGTGTCACATAAGAACTTTCCAAGTTGGAGACTTGGCCATATAGTCCTATGGAGACCAATTTTAGTCCGCCATAAGATTGATGGAAACTTTGAATCAACGTTGACTGGATCGTTCACCTTAGAAATGATCTATGAGGGAGATTCATGCCGATTGATTAATCCTGAAAGATGCCACTTGATATCTTTAACATTTGGGCGGCTCTTCAACAAATGTCAGGCCTAATGAGTATCAAATTCAACATCAAAGTCACCTTTCCAAATTCAAAGAAATCAAATCACATACAAAGATCATCAATCAATCATTTCCAATTTTCTTTTCCTTTAGGATAGGATTCTTCCTTTCCTTAGGATTAGACGTACTAGTGGTGGATAATGCCCTTTGTGGCACCATCCTAGTTTCAATCCAGTTTAGATCCTCTGTGTGGAGCAAGCTTCCTCCCCACATGATCATTCGCTAGTGGTGGATAACGCCCTTTGTGGCACCATCCTAGTTTTCCTCCAGTTGAGATCCTCTGTGTGGAGCAAGCTTCCTCCCCACATGATCATCCGCTAGTGGTGGATAACGCCCTTTGTGGTACCATCCTAGTATCCCTCCAGTTGAGGTCCTCTGTGTGGAGTAAGCTTCCTCCCCACATGACCATCCGCTAGTGGTGGATAACGCCCTTTGTGGCACCATCCTAGTTTCCCTCCAGTTGAGGTCCTCTGTGTGGAGCAAGCTTCCTCCCCACATGACCATCCGCTAGTGGTGGATAACGCCCTTTATGGCACCATCCTAGTTTTCCTCCAGTTGAGATCCTCTGTGTGGAGCAAGCTTCCTCCCCACATGATCATCCGCTAGTGGTGGATAACGCCCTTTGTGGCACCATCCTAGTATCCCTCCAGTTGAGGTCCTCTGTGTGGAGCAAGCTTCCTCCCCACATGACCATCCGCTAGTGGTGGATAACGCCCTTTGTGGCACCATCCTAGTTTCCCTCCAGTTGAGGTCCTCTGTGTGGAGCAAGCTTCCTCCCCACATGACCATCCGCTAGTGGTGGATAACGCCCTTTATGGCACCATCCTAGTTTTCCTCCAGTTGAGATCCTCTGTGTGGAGCAAGCTTCCTCCCCACATGATCATCCGCTAGTGGTGGATAACGCCCTTTGTGGCACCATCCTAGTATCCCTCCAGTTGAGGTCCTCTGTGTGGAGCAAGCTTCCTCCCCACATGATCATCCGCTAGTGGTGGATAACGCCCTTTGTGGCACCATCCTAGTTTTCCTCCAGTTGAGGTCCTCTGTGTGGAGCAAGCTTCCTCCCTACATGACCATCCGCTAGTGGTGGATAACGCCCTTTGTGGCACCATCTTAGTTTTCCTCCAGTTGAGATCCTCTGTGTGGAGCAATCTTCCTCTCCACATGATCATCCGCTAGTGGTGGATAACGCCCTTTGTGGCACCATCCTAGTATCCCTCCAGTTTAGGTCCTCTGTGTGGAGCAAGCTTCCTCCCCACATGACCATCCGCTAGTGGTGGATAACGCCCTCCGTGGCACCATCCTAATTTCCCTCCAGTTGAGGTCCTCTGTGTGGAGCAAGCTTCCTCCCCACATGACTATCCGCTAGTGGTGGATAACGCCCTTTGTGGCACCATCCTAGCTTCCTCCAGTTTAGATCCTCTGTGTGGAGCAAGCTTCCTCCCCACATGATCATCCGCTAGTGGTGGATAACGCCCTTTGTGGCACCATCCTAGTTTCAACCCAGTTTTGATCCTCTGTGTGGAGCAAGCTTCCTCCCCACATGATCAATCGCTAGTGGTGGAGAACACCCTTCGTGGCACCATCCTAGCTTCTCCTAGTTCTCTTCTCCTTTGGGATAGGATTCTTCCTTTCCTTAGGATTAGACGTGCCTACCTTCTACCTAAGTCTCTAAGGCTAGATCTGTTCTTCCTTGAGATCAAAAATTCCACTTGACCTTTTTATTCGGTCAACGCCAATATGTGTACTAGAACTTCGTTCTACTACACATATTGGGGGTCCATTTGTTGACCTCATTTTTGTATGAGGTCACTAGGACCCACTTGGGTTTCTTTTTAGTGACCTAATGATGGGGAGATGTCCACCCCTTAGTCATAAAGGTCCTAATAAAGACCCAATTCAATCCCAATTAAACCGAGCTCTACCTTTTAATTCAATCTTTAATCCAGCCTTAAATCAATATTCAATCAAATTTCAAATCATATCCAATTAATTTCAATCTTTCATTTGATTTTCATTGATATGAATGATTCAAGGTCAATCATTTAAATCTTAAATCCAACCCAAATCCAACATTCTAAATCAAACCTTCAAGGTCAAGGACCTAGGTCCTGAAACCCTTTCTGGGTGAACTTTCTGTCACCTAGAAACCCTGTCAAGTGACCTCCAAATCATGATCCGTCAATTGCATATTGTCAAAACATGTCTCTAAGATCAACCCTCCAAATTTGAGCTCAATCCAACACTTCTAACCCCAGAAATTGAATCTTTTCCCAAAGGCTGCAAAGCCTTCAGTTATTTACAGCCTATGCCACTAGACTTGCCATCCGATGGATTTTGACCTTGGGATGCCTTCCAAACCTTTCGACCATGTCCATGACCTTTGTTATGACTTTTTGACCAATAACCTACACTTTGCTGGACCCAGTTTGACCCAATGTTGACTAGGGGTCAAAATGACCAAAATGCCCTTTACAGAGGTTTTTGGTCTTTTCCCCAAAGTTCAACATGACCTTCCCATATAAACCTTCAAAACCTATCCCAATGGATCCTAAATATCATTAGGAACACATTGGATCAAATCTCAAGTCTTGGTTTGACATGGTTGACCAAGTCAACCAAGGTTGACCAAATCAACCCTTAACCCACATTAAGGTCAATTTCAATGCTTGAATCCATTTTAAATCAAATAAATCCCTCAAAATCATTCAATTGGACACTCTTGACATGTCCAAAGCTTTCCAAGTCAAGCTCCCCCTTGGGTTGACTTGGTCCACCTATTTGGAGGAGTCAAAACCTTCTCCAAACCCCTTTAAGCCTATGGAAAGAGGCCAAATCATGGCCACATCACCAAGCCACCTTGGCAATTCATGGCTTGATCCAAAACCTGCTCAAACCTGATAGAAATTGACCCATTTCCTCTCTTAAGAAGCCCTAAGCCAACTCCCTAAACCAAGCCAAGCTTTGGTTCACCCAAATGGGGGAAAAGGTGTGGTCCCCTTTCCCATGGACCAAGAGAGGTCACACTCACCACCAACCCTATTCCATAGCTTTAGGTAGCTTAGGGGACACTTGTCATGCATCCAAACTCCATCCAAACAAATCAAGACCATCCAATCCAAAAGCCAAGTGCTAAGGTGGGAGAAACCTAACCTAAGAGAGAAAATCTTCATTATTCACTCTCCCTCAACTCTCCTCCAGCCTCCAACCTTCCTAGAGCCTTCCCCATCCTCTCCATCCATCTCCAAGGCTTTTCCAAGCTTCTCCCCATCATTTCCAAGCCTCAAATCACTATTTTAGTGAGGAGAGAGCATTCTAGAGAGAGAAAGAGGGTTTTCCAACACAACTTTCGATCCAGCTAGATCTAGCTCTTGGTGTCTTCGTCAAAGTTGTAGAGGATCACTGCAGCTTTCCAACAAGCCCAAGATCTCAAAAATCCGACGGTTGGATTGTAAGTTATGCTCATTTTAAGTTTAAATTTCAATTTGAAACTGCTCAAAAATTTCATTGCTTGGGGTCTCCAAACTCTAGGCAATGAAAGTTCATGTTCCCATGAGCCTATGTTTCAAATTTTGTTAAATTTCGACGAGTATTTTGAAAGTTATGAGTATTTCAATTTTCTAGTTCATTTTGAGCTAAAACGGCCTTGATCGATCTCGGCCGTCCGATTTTCTATCTTTCTCGATCGGACGGCTCGGGATTAGTGATGGCATGTTTAGGTGGTTGATAAACAGCACTTTGCATATCAAAATGCCACACGCCGCCGCCGTTTTGGCGCCGATCATTGCCAATGATGGGCGCCGCTTATTAATGGACTTAAAAATTCAAAAAAATAGTCATAACTTCCAAAATTCATAGTAAATTCATTTTTCGACCAAATTAAGTGTTTTTAGGCTCGTTGGAAAGATAATTTAGCCTAGTATTTATTAAAATTAATTTGGAGTTGATTTGATTACTGGATTACGAGATATTTCCATTTCTTTGAAATCGGTTTTTTATGATTTTCTCACAATCCCGTGGTCAATTGAGCCCCAAATTTTCGTGGAAGGTATTTGGGTATCTTAGGCATGCACTATAATTTTCTTAGGTTCAGATACCCATTGAATTGCTATGATGTGAATTTTTAAGGTAATGGGTCCATTTTGGACCCAAAACTTTGAAAATTCATAACTCCATTTTTCTGTAGAATTAGGCTGCATAATTTGTGTGGTATGATTGCATATGTATCAGGGTTAGACACACCAAATTTCAAGCCCATTTGAATAGTAGAGACACCTAGGAAAAATAATTAAGGAAAAGTCTAGAAAACTTTGAAAATTTCTAGGGGATTGTACACATACCCAATAGGGGTGAAATTTTAACACAGTAAACTTAGTGACATAATAAGCCTTAGGTTGAAATTTCACTGAATTTGGAGTTCATTAAGTTAGAAAATTAATTACCCAAACTTTCAGCCCATTTAAGGACCCAGAAAATTCAAAAAATGCAATAAATCCATATTAAGTCCAAAAATTGTAAATAATACCTCAAATTGACCAAAACTTAGTCCTCTACCTAGGAAAAATAAAAGCCCATTGACTGGACTCCTAATTAAACTTTAATTTGACTTTTAGTAAAAATCAACAATTAATTATATTAATTAATTAAAAATCATGAAAAATCCCAAATAATTTCCAAACACTTGGAAATGCTCCCATGGTTCATACCTGACCTTTGGGAGTGATTCCATGCAGTTTGGGATGAGTTTGGATCAAAATGATCAAAACCTTCATAATTAAGCAATTTTAAAAATTCTAATAATTAAGGAAACTTTGAAAATGCATAACTAATTACAGAAAAATCCAAATTAAGCAAACTTAGTGTCTATCAACTCCAATTAAGGTCTAGTATTTTTTAAAAAATGTCAAATCTCCAAAATCTGGTCGAAGTCAAAAAGTCAACTTTTTAGTCAACCGTAGTTCAAAATTAGGCTCGAACTTCGAAAAATCATAACTTTTCATAGAAAACTCCAAATTGAGTGTACTAACAGTCTAACAACTCATCATAAGGTCTAATATTTATTAAAAATCTGAAACTTACAAAATTAATTTTAATTTGAAAAGTCAACTTTGGACCCCTTAATTAACTAATTAAAATAATCCAAAAATTCTAAAATTCAATAAATCATTCAAGATTCTAAAAAACATCAATTTTATTTTAAAACCAGCAACCAATCAGTTTAATTAAAAGTTAATTAATCTTCAAACTTTAATCAAACTCAAATCACTTAATTATATCGGGTACCACTGGGTAACCCAGGCCTACGAGGCTATTAAATTAGCCCCAAGGAAGGTGAAATAAACTTCATGGCCTCGGTGTGCAACAAAGGTGGTATTCAATAAATAATTAAAATCAATTTTAAAATCAAATTTAAACTATTAAGACTTAAACTTCAATTAAAATCTCCCTTAAACCTTTCAACTAATCAGAACATCAAACAACTTCAATCAAATACCCTATTCAGGATCTACCCTAGCCACACGACCTACTACACACACTTTAGATGGTTTGCTAGGACAACCGACTCTAGATCTAGGCTAGGCCGGTGTTTACTTTTCTGCTGTGTGCCGGGTTTTCTGAGTTTTCATTGCATGTTGTGATTGAAATTGGTTGATGTGTTTGTTTACTTTTACTGCACTCTGTGGATTGATGTGATGGGCGATTAGATTACCCTTAGGTTAGGAACGATCTGAATGCTCACTAAATTTTCTGCAGGTGGTCACGCTCGTGCAGGGCAATAAATGGGGCTAAATAAATCATAAATATAAATGCTACAGATGCTTCAGCTGCTTAGCCCCCAAATAAAAGGAGCGTGGCCAAGTGTGTTTACTTTTCTGCACATATACATATATAACTGCTTGGGATGTATTTTAATATTTAAATGCTTAGGGTAACCTTGCAGGATCGAGTCTAGAATTTTCATTTTCATATTTATGTAATTCATCTGAGTATTGAGTTGTGAAAGTGGCACTTTGAGTTTGGGATACATAGATCCAAAGATTGGATTCCAAAGAGGAAAGGATACCCCTTTGGGGGATAGTCCTTATCCATTTGAAATTCCAAATTTGGATCAATTCATTACCCAAAGTGGAAAGAGTAACCTTCCCCTAAAGGGAAGAGTTCTCTTTTTCATTTGGGTTTCCGATCGCAAAGAATCCAAGGAGCTCGAGGAGGAGGAGATCGAGGAGTTGAAGACATAGAGTATCCCACTCAAAGTCACTTGCGTCTGTATTAGGATTAGAATCCGGGTTGTTGTTAGTGGTGCCCGGCCACTTTTAATTTATGTAAATCTGGGTTGTAATAAGCAAGGCAATTTGCCTATGGACATTTATTTAATTAATTTGATTATTTAGTGTGTTGTGATTTAATTTGATTGCGTATAGGATTGCATGTTTTTTTTTTAGTTCTTTGGCGCTTGCATGTCGTTTTTGTTTTAGCCTGGAATTCGTTAGGCTCTTTAAGGACCAAAAATATTTCTATTCATAACCTATATTTAAAATTTTAAGATTTAAATAACATAGAAATTTAACGACCTAGGGAATAGCCGGAATCGTCCGGGGTCGCATGCATATTACTGCACTTCTCCCTCCTTGCTATAAGACACTTCCCCGCCCGTGGGTAGAGTCCAGATAATCCGACCTATGAGGATGAGGTGCTGGATCTGGGAAAGTCTAGTCTTTTCAAAAAAATTATTTTATAAGCCTTTTTTAAAATTTCATGCATACCAGATTTGGATACTTTAACCAGCATGCATCGCATTAAAAACTTATTAAATTAAAATTTTAATTGCATTTTAGTCTAAGCATTCCACCTGACATAAGTCAAGGGGTCAATTAGGAATCTGCTCTAGATGTCGACCCCAACTTCTTAAACCAATCTTAAATAACGTCCCTGATCACTCTACATCAAAAGACCGGACTCATGGTTTTAAAGCGTTTAGGTGGTTTAGTTGGCTCCCCAATCCAGACCGGGGTAAGTCCAGGTTTTGCACTGCATTAGTTAGGTTCGGACTACTGTGTTCCAGTGTCCAAATTTAGAGTTAGGATCCGGGGCAGATTTCTTTTTGAGCCATAAGACCCCAACCTCTGGGAATATAATCCCAAATTTCTAATAAAACACTTAACTCAAACTAAATATTCTTCCAATTCAAAATTTAAAGCCTAACACTTAGCTTAGATCAGGGCACTTCTGAATTGTTTCAGAATCCTAAAGTGTCCCCTACCCTTCCTCATTTGATTCCAAAATAAGTGTTCAATCTTGCTCCAATCCCCTTTCAAAATCCAAATTCACCTCTTTGGCATCACTCCTAGAAATCTCTAAACAAAATTTCTGCCATTATTTTAATCGAAAGTTTTCGTAGGGGACTCCGGTCTCCCACGATGTAATTAACTACGAGGGCTTGCGCTCGTAGGAGATTTAGAACCCACAACTGATTTTCAAAATTGATTTTTAAAATTCAATTAGTCTACATTGGGAAAATTAAATTATTGATTTTTCGTTATCGTTATGTTCGAACGATTATTAACAAATGATATCTTCTCCCTTCGGGGAGATATATCTTTTGTTAAAATGATTTCGAATATGAAATTAACGATCACTTCCCTTGATTATCGTAGCGTGATATTTGACTGAACTTTATTTTGACCCTTCGGGGTCATACAAAGTTCTCTCTTAAATCTAGTTACGATATTTAAGATGGGATTCTTAATTCTAAATCTGAACCCCATCCTGAAATTTTATTTCTACCTCCCGAGGTGGTGTAATATTTTTGATGGGATGTTTGATTTTAGAATTAAATTTTAATGTTAATTCAAAAATTCCCAAAGAAGACTGAATTTTTCAAAACCCGCTTTTCAAACACCAACAAAAAAATGGCGACCACGGTGGGACTAAATCTCTCTTTCCATCTTTAATAATGGCAAAATTTTATTGCATCAGTAGTTTTGACTATCTTTCTTCGATTGGTCCCTCTACCCATTTCTCCCTTGGGTGAGTGTGGCCAACATAAAAGAGAAAATACATGTCAAAAAGAGAGGTGAGTGAGGAAACCCCTATCTAAGTCGGGCTTTGATATTTTACCTCCAAATTAATTGGTGGAGTAAAAGGGTCAAGCCAAATCCTTTAAAATCTTTCTATAAATATTGCAAACTTGCATATTCAAATAAATCTGAATTATGCTAAGTTTCACATTCTACGAAAGACCCTTCAGTCTCAAAATCAAACTTCAAATTTCTTTAGCAAATTCGGGTTTTGACATTTCGCCCCCAAGTTGATTGGTGGGATGAAAGAGTCAAGCCCAATCTTTCAGATTTTTTTAATGTCAATTTTGTAAGCCTACATGTTCAAGAAAAATCTCACATGTTGAGTTTCAAAATTTGAAGAAGATCCAGTCAATTTCAATACAAATTCGATCTCAATTTCAATTTCAAATCAAAGTTTTGACACTTCACCTCAAGTTAGTTCGTGGAGTGAGAGAGTTAAACTCAACTCTTGAGATTTTCTTATCAATTTTGTGAACCTTCATATTGGGTGAAAACTCAACATTTTGAGTTTCAAAATTTGAAGAAAATCAATCAATTTCAAGATTCAAATTCTATTTCAAAACCAGCTAATTCAAGTCACCATTCCTTAACTCTGAGAAATCAAGCATACTCAAATGGCTGGAAAACTTACCTTCTCATTGCGCAGCAGCGCGACTGTAGAAGAACAACTTACGTAGAGTCAAAAAGAAAATCATTAAGGCTATAAAGATTGTTGAGTTGGAAGCCTTAAAGCAAGTTAAATATGAGGTCAATAGAGAGTTCATTACTCCTCTCACATACCCCCTCTTCGGTGGAAGCCGCTTCCACCCTCTTCCTAGTACTCAAGTAAGGGAGGTTATGAGAAGAGTAGTATGATCTCCACCGTGCCCTTTTGACCACTGCACAGAAGAGATCAATCAAACCAGAAATAAGCAATCACCAGTAATAGACCATAGGCCCCCAGTTGAGGGTTATGCCCCATCCACTCTACCAGATGATGTTAGGTCACGATACTATACGTGCTCCACTACATCTATAGAGGCGAAGGTGTAGAAACCGCTCAGGATGCCACTCTCATAATTGCTAGGTTACTAGTAATTAAAGATGGGAATAATGATGGATCTGAGATCTTATCAGATAGTGACACCATCTGAATTTAACTTCTAAAGGGGTCCTATCGTGATAGATTTTTAAATTGAAATGATGCAGCATTAATTAGGGATAGTGCGGACCCCACAACAATCTCTTCCTCATAAGAGATTGTAGAAATATAATTTTATACTGATAGGGTCTTGCCACCTAGAGTTGCAACTTTTGAGAAAAATATACTACTTCTCAAGTGTATTGGGTCTGAATTTTCAAGATAATTGATTAACCTTTTTAATGAAAATTAACCTCTACTTTAAACTAAAAACAGGAGAGAGTTGTAGTTGACTCCACCGGATACTTAAAGGCCCCTCCCTCCCACCGCTTAAGTGGTTCGATTTGATTGTTGAATTAAAATCTGTGTCAAATGTAAGTTGTTTTTGAAATGAAAATCTTCCCAATCTTCTTGCAATTTTTTATCTTAATAGGTGTCTCTTGCATGCTTTAAATCTATTCAATGATTTTCTGAGTCAAGGTGATATTTTTATTAAAAGATTGGGTCCGATCTTGGGATTATTCTTCCTTGTATGAGAGGATGAATTCTCTTCTCTTATACTTGTGATATAATCCTAGTTTTCAAAAAAGAGCAATCATTTTAAGGTTTTTTCAAAGGAGATGAAGCCCCTTGTCAAAAAAAAATCAATCAATCAAAAGATGCACAAAGTGTGCCGAAACTCAAAAATAAAAATTAAGAGATGCACAAAGTGTGCCACAAAAAAAACGGAAAGAGGCTTCCTTCTTTTTAAATCCTTAAACCTCAACGAGCCCGATCACCCTTAATAGCTTGACTTTGAAAAATCTTGAATCTACATTTATTGTCATGCATAGACAGTCTATCAGATATAAAAAGAGTCATGCAAAAGAATTGAAAAGATTAAATTTCTCTCTCCAACTTAAACCTTTTGAAATTGATTTTAATTTAAAATTTTGGCACAAGGGAGAACCCTAGTTCAGTTTCTATGAAACTTGATGTGGGTTAACACAATCTAAACCCCTAGCCCTTTTCGGGTTAGTTGGAGTCACTCTACTTCTCACTATACTTTGAGTTTGTTCCTACTTGTCGTTCTGACAGGGTCCAAATAATTAAGAGGAAAATTTTCATTAAAAAGAATGAATCTCCTACTCTCGACAAGAATTCAAATTTGGTCCTTGAGGGATGTGTGTTAGTCCTTCTACACAGGCATCTTTCCTTTAAGGCCTCCTTTCTTAAATTACACTCTATGATGAGTCCAAGATTGTTCTCGTCTAGAGGTGTATTTTACATCACTGGAAATTGCATTTCAAAATTGAGTCACAACTGAGTTGAGTGCCCGACTCCGATTGGAGGAGCTTGAGGGTCTCAAATTGCTTTCAAACTCAATAAAATTTAAAATTACATAAGTCACGTATGATTCAAGCTCGTGATAAATTGTGTCACATAAGAACTTTCCAAGTTGGAGACTTGGCCATATAGTCCTATGGAGACCAATTTTAGTCCGCCATAAGATTGATGGAAACTTTGAATCAACGTTGACTGGATCGTTCACCTTAGAAATGATCTATGAGGGAGATTCATGCCGATTGATTAATCCTGAAAGATGCCACTTGATATCTTTAACATTTGGGCGGCTCTTCAACAAATGTCAGGCCTAATGAGTATCAAATTCAACATCAAAGTCACCTTTCCAAATTCAAAGAAATCAAATCACATACAAAGATCATCAATCAATCATTTCCAATTTTCTTTTCCTTTAGGATAGGATTCTTCCTTTCCTTAGGATTAGACGTACTAGTGGTGGATAATGCCCTTTGTGGCACCATCCTAGTTTCAATCCAGTTTAGATCCTCTGTGTGGAGCAAGCTTCCTCCCCACATGATCATTCACTAGTGGTGGATAACGCCCTTTGTGGCACCATCCTAGTTTTCCTCCAGTTGAGATCCTCTGTGTGGAGCAAGCTTCCTCCCCACATGATCATCCGCTAGTGGTGGATAACGCCCTTTGTGGTACCATCCTAGTATCCCTCCAGTTGAGGTCCTCTGTGTGGAGTAAGCTTCCTCCCCACATGACCATCCGCTAGTGGTGGATAACGCCCTTTGTGGCACCATCCTAGTTTCCCTCCAGTTGAGGTCCTCTGTGTGGAGCAAGCTTCCTCCCCACATGACCATCCGCTAGTGGTGGATAACGCCCTTTATGGCACCATCCTAGTTTTTCTCCAGTTGAGATCCTCTGTGTGGAGCAAGCTTCCTCCCCACATGATCATCCGCTAGTGGTGGATAACGCCCTTTGTGGCACCATCCTAGTATCCCTCCAGTTGAGGTCCTCTGTGTGGAGCAAGCTTCCTCCCCACATGACCATCCGCTAGTGGTGGATAACGCCCTTTGTGGCACCATCCTAGTTTCCCTCCAGTTGAGGTCCTCTGTGTGGAGCAAGCTTCCTCCCCACATGACCATCCGCTAGTGGTGGATAACGCCCTTTATGGCACCATCCTAGTTTTCCTCCAGTTGAGATCCTCTGTGTGGAGCAAGCTTCCTCCCCACATGATCATCCGCTAGTGGTGGATAACGCCCTTTGTGGCACCATCCTAGTATCCCTCCAGTTGAGGTCCTCTGTGTGGAGTAAGCTTCCTCCCCACATGACCATCCGCTAGTGGTGGATAACGCCCTTTATGGCACCATCCTAGTTTTCCTCCAGTTGAGATCCTCTGTGTGGAGCAAGCTTCCTCCCCACATGATCATCCGCTAGTGGTGGATAACGCCCTTTGTGGCACCATCCTAGTATCCCTCCAGTTGAGGTCCTCTGTGTGGAGCAAGCTTCCTCCCCACATGACCATCCGCTAGTGGTGGATAACGCCCTTTATGGCACCATCCTAATTTTCCTCCAGTTGAGATCCTCTGTGTGGAGCAAGCTTCCTCCCCACATGATCATCCGCTAGTGGTGGATAACGCCCTTTGTGGCACCATCCTAGTATCCCTCCAGTTGAGGTCCTCTGTGTGGAGTAAGCTTCCTCCCCACATGACCATCCGCTAGTGGTGGATAACGCCCTTTGTGGCACCATCCTAGTTTCCCTCCAGTTGAGGTCCTCTGTGTGGAGCAAGCTTCCTCCCCACATGACCATCCGCTAGTGGTGGATAACGCCCTTTATGGCACCATCCTAGTTTTCCTCCAGTTGAGATCCTCTGTGTGGAGCAAGCTTCCTCCCCACATGATCATCCGCTAGTGGTGGATAACGCCCTTTGTGGTACCATCCTAGTATCCCTCCAGTTGAGGTCCTCTGTGTGGAGTAAGCTTCCTCCCCACATGACCATCCGCTAGTGGTGGATAACGCCCTTTGTGGCACCATCCTAGTTTCCCTCCAGTTGAGGTCCTCTGTGTGGAGCAAGCTTCCTCCCCACATGACCATCCGCTAGTGGTGGATAACGCCCTTTATGGCACCATCCTAGTTTTTCTCCAGTTGAGATCCTCTGTGTGGAGCAAGCTTCCTCCCCACATGATCATCCGCTAGTGGTGGATAACGCCCTTTGTGGCACCATCCTAGTATCCCTCCAGTTGAGGTCCTCTGTGTGGAGCAAGCTTCCTCCCCACATGACCATCCGCTAGTGGTGGATAACGCCCTTTGTGGCACCATCCTAGTTTCCCTCCAATTGAGGTCCTCTGTGTGGAGCAAGCTTCCTCCCCACATGACCATCCGCTAGTGGTGGATAACGCCCTTTATGGCACCATCCTAGTTTCCCTCCAGTTGAGATCCTCTGTGTGGAGCAAGCTTCCTCCCCACATGATCATCCGCTAGTGGTGGATAACGCCCTTTGTGGCACCATCCTAGTATCCCTCCAGTTGAGGTCCTCTGTGTGGAGCAAGCTTCCTCCCCACATGATCATCCGCTAGTGGTGGATAACGCCCTTTGTGGCACCATCCTAGTTTTCCTCCAGTTGAGGTCCTCTGTGTGGAGCAAGCTTCCTCCCTACATGACCATCCGCTAGTGGTGGATAACGCCCTTTGTGGCACCATCTTAGTTTTCCTCCAGTTGAGATCCTCTGTGTGGAGCAATCTTCCTCTCCACATGATCATCCGCTAGTGGTGGATAACGCCCTTTGTGGCACCATCCTAGTATCCCTCCAGTTTAGGTCCTCTGTGTGGAGCAAGCTTCCTCCCCACATGACCATCCGCTAGTGGTGGATAACGCCCTCCGTGGCACCATCCTAATTTCCCTCCAGTTGAGGTCCTCTGTATGGAGCAAGCTTCCTCCCCACATGACTATCCGCTAGTGGTGGATAACGCCCTTTGTGGCACCATCCTAGCTTCCTCCAGTTTAGATCCTCTGTGTGGAGCAAGCTTCCTCCCCACATGATCATCCGCTAGTGGTGGATAACGCCCTTTGTGGCACCATCCTAGTTTCAACCCAGTTTTGATCCTCTGTGTGGAGCAAGCTTCCTCCCCACATGATCAATCGCTAGTGGTGGAGAACACCCTTCGTGGCACCATCCTAGCTTCTCCTAGTTCTCTTCTCCTTTGGGATAGGATTCTTCCTTTCCTTAGGATTAGACGTGCCTACCTTCTACCTAAGTCTCTAAGGCTAGATCTGTTCTTCCTTGAGATCAAAAATTCCACTTGACCTTTTTATTCGGTCAACGCCAATATGTGTACTAGAACTTCGTTCTACTACACATATTGGGGGTCCATTTGTTGACCTCATTTTTGTATGAGGTCACTAGGACCCACTTGGGTTTCTTTTTAGTGACCTAATGATGGGGAGATGTCCACCCCTTAGTCATAAAGGTCCTAATAAAGACCCAATTCAATCCCAATTAAACCGAGCTCTACCTTTTAATTCAATCTTTAATCCAGCCTTAAATCAATATTCAATCAAATTTCAAATCATATCCAATTAATTTCAATCTTTCATTTGATTTTCATTGATATGAATGATTCAAGGTCAATCATTTAAATCTTAAATCCAACCCAAATCCAACATTCTAAATCAAACCTTCAAGGTCAAGGACCTAGGTCCTGAAACCCTTTCTGGGTGAACTTTCTGTCACCTAGAAACCCTGTCAAGTGACCTCCAAATCATGATCCGTCAATTGCATATTGTCAAAACATGTCTCTAAGATCAACCCTCCAAATTTGAGCTCAATCCAACACTTCTAACCCCAGAAATTGAATCTTTTCCCAAAGGCTGCAAAGCCTTCAGTTATTTACAGCCTATGCCACTAGACTTGCCATCCGATGGATTTTGACCTTGGGATGCCTTCCAAACCTTTCGACCATGTCCATGACCTTTGTTATGACTTTTTGACCAATAACCTACACTTTGCTGGACCCAGTTTGACCCAATGTTGACTAGGGGTCAAAATGACCAAAATGCCCTTTACAGAGATTTTTGGTCTTTTCCCCAAAGTTCAACATGACCTTCCCATATAAACCTTCAAAACCTATCCCAATGGATCCTAAATATCATTAGGAACACATTGGATCAAATCTCAAGTCTTGGTTTGACATGGTTGACCAAGTCAACCAAGGTTGACCAAATCAACCCTTAACCCACATTAAGGTCAATTTCAATGCTTGAATCCATTTTAAATCAAATAAATCCCTCAAAATCATTCAATTGGACACTCTTGACATGTCCAAAGCTTTCCAAGTCAAGCTCCCCCTTGGGTTGACTTGGTCCACCTATTTGGAGGAGTCAAAACCTTCTCCAAACCCCTTTAAGCCTATGGAAAGAGGCCAAATCATGGCCACATCACCAAGCCACCTTGGCAATTCATGGCTTGATCCAAAACCTGCTCAAACCTGATAGAAATTGACCCATTTCCTCTCTTAAGAAGCCCTAAGCCAACTCCCTAAACCAAGCCAAGCTTTAGTTCACCCAAATGGGGGAAAAGGTGTGGTCCCCTTTCCCATGGACCAAGAGAGGTCACACTCACCACCAACCCTATTCCATAGCTTTAGGTAGCTTAGGGGACACTTGTCATGCATCCAAACTCCATCCAAACAAATCAAGACCATCCAATCCAAAAGCCAAGTGCTAAGGTGGGAGAAACCTAACCTAAGAGAGAAAATCTTCATTATTCACTCTCCCTCAACTCTCCCTCAACTCTCCTCCAGCCTCCAACCTTCCTAGAGCCTTCCCCATCCTCTCCATCCATCTCCAAGGCTTTTCCAAGCTTCTCCCCATCATTTCCAAGCCTCAAATCACTATTTTAGTGAGGAGAGAGCATTCTAGAGAGAGAAAGAGGATTTTCCAACACAACTTTCGATCCAGCTAGATCTAGCTCTTGGTGTCTTCGTCAAAGTTGTAGAGGATCACTGCAGCTTTCCAACAAGCCCAAGATCTCAAAAATCCGACGGTTGGATTGTAAGTTATGCTCATTTTAAGTTTAAATTTCAATTTGAAACTGCTCAAAAATTTCATTGCTTGGGGTCTCCAAACTCTAGGCAATGAAAGTTCATGTTCCCATGAGCCTATGTTTCAAATTTTGTTAAATTTCGACAAGTATTTTGAAAGTTATGAGTATTTCAATTTTCTAGTTCATTTTGAGCTAAAACGGCCTTGATCGATCTCGGCCGTCCGATTTTCTATCTTTCTCGATCGGACGGCTCGGGATTAGTGATGGCATGTTTAGGTGGTTGATAAACAGCACTTTGCATATCAAAATGCCACACGCCGCCGCCGTTTTGGCGCCGATCATTGCCAATGATGGGCGCCGCTTATTAATGGACTTAAAAATTCAAAAAAATAGTCATAACTTCCAAAATTCATAGTAAATTCATTTTTCGACCAAATTAAGTGTTTTTAGGCTCGTTGGAAAGATAATTTAGCCTAGTATTTATTAAAATTAATTTGGAGTTGATTTGATTACTGGATTACGAGATATTTCCATTTCTTTGAAATCGGTTTTTTATGATTTTCTCACAATCCCGTGGTCAATTGAGCCCCAAATTTTCGTGGAAGGTATTTGGGTATCTTAGGCATGCACTATAATTTTCTTAGGTTCAGATACCCATTGAATTGCTATGATGTGAATTTTTAAGGTAATGGGTCCATTTTGGACCCAAAACTTTGAAAATTCATAATTCCATTTTTCTGTAGAATTAGGCTGCATAATTTGTGTGGTATGATTGCATATGTATCAGGGTTAGACACACCAAATTTCAAGCCCATTTGAATAGTAGAGACACCTAGGAAAAATAATTAAGGAAAAGTCTAGAAAACTTTGAAAATTTCTAGGGGATTGTACACATACCCAATAGGGGTGAAATTTTAACACAGTAAACTTAGTGACATAATAAGCCTTAGGTTCAAATTTCACTGAATTTGGAGTTCATTAAGTTAGAAAATTAATTACCCAAAGTTTCAGCCCATTTAAGGACCCAGAAAATTCAAAAAATGCAATAAATCCATATTAAGTCCAAAAATTGTAAATAATACCTCAAATTGACCAAAACTTAGTCCTCTACCTAGGAAAAATAAAAGCCCATTGACTGGACTCCTAATTAAACTTTAATTTGACTTTTAGTAAAAATCAACAATTAATTATATTAATTAATTAAAAATCATGAAAAATCCCAAATAATTTCCAAACACTTGGAAATGCTCCCATGGTTCATACCTGACCTTTGGGAGTGATTCCATGCAGTTTGGGATGAGTTTGGATCAAAATGATCAAAACCTTCATAATTAAGCAATTTTAAAAATTCTAATAATTAAGGAAACTTTGAAAATGCATAACTAATTACAGAAAAATCCAAATTAAGCAAACTTAGTGTCTATCAACTCCAATTAAGGTCTAGTATTTTTTAAAAAATGTCAAATCTCCAAAATCTGGTCGAAGTCAAAAAGTCAACTTTTTAGTCAACCGTAGTTCAAAATTAGGCTCGAACTTCGAAAAATCATAACTTTTCATAGAAAACTCCAAATTGAGTGTACTAACAGTCTAACAACTCATCATAAGGTCTAATATTTATTAAAAATCTGAAACTTACAAAATTAATTTTAATTTGAAAAGTCAACTTTGGACCCCTTAATTAACTAATTAAAATAATCCAAAAATTCTAAAATTCAATAAATCATTCAAGATTCTAAAAAACATCAATTTTATTTTAAAACCAGCAACCAATCAGTTTAATTAAAACTTAATTAATCTTCAAACTTTAATCAAACTCAAATCACTTAATTATATCGGGTACCACTGGGTAACCCAGGCCTACGAGGCTATTAAATTAGCCCCAAGGAAGGTGAAATAAACTTCATGGCCTCGGTGTGCAACAAAGGTGGTATTCAATAAATAATTAAAATCAATTTTAAAATCAAATTTAAACTATTAAGACTTAAACTTCAATTAAAATCTCCCTTAAACCTTTCAACTAATCAGAACATCAAACAACTTCAATCAAATACCCTATTCAGGATCTACCCTAGCCACACGACCTACTACACACACTTTAGATGGTTTGCTAGGACAACCGACTCTAGATCTAGGCTAGGCCGGTGTTTACTTTTCTGCTGTGTGCCGGGTTTTCTGAGTTTTCATTGCATGTTGTGATTGAAATTGGTTGATGTGTTTGTTTACTTTTACTGCACTCTGTGGATTGATGTGATGGGCGATTAGATTACCCTTAGGTTAGGAACGATCTGAATGCTCACTAAATTTTCTGCAGGTGGCCACGCTCGTGCAGGGCAATAAAGGGGGCTAAATAAATCATAAATATAAATGCTACAGATGCTTCAGCTGCTTAGCCCCCAAATAAAAGGAGCGTGGCCAAGTGTGTTTACTTTTCTGCACATATACATATATAACTGCTTGGGATGTATTTTAATATTTAAATGCTTAGGGTAACCTTGCAGGATTGAGTCTAGAATTTTTATTTTCATATTTATGTAATTCATCTGAGTATTGAGTTGTGAAAGTGGCACTTTGAGTTTGGGATACATAGATCCAAAGATTGGATTCCAAAGAGGAAAGGATACCCCTTTGGGGGATAGTCCTTATCCATTTGAAATTCCAAATTTGGATCAATTCATTACCCAAAGTGGAAAGAGTAACCTTCCCCTAAAGGGAAGAGTTCTCTTTTTCATTTGGGTTTCCGATCGCAAAGAATCCAAGGAGCTCGAGGAGGAGGAGATCGAGGAGTTGAAGACATAAAGTATCCCACTCAAAGTCACTTGCGTCTGTATTAGGATTAGAATCCGGGTTGTTGTTAGTGGTGCCCGGCCACTTTTAATTTATGTAAATCTGGGTTGTAATAAGCAAGGCAATTTGCCTATGGACATTTATTTAATTAATTTGATTATTTAGTGTGTTGTGATTTAATTTGATTGCGTATAGGATTGCATGTTTTTTTTTTTAGTTCTTTGGCGCTTGCATGTCATTTTTGTTTTAGCCTGGAATTCGTTAGGCTCTTTAAGGACCAAAAATATTTCTATTCATAACCTATATTTAAAATTTTAAGATTTAAATAACATAGAAATTTAACGACCTAGGGAATAGCCGGAATCGTCCGGGGTCGCATGCATATTACTGCACTTCTCCCTCCTTGCTATAAGACACTTCCCCGCCCGTGGGTAGAGTCCAGATAATCCGACCTATGAGGATGAGGTGCTGGATCTGAGGAAGTCTAGTCTTTTCAAAAAAATTATTTTATAAGCCTTTTTTAAAATTTCATGCATACCAGATTTGGATACTTTAACCAGCATGCATCGCATTAAAAACTTATTAAATTAAAATTTTAATTGCATTTTAGTCTAAGCATTCCACCCGACATAAGTCAAGGGGTCAATTAGGAATCTGCTCTAGATGTCGACCCCAACTTCTTAAACCAATCTTAAATAACGTCCCTGATCACTCTACATCAAAAGACCGGACTCATGGTTTTAAAGCGTTTAGGTGGTTTAGTTGGCTCCCCAATCCAGGCCGGGGTAAGTCCAGGTTTTGCACTGCATTAGTTAGGTTCGGACTACTGTGTTCCAGTGTCCAAATTTAGAGTTAGGATCCGGGGCAGATTTCTTTTTGAGCCATAAGACCCCAACCTCTGGGAATATAATCCCAAATTTCTAATAAAACACTTAACTCAAACTAAATATTCTTCCAATTCAAAATTTAAAGCCTAACACTTAGCTTAGATCGGGGCACTTCTGAATTGCTTCAGAATCCTAAAGTGTCCCCTACCCTTCCTCATTTGATTCCAAAATAAGTGTTCAATCTTGCTCCAATCCCCTTTTAAAATCCAAATTCACCTCTTTGGCATCACTCCTAGAAATCTCTAAACAAAATTTCTGCCATTATTTTAATCGAAAGTTTTCGTAGGGGACTCCGGTCTCCCACGATGTAATTAACTACGAGGGCTTGCGCTCGTAGGAGATTTAGAACCCACAACTGATTTTCAAAATTGATTTTTAAAATTCAATTAGTCTACATTGGGAAAATTAAATTATTGATTTTTCGTTATCGTTATGTTCGAACGATTATTAACAAATGATATCTTCTCCCTTCGGGGAGATATATCTTTTGTTAAAATGATTTCGAATATGAAATTAACGATCACTTTCCTTGATTATCGTAGCGTGATATTTGACTGAACTTTATTTTGACCCTTCGGGGTCATACAAAGTTCTCTCTTAAATCTAGTTACGATATTTAAGATGGGATTCTTAATTTTAAATCTGAACCCCATCCTGAAATTTTATTTCCACCTCCCGAGGTGGTGTAATATTTTTGATGGGATGTTTGATTTTAGAATTAAATTTTAATGTTAATTCAAAAATTCCCAAAGAAGACTGAATTTTTCAAAACCCGCTTTTCAAACACCAACACCCGCCAACCCACTCCGCAGAACAATGCAAGTACCTCCGAGCCCGTGACTGCTGCACAGCTTGAAGGGATTATTACGGAGAAAATCAATGCTATTATAGCCATTGATCAGGCAGAGAAATTGGTGGGTAAAGGTCGCCCGTACCCGGTAGAGTATGATCATGTGCCATATCCGAAGGGCTATTATGTGCCAAAGTTTAACACTTTTGACGGCAATAAAAATCCTAGACAGCACCTGGCGCAGTTCAAGGCCACATGCGGGAATACTGGGGGCAATGATGCACTACTCTTCCAACAATTCGTTAGCAGTTTGACAGCAGCTGCTTTCGAATGGTACGCTGAACTACCAAATGACTCTGTAAAGACTTTTGCAGAGTTAGAAACTATGTTCGTGAAGAGGTTCGCCAGCGCGACTGAGAAGATAACGATCGCTGATCTTGCCCTGGAAAAGAGGAAAAGGGAAGAATCAGTGACCAAATACATCACTCGCTGGCGCAACTTGAGCATGAAATATGAGCAGCAGCTCGAGGAAGAGTATGCCGTACAGTTGTTAATGGGAAACATCGATGACAAGATGCAACCATTCTTGTGCATGGTTACAATTACCACATTTCAAGATCTGCTAGACAGAGTGGCCAAATTTGAGAAATTGAACTTGTCAAAATCAGATAACCACTCTGACAAGCCTAAGAAAGTTAAAGCCTCGGGTGCTAGGAGAGGCGAGGCTGACTCTATATTTTTTTCCAGAGTTGATAAGGAGAAACATGTGATCTATAATGTAGACAAAGGCAAGCAGCCAATGCAATATCAAGAAAAGCCTAAATAAGTCTACAATCCTAACCCCCAACCGAAGCTGATACTCGGGGGTAATGATAAACCACGAACATATCAGGGTGGTGGAGAACGCCCGCGACAAACAACGGGAACTGGTGATCGAACGTTCCCCTCCCTCAAAGATAAAATGAACAAAGAATATTCATTTAAAAGGGAGAGTGTCGTCAAATTATTTCGACAGGCGTTGAAAGCAGGCTTAGAATTGCCAGAATGCAAGAGGCCCGAGGAGTCAAAACACAGTGGCGATTCAAACTACTGCCCATATCATCGGGTCATTAGTCACCCAATTGAAGATTGCTATGTCTTCAAAGATTGGCTGGAGAGAAAATATCGAAATGTAGAGCTCACATTGTCGGACAATGTGCTGACTCGTCCCAGAAAGGAATCAACTCGGGTAGTTACGACTTCTCCTGTACCCCTGGTTGAAGAAAAGAAAAATGAAAAGAAGCCAGCTCAAGAAGAGCAGTGGAAGACTGCGGTCTCCAAGAAAACTGTGAAAATGTTGAAGCAACTCGAAGGAGTCCCAGGGGTAAAGTGGAAATCTCCTACTGAACCAATGTTAGATCCCAAGGCATTGCCCATAGCGCGAGCTCCTGCTTCTAAGAAATTTTCTAACCAAGCTGGCCCTTCAAGGTCTGGAAAGGTGAAACCCTCCAAGAGGAAGACCAAATTGAAGACACCCAAGGAGAAGAAAACAGCAACCCAAAGAGTTATAGATAGTTTGGAGGAACATTACCAGACCGCAAGACGTCCTATTAAGCTCGCTGACTTTATGTCCGAGCTTAAGATTGACGAAGCAAAGGAGGCTGATGAGGATCTTCTTCCTACAGAAGTATGTCGGGTCATCTCAGTGGCGCCGGATACACTGATAAAAGAAGAATGTGTTGAGGAGATATTCTCTGAATCCTGTATGATGGTGTCACCAATGGACTACAGTTCAGAGGAGGATCTGTATTTTCCAAAGATAGATGACTCAGACCCTGACATAGCGTCACAGATGGGGCATGTAAAGCTGGGAGGTAACTCTGAATCAACGGATGAATCCCTAGACGCTACAATGGCTGACTCAGAAGAAAATGCTCTATCAAACGAGTCTGAGCTAGAGGAGATCGCTCAAGTGCAGTTAAGAAGTGGCAAGGTACTGCCACCTCCACTGAAGAAAGGGATCTCTGATAAAGATAAGGGGAAGGAGATAGTTGTCAACGAAGACATTATCCCCAAGGACCCCAAGAAGAAAGATACCACAGTCAAAGGGATAGATTATAATATCTTATCCCATCTGAGAAAAATCCCTGCCCAGCTCAGCATATATGATGCTTTGGTGATGTCTAAAGACCTTTGGGAGACTTTGATTCAGGCTCTCAAAGATCCCGAAAGATACGAGGCATATTTCGCTGAGCGCAACTTGACTGAGGTTCTACAAGCTCGTAACGAGCCATTCATTACTTTCTCCGAAGAAGACATGATGCTCGAAACAACAGATCATAATCGCCCTCTGTATGTTACTGCAGAGAGTGACGATTTGGTAATCAGTCGAATTCTGATCGACCCTGGGTCCTCCATCAACCTTAAGAGTTTAAAAGCACTAAGGTCATTGTGCCTCAACGTGGAACACCTCGGGCCAGATAAACTCATGGTGCATAGCTTCAACGAGAAAGGGCAGAAAACCCTTGGATCATTTATGCTCCCTCTTGTATTTGGGGAACTTCACACAGAAGCCAAATTTTACGTGATTGATGCGGACACCTCATTCAAGGCGCTCTTGGGCCGCTCGTGGCTGCATGAATATGGCGTTGTCCTGTCAACATTACACCAGTGCATGAAGTATCTCAGGGATGGAGAGGAGTTCAGGATCTCTGGTGACATCCAGCCCTTTACAGTCCATGAAGCGACAGTTTATGAAGATGTGCAGTATTTCATGCCAAAGAAGTTGAGGCCGTCAAACTCTCTAAAGGCTCAAGCATCAAATTCAGAGAGTGCAAAACGGCCTAAGCAAGAAGGTGAGAGAAAACAGGTGGGGAGAAAGTAGGCGTCGCCGACTCTTCCCAAAGAAACTTCCACTTCTAAAGAAAGAAAACATATACCTCATATTGGGAGCGACACAGATGAAGATGAGGTCACCCCTACAAAATCCCAGAGGGTATGCCATTCGATGGACGAATAGAGTAGGGAGGTCGCATATTCAAATGACGATTATGACTACGACTCTATCTACATGAACACAGTGCAGGATGTATTCTCTAGAAGGATAGATAGCCTGTCAATCTCAGACAGCGTGCTTATAGTCACTCGTGTTCCCCTGCAATATTTCAAAGAAATAATGCCACGAGATGTGCATAAGGTTGAGGAACTTGTGACCCGTTATCTCCCTTCGATCAAAAAGGGGATTGAGTCAGGGAATATATTTTATTCCGTAGGAAAGCTCGAAGAAGTGAATCGTGATTGGGACCATGTCTTCATTGATTCTGAAGAATTGCTACCTACGAGGCTACCTAGGTTTAATACCAAATGTATTCAAAGAATGTTGCGAAAGTGGATCAATATTCCCACCTCCAAACGACAACTTCGTATGTGCCTAAGTCTCTGGTATGGAAGGAATCCGCGTCCAATGCGGCGGAAGGATATGAATGCATATAAAGGTATTGGATTTGTCAGGCGAAAATGCATCCGGAAGGAGACTTGCCAAGCCATCACTTGCAGGGAAGTCGAATCCGATGGCGTTTCTGATGAAGAGGTCTATGAAGCTAACGATTACGACGATCAGCTTGTAGAGGCCAAGCCTGCACCTGAAGAGCTTGAAGATGGTAGACAGGCAGCCACTATGGACGAGCTAAAAAAAGTCAACTTGGGAACCGAGGAAGACCCTCGCCCAACCTTCATTAGTTCTCTTCTGCCGGAAGACCAAGTGGAAGAGATAAAAGAACTCCTCTGTGAATTCAGGGACTGCTTTGCCTGGACATATGCTGAGATGCCCGGCTTATCCCCTGATGTAGCGGTTCACAGGTTGGCAATCAAACCGGATGTCGCACCCATCAAACAAGCTCCAAGGAGAATGAGATTGGAGATTGAAGAGCAGGTAATTGCAGAGACGAAAAAGCTCATAGAAGCGAGTTTCATTCGAGAAGAAAAATACGCCGATTAGATCGCCAATATCGTCCCGGTGAAGAAGAAGAATGGACAGATTCGTATCTGTATTGACTTTCGGGACCTCAACAAGGCGTGTCCAAAAGACGATTTTCCGCTGCCTGTATCCGAACTCCTAATAGACAACACGTCAAATTATGACATGTTCTCGTTCATGGATGGATCGTCAGGATACAATCAGATCAAGATGGCGCCCGAAGATGAAAAGCATACATCATTCAAAACGTCCATCGGTATTTTCTGCTATACAGTCATGCCCTTCGGCCTGAAGAACGCTGGTGCCACCTACCAACGGGCGATGACATATATCTTTAATGAATTAATACATCAGAAGGTCGAATGCTATGTAGATGACCTGGTCATTAAGAGCATGGACCGGAAAGATCATTTAAACGACCTGAGGATTGTATTTGAAAGAATCAGAAAGTTCGATCTGAAGATGAATCCTCTCAAGTGTGCTTTCGGGGTCTCCTCCGGTAAATTTCTTGGCTATGTCGTCCGTCACCGAGGCATAGAAGTTGATCCCAATAAAATTAAGGCGATTATAGAGATGCCGCCGCCTAGAAGCCTCTGTCAACTTCGCTCGTTGCAAGGACAGCTGGCTTTCATTCGACGGTTCATATCGAATCTGTCGGGTAGGTGCCAGCCATTTTCAAAATTGATGAAGAAGGATATCCGCTTCAAATGGGATGAAGAATGTCAAGAAGCTTTTGATAGCATCAAAAGATATCTGTTAAACCCGCCCATTCTCGCAGCGCCAATTCCGGGAAAGCCTTTTATACTGTATACGGCTGCATTAGAAGAGTCCCTCGGAGCATTACTGGCCCAGCACAATGAGGAAGGAAAAGAAAATGCACTTTATTATATTAGTCGAAGATTAATCGGAGCAGAGATACGTTATTCTCCCATTGAAAAATATTGCCTGGCGTTGATCTTTGCAGTCTAAAAACTCCACCAGTATATGCTCTCCCACAAAATCACCTTGATATCAAAGATCGATCCGCTGAAGTTCTTGATAACAAGACCAGCGTTGACAGGTCGTTTGGCAAGATGGGCAGTGCTATTACTGCAATTCGATATTGTGTACATGCCACAGAAGGCGATAAAGGGACAGACTTTGGCAGATTTCCTCGCTGCACATCCGATTCCTGCAGATTCCCCGCTCAACGATGATTTGCCAGATGAACAAATCCTGCAGGTTGATGAAGAAGAAAAGCTATCATTTTGGGAGATGTATTTTGATGGGGCATCATCTATCAAGTCTCCCAAACCTCCAAATCTTGCAAAGGCCCAAGCTGGCATCGGTCTTGTCTTCATAGAACCCGAGGGAGATATAATGAGATTCTCTTTCAGTCTAACCGAACCTCGGACGAATAACGAAGCCGAATACGAAGCTCTAATAGCAGGACTGGAGATTGCAATTGATGTCCAAATCACAGATCTCCAAATTTTCGGCAATTCTCAACTTATGATAAATCAGGTTCTGGGCATTTACAAGATTTGCAAACTTGAATTGGCCCACTACCACCGACGACCTCTCGAGCTTTTAAAACAAATACTGAATGTCAGAATAACTCAAGTTCCTCGAGGACAGAATGCAAAAGCAGATTGTCTAGCTAAACTAGCCAAGGAGCTTGCGAATGAAGACAAAAAGCCACATATATTCATTGCAGTTGAAAATCGCCGGGTCTTAGAGCCAGCAATCTTACAATTCCCGTAGGCAGAGGGAATACCAAATTCGAGCCAGCAGGATATAACCCCAGTTAATCCTCAATCTCCCTAACCAGTCGATCTTGAATATCAACATGAAGAAAATCAAGCTCCTAAGAGAAGACATAAGGTCAGTCTAGCTTCAGAATCATGGTGGTATTGCTTAGATATTGAAGTCGAAGATGACTGGAGGCGACCATTCGTCGACTACTTCAAAGAAAGCAAACTCCCAACAGATAAATCTTTGGCTGCACAAATTAGAAAAAGAGCATTACGATACGCGTTTGTTAATGACACGTTGTACCGACGAGCTTTTGACCAAATGTGGCTACGATGCCTAGGGACCAAGGAAGCTGATAAAGTGGTAGCAGAAGTTCATGAAGGACTCTGCGGAGCACACCAGTCAGGTCCCAAGATGGCTGCTAAAATCAAAAGAATGGGTTATTACTGGCCTACGATGGTGAGAGATTGTATCAACCACGCTAAAAGGTGCCACGAATGTCAGATTCACGGTGATGTTATTCATCAACCGCCAAATCCACTGCATCCAACAATTGCATCCTGGCCATTTGAATGTTGGGGCACAGATATAATTGGACCAATAGATCCGTCGTCTTCAGCGGGGCACCGCTTTATTCTGGCAGCAACAGGCTATTTCTCAAAATGGGCAGAAGCAGCTCCATTCAGGGAGGTCACGTCCGAGCACGTGATCAACTTCTTCGCCCACAATGTCGTCTACAGATTCGGTGTACCACGCCGAGTGATCTCAAACAATGGCACAGCATTCAAGAGTACAAAAATCTACAAGTTTATAGATCGTCACAAGATTGACTGGCGGTACTCGTCTATATACAACCAAGAGCCAATGGTTTGGCTGAGGCCTTCAACAAGACACTGGTGAAGTTGTTGAAGAAGATCCTCACCAAGAATAAAAGAGAATGGCATACAAAGATGGCAGAAGCATTGTGGGCATATCGTACGACCTACAAAACACCAACCAAAGCCACTCCCTACTCACTAGTGTTCGGGGCTGAAGTCGTCCTGCCACTAGAAGTTGAACTACCGTCTCTTCGGGTCGCTATCCAGAATGAGCTTACTCAAGAGCAGAATGCTCGCCTAAGAATGGAGGAGCTCAATGCACTCGACGAAGTTAGATTGCAAGCCCAACAAAACTTGGAGATCTACCGGGGAATGATGGCGAAGTCATTCGATCGGATGGTGTGCCCTCGATCCTTTCAAGAAGGAGAATTGGTCCCGGTGCTGAGAAGACCAATCATCCCACACCGAAGAATTGGTGGCAAGTTCGTATCTAACTGGGAAGGCTCATTCGTCATCGAGAAGGTGTACTAAGGAGGAGCCTACCAGCTTATCGATCTGTACGGTCAAAGGCCCATGCCGCCGATCAATGGTCGACACCTGAAGAAGTATCATGCATAAAACTGCTCAAAAAAATGTCATATTTAATATACTGTGTATTCCATGCATATTTATATACACTTTATACTTTATATTTTTGAAATTCTCTTGTGTTGCAAGAATACATTTTAAAATCACCCTACGAGACAGGAGGCATTTTAAATATTTATTTGGGTTGACATCGTGCTACGCACAGAGATCCCCAAATAAATATTTAAAATCACAAAATTTTAAATTTATTCTATTATGAAATGTCCCTGCGAGACAGGGGGCATTTTAAATATTTATTCGGGTTTACATCGCGCTGCATGCCGAGATCCCCGAATAAATATTTAAAATTACCAACGCAAATATTCTTTTATACTCAAGAATACAACGAATTCTTTTCAAAGTATATACAGGTGAGCTTCAAAAGATCGAGACACCACCTCCTCCAATAAATCAAGATTTCAAAGGTCAGAAAGAGACTTTTGTAACTATACACTCTAACAAATTGAGCCAGAACAACCTGAAGTCTTTCAGTAGCCTGAAGCTTAAGGTTCGAGTGGGTGTAAGAGGTCGGATCCAACACGCCCAAATATGGCCGGATCACTGGCAGCTCCGTCTACTCAACACGCCATAAGAAAGGCCGTAGTAGCAAAACCCCCACTTCGTCAACCCGTCAGTAGGGACTGTAGGAAGTACGAAGGCAAATTTGACTCGATAAGTTCAAGTGATCGTAGTCTACAAAATTCTCCTAATTGACCGGAGAATCAAAGTTCCAGTGGGAAGAAGGAATCTCGAGCAACTACCAAATTCACGTAGGCTCAAAATCTTCAACCACAAAGGAAGACTCAAAATCTATCAACTTCAGCAAAATCAGCATTGGGAAGCACATTTCCCCTAGCTCAAGTCTGAAGCCTGAATGGGTGTAAGAGGTCGGATCCAATAAGCCTAAATATGGCCGGATCGCTGGCAGCTCCATCTACTCAACACGCCATAAGAAAGGCCGCAGTAGAGGAACCCCCATCTCAGCAACCAGAGGACGAAGAGCTGTCAAATCCCAGCTCTCCCAATCTGATGAACTCAAGTGACTCAGATTAAAGTCTCCTCAAGTGGTTAAGGATCAAGATACTACTCATTTGGTACTATCAAATGAATCCAAAACCTGCAAATCCTTCAACAAATCCGTAAAGCACAAAGCGAGAATCGAAAGAATTTTTCTTCAACAAGTCCACAGAAGCACAAAGCAAATGACCGAAGAAATCATCCCAAAGTTCATGAGAAGCTTAAAGCTGAACTGAAAGGATTTCGTCATCAACAAGTCCGTTACGCACAAAGCTCTGGACCGATGACTTTTGCCCACCAACCTAATACAAACCTAAAGGGTTTAGGTCACCGGCATCTACTCCTTCATCAAGCCCGCCAAAGCTAGAAGCAAAGGGTCAAAGGTACAAATCACCTGACAAGTCAGTAAAGACTAATCAGGTAATTCTCCATCAATGTCCGCCGCACAAAACACAGGACAGAAGGAACCAAAATCTCAGGGAAACTAAAGCTACAAAAAGAAGCATCCCGAATGACATCTACAAACGTCCCTAGAGACTGGGGGTATTTTAAATATTTATTTGGGTCGACATCACGCTGCGTGCCGAGATCCCCAAATAAATATTTAAAATCATTTACAACACGGAGTACAATCACAGAAATCACAAGAACCAACATGTCAATCCCACTAAAGATTACAAATGCATTTGAAGATCCACGAAGGCACAGAAATGGATTCTTAGAGATCTACAGAATGACAATCTTAGTGTGACATCCAAGCAATCTTTTGGAGATCCACTAAATGAAAACCTTTGTGTAACATCTAGAGAAAATATCTAGAGATCCATAGAGTCAATCAGCATACAACAAACGTGATTCGCTCTAGACGCAAACCACATTTATTGGAGGGCATTTGTTGACCCGAAATACTGAGACAAAAAAAAAAATTTCAATACCTGCCCTGACATCACACGATCTCGCACGTCGCAGACACGTCCGCGACGCTCCTCCCACGTCTGCACGATTTCGCACGTCGCACGACCTCACGTCGTTAAATACACGAAGAAGGAAGGGGTTTGGGCTCTCTCCGATTCCACCCGTTCTCACCTCCCTCTCGCGTGCTTCCTCGTTGCTGTTCGACTCCACTCCCTCGACGACTATCCCTTCCCGTCGAATCGGAAGTGGGACGGAAGCTCCGCTTGCTGTGAGGTTAACTTTCTCCCTTTCGCATGCTTCTTCGACTCCTTCGTGGTCATTCGACTTCGCTCCTTCCCCGACCTTCCTTCCTGTTCGGTCGGAAGTTACGACTTTTCGATCGGAAGCAACGATCGGAACTCGTTTGCTGTGAGGTTAACTTTCTCCCTTTCCGGCGCTTCCTGGGCTCCTTCGTGGTTGTTCGACCACGCTCCTTCGACGCCTTTCCCTTCCTGTTGGAAAGGAAGTTACGACATTTTGATCGGAAGCGACAGTGGGAGCTCGCTCGCTGTATAGGTAATTTTCTACCTTTACACGCGCTCCTTCGGCCTAATCCCATAAATTCGCCAAAAAAAAAAAAAATAAATAGGTATTTAATTATAATAATCTTAATTAATTATAATTAATTAATTATTATTTTTTTTAATTAATTATAATTATTATCATTAATTACAGTTAATTATAATTAAATAATTATAATTAATTTTATTAATTATAATTAATTTAATTGTAATTAATTTTAATTAATCATAATTTATAAGATTTAATTATTATTAATTAATTACTTAATTATAATTTATTAAAATTAATTAATTTTAATTGGTTATAATTAATTAAAAGTTAATTATAACTAATTTTAATTAATTTTAATAAAATGTAATTAATTTTTTTAATTAATTATAATTAAATAGGTAATTAATTGAATATAATTGTAATATATTAATTAATTATAAATAATTAATATTATTTATAATTAATAAAAAAAATAGAAGAAATATAAAAGAAAGAGGAGTGCTCCTCCCTCTCTTATGCCTTGATCCTCGTGCCACGAGCCTCCACCGTCGTCCTTAAGCAAAGGTATAATCTCTAAATTTAGATTCCCATTTTTGTCGTTGGCGGCGAGCTAGCAAATCTCTTACGCGCTCACGTAGCGTAGTAGGGAGGGAAGCTAGCGCGACGCCTACGACGAGGCGGGCAATCGCCTTAAACCCCGCCCTCGATGCTTGCGACGGACCGGCAAACCCCCTACGCGCTCACGTAGCGTAGTAGGGTGGGAAACCGGTGCAGCGCCTGCGACGAGACGGGTAATCTCCGGACCGCTCATGTAGCGCGAAGGGGAACAAAATTAAGTACCCACATGTGGGAAAATCTTTGTGTTCTTTTGCAACAGGTGCCCGAGACCCCTAAACGCTCATGTAGCGGGCGGGGATTGAAGAGAATTTGCTGCCGTGGTGTCTACGGACATCTACCTGAAGCGCGCACGTCGCGTGGAGGGGAAGGCAGCCTCTTGATTTTCCCCCTAAACGGGGGAGACGCCGGGAGGCTGCCAAAATTTCATTTGAGGGTTTTGAGGACTTGGACAAAAATCTTGGAACTTGATTTAGACATAATTCAAGCATGAGATCAAACTCAGATCAAACTTAAAACAAAATTTAATCAAATGATGATTGAATGGAATCAGAATTTGGACTCAAGCTTAGACTTGAACTTGTATTTTGAACTCAAAAGGATGAATGAACATAAACTCATCTTGAACTTGATTGAAGAAATTTGGGACTAAATTTGATTGAACTCAAAGACTAATTCAAACTTGATCAAAAAATGAACTTGAACTTCATTTCACTTAAAAGTGAACCATGGTTTAAAGGTCATGAACTCGAACCAAAGCTTGGACAAATGAAAGGGACTTGAATGAATTTGAATTCAAACAAGTGACGATGAACAGCAGGGAACTATTCCTTGAATTCAAATGACTTGGAGCTCAATTTGAATGAAAGATAGCAAGAGACTTGAGCTCAATATAAACAAATAAGAGCTCGAATGAATTTGGTACAAAGAATCTTTACATGAACTTGAGCAATGCAAAGGACTTGATTTGGGACTCAAGTGGATGTGTATGCATTAAACTCAACATGATTTGAACAATCAAAGGAACTTGAACTTGAATATGACATTTGGGGCTCAAGCCAAGACTTGAGTTAGATTACAGAAGATTCGAACATGAGCTGGACTTGAGCAACAAAGAATTTGACTCAAATTGAAGTTGAACTGAACATAGGACTTGACTTGAATCAGATGATGAAAACTTGCAAGCTTGCAAATTGACTTCAATGAACTGAGTTTGAGTTTGTGGCTACAGGGAATTGAGCTCGTAATGACAAGCAACTTAACCTTGATCAAAGTGGAGTTATCAAAAAAAAAAAACATGTTCATTCAAATCCATCCAAATGAATATTATGCAAGTCATATAAGGGTGATGATGATTGTGTTAGGCGTAAGCCGGCCCAGGAGGGGCCGGCTGGACCGGTCCAGCAGGGACCGGCCCGGTTCTACACCCGCCGGCCCAGGAACGGGCGGAACCAGGCGGGCGGAAACCGGGCGGAAGCCCTGGAAGGGGGCAGGGCCTCTGTGGACCCAATTGGAGGGAAATTTTGAATGGGAAGGGTTGTTTAGACATTTTGTAATACTCCTTTATGGTTAATTAGGAGGATGGGGGGGAAAAGGGGGGGCATCTTGAATTTGAATGCATTTTTGAGATCTAGGGTTTCTTGCTTGGGCTCTTGGCGTTGCCGGAGATTAGGAGAGTTGTTCTTCCTCTCGAATTGAAGAACGTTGTATCTTGTTTGTTGTTTTTGCTTGATTAGTGAAAATCCTTATGTTTCTTTCAGATTTTATTGTGTTTTGGTGAGATTTTCCGCTGTTTTCTTAGATCCTTAGGAAACACTTGAGATCTTCAAGTATTTCCTATCAAATTGGTATCAAAGCAACGACTTGGGACCATCGGCGGCTGAAATCCAGAAATTTCAGCGGGATTTTTGGCATTCGGAGAAGTTTTTCTTGTGTTTCGTGGAAGAAAGGATGGCCGGAAAGAAGGTGGAAGTCTTGGAGGGCGAATTCGGTCAATTGAAATCAGATCTGGAGGGGAAGTTCCTTGAAATCTCCACCAACAATGAAAGATTGGAAGGGAGGTTTTCTGCTATGGAGGAAATGATGAAGAAATTACTTGAAATGAAGACCAATCCGGCGACATCGGAAGTAAGGGAGACCACCGACGGCCATGGCATAGGAGGAAATCTGAACCCATCCCGGGGAAGGAGGATGCCGGAGGTGGAGATCCTTGAGGGGGAGAACGACATGCCTCCTCTAGAACCACTTTCTAGAGAGGAGATGAGCATGGGATATGACAGAAGGGGTGTTGATCTTGGCGGGAGAAGGGAGGAATTCCATCGCCGAGGCACTGGTTTTGAAGGTAGAAGGGAGGAATACGATGAGGGGTTCGGCTATAATCACCGGAGGGATGATCGGGACACTTGGGGAGCACCTCCTCCTCGAGGATTGGGAGGATACAGGGGATACCGAGGATATGGAGGAGATCCGAAGGTGAGAAAACTGAAGATGCCCATCTTTGAGGGAGAGGATGTCCATGGATGGATTTACAAGGTGGAACGGTACTTTGCCGTCAACGGGTTGACGGAGGAGGAAAAGTTGACGGCGGCGGGTCTGTGTTTGGAGGGGAAGGCGCTGGCATGGTATCAATGGCGGGACAGGAGGGAGCCTATCCGGAACTGGAGGGAGTTCAAAGAATGCTTACTAGAGCGTTTCCGAGCCGATGGGGGAGGAGACTTCTATGAGCAATTCTTTGCCTTGACCCAGGAGGGGACCGTGGCAGATTACCGCGACAGGTTCGAGTTTTTGGCCAGCCGGTTGGATCATATTTCGGAGTCAGCCTTGGAAGGGAACTTTATGAAAGGGCTGAAACCAGAGATACGATCAGCAGTTAGAGTGTTGGAGCCGAGGAATTTAGGGAAGGCTATGGAACTGGCACAGCTGGTGGAAGATCAGAAGAAGTCCGAAAGGGGAGCTCGGGAAAATTACTTGGGGGGATCGTACAGAATGACGACCACCCTCTTACCTTCCAAGGGACCAAACCCCGGGAGTTTGAAGGAAGTGCAGAAGGAGAAGATGGGAGGCGGAGGAAATGGAGGGCAGTTCAAGAAACTGACGGAAAAGGAGCTCCAGGAGAAGAGAGCAAAGGGGGTGTGCTTCCGATGTGATGAGAAGTACATGCCGGGTCATAGGTGCAAGGACCGAACTCTTCAGGTTCTCCTCGTTTGTGAAGATGAGGAAGACGAAGAGGGGGGTGGGTGCCGGTCAGAAGAGGAGGAGAAGTTACACCTGGATGTGGCAGAAGTCTCTCTGAACTCCGTGGTGGGATTCACATCGAGTCACACCATGAAAGTGAAAGGGGTGATATCTGGCCATGAAGTGGTGGTATTGATAGATAGTGGGGCAACCCACAACTTCATTTCCATCCAAATTGTTGAGCTGCTGGGAATGGAGTTAGTGGATACAGGAGGCTATGGGGTAATGATGGGCACTGGGAAGGTAGAGATGGGTAGAGGAGTTTGTAGGGGAGTGGTGCTATCTATTCAGGGAATACAGGTGAGGGAGGATTTTCTTCCCTTAAAATTGGGGAGTACGGATATGATTTTAGGGATGAAGTGGCTGCAAACTTTGGGGGAGACCAGGGTGAATTGGGGGGAACTGCGGATGGAACTGGTAGTGGGAGGGCAGAGAATGGTGATACAGGGAGATGTCGGCCTGTCTAGGACAGGGGTGTCTCTCAAGTCCATGATCCGAACCATCCAGGAGGTTGGGGGTGGATATTTGGTGGAGCTGCAACGATTGGAGAGAGTCAGTGTGGGGGAAGAGGGAGACATTCCTTGTGAAGTGCAACCAGTCATACAGCAGTTCAGGGAGGTTTTTCAGTCCCCACAGGGTTTGCCACCTCAGAGGGAGCTGGAGCACGCCATTACTTTGAAGGAAGGGGAGGTACCGATCAGCGTTCGCCCTTACCGCTACCCTCAGATCCAAAAAGATGAGATAGAGAGGCTGATCCGGGAGATGTTGGAGGCGGGGATTATAAGACCAAGTGTAAGTCCTTTCTCTAGTCCAGTCCTCCTGGTCAAGAAGAAGGATGGGAGTTGGAGATTCTGTGTGGACTACAGGGCTTTGAATAAAGGCACTGTACCAGACAAGTTCCCAATTCCAGTGATCGATGAACTATTGGATGAACTATTTGGGGCTGTGGTATTTTCCAAACTGGACTTAAAGTCGGGATACCATCAGATCAGAATGAAGGAGGCAGACATTCCCAAGACCGCTTTCAGAACACATGAAGGGCATTATGAGTTTCTGGTAATGCCCTTTGGTTTGACTAACGCTCCTGCTACTTTTCAGTCTTTGATGAACAGGGTCTTCAAACCGTACCTCAGGAAGTTCGTACTGGTGTTCTTTGATGACATTTTGGTGTACAACAAGACTGAGGGGGAACACTTAGAGCACTTGAAGGTGGTTTTGGGAGTGTTACAGGAACATCAGTTACAAGCCAACCTGAAGAAGTGCAGCTTTGCCCAGGCGAGCGTAGAGTACTTGGGACATGTGGTATCCCAAGAAGGAGTGGCGGCAGACCAGAATAAAATAGAGGCAATGCAGAAGTGGCCACTGCCTAGGAACCTCAAGGAGTTAAGGGGGTTCTTGGGACTGACTGGATACTACAGGAGATTTGTGAAGGGATACAGTGCTATTGCATGGCCGTTGACTGAGCAACTGAAGAAGGATGGGTTTTCATGGGGAGAGGCAGCAACCCGGGCGTTTGAGAAACTAAAGGAAGCCATGACTACAGTTCCAGTATTAGCACTTCCAGATTTTAGCCAGGTCTTTGTAATGGAAACTGATGCGTCGGGATATGGGCTGGGGGCAGTATTGATGCAGAATCACAGGCCAATAGCATACTTCAGTCAAGTGCTGTCAGCCAGGGCTAGATTGAAGTCAGTTTATGAGAGGGAGCTAATGGCCATTGTCTTGGCTATTCAGAAGTGGCGGCCTTATCTTTTGGGGAGACACTTCATTGTGAGGACTGATCAGAGAAGTTTGAAATATCTGTTAGAGCAAAGGATGGTGACCGAGGAGCATCAGAGGTCGTTATTCAAATTGCTAGGCTATGACTTTGAGATCCAATACAAGCCTGGTTTGGAGAATAAAGCAGCCGACGCCTTATCCAGATGTGTTTGGGAACTGCAGGAGTTAGCAATGTCAGTTCCAATGATGCTAGATTGGGGGGCCATCAAGGAAGAGAGTATGCAGAATGAAGAGCTGAGAAAGATCAGGGAGGATCTGGGGAGGGACAAGAGTAGTTACCCGGGCTACTGCATGGAAGGGGAGAGACTATTGTATCAGGGGAGATTTGTGATGCCACGAACCTCCATACATATTCCCCACTTGTTGCAAGAGTTTCATTGCAGCGCAGTGGGAGGTCATTCTGGAGTTCAGAAGACCTACAGGAGGCTAGCATCTGAGCTCTACTGGAAGGGGATGCATAAAGACGTTGAAGAGATGGTGGCAAGGTGTGAAGTGTGCCAGAGAAATAAATACATGGCCATGGCTCCGGAGGGACTACTACAACCATTGACACTCCCAAATAGAGTTTGGGAGGAAGTGTCCATGGATTTCATTGATGGCCTACCGAAATCAGAGGGGTTCACAGTCATCTTGGTGGTGGTTGACAGACTCAGCAAGTACGCACACTTCATCCTCTTGAGGCATCCTTACACCGCAGTGTCAGTAGCAGCAGCTTTCATTAGGGAGGTTGTAAGGCTGCATGGGGTTCCTGAGTCAATTGTGTCTGATCGAGACAAAGTGTTCCTCAGCCAGTTCTGGAGGGAGCTGTTCAGGATGCAGGGCACTGTTCTAAAGAGAAGCACCGCCTATCACCCACAGACAGACGGACAAACGGAGGTGGTGAATCGAAGTCTGGAGACTTATTTGAGGTGTTTTGCTTCTGAAACACCGCGGTTGTGGGCAAGGTGGCTGCCTTGGGCTGAGTATTGGTACAACACCTCATACCACTCCGCTTCACAGATGACCCCTTTCAAAGTGCTATATGGAAGGGATCCTCTACACCTCGTGCACTATGAGAGAGGTAGTACACCAGTATCATCAGTTGAGCAGTACTTAGAGGAAAGGGACAAGGTGCTGGAGGAACTGAAGAAACATCTGATGAGGGCACAACAGATCATGAAGAAGCAGGCAGACTCACACCGAAGAGACATGCAGTTTGAAGTAGGGGAGAAGGTGTTCCTGAAACTACGACCCTACAGACAAAGGACAGTGGCTAGAAGGAGGAATGAGAAATTGGCACCAAGGTACTTTGGCCCCTATGAAGTTTTGGGCAGGATTGGAGCAGTGGCATACAGATTGAAGTTACCCCCCTCAGCCACTATGCACCCAGTATTCCATGTGTCTCAGCTAAGGAGAGCCATAGGGGATCATGCAGCGAGTGCAGAACTACCAGCCACTATGACAGAAGATTTGGAAGTGGTCTTAGAACCACTAGAGCTGGCAGGAGTCCGGTCAGATGAAAGGGGCAACACATAAGTGTTAATTAAATGGAGAGGCCTTCCGGATTTCGACGCTACTTGGGAGCCGTTTGAAAGAGTGAAAGAGCAATTCCCCTCTTTCCACCTTGAGGACAAGGTGAGTTTTTGGGAGGGGAGTAATGTTAGGCATAAGCCGGCCTAGGAGGGGCCGGCTGGACCGGTCCAGTAGGGACCGGTCCGGTTCTACACCCGCCGGCCCAGGAACGGGCGGAACCAGGCAGGCGGAAACCGGGCGGAAGCCCTGGAAGAGGGCGGGGCCTCTGTGGACCCAATTGGAGGGAAATTTTGAATGGGAAGGGTTGTTTAGACATTTTGTAATACTCCTTTATGGTTAATTAGGAGGATGGGGGGGAAAAGGGGGGGGCATCTTGAATTTGAATGCATTTTTGAGATCTAGGGTTTCTTGCTTGGGCTCTTGGCGTTGCCGGAGATTATGAGAGTTGTTCTTCCTCTCGAATTGAAGAATGTTGTATCTTGTTTGTTGCTTTTGCTTGATTAGTGAAAATCCTTGTGTTTCTTTTAGATTTTATTGTGTTTTGGTGAGATTTTCCGCTGTTTTCTTAGATCCTTAGGAAACACTTGAGATCTTCAAGTATTTCCTATCAGATTGAGACACATATCACTCATGTGGATAAATATATTGTCCTCTTACAAACGAAAGAAATTGATATGCATAATGATGGGCTTGCAAGTATGTATCAATACGAATACTTATAGGACCATTATGTGTGTTGCAGATCATTCTCAAAGGCGACAAAGAACTTGTCTTTAAACATGGATTTTGATCTCAAGGATATGAATATAACAACAAATCAATATCTATATACAAACAAGCAAGTGGAGCCTCATAATTAATGAGGATTGAAGGGTCATTCATGAGTGACAATAACGAACATATAATAGACTTGATGGATCCATCAATGATCATATACAAGGAATGCAATAACATCCCTGCAGCCAACCGTCACTTGACATCAAGTAAGTACACCAGTCTTCTACAAGCATAGGCTGATAATACAAAATGAATGAAAGTTCCTACGAGCGGTGGTAGAAGTTCTGCTATGCACACAATATGCCATCTACAAGAAGGATACGAGGAGCCTACGATAAGTACTAAGGTACTTATATAGCCTGTAATAAGACAACAGCAAATAAATGCAGTTGTCTCCTATAAGAAGGAGGATTCAACATATAATGAAATGAAAGATATATCATCTTTGAATAATTCTAGAAGAATGCACCTTCTATGTAGTCAACATTATTCAGTTGTAGGCGACTACACCAGTCTGCCACAGACAAAATAGAAGATGTCCAACAAATTCGAATACCTACGGGCTGTTGCATTAGATTTGCTGCGTGAATAATAAACTGTTCACGAGTAAAGGTAGCAAACATACAGCAAATACAAGTGTCTACAGGCTTCTATAGAAGACCTGTCGTGAATTCAACGTATCATCTACGGGCAACTATCAAAGCCTTACAAGTATATGAATCCTACGAGCTTCTGTAGAAGACTCCTATGCATCCACTGCATCACCCACAAGCAAAATGCAACATGATCAAGCCAAATAAAAATGCCTACGGGTCGCCGTAGAACATCTGCCAAATATTTGAAAATACCCCCCGCACTTGCACTGTAACATGTATACACTTAGGTACACATAAGGGGAAGTATTATAAAACTCGCATGGGCCCCGACGAGCATGTTATTGGTACACACGTAACGTCTAGGGATGTTGCGCGGGTTAATAAGTGAATTCAAGTTCGAGCCCGATCCTCCTATACGGGTAGATAGGAGTCGACACGGCTCGAACCATTAAATAAATATGTGGTTGCGAGATCAACCGGGATATTTATTTTATAGTTCATATTAGGCCTTCAAGGTCTATAATCAAGAGAATTCACTAACAAAGGTCCAAAGCCTACGAAACCTGATCCTCTATCGACTAGTAGATAGAGTCGACAGAGTCCAATCAATAAAATATAAATGACCCCAAACGCCCCGATGATGGCCGTGTTTGATAGAAGATTTCAACCGGAGGGGTTAACTTCAGCCATTTCAAATATCCTTAAATTTTCACAAAATTTAGATAATTTTCAAGTGACTTCAAGGTCACCCCGATGATGGCCGTGTTAAATGTTTATCTCAACCGGAGGGGTCCACACAGATCATTTCAAATACCACCCAAATACTCAAAACTCCAAAACTCTACAAAAATTCCCAAAATCCCAAACTCCAAAAATATTTAAAAATTAAAATCCAACTATCAAAACACTTAAAGCGAAACACATCCACCCTTCGTAATAGTTTGCCGAGGTGGACAAATTAAAATTTACTTCAGCTCGCAAAGAGCTAATGCCTGGTTGAGAATATCACTAGGATCTATTCTCAAACAATCTCCTGCCAGCAAGGACGTGGTACGAGTCCTCTAACCGGCAGTTTCGTCGTCAAATGGCACTGCAGGATAAACGGTTATGACTCGGGGCCCTCTGAACCAGGTGGTCGCCGCCAAATGGCACCATTATATTATGGTTATGGCCAGAGCCCGTATGCTCCCCAATGGCATCAAATCCTTGAGACATGAATCAATAGGATATGATCGATAGGGCACAAAGCCCTCTGTTAGCTAAGGTGGATTCAAATTTGTCCCCTTAGACAAACACCCACCCCAGGTCTACAAGGTACCCTTGGACGAAGCAACCCATGGCTGCCGACAAGGATCCTTCTATCAGGTTGGGGCGACTACCTCCTCTGACTAAGTAGACCAGGGACCACAATGGCCCGGGACGACGGAACCATGGGATCTTGATCAGGTCTATCATCCATTCCCCCACCATCCGCTTTAAGTGCAAGATGGTGAAATTTCCAATTTTAAATATCAATTTCCAAAACCCTACATCAATGCTGCTACTATATGCCAGATAACGTGTATTCTACGTATCTAATTGACGACTAGCTTAATCGAAAGTTCTCTCTCATTAGTGGGAGGGGTAATTAACTATAGGGGCTTGCGCCTATAGGAAACCAGAACTCAGATCATAAAGTCCTCATAAAATGAGGGCGAAATCTCTGGGTAGTGTTTTATCAACAATATTCATCTACCTTCCAAAATTTATCCCGGAACTTAATCCGTTAAAACTCCCCCTCGAAAAAAGCAAAAAGCGGGCGGAGGCCGGGGCCGAATTTTCGGAGCCCACATGCTTATATAAATATTTTCATTATATATGCATATCCATCTATTCTATAATGAATACATAAAGAGATTTTATGAGAATTAAATCTTAAAAGATATTAGAAGACCATAAAGACATGATTAATATTAATTAATTTTAGAGTACTAATTAACTAGTAGATATTTGAGCTTATCTATGAAGAATAACTTAGAGAAACATTTGAATCATTGATTTAACAAAATTATTTCGATGTCTAATGTTTGTTGCATTGTATTTTGAGTGCATAATTAATTGAGGTTATTTTGAATTAGGATTCATGGAGCACCCCATGTTGAAACAAGAAAGATTGGCGTTGAGATCGAAATATTCAGCTACTTATGACTTCATTCTGGTAAATGACTCTTTACTGAGTAAGGGATAAGCATATCATTTCTTATTAGGGGTCTAGCCCTTGTTACTCGTTGTATGTGAATAATGTGTATGGCAAGATGTGATAATTCATTCACATCATTGCATGTCACTATTTTGACATGATCTGATAGTTAGCATTGCCATATTGATTGTTGCATAATTTTCTGAATAGTTCACATGCTTTATCTTGATTGTTTTGAATAACTTTTGTCAATGCAAATCATAAATTTTGTAAAACATATAACTAAGCTTAATTATGTTATAACTTTTGTTAAGCACTATTACTGAAATACAATGTGTATATAATACAAACTTGTGTGTTTGATGCTTGTAAATGTCAATATTAAACCCTATTGGTTATTGGCTAGCCGGGGCCGACGGGCCCCAAGAGTGATGACTCTATAGGAAATCATTGGATTTCCTTGGAATTGGTGCATTATAGTAAACTGACTATAAATGCTTACATATGGATATACAGAGAAAATAAATGACTAACGTGTCATTGATGGATGTACAGATAGCACATGTAAGTGAATAAGTTTGTAATTGAATGCAATGGTTACTAGTTGACAAATAATTCTTTGTGAGTTCTGCTAGCTTCCATAAATGAAATATGCATATTTAAAAATCTCATTTCATATACATTGTTTCTACTTACGTTCTCTTCTTTGCTTATATTTATGCCCATGCCTTACTGTTTATGTTTTACTTAGTTGGTTTCACCAACACCAACTAAGTTTGTTTCTTGCAAACTCACACTTATTATTTCATGGTTTTAGGTTTGCTAGTTTGGGCTGCTTCTGGTGAAACTTCTAGGTTCATGAATCAAGTTTATCTGTGATAGGTCATTAAGGTTAGAGTTATTTAATTGATTCAATTGTGTAATGAAAATTTCATTTATATTTGGTGGATGTTTAGTATATGTTTGGATTTAGATGCTCTGATGATTTATTAGTGGATACAAATTATTGAAGTCTTATATTTTTATTGCTTTGAAATTATTTTATAAATTTTTGCTCAGCTCGCACTCTATCATTGGGTTCTTGTGATTTTCTTCTAGGCCCGGTGGCGGGGTGTGACATAACATTGCTAGAAATTCAATCCGTTGTAATAGAAATAAGCATGTAGAATTTAATAGGCACTGTGTAAAAGAAGAAATCAATCAAGTCATTTAAATACAATGCATTCCGACAAGTCTTCAAATAACAAATATCCTAATCAAAGTTATAAATCAATCACAATTCAACAACAACGTAATTTCCAAGATAGAAATAATCAATATATTTTCCTATTTTGAGGGTGCTTGAAAATCCTACAAAAGCACCTCACATCTGATCCTCATTAAGTAATATGGGTTCTATGATTAAACCAACTGTTGGATAATTGTCTACCTCAACAATTAGTCAATTCTTATCTTCTTTATTTATCTCGCATTAATTATGCACTAACGATACCCTAATCATTCATTAATTTTAAGCCTAATAATTGATATCGTTTAGCATTTATAAATATATACATTTGTTATAATTTGAATCAAATGATTAAAATTTTCTCTTTTATTTCTTGTCCCTAACTTTTATAATATATTTTGATGTGATTTAGATATCTAGATATTTTATATATAAATATTTAAAAATTTTGTGGTATGTATGTATTCTTGATCTCATAGATGATTAAGATATTGGATGTCCAAAAGCTAAATCACAAATAGTCATCAAACTCCAGAGAAAGAAATCAATACTAACCTTTTTCGATGATTTCTCTTCAGTTAATTTTTCTGAAAAATAATCCAAAGAAGCCCTGGCAGTGCTCTTTCTGGTATCAATACGCAGCTCCAAGTTACTGGGGCACTTCCCCATATTAGAAATCCTTGATAATGTACACAGTCGATGATCAAAAGCTATCACCCTGAAATAATCAATTTACTTTTCCATTTATTTCGGGCCAATGACAAAGGAAAACATTCTTGAAAAAAAAAAGGCAGAGATTAGCAGCCGTTCAATACCTGGGAATAATCTTTGCGAGCTCTACTGCAAAATTCTTAGGCCCGACGAAATCGAGCATATAACAAGTCCGAATGTCTCCAAACCTTAAATCCGCTACCCTAGCAAGGAAAAAAGATGTCTTTCGATAAGAAGTAGATTCCAATAGAGAGAGAGAGAGAGAGAGAGAGAGAGAGAGAGAGAGAGGCCAGTGTGGAACACCTGAGAGGGTCAACAGAGGAAAAGGGGAGGACGAGACATGGGAGATTCAGGGCGGAGTGGTACAGATGGGCGAAAAGTGCGGCAAAGGCTCCACCGAAAGAGGGATAGTTGTATAACACGAGCTGTGGCTTCTTCTGTCCTCTCTCCTCTTCACCGATGTGAGCTTCGAGAGCCTCCAGTGCTGCCGGCGACCGGAATCCTCGCCTGACCGGCAACGGCAATGTGAAGCTACCAGCGCGCGCTGCCGGGTGACTCCACTTTACAATGCAGACCGAGGAGAGGCGAAGCATTGGTAACCGACAACTAAACCGGGTTCGCGTTACCGGCTAATATATCCAAATTCTAGTTGGGTTTTTTCCGCTTAATAAAATGGAAGACAAGCACCATAATAGAAAAGACGAAGGCGGAGCCCGACAGGAGGGTGGAAGGTGGAATGGGGTAAGCCGGGCGTCGGCCGCGGCAATGAAAACGGCGCTGACTGCTCAGCTTTTTCACCTTTGTGCTTTTGTCCATTTCCACACATGAGGCTTCTACTTCATCGCTGGAAACATCTTCTTCTAGGGTTTTTTTGTCGTGATCAAGCGGCAAGGGAGGGTTCAATTCCTGTTCCTCTTCTAGTTCTTTGGGTGCATAGATTTTGAATTCCCGTCCGCATATTTTCCTCGGCTGTGGAACTTCGAAGATCTTGTGCAGTACATCTTCGGTAGGCCGTTGTATTTCTTCTTGCGCTCCATGTGGCGGTGGTGGTTCTTTGGTTTTTCCTTCTTGCTCTTCTGCGGATTCTTCGAATTCTGGCATTTGGCGCGATGCCGTTTTTTGTTCCTCGGCATTTTGAAGATCACTGCCGGGATGCAATTCCTTTTGAATCAAGGTAGGAAACTCACGTTCCATCGTTTCTTCATCGGATGATGGTAGCAGCGGTGATCCTTCTGGCTCCATTGTTTCTCTTATCCTTGGCGGAGTTATAGTTGGCTTCGTTGCTTCTTTCTCCATGGTTGGTAGTGGCGGTGATCCTGTCTCCATTGTCCCCCTTACTCTGGGCAGCGGTTTAGGTGGCTCCAGTGTAGTCTCATCATGTTCTGGTGCTTGTCCACCCTCGAGCTCACTAGGAATAGGCGGAGGTTTCTGTGATTTTGGCGATTTTATGTCCTGTTGAAGTTCCCCTTCTTCAGCTCGATAGAGCTTTTGTTCCATTACAGTTTTCACCACAGCGTTGGTACGTGCTGCTCGATCCGGTGGCTCTAGTGTCGTCCCATTGCGTGCTAGTTCCTGCTCAGGAGGACTTGCTCTTTTCTGCGCTTCTTCCTCATCAGGTTGTTTGAATTGTTGTTCCGGTTGGTCTTTTGATTCATCCTCCATTAGTTGTCGAAGCGGTCCTTCGTGCTTTTTTGTCTGCTTACTTTCTGTCTGCTGTATACGTGGTATTGAAGAATCAGTAGCTTGCTCAACTTGTTTAGTTTGTGATTCTTGTTCGGAAGGACCTACTGTCGGCTTACCAGGTAGCTGAGCCCCCACAGCAGAACATGCTGTCTCCTGTGCTTTCGTTTCCCCAGGAGGTTTGAGTTGAATTTTTGCTTCTACATGCAGAGACTCTCTAGGCTTCTCATAAGGTTCGTTTGATTCTGTTATCCCTTTGATTTCCAGTGAATCTGCTATTGGAATCTTGTATTTCTCTGTTTCTGACTCAAACAATGTGGTTTTGTCCCATTTCTTTGGCTTTCTATCAAGCTGCTCTCTTTGTTGTTCTTCTTTCTTCTTTGTAATCCCTGGCTCAAGTATCTTGTGCACCGATGCTTCTTTCTCTTGTAATTCTTGCTTTTCTGGTCCTATGAACTTTGTAATTTCTGATGCTTGGTAGGACGGCTCCTTAGCAAATTTCTGGTATTTTGATTGCTGATTGCGTTCTGGTTCTTGTGTTTCTAACGCTGCTTCGGTTTCTGGTTCCTTCAAAGTAGAAATCCCTTGAGGTGCTGGCGCTGCTTTTTCCTCCGGTTGTAAGAGTTTTCGCTTTGGTGTTTCTGATTCCACCAACTCTTTCACTAACATAAGTTTTCGAACTTCGTTCGCAGGTTTTGTTAGCTTTGGAAATATTTTTGGCGACTTCAAGATGATCTCATGTTCAAAACTTTCTTCATCAGCTAATTGTTGAATTTGTTTTTCCATTTCTTCATTGTAAGTTGGCATTACACTTTGTATTTCTCTTGGCTGTTCTACTTTCTCTTTTCTTTGAGGTCGCTCAGGGCTCTTGATTTCATCTACTTTCTTTTGCGTTTGGAATTCCTGCTCTTTTAATGATCTATACTCTTTTATTTTTGGAGCTTTAAACGATGGCTTTGTTGCAGGCTTCACAAATTTGTTTGATTCTTTTTTCTCATATGTTTCTTGTCTTCTTGAAACTTCTTTGATTTTTGGTGCTATAGGAGTCGTGAGCGCTAGTTCATCTGGTGTTTTGAAGTCTATCATGTCAGGAGTTTGATAGGGTGTCTCCACTGCAGGTTTCTGATGTTCTTTGGATTCTATATGTTCTAGCATTGGTTTAGATTCTTTCTCTAAAGTGGTGGGCTCCTTGGGTATTGGTTCCTCTTGTTTTTCTGGTTCTAGTGACTCTGCAATAATCTCATGGTCATGACCTTCTTCTGCAGAGATTTGAAATTCTTGCTCTTTTTCTACTTCGTAAGTTGGCATTCCTCGTATCTGTCTCCCTTGTGCTTCTTGTTCTTTGGGTTGGTCTGGCTCTTGTTTTGCTTCTTTTTCTTCATCTTCTTCTGACTGTGCTGGTTCTGTAGCTTCTTCAAATCGTTTCTGTACTTTTTTTGTTGGCTTCTCTGCTTTTTGTTTCATTATTACTTGTTCTTGCTGGAGAAGTTGTTTTTTATCTTCCTGAAGTTCACAAATCTGTTGTTTCGGTTCTTCCTTTCCTGCATATTCAGCAGATTTGGGCTTTTCACATGTTGGCACTACTGCAGTCTTCTCTTGTTTCTTCAAATCTTGCTCATGCTGTTCACTTTCTTTCTCGAGTTCTTCTGGTTGATGTAACTTTGTTTCTACTTTTTCTTTTCCAGTTTTTATTTGATCTGCGGCTTTCGACATATCTTTAGGTGCCTTCAATGTTGGCTTCTCCGTTCTGAGTTTCTGAAGATTTAGTGACAATTCCTTTGGCTTCATTGACTCTCTTGTTTCGAATGCCTCTCTATTTGTATCCTTCAATTGGCGATCTTCATCTTCCTTAAATCCATGAATCCATTGTTTCCGTTCTGGTAAATCATGCTTTTCTTCTTCTAGTGATGTAAACTCTTTTATTTTTGGTGCTTTAAATGCTGGCCCTGCTATGGATTTCTCAAATTCTTCTGATTCTTTTTTCCGTGAACTTTCTTGTCTTTTTGGAGCCCCTTTGGTTTTTGGTGCCTTAGGAGTTGGAAGCGCTAGTTCTTCTAGTTGTCTAATGTCTATTATATCAGGAGTTTCATAGGGTGACCCCAATGCTAGTTCTAGCATTGGTTTAGATTCTTTCTCTACAGTGGTTGATTCATTTAGTATTGGTTCTTCTTGTTTTTCTGGCTCCTGTGACTCCGCAATAATCTCATGGTCATGACCTTCTACAGAGATCTGAAATTCTTGCTCTATTTTTTCTTCATAAGTTGTCATTCTGCGCATCTTTCCCTTTTCTACCTCTTTTTCTTTGGATTGGTCTAGCCCATTTTCTGCTTCTTTTTCCTCTTCTGGTTGTGTTGGTTCTATATCTTCTAAAAGTCGTTTACTTGTTGGCTTCTCAGCTTTTTGTTTCATGATTTCCTGTTCTTGCTGGGGAAGTTGTGATTCCTCCCCTGGTTTAAACGACTTTTTGTTTGGCGATATCTCTATATCTGGACCCATCCATTGGTTATTTTTACATTCCTGGAGTTCATAAATCTGTGGTTTTGGTGCTACCTTTTTTGCACACTCAGAAGCTTTGGGCTTCTTACTTGTTGGCATTACTGTAGGTATCTCTTGTTTCTGCAATTCTTCATCATCATGTTGATATACTTTCTCGAGTTGTTCTGATTGAAAATGTTCTTCATCTTCTAACACTTGATTGGGTGTTGTGACTTGAGGCTTCTCACATTCTGGCACTCCTATAGCCTTCTCATGTTCCTGAACTTCTTGCTCATGTTGTTTTAACCCCTCTTGTTCTTCTGGTTGAGCTCTTACAGCTTCGAGCACTTGAACCAGTTCTCTGACTTTAGGCTTATGTTTTTTATCTGCTTTTTTTGTTTCTGCTGATTGTTTACTGTCGTGCTTCTCATATGGTGGGTGGAGTGTAGACTTTCTGTGTTCTGAAGCCTCTTGCTCTTCTGGTTTTTCCATCTGTTGTTTTGCCTCTTTTTCTTCTTGTTTTGTCGGTTCTTCAACTGTCAGGATTTGTCTAGGAGGTTTAACTGAAGGCTTTTCTGTTTTTTGTTTGTTTTTTACCTGTTCTTGATGGAGGTATTGAGATTCTCTGATTTTTTGTGTACTTATGCCTGCTATCTTCCAGCGGTCTTCTTCATCCGGTTTTAGTTCTTCCTTCTTTATCAACCCACTAGCTTTAGGCTTCTCATATGTTGGCACTACTATAAAATTCTCATGCTCCTGCACTTCATCCTCATGTTTTTGTAATTCCTCCATATCTACTGATTGAATCTGACGTGCAGCTTCTAGTATTTGGTCAAGTTCTTTGACTCCAACCTTCTCATGCGCCTGCACTGTTTTGTTGGGTTCTGAAAGTTTCTTAGCACTCACTTCCTCGTGTGGTGGTTGTATGATAGGCTTCTTGTATTCGTGTGCCTCTTGCTCTTCTATTTGCTCTGTCTCATTTTTTGCTTCTTTTTCTCCGTCCGATTTTGTTGATTCTGCAACTTGAAATAGTTGTTTTTGTGCTTTCGCAGTTGGCTTCTCAGCATTTTGTTTTATTATTTCCTCTTCTTGCTGAAGATTTTTATATTTTTCCTCTAATTCTATTGGCATTCTTGTTTTAGATGGCTCTCTGTCAGGACCTATCCATTGGTGATCTTCATCTTCATAAAATTCATGAACCCATGGTTTTGGTTCTTTCGTTTGTGGTAGTTCAGCAGCCTTAGGCTTTTCAAATTCTCCTGTCATGGGAGGCAAATGCGGTATCTCTGCAGGTGAGTGTCGTATCAATTCTCCTGGCATGGGAGGCAAATGCGGTATCTCTGCAGGTGCCTCTTGTTGCTTTACTTTATGTGTCCTCGTCAGACCCTGCAGCTCAGACTCTCCATTCTTTTCTTCTGTCGGTTCTTGTGTTTGTCCTCGAACGAACTCTTTACAGACTTGTCGTTCCTCTTGAATTGGACGCTCTACAGTTTCTTCTTCTCCTATCCAGGAGCTCTCATTCGTTAACAATTTCGGAATTGAAATGATGAGAATCTTCTCTTCTTCATCAAACCATGCATCAATACCATCCAAATCCACACTATCAGGAACAGGAAATGACTCATCAAAACATTCAATTGAGACCTCCCGATTTATGGCTACTCTGCTCGTGATCACAGCCTCTTGGAAAGCAATGTGACCTCCTCCTCTGATAATGATCTGGTTATCCCCCTCGTTCATGGCTACCTCGATCTCATCTTTCGTGAAACCTGCACGTGCCTCCAATGCTTTCAAAAATCAGATTGATGAAATTTATGCATCAGATAGAAAATGTAATGAACAAGAGAGAAATATAAGATTCAGATAGAAAATGTTCTAGTGACCTGGTAAGTGAGCAGCGAGGATGAAGACAGCTTCAGTTTCAGTAGAAGCGAAGGTGAGATCTCCTGTATCTCTGGTTATTCTGACTCCTACTTCCAGCTCCATGCCCAGTGCTTCTCTTCTCGTTATCTTTCTAGCTCTTTTGTATGATTTCTTACTACTCGTGATGAGTGCTGTTACTAATTTTTGAAGAGTTGGGCCTTCCACTATTAAGAAGAATGGATACTTTACTTCCAATTCTGGGTAGGAGAGATGCGTTGGAAAAGGAGGAATTAGATGTTAAAAGGTTAAATAAATATTATATGTTGCCTTCTTTTATTTCATTTTTAAATATAAGGAGTTTAGCTTACCCAACAAAGCTCCTGTTTTGTTTATCTCGGTTGTAACATAGTTCATCACCCATTGAGGCTTCTTCATCATTTGGGACGGCTTTCTTACTGCTTTTTAAAATAGTTTTTAATAAAAAATTTAAAGTTTCATTTGAGAGCTTGAGTTAAACGAGCATCTGGATGAGCATTAAGAATAAACGATGACTTATTATTATAAGGTATTTAAAATTCCTTACACATTTTGTAAATTAGTTACTTGAAACTAACACAAAAACTGAATATGTATATATAATTACACTCTTGCAGCCAAACGACCTCTTAATTATTGCTTCATGGTCAGATAAGTAAATGAAGTATGGGCAGAAAAGCTAGAACAATTTAGATAAATTGATATACATAATTTTAAGAATGACTTGAACTTTCTCTGCAGTGAAAAGGGTAATAAAATCTTTGAAAGTCATCGGCAATCTTGTTTTTGCAACTGCTAAACACACTTTCTTACCAAGAAGATACTACGAAATCTCATGGCAAATGCTATGCCCTTAACACCAAAAATGTCTTATGCCATCGACCTTTTTGACCATAGACCAATATCTTTATACAACTCCTACAAAATCATTGTAACAATTTTAGTAATAGTGACCTATATGATTAATAGTAATCAAGTTGGCTTCATACAAATAAGATGTCAATTGATAACATTATTTTGGCAAATGAGAACCCACATGATTTTGCATTGAATGGAGCTCATGACTCCAAAATACTGTCAATATAGGGTGTTTCATTCAAAAAAAAAAAATTCTCTTATATTTTCATAGATTTGGTGAGGGTCTACAATAATGATGTTCATTATTCCAATTTATGTTAATGGGTTATTAAAAAAAATTCTAGATATTTCAATAATTTATTACAACATGCTGTCGTTTCTTTTCTTATTTTGTATTATGATGGATGTCCTGTTTATTTTTTTTAATCTCAAATTGACTTCGACGGAATTTGTGAGGATTGTGAAAGGAAATCAAATGTTCACCATCATTTATATATGATGATACTAATTTGTTTTGGAAATGCCTCTCCTATCAACATTGCACTCTCAGCAACATCCTAATTACATTTAGTTTGACTGCTGGGTTTCATACTAATCATGTTAAAAGCTCTATGTGTTTCTCTCATAATGTTTCAAATGCTGCCAACCACAGCTCCAATCTTGATGTAGCTCTATCAAATCACACTTATCCTTTCTATCATTCCTAGGGCCTCTTCTCTCTTCAAAAATCTCATCAATGATGATGACTGGGACTTGGAATCTATTGCTAGCATGTCATTTGATGGCTAAATTATTACGTGCGGTTATCGGATACCATTGAAGGTTAATCAGGATGCGTCACGTCACTAATAGTTATAATTTATCCACTTGATGGCAGCATTACGTGTGTTAACTTGATTTCTTGGGGCTCGAACTCTTATTTTCAGGGATGGTACAAAGGATCCTCCATTAAAAGCCTTTATTGGGTCTTTCTATAGTAGTCTGCATAATGTTCCTTTGTAATAACTTCGTTTCACATTTTCTTCATTAGATTGTCATGCAATGATGAATTTTTTTAGTACATTATGTGTATTCCAATTGTATTTTTTGTAATAAAAACTGGGGATAAAAGGCATGGTTATCAGTAAGCTTATAGCTTCTTCTTCCTCCTTACTGAAGCCAAAACTTTTTTCGGCTTTTTGGCTGGGTAGGGGAATTTTTGGCGACCTCGTTCGTAATTTTTTTTTTTAAATAACCCTTTTTTTATCTTCTTTATGAAGCATCGCTATTATTTCGCTGCTGGCCAAAGATAAGAAATATTCCTCTCTTTCTTAGCAGCCGTTAGTTGGAATTTTTTTTTCTTACAGAAAACTTTGCAGGCCTACTCATGGATAAATTATTCTGCGCGGACACCGGATGTGTTCGGAGACTAATAAAAATATGTCACGTCACATCAAAAATATACTGCACTCAGTACCGAGCTCGGTACCACACTCAGTACCGCTCGGTCCCGAACTCGGTACTGCTTGGTACTTGAGCGGTACCGGACGGGAAGAACCGTACGGTGTCCGCACAAAATAATTTCTCATACTCATGATTTATATATTTTGTGAACTCCGAGGCCTTTGCAGCTCTTTGTTCTTCTTTTGATACGTCTTAGAATTTTCCTTTTTTTTTCTCGATTCAACCCTTTCATTTATATTTTGGGTAGCTTTATCCTTCTGATTTTTTTTTTATTCTCCTTATTTAATATATGTACATGAAGAATAATCGGATGCTGAAGATAATAACAGGCCTTAGGAATCATTTAAAACCTGTCTGAATAAGCTTTGTGCAACACATCTTGGCCTTTGTTTACCTTAAAAAATTTTAAAAGCATCTCTTTTTATATCGAGTGGTTTTTTAATATCGCTCATATATTATAAATAAGTATTCGAATCAAAATGATTTTTTTCTCTTTCATAGAATTGAGCTTGTGCTTAAGCTCAAATATAGATTTCGTTTGGGTCGACTTTCTCACTGCTTCTTAAAGTAATTTTTTCTTACAAAATTTGTATTAAAAAGATGCTTTAAGAAGCAGTAAGTCCCAAATGAAGTGTAAGTTTCTTTTTGTGTCATTTAGGCCAAATAAGGCAAATTCACACACACAACGCATACATAAAGTCTCGAATCCAATACCTCTTAGTTGGAAGCCTAAACTCTCAACCAACAAGCCAATGTGAGCTGTGTAAATGAAGTGTAAGTTAAAACTGACATCACCTCGGCTCAACTTATCCGTAACTCTAGATTGCCCATTCGGATACTTGACAGAATAATTTTTCCTAGATTAGATGCTGGAATATGCTATGTAGGGCCTAGCGTTGGTGCTTGCTACTGTTGCAGCTTGTTTGGTACAACTGTTTCTTGAAAAGTAAGTAAAAAGTTGCTTGAAATTTTGTCATAAAAAGTTGTTGATATGTTATGATCCATGCTTGGAAGATTTGTTGTTAAGCTACTATTCACACCCTAATAGTTATTTTTTACTAATTTAATTACAACATTTTATAAGTGCTGTATAAAAAAAAAATCAAAGTTCTCACAAAATAACAAATATCATAAAATTTACATTGAACTAAGACAGAACCACAAATTCAGCTGATAAAAAATAATCCCAATTATCAGACCTAATGATCTTTTGAGCTGAATTTTATAAGAGAATCTAAATTATAAATATAATATTTTATAAGGAAATCTAGAATCTACTAGAAAAGTTTTCAAGGTAAATATATATATATATATATATATATATATATATATATATATGATATACTAAGAAAATCAAAATTATAAATATAATATTTTCAAGTGATCATATAATATTGTGTAAACATCACATGTAGATAACCATGATATATTGGGTTGGTGAAGCACATTAATTAGGGCGGGCAACCTATTTTTCATTAAGGACACATGCATATACATGTACGTCATTAATGTCATTAATGGCATTAAGAGAACCTTATAATAAGAGAAAAGAGGAGATGAGAATTTTGAGAAAAACATATGAAAAGTAATGAATGAATTACACGCCTTGAAGTATAGTGTTATAACTTAAAATTTTAAAAATTGTATTTTTACTTACAATAGTCTAGAATTTATTCAGGATTCATTATAAGCTCAAATCATAAACTCTCTTCTCCATAACATATCTATTGTTGTGTTTTAGTTTTCATAATTTTTTTATAATTTTTGGGCACTAGCAAAATTCCTTAAGAAATTAACACCTTACTGTATAAGTGGGGATTTTAGGACTATTACGTGCCATTTTTGCAAACTGATTTCATCTGAATTTTTTATAAAATAAGTTATTTTATGAATATTTTTTTATAATTTTTAGAATCCCTAAGAAAATTTTATGAATTTATACTAAAAAAATTATTATAATAATTGATATGTCATCGAAAAATTATCTTGATTGGGCACGAATCTCAAAGCAAAAACACAAGTTGGAAACTTCAAAAATTAATTCGGAGACCATTTAAACTCCGATTTCAGCAAGCTTATTGTTGAACTGAGCGTCTCGGAAATACGAACCCAACGACACCAAATTCGACTCAATCCGAGCCCAAATGAGTCCAAATCAAGTACCCAAAGCGCTGTTGGAAATCCCGAACAGCAATTTGAGTTACCAAACGGTCTCCAATTTTGACGAGCTTATAGTCGAATCGAGCGGCTCGACGAGACAAATCCAACGAGCCCAAGATCGCAGAATTCTGATACCATTAAGACCTTAAAATGCTCAATAAACGGTTCACGATCAAGGGATTCAATATCAGCCGTTCATCCGGATCACTCCTTATTTGCCCCTGAACCCTCATCTATTTACAGGCTATGCCACTCCAGAAAAACTATAAATAGCCCCTCATTTCTCTTAAGAGGGGACCTAAGCAAAGAAGAGAAGAAGAGAGGAAGAGAAGAGAAGTATAGGAGGGAATAGCTCCTCCTTGACCACCGCCGGAACACCGCCGGAACTCCGCCGGAACATCACTGGAACACTACTGGGCGCCCGAGGGACACCGGAGCTCTGCCCGACGCCCGAGTAACGTCGAAATTCTACACAACTTTCAAGTGAAGCCGGAATTCTGCCAGACACCCGAGTGACGTCAGAACTCTGCTTGGCCCTGTAACTAACTTTCAATACTCATTGTAATCTGATCGCCCTGAATTTGAAGGACGAATCAGCCTCCTGTATTTCAAACAACACTAGTGGAACTCTTTCAACTGGGCGTGGCCCCGTGGTTTTTTCCCTTTCCAGGATTTTCCACGTACAAATACTGGTGTTACTATTTCAATTCTGTTTGTGTGACGAATATCCGTGCAACGCTAGGACGGAAATTTTCTAAATTCTATCGCCGCGTATATTCTAATCCGCAACAATAATATTATTATATAATTATTAAAAAAAAAAACTAAACCCATAATGGATTTATTAAATAGCTTAAATCCACTTTCCCTTTCATCTTCGTGCAAGAGAGAAACGTTTGGGGAATTCAAGAGAAAAAGAGAGAGAATGAGAGAGAAAAGCTTGATTTTGGCGATCGTAGAGTGAATTTTGTTCGTCGGCTTAGTTGGGGAATTTGCTCGTCTAAAGGTAGGTTATATTTTGCCTATTTCATATTTCAATAATTTTGTGTTTTTTAATTTTTTTTATCAAATTTGTATTTCCGTTATCGAAAAATGAGTATAACTTTATTTTGGTAGAACTTTCATCACGTAATTTTTTATATGTTATAGAGACTGTGATTACGAATATTTTGAGTATATTCTAAAAATTTTTTGCTTGGTGATTTTGAAAAAGCAATGATTTTTGCCTACCAAAAATTTATTTTGACATATAAAAATAGTGCTTAATTCAATTAAAGCTTCAGAATGATATTTTACACAATCTCTAGTAATTTAGTTATGTTTAAAAATTGTGAAATTTTGCTCAATAGTATTTTTGTTGTCTACTATTATGATATTTTGATAATTTCTGAATTGAGCCTAATTATGCTTTAATTAATGTGATGCATTGAAAAAAAAATATGTTGTGAAGTGTTGTGATGTGATGTTGACGCTAGTGGTCGACGGAGGTGGGATTCTGTTATGCTGGCGCCAGTGGTGCGATCAATGTGTGATTTTGTTATGCCGATGCTAGTGGGCGACCGAGGTGGGATTCTGTTATGCATTCGCTAGTTGGCTATCAAGGTGGGATTCTGTTATGCCAGCGCCAGTGGACAACCAAGGTAAGATTCTGTTATGCCAGTGAGATTCTGTTACCTAATTGTTGTTAAGCCGGAGCTAATGGACTACCAAGGTGGGATTCTGTTATGAAGTGTTTGTTTATAATTCAGTTTAATTTAGTATTTATTTAATTATATTTACTTTTAGTATATGATTCAGCACAATGTTATCAATTTTTTTAGTTTTGGTTATTGATTTCTATTTTAGGCTACGATAGCATACTAAGTCGTGTTATCTCATTCCTGCTTTTGCTTTTATTTTAAGGCCAGGGGAATTGTAATAAGCGAGCTGAGTAGTTTGGATAGCAGACTCTGATCTGTGTTATATGTATGTTTTGGTTAGTTTTGATTTTTGTAGGCTTTGCTTTTATTTTTGTTGTGCTCTTTGTTGCTAAGCACTGTAGTAGATAGATTTCAGATTATATAAAATTTGGATGATATATAGAAAAATCATGTTGAGATTTAGTAGTCTTCGGCTTTATATTGCATTCAATAGTGGCTCTGTGTAGTATATAAATTGGAAGTTTTATTTCAGTACTTTTCCAACCAGATCTTATGTTCAGTCTAGCCACAATCGGACATGGTATGACCTGTGTGATATCGGGTAATATCGGGTCGAGTTGTGACATATAACATATAGCTAGAATTACTAGCAATGTCTTTAGTTGTTCTCTCTTAAATATAAGATTAGGAGTGTTAATAAATGAGTCAATTCGCCAACCCAGCCTGAATCCAACCCGCAAACTCCAGGTTTGAGTTGACACTTTCAATAAATGGATCGGGTTCGGATTGTGCATTCTAACCCGTCAATTTAATGGGTCAGGTTCGAGCTCGGTTGGGCTCACAAACCCGTTTTTTATTTGAAAAATAATCTGTTTAATATTTTTCTTAAATTATTTTATTTGTTGGTACAATGTTCTTATTTTTTATCAATTAACTTAAAATCTATGGTTAATAAGTTTATAAAAATATTTTTTTGCAGGTTGTCGCGTAGGGTTCAAGTTTCTAGTGGGTCGAGTTTGGATTCACCTTTTTGACTTGTTTATTAAACAGGTTAGTTCCGGTTGACTAGCTCCGTGTCAAACCTAAACCTAACCCTTTGACCCGTTTTAACACCCCTATATAGGATCAATTGATGTTTTGAACAATCATATGATACTAAGGCTTCATTTAAGACGACTTTCTTATCGCTTCTTAAAGCTGTTTTGTAGTACAAAAATTAAATTTTTTATACGAAAAAGTTGTTTTAAGAAGCAGTAAGAAAGCCGTCCCAGACAAAACTTAAATAATTGTCATCACATGCGTTTTTATTCTCATTAATTTTTTTCCTTTCAATCAAATTGTTTTTGCTCTGTATTCATGTAATGGATGCACAAAATTAACTTTAGGCACATAAAACATGTTATCAAATTTGGTTGTAGGTCTAGCTAATAACTCTCACATGCACTTTTCATCAAATTATTGTGAAAGCATGCACTATAAGGACATTTTTGTTCCCTTATAGTACTGATATTTCATCTTCTAAATTTATTATAATGAAGGAATGAATAATATTTGATTTGCATAATATCAATATAACAAATAATAAAAAATATATTATAACTAAAAACATGATATTAACATCACAAAAATTTGCACCATTACAATAAAAATTATTCCTGACATTAAAACAACCAATCATTATTCCAACTACAAATAATAAAATATCATAGAATTAGTAAGATTTGGGAAATAATTTTTTAATTATTTTTTATTATTTTTATTTTTTTTAGATTTGGGAAATAATGATACATCTAAATGAAAAGAAAGGAAGCTAAAATTTTTTGGATATTTTTAATAAAATATTAACTTAAATATTTAACTTATAATCCTTTTCAAAATATTATATGTTAACATTTTCTTAATGAATTAGCACAACAAGATCGAATAAGATTAAATCAACTATTTCCAAAAAAAAAACCATAATTTAAAATCCAAAGGATAATTTAGAAAAATCAGCCAAATGATTTAGAAGCATCATAAAAACTTATAATAAAAATAAATTCAGGAGGCACCAAGGAATATTCTTGAATGATTAGAACTATTATAAGACAGATTTTACGGTCAAATCAATCATGTTTTACAATTGAAAAACACATCTTCCTTTCACCCTTGTTTTAGATTTTATAATAAGAAAAATGGTAATGCAATGCCTAAACATTATTGGATATTCCATTTGAAGTAAAATGAGAGTAAAATATTTTAAATATAAATTTTTTGAGAATATTGATATTTGATTTGAAGCTAAATAAATATAGTGTAAAATTTGGGGACGTTTTATAAAGAAGCGCGTTAATAAGTTGAATTAGTAGAAAGAGAATCAAATTTCAAAAATTTAAAGAGTAAATGCAATAAATAGTCTGGCACATTCAAAATACGACAAATGATTTGACGAGTTTTAAATGAGCCAAATCTTTTGACTCATTCAGCTCACTTTGAGTGTGTGTGTGAAAGAGAGAGAGAGAGAGAGAGAGGGATTTCTTAAAAACGATTCATTTTTTGTGGATTTGGAATTTCTCATATCTGGACGATTTCTAAACACACCATAAATTCATGCATCCTCATTATCATTTCCCGCCATTGCCTGCCCCCGACTTCCATTGCACCCCACCGTAAGTTGCCACCCACCTCCGCCCACCACCACCATTAGAGATTTTTTATTGATTTAGGTTTCGTTTGGGACGGTTTTCTTCATGCTTCTTAAAACAGCTTTTTAGTATAAAAATAACTAATTTTGTACTAAAAAGTTGTTTTAAGAGCAGTAAAAAAATTATCCCAAATAAAATCTTAATCTATGAAACACAAATTTAGTTCTATGAATCCAGCATATTATAGCATTGAGACCCATCAAATGTGACATCACTGACTCTATTGGAATTTATGGTTCCGATCATATTTATATACATTTATATCAATAAAATTCTTATTAATTTGTGCTTGCAAGTGTGAATTACTGAATTGCCATTGCATATGAATATATTTATATTCAATTGATTTTTATATTTCATCGTGGAATCATTATACATGAAATCTAATTTAAACTTAGCTAGAGTAATCCTTATGATGCACAAATAGATCTTCATCGAGCATCGTCGTATACTCAAAGATGAACGGTCGTGATATCCGCAAGTATCGAAAATATGCAACATCTAATACATGCTTTGATTTCCAAAGTTAAATTTTCATTTATAAAAATATCTATTTTAATTATCATTGACATCACTAAATTTATTCATTTCATTTCTTTATTTTCATGTAATATTTTCAACATTTAGCACTAATGATCACTATTTTTTTTTTGGACTTTTGAGTCAACAAACTCTTACACGAATCACATCTGCAAACTTCAAACTCAAAATCTCTTAGGCTTCATTTGGGATAGCTTTCTTACTACTATATGAAGCAACTTTCTAATAAAAAATTTTAAATTCAAAAAAAATTTATATTGAAAAAATGCTTCATAAAATAGTAAGAAAACTGTTCCAAAAAAAGCTGTAGGCTTCGTTTGAGACGGCTTTCTTATTGCTTTTTCAATCAAAATTTTAATTAAAAAATTAAAATTTTGATATTAAAAAACTACTTTAAAAAGCAATACAAAAGCCGTCCTCAACTAAGCCTTAGACTTCGTTTGGGACGACTTTCTTACTGCTTCTTAAAGCAACTTTTTAGTAGAAAAATTAAATTTTTGATACGAAAAAATTATTTTAAAAAGCATTAAGAAAATTGTCACAAATGAAGCCTTAATTGATAGTCAGAACTGATGGCCAGCAGATCAATGTCAGCTGCTTCCTTTGATATTTTTGGGATACCATCGAAGCTTTATCTGTTACAAATTAACACTTGCAACTTATTCACACCAATCAATTATGTTACCAGGTTCATAGTACTACTGTTTATAATATTTCACAATGTGGTGTTGTGTTTGAAAAGCGGGTTTTGAAAAATTTAGTCTTCTTTGGGAATTTTTGAATTAACATTAAAATTTAATTCTAAAATCAAACATCCCATCAAAAATATTATACCACCTCGGGAGGTGGAAATAAAATTTCAGGATGGGGTTCAGATTTAGAATTAAGAATTCTATCTTGAATATCGTAGCCAAATTCAAGAGAGAACTTCATATGGCCCCTAAAGGGTCAAAATAAGGTTCAGTCAAATATCGAGCCACAATAATCAAGAGGAGCGATCGTTAATTTTATATTCGAATTCATTTTAACAAAAGATATATCTCCTTGAAGGGAGAAGATATCATTTGTTAACAATCGTTGGAACATAACGATAACGATCATTAGTGATTTGATTTTTCCCAAAGATAACTAATCGAGTTTTAAAAATTAGTTTTGAAAAATTAGATGTGGGTTCTAAATCTCCTACGAGCGCAAGCCCTCGTAGTTAATTACATCGTGGGAGACCGGAGTCCCCTACGAAAACTTTCGATTAAAATAATGGCAGAAATTTTGTTTAGAGATTTCTAGGAGTGATGCCAAAGAGGTGAATTTGGATTTTGAAAGGGGATTGGAGCAAGATTGAACACTTATTTTGGAATCAAATGAGGAAGGGTAGGGGATACTTTAGGATTCTGAAACAATTTAGAAGTACCCCGATCTAAGCTAAGTGTTGGGCTTTAAATTTTGGATTGAAAGAATATTTAATTTGAGTTGAGCATTTTATTAGAAATTTGGGATTATATTCCCGGAGGTTGGGGTCTTATGATTCAAAAAGAGACCTGCCCCAGATCTTAGATCTAAATTTGGACACTGGAACACAGTAGTCCGAACCTAACTAATGCAGTACAAAATCTGGACTTACCCCGGCCTGGATTGGGGAGCCAGCTAAACCACCTAAACGCTTCAAAACCATGAGTCCGGTCTTTTGATGCAGAGTGATCAGGGGCATTATTTAAGATTGGTTTAAGAAGTTGGGGTCGACATCTAGAGCAGATTCCTAATTGACCCCTTGACTTATGTCGGGTGGAATGCTTAGACTAAAATACAATTAAAATTTTAATTTAATAAGTTTCTAATGCGATGCATGCTGGTTAAAGTATCCAAATCTGGTATGCATGAAATTTTAAAAAATGCTTATAAAATAATTTTTTTTGAAAAGACTAGACTTCCCTAGATCCAGCACCTTATCCTCATAGGTCGGATTATCTGAACTCTACCCACGGGCGGGGAAGTGTCTTATAGCAAGGAGGGAGAGAGATGCAGTAATATGCATGCGACCCCGGACGATTCTGGCTATTCCCTAGGTCGTTAAATTTCTATGTTATTTAAATCTTAAAATTTTAAATATAGGTTATGAATAGAAATATTTTTGGTCCTTAAAGAGCCTAACGAATTCCAGGCTAAAACAAAAATGACATGCAAGCGCCAAAGAACTAGGAAAAATATACAATCCTATACGCAATCAAATTAAATCACAACACACTAAATAATCAAATTAATCAAGTAAATGTCTATAGGCAAATTGCCTTGCTTATTACAACCCAGATTTACATAAATTAAAAGTGGTCGGGCACCACTAACAACAACCCGGATTCTAATCCTAATACAGACGCAAGTGACTTTGAGTGGGATACTCTATGTCTTCAACTTCTCGATCTTCTCTTCCTCGAGCTCCTTGGATTCTTCATGGCTGGATACCCAAATGGAAAAGAGAACTCTTCCCTTGAGGGGGAGGTTACTCTTTTCACTTTGGGTAGTGAAGTGATCCAAATTTGGAGTTCCAAATGGATAAGAACTATCCCCCGAAGGGGTATCCTTTCCTCTTTGGAATCCAACCTTTGGATCTATGTATCCCAAACTCAAAGTGCCACTTTCACAACTCAATACTCAAATGAATTACATAAATATAAAAATAAAAATTCTAGACTCGATCCTACAAGGTTATCCTAAACATTTAAATATTAAAATACATCCCAAGCAGTTATATGTATATACGTGCAGAAAAGTAAACACACTTGGTCACGCTCTTTTTATTTGGGGGCTAAGCAGCTGAAGCACCTGTAGCATTTATATTTATGATTTATTTGGCCCCCTTTATTGCCCTGCACGAGCGTGGCCACCTACAAAAAATCCAGTGAGCATCCAGATCGTTCCTAACCTAAGGGTAATCTAATCGCCCATCACATCAATCCACAGAATGCAGTAAAAGTAAATAAACACATCAATCAATTTCAATCACAACATGCAATGAAAACTCAAAAAACTTGGCACACAGCAGAAAAGGAAACACCGGCCTAGCCTAGATCTAGGGTTGGTTGTCCTAGCAAACCATCTAAAGTGTGTGTAGTAGGTCGTGTGGCTAGGATAGATCCTGAATATGGCATTTGATTGAAGTTGTTTGATGTCCTGATTGGTTGAAAGGCTTAAGAGAGATTTTGATTGAAGTTTAAGTCTTAATGGTTTAAATTTGATTTTTAAGATTGATTTTGATTGTTTGTTGAATACCACCTTTGTTGCACACCGAGGCCATGAAGTTTATTTCACCTTCCTTGGGGCTAATTCAATAGCCTCGTAGGCCTGGGTTACCCAGTGGTACCCGATATAATTAAGTGATTTGAGTTTGATTAAAATTTGAAGATTAATGAACTTTTAATTAAATTGATTTATTGCTGGTTTTAAAATAAAATTGATGTTTTCTGGAATCTTGAATGATTTATTGAATTTTAGAATTTTATGGATTATTTTAATTAGTTAATTAAGGGGTCCAAAGTTGACTTTTCAAATTAAAATTAATTTTGTAAGTTTCAGATTTTTAATAAATATTAGACCTTATGATGAGTTGTTAGACTGTTAGTACACTCAATTTGGAGTTTTCTATGAAAAGTTATGATTTTTCGAAGTTCGAGCCTAGTTTTGAACTACGATTGACCAAAAAGTTGACTTTTTGATGTTGACCAGATTTTGGAGGTTTGACATTTTTAGAAAATACTAGACCTTAATTGGAGTTGATTGACACTAAGTTTGTTCAATTTGGATTTTTCTGTAATTAGTTATGCATTTTCAAACTTCCTTAATTATTGAATTTTTAAAATTACTTAATTAGGAAGGTTTTGATCATTTTGATCCAAACTCATCCCAAACTGCATGGAATCAATCCCAAAGTTCAGGAATGACCCATGGGAGTGTTTCCAAGTGTTTAGAAATTATTTTGGATTTTTAATAATTTTAATTAATTAATATAATTAATTGTTAATTTTCATTAAAAGTCAAATTAAAGTTAAATTAAGAATCCAGTCAACGGGGTTTTATTTTTCCTAGGAAGAGGACTAAGTTCTGGTTAATTTTAGGTATTATTTGTAATTTTTGGAGTTAATATAGATTTATTACATTTTTTTGAATTTTCTGGGTCCTTAAATGGGCTGAAACTTTGGGTAATTAATTTTCTGACCTAATGACCTCCAAATTCAATGAAATTTGAACCTAAGGCTTATTATGTCACTAAGTTTACTGTGTTAAAATTTCACCCCTATTGGGTATGTGTACAATCCCCTAGAAATTTTCAAAGTTTTCTAGACTTTTCCTTAATTATTTTTCCTAGGTGTCTCTACTATTCAAATGGGCTTGAAATTTGGTATGTCTAACCCTGATACATATGCAATCATACCACACAAATGATGCAGCCTAATTCTATAGAAAAATGGAGTTATGAATTTTCAAAGTTTTGGGTCCAAAATGGACCCATTACCTTAAAAATTCACATCATAGCAATTCAATGGGTATCTGAACCTAAGAAAATTATAGTGCATGCCTAAGATACCCAAATACATTCCACCAAAATTTGGGGCTCAATTGACCACTGGATTGTGAGAAAATAATAAAAAACCGATTTCAAAGAAATGGAAATATCTCGTAATCCAGTAATCAAATCAACTCAAAATTAATTTTAATAAATACTAGGTTAAATTATCTTTCCGACGAGCCTAAAAACACTTAATTTGGTGGAAAAATGAATTTACTATGAATTTTGGAAGTTATGACTATTTTTTTGAATTTTTAAGTCCATTAATAAGCGGCGCCAATCATTGGTAATGATCGGCGCCAAAACGGCGGTGGCTTGTGGCATTTTGACATGAGAAGTACTGTTTATCAATCGCCTATCCATGCCATCACTAACCCCGAGCCGTCCGATCGAGAAAGATAGAAAATCGGACGGCCGAGATTGATCAAAGCCGTTTTAGTTCAAAATGAACAAGAAAATTGAAACACTCATAACTTTCAAAATACTCGTCGAAATTTAACGAAATTTGAAACATAAGCTCGTGAGAACATGAACTTTCATTGCCTAGAGTTTGGAGACCCCAAACAATGAAATTTTTGAGTAGTTTCAAATTGAAATGTAAACTTAAAATGAGCATAACTTACAATCCAACCGTCGGATTTTTGAGATCTTGGGTTTGTTGGAAAGCTGCAGTGATCCTCTACAACTTTGATGAAGACACCAAGAGCCGGATCTAGCTGGATCAAAAGTTGTGTTGGAAAACCCTCTTTCTCTCTCTAGAATGCTCTCTCCTCACTAAAATAGTGATTTGAGGCTTGGAAATGATGGGAAGAAGCTTGGGAAAGTCTTAGAAATGGTTGGAGAAGATGGGAAAGGGTTTAGGAAGGTTGGAGGCTGCTGGAATGGGAGCTTAGGTGAAAAATGAGCAAAGATCCTACCTTAGGTCAAGTTTCCCCTCCCTAAATCCCTTGATTTTGAATAGATGGTTTAGATTCAATTAGGGAGGGCATAGATGAGTTCCAAGTGTCCCCTAAGCTGCCCCCAAGCTAGGGAATAGGGTTGGTGGTGAGTGTGACTTGTCTTGGTCCATGGAAAGGGGACCACAAGCCTTTTCCCCCATTTGGGTGAACCAATGCTTGGCTTGGTTTAAGGGGTTGGCTTAGGGCTTCTTAAGAGAGGAAATGGGTCAATCTCAATCAGGTTTGAGCAGGTTTTGGATTAAGCCATGGATTGCCAAGGTGGCTTGGTGATGTGGCCATGATTTGGCCTCTTTCCATAGGCTTAAAGGGGTTTGGAGAATGTTTTGTCCCCTCCAAATGGGTTGACCAAGTCAACCCAAGGGGAAGCTTGAATTTGAAAGCTTTGGACATGTCAAGGGTGTCCAATTGAATGATTTTGAGGGATTGATTTGATTTAAAATGGGTTCAAGCATTGAAATTGACCTTAATGTGGGTTAAGGGTTGATTTGGTCAACCTTGGTTGACTTGGTCAACCAGGTCAAACCAAGACTTGAGTTTGGATCCAATGTGTTCCTAATGGTATTTAGGATCCATTGTGATATGTTTTGAAGGTTTATATGGGAATGTCATGTTGAACTTTGGGGAAAAGACCAAAAATCTCTATAAAGGGCATTTTGGTCATTTTGACCCCTAGTCAACATTGGGTCAAACTGGGTCCAACAAAGTATAGGTTATTGGTCAAAAAGTCATAACAAAGGTCATGGACATGGTCGAAAGGTTTGGAAGGCGTCCCAAGGTCAAATTGCTCTGGATGGCAAGTCTAGTGGCACAGGCTGTAAATAATTGAAGGTTTTGCAGCCTTTGGGAAAAGATTCAGTTTGAGGGGCTAGGAGTGTTGGATTGAGCTCAAATTTGGAGGGTTGATCTTAGAGACATGTTTGAACAATATGCAACTGACGGATCATGATTTGGAGGTCACTTAACAGGGTTTCTAGGTGACAGAAAGTTCACCCAGAAAGGGTTTCAGGACCTAGGTCCTTGACCTTAAAGGTTTGATTTGGAATGTTGGATTTGGGTTGGATTTAAGAGTTAAATGATTGACCTTGAACCATTCATATCAATGAAAATCAAATGAATGATTGAAATTAATTGGATATGATTTAAAATTTGATTGAATATTGATTTAAGGCTGGATTAAAGATTGAATTAAAAGGTAGAGCTGGGTTTAATTGGGATTGAATTTGGTCTTTATTAGGACCTTTATGACTAAGGGATGGACATCTCCCCATCATTAGGTCACTAAAAGAAACCCAAGTGCATCCTAGTGACCTCATACAAAAATGAGGTCAACATGTGGTCATTCTGACAATGCATGTCGTCATACTTTTGTTTGCCTTCGATCTCCATGTGGAGGCATGCTATTGTAATTGCCACTATGTAATATATTTTTATTTGATTGATTAGTTCATATTAATATATTTATTTCATTTCTCCCCCTTCCATCTAACAATCTGTAAAAGTATTCAAAATTATTTCATTTTTTGAAAATTTTCTTTTGCAATGGAATCCTCTCCTCAACGATTCCTAAATGATATTTTCTTTTGCAAATTTTTGAAGTAAATATCAGAAATAATCATAAACTGAGAAGTAAACATCAGACATGATTGGTTGAAATTCCTGTCTTAGTTCATCAAATAATTTAATGATATCACACATCATATGTTTACTTATTTATTAATTTTTTTTATGAGGGAATATTCCCTCTTATTATGTGAATCTCAACAAATCATTTCAAGCTAGTAGGTGAGAAATAGAGAATGTTATAATTATTCTATATAAGAAAGATATTATTGCACAAGCATTATGCTTAATATTAATGTTGGACAGAAAAGCACTAAATGAAACAAACAATAAAAGAAAATAGTGAAAATAGACATTAGGATTTAATATGAAAAAAATATGAAATTGGGAAAAAAAACCGCAGAGCCACACAGACCATGAAATTCACAATAAAATTTGGGATAAATTGTGCAGATCTCTCTTCTCACCCTCTCTATTTTGTCTCATTTCACTTCATACTTTGTTATACCCTCAAAATAGATAAGGAGATGCATGCTTTCAATGCACTAAAGGATGCAACCCTTTAACTGAAACATAAAAACCGAGAAAAAAAAATACCCATCTTGACTCGTAGAGTCGCACTGTTGTACTCTCTATTTTCAAGTCCACCTTATAGCGTCGTGGTGTTGCAACTTATAGTGCTACAACGGTATGCTCTTTGTCTCTAATCAAAGATTACGGTGCCGCAGCGCTACCCCTGTAACCCCCAGACAAACTCGACTAACGATATTAATGTTCGCGACATCAATACAATCTGATTGCTCGACACAATCAAATTCCACACAAAAATAATAATATTACTAATTACATGTTTTGCATAATTATTAGAGTTATTTGCTCTAATCATAATTTCTATTCTTGTGTAATATATTTTTTTTAAAATTGGAAAGGTGAAACAAAAATATATAAGAAATATAAAAATAGTAACTATTCATAAAATCAACTCCAAATAATAAAAAGAAGACTAATAAAAATAAAAATTGTTGCGTCCTGGAATATTCACGACGGTAGAGAGATATAAAGTTTAGTATCCTAACTTTGTACGAAGATCCAGCACACAGACAGATTAATAAGTAGGGGTGCAGCCCTCATAAGAGACATCAAAATTTTTACGTGGAAACCCTTGAAAAGGGGGAAAACTATGGAGCCTAGCCCAGTTTAAATGAATCCACTAATGTTTGCAATTGATTATAATTGAGGCCCTTCTTTAGAAGGAAGGCCTTGACTTGATGTAGCAAATATATATCATACAGATTGTATTATATGCTGGGAGTTGGAAGAATCGATGTTGATATGTTTGTTTGGGGAGGCAAAACCATAACCAGCGAGCAATGTAGGTCAGAAGGCCCGTAGTTGGACGACGATGATCGGAAGGACCGTAGTCTGCGGGCGACAGAGGTCGGGAGGACCATAGTTGGGCGACGTTGGTCGGAAGGACCGTAGTCGACGGGAAATAGAGGTCGGGAGGACCGTAGTTGGCGACGGAGGTCGGGAGGACCATAGTTGGGCAACGATGGTCGGAAGGACCATAGTCGACAGGCGACGGTGGTCAGAAGGATCGTAGTCGACGGGCGACGGTTGTTGAAAGGACCATAATTGGCAGGAGACGGAGATCAGAATGACCTTAGTCGGCGAGCGACGAAGATCATGAGGATTGTAGTTAAAATTCGACGGTGATCGGAAGAACTCTGGCTATGATCATCGGACAGGCGAAAGTCCAGCGGTGGTCTGCAGACTGGCGGAAGTTTGTTGGTGGTCGGGAAGAACTCCGACGGTGATTGGCGGACGGGCGAGAGTTCGGCAGTGGTCGGGAAGAACTCTGGTGGTGGTCGGCGGACTGGCGGAAGTCCAGCGGTGGTCGGGAAGAACTCCGGTGGTGGTCGACGGACTAGCAGAAGTTTGTCGGTGGTCGGGAAGAACTCTGGCGGTGGTCGGGACGAACTCCGGCAGTGGGAAGAGAGCTCCCAAATTCTTCCCTTCTCTTCCTTCCTCTCTCCCCTCTCATGTGAAGAATGGGGGTTATTTATAGTTTTTTGAGAGTGACATGGCTTGTAAATATGTGGAGGATCAAGGTCAAAATGGGAGTGGTTTGAATGGACGACAGATATTGATCTCTTTGATCATGGGCCGTTTAATGGTCATTTGAATGCCTTAATGATATCAGAATTCAATGATCTTGGGCTCGTTGGATTTTTCTCGTCGAGCCGCTCGATTCGACTATAAGCATGTCACGTATGGAAGCCGTTTGGTAATTCAGATTATGGTTCTTTGAACCTTCCAAATGCGCTTTGGGTCTTTGATTTGGACTCATTTGGGCTCGGATTGAGTCAAATTTGGTGTTGTTGGGTTCGTATTTTTAAGATGTTCAGATCGACTATAAGTTTACTAAAATCGGAATTCAGATGGTCTCTGATTTAATTTTTAAAGCATCAATCTCATAATTACATCAAGATTCGTGCTCGATCAAGACAAATTTTTGGTGACATTTCAGTTGCCCTCCTATTTTCGAACGTTGAAGCTTGCAAAGTCCGAAAATATATATTTGTACCTTCTCTTGAACATCGACTAGCATAATCAGTTCAAAAATAACAAATATCTGTTATAATTGGTTTGTCTAAATTTATAAATTTTTTATAAATCAGACAAATACTAATTTTGGTACATAATAATTTAAAAACTAAAGTTATTATTATGAGATTCTACATTTATTTTAACTTTTATAATATTTATTTGTGTATATGATATTAATAATTTAATGATTTGATTTTGAAATTATCATAAGACAAATTGAAAGAGAGAGAGAGAGAGCGAGATTGGTAGGGGTGTGCCGTGGATATTATTTGGTTTATAGTTATGCTTTCATTTAAGTCCTGAAAGCTTATAATTTGCTACAGTTGTTCTCATGCTAAGCCACGAAGTCACTAATATTGTCAACCCATTTGTTCATATTTTCATTTTTTGTTATTATTATTATTATTATTATTTTGCAGCTACAGTTCCTCTTAGTTTTTAGAAAATATTAAAATTTACTATTTGATTTTATATTATTTTTATTATTATTATTTTAAATATATATATTTTGTAAATAGGAATAAGTAATTAGGAGCTCTTAAACTTCCAAAAATTAAAAATTTAAAAATTTCTAGAAAAATCTAAAATGTCTTTTCAAATTCCCCTTTTATATATTAAATGAAAGAATTAATTGCTGTCTCTTAAAATTCTAAAAACTAATATATATATATATATATATTAGAAATTTCTAGAAAGGCTCTTTGTCTTTCCTCATGCAACTATAAATACCCCTTGGGATAAGGAGAAAAATCATGGCTCTCCTGAGCCAGTTCAAAATTTCTCTTGTAATCTGAAAGATAAACGAACTGGCAAAATTTGGAGGCCGTCAATCTTCGGAAAAGGCTCGGTCCTCCGGTGTCAGCTTCGGTCTTCATCTGAAGGCCGACCTTAAGGAGTCACAAGACCGTCAAAATTCGGTAAAGGCTCGGTCCTCCGGTGTTGGATCCGGTCTTCATCTGAAGGCCGACCTGAAGGAGTCGCAAGATCGTCAAAATTTGGTAAAGGCTCAGTCCTCCGGTGTGGGCTCCGATCTTCATCTGAAGACCGACCTGAAGGAGTCGCAAGACCGTCAAAATTCTCGTTAAAGATCCAACTCTTTAACACCGGATTTGAAAGTAGTGGTGGCTGAGGGTTTCCAATCCTTCTTTGAAGGAGCTGAGAAAGATGTTTCAAAATGCTATGTGGAAGAGGTCGATGGGATCTGCCAAGGATGTTGATCCGAGAGTGTTTGTCCTATCCGAGGTTGTTTATCAGAGCTCTACTCAATGACGTTAACATGTGTTGAAGAGGTCGAGAGAATCCACCATTGATGCATGACATATTCGAGGTTGTTTGTCAGAGCGTTACTCGATGACGTTAACTTGTGTGGAAGAGGTCAAGAGAATCCACCAAGGATGTATGACCTATCCGAGGTTATTTGTCAAAGCGTTGTTCGATGATGTTAACCTGTGTGGAAGAGGTCGAGAGAATCCACCAAGGATGTATGACCTATCCGAGGTTATTTATCAGAGTATTGCTCGATGACGTTAACCTTTATGAAAGAGGTTGAGAGAATCTACCAAGGATGTATGACCTATCCGAGGTTATTTATCAAAGTGATGCTCGATGACATTAACCTGTGTGGAAGAGCCCGAATTGAATCCTCCTAGGATCGATTATGTCTTGACTGGGAAGGGCCAAATGCTACTAGTATCTTGAATCAAAGGTGAAGAATGGTCTATCTTTAGACCGTTGCTGCATTTTTGAGGTCGAGATTAATACCTTGCCCAAGGGGGGGAAGTCCATCTACAGCTTGCAATTTATCAGAAGCATCCTTGCATTTGCTATAAGCATTTTGAAAAATTGTTTCCAAATATATTATCATGGATGTTGAAAGATTTAAAGGAATTTTCTTGATCATAGTTGCAGTCAAGGTTGCCCCCCAGTCTATATGATTTCAATAACATTGATACAGCATTGGTTGATACCTGAGGGGCGATAGAAAATTGTATAAGTTTGCTCCCTAGCTAGAATCTTTTCCCACAGACTGCGTCAAACTGTTGCGTCTTGAAATATTCACGGCGGTAGAGAGATATAAAGTTTAGCGTCCTAGCTTTATACGAAGATCCAGCACATAGATAGATTAATAAGTAGGGGTGCAGCCCTCATAAGAGACATCAAAATTTTTACGTGGAAACCCCTGAAAAGGGGGAAAACCACGGGGCCTAGTTCAGTTTAAATGAATCCACAAATGTTTGCAATTGATTATAATTGAGGCCCTTCCTTAGAAGGAAGGTCTTGACTTGATGTAGCAAATATACATCATACAGAGTGCATTATATACTGGGAGTTGGAAGAATCGACGTTGATAAGTTTATTTGGGGCAGCAAAACCATAGCCAGCGAGCAATGTAGGTCGAAAGGATCGTAGTTGGACTACGATGGTCGGAAGGACCGTAGTCGGCAGGCGATGGAGGTCAGGAGGACCATAGTTGGGCGACGGTGGTCGGAAGGACAGTAGTCGACGGGAGATGGAGGTCAGGAGGATCATAATCGGCGACAGAGGTTGGGAGGACCATAGTTGGGCGACTGTGGTTGGAAGGACCATAGTCGGCGGGCGACAGTGGTCGGAAGGACCGTAGTCGGCAGGTGACGGTGGTCAGAAGGACCGTAGTTGGCGGGAGACGGAGGTTAGAAGGACCTTAGTCGGCGAGCGATGGAGATCGGGAGGACAGTAGTTAAAATCTGACGGTGATCGAAAGAACTCTGCCGATGATCATCAGACGGGCAAAAGTCCAACGATGGTCGGCGGACTAGCGGAAGTTTGTCGGTGGTCGGGAAGAACTTTGACAGTGATCGGCGGACGGGCGAGAGTTCGATGGTGATCGGCGGACGGACGAGAGTCTGGTGGTGGTCAGCAGACTGACGGAAGTCCTGCGGTGGTCGGGAAGAACTCCGGCGGTGGTCGACGGACTGGCGGAAGTCCGTCGGTGGTCGGGAAGAACTTCGGCGGTTGTTGGGACGAACTCCGACGGTGGCAAGAGAGCTCCAAAATTCCTCCCTTCTCTTCCTTCCTCTCTCCCCTCTCTTGTGAAGAATGGGGGCTATTTATAATTTTTTGAGAGTGGCATGACTTGTAAATATGTGGAGGATCAAGGTCAAAATGGGAGTGATTTGAATGGACGGCAGATATTGATCCCTTTGATCGTGGACCGTTTAATGGTCATTTGAATGCCTTAATGATATCATAATTCAATGATCTTAGGCTCGTTGGATTCTTCTCGTTGAGCCGCTCGATTTGATTATAAGCATGTCATGTTTGGAAGCCGTTTGGCATTTCAGATTATGATTTGAACCTTCCGAATGCGCTTTGGGTCTTTGATTTAGATTCATTTGGGCTCGGATTGAGTCAAATTTGGTGTTGTTGGGTTTGTATTTTTAAGATGTTCAGTTTGACTATATGTTTACTGAAATTGGAATTCATATGGTCTCTGATTTAATTTTTAAAACCTCAATCTCATAATTACATCAAGATTCGTGCTCGATCAAGACAAATTTTTGGTGACATATCAAAAATAATAGTGAGATAAAAGATAGAAATGAAAAATAAATAAGTAAAAAAAAAAACTACATTTTTTATTCATTCAAATTTTAATAAATATTTAATAAATTTGTGAATAATTATTTTCTAAGAGTGGAAAGGGATGATTCCAATGTGGAATAAGGGAAGAATCGAAGTTCCTTCAGCAACCCCCACTGGACAGTAGTAATGAATACGATTTTAAGTAATTGAAAATTACAACTAGTTTCCAGAATATTTCATATTGTAAATATACTTTCATTACCTCCTTTTCTTTATTTATTACCCCTTTCGGAGTCATCCCCATATAGTTTATAAAAGAAAATGGATTTTCTTATTAGAACAGATACCTAATATAATATAATGCCATATTCTCTCTCCCTCTCTTAGAAAATGATAGTATTGTTTTCCTAGAGCCTTTGGTGCAACAGTTACTGGACAAGGGTTGTAATGCAGGAGAATTATTCTGCGAAGAATTATTTGGATATATGAGTGTATATATTATGTATAAATTTATACATAATGTATATCAATTTTGTACATTATGTGTGAGTGTACATACTCACAGTCCTGACGGTTCTTCCAATCCGGACTCTGCATAGAATAATTTCTGGTGATGCAGAAGTTAAAATTTTGCCTTGAACAAAGTAAATTAATTGAAGATAGCAAAATTAAAAAAAGAAAAAAAAAGTTTAGAGAGATTAGGCTTCGTTTGAGATGGCTTTATTATTGCTTTTTAAAGCAGCTTTTTGTTAAAAATTTTAGTTTTGTACTTGTTGCGGACTCAAATATACGCGGCGATAGAGTTTAATATTTCCGTCTCAGCGTTGTACGTATATCCAGCACACAAACAGAAGAGTGAAAGAAACACCAGGATTTTTACGTGGAAAGCCCTGAAAAAGGGAAAAACCACGGGGCCACGCCCAGTTGAAAAAGTTCCACTAGTGTTGTTTGAAATACACGAGGCTGACTCGTCCTTTAACTTCAGGACGATCAGATTACAATGAGTATCAATTACAAGGACAAGCAGAGTTCCGACGTCACTCGGGGTGTCGAGCAGAATTCCGGCGTCACTTGGAAAGAAGTCCGGCGTCGGGTAGAATTCCGGCGTCGGGCAGAATTCCGACGTTACTCCTGTGTCGGGCAGAGCTCCGGCGTCCCTCCGACGCCTGGTGGTGCTTCGGTGGTGTTCCGGCGGTGTTCCGGCGGTGGTCGAGGAGGAGTTATTCCCTCCTAGACTTCTCTCCTCTTCTTCTTCTCTTTCTTCTCTTCTTCTCTTCTTGGCTTCGGTCCCCTCTTAAGAGAAATGAGGGGCTATTTATAGTTTTTCTGGAGTGGCATAGCCCGTAAATATGTGAGGGATCAAGGGCAAATAAGGAGTGATCCGGATGAACGGTCGATATTGAATCCCTTGATCGTGAACCGTTTATCAAGCATTTGAAGGTCTTAATGATATCAGAATTCTGCGATCTTGGACTCGTTGGATTCGTCTCGTCGAGCCGCTCGATTCGAGTATAAGCTCGTCAAAATCGGAGACCGTTTGGTAACTCAAATTGCTGTTTGATGCTTCCAACAGCACTTCGGGTACTTGATTTGGACTCGTTTGGGCTCGGCTCGAGTCAAATTTGGTGTTGTTGGATTCGTATTTCCGAGACGCTCAGTTCGACTGTAAGCTTGCTGAAATTGGAGTTTAAATAGTCTCCGAATTAATTTTTGAAGTTTCCAACTTGAGTTTTTCCTCGAGATTCGTGCCCGATCAAGATAATTTTCCGATGACGTATCAGTTGCCCCCCTATTTTTGGACGACAAAGCTCCAGGAGTCCAAAAATATATGTGTCGGCTTTTCACTTTGGCAAAATCGCAAAAATTTGCGTTCCAAAAATTAAATATTTGCTCGAACTTGATCATAGAGGCCCCGTTGAGCTTCGAAAGTGTCAAAATTGAGTCCGGAATGTCGAAAAACGTGTCCGGGGACCCCAAAAACGTCGAATTTGGACCGTCCGGGCCCGAAATCGGAGCCCGGGAACGCGTAGGCGGCCGAACCGGCCGGCCGGCCGGCCGGCCGCCGCCGGCGGCGGCGCCCGCGCCAGCGGGCGCGTCTGCCCGCTGAACCGCGCGGAACTGCGCGGTTATAACCGCGCGGGGCGCGGTTATCTTTTAAAAAAAAATTTTTTTTTTTTTTTAAATTGTGGGTCCCACATGGGATTAAAAATCCGAAAAAATCCGGAAAAATCCCAAAAAATTCCGAAAATTTTGAAAAATTTCAGGAAATTTAATAGAATTTTGGAATCCTCCCCCCCTTAAAGAAAACTATAAATAGACCCCCCAGGGCCTAGTAGAAACTCGCCCCTTCTTCCTTTCTCCCTCTGGCTTTTGGCATTTTGAGGCTTTCCGCCATTTTTGAGTAGGTGACTTTCCCTACTTGACTTGGCGCCCCTCCCTTTGCGCAGAAGTTAGAGTATTCCTCTCTTCTCCCCTCTAGTTTCTGGCATTTTGAGGCCTTCCGCCGTTTTTGAGTAGGTGACTTTCCCTACTTAACTCGGCGCCCCTCCTTTTGCGCAGAAGTTAGAGTATTCCTCTATTCTCCCCTCTAGTTTCTGGCATTTTGAGGCCTTCCGCCGTTTTTGAGTAGGTGACTTTCCCTACTTAACTCGGCGCCCCTCCTTTTGCGCAGAAGTTAGAGTATTCCTCTATTCTCCCCTCTAGTTTCTGGCATTTTGAGGCCTTCCGCCGTTTTTGAGTAGGTAATTTTCCCTACTTGACTCGGCGCCCCTCCTTTTGCACAGAAGTTAGCGGTTTTTCCTCTTTTTTCTCTCATTCTGGCTTTCTGACAGTTGAGGCATTCCGTTGTTATTCAGTAGGTGATTTTCCCTACTTGAGACAACGCCCCTCCTCTTGTAAAGGAGTTAGAAATTTCTTTTCTTTTTCATTCCTTCATGTGGAGGTGAGATGTTAGTCGGAGGGAGTCTGAAGATGGTCGGAAGTCAGGCGTCGGGAAGAAGTACAACGAGGGTCCGACGACGGGCATAAGTCCGGCGTCGGGTAGAAGTTCGACGAAAGTCATGCGACTGACAGAAGTCTTTCAACGGGAGGAAGTTCGGTGTCAGACTGAAGTCTGACGAAAGTCCCGCGATTGGCAAAAGTCCTGCGTCGAGTGGAAGTACGGTGTCGGGCAGAAGTCCGACGAAAATATTGGGCAAAATTCCAACGAAAGTCTGGCGACGGGCAGAGACCCAGCAACGGGAAGAAGCTCGTCGTCGGGTAGAAGTCCGATGAAAGTCTGATGACGGGCAGAGGTCCGACGACAAGTAGAAGTACATCGTCGGGTAGAACTCTGACGACGGGCAGAAGTCTGGTGTCAGGCAGAAGTTCGACGAATGACCCACGATGGGCAGAAGTCCTTCAACGGGAGGAAGCTCAGCGTCAGGCAGGAGTCCGACGAATGTCCTGCGACGGGGAGAAGTCCTTCAACGGGAGGAAGCTCGGCGTCGGGCATGAGTCCGACGAATGTCCCGCGACGGGCAGAAGTCCTTCAACGGGAGGAAGCTCAGCGTCAGGCAGGAGTCCGACGAATGTCCTGCGACGGGCAGAAGTCCTTCAACGGGAGGAAGCTCAGCGTCGGGCAGGAGTCCGACGAATGTCCCGCGACGGGCAGAAGTCCTTCAACGGGAGGAAGCTCGGCGTCGGGCATGAGTCCGACGAATGTCTCGCGACGGGCAGATGATGGCCGGCGTCCAGTAACATTGTGTTAAGGCAATATTCATCCATACTGAAGTGTGCCAACATCAGATATTACTGAATCAAGAGGTCGAAGTAGTGTGACATGCCAATATTCTGGCAATACACTAACACTGTCAACTGAGTGGAGGTCTGATGATGATCCAGTTATGTCCTTTCTTTAAAGGAGCAGTTGTAGGAGATGCTTGCGTGCAGTAAGGGAGAAGTCACTTAAATCCACCAAGGATATTTGACTGTGTTAAAGTTACTTGTTGCTGGATGATACTAGCTTGTATGAGTGTCGCTAGTGTACCTTTTGATTCAACTTCTGGTGAGAAGAAATGTATATTTGAATCTGAATTTATGTAACTCCAATGATATTGTATATGAAATGAGGATTTGTCCCCTAGAGGGACCTAAATTGTTCTTGCATCTGTAAGACATGCTTTGTGCTTTTGATGTATTATTAGTTTGAACGAATGTGAGAGACATCCTTTTAGGATGTTTGACATATCTGAGACTGTAAGTCAAAGCCCTTGCTTGATGACGTTAAGGGAAGATGTTAGATTAAATCTCCCAAGAATGATCTTCCAATGATTGGGATACAAGACATCATCTAATGACATTTGACCTATATGAGGTTGTATGTCAGAGCCCTGCTCGACGACGTTAACCTTTATGGAGGAGGTCGAGAGAATCCACCATGGATGTGAGACCTATCCGAGGTTGTATGTCAGAGCCTTTGCTCGACGACGTTAACCTGTATGGAAGAGGTCGGGAGAATCCACCAAGGATGTGAGACCTATCCGAGGTTGTATGTCGGAGCCTTTGCTCGACGACGTTAACCTGTATGGAAGAGGTCGGGAGAATCCACCAAGGATGTGAGACCTATCCGAGGTTGTATGTCAGAGCCTTTGCTCGACGACGTTAACCTGTATTGAGGAGGTCGAGAGAATCCACCAAGGATGTGAGACCTATCCGAGGTTGTATGTCGGAGCCTTTGCTCGACGACATTAACCTGTATGGAAGAGGTCAGATCGAATCCCCCTGGGATTGATCATCCAGTGATTGAGACACAATAAAGATTGTGTATTTCTCGAATCAAGGATAAAGAGACTATATTTGTCAGTAGTTTTTCATTGTCATTTATATTCTTTTTTTAAAGAAAGAGACAATATCAAAACTGGACGAACAACATATTATATTACTGTAAGACAATACAATAATTCCCTTGTACAACAAAAGAGATACATATAGGGACAACCACATCATTTGACTTGGTAGAAATACTAAGGACATTAGAGTGACATCCTACTGATCATAGAAGAGATACATGGTGACACATGACAAGTAGTATTACTAACACAAAGGTTCAAGTTGCAGCATTACTCAATCTCACCAACCATTTGAATATTATTCAATGGTTGTCTTTGTTGTTGTTGATTTTGCCCCCCAGTGGGGCGAGCTTCTTCTCGGGTAGGTGGGTTCCCAATAAACTGTCGAAGATAGCCCTGGCGGATAAGTCTTTCAATCTCATCCTTAAGTTGCCAACATGCTTCAGTAGTGTGGCCACGACTACGATGAAAGTGACAGTACTGATCTTGATTTCCTGTATTTGGCTTCAAAGGATGCGGCCATTTCACTTTGTCCTGATCTTGAATCGCCATTAATACATTTGCTCGAGATGTGTTGAGCGGAGTGTACTCTTTCTCCTGCCGAGGTTCTCGTTGTGGTAATGGGGGCCTAGGAGGTAGATTGCTATTCCCTTGCTTTTTCCATTGTAAGGAAGAATTATCCATCCCAGGAGCACCTTTGCGCTTCCCATTTGTCTGCTCGAACTGCTTTCTGTGAGCATTTATGGCTTCATCTGCGGAGATTTGTGCCTCCACACGATGAATCAGGTCGGCATACGAAGGGACCGTGTCTCGCATAAGTGCTGAGTAGAAGGGGCCCGGACGAAGCCCTCCGAGGAAAACGCCTCTAAGTAACTCGGGATCTACTCCCGGAATTTGACGAGCTTCAGTAGAAAATCTCTTGAAGTATTCCTTGAGGGACTCACTTTCATTCTGACGGATCCCCGAGAGGTGAGAAGAGTCCTTAGTAATTCTCCGATTGGCGACAAATTGTTCGACGAACACTTTTGCCAATTTGACGAACATTGGAATGGTTCCGGCTGGAAGCGAATAGAACCATGTTCGAGCTTGTCCTTTGAGGGTGGCAGGAAAGACCTGACAGAGGAGCGCGTCTGAGGCTCGCTGGATATGCATAATTGTTCGATAATGATCGATATGCTCGTACGGGTCAGTTGTCCCGTCATAGGGGTCGATGTTCGGTAGTTTAAATCCTGCCGGAATAGCGTGTTGAAGAATAGCTTCTGTCAAGGGTGACGACTCCTGTAAGTCCCATTGACGAAGGGGTTGCCTTATGCCTCCTGTAGGGAACTCTTCTCGGACCAATCGTCGCAGTTCGTGGCGAAGGGCATTGCGAGGGAGCTCAGCAATATGTGGTCGGGCTAACTCTTCGGGGAGGTCCAAAGGAATACGAGGTTGCCGACCTGTGTGCGAAGGATGGGTAGAACTTGCTGTATCAGCCAGTTCATTATCTTGATGCGACTGCGAACACCTCCTGAGTGGAGGAAGAGGAATCTCGTCTTGAAGATGTTCGATTTGAACAGCTTCGACACGTGGTGGATCTCGAGGGAGAAGAACCTCCTCCTGAGGTGCTAGGGTCGGTTGTCGAGTCTCTCGCAAGAGTTGTAGGATCTCGTTTTGAGATTCTTCCATCTTTTGAATTCTCTCTTCTAGGGAGGGCCCCGAGGTCCCTTCTCCAGGTGCGTTTTGCCCCCCGGGGTATAAAGAGGCAGATATCGGGCGTCTATGATTCATAGACTGATTCCTGGATTGATGAGAGTGAGAGCGGGAGGCTCCTATGAGGCGACTGCTACGCCTGTTGACCATCGTAGCAATACTTGAAGTTGTGGGATAAGATTCCCACAGACGGCGCCAAACTATTGCGGACTCAAATATACGCGGCGATAGAGTTTAATATTTCCGTCTCAGCGTTGTACGTATATCCAGCACACAAACAGAAGAGTGAAAGAAACACCAGGATTTTTACGTGGAAAGCCCTGAAAAAGGGAAAAACCACGGGGCCACGCCCAGTTGAAATAGTTCCACTAGTGTTGTTTGAAATACACGAGGCTGACTCGTCCTTTAACTTCAGGACGATCAGATTACAATGAGTATCAATTACAAGGACAAGCAGAGTTCCGACGTCACTCGGGGTGTCGAGCAGAATTCCGGCGTCACTTGGAAAGAAGTCCGGCGTCGGGTAGAATTCCGGCGTCGGGCAGAATTCCGACGTTACTCCTGTGTCGGGCAGAGCTCCGGCGTCCCTCCGACGCCTGGTGGTGCTTCGGTGGTGTTCCGGCGGTGTTCCGGCGGTGGTCGAGGAGGAGTTATTCCCTCCTAGACTTCTCTCCTCTTCTTCTTCTCTTTCTTCTCTTCTTCTCTTCTTGGCTTCGGTCCCCTCTTAAGAGAAATGAGGGGCTATTTATAGTTTTTCTGGAGTGGCATAGCCCGTAAATATGTGAGGGATCAAGGGCAAATAAGGAGTGATCCGGATGAACGGTCGATATTGAATCCCTTGATCGTGAACCGTTTATCAAGCATTTGAAGGTCTTAATGATATCAGAATTCTGCGATCTTGGACTCGTTGGATTCGTCTCGTCGAGCCGCTCGATTCGAGTATAAGCTCGTCAAAATCGGAGACCGTTTGGTAACTCAAATTGCTGTTTGATGCTTCCAACAGCACTTCGGGTACTTGATTTGGACTCGTTTGGGCTCGGCTCGAGTCAAATTTGGTGTTGTTGGATTCGTATTTCCGAGACGCTCAGTTCGACTGTAAGCTTGCTGAAATTGGAGTTTAAATAGTCTCCGAATTAATTTTTGAAGTTTCCAACTTGAGTTTTTCCTCGAGATTCGTGCCCGATCAAGATAATTTTCCGATGACGTATCAGTACTAAAAATCTGCTTTGAGAAGTTGTAAGAAAGCCGTCCTAAAAATGCAGCCTAGCTCAGGCTTCATTTAGAACAATTTTTTTTATTATTTTTTAAAATAATTTTTTAATGTAAAAAATTTTTGATCTAAAAATTTTTGTGCTAAAAAAGTTGAATTGGAAAGCAATAAATAAGCTATCTCAAATGAAACCTAAAATAATACAGCTTTGTTTGGACCGTGCATATACAATAGGCTTATAATAGCCAGATTCCATGAAGGAGCATGCTCGGGTCAACTTTGTTGGATGCTTCGTTTTATATCTTACAAGTTAATTAAGTAATTGTCACATTTTATTTTAAATGTGATTACAGATGGATAAGGCTTCATTTTTTTTAACTAATGTTGACTAAGGGCCTAAGGCTTCATTTGGGATAATTTTTTATCATTATTTTTTTGCTACTTTTAAAAAAATCTTGTATTAAAAAATTGATTTAAAAAGTAGTAAGAAAACTGTCCCAAACAAAAATTTTGTTTGTTTGGAACAACTTTTTTTGTTGCTTTCTAAAGTAGCTTTTCAGTAAAAAAAATAGTTCATAAAATTTTTGTATTAAAAAACTATTTTAGACTTTGTTTGGGATGGCTTTTTATTATTTCTTGAAGCAGCTTTTAGTATAAAAATTAAAATTTTTATAAATTAAAATTTTTATACTAAAAAGCTACTTCAATATCAGTAAAAAAGCCGTCACAAATGAAGCATTAGAAAGTAAAAAAAAAGCTGTCCCAAACAAAACTAAAGTTTAAATCATTTTCTGGTAACTCTTTTTAATTGGAAAATTGATGTAAGTTCTATGATTTATCATTTTTTATTTCCTTAACTTTTATTAGTATTTTCTAGTCTATGAAATTATTTACTGGGCATTATTGAATGACTATTTTTTATATTAAATTGATTATTATCTTTCTTCTCATATGGGTGCCACGAGCTATACTTGAGATTATGGGTGATATCATCGAGGATATGATAGTCGTCAATTTTCTTTTGAGAGTGAGCCCTATCAAAGAATTTGACTCTTTGCCTATTAAAAGGAATTGAGGCTCTAAATATCATAGTAAATGATTTGCTTTGTCTAGTGTTTTGTTTTGATTTTTTTTCTCCGCTAGGGCTTTCTTTTGGTGAGTTGTTGGGGTTTCCCCCGCCCTGCTGGGGCCTCCCCCTTGCTGGCGCTGGCGATCTCGGTGATTTTCAGGAAAGTAATCTCTGCTTTGTCTAGTGTTTTATTTGGTTTTTGTGTTTTTGGCTCTGTTTTCGGTCTCTTTCTCCGATGTATGCCGGGATGGCACGGAATCGGTTGTGCGACCCCGATTTTTTAGGGCTTCATCTCATTCATGCTCATTTTTGGAAGCGCTTGCTCGTTATTCCTCGGTTGCCTTATTTCCGGAGCTACGGACCTCGACTTTTCATGGCTTGCCTTCCCTTTGGATTTCCGACCAGGAAATCAATGCTTTGACTATTCCATTTCAATTCTCTTTAGTTGGTTTCTTTCCCTCCAAGCGACCTTCTCTTGATTCCATTGGCAATTTTTTTTAAACTAAAGTTGAATGGTGAAGTTTCAGTCACTCTGCTTGATTCATCGCATATTCTGATCAAACTAGCTAATGATCTTAATTACTATAGGATTTTTTGTCATAGATCCTATCTAGTTTTCAATTGTTACATGAAACTCACGAAGTAATCTCCGAGTTTGGATGTTGGTGTTGAGTCGTCGATCATCCTGATTTGGGTCTCCTTTCCGTAATTGTGTCCTCATCTTTATACCCCCGTATTCTTCACGGGTTGGGAGCTATTTTTTTGGTAAACATTTGAAAATTGATGCGGCTACTTCTGCTGGATCTCGGCCTTCCTTAGCTTGTGTGCTAGTGGAGCTTGATATCACTAAATCCTATCCAAACCAAGTTTGGTTAGGTTCTGAAAATTTAGGGTATGTGCAGGATGTTGTTTATGGATGAATTCCCTCCCTTTTGTGCTTCTTGTAAATGAATTGGTCATATGGCTAGGAATTGTCGTCCACTCCATTCGACTGACCCGTCTACTGCAGCTGCTAAACCTGTTTTGAATTTATCTTCCCCTTCTTTTTTGACTTCTGTTGTGCCTAGCCGATTTAGGGTGGAGGATGTTGATGTCCCTATTGAGTTGGAGACTGCTGGGAATGTCTTCGGGAATGATGTTGGTATGGAGGGGGACCTTTCTAACATTGTCCCTGCTCCGGTTGTCGTGGTTGGGTTGGAACCTGGTTCCCCTGCTCCTTGGTTGATTGCTAGTGAAATGGGAGATTTAAATTACGGTACTAATCTTATAGCTAGTTTGTCAGGTGTGGATGCTGTGGCTGAGCCGAGAGAAATGTCCTTGGAGGTTAACTCTGGGGAGGTGAGGCTTGGCCCTGTTTCTCCACGCATGGAGTTGGTGGGTTGTGGTGTTTCATCTCCCTTTATTTCAGTGGATCGGGATGCTATGTCTTCCCCTGTTGATTTAGCATCCCCAGTAACGATACAGAATGTTTCAGTTAATGTCCTATCTCAAGCGTGCTCTACTACTAAGTCGAAGGATGTTTCTACTTTTATTAATGTTCCTATCTCTGTGATGTTTAATAATGAAGTAAAGACTCATGTGGCTAAGTCTAGGAATAACTCTGTTCGGCTTCAAACGAATTGGCTAGTTTTGGATGATTTTTCTTCTTCTCAATCTGAGGGGGAGGATGTGGATTTTCATGATGAGGATTTGGCTTCTCGTATTGTTGATCAAGTTCGTCCCAATGTTGGTGGTAACTGACAACCCCTCCCCACCAGTAGGCAAAGGGTCACTAGAAACGGTCTCAACATGATTAACAATCAAGGGTAATTTGTTACCATTATTAACATGCTCAGCACCCACATTAGTACATGTAACCAAATGTGGGTGCAGGATATGGCACTCCAAGTTGGAATGCCCCAAAGATTTACAGTGAGATCAATACGATGGCAAATCCTCCATAACCACAATCTGGATAAAACCCAAATTGTCTGGACCAACCCACAACTTATCAAGAAAATATTTGAAAACATCTAATTCCACCAGCACACGTCCAACCGAAGGTCTAGAGCCAATGGATGTGGCATGATCAATTTTAAGGGGGCGGCCAAAAATGGATCCAAGGCCATGAAGAATCCTAGGCGAGAAAAGATGAGGTCTCAGATTTGGGAAAGACACCCAAATCAGAATAATAGGCGACTTAACATCAACATCAAGCGAAGGCGACCACTTAATCAGCCTCATGTAACAATTATTGATAAAATAAGAGCGATGAGCAAAGACACGATAATAATCCAAATAGTTCACAAGCATAATTAACACATTCTTTGGATTAAGAACAGTTACCAAAAAATCACTGATGAGCTTAAGGTTGAAAAAAAAAATTTGCAAATAACTTCAAGGGAGGGTCGATGGGTAGGAAAATTTTCAACCAAAGAGAAATCAAAAGGCGCAGCAAGCGCAAAAATTTCGACCTCTGAAATCCACAATGAGGGCAAACCACGGTGAGTAGAGATTTTCAGGTCAGAAAAAGAGGACGAACTACCTGATAAAGCATCACAAAAAGACCTAGAAGAAGTTTTGCCATCCAGAAAATTTGGATCAACTAAACGCTTATCGGCCATCGACAAGGTCCGAGAAAGCACGAACAACTCAAGGAAAGCACAAAAGTGAAAGGCAAAGAAACTACCTTGAACCGTAAGAGGACGTCAGAGGCCACGTGGGGGAGAAACCCTAGCAGACAACTTCTCCCAATGAAGCGGCGGAACTCCCCTGATCGCCGAAGAGGCTGCTAGGGCAATGCCCTAGCGAAGCGGGGAAGCGTCGGGGCGGAAAAAAATAATTGTAAGCAGCACTATGTTACCTTACAAATTTGGCAACTAGGCTAGAGATGATTTCACTATTCATCTTTAAGATATCACCCCACTTGGGTTTAATTATATTTCATCTCTGTAGATATAGATTTTTGTTGGTGGTATTTCTCATTTATCTTTTATGTAATGATAATGTTAATCCAATTACGTTGGAGACTGAGGCAACTTGCCGATTGGTCCGCCAAAATACTCATATTTGTTAAGCTTCGTGATGATTTTTAACTCCCTATGAAAGAAAATCTTTCGATGTGGCGATTGACCTCTACCTTGACCTTACATATCACATCCCTATTTATGTGCCTTGGAATTTTGTCCCTCAATTTAAGTTCAGTATATTAGTTCAAGTAGTCAAGTTGATAATCAACTCTTCTCCCTGATGATATTATATTCATGTTGATATCAAATGTTAAATAGTGCGAGCTCAAACAATTTAGGCTATGATTTCGTTTGGGACGGCTTTCTTACTGTTTTTGAAAGCGGCTTCTTAGTACAAAAATTTTAATTTATGTACTAAGAAGCTACTTTAAGAAGCAATAAGAAAGCTGGTCCAAACAAAGCCTAACACTTCATTTGAGATGATTTTTTTACTGTTTTTTAAAGTAATTTTTTAGTATCAAAAAAATTCTAAACTATAAAATTTTGTACTAAAAAGCTGCTTCAGAAAGCAGTAAGAAAGCCATCCCAAACGAAGCCTACGTAAATATGATTTCTTGTTGACCAAATTCCCAAGACGGTTAAAGTCACTTCATTTATGACTCTATAACCATGTATATAATTCTTTGAATATTAGTGACTTGGATAGAGCCCTTAGGACTGAGTGTAGAAAAAAATATTGACATGTTCACAAAGTATATTAAATTAAACAAAAAAATGAAAATAAAATTCTTACATAATTCATGCAAAAATTTTAAGCCAACTAGTTTAATTTTAAATTTCTTTGCTCTATTTTTATCCTTTTAACAAACGGATAAATTTATATTAATTAATAATAGTAAATTAATCTTAAATTTTATACAGTAATTTTACATACAAATGCACATGAAACTAATATAATTTTGCTTTTTCTTTTAGGTTCTTGATTACTAAAATTTATCTTAAGTATGCATGCAATGTTAATTCTATAAAAAAAATTAATTTAATTTTTATTTAGATCATTAAATTATGCATTAATTTGAATGAGAACTTATTAAAACCTATAATTTATATTACTCCCTTTTTAGGCTTACAAATTATTATTTCATATATTGTACAAACTGTAAATTGAGTAGAAAATATGATAATGTCTTAATTTTCAAATAAAAATTATTTGTAATTAATTATCATTTACATTCACTCTTCTTAAATTTCATAAATAAAATAAAATTTATGAATTTATTTCATTAATAAATTACTACCGAACTATTTTTATTTAAAGCATAAATATGAAAGACAGTATGATAAAGACCTGATGTTGTTATTGTTGTCGTCATCATCGTAAATATGAAAGAAAAATAATATAAATTTAATTCTTTTTAGTTAAAGCATAATAGAATATAAATTCAGAGTATTATAAGGACCTTCATGTAATTGTTTGCTATTATGTAATCTTGAACTTCTTAGTTCCCAATTGCATGGTCCCTTAGAAGTTGGAGTTGCTAAAGAGTTCTAATTAGTAGACTCTGATTCCAACAAGAAGCTAAGGTATAATAAGTATGTCTCGTATTTGGCTTGATTATTTGTATCTTTGAAGTTGATTTAAAGAGAAATATTTATTTTGGGGCCTTACGAACTTCTGAGCACAGTGCGTATAGTGTTGCTCGTCTCATTAGATGCTTGATCATACCTCATCTAATTGTCATCTCCTTCAGTTTATATCTTTTATTTTCATTCTCTTGTAGCATAGAGAATTTGGCTATCAATTTTGAAAGTAAGAATATGACTGAAATTGCAAGTAAATTGAGTTTTAATAGTAGTGTGAAGTGTGTGCTCAATTTTTAACTTATTGAGTTTGATTGATCATTTCATGATCTTTCTTGAAAGTTCTAGCTTCTGCAGCACTTTACAGAGTTGTGTTTCAATCACCACTTTTTTTATGTACAATTAGAAGGGAGGTTTAGTCTTGATACATCCTCAAAAAATTATCTTGATCGGGCACGAATCTCGAGGCAAAACCAAGGTGAAAACTTCCGAAATTAATTCTGGGACCATCCGAACTCTGATTCCAGTAAACTTACAGTTGAACTGAGCGTCTCGGAAATACAAACCCAACGACACCAAATTCAACCCAATCTGAGCCCAAATGGGTCCAAATCAAGAGTTCGAAGCGTTGTTGGAAGGTTCAAACCATAATTTGGATTACCAAACGGTCTCCGAATGTGACATGCTTATAGTCGAATCGAGCGTCTCGATGAGACGAATCCAACGATCCCAAGATCACCAAATTCCGACATCATTAAGACCTTCAAATGTCCAGAGAACAGTCTATGATCAAGGGATTCAAGATCGGCCATCCATTCAAACCACTCCCTAACTACCCCTGATCTTTCACCTATTTACGGGCCATGCCACTCATGAAAATCTATAAATAGAGCCCCCCTCTCCTCTTGAAAAAGACACATATTCCTAAGGAGAAAAAGAGAGAGCTCTTGCCCCCTCGCTCCTCCTCGACCACCGCCGGAGTTTCGCCGGGCCACCGCCTGACGCCGGAGTTCCGCCGAACCACCACCTGAGGTCCTGCTCTTCGCCGGACCACCACATGAGGCTCTGCTCTTCGTCGGACCACCACCTCAGGCCCTGCACTTCGCCGGACCACCACCTGAGGCCCTGCTCTTCGCCGGACCACCACCTGAGGCCCTGCTCTTCGCCGGACCACCACCTAAGGCCCTGCACTTCGCCGGACCACCACCTGAGGCCCTGCTCATCGCCGGACCACCACCTGAGGCCCTGCTCTTCGCTGGACCACCACCTGAGGCCCTGCTCATCGCCGGACCACCACCTGAGGCCCTGCTCTTCGCCGGACCACCACCTGAGGCCCTTCACTTCCCCGGACCACCACCTGAGGCCCTGCTCATCGCCGGACCACCACCTGAGGCCCTGCTCATCGCCGGACCACCACCTGAGGCCCTGCTCATCGCCGGACCACCACCTGAGGCCCTGCTCTTCGCTGGACCACCACCTGAGGCCCTACACTTCACCGGACCACCACCAGAGGCCCTGCTCTTCGCATGCCCACCACCTGAGGCCCTGCTCTTTGCCGGACCACCACCTGAGGCCCTGCACTTCGCCGGACCACCACCTGAGGCCCTGCTCATCGCCGGACCACCACTTGAGGCCCTGCTCTTCGCTGGACCACCTCTTGAGGACCTGCACTTCGTCGGACCCCCACTTGAGGCCCTGCTCTCGGCTGGACCACCACCGGAGGCCTTGCACTTCTTCGGACCACCACCCGAGGCCCTGCTCTTCGCCGGACCACCGCCTGACGCCGGAGTTCCGCCAGACCACCATTTAACATCCTCAACTCTGCCTGACAACTACCTAGGGCCCGACATTCTACCAGACCGCCGGGAGACCCCGAAGTTCTGCCAGCAGAACCTTAGGCCTTTAAAAGCCTCTAACTTCTACCCTACGGGTGATACTTGTAGTCTGATTGCCCTTGGAGGTGAGTCAGCCCCCTGTAATCTACTCAAGTTCTAGTGGAATCATTTCAACTGGGCCAGGCCCCGTGATTTTTACCCTTTTCAGGGTTTTCCACGTAAAAATCTTTATGTTCTCTGTGTGTGGGCTGGATATCCGTACAACGCTAAGACGTAGTATTTTAACTCTATCGCCGCGTATATTCTAGCCCGTAACAGTTTTGTGCCGTCTGTGGGAAACAAATCCCACTATCCTAAAGCACCACTATAATGGCCAACAGGCGCAGCAATCACGTCTTGAGAGCCTCCCGCTCCAATTCACATCAATCTCGGGATCAGTCTATGAATCATAGACGCCAAGTATCCACCTCCTTTCATGCTGGGGGGCAAGATGCTATTGGAGAAGGAATTTCAGGACCATCCATTGAAGACCGCATCAGGAAGATGGAGGAGTCTCAGGATGAGATCCTTCAACTCCTACGAGAGACCCGACAACCTACACTAGCACCACCTGATGAGGTTCTGCTCCCCCGGGATACACCACGGGTCGATGATGTTCCATCAGAACATCCCCATGTCGAGTTTCCTCTTCCTCCGCCAAGGAGACATCCTCCAACACGCCAAGATGACAAACTTACTGACACAGCCAGCTCTACCCATCCTTCACGCGCAGATCAGCATCATCACATTCCTCGGGATGCTCTTGAGAACTTAGTTCGACCACATATAGCCGAACTCCCTCGCAACGCCCTGCGACTTGAATTGCGAAGATTAGTCCGAGAAGAATTCCCTGGGGGAGGTGTGAGGCAACCTCTACACCCATGGGGCTTCCGGGAATCATCACCTCTAACTGAGGCCATTCTTCAGTATCCTATTCTGGCAGGATTCAAACTACCGAACATCGATCCCTACGACGGGACAACTGACCCGTACAAGCATATCGATCATTATAGAACCATCATGCATATCCAGCGAGCCTTAGATGCACTCCTCTATCAGGTCTTTCCTGCCACCCTCAAAGGGCAAGCTCGAACATGGTTCTATTCACTTCCAGCCGGAACCATTCCAATGTTCTTCAAATTAGCCAAAGTGTTTGTCGAACAATTTATCGCCAATCGGAGAATTACTAAGGACTCTTCTCACCTCTCGAGGATCCGCCAGAATGAAAGTGAGTCCCTCAAGGAATACTTCCAGAGATTTTCTACTGAAGCTCGTCAAATTCCGGGAGTAGATCCCGAGTTACTGAGAGGCGTTTTCCTTGGAGGGCTTCGTCCGGGCCCCTTCTACTCAGCACTTATGCGCGACACGGTCCCTTCATAGCTGACCTAATCCATCGTGTGGAAGCACAAATATCAGTGGATGAAGCTGTTAGTGCCCATAGAAAGCAATTTGAACAAATTCCTGAAAAGCGCTGTTTGATTGAAAAATATAATTTTGAAAAGAGGGTTTAATTTTCTTTGGGAAAGTTAAATTTCTGAAAATTTGATTTTATAACCGAACACTTATTATGAATAATATATCACCTCGAAAGGCGAACATATCATTCCTTAATAGGTTCTGATTACAAATCTTGATTTATCCTGATTATCACAATCAAAATCAAGGAGAAACAACACACGATCTCGAAAGATCAAAATGATGTTTAATCAATTGTTTGATTATGTTAATCTGAATAGGATCATTAATTTCATAATCATAACTATGATTGTAATTGACATATCTGTCTGAAGAAAGAAGATATCAAGCATTATCAATAGTTTGAATATGAAAATAACGATCGCCATTTTTTATTTTGATTTCCCAAAGATAATTAATTAAAGGTTTTGAAAAAAGCTTGATTTTGAAATCAGGTCTGGGTTTCTAAATCTCCTACGAGCGCAAGCCCTCGTAGTTAATTACATCGTAGGAAACCAGAAAATTTTCTATGAATACTCTCGATTAAAATCGAAGACCCCACGTAGTGGGACAAAGGCTTGTTATTGTTGTTATTGTTGTACTCTCGATTAAAATAGCGATACAAATTTTATTAAAGATTTCAAAGCTTGATATCAAGGGAGGTAGGGACTGGAATTTCAATAGGGATTGGTTCGAGGTTGAACACTTATTTCTGGAGTCAAAGGAAGAAGAGTAGGAGGTGCTTTAAGATTCTGAATTACTTCAGAAACACCCCAACCTATCCTAAGTGTTGGGCTTGAATTAGATTGAAAGATATTTAATGTTTAAGTGATCAATTTTATTAGAAGGTGGGAATTAGATTCCTAAAAGATTGAGGTCTTAAGATTGAAGACTTGCCTCAGAACCTAAGTCTAAAATGGGTACTGAAAATCAGTGACCCGGATCCTAGCTAATGCAATACAATCTGGACTTACCCCGGCCTGGATTGGGGAGCCAGCTAAATCACCTAAACGCTTTAAAAAACCATGGGTCAAGTCAATTATGCAAGAGTGGTAGGAACATTGATTAAAATTGGTTTAAAGAATTGGGGTCGACATCTAGAGCAGATCCTAATTGACCCCTTAACATATGTTGGGTTAAATGCTTAAGCTAAAAATATAATTAAGATTTAGACTCAATTTTTAATTTGTATCTAATGCAATGCATGCTAGTTGACTCGATGAAATGCTTAAATCAACATGTAGCAGTTTTAAAATCAGGCTTAAAAATAGATTTTATCCTAGAGATTGCACAACATCCCCTTGGACAGAACTGCACCATAATAGGTCAGGTGGTCTGCCAAAACCCGCAGGCGGGGAGGTGCCTAACACGGTAGAGAAGATTTAATATGATGCATGAAAAACTCCCGGCGAGTCCGGGCTTACTTCTTAAAAGCGTTAGAGTTACTATCTGAGCTTAAATTTTTTAATTTTGTTTAAGTAGAAAAGCTTTATGACCGTACCCTCACGAGCCTCCGATCGGATTGCAGGCTAAATCAAAATCGACATGCAAGAGCGCCGAATAAACTACTAAAAGCATGCGGGTCCTTAATCGCAATCAACACATCAATCAAATCAATTAAATAATTAAATTAATTAAATAAATGCTCAAACTGAAAGTCCATAGGCAAGTGCCTTTTAATAATACAGCCCAGGGTCTGCAGTAAAATAAAGTGGCCGGGTACCACTGACTACATCCCGGATTCTACTCCTAAGACTCAAGTGACTTTGAGATTTGATATTCTTCTCGTTCTTCACTTCTTCGTCTTCTTGGAACTCCTTGGATCGTCGGGTCTGGATATCCAAATGAAAAGAAACTCCCCCTGATTAGGGGTGTTATCTTTTCTCTTTAGATATGTGAAATTCATCCTAATTTGGATCTTCAAATGGATAGGAACTCTCCCCTAAGGGATGTTCCTTCCTCTTTGGATTTCAAATTGGATGTTTAAACATCTCAATCTCAAATCACTTTAAACATTACAACTCAATTTAAATCAAATTACATCAATTTAAATTAAAAATCTAGACTCAACAACCTGCAGGGTTATCCTAATAATCAACAGTTATATTTACATCCCAAGAAGTTAATATATTTGAAATTTAAATGCTCAAACTAGCCACACTTGGTCATGCTCTTTTTTGATTTAAAGGGGGACTTAAGTATGCTTAGCACCTGTGCAATTTAATAATTATGATTTTGCCCCCTTTAATTTTAAATGCCCTGTATGAGCATGGCCACCTGCATAAGATTGAATTAGTATAAATCATTCCTAACCTAAGGGTAGATCTATTGTACAATCAATCATATCACAGAATACAGTAAATAAATAAACAATCACAGTAATTCTATGTCTAGCAAACAGCATGCAGTGAAACTCGAAAACCCGGCACACAACAGAAAAGTAAACACCGGCCTAGCCTAATACTAGAGTTGGTTGTCCTAGCTAACCATCTAAAGTGTGTGAGGTAGGCAGTGTGGCTTTGATGTGTCCTAAATAGGCAATTGATTGAAGTTGTTTAAAGTTCTGGTTGGTTGAAAGGCTTGAGGGAGGATTTAGGTTAAAGTTTAAATCTTAATGATTTGAAATTAATTTTAAACTTGATTTTGATTGTTTATTGGATACCACCTTTGTTTCACACCGAGGCCATGAAGTTTATTTCACCTTCCTTGGGGCTAATTTAATAGCCTCGTAGGCCTGTGTTACCCAGTGGTACCCGATATAATTAAGTTATTTGAGTTTGATTAAGGTTTAAAAGATTGATTAATTTTAATTAGAATTAGTTGATTGCTGGTTTTAAATTCAAATTAGTATTTTCTGGAATTTTTGGATGATATGTTGAATTTTGGTATTTTTTGGATTATTTTAATGATTTAATTAAGGGGTTAAAAGTTGACTTTTTAATTTAAAGGGTTTTCTAGAAATTTAATATTTTATTAAAATACTAGACCTTAATCAGATCAGTTAGACAGTAAGTATATTGAAATTGGATTTTTCTACATTTTATTATGAAGGTTTGAAGTTTTGACTTAAATTTGAACTAAGTTTGACCAAAAGTTGACTTTTTCAAATTTGATTGATTTCTGGAAACTTAACATTTTTAAAAAATATTAGACCTTAAGATGAGTTGTATGCCTTTGAGTTTGCTCAATTTGGAGTTCATTTAAATTAGTTATGAATTTTTGAAGTTTTGATAATTATTGAATTTTTAAAATTATTTAATTAAAGGCCCTTTTTGTGATTTGGATCCAAATGACCTCCAAACTCCTTGAAATCAACTCCAAAGGCCAGGAATGACCTAAGGAGTGATTTCCAAGTGTTTGAAAATTTTCTGGAATTTTTAATTATTTTTAATTAATTAAATTAATTAAATATTGAATTTCAATTAAACTCAAATTAAACTTAATTTTGAAGTCCAGTCAAGGGGTTTTTATTTTTCATTGATTAAGGGTTCAATTATGGTCAGTTTAAGGTATTATATATAATTTTTGGATTTAAATTTGATTTATTATAATTTCTGGAAGGTTTTAAGGCTTAATTAAGGTTTAAACTTGATTAGGTTAATTAAGGGGCTTAATGATCTCAAAAGTCAATGAAAATTTTTCTTAAAGCTGAGAGTGTCTCTATTTTCAAATATTCAAAATTTCAAGTCAATTGGAATTGTATCCTAATTATTAGAATTTTTCTAAGTTTTCTACTCAAAATCCTTAATTATTGTCCTTAATGATATCACTAAGTTTATTGGATTTGAATCAAGGTTTATCTAACCCTTTGATAAATACACAAGTGAGCACACATACAATCAATCAATCCTAGACCTAGGAGAGCCCTAAAACTAGGTGGTGTGTGCACCTACACATGCAAATCAAGTTAAAATTTGATTAATTAAAGGATTAATCAATGAATAATTAATCAAATTAATTATTAATTGATTGATCATCACTCCACATAAATTCTATTCAATCAAGCTTAATGTAGGTTTAAAACTTCAAAGGATCTCTCAAAACTTAAGAATTTAAATATATATAGTTTCAAAATATGCTTTAAAATATGTACCCACATATATAATACTATATATAAATATAGATTTTAAAATTTAGGATACTTAAAATATCATTAAAATAAATTTAAAACTTAAATGAGAGATCCATCACTCAACTTTGAAAATAAATTTTAGTATCTTGGAAATACTTAAAATAATATCCAATATAGCATTAGTTAAATATTGAAAATATTAGGATAATTATAATTAAGGTTTTAATTCTTAAAATTAAATTAAAATATTTAAAATTCTAGAAATTTTAAGATATTATTTATATTTTATGAATTAATTTGAATTTTATTTGAATTTTCTTAAAATCATTTAACTTTAATTTTTGATTAAATATTAATTAAGGGAATATTTAAAATATACATTTAAATTATTTTTAATTCATAATTAGAATATTTTGAAATGATCGTTTGAATTAAAAAAAAATTACGTATACTTAAAAGAATTTGAATTGTTAAATATTAAATTACTTAAATACTAGTTAATTACTTAATTACTTAATTATTCAAATTTTATTAAATATTAAGATTGAATTAAATTTTAATTTCAAAATAAAGGGGCATCATTCTCTGATCTTAAAATATATATATATATATTAATTAATTAATGTATATATACATTTATTTGAAAATACTTAAATTGACATTTAATTGAATATTAATTAAAATTTGAATATTTAAATATTTAAAATAGCTCAAGATATCTTAAATATTTCAAATGATTTTAAATTTCAAAATAGTTTAAATATCATCTCTGATCCGAAATAATTTTTAAAAATAAGATTATCTTAAAATTAGTTTAATTCATCTTAATTAATTAATACTTAAATATAAAATTCTAAATATTTTAAAATTGCTTAAATATATTGAATATTTAAAAAAAAATTAATTCCATTTGAAAGGGTTTGAAAATATGAGCAATTCATTATATTATATTTTATTTTCTGGTTAATGTTTAATTTTTAACAATTTTTTTTAGTTTTAGTTATTTAAAATAATTAAAAAAACCTAATTTAAACGCTAATAAAGCTTCTGGCGGCGGACTGGACGCGTGGCGCGTCCGGACTGGTGGATCGGACCGTGGCCAATCATTGTCCGACGGCGCAATGATTGCGCCGCCGACAATGATTGGACAATCATTAGCCGCAAACGTGGTTAACTAAACCACGTCAGCAGCTGTAGCGAACCGTCAGATCTTCCGCCTTCTGAAACGAACGGCGATGATCGAGCTGGACGGGCGATCTAAGCGATTAAGGACTTAATTCGGACGGATCAAACGACGGAGCAGCAGAATCAGAACCATTGATTTGAAAATCAACGGTTCAAAACCCATGCATGAAGCGAGATTGTCATTTGAGCCCTAGAAATGATTATTCATCTCGTTCTCTCAATACACCCAATCTAATGATTTGAAATTTAAAACTTAGATCTAGCTAATGAACAGAGTTCATGTGGACGTGTTTTTAAAATTTTAAAAGCGCTTAATTAAAAGCTAATTTAATCTAAGTGATTCTACCTAGGGTTTATGATTTTTACCTCTATAAGGGACGGTTTAAACCGTGTAAGCTATCTCTGAATTTGTTGTTTGTCCACGTATAATTTTACTGAAGACACCCTAGATTGAAAGCTCCTAGATCAACAGCAAATTGGCTTGAACGGACATTGGCCCTCGGTTTGGCCGGAATCCAGTTGTCGGCGGCTTTCAATCACCGAATTTGGGCCTGGGGAATGTTGATGAAGCCTTCTGGAGCTCAGACGAAAAGACTTCTGGGTCTGGGATGGCTTGAGTGGAGAGATAAACTAGATGGAGAGAATCACGGCTCTCATGAGGGTTTTCCCCTATTCAAAAGCTTTTGGTCAATATGGACGGTCCTGATGCACTTGGAGCTTCCCCTGATGATCTCCACGTATCCTTAGGCAGTTAGGAGCAGAGGGAATGGAAGAACAAAAGGACATTAGGTGTAAAGCAACCTTTGTCCATGTATGCACATGGGTTTGATTAGGTTTCTGTTTAGGCTTAATCCAAAGCTTAATGTAGGCTTAAGAAAGGTTTAAGAAACTTCTGGAATGTATTTAAGTGGCTCGAATGATTTCCAATGGGAAGGAATAAATGCTTAAGACACATTTGACCACCTAGAAGGCTATTTGACCATTCATTGACCATTTGACCAGTCAATGGGCCATTAAATGCTGAGGTGGCAAATGAGTTGAATTGAAGAGCTGCTTGAATGTAGTCTTGAGGGTTTGATGGGGTTTACTTGATGGTTTAACTTAAACATGGAGATTTGACCAAGTTTTATGAATTAACCAAGTCAAATAAAACATGATTTAACTCATGATAGTTTGAGGATATCCAATTCATGTAATTGGATAATTTTAAATGTTTGAAAGGCTTGATTGGCTTAGGCTTGAAATGAGGATTAAAATGACTAAATGTGAAGATTTTGACCAAGTCCAAAGAGTTGACTTAGTCAAATTTACATTTGATAGGGTTCATGTTATGTTGAATGGATTTGAATCGTATTTTGAAATGGATTTGAGAACTTAAAGGATTTGATTTGATCAAATGGGTTGGGATAACCCATTAAAATATTAAGGGGTATTTGGGTCAAACTGGATTGATTTGGTCAACTAGGTTAATCCCAGACCTAAGTTTGGGTTCAATGGATTTAATTTGATGTTGGAGGTCTGGTAGATATGTTTCAGGAGTTTAAATGGGTTATTTAGATCAAATGACCTATTTAGGTCTTAAATGGGCTTAAGGGGTCAACTATGTTGACTTGGTCAACCAGGTTGACCCAGGGTCAGGGATTGGGTCCAACCAGTTCAGAGTGACATTCTGAGTCTGCTGGTGGTGGTCTCAAGGTCTGGAGAGGTCATTTGGTCAAAATGACCTATTTGGGCCCTTAATGTGCCTTTTAGGTCAACCCTGGTTGACTTGGTCAACCAGGTGGGTCCAGAGTCTGGAAATGGGTTCAACAGATTTGAAATGACATTTGGAGATCAATGGAGGTGGTCCCAAGGTCAGAGGAGGTCATTTGGTCAAAATGACCTATTTTGACCCTAAAGGGGCCTTCTAGGTCAACTAGGTTGACTTGGGCAACCAGGTTGACCCAGGGGCTGGTTCTGGGTTCAATGGGTTTGGTTTGACATTTGGAATTTGCTGGAAGTGACTGCATTTGATTTGGAGCTCATTTGACCAAAGTGACTATTCACACCCCATAGGGGTATTTTGGTCATTTTGACCCCTGGTCAACTGGGGGTCAAATTGAGTCCAACAAAATGCAGTTTAATGCTCAATGAGTCATAATTAAGGGTCTGGAGGTGATTGGAGGCTTTGGAGAAAGCTCCCGGATCAAAATCCACTGAGTGGTATGTCCAGTGGCATAGACTGTAAATATTTGAAGGTTTTACAGCCTTTGTATTTCAATTCAGTTCTGGGGTTAGAGACCTCAGAATGAGCTTAAATTTGGAGGGTTGCCTCTAGAGACATATCATATCAGTGTGGAACTGATAGATCTTGAATTAGAGATCATTTGATAGGGTTTTGAGGTGTTCAAAAATTTGCTTGAAAAGGTTTTCAGGACTTAGACCTTTGGCCTTGGATTTGAATCTGGAAATCTCGTTTTGAATTGGATTTTGAGCTTGAATGATAGGATTTGAATTAAGTTTAGATTGAATTGAAGCTTGGATTGATCTAGAAGAATCCTAGGGTTTAGAATAGGTCCTAGGGTCTAAATCAGCTTAAGGGAATCCTAGGGTCTAGAATAGATCCTAGGGACTGGAGTCTGGGAAGATCCTAGAATCTAGAAGTCCTAGGGAAATCCTAGGATCTGGGGTCTGGAAGAATCCTATAAACTAAAAGAATCCTAAGATCTAGGAATCCTAAGATTCAAGATCTAGAAGGATCTTAGGATCTAGAATAGATCATAAAGTTTGATTTCTAGGAAGATCCTAGGGTTTGGAAGTCCTAGGGCCTGGGATCTAGAATATTCTTAGGATCTAGGAGAATCCTAAGCTCTAGATAGATCTAGGAGAACCCTAGGGTCTAAGAGGGTCATATGATCTAGAGTCAGGTAGAATCCTAGGATCTAGAATAGATCCTAGGGTCTGAAGTCTAGGAGAATCCTAGAATCTAGATTTGTCTTAAATTGTATTGATATGGGGTCAGGATTGATTTGAATTTGGATTGATCTTAAAGTCTAGATTGATCTAAGATCAGATTGATCCTAGGGTTAAGATTGATTCTAAGGATTGGAAAGATCCTAAGGTCTGGGTTGGTCCTACTGAGCTCATACAAAAATGAGGTCAACAAATGGACCCCCAATATGTGTAATAGAATGTAGTTCTATTACATATTGGTGTTGACCGAATAGAATGGTCAAGTCTGGAGTTTTGATCCTAAGGGGATGAAAAGTCTATCCCTGGGGAATTAAGTTTGAATTGATACTATGATAGTGCTAGAAAAAGTGTATTCTACCACTAATGGGTCTGGTCCTAAGGGTAGGAGAATCCTAACCTTAAGGGTAGAGGAAGTCTGGGTGATCCTATAGGAAGGAAGAACTCCTAACTATAAAGGATTGAATCTAGATTTGATTATAAGGGAAAGGAAATCCTAACCTTAGAAAATTAAATTTGAAATGAATCTAAGGGAAGGAGATCATATCCCTAGAAGATTGAATTTGAAATGATACTAGGGTAGTGCTGAGGTAGCGTACTCTACCACTAGTAGATCTAATCCTAAAGGAAGGGAAATCATATCCCTAAAGGAAAAGAAAGTCTGGATGATCGTATAGAAAGGAAGAATTCCTAACTACAGAGGATCGAGTCTAGATTTGATTTTAAGGGAAAGGGAAATCCTAACCTTAGAAAATTGAATTTGACATGATACTAGGGTAGTGCTGGGGACAGCGTACTCTACCACTAGTAGATCTAGTCCTAGGAGAAGGAAGAAAACCTATCCCTAAGGAAAAGAAGGCCTGGATGATCGTATAGGAAGGAAGAACTCCTAACTATAGAGGATCAAGTTTAAATTTGATTCTAAGGGAAAGGGAAATCCTAACCTTAGAAAACTAGATTTGAAAGGATACTAGGGTAGTGCTGGAAACAGCGTACTCTACCACTGATAGATCTAATCCTAAAGGAAGGGAGGAAAACCTACCCCTAAAGAAAAAGAGGGTCTGGATGATCATATAGAAAGGAAGAATTCCTAGCTATAGAGGATCAAGTTTGAATTTTGATACTAGGGTAGTGCCATGAGGGGCGTACTCTACCATTAGTGGATCTAATCCTAAGGGAAGGAAGAAGAACCTAACCCTAAAGAAAAGAAAGCTTGATTGAGATTGATTCCAGGACGAAAGGACTTACTTCATCACTAGGAAGTCTAATCCCAAGGGAAGGAAGAAGAACCTACCCTAAGGAAGAGAGAACTTGATTTTGAAATTAAACCCAGGACGGTGCCATAGAGGACTTATTCCATCACTGGGGAGTCTAATCCTAAAGGAAGGAGAAAAGCCTGACCTTGAGGAGAAGAAAGTTTGAATTTGGAGTTGAAATTGAATCCAGGACGGGGCCACAAGGGACTTATTCCATCACTGGGGAATCAAATCCTAAGAGAAGGAGAATACTTACTCTAAGGAAGAGAAGAGCTGAATGATCTCATAGGAAGGTAGTATTACTTCATATAGGAGATCATCCTTGAAATTTTGAATTTTGAAACTAGAATGGTGCTGCAGAGGGCGTTATCCATCACTAGTAGATCTAATCCTAAGGAAAGAAAGCACGATGACTCACATCTGTCCTTAAGGAAGAGAAGACTGGAGGACCCTGAGGGGAAGGAAGCATTGCTTCCCACAGAAGGTCGGATCTGGATTTTGAACCTAGGATGGTGCCACAGAGGGCGTGCTCCACCACTAGCTGATCTAATCCTAAGGATAGAAAGCACGATGACTCACATCTAACCTTAAGGAAAAGAAAACTGGAAGAAGTTAGGATGGTGCCACGAAGGGCGTACTCCACCACTAGCGGATCTAATCCTAAGGATAGAAAGCACGATGACTCACATCTAACCTTAAGGAAAAGAAAACTGGATGATCCTGTGAGAAGGAAGCATTGCTTCGCACAGAATTGGATTTGGAGTGGTCGTATGTAAAGGAAACTTGCTTTACATAGAGGATCAAGTATGGATTGATCGTATATAGAGAAACCCTGCTCTATATAGAGGATCGGGTCAGGAATGATCATATGTGAAGGAAACTTGCTTCACATAGAGGATCGAGTCAGGATGATCATATGTAGAGGAAACTTGCTCTACATAGAGGATCGGGCCTGGATTGATCGTATGTGAAGGAAACTTACTTCATACAGAGGATCGAATCTGGATGATCGTATATATAGAGGAAACTTGCTCTATATAGAGGATCAGATCTGGAATGATCATGTGTGAAGGAAACTTGCTTCACATAGAGGATCGAGTCTAGATGATTGTATGTAGAGGAAACTTGCTCTACATAGAGGATCGGACCTGGATTGATCGTATGTGAAGGAAACTTGCTTCACACAGAGGATCGAGTCTGGATGATCGTATATATAGAGGAAACTTGCTCTATATAGAGGATCAGATCTGGAATGATCATGTGTAAAGGAAACTTGCTTCACACAGAGGATCGAGTCTGGATGATCGTATATAAAGGAAACTTGCTCTATATAGAGGATCGGGTCAGGAATGATCATATGTGAAGGAAACTTGCTTCACACAGAGGATCGGATTTAAATTCTGAAATTTTGAGGTTTGAATGATTTTTGAATTGATTTTGTTTTAAATTTGAAAGTGTTTGAATTTGAAATTTGATTTAACGATTTTGAATTTGAAGGGTTTTAAATCTGTGATGTGTTTTGAATTTGATTTGAATTATTTTTTGAATTTGAAAAGTTTGAATTTGCATTTTGATTTGACGATTTTGAATTTGAAGGGTTTTAAATCTGTGATGTGTTTTGAATTTGATTTGAATTATTCTTTGAATTTGAAAAGTTTGAATTTGCAATTTGATTGATTTTGATTCATTTTGAATTTTGATTTTAAGTTTTGAATTTCGATTGTGTTTGATTCAATTTTGATTTGTTTGAATTTGATTTTGAGTTTGAAGTATTTTGAATTTAATTTTAAGTTTGACACTCATCTGGCGTGGTACTTTCTGAAGAGCCTCCCCAATGTTTGAAAATATTGGGTGGCATTCTTCAGGGTTGATCAGTCAAATGGAAATTTCCTCAAAGATCATCATTAAAAATGAACGATCCACTCAACATTGACTCAAGCTTTCCATTGAGTTTACAACGGATTAAAAGCGGTCTACAAAAGACTACGACCAAGTCTCCTACTTGGGGAGTTCTAAAGTGACACAATTTATCAGTAACTTGAATCAAATGTGACTTTTGGACTTTCAAACTTTGTTGAGCATGTATTGATTTTTATTTGATGCCCTCGAGCTCCTTGAATTGGAGTCAAGCACTCTGCTCAATTAGAGTTTAATTTTAAACAGCAAGTCTCAGCTCAAGAAACTACGCTTCTAGATCAGAATGATCTAGGACCTGTTGACCTCATTTTTGTATGAGCTTAGTAGGACCAATCCAGACCTTAGGATATTTCCAATCCTTAGGATCAATCTTAACCCCAGGATCAATCTGATCTTAGATCAATCCAAACTTTAAGATCAATCCAAATTCAAATCAATCCTGACCCCAGATCAATACAATTTAAGATAAATCTAGATTCTAGGATTCTCCTGGACTTCAGACCCTAGGATCCATTCTAGACCCTAGGATTCTACCTGATTCTATATCATATAATCCTCTTAGACCTTAGGATTCTCCTAGATTTATCTAGAGCTTAGGATTCTCCTAGATCCTAAGACTATTCTAGATCCTAGATCCTAGGACTTCTAGACTCTAGAATCTTTCCAGACTTCAGACCCTAGGATCTATTCTAGACCCCAGGATTCTACCAGACTTTAGATTAGTTTAGGTTTTAGGTTTCTCCTAGACCTCAGATCTATCTAGACCCTAGGATCTTCCTAGAATCCAGACTTTAAGATCTATCATAGATCCTAAGAACCTTCTAAATCCCAGACTTTAGGGTTTCCTAAACTTTAGGAGTTTCCTAGACTTCAGTCCTTAGGATCTGCTCTGGACCCTGGGATTTTCCCTAAATCAATTTAGGTCCTAGGATCCTCCTAGATCTTAGATCTACCTAGATTCTAGGATCAGCATAGACCTTAGATCAATCTAGATCTAGGATTAATCCAAACTTTCATTCAATTCAAGCATCAATCAATCCAGACTTTAATCCATATCCTTAATTCAAACCTTGATCAAAATCCAGCTCAAAACCAGATTTCTAAACTCAAATCCAAGGCCAAAGGTCTAAGTCCTGAAAGCCTTTTCCAGCAAATCTTTAAACATTTCAAAACCCTATCAAATGACCTCTGATTCAGGATCTGTCAGTTCCACACTGATGTGATATGTCTCTAGAGGCAATCCTCCAAATTTGAACTCATTCTGAGGTCTCTAACCCCAGAAACTGAATTGAAATCCAAAGGCTGTAAAACCTTCAAATATTTACAGTCCATGCCACTGGACCTACCACCCAGTGGATTTTGACCCTGGAGCTTTCTCCAAAGCCTCCAATCACCTCTAGACCCTTGATTATGACTTATTGAGCATTAAACTGCATTTTGTTGGACTCAGTTTGACCCCTAGTTGACCAGGGGGCAAAATGACCAAAATACCCCTGTGGGGTGTAACTGGTCACTTGAACCAAATGACCTCTAAATCGAATGCAGTCACTTCCAGTAAATTTCAAATGTCAAACCAAACCCATTGAACCCAAAACTAGCCCCTGGGTCAACCTGGCTGACCAAGTCAACCTAGTTGACCTAGAAGGTCCCTTTAGGGTCAAAACAGGCCATTTTGACCAAATGAAATTCCCAGACATTGAGACCACCTCCATTGGTCTCCAAATGTCATTTCAAATCTGTTGAACCCATTTCCAGACCCTGGACCCACCTGGTTGACCAAGTCAACCAGGGTTGACCTAAAAGGCCCATTAAGGACCCAAATAGGTCATTTTGACCAAATGACCTCTCCAGACCTTGAGACCACCACCAGTAGACTCAGAATGTCATTCTGAACTGGTTGGACCCAATCCCTGACCCTGGGTCAACCTGGTTGACCAAGTCAACCTAGTTGACCCATTAAGCCCATTAAGGGTTCAAATAGGTGATTTGACCCAAATGACTTATTCAAACCCTCAAACCACATCTACCAGACTCCATTTACCATTTGAAATTGATTTAGTCCAAACCCTGGCCCTTAGTCAACCTGGTTGACCAAGTCAACTCAGGTTGACCACTTCAAACCCTTAAGCTTCCCTACTTCAAATCACACCCCAAATGCATTCAAAACCACATAAAGCTCCCAAATTAATCTCAATGTTGGATTTCAAAACTTTTCAATTAGTGGTAATTCAGGCTTAGATAGGTTGACCAAGTCAACACATCAGACTTGATCAATTCATCTTGCTTTAGTTCAGACCCGGCCATATCATCAAACCCAATTCAATCAAGCATTTCAAATTTCAAAGACCCTTCTACCATATACTTTGAATATCTCTAATTGCAATCAAATTCAACTAATGTTGACCAAGTCAACTCATGATTATTTGGTCAAAGTCCATCAAACTTTCACATTTCCACTCAATTCTAATCCTTGAATATTAAACCCTTTCCAAAATCATTTTCAATAGCTCTTTAAGACCTCTTTGCTGCCACATTAGCAGTCCACTTGGATATTGACCAGTCAACATGGTCAACAACTATTCTAATGGGTCAAAGATGGTCAAAATTCTCCTTCAAGCCTTAAACCCATTGCCCCAAAGCTTTGGGATCCACCCAACCAGCTCAAAACCTCTCCCTCATGACTCCTCAACATGCCTTTGACTGTTGACTAGTCAAATATAGTCAATAAAGGGTTTAAAGGGGTCAAACTTGGTCAAATGACCCCTTAATCCTAATTCCTTTTAATCCAAGCACCTCCAGCTGTTTGGCCTGACTCTAGAACATTCCTAGAACCTATCCCAGCCCTTAGATCAGGAATCTATGGCTTGGATCACTCCCATATGTTTGCATAAGGACAAAATCACCTTTCCACATGGATTGTCCTATAGTCCTTTGATTCCCTGCCATCCCAACAACCCCAGGCCAGGTGGCTACATCCTAGACACCCTCTCAGTCGATCCTAGCCATCCAATAAGCTCAGGGACATTTGAATAGGGCAAAACCTTGGTTTAGAGCCTCATTCGTATCCTACACTCTCTCTCCATTCCAGCCTCCCAAAGCCTAACCCTTAGCTTCTCCCAGCTTCCTAAGAGTTCTTCGAGCTTTCCAGACCCAGATCCATCGGTCAGACCTCCCCGGCGGCAAGCTTCACGGCAAACCGAGGTGCTTTCCGTTCAAAGAATCGTGGAGATCAATCCAGACGTCATCAAGCCGAGGAGTCTTCTACAAAAACTTGCGAGGACAATCTACAAATTCAGAGAGTCCAAAAAATCCCAAATCCATCGGTAAAATCCTTCAAAAACTCTAACCCTAGTTCAAACACTTAGCATTAATTAGCTCCTTGAATAGAAAGTTTTAAGCCGTTAAACAAGTTCCACATGATTTCTGTACTTCTATACAATTTAGGTTTAAAATTTTAATCGATTTGGCTCACCCGATCGAAAGAACGAGCCAAAAAATGATGTTTAGGGCGTTTACGTATTCCGGTGCAGGTGTACATTTTCTGGACCGTTGATCATCCGATCAACGGTCCAGATCCCGCCTCTCCACGGTTCTATCCAGCCGTGTATGCGATCCCGTTGTTTCGTTTGCGGTTCGGTGTGATCAGGACCGCTCGTTTCAAACCGCGGATCATCCAACGGTTCCGAATCCACGTCCTACGTGGATTAGTGATACCGCGTCCCCGCGGTATTGATTGCCCAATCATTGTTGGCGGCGCAATCATTGCACCGTCGGCAATGATTGCCCCGCGGTTTAGGTGGGCCAATTGGATGCCGCCGCGTGGCATTCCCGCCGCATTTATTTTTTTTTTTTTATTTTTATTTTAAAACCGTTTTAAATTTTATTTTCTTTTAAATAAATATTGAATTAATAAAAAAAAATAATATATATATTATATATTAATATATTTCAAAAATTAAAAATTATTAATTTTATTTTTATAATTATATTTTAAAACTATATTAATTTTAAATATTAATTATTATAAATTAATAATTAATATTTAAAATATTAAAATACTAATTATTAAATATTAATTATCAAATAGTAATTATCTTAAATAATTTATAACTTCAATTAATACTTGATGTATTTAATATTTTTAATTAATATTAAATACTTTATAATATTATTTAATATCAACTAATTTTAAAATATTAATTAATATTAAATTATTTAATATTTTAATCAATATTAAATAGTTTATTATCTTAATTAATATTAAATGATATTAAACTTTTATTAATATTATAAATTATTTAATATTTTCATTAAATACTTTATAATTTTTTTTATTATTATTATTATTTAATATTAAATAATTTTAAGATTTTAATTAAATAACCTTTAATATTTTAATTAACATTAAATAAATTATAAAGTTTTAAATATCATTTAAAATATTTTAAAAGTTTAAAATAATTTTAAATGTTTAAATATCATTTAATATTTTAATTAAATATTTAAATAATTAATTAATGCTTAATTAATCTTAAACTTAATATTAATTTTAAAAATATTTGAAAATTTAAATAATATTTAATTGAAATTATTTAATATTATTTAAATAAGTAATAATATTTTAATACTTTAATAATTAATTAATATTCACTGATTTAATTAACTACTATCCAATAATTAAGTAATTAATCTTAAATTATTCTAATTTTGAAACTAAATTAATTCAAACTATGTTTTATATTTCAATTAACTAATTATTTAATTATTAATTAATATTTAATTAATGATTAATAAATTAAATACTTTTAAAAAAAGATTAATATATACTTTAATTAATATATAATTTAAAATAATTTTAAAATTACAAAAAATTCTTAAGTTTAAATTAACTACATTTTAAATCATTTTTAACCTTTAATTAATTTAAAATTATTTAAAAATCCCTTTTAATTGGTTTAAATTTCAAAAATTCATAAGAAATTCATTTTAAATCAAAAAAATTAATATAATATATCAAAATTTTCAGAAAATCAAGCACTTTAATTTGAAATCAAATTCAGAGATCAAAACTTGATTAATTTTAACTTATTTTAATTACTTAATTATTTTAATATTTAATTAATATCTAATTAAATATTAAGCCAATTATTTTAAAAATTAAGAAACTTATTTTCAAATGATCTTAATAGATCAGTAGGTCTCTCAATTAGATATTAAAATCATTCTAATCATATCTTAAGTATGCTTAATTTAAAACCTATATCTATATATAATCCTATAAATAGATTAAGTATATTTTGAAATTATTTTGAAATATATACATAAATACTTAAATATTTTAGGTTGAGAGATCTACTACGAAATTTTAAACATAGATCAACATATTTGAATAGAAGTCATGTGGGAGTGCTAATGAATGATTATAATCTAATCATTCATTAGTCTAATTAAGAATATTCAATTAAGTATTAATCTATGCATGTTTAAGGACATACACACACCACTTAGTTTAAGGTTCTCTTAGATTTAAGATTGATTGTGTTTGTGAGTGTATTTATCATGCATATGTTGTGTTGAGGGTTAGAGACTTTGATTTGAACCTACTTAACCTAGTGACATTTAACGACAATAATTAAGGATTTTTGCTTAGAAAACCTAGAATAATTCTAATAATTAGAATATAATTCCAATTTACTTGAAACTCAAACCACTTGAACTTAGTGACACTCTCAGCCTTAGGAAAAATTCCCACTGACTCTTGAGAACATTAAGCCCCCTAATTAACCTAATCAAGTTTAAACCTTAATTAAGCCCTTAAACCTTCCAAAAATTCTAATAAATCAAATTTAAATCCAAAAAATACAATTAACCCCTCTAACTGACAAGAATCAAACCCTTAATCAATGAAAAATAAAAGCCCCTTGACTGGACTTCAAAATTAAGTTTAATTTAATTTTAATTAAAATCTGAAATTTAATTAAATTTAATTAATTAAAAATAATTAAAAATTCCAGAAAATTTCCAAACACTTGTAAATCATTCTTTAGGTCATTCCTGACCTTTGGAGTTGATTTCAAGAAGTTTGGAGATCATTTGGATTCAAACCACAAAAAGGGTCTTTAATTAAACAATTTAAATAATCCATTAAACACTCAAAGCTTCAAAAATTCATAACTAATTCAAATGAACTCCAAATTGAGCAAACTCAAAGGCATACAACTCATCTTAAGGTCTAATATTTATTAAAAATGTTAAGTTTTCAGAAATTAAACAAATTTAAAAAAGTCAACTTTTGATCCTTGAATTAAATGATTAAAATAATCCAGAAAATTCCAAAATTCAATAAATCATTCAAAATTCCAGAAAACACTAATTCAAACTTAAAACCAGCAACCAACTAATTTTAATTAAAATTAATCAACCTTTAAACCTTAATTAAACTCAAATCATTTAATTATATCGGGTACCACTAGGTAACCCAGGCCTACGAGGCTATTAAATTAGCCCCAAGGAAGGTGAAATAAACTTCACGGCCTCGGTGTGAAACAAAGGTGATATCCAACAAATAATTAAAATCAAATTTAAAAATCAATCTTAAGTCACTAATATTTAAATTCAAATTAAATCTTCCCTTAAGCCTTCAATCAACTAGAACTTTAAACAACTTCAATCAAATCATCCTATTTAGGACACATCAAAGCCATACAGCCTACCTCACACGCTTTAGATGGTTTGCTATGACAACCAACTTTAGTCTTAGGTTAGGCCGGTGTTTACTTTTCTGCTACTTGCGTGTGCCGGGTTTTCCGTGGTTTTCATTGCATGCTGATTGCTAGATTTAAGTAATTGATGTTAATGTGATTGTTTATTTATTTACTGCACTCTGAGTTGATTGATTATACGTTAGATCTACCCTTAAGTTAGGAACGATTTGTACTAATTTAATCTTATGCAGGTAGCCATGCTCATACAGGGCATAAATTAAAGGGGGCAAAAATCATAATTATTAAATTGCACAGGTGCTCCAGAAAATTGCTTAAGTCCCCCTTTAAAATTAAAAGAGCATGGCCAAGCGTGGCTGTGATTGAACATTTTTAAATTTCAATATATTAACTGCTTGGGATGTCAAATATAAACTGCTGATTATTAGGATAACCCTGCAGGTTGTTGAGTCTAGATTTTTAATTTCAATTTGATGTAATTTGATTTAAATTGAGTTGTAATGTTTAAAATGATTTGAGATTGAGATACTTAAGCACCCAATTTGGAATCCAAAGAGGAAGGAACATCCCTTAGGGGAGAGTTCCTATCCATTTGGAGATCCAAATTAGGATGAAGTTCAAGTATCCAAAGAGAAAAGATAACACCCCTATTCAGGGGGAGTTTCTTTTCATTTGGATATCCAGACCCGACGATCCAAGGAGTTCTAAGGAGACGAAGAAGTGAAGAACGAGAAGAATCTCAAATCTCAAAGTCACTTGAGTCTTAGGAGTAGAATCCGGGTTGTAGTCAGTGGTACCCGGCCACTTTACTTTACTGCAGACCCTGGGTTGTATTATTAAGGGCACTTGCCTATGGACTTTCAGTTTGAGCATTTATTTAATTAATTTAATTAAATGTTGATTTGATTACTCGATGCTGATTGCGATTAAGGACCCGCATGTTTTTAGTAGTTTATTTGGCGCTTATTGCATGTCGATTTTGATTTAGCCTGGAACCCGATCGGAGGCTCGTGAGGGTACGGTCATTAACTTCTTCTACTTAAACAAAACTTAAAACTTTTAAGCTCAGATAGAAACTCTAACGCTCTTAAGAAGTAAGCCCGGACTCGCCGGGAGTTTTTCATGCATACATATTGACTTTTCTCATCCGTGTTAGGCACCTCCCCGCCTGCGGGTTCTGGCAAACCACCTGACCTATTAGGGTGCAGTTCTGTCCAAGGGGATGTTGTGCAATCTCTAGGATAAAACCTATTTTTTTAAGCCTATTTTAAAACTGCTTCATATTGATTTAAGCATTTTATCGAGTCAACTAGCATGCATTGCGTTAGATACAAATTAAAAATTGAGTCTAAATTTTAATTGCATTTCTAGCTTAGACATTTAACCCAACATATGTTAAGGGGTCAATTAGGATTTGCTCTAGATGTCGACCCCAATTCTTTAAACCAATCTTAATCAATATCCTTAATCACTCTTTCATAAAGACTTTGACTCATGGTTTTTAAAAGAGTTTAGGTGGTTTAGCTGGCTCCCTAATCCAGGCCGGGATAAGTCCAGATTGCATTGCATTAGCTAGGATCCGGGTCACTGATTCTCAGTACCCATTTTAGACTTAGGTTCTAAGGCAAATGTTCAATCTTAAGACCTCAACCTTCTGGGAATCTGATTCCCACTGTCTAATAAAATTGATCATTCAAATTAAAATATCTTTCAATCAAATTCAAGCCCAACACTTAGAACAGTTTGAGATGTTTCTGAAGTGATTCAGAATCTTAAAGCACCTCCTACTCTTCTTCCTTTGACTCCAGAAAGAACTGCTCAACCTTGAACCAATCCCACTTGAAAATTCAAGTCCTTAACCTTCTTTGATTCGATCTTTGAAATCTTAAGTAAAATTCGTATCGCTATTTTAATCGAGAGTATTCGTAGGAAATTTTTTGGTTTCCTACGATGTAATTAACTACGAGGGCTTGCGCTCGTAGGAGATTTAGAAACCCAGACCAGATTTCAAAATCAAGTTTTCAAAACCTTTAATTGATTATCTTTGGGAAATTCAAACTTTACGATCATTATCATCATATTTGAACTATCGATAGTAATTGATATCTTCTTTCTCTGGATAGATATATCAATTACAATCATAACTTTAAATATGAAATTAATGATCTCTTATCTCAATTATTGTAGTCGAACAATGGATTAAACATTATTTTTATCCTTCGGGATCATATATTATTTCTCCTTGAGTTTGATTATAATAATCAAATAAATTCAAAGATTTATAATCTGAACCTATTAGGGAACGATATGTTCACCTTTCGAGGTGATATATCATTCATAATAAGTGTTCGATTTCAAATATTCAAATTCCAGAAATTTAACTTTCCTAAAGAAAATTAAACACTTTTTGAACACAATATTTTTTTCAATCAAACAAAAAAAAATGGCGACTCCGCTGGGGACTATCTCTCTCTCCATCTTTAATAGCGATATAAATTTTATTGCATCGGTAGTTTTGACTACCTTTCTTCTGTTGGTCCCTCTACCCATTTCTCTCTTGGGTGAGTGTGGCCAACTCAATTAAGAAATGTGAAAAGAGAGGTGAGTGTAGGAAACCTCCCTCAAAATCTGGCTTTGACATTTTGCCTCCAAGTTCATTGGTAGAGCGAAAGAGTCAAGCTGAGCTTTTCAAAGTCTTTCTGTACATGTTGCAAACTTGCATGCAAATAAATCATAGCGTGCTAAATTTCACAATTTACAGAAGATTTCTTTAACTTCAAAGTCATAATTTCAAATGTCTAGCAAAATTCCATTGTCTTCAAATCTCAAACGATTCCTATATATTATCATTACATATAGGATTGTAACTTCTATAATTCAATATTGTTGGTGTTTGAAAGCGGGTTTTGAAAAATTTAGTCTTCTTTGGAAATTTTTGAATTAACATTAAAATTTAATTCTAAAATCAAACATCCCATCAAAAATATTGTACCACCTCGGGAGGTGGAAATAAAATTTCAGGATGGGGTTCAGATTTAGAATTAAGAATCCTATCTTGAATATCGTAGCCAAATTCAAGAGAGAACTTCATATGGCCCCTAAAGGGCCAACATAAGGTTCAGTCAAATATCGAGCTACAATAATCAAGAGGAGCGATCGTTAATTTTATATTCGAATTCATTTTAACAAAAGATATATCTCCTTGAAGGGAGAAGATATCATTTGTTAATAATCGTTCGAACATAACGATAACGATCATTAGTGATTTGAATTTTCCCAAAGATAACTAATCGAGTTTTAAAAATTAGTTTTGAAAAATTAGATGTGGGTTCTAAATCTCCTACGAGCGCAAGCCCTCGTAGTTAATTACATCGTGGGAGGTCGGAGTCCCCTACGAAAACTTTCGATTAAAATAATGGCAGAAATTTTGTTTAGAGATTTTTAGGAGTGATACCAAAGAGGTGAAATTGGAATTTCAAATGGGATTGGAGCAAGATTGAACACTTATTTTGGAATCAAATGAGGAAGGGTAGGAGACACTTTAGGATTCTGAAACAATTCAGAAGTGTCCCGACCTAAGCTAAGTGTTAGGCTTTAAATTTTGAATTGGAAGAATATTTAGTTTGAGTTAAGTGTTTTATTAGAAATTTGGGATTATATTCCCAGAGGTTGGGGTCTTATGACTCAAAAAGAAATCAGCCCCGGATCCTAACTCTAAATTTGGACACTGAAACACAGTAGTCCGAACCTAACTAATGCAGTGCAAAATCTGGACTTACCCCGGCCTGGATTGGGGAGCCAGCTAAACCACCTAAACGCTTCAAAACCATGGGTCCGGTCTTTTGATGCAGAGTGATCAGGGACGTTATTTAAGATTGGTTTAAGAAGTTGGGGTCGACATCTAGAGCAGATTCCTAATTGACCCCTTGACTTATGTCGGGTGGAATGCTTAGACTAAAATGCGATTAAAATTTTAATTTAATAAGTTTCTAATGCGATGCATGCTGGTTAAAGTATCCAAATCTGGTATGCATGAAATTTTTAAAAAAGGCTTATAAAATAATTTTTTTGAAAAGACTAGACTTCCCTAGATCCAGCACCTCATCCTCATAGGTCGGATTATCTGGACTCTACCCACGGGCGGGGAAGTGTCTTATAGCAAGGAGAGAGAAGTGCAGTAATATGCATGCGACCCCGGACGATTCCGGCTATTCCCTAGGTCGTTAAATTTCTATGTTATTTAAATCTTAAAATTTTAAGTATTAATTACAAGTAGAAATAGTTTTCGTCCTTAAAGAGCCTACCGAAGTCCAGGCTAAAACAAAAATGACATGCAAGCGCCAAAGAACTAGGAAAAACAGGCAATCCTATACGCAATCGAATTAAATCACAACATATTAAATAATCAAATTAATTAAGTAAATGTCCATAGGCAAATTGCCTTGCTTATTACAACCCAGATTTACATAAATTAAAAGTGGCCGGGCACCACTAACAACAACCCGGATTCTAATCCTAATACAGACGCAAGTGACTTTGAGTGGGATACTCTATGTCTTCAACTTCTCGGTTTTCTCTTCCTCGAGCTCCTTAGATTCTTCGTGGTTGGATACCCAAATGGAAAAGAGAACTCTTCCCTTGAGGGGGAGGTTACTCTTCCCACTTTGGATAGTGAAGTGATCCAAATTTGGAGTTCCAAATGGATAAGGACTATCCCCCGAAGGGGTATCCTTTCCTCTTTGGAATCCAACCTTTGGATCTATGTATCCCAGACTCAAAATGCCACTTTCACAACTCAATACTCAAATGAATTACATAAATGTAAAAATAAAAATTCTAGACTCGATCCTGCAAGGTTATCCTAAACATTTAAATATTAAAATACATCCCAAGCAGTTATATGTATATACGTGCAGAAAAGTAGACACACTTGGCCACGCTCTTTTTATTTGGGGGCTAAGAAGCTGAAGCACCTGTAGCATTTATATTTATGATTTATTTAGCCCTCTTTATTGCCCTGCACGAGCGTGGCCACCTGCAGAAAATTTAGTGAGCATTCAGATCGTCCCTAACCTAAGGGTAATCTAATCGCCCATCACATCAATCCACAGAGTGCAGTAAAAGTAAACAAACACATCAACCAATTTCAATCACAACATGCAATGAAAACTCGAAAAACTCGGCACACAGCAGAAAAGGAAACACCGGCCTAGCCTAGATCTAGGGTTGGTTGTCCTAGCAAACCATCTAAAGTGTGTGTAGTAGGTCGTGTGGCTAGGATAGATCCTGAATAGGGTATTTGATTGAAGTTGTTGAATGTTCTGATTGGTTAAAAGGCTAAGGGAGATTTTAATTGAAGTTTAAATCTTAATGGTTTAAATTTGATTTTAAAATTGATTTTAATTGTTTGTTGAATACCACCTTTGTTGCACACCGAGGCCATGAAGTTTATTTCACCTTCCGTGGGGCTAATTTAATAGCCTCGTAGGCCTGGGTTACCCAGTGGTACCCGATATAATTAAGTGATTTGAGTTTGATTAAAGTTTGAAGATTAATTAATTGATTGGTTGCTGGTTTTAAAATAAAATTATTGTTTTCTGGAATCTTGAATGATTTATTGAATTTTAGAATTTTATGGATTATTTTAATTAGTTAATTAAGGGGTCCAAAGTTGACTTTTCAAATTAAAATTAAATTTTGTAAGTTTCAGATTTTTAATAAATATTAGACCTTATGATGAGTTGTTAGACTGTTAGTACACTCAATTTGGAGTTTTCTATGAAAAGTTATGATTTTTCGAAGTTCGAGCCTAATTTTGAACTACGGTTGACTGAAAAGTTGACTTTTTGACTTTGACCAGATTTTGGAGATTTGACATTTTTAGAAAATACTAGACCTTAATTGGAGTTGATTGACACTAAGTTGGCTCAATTTGGATTTTTCTGTAATTAGTTATGCATTTTCAAAGTTTCCTTAATTATTGAATTTTTAAAATTGCTTAATTAGGAAGGTTTTGATCATTTTGATCCAAACTCATCCCAAACTGCATGGAATCAATCCCAAAGGTCAGGAATGACCCATGGGAGTTTTTCCAAGTGTTTGGAAATTATTTTGGATTTTTAATAATTTTTAATCAATTAATATAATTAATTATTGATTTTTATTAAAAGTCAAATTAAAGTTAAATTAGGAGTCCAGTCAAGGGGATTTTATTTTTCCTAGGAAGAGGACTAAGTTCTGGTCAATTTGAGGTATTATTTGTAATTTTTGGAGTTAATTTGGATTTATTGCATTTTTTTGAATTTTCTGGGTCCTTAAAAGGGCTGAAACTTTGGGTAATTAATTTTCTGACCTAATGATCTCCAAATTCAGTGAAATTTGGACCTAAGGCTCATTATGTCACTAAGTTTACTGTGTTCAAATTTCACCCCTATTGGGTGTGTGTACAATCCCCTAGGCAATTTCTAAGTTTTCTAGACTTTTCCCTAAATATTTTCCCTAGGTGTCCCTATTGTTCAAATGGGCCTGAAATTTGGTGTGCCTAACCCTGACCCAAATGCACACACACAGCACAAAACATGCAGCCTAATTCTACACAGGAAGGGAGTTATGAATTTTCAAAGTTTTGGGTCCAAATTGGACCCAACACCTTAAAAATTCACATCACAGAAAACTATTAAGCATCTGACCCTAGAAAAATTATGGAACATGCCTAAGATGCTTAAAAACATTCCACCAAAATTTGAGGTCCATTTGACCCCTGGATTGCAAGAAAATTGAGAAAAATGATAATCAAACAACTGCAGTTTTCTCTCAATCCAGAGATCAAACAACTCAAATTTAATTTTAATAAATTCTACACTTAATTACCTTTCCAACGAGCCCAAAAACATCAAATTTGGTGGAAAAATGAAATTTCTGTGAATTTTAAAAGTTTTGGGCATTTTTTTAATTTTTTTGAGACCAAAAATGGTCAAATCGGGCGCCGCCGCCGCCGTACCAATCATTGGGTCGTACGGCGGCGCGGCGCCGCGTCCCAGACACGTGTCGGCCCCAGGGCCGACCACTTAACCACGTCGGATCGAAGATCCGACCGTTGGTTCGGCCGCGGGATGAGCCGACGGCTCAGATTGAGCCACGTGGCCTCCCGCGGCCTAGGCGGACCCGCGCTCGAGTCTTGGAGCGGACGCGCGGTCCGTCCTGGCCACGTGGCCGATTCTGGGCCGTCCGATCGCGCCTGAAGGCGCGATCGGACGGCTCTGGTTGAACCAGAGTTGGAAATCTTCAAACGCCCATAACTTGCAAAATACTGAACGAAATTCGACGAAATTTGAACTGTAGCTAGAGGGCAACATGATCTTGCAATGCCTGGAGTTTGGAGGCTCCATGCATTGTAAAATTTATACAGTTTCAAATTGAAATTCTACCTAAAAGTTGAGATATCTTACAATCTACCCGGTGGATTTTTGTGTTCTTGGGCTCTCTGAACTTGTAGTTTGTCCACGCTCAAGTTTGCAGAAGACCCCAACAGATTTTGACGGCTGGATTTAAAGATATCGAAGAGAGAAGGTATTTCTCTCTTTTCTCTCTCCTTTTCCACTAAAATGGAGGTTTTAATGGTGGAAATGGTGGGGGAAGGCTTGGAATGGCCTTGGGAGGTGCTGGAGAGTGTGGGGAGCTGCTGGAGAGTCTTGGGGATGCTGGAGTTTGGGACTTAGGGTGAAAATGAGCAAGTTGCCCACTTAGGTCAAAATCCCTACACTTAACCCATTGCTTTTGAATTGGATGGCTAGGATTTAATCAAAGGTGCTTTAGATGGTTGCCAAGTGTCCCATGGGCAGCTCAAAACCAGGAGAAAGGGCTGAGGTTGAGAGGGATTGCCTTGAGCCAAGAGGGGGGGGGACCACCTCTCTTTTCCTCCATTTGGCTAAACCAAGGCATGGCTTGGTTAATGGGGCTGGATTAGAAGTCAATTAGGAGGGGGAATTAACCTCTTTTGAGCAGTCTAGAGCAGGTTTTGGGAGATGGAAAAGATTTGTCCATGTGGCATGGTCAAATGACCATGATTTGGGCCTCATCTCAAAGATTTTTGACTCCTTGACTTGTTGACTAGTCAATGATGACTAGGATATGCATGGGAGGAGTCAAATATGCTGTAAGAGTCAATATCAAGGGACATGGGGCCATGGTGTTGAGACTCTAAGTGAATACATAAAATTGGAGAGGGTTTTGACCTCTCCAAATGGGTTGACCAAGTCAACCCAAGGGAGGATTGACTTGGAAATCTTTGGACATGTCATGAGTGTCCAAACAAGTGTTTTTGAAGCATTAAATTGGTTTGAGATGGATTCAAATGTTGAAAATAACAATAGTTGGCTTAAAGGTGGATTTGGTCAACCATAGTTGACTTGGTCAAACAGGTCAAACCAAGGAGTGGGTTTGATTTCAATGGGTCTCAAATATCATAAAACATTCATTGGAAGGGGTTTCAAAAGTTTAAAATGTTGAACGATGTTAAATTTTGGTCAAAAGTCCAAAAACCCCTTTAAAGGGTATTTTGGTCATTTTGACCCCGGATGAACCCTGGGTCGAGATGGGTCCAAAAAGATGTAGATTAATGTTAAACACATCAATATCAATGGTCTGGAGGTGATTAGGGGGTTTGGGGGAAATTCCAAGGTCAAATTTCCCAAAATAATGGGTCCAGTGGCACAGGCCGTAAATATTTGAAGGTTTTACAGCCTTTGGATTTAAATTTAGTTTCTGGGGTTAGAGACTCCAAAATGGGCTCAAACTTGGAGGTTTGCCTCTAGAGACGTATCAAATCAGCATGCAACTGACAGATCATGAATCGGAGGTCATTTGACTAAGGTTTGAAATGTTTGAAAATTCCCTGAAAAAGGCTTTTAGGACTCAGGTCTTTGGCCTTGAATTCTGGATTTGGAAATCCGGATTTGATATAGATTTTGGGTTTAAATATCTGGATTTGAATCATCTCAATCATTCATGATCACTTGGAGTGATCATAAGTGTTTGGAAATGATTTGAACTAGATCAAAGGCAGGATCAAGATTTGAACTAGAGTTTGAATCCTGGACTTGGCTGAAGTCTGGGTTTTGATTGAGGTCTGAACTGAATCAAGGTTTGGATTGACTTAGGTTCAGGATTGATTCGAAGTCCGGATTAGGCTCTAATGACCTCATATAAAAATGAGGTCAACAAATATGTGTGATAGGATATAGATTCCTCTTCCAAATTTTAATCCAAAGTTTGAAATTTTCTGGTTAATCTAACCTTCGACATTTCAATCTCGAATCACTAGTCGGAATGAAAGAGTCGGGTTAGCTTATAACATCCCCCCTGTTTTTGTAAACCGTTATGTTGAACATACGTTCAACACTTCGAGTTTCAAAATAAGGGGAGATGCTGCCGAAATTTTAAAATTTTCAAACATCTATTTTCAAGTCATAATAATCATTGCAACTATATATTCTACAATAATTATTGTAGTTGTATATAGTTAATGTACTTTCAACTTCTCCGTTTGTTTCAGTCCTTGACATTTCATTCTGAATCATTCATCAGAATGAAAGAGTCAGGTTGATTTCGTAGAATCTCCCTCTTATAGGTTTGTAAACCGTTATGTTGAACGTATGTTCAACACTTCGAGTTTCAAAAATAAGGGGAGATGCCGCCAGATTTTCAAAATTTTCAAATCTCTTTTCAAAATCAATCAAGTTCAAAATGCATTGACATATATTCCTCTATAATAATTGTTGTAGCTTAATATATGTAATATTTATTCAAATTTTTCTGGATAAATTAATCTTTGACATTTCATTTTAAATCATTCTTTTGAAATGTAAAGAGTCAAGTGGTTTTCCCTAGCTCTTCCCTAACATTTGTAAACCGTCGAGTTGAATGCAAATTCAACACCTCGAGTTTCAAAAATAAGGGGAGGTGCTGCCGAAAATTCAAATTTTCAAAAATATCCGTTCAATTCTCTTCAAGTTTTAATCGTCACGTGTCGAATGTTCTTCTACAATACTTCTTGTAGATAAACATTGACAATTCAAATTCAACATTTATTTTCAATATCTTTCAAATCTTTGAACTCTGACATTTTATCTTTGATAAGATATAAAGAGTCGAATTCCTTCCTGTAAAATGTTCCCTAATATTTGTAAACTGTCTTGTTGAATGCAAATTCAACACCTCAAGTTTCAAAAATAAAGGGAGATGCCGCCGGATTTTTGAGTCATTCAAATTCCCTTTCAATTCAAAATCAATTTTCACTGTCACATGTACTACTACAACATTCTCTTGTAGTATAACATGTACTATTTCCAGATTCAAATTTAATCATCTAGTCTTTTCATCAAGTCAAATCTCTGACATCTTATCCCTAGCCTGATCAGTGGGATAAGAGAGTCGAGTCAAAACTCCTTGATTTTCTTTGATATTTTGTTAACTATTAAGTTGAAATCAAATCTGACTTATTGGTTTCAAATAGTCAAAGAAAATCTTTCAATTTTTAAAATTTCAAACCCCCGTCAAATTCTTTCAAATCAAATCCAGACCATCGTTGTTATACGTTCTCTACAACATTCTCTTGTAGTTGAACATTTACAACAAAAAAAAATTCAAATTTTCTTCAAGTCAAAATTGATATCTATACTTTATCACTATATATCAGATTATAGTTCCTATAATTCGATTTATGTGATAAAATATAGAAAATTTCTTGTCAAAATTCAAATTCAAAAGTCTGATTCAAGTCTTCTCTTTCAAATTTCAGACAATTAAATTTTCTGCAATGGCTGGGAAACTTCTGTTCTCTGTTAACCGAGACCTCCAAGTCGAAGAGCTAATTCATAGCAGTGCGATTCAGTTTGGGATGGGTTTCAAAACTCTTAAACTGTCTGTTAATGGTGGAACAATCATCAATCTCGCTGCTGAGGGCGAGAATGGTCCAGTAATGGAACTAGCTGTGGGAGCTACGAGTGACCTTCCCCCAGTGTTGGAACTGGCAGCAGGTGCTACCTTTACACCTTCTGTACCCTCAGTCCAGAGTGAGGACAATAAAATTGAAGTGAAATCTACTGTTGAGAAAGGGTCTTCTAGTTCTTCAGCACTATTTGGCACTAAGAGTGCTAGGAAGAACTACCTGAGGAGAATAAGAAAGAAAATCACCAAGTAAAGGAAGATAGCTGAACAAAAAGCCCTGAGTTTAGTTGAGCCTGAGGCTGTTGAGGAGCTGCCCATCCCTGCCTCTTCTCCACTCCTGAAAGGGAGTCGTTTTCACCCCCTCGCAGCTGCTGCAGGGGAGGAGAGAGTCACGCGGATTGCTAGCTCTCCACCTAGCCCAGTCGACTATACTGTTAAGAGAACCACTAAGGAGAAGAACACTTTGAGAACTAGGATGTTAAGGAACATCATTCATACCTGTGCTGCTGAGACAGGTCAGACCAAAGAACAATATGTGAGACACCTGAAGGGGGTGATTTCACATAAGCTTGAGAAAGAAGTTCTGAAAGAAGAAAAATCTGAAGCAAGAAACCTGACTCCTCAGCTAGTGAGGAGAAACAAAAAGTTTGTTAAGCAGCCAGTTGCCTCAGTATTAGTGGATGGATATCATTGGGTGCCTCGTCTCCCAACTGCCAAAACTGAGGAGATAGTTTTAACTGGGTCTGGTAGGAGTCACCCTCTCAGTGGTAGACCTCCAGTTCCCCCTTCAAGACTCTCAAAGTTGGCCCCTGTGATAGCCAAAGCAAAAGAAATTGTCAAAGACTTACAACCAGTTAATGTTAAGGGCAAGAGGCCCATACCTTTGGATGAACCTTATGTGCCAATGAATATAAGCAGAACTGTTGGGATTCAGATTAGAGAAACACCAGTTAAGACACCAGTTCAGTCACCAGTTCATTTACCAGTCCAGTCACCTGTTAAGGTCCCCCGACTCCTTATTCAGGGATGTGAGGATTCTCCTTAGATTGATGTTGGAGTTCCTACAAGTTAAACTCCTTCATCACCTGTTAGGTTAGATATCCCTCACCCTGTTGAGGATGTCACCCTCACGACTACCGACCCTGGGACAGTCGGAGGGGAGGGGATAGAGCTTGAGGATGATGAAGAAATGTTAGATCAGTTGGTAGCAGAACCTACCGCTGATGACCTGCAAATCCAAGAAGTCCTCACCAAGCTAGGAGATGAGGAATTTGAGGAGATGATCAACTATAAGGGGTACCTACCAATCGACCTCGAATCAATTGAGGGTAGACCGGTCGATGAGGTGGTACAGGAAATAAGGGACATACTTAAAAACAAGGCAATTGAAGCCTTTGATCCAGAAGCAGATGATCTGATGGAAGAAGATTCAACTGGGAACATTTGCATGGTGGAAACCAGAGCATCAAATAAAGATGCTGAGCCTTCAAGACACCGATCTGGTAAGGAAGAAGCCACTGCAGCAGTAGATTCAGACTCTGATGGATCAATTAAATTGAATGAGAAAGATGAATACATCAAGAGTCTGGAAAATAAAATTGAACAGATGATGCTCAGAATGGAACAGATGCAAAATCAGATGATCAAGGCACAACAATCTCAATCTGAGCAGTTGCAACCTACAACACACACAGTGGGTGAGCACAGCAGGAAAATAGAATCAAGTCCTAGAACTCCAGAGGTTGCTTCCCCAACCTCTCCAGCCGACAAAGATATCCGCCAGATGATTGAAACCCAGGTAAGGGAGGCCTTAGCCCATTCTCAAGGGACTGTATCTATTCCAAAGGGTAGACCCTACCCTGAAGAATATGATTCAGTTTCTTATCCTAAAGGCTTTGTGCCACCTTCATTCAAAGTTTTTAGTGGTTTAGAAAACCCAAGACAGCATCTGGCCTACTTCCGAGTGAGCTGTTGCAACGCAGGAGGGTCAGATGCTCTACTCTTTCGTCAGTTTGTGAGTAGTCTATCCGGTATTGCTTTTGAGTGGTACGCAGATCTACCTAATGGTTCAGTGAAAACATTCACAGAGCTCGAGAGTCTATTCTTAAAGAGATTCTCAGGAGCTCAGCAGCGTGTAACCGTTGGTGATCTCGTCATCGAAAAACAAAAACCGGGAGAGTCTTTGGTTGAGTACATCTTGAGATGGCGAAATCTCTCGATGAAGTGTGAACCCCAGTTACAAGAGCAACATGCAGTGGAGATTCTTTTAAAGAACATCCACGGGCCTATTGCTTTTCTCCTGAAGGGTTTCACTATCAAAACCTTCGAAAAACTTTTGAATAAGGCTAGTAATCTACAGGAAGAGGCTTCCAAAATGCCATTCCTGAAGGATTCTACTGAGGAAAAGAAAGCTAGCAAACCATTGAAGTCCTTTGAAAAGAGAACAGCAATGGTTTTAGCTGTTGATAAGGGGAAGAAACCAATGAATGTTCAGTCCAGTAATTCTCCAACACAACAAACTCAGAAATCTCCACCTTTTCAGGTAACTTCTCAACCTACAAGAGATTCTCACCCGATTTCTTTTAAAGAGAGATTGGCTCGTACATATCCATTTAAAAGGGAGTCAGTGAGAAAGATCTTTAAAAGTCTTCAGAAGAAGCCAGATTTTCGATTGCCGGAGGCCAAGAAGCCGGAAGAGGCAAATAAGAAGGATGATCCAACTTTTTGCCCCTACCATCGCATGTTAGGCCACACAATCGAAGACTGCATCGTCTTCAAAGATTGGCTAGAAAAGAACTTCCGTCAAGGTAATATTATAATTCCAAAGGAATACCTGGTCGATCCGGATCAGGGGTCTGTCAAATCTATCTCAGGTATGAATTCTAACTCTTCTCTGTCCATTGAAGATGGTTGGGATATAGCACTATCCCGGGCATTTAAAAAGTCGATTAATAAATCTTTTCGTCTTTCTCAACAGTTACCGACAAGAGCCCGGGACCCGATCTGGGAGGTTGACCTCGAGGCTTCGCAGGAGGACGTTGGGACAGTTTCCTCTCCAGTAGTTTTAGGAACTACTGTATTGAATAAAAATGAAAAGAGTGAACTTTCTGTAGAGAGGAAATTTGTTGATGAGAGATCTGTACAAGTGGTTGATGGTGGCTCAAAACCTCTGTCACCACTGAAATTATCTGACTTTTACTTTGCCCCATCAAAGGCAAAGGGTCGAAAATTAAATAAAAAGTCTGATCCTTCTGCTCAAATTTTGATGATTAATGTTGAGAATGAAAATGTAAACGACTCTTCTGTTGAAAATAATCAAGAACAAGTTGAGGTCAATCAAGAAATTCAAACATTCAACTCTCCAGATTTGACTCTTCAAGAGAGAGACGAATCTGATGTTTTATCAGATAGTGAAACCCCTGAAATTAACTTTCAAGGGAGTCCTGTCATGATAGACTTTTCAGATTCAGACTCTCGCTCAGATAACGATAATCAATCGCCTAAGGAGAGCGTAGACTCCCCTGTAGTTGGTTCTTCCGATGAAGTCGTGCAAGTACAACTACGTGGTGGGAAGGTCTTACCCCCTAGGCTACCTCTTCAGGATAAAGGAAAACAAGTTGTTTCTGATGATCCAATTCAAATCTCCGCTCAACAATCAACTCCAATTCTTTCAAATTCATCGGGTCCCAACGTTAATGTTCCAAGTGTTGATTACAATGTCTTAGCTCACCTTAGAAAGTTGCCTGCCAAATTGAGCATTTATGATGCCCTTGTCCTTTCAAAAGAGATGAGGGAGACTCTAATTAAAGCACTTCTCGACCCAGAGATTTGCTTAGCTCAATTAGCCTCAACTTCCGAGGAAGAAGCTTTGTACTTTAAGGAAATCCCTGGGGTTACCTTCTCTGATGAAGATTTACTCCTTGGAACTGCCGACCACAATCGTCCACTTTACATCACAGTAAATGTGGGCAAGTTTAAGTTATCAAGAGTTCTAGTTGACCCGGGTGCATCGGTCAACGTGATGAACATAAAGACTCTCGTATACCTTAGAATTGATACTAGCAAGCTCTCAACTGACAAGTTAGTGCTTCGTGGGTTCAATGAAAAGGGCGAGAAGGCTTTAGGTTCAGTTACCCTTCTTCTAGAGATAGGAGAATTGAAAACTGAAGCGAAATTTCATATAATTGATTCGGCAACGTCCTTTAACGCACTCCTAGGAAGACCCTGGATCCATGAGTATAGGATGGTTCCTTCTACCCTACATCAATGCATCAAGTACCAACGAGATGGCATTGAGTTTGAAATTAAGGGTGATCTGCAACCATTCTCTATTCACGAGATCGGGATCTACGAGGATGCGGCGTACTACGTTCCTAAAGGGTCCACTACCTGTTCTAAAGTAGAGATCAACGTCAAGGAGGAAAAGGCAGAAAGTCAAGGTTCAAAAGTAATTCAAAGATTGAGAAAAGAAAAAGTCAAAAATCAAAAGAGACAAAACTCAAGTAGTGAAGACGACGTCGAGCGTGTGATCTTCAGGCCTCCAAACATTATACCTCAAAGAGGTGGGAGGATGGCCCAAAGAGCACGCGGTCGAGGTCGCCCTTCAATTGAAAAAAGAAATTCCTCGATCTATGTCGAACTTGAAACAAGTTCTGATGAAGATTCAAGAAAAAGGGGTGCCAGATTTGCTTTTGACTATACAAAAATCAATCCTCCTCCGAAGTTTGATCTCACTTTAGAATCAGATAGCGACCAGGAGGATACAAAATTAAATATTCAAAGTGACGAGCCTGAATTGAGTTTATATGAAAAGCTTAATAGAACGGTTGAATCCTTAACCTTAACCCCACTGTCTGCCGACAGGGTCTCAGGGTTAGTAATTAAGGATGCTCCGAACTTAGGTGGAGAAGTAAGGAAAGCCAAGAAGTTCTTCCCTGGCTCTTCCTCCTCAAGGAATGAAGATGATGTAATCCTTGAAGAGGCAAATTTCAATGAATTATTGGAATTACCTTTTGGCTACTTTCCTGCTGGTGTTAAGTCTCTTATTTCTAAAGGTTTTGCTCCGAGTCAATGGACTAAGGGTCAAGCTAGATACCACGAAAGTCTTTGGAATTCAAAATTTAATAAACATTGGACAAGTGGTATCGGCTTTAGTACCGTTAGGTCGTTTGACGATGACGAATTTTGTCTAATGATAACTAGTCGTCCTGAATTTAAAAATGTCCCTACGGAAGTCATTGATTCATTCAATGGACTTTGTCTGGAGACTTTTGATGATTCCGACGAACTTCAGGTTCGGGATGTACCCCCTGAATTCGAAGAAGAAATTAAATCAACAGTCGATGAACTTAAAGAAATCAACCTTGGAACAGAGGATGACCCTCGCCCCACTTTCATAAGTTCTTTGTTGAGTGAGGATGAGTCTAAGGATCTAATTTAACTTCTATCCGAGTTTAAAGATTGCTTCGCCTGGACATACGACGAAATGCCGGGGTTGTCCGCTGACGTAGCAATCCATAAACTTGGAATCCGGCATGATGCCATTCCTGTCAAGCAAGCTCCACGTCTGGAGATCGAACAACAAGTCGTTTCTGAAGTCAAGAAGTTGGCAGAGGCTGGATTTATTCGAGAAGAACAATATCCTTCTTGGGTAGCCAGCGTCGTGCCAGTTCGAAAGAAAAATGGTCAAATTCGAGTCTGTGTTGACTATAGAGACCTGAATAAGGCATGTCCTAAGGATGAATTTCCTTTGCCAATCCCAGAACTCATGGTGGATATTGCCTCCTCGCACGTTGTTTTCTCATTTATGGATGGCTCGTCTGGTTATAATCAAATAAAGATGGCCCCAGAAGATGAGAGAAACACTGCATTCAGAAGTCCTATAGGGATCTTTTGTTATAAAGTGATGCCCTTTGGCCTCAAAAATGCTGGTGCAACCTACCAGCGGGCCATGACTCATATCTTTGATGACTTAATACATAATCAAGTCGAATGTTACATCGACGATTTAGTCGTCAAGAGTAGAGTGAAAGAGGCTCATCTTTATGATTTAAGAACTGTTTTCGAGCGGTTGCGCCGCTACGACCTTAAAATGAATCCCTTGAAATGCGCTTTCGGCATCACGTCAGGGAAATTCTTAGGTTTCATAGTCAGGCACCGTGGAATCGAAATTGATCCTGCCAAAATTGAAGCTATCTTAAATATGCCGCCTCCTAAGAGTCTCACTCAACTGAGATCTCTCCAGGGCAGTCTGGCGTATATAAGAAGATTCATTTCTAATCTTTCTAGAAGATGTCAACCATTCTCTGTCCTAGCTAAAAAGGACGCCAAATTCATTTGGGACGAGAAATGTCAAAATGCTTTCGAAAATATCAAACAATACCTGACAAATCTGCCAGTCTTGGCAGCCCCCATTCTGGGAAGACCTTTAATCCTTTACACTGCAGCCCTTGATGAATCTCTTGGGGCTCTTCTAGCTCAAATCAATGACGATGGGAAAGAGAATGCCCTCTATTACCAGAGTCGGAGATTACTCCCAACGGAAATCCGATACCCTGCAATTGAGAAACATTGCCTTGCCTTAGTCTTTGCAGCACAAAAACTAAGACATTATATGCTTTCTCATCAGGTCAGTCTGATTTCCAGTGTCAACCCCCTGCAATATCTTATGACCCGGCCCACGTTGTCAGGACGTCTAGCTCGTTGGTCTATGATATTGTTACAATTTGAAATCACTTTTATTCCCCTGCGTGCTGTGAAAGGGCAGGCCGTCGCCGACTTCCTTGCGGCACACCCGCTACCGGCGGAATCTCCTCTAAATGATGATTTACCTGATGAGCAAATCATGAGTTTCGAGGAATCCAATGTTCAAACCTGGGAAATGTATTTTGATGGTGCAGCGTCCTCTCAAAGGGGCAAAACACCTCAATCCACTATTCCTGGAAAAGCCGGAGTCGGTCTGATTTTCATAACACCGGATAAGGGAATGATGCACTTTTCCTACCATTTATCAGAACCTTGTACGAACAATGAAGCTGAGTACGAAGCTTTAATAACTGGTTTGGAACTTGCAATCCTAATGGAGATTAAAGAGATTAAGATCTATGGTGACTCTCAACTGGTGATCAACCAAGTTGCAGGGACCTATAAGGTTTTGAATCCTAAACTCCTGAAATATCACCAATACACAATGCACCTACTCGAGAAAATTCCCATTGTAACTATGTATAGGGTTCCTCGTGGAAGCAATTCCTCAGCAGATGCCCTAGCAAAGCTTGCAAAGGAATTTGCTTGCCCAGAAGAAGACTTCATCCCTATAGAAGTTCAGGGTCGTCAAGTCCTGTCCCCTGTAGACATGGAATACCTCAACAATCAATCCTCCCAGGTCCTTTCTACATCTTCAGCAGTTGATGAAGAAAAAGATTGGAGACAACCAATAATCAAGTATTTGCAAGAAGGCAAGCTTCCCCGCGATAGGTCTCTTGCCAATCAAATCAAGAAACGTGCCCTATCGTATGCACTAGTCAACGATACGTTATACCGACGATCGTTCGATCAGATGTGGCTCCGTTGTTTAGACAAACGAGAGGCCCTGAAGATCGTTAACGAAGTCCATGCTGGACTATGCGGTGCTCATCAATTGGGTCCTAAGATGAAAATGAAAATCAAAAGACTTGGTCACTACTGGCCTACGATGATTGACGATTGCATGAAAATTGCAAAATGTTGTCATCAATGCCAAGTTCATGGTGTGGTTTTACATCAGCCGCCTAATGTGTTGCATCCTACGATAGCCTCGTGGCCCTTCGAAAGTTGGGGCACGGATATCGTCGGGCCAATTGACCCTCCTTCTTCAAGGGGTCATCGCTTCATCTTAGTAGCGACTGATTACTTTTCAAAGTGGGCAGAAGCAGTACCACTAAGAAATGTAACATCACATCATGTAATGAAATTCTTTCGTAACCATATCGTATATCGATTCGGCGTGCCTCGCAGAATCATATCCGATAATGGGTCTGCTTTCAAGTCTACAAAAATCAATAACTTTGTAAGTCGTCACAATATTGATTGGAGATACTCAACGATCTATTACCCACGGGCTAATGGATTGGCTGAGGCCTTCAACAAAACCCTGGTACAAATCATCAAAAAGACCCTGGATAACAATAAACGTCAGTGGGATGAGAGGTTGGTGGAAGCTCTGTGGGCCTACAGGACCACATATCGAACCCCGACCCAATCCACACCGTTTGCACTAGTGTATGGGTCCGAGGCCGTACTCCCTCTGGAAATTCAAATCCCTTCACTCAGAACTGCAGTCCAGAATCAGATCACAACAGAACAGAATGCACAACTTCGACTTGAAGAACTTGAGGGTCTTGAAGAACGTCGTCTCCAAGCCCAGCAGAATCTAGAACTTTATAAAGCCAGAATGGTTCAAGCTCATGATAAGTTAGTGCGACCTAGAACCTTCCGAGTAGGCGACTTGGTCTTGGTTCTTTGGAGGCCTATCTTAGCCCACCGAAAGCTCGGTGGAAAGTTTGAACCAACCTGGGAAGGACCCTTCGTAGTGGAAACAGTTTACGAAGGAGGCTCGTATCAGCTAGTGGATTGTAAAGGAAATCACCCAATGCTTCCTGTAAACGGGCGATTCCTGAAAAAATACTATGCTTGATGTAGCTCGAATTTCGAATCAATAAAATTTTCAAATTTTGAATCTATTCAGTTCAATTTTGTTCAAGTTTTTGAAAATCCAAAATCAAATTCAAGATGAATCAAAATCAAATCAAACTTCAAGTTTAAAATTCTTCAAATTCAAAATCAATTCAAATCAAGTTTCAAATTCAAACATCTTTAAATTCAAGTTCAAAAATCATTCAAATTTCAAATTCCAGAATTCAAATCTCAAATTCCAGAATTCAAATCCGATCCTCTATACAGAGCAAGTTTCCTCTGTATATGATCATTCCTGACTTGATCCTCTATATAGAGCAAGTTTCCTCTATATACGATCAATCCAGACCCGATCCTCTATACAGAGCAAGTTTCCTCTGTATATGATCATTCCAGACCTGATCCTCTATGTGAAGCAAGTTTCCTTCACATATGATCATTCCTGACCCGATCCTCTGTATAGAGCAAGTTTCCTCTATACACGATCATTCCAGACCTAATCCTCTATGTAGAGCAAGTTTTCTCTATATACGATCATCCTGACCCTATCCTTTGTATAGAGCAAGTTTCCTTTATACACGATCATCCAGACTTGATCCTCTGTGTGAAGCAAGTTTCTTTTACATACGATCAATCCAGACTCGACCCTCTGTATAGAGCAAGTTTCCTCTATACACGATCATCCATATTTGATCCTCTATGTGAAGCAAGTTTCCTTCACATATGATCATCCAGATCCAATCCTCTATACAGAGCAAGTTTCCTCTATATACGATCAATCCAGACTTGATCCTCTGTGTGAAGCAAGTTTCTTTCACATACGATCAATCCAGACTCGACCCTCTGTATAGAGCAAGTTTCCTCTATACATGATCATCCATATTTGATCCTCTATGTGAAGCAAGTTTCCTTCACATATGATCATCCAGATCCAATCCTCTATACAGAGCAAGTTTCCTCTATATACGATCAATCCAGACCTGATCCTCTATACAAAGCAAGTTTCCTCTGTATACGATCATTCCAGATTCGATCCTCTATGTGAAGCAAGTTTCCTTCACATATGATCATTCCTTATCTGATCCTCTATGTGAAGCAAGTTTCCTTCACATACGATCATTCCTGACCCGATCCTCTGTATAGAGCAAGTTTCCTCTATATACATGATCATCCAGATTCGATCCTCTATGTGAAGCAAGTTTCCTTCACATACGATCATTCCTGACCCAATCCTCTGTATAGAGCAAGTTTCCTCTATATACACGATCATCCAGATTCGATCATCTATGTGAAGCAAGTTTCCTTCACATACAATCATTCCTGACCCGATTCTCTGTATAGAGCAAGTTTCCTCTATATACACGATCATCCAGATTTGATCCTCTATGTGAAGCAAGTTTCCTTCACATACGATCATTCCAGACCCGATCTTCTGTACAGAGCAAGTTTCCTCTATACGTGATCATCCAGACCTGATCCTCTATGTAAAGCAAGTTTCCTTTACATATGATCAATCCAGATCCGATCCTGTGCGAAGCAATGCTTCCCTCCCACAAGATCATCTAATTTTCTTTTCCTTAAGGTTAGAGGTGAGTCATTGTGCTTTCTATCCTTAGGATTAAATCCTCTAGTGATGGAGTACGTCTCCTGTGACACCATCCTAGATTTAAAATCTAGATCCGACCTTCTGTGGGAAGCAATACATCTTTCCCTCAGGGTCCTCCAGTCTTCTTTTCCTTAAAAACAGATGTGAGTCATTGTGCTTTCTTTCCTTAGGATTAGATCTACTAGTGATGGATAACGCCCTTTGTGGCACTATTCTAGTTTCAAATTTCAAATCTTTAAATCTGACCTCCTATAGGAAGTAATATTATCTTCCTATGAGATCATCCAGTTCTCTTTTCTTAAGAGTAAGTATTCTCCTTCTCTTAGGACTTGATTCCCCAGTGATGGAATAAGTCCCTTGTGGCCCCGTCCTGGATTCAATTTCAATTCCAAATTCAAACTTTCTTCTCCTCAAGGTTAGGCTTTTCTCCTTCCTTTAGGATTAGACTCCCCAGTGATGGAATAAGTCCTTTATGGCACCGTCCTATGTTTAATTTCAAAATCTAGTTCTCTCTTCCTTAGGATAGGTTATCTTTCCTTCCTTTGGGATTAGACTTCCTAGTGATGGAGTAAGTCCTCTATGGCACCGTCCTGGAATCAATCTCAATCAAGCTTTCTTTCCGGTCAGGACAGGATTTCTTCCTTTCCTTAGGATTAGATCCACTAGTGGTAGAGTACGCCCCTTGTGGCACTACCCTAGTATCAAAATTCAAACTTGATCCTCTATAGTTAGGAATTCTTCCTTTCTATACGATCATCCAGACCTTCTTTTCTTTTAAGATAGGATTCTTCCTTTCCTCTAGGATTAGATCTACTAGTGGTAGAGTACGCTGTCCCTAGCACTACCCTAGCACCCTTTCAAATTCAATCTTCTAGGGTTAGGATCTCCTTCCCTTAGAATTAAGTTTCAAACTCAATCTTTTAGGGTTAGGATCTCCTTCCCTTAGATTCATTTCAAATTCAATCTTCTAAGGTTAGGATTTTCTTTCCCTTAGAATCAAATCTAGATTCAATCCTTTATAGTTAAGAGTTCTTCCTTCCTATAGGATCACCCAGGTTCCTCTACCCTTAAGGTTAGGATTCTCCTACCCTCAGGACCAGACCCACTAGTGGTAGAATATGCTTTTTCTAGCACTACCCTAGTATCTATTCAAACTCCGATTCCCCAGGGATAGATTTCTCTTTCCTTTAGGATCAAAACCCCAGACTTGACCATTCTATTCGGTCAACACCAATATGTGCAATAGAACTACATTCTATTACACATATTGGGGGTCCATTTGTTGACCTCATTTTTGTATGAGCTCAGTAGGACCAATCCAGACCTTAGGATATTTCCAATCCTTAGGATCAATCTTAACCCCAGGATCAATCTGATCTTAGATCAATCCAAACTTTAAGATCAATCCAAATTCAAATCAATCCTGACCCCAGATCAATACAATTTAAGATAAATCTAGATTCTAGGATTCTCCTGGACTTCAGACCCTAGGATCCATTCTAGACCCTAGGATTCTACCTGATTCTATATCATATAATCCTCTTAGACCTTAGGATTCTCCTAGATTTATCTAGAGCTTAGGATTCTCCTAGATCCTAAGACTATTCTAGATCCTAGATCCTAGGACTTCTAGACTCTAGAATCTTTCCAGACTTCAGACCCTAGGATCTATTCTAGACCCCAGGATTCTACCAGACTTTAGATTAGTTTAGGTTTTAGGTTTCTCCTAGACCTCAGATCTATCTAGACCCTAGGATCTTCCTAGAATCCAGACTTTAAGATCTATCCTAGATCCTAAGAACCTTCTAAATCCCAGACTTTAGGGTTTCCTAAACTTTAGGAGTTTCCTAGACTTCAGTCCTTAGGATCTGCTCTGGACCCTGGGATTTCCCCTAAATCAATTTAGGTCCTAGGATCCTCCTAGATCTTAGATCTACCTAGATTCTAGGATCAGCATAGACCTTAGATCAATCTAGATCTAGGATTAATCCAAACTTTCATTCAATTCAAGCATCAATCAATCCAGACTTTAATCCATATCCTTAATTCAAACCTTGATCAAAATCCAGCTCAAAACCAGATTTCTAAACTCAAATCCAAGGCCAAAGGTCTAAGTCCTGAAAGCCTTTTCCAGCAAATCTTTAAACATTTCAAAACCCTATCAAATGACCTCTGATTCAGGATCTGTCAGTTCCACACTGATGTGATATGTCTCTAAAGGCAATCCTCCAAATTTGAACTCATTCTGAGGTCTCTAACCCCAGAAACTGAATTGAAATCCAAAGGCTGTAAAACCTTCAAATATTTACAGTCCATGCCACTGGACCTACCACCCAGTGGATTTTGACCTTGGAGCTTTCTCCAAAGCCTCCAATCACCTCCAGACCCTTGATTATGACTTATTGAGCATTAAACTGCATTTTGTTGGACTCAGTTTGACCCCTAGTTGACCAGGGGGCAAAATGACCAAAATACCCCTATGGGGTGTAACTGGTCACTTGAACCAAATGACCTCCAAATCGAATGCAGTCACTTCCAGTAAATTTCAAATGTCAAACCAAACCCATTGAACCCAGAACTAGCCCCTGGGTCAACCTGGCTGACCAAGTCAACCTAGTTGACCTAGAAGGTCCCTTTAGGGTCAAAACAGGTCATTTTGACCAAATGACCTCCCCAGACATTGGGACCACCTCCATTGGTCTCCAAATGTCATTTCAAATCTGTTGAACCCATTTCTAGACCCTGGACCCACCTGGTTGACCAAGTCAACCAGGGTTGACCTAAAAGGCCCATTAAGGGCCCAAATAGGTCATTTTGACCAAATGACCTCTCCAGACCTTGAGACCACCACCAGTAGACTCAGAATGTCATTCTGAACTGGTTGGACCCAATCCCTGACCCTGGGTCAACCTGGTTGACCAAGTCAACCTAGTTGACCCATTAAGCCCATTAAGGGTTCAAATAGGTGATTTGACCCAAACGACTTATTCAAACCCTCAAACCACATCTACCAGACTCCATTTACCATTTGAAATTGATTTAGTCCAAACCCTGGCCCTTAGTCAACCTGGTTGACCAAGTCAACTCAGGTTGACCACTTCAAACCCTTAAGCTTCCCTACTTCAAATCACACCCCAAATGCATTCAAAACCACATAAAGCTCCCAAATTAATCTCAATGTTGGATTTCAAAACTTTTCAATTAGTGGTAATTCAGGCTTAGATAGGTTGACCAAGTCAACACATCAGACTTGATCAATTCATCTTGCTTTAGTTCAGACCCGGCCATATCATCAAACCCAATTCAATCAAGCATTTCAAATTTCAAAGACCCTTCTACCATATACTTTGAATATCTCTAATTGCAATCAAATTCAACTAATGTTGACCAAGTCAACTCATGATTATTTGGTCAAAGTCCATCAAACTTTCACATTTCCACTCAATTCTAATCCTTGAATATTAAACCCTTTCCAAAATCATTTTCAATAGCTCTTTAAGACCTCTTTGCTGCCACATTAGCAGTCCACTTGGATATTGACCAGTCAACATGGTCAACAACTATTCTAATGGGTCAAAGATGGTCAAAATTCTCCTTCAAGCCTTAAACCCATTGCCCCAAAGCTTTGGGATCCACCCAACCAGCTCAAAACCTCTCCCTCATGACTCCTCAACATGCCTTTGACTGTTGACTAGTCAAATATAGTCAATAAAGGGTTTAAAGGGGTCAAACTTGGTCAAATGACCCCTTAATCCTAATTCCTTTTAATCCAAGCACCTCCAGCTGTTTGGCCTGACTCTAGAACATTCCTAGAACCTATCCCAGCCCTTAGATCAGGAGTCTATGGCTTGGATCACTCCCATATGTTTGCATAAGGACAAAATCACCTTTCCACATGGATTGTCCTATAGTCCTTTGATTCCCTGCCATCCCAACAACCCCAGGCCAGGTGGCTACATCCTAGACACCCTCTCAGTCGATCCTAGCCATCCAATAAGCTCAGGGACATTTGAATAGGGCAAAACCTTGGTTTAGAGCCTCATTCGTATCCCTACACTCTCTCTCCATTCCAGCCTCCCAAAGCCTAACCCTTAGCTTCTCCCAGCTTCCTAAGAGTTCTTCGAGCTTTCCATACCCAGATCCATCGGTCAGACCTCCCTGGCGGCAAGCTTCACGGCAAACCGAGGTGTTTTCCGTTCAAAGAATCGTGGAGATCAATCCAGACGTCATCAAGCCGAGGAGTCTTCTACAAAAACTTGCGAGGACAGTCTACAAATTCAGAGAGTCCAAAAAATCCCAAATCCATCGGTAAAATCCTTCAAAAACTCTAACCCTAGTTCAAACACTTAGCATTAATTAGCTCCTTGAATAGAAAGTTTTAAGCCGTTAAACAAGTTCCACATGATTTCTGTACTTCTATACAATTTAGGTTTAAAATTTTAATCGATTTGGCTCACCTGATCGAAAGAACGAGCCAAAAAATGATGTTTAGGGCGTTTACGTATTCCGGTGCAGGTGTACGTTTTTTGGACCGTTGATCATCCGATCAACGGTCCAGATCCCGCCTGTCCACGGTTCTATCCAGCCGTGTATGCGATCCCGTTGTTTCGTTTGCGGTTCGGTGTGATCAGGACCGCTCGTTTCAAACCGCGGATCATCCAACGGTTCCGAATCCACGTCCTACGTGGATTAGTGATACCGCGTCCCCGCGGTATTGATTGCCCAATCATTGTTGGCGGCGCAATCATTGCGCCGCCGGCAATGATTGCCCCGCGGTTTAGGTGGGCCAATTGGATGCCGCCGCGTGGCATTCCCGCCGCATTTATTTATTTTTTTTATTTTTATTTTAAAACCGTTTTAAATTTTATTTTCTTTTAAATAAATATTGAATTAATTAAAAAAATAATATATATATTATATATTAATATATTTCAAAAATTAAAAATTATTAATTTTATTTTTATAATTATATTTTAAAACTATATTAATTTTAAATATTAATTATTATAAATTAATAATTAATATTTAAAATATTAAAATACTAATTATTAAATATTAATTATCAAATAGTAATTATCTTAAATAATTTATAACTTCAATTAATACTTGATGTATTTAATATTTTTAATTAATATTAAATACTTTATAATATTATTTAATATCAACTAATTTTAAAATATTAATTAATATTAAATTATTTAATATTTTAATATATATTAAATAGTTTATTATCTTAATTAATATTAAATGATATTAAACTTTTATTAATATTATAAATTATTTAATATTTTCATTAAATACTTTATAATTTTTTTTTATTATTATTATTTAATATTAAATAATTTTAAGATTTTAATTAAATAACCTTTAATATTTTAATTAACATTAAATAAATTATAAAGTTTTAAATATCATTTAAAATATTTTAAAAGTTTAAAATAATTTTAAATGTTTAAATATCATTTAATATTTTAATTAAATAGTTAAATAATTAATTAATGCTTAATTAATCTTAAACTTAATATTAATCTTAAAAATATTTAAAAATTTAAATAATATTTAATTGAAATTATTTAATATTATTTAAATAAGTAATAATATTTTAATACTTTAATAATTAATTAATATTCACTGATGTAATTAACTAATATCCCATAATTAAGTAATTAATCTTAAATTATTCTAATTTTGAAACTAAATTAATTCAAACTATGTTTTATATTTCAATTAACTAATTATTTAATTATTAATTAATATTTAATTAATGATTAATAATTTAAATACTTTTAAAAAAAGATTAATATATACTTTAATTAATATATAATTTAAAATAATTTTAAAATTACAGAAAATTCTTAAGTTTAAATTAACTAATTTTTAAATCATTTTTAACCTTTAATTAATTTAAAATTATTTAAAAATCCCTTTTAATTGGTTTAAATTTCAAAAATTCATAAGAAATTCATTTTAAATCAAAAAAATTAATATAATATATCAAAATTTTCAGAAAATCAAGCACTTTAATTTGAAATCAAATTCAGAGATCAAAACTTGATTAATTTTAACTTATTTTAATTACTTAATTATTTTAATATTTAATTAATATCTAATTAAATATTAAGCCAATTATTTTAAAAATTAAGAAACTTATTTTCAAATGATCTTAATAGATCAGTAGGTCTCTCAATTAGATATTAAAATCATTCTAATCATATCTTAAGTATGTTTAATTTAAAACCTATATCTATATATAATCCTATAAATAGATTAAGTATATTTTGAAATTATTTTGAAATATATACATAAATACTTAAATATTTTAGGTTGAGAGATCTACTACGAAATTTTAAACATAGATCAACATATTTGAATAGAAGTCATGTGGGAGTGCTAATGAATGATTATAATCTAATCATTCATTAGTCTAATTAAGAATATTCAATTAAGTATTAATCTATGCATGTTTAAGGACATACACACACCACTTAGTTTAAGGTTCTCTTAGATTTAAGATTGATTGTGTTTGTGAGTGTATTTATCATGCATATGTTTTGTTGAGGGTTAGAGACTTTGATTTGAACCTACTTAACCTAGTGACATTTAAGGACAATAATTAAGGATTTTTGCTTAGAAAACCTAGAATAATTCTAATAATTAGAATATAATTCCAATTGACTTGAAACTTAAACCACTTGAACTTAGTGACACTCTCAGCCTTAGGAAAAATTCCCACTGACTCTTGAGAACATTAAGCCCCCTAATTAACCTAATTAAGTTTAAACCTTAATTAAGCCCTTAAACCTTCCAAAAATTCTAATAAATCAAATTTAAATCCAAAAAATACAATTAACCCCTCTAACTGACAAGAATCAAACCCTTAATCAATGAAAAATAAAAGCCCCTTGACTGGACTTCAAAATTAAGTTTAATTTAATTTTAATTGAAATCTGAAATTTAATTAAATTTAATTAATTAAAAATAATTAAAAATTCCAGAAAATTTCCAAACACTTGTAAATCATTCTTTAGGTCATTCCTGACCTTTGGAGTTGATTTCAAGAAGTTTGGAGATCATTTGGATTCAAACCACAAAAAGGGTCTTTAATTAAACAATTTAAATAATCCATTAAACACTCAAAGCTTCAAAAATTCATAACTAATTCAAATGAACTCCAAATTGAGCAAACTCAAAGGCATACAACTCATCTTAAGGTCTAATATTTATTAAAAATGTTAAGTTTTCAGAAATCAAACAAATTTAAAAAAGTCAACTTTTGATCCTTGAATTAAATGATTAAAATAATCCAGAAAATTCCAAAATTCAATAAATCATTCAAAATTCCAGAAAACACTAATTCAAACTTAAAACCAGCAACCAACTAATTTTAATTAAAATTAATCAACCTTTAAACCTTAATTAAACTCAAATCATTTAATTATATCGGGTACCACTGGGTAACCCAGGCCTACGAGGCTATTAAATTAGCCCCAAGGAAGGTGAAATAAACTTCACGGCCTCGGTGTGAAACAAAGGTGATATCCAACTGCTTCATATTGATTTAAGCATTTTATCGAGTCAACTAGCATGCATTGCATTAGATACAAATTAAAAATTGAGTCTAAATTTTAATTGCATTTCTAGCTTAGACATTTAACCCAACATATGTTAAGGGGTCAATTAGGATTTGCTCTAGATGTCGACCCCAATTCTTTAAACCAATCTTAATCAATATCCTTAATCACTCTTTCATAAAGACTTTGACTCATGGTTTTTAAAAGCGTTTAGGTGGTTTAGCTGGCTCCTTAATCCAGGCCGGGGTAAGTCCAGATTGCATTGCATTAGCTAGGATCCGGGTCACTGATTCTCAGTACCCATTTTAGACTTAGATTCTGAGGCAAATGTTCAATCTTAAGACCTCAACCTTCTGGGAATCTGATTCCCACTGTCTAATAAAATTGATCATTCAAATTAAAATATCTTTCAATCAAATTCAAGCCCAACACTTAGGACAGTTTGAGGTGTTTCTGAAGTGATTCAGAATCTTAAAGCACCTCCTACTCTTCTTCCTTTGACTCCAGAAAGAACTTCTCAACCTTGAACCAATCCCACTTGAAAATTCAAGTCCTTAACCTTCTTTGATTCGATCTTTGAAATCTTAAGTAAAATTCGTATCGCTATTTTAATCGAGAGTATTCGTAGGAAATTTTCTGGTTTCCTACGATGTAATTAACTACGAGGGCTTGCGCTCGTAGGAGATTTAGAAACCCAGACCAGATTTCAAAATCAAGTTTTCAAAACCTTCAATTGATTATCTTTGGGAAATTCAAACTTTACGATCATTATCATCATATTTGAACTATCGATAGTAATTGATATCTTCTTTCTCTAGATAGATATATCAATTACAATCATAACTTTAAATATGAAATTAATGATCTCTTATCTCAATTATTGTAGTCGAACAATGGATTAAACATTATTTTTATCCTTCGGGATCATATATTGTTTCTCCTTGAGTTTGATTATAATAATCAGATAAATTCAAAGATTTGTAATCTGAACCTATTAGGGAACGATATGTTCACCTTTCGAGGTGATATATCATTCATAATAAGTGTTCGATTTCAAATATTCAAATTCCAGAAATTTAACTTTCCTAAAGAAAATTAAACACCTTTTGAACACAATATTTTTTTCAATCAAACAGGACCCAGTACAGGGTGTGGTTTGATTGTGAACGATAATTTCCAGCATTATAAAATACTCCTCCAGTGGGACTGAACTTGGACCCAACATAGAGTGTAATTTTATAAAGAAGGCTTAGTAGGAAAAGATGCCTATGTGGAAGGACTTACACACATTTCTCAAGGACCAGATTTAAATTTTAATCAAGAATAGAAGATTCATTCTTTTTATTAGAAAACTTCCTCTAGCAATTTGGACCATGTCGGAATGACAAACGGGAACAAATTTAGAAGTATAGTGAAAAGTTTGAGTGACTCCAACTGATTTTGAAAAGTTTGAGAACTTAGGTTTTGTTGACCCAGACCGAGTTTCATAGAAACTAAACTGGGGTCTCCCTTAAATATTTTGAATTAAAATCAATTTCAAGGAGGTTTAAGTTGAATATAAAAATTTGATCTTCTCAATTCTCTAGCATGAGAGATTTTTTGTATCTTGATAGATTATCAATGCACGACAAAAATTCTGGATTCAAAATTTATCAAAGTCAAGTAATTTAAATTTAACCGGGTCTTTTGAGATTAAAATATTTAGAAAAAGGGAGCCTCATTCTTTTTCTAGTGGCGCACACTGCGCATCTTTTTATTTATAGTGCATTTTGCACTGTTTCTTAACTTGTGGCGCCCATTGCGCATCTTTTTGATTTTTAGTGCACTTTGTGCATTTCTTGATTGTTGGCGCATTTGCGCATCTTTTGAATTCAATTGAATTTAAGAAGAGGCTACACCTTCTCTATTTCAATACCGGGATTACATCTCGAGTATAAGAGAAGAAAACTCATTCTCTTATGCAAGGACGAATAATCCTCAAGGTAGGACCCAGTCTTTTAAAATGAATATTGGCTTGACTTTTAAAAATCATTGAACAGATTTTAAACACGCAAGAGATATCTATCTAAGATAGAAAATTGCTAGAAATTTGAAAAAATTTTCATTTCAAAGATCAACTTAAATTTGATATTGATTTAACTCAACAGTCGAATCAATCCCACAAAAGAGGTGGGAGGGAGGTGTATTCAAACATTTGGAGTCAACTATAACTTTCTCCTGCTTAAGACTTCAAAATAGAGGTCAATTTTCATTAAAAAGATAACTCAACTATCTTGAAATTTGAAATCAATACACTTGAGAAAATGGAAGCTCTCCTTAAAAAGGAATTACAAATCTAGGTGGCAAGACCCTAATAGTACGGAATTAAATTCCTACGATCTCCTTGGAGGGAGAGACTATTATTGGGTCTGCACTATCCTTAGAAGTTGCTACATCACTTTAATCAAAAAGATTTATCTCGATAGGACCCCGTTGAAAGTTGAATTTTAACGGTATCACTATCTGATATAATCTTAGATTATTTCCCCTCTCTTATTACTAGTGGTCAAGTAATTAGGAGAGTGGCACCCCGAATGGTTTCTACACCTCCTCTCTAGTTGATGTAGTGGGACACGTATAGAAATGTGATCTAACATCATCTAGTAGAGTGGATGGGTCATAACCTTTAACTGGGGGCCTAGGGCCTGGTGCTGGTGTTTGATCAGTTCCGGCTTGATTGATTCTCGCCATGTAGTAGTCAAGAAGATGTATTGAAGATCGTGCTCTCGTCTCTACAACCTCCCTCCTTTGAGTAACAGGAGAAGGGTGGAAATGATTTCCACCAAGGAAGGGGTTCGTAGAAGGAGCAACGAACTTTTGATTAGCCTCGGACTTGACTTGCTTTAAGGCTTTCGCCTCAGCAGTCTTCCTGGCCTTGACAACCTTCTTTCTAACTCTACGAAGGTAGTTCTTCATTTTGTTCTTGCTGGCCTTGCTAACGGCAGGGGTACTAGAACTTGACCCAATCTCAGGTTGAGATGGTAGCTCTTCTATCATTATTGACTTCTGGTTATTATCCTCCTCAGTAGAAGATACAGTGGGTAAAGGGGTGAAAATAGCCTCCATCTCAGAGATAAGGGAGTCAACTCCTGACCCTAAAGTAATCTCAACCAAGGGGACGTCCCTTCGTATTCCAGCAGACAGATCAATCATTTCTTCTCCGTCGACTGATAACTTGAAGTCTTGGAATTGCATTTTAAACTGGATAAAATTACCAGAAGTGATTCCTTCGACTATCAAATTTCTATCTAGAGAGAAGATGAGTTTCCCAGCCATTTGAGTGTTTAAATCCTGAAATTAATGAACAATGATTTGAATTAGTTAATCTTGAATATGAATTTAAATTTTAAACTTAATTAATGTTATTCAAAATTTGATAATTCAATCATATTAAGCTTAGATTCAAAACAGTGATTTGTAGAATTGATAAGGACTTAAGGGTTGAACCCGACACTTTCGCTACACCAAATAACTTGGGGCAAAATGTCAAAGTTCAAACTCAAACTTGAATTCAAAATTGAAATTAAAATTTGAGGTAACAATCAAATTCGAACTTAAAGTTGAGATTGTATTTTGAAACAAAGTTGAATTTGAATTTGAGTTTAAGATTGAAGTCGAATGGACCCTTCTTCAAATTTTGTGACTCAACAGATCGAATTTCATTCAATCATGTAGGTACATAAAATTGATATGAAAGATTCAAGGATTGGGCTTGACTCTTTTCATTTCACCAATTGACTTAGGTCGAAATGTCGAAGTCCCGATCAAAATTGAATCGACTTTAAATTGGAAATCAAATTCAAATTTTAGGTTGAAATTATATTTGGACTCAAATTCTGGATTTGAACTTGAAGTTCAAGTAAAATGGATCTTTCTTCAAATTTTATGACTCAACAGATTGAGTTTCACTCAGTCATGTAAGTGCATAAAATTGATATGAAAGATCCGGGGATCGGGCTCGACTCTTTTCGTTTCACCAATTGGCTTGGGTCGAAATGTCAAAGTCCCGAATCTGATCTTGAAATCAAATTTAAACTTGAATCTAAAATTAAAATCAAATTTAAATTCAAGGTGGAAATTGAATTTGGAGTTAATGTTGAATTTGAATTTGAATCTTGAGATTAAAATTGAATTTGAAGTTCAGGTTGAAATTGAGTTTTAATCGAGATTGAATTCAAATTTGAAACTGGATTTACACTCAAGGTTGGAACTTAACGGATCTTCTTCCAAATTTGAAACTCAACATATTAAATTTTGTTCAAATATGTAGGTTTACCAAATTAGCCTGAAGATCCTAAGGCTTGACTCTTTGCACTCCACCAAGCAATTTAGGGGTGAAATGTCAAAGCCCAGAATTAACTGGAGAATTTTGAATTTGAATTGCATGTGTTCAACTACAACAGAATATTGTAGAAGACACATAGCAACGATGATTGAAGTTGATTTGAAAGATTTTCCTCGACTTTTGAAACTCAAAATGTTGAGTTTTATTTTCAACATAATGGTTAACAAAAGTTAAGGGAAAATCTAGACACCTGGTTTGACTCTTTCACCATACTGACTAGCTTGGGGTGAAATGTCAAAATTCAGATTTAATTAAAGAAATTTTGAATCTGGATTTTAAGATTGAGGATTTTTTTTGTAAATTATGAAACTTAGCATGCAGGGATTTATTCGCATGCGAGTTTGCAGCATATGCAAAAAGATTTTGACAATGCTTGGCTTGACTCTTTTGCTCTACCAATAATCTTGGAGGCAAAATATCAAAGCCCAGCTTGGAGGGAGGTTTCCTACACTCACCTCTCTTTTCACATATCTTAATTGAGTTGGCCACACTCATCCAAGAGAGAAATGGGTAGAGGGACCAACGGAAGAAAGGTAGTCAAAACTACCGATGCAACAAAATTCGTAGCGCTATTAAAGATGGAGAGAGAGATTTTCCCCAGCGGAGTCGCCATTTTTTGTTTGATTGAAAAATATAATTTTGAAAAGAGGGTTTAATTTTCTTTGGGAAAGTTAAATTTCTGAAATTTTGATTTTATAACCGAACACTTATTATGAATAATATATCACCTCGAAAGGTGAACATATCATTCCTTAATAGGTTCTGATTACAAATCTTGATTTATCCTGATTATCACAATCAAACTCAAGGAGAAACAACACACGATCTCGAAAAATCAAAATGATGTTTAATCAATTATTTGATTATGTTAATCTGAATATGATCATTAATTTCATAATCATAACTATGATTGTAATTGACATATCTGTCCGAAGAAAGAAGATATCAAGCATTATCAATAGTTTGAATATGAAAATAACGATCGTCATTTTTTGTTTTGATTTCCCAAAGATAATTAATTAAAGATTTTGAAAAAAGCTTGATTTTGAAATCAGGTCTGAGTTTTTAAATCTCCTACGAGCACAAGCCCTCGTAGTTAATTACATCGTAGGAAACCAGAAAATTTCCTACGAATACTCTCGATTAAAATAGCGATACGAATTTTATTAAAGATTTCAAAGCTTGATATCAAGGGAGGTAGGGACTGGAATTTCAATAGGGATTGGTTCGAGGTTGAACACTTATTTCTGGAGTCAAAGGAAGAAGAGTAGGAGGTGCTTTAAGATTCTGAATTACTTCAGAAACACCCCAACCTATCCTAAGTATTGGGCTTGAATTAGATTGAAAGATATTTAATGTTTAAGTGATTAATTTTATTAGAAGGTGGGAATTGGATTCCTAAAAGATTGAGGTCTTAAGATTGAAGACTTGCCTCAGAACCTAAGTCTAAAATGGGTACTGAAAATTAGTGACCCGGATCCTAGCTAATGCAATGCAATTTGGACTTACCCCGGCCTGGATTGGGGAGCCAGCTAAACCACCTAAACGCTTTAAAAAACCATGAGTCAAGTCAATTATGCAAGAGTGGTAGGAATATTGATTAAGATTGGTTTAAAAAATTGGGGTCGACATCTAGAGCAGATCCTAATTGACCCCTTAACATATGTTGGGTTAAATGCTTAAGCTAAAAATACAATTAAGATTTAGACTTAATTTTTAATTTGTATCTAATGCAATGCATGCTAGTTGACTCGATGAAATGCTTAAATCAACATGTAGCAGTTTTAAAATCAGGCTTAAAAATAGATTTTATCCTAGAGATTGCACAACATCCCCTTGGATAGAACTGCACCCTAATAGGTCAGGTGGTCTGCCAAAACCCGCAGGCGGGGAGGTGCCTAACACGGTAGAGAAGATTCAATATGATGCACGAAAAACTCCCGGCGAGTCCGGGCTTACTTCTTAAAAGCATTAGAGTTACTATCTGAGCTTAAATTTTTTAATTTTGTTTAAGTAGAAAAGCTTTATGACTGTACCCTCACAAGCGTCTGATCGGATTGCAGGCTAAATCAAAATCGACATGCAAGAGCGCCGAATAAACTACTAAAAGCATGCGGGTCCTTAATCGCAATCAACACATCAATCAAATCAATTAAATAATTAAATTAATTAAATAAATGCTCAAACTGAAAGTCCATAGGCAAGTGCCTTTTAATAATACAGCCCAGGGTCTGCAGTAAAATAAAGTGGCGGGATACCACTGACTACAACCCGCATTCTACTCCTAAGACTCAAGTGACTTTGAGATTTGATATTCTTCTCGTTCTTCACTTCTTCGTCTTCTTGGAACTCCTTGGATCGTCGGGTCTGGATATCCAAATGAAAAGAAACTCCCCCTGATTAGGGGTGTTATATTTTCTCTTTAGATATGTGAAATTCATCCTAATTTAGATCTCTAAATGGATAGGAACTCTCCCCTAAGGGATGTTCCTTCCTCTTTGGATTCCAAATTGGATGTTTAAACATCTCAATCTCAAATCACTTTAAACGTTACAACTCAATTTAAATCAAATTACATCAATTGAAATTAAAAATCTAGACTCAACAACCTGCAGGGTTATCCTAATAATCAACAGTTATATTTACATCCCAAGCAGTTAATATATTTGAAATTTAAATGCTCAAACCAGCCACACTTGGCCATGCTCTTTTTTGATTTAAAGGGGGACTTAAGCATGCTTAGCACCTGTGCAATTTAATAATTATGATTTTGCCCCCTTTAATTTTAAATGCCCTGTATGAGCATGGCCACCTGCATAAGATTGAATTAGTATAAATCATTCCTAACCTAAGGGTAGATCTATCGTACAATCAATCATATCACAGAATACAGTAAATAAATAAACAATCACAGCAATTCTATGTCTAGCAAACAGCATGCAGTGAAACTCGAAAACCCGGCACACAACAGAAAAGTAAACACCGGCCTAGCCTAATACTAGAGTTGGTTGTCCTAGCAAACTATCTAAAGTGTGTGAGGTAGGCAGTGTGGCTTTGATGTGTCCTAAATAGGCATTTGATTGAAGTTGTTTAAAGTTCTGGTTGGTTGAAAGGCTTGAGGGAGGATTTAGGTTAAAGTTTAAATCTTAATGATTTGAAATTAATTTTAAACTTGATTTTGATTGTTTGTTGGATACCACCTTTGTTTCACACCGAGGCCATGAAGTTTATTTCACCTTCCTTGGGGCTAATTTAATAGCCTCGTAGGCCTGGGTTACCTAGAGGTACCCAATATAATTAAGTTATTTGAGTTTGATTAAGGTTTAAAAGGTTGATTAATTTTAATTAGAATTAGTTGATTGCTGGTTTTAAATTCAAATTAGTGTTTTCTGGAATTTTTGGATGATATGTTGAATTTTGGTATTTTTTGGATTATTTTAATGATTTAATTAAGGGGTTAAAAGTTGACTTTTTAATTTAAAGGGTTTTCTAGAAATTTAATATTTTATTAAAATACTAGACTTTAATACGATCAGTTAGACAGTAAGTACATTGAAATTGGATTTTTCTACATTTTATTGTGAAGGTTTGAAGTTTTGACTTAAATTTGAACTAAGTTTGACCAAAAGTTGACTTTTTCAAATTTGATTGATTTTTGGAAACGTAACATTTTTAACAAATATTAGACCTTAAGATTAGTTGTATGCCTTTGAGTTTGCTCAATTTGGAGTTCATTTGAATTAGTTATGAATTTTTGAAGTTTTGATAATTATTGAATTTTTAAAATTATTTAATTAAAGGCCCTTTTTGTGATTTGGATCCAAATGACCTCCAAACTCCTTGAAATCAACTCCAAAGGCCAGGAATGACCTAAGGAGTGATTTACAAGTGTTTGGAAATTTTCTGGAATTTTTAATTAGTTTTAATTAATTAAATTAATTAAATATTGAATTTCAATTAAACTCAAATTAAACTTAATTTTGAAGTCCAATCAAGAGGCTTTTATTTTTCATTGATTAAGGGTTCAATTATGGTCAGTTTAAGGTATTATATATAATTTTTAGATTTAAATTTGATTTATTATAATTTCTGGAAGGCTTTAAGGCTTAATTGAGGTTTAAACTTGATTAGGTTAATTAAGGGGCTTAATGATCTCAAAAGTCAGTGAAAATTTTTCTTAAAGCTAAGAGTGTCTCTATGTTCAAATATTCAGAATTTCAAGTCAATTGGAATTGTATCCTAATTATTAGAATTTTTCTAAGTTTTCTACTCAAAATCCTTAATTATTGTCCTTAATGATATCACTAAGTTTATTGGATTTGAATCAAGGTTTATCTAACCCTTTGATAAATACACAAGTGAGCACACATACAATCAATCAATCCTAGACCTAGGAGAGCCCTAAAACTAGGTGGTGTGTGCACATACACATGCAAATCAAGTTAAAATTTGATTAATTAAAGGATTAATCAATGAATAATTAATCAAATTAATTATTAATTGATTAATCATCACTCCACATAAGTTCTATTCAATCAAGCTTAATGTAGGTTTAAAACTTCAAAGGATCTCTCAAAACTTAAGAATTTAAATATATATAGTTTCAAAATATGCTTTAAAATATGTACCCACATATATAATACTATATATAAATATAGATTTTAAAATTTAGGATACTTAAAATATTATTAAAATAAATTTAAAACTTAAATGAGAGATCCATCACTCAACTTTGAAAATAAATTTTAGTATCTTGGAAATACTTAAAATAATATCCAATATAACATTAGTTAAATATTGAAAATATTAGGATAATTATAATTAAGGTTTTAATTCTTAAAATTAAATTAAAATATTTAAAATTCTAGAAATTTTAAGATATTATTTATATTTTATGAGTTAATTTGAATTTTATTTGAATTTTCTTAAAATCATTTAACTTTAATTTTTGATTAAATATTAATTAAAAGAATATTTAAAATATACATTTAAATTATTTTTAATTCAGAATTAGAATATTTTGAAATGATCGTTTGAATTAAAAAAAAATTACGTATACTTAAAAGAATTTGAATTGTTAAATATTAAATTACTTAAATACTAGTTAATTACTTAATTACTTAATTATTCAAATTATATTAAATATTAAGATTGAATTAAATTTTAATTTCAAAATAAAGGGGCATCATTCTTTGATCTTAAAATATATATATATATATATATATATTAATTAATGTATATATACATTTGTTTGAAAATACTTAAATTGACATTTAATTGAATATTAATTAAAATTCGAATATTTAAATATTTAAAATAGCTCAAGATATCTTAAATATTTCAAATGATTTTAAATTTCAAAATAGTTTAAATATCATCTCTGATCCGAAATAATTTTTAAAATAAGATTATCTTAAAATTAGTTTAATTCATCTTAATTAATTAATACTTAAATATAAAATTCTAAATATTTTAAAATTGCTTAAATATATTGAATATTTAAAAAAAAAATTAATTCCATTTGAAAGGGTTTGAAAATATGAGCAATTCAATATATTATATTTAATTTTCTGGTTAATGTTTAATTTTTAACAATTCTTTTAGTTTTAGTTAATTAAAATAATTAAAAAAACCTAATTTAAACGCTAATAAAGCTTCTGGCGGCGGACTGGACGCGTGGCGCGTCCGGACTGGTGGATCGGACTGCGGCCAATTATTGTCCGGCGGCGCAATCATTGCGCCGCCGACAATGATTGGACAATCATTAGCCACAAACACGGTTAACTAAACCACGTCGGCAGCTGTAGCGAGCCGTCATATCTTCCGCCTTCTGAAACGAACGGCGATGATCGAGCTGGACGGGCGATCTAAGCGATTAAGGACTTAATTCGGACGGATCAAACGACGGAGCAGCAGAATCAGAACCGTTGATTTGAATTCAAAACCCATGCATGCAGCGAGACTGTCATTTGAGCCCTAGAAACGATTATTCATCTCGTTCTCTCAATACACCCAATCTAATGATTTGAAATTTAAAACTTAGATCTAGCTAATGAACAGAGTTCATATGGACGTGTTTTTAAAATTTTAAAAGCGCTTAATTAAAAGCTAATTTAATCTAAGTGATTCTACCTAGGGTTAATGATTTTTACCTCTATAAGGGACGGTTTAAACCATGTAAGCTATCTCTGAATTTGTTGTTTGTCCACGTATAATTTTGCTGAAGACACCCTAGATTGAAAGCTCCTAGATAAACAGCAAATCGGCTTGAATGGACATTGGCCCTTGGTTTGGCCGGAAACCAGTTGCCGGCGGCTTTCAATCACCGGATTTGGGCCTGGGGAATGTTGATGAAGCCTTCTGGAGCTCAGACGAAAAGACTTCTGGGTCTGGGATGGCTTGAGTGGAGAGATAAACTAGATGGAGAGAATCACGGCTCTCATGAGGGTTTTCCCCTATTCAAAAGCTTTTGGTCAATATGGACGGTCCTGATGCACTTGGAGCTTCCCCTGATGATCTCCACGTGTCCTTAGGCAGTTAGGAGCAGAGGGAATGGAAGAACAAAAGGACATTAGGTGTAAAGCAACCTTTGTCCTTGTATGCACATGGGTTTGATTAGGTTTCTGTTTAGGCTTAATCCAAAGCTTAATATAGGCTTAAGAAACTTCTGGAATGTATTTAAGTGGCTGGAATGATTTCCAATGGGAAGGAATAAATGCTTAAGACACATTTGACCACCTAGAAGGCTATTTGACCATTCATTGACCATTTGACCAGTCAATGGGCCATTAAATGCTGAGGTGGCAAATGAGTTGAATTGAAGAGCTGCTTGAATGTAGTCTTGAGGGTTTGATGGGGTTTACTTGATGGTTTAACTTAAACATGGAGATTTGACCAAGTTTTATGAATTAACCAAATCAAATAAAACATGATTTAACTCATGATAGTTTGAGGATATCCAATGCATGTAATTGGATAATTTTAAATGTTTGAAAGGCTTGATTGGCTTAGGCTTGAAATGAGGATTAAAATGACTAAATGTGAAGATTTTGACCAAGTCCAAAGAGTTGACTTAGTCAAATCTACATTTGATAGGGTTCATGTTATGTTGAATGGATTTGAATCATATTTTAAAATGGATTTGAGAACTTAAAGGATTTGATTTGATCAAATGGGTTGGAATAACCCATTAAAATATTAAGGGGTATTTGGGTCAAACTGGATTGATTTGGTCAACTAGGTTAATCCAAGACCTAAGTTTGGGTTCAATGGATTTAATTTGATGTTGGAGGTCTGGTAGATATGTTTCAGGAGTTTAAATGGGTTATTTAGATCAAATGACCTATTTAGGTCTTAAATGGGCTTAAGGGGTCAACTGTGTTGACATGGTCAACCAGGTTGACCCAGGGTCAGGGATTGGGTCCAACCAGTTCAGAGTGACATTCTGAGTCTGCTGGTGGTGGTCTCAAGGTCTGGAGAGGTCATTTGGTCAAAATGACCTATTTGGGCCCTTAATGGGCCTTTTAGGTCAACCCTGGTTGACTTGGTCAACCAGGTGGGTCCAGGGTCTGGAAATGGGTTCAACAGATTTGAAATGACATTTGGAGACCAATGGAGGTGGTCCCAAGGTCAGAGGAGGTCATTTGGTCAAAATGACCTATTTTGACCCTAAAGGGGCCTTCTAGGTCAACTAGGTTGACTTGGTCAACCAGGTTGACCCAGGGGCTGGTTCTGGGTTCAATGGGTTTGGTTTGACATTTGGAATTTGCTGGAAGTAACTGCATTTGATTTGGAGCTCATTTGACAAAAGTGACTATTCACACCTCATAGGAGTATTTTGGTCATTTTGACCCCTGGTCAACTGGGGGTCAAATTGAGTCCAACAAAATGCAGTTTAATGCTCAATGAGTCATAATTAAGGGTCTGGAGGTGATTGGAGGCTTTGGAGAAAGCTCCCGGATCAAAATCCACTTAGTGGCAGGTCTAGTGGCATAGACTGTAAATATTTGAAGGTTTTACAGCCTTTGGATTTCAATTCAGTTTCTGGGATTAGAGACCTCAGAATGAGCTCAAATTTGGAGGGTTGCCTCTAGAGACATATCATATCAGTGTGGAACTGATAGATCTTGAATTAGAGGTCATTTGACAGGGTTTTGAGGTGTTCAAAAATTTGCTGGAAAAGGCTTTCAGGACTTAGACCTTTGGCCTTGGATTTGAATCTGGAAATCTCGTTTTGAATTGGATTTTGAGCTTGAATGATAGGATTTGAATTAAGTTTAGATTGAATTGAAGCTTGGATTGATCTAGAAGAATCCTAGGGTTTAGAATAGGTCCTAGGGTCTAAATCAACTTAAGGGAATCCTAGGGTCTAGAATAGATCCTAGGGACTGGAGTCTGGGAAGATCATAGAATCTAGAAGTCCTAGGGAAATCCTAAGATCTGGGGTCTGGAAGAATCCTATAAACTAAAAGAATCCTAAGATCTAGGAATCCTAAGATCTAGGAATCCTAAGATTCAAGATCTAGAAGGATCTTAGGATCTAGAATAGATCCTAAAGTTTGATTTCTAGGAAGATCCTAGAGTTTGGAAGTCCTAGGGCCTGGGATCTAGAATATTCTTAGGATCTAGGAGAATCCTAAGCTCTAGATAGATCTAGGAGAACCCTAGGGTCTAAGAGGGTCATATGATCTAGAGTCAGGTAGAATCCTAGGATCTAGAATAGATCCTAGGGTCTGAAGTCTAGGAGAATCCTAGAATCTAGATTTGTCTTAAATTATATTAATCTGGGTTCAGGATTGATTTGAATTTGGATTGATCTTAAAGTCTGGATTGATCTAAGATCAGATTGATCCTAGGGTTAAGATTGATCCTAAGGATTGGAAAGATCCTAAGGTCTGGGTTGGTCCTACTGAGCTCATACAAAAATGAGGTCAACAAGCGCAAAGCCCCTACAATGGAGGACTTATCCTCACAACGAAAGAAAAACTTCTATCCTAGACCCCTAGTACCAAGACATGAGTTTCGACAGGATGAGGAGTTTACACCACTCAATGCCTCTCGATCGAATGTGTTGATGGCCATCTGAGATCAGGAAAATATTAAGTGGCCTAATCCTTTGAAGTCGAACGTAGGAAATCAAGATCAATACTGTCATTTCCATCGTAGTCGTGGACACACTACTGAAGCTTGCAAACAACTCAAGGATGAGATTGAGAGGATGATCCGACAAGGATATCTCCATTAATTCATCCAAAGCCCACCGACTCAAGATGATGCGGGGGGCAAAAGCAACAACAACAAAGACAACCATTGAATAACATTCAGATGGTTGGTGAGATCAAATGATCACACAGTGTATACATTTGTGTTAGTAATAGTAATCATCTTATTTTATTGTGCCTCTTTCAAGCAGTATGTTGCTCTGATATCTCTAGTATTTTCTTTCGAAGTCGAACAGTGTTGTCCTTGTACGTATATCTTATGTGTTTAGCATTGTGTAACACTTATATCCCTAGGTTGTACTAGGAAGTTGTTATATTATCCTACATAATATAGTGATGTGTTGTGCACTCCATTTGATATTATCTGCTTCTTTAGAAAGGATTAAAAATGATGACAGTAGAAAACTACTGACAAATATAGTCTCTTAATCCCTGATTCGAGAAATACACAATCTTTATTGTGTCTCGATCATTGGACGATCAATCCCAGGGGGATTCGATGTCGACCTCTTCCACACAGGTTAACATCATCGAGCAGGGCTCTGACATACAACCTCGGATAGGTCATACATCTTTGGTGGATTCTCTCGACCTCTTCCACACAGGTTAACGTCATCGAGCAGGGCTCTGACATACAACCTCGGATAGGTCATACATCCTTGGTGGATTCTCTCGACCTCTTCCACACAGGTTAACATCATCGAGCAGGGCTCTGACATACAACCTCGGATAGGTCATACATCCTTGGTGGATTCTCTCGACCTCTTCCACACAGGTTAATGTCATTGAGCAGGGCTCTGACATACAACCTCGGATAGGTCATACATCATTGGTGGATTCGATCTCGACCTCTTACACACAGGTTAACGTCATCGAGCAGGGCTCTGACATACAACCTCGAATAGGTCATACATCCTTGGTGGATTCTCTCGACCTCTTCCACACAGGTTAACATCATCGAGCAAGGCTCTGACATATAACCTCGGATAGGTCATACATCCTTAGTGGATTCTCTCAACCTCTTCCATATAGGCTCATGCCATCAAGAAGTCCTCGACGATGAACTTCTACCCGTCGTCAGGGTTCTGCCCGTTGCTGGACCCTCGTCAGATATCTGCACGACGCTGAGCTTCCTCCAGTTACTGAAGTTCTGCCCGTCGTGGGACTTTCATCGAACTTCTACCCGACGTCGAGTTTCCTCCAATTGCTGGACTTCATCACGGGACATTCGTCGAACTTCTGCCCGACGCCGAGCTTCCTCCCGTTGAAGGACTTCTGCCCGTCGCGGGACTTTTGTCGGACTTCTGCCCGACGCCGAGCTTCCTCCTGTTGAAGGACTTCTGCCCATCGCGGGACTTTCGTCGGACTTCTGCCCGACGCCAAGCTTCCTCCCGTTGTTGGACTTTTACCCGTCACGGGACATTCGTCGGACTTCTGCTCGATGTCAAGCTTCCTCCCGTTGAAGGACTTCTGCCCGTCGCGAGACTCTCGTCGGACTTCTACTTGACGCGGAACTTCTACCCGACGCCAGACTTTTGCCCGTCGCCAGGCCCTCGTCGGACTTCTACCTGACGCGGAACTTCTACCTGACGCCAGACTTCTACCCGTCGCCAGACCCTCGTCAGACTTCTACCCGACGCCAGACTTCTGCCCGTCACCAGGCCCTCATCGGACTTCTACCCGACGCGGAACTTCTACCTGACGCCAGACTTCTGCCCGTCGCCAGACCCTCGTCAGACTTCTACCCGACATCAGACTTCGTCGGACCCTCGTCAGAGTCCTACCCGACTCTGAACTTCAACCCGTCGTCAGACTTCTGCCCGTCGACGAACCGTCGTCGGATTCCTACCCGACGCTGAACTTCTACCCGATGCCGGACTTCTGCCCTTCATCGGACCCTCGTCGGATTCCTACCCGACGCTAAACTCCTACCCGATGCTAAGTTTCAACCCGTCGTCGGATTTCTACCCATCACCAGGCTTCTTCCCAACATCCGACTTCTGTCCGTTTCCAGACTTTCACCGACTGACGTCGGACCTCCGCAAGATTTCTAGAAGAAGAAGGGGAAGACTCCTTCTCAGTTAGGGGCCCTAGACCGGCACAAGGGATACCACCTGAAATGGCCCAGGGGAATGCCTCAGCGTGAGGGAAGAAGGGTAGAGGGGGAGGAACCTCCTTCTTGCAGAAAGGGGCCCTGGCCTGGACAGGGGATACCGCCTGTGCAGGGCCAGGGGAAGGCCTCACATGAAAGAAGAAGGGGGGAGGAGAAGAAAGGTGCAAGGTTTAAGGCCCAAGGGGGGTCTATTTATAGCAGGAGGAGGGGTAGTTTTGTCATTTTCAAAGAAAATGTAAAAATAAAATAAAATAACATTATTAATATATATATATATATATATATATATATATATATATATATATATATATATATATATATATATATATATATATTTTATTTTATTTTATTTTATTTTATTTAAAAAAAATTAACCGCCCAGCCGCGGCCGGCCAAAGTGGCCAGCTAAGCCACAGCGCGGGGCCAGAGCGGCCCACAGCGCGGGCCGGAGAGGGCCAGCGGGCCGCAGCGCTGGCCGGGGCAGGTCGGCGGGCCGCAGTGCGGGCCCGGGCAGGCGCGCGGGCGCAGCGGGCGAAGCGGCAGCGGCGCAGCGCGGCGGGCGGCGGCCGGCGACGGGCAGATCGTCCCAACCCATTTTCGGGCCCAATTTTGGGCCCGGAAAGGTCAAATCGGACGTTTTAGGGGTCCCCGGAACCATTTTTCGACGTTTCGGACCCAATTTTGACAATTTCGAAGCTGTTCGAGACCTCTATGCCCAAGATTGGATTGTTTTCAATTTTCAAATCGCACAAAAAATCCCCCGAAAATTGTGACGCATATTTTCGAACTTCTGGAGCTTCGACGTCCGAAAATAGGGAGGCAACTGATACATCCTCAAAAAATTATCTTGATCGGGCATGAATCTCGAGGCAAAACCAAGGTGAAAACTTCCGAAATTAATTCTGGGACCATTCGAACTCTGATTCCAGCAAACTTATAGTTGAACTGAGCGTCTCGGAAATACGAACCCAATGACATCAAATTCAACCCAATCCAAGCCCAAATGGGTCCAAATCAAGAGTCCGAAGCATTATTGGAAGGTTTAAACCATAGTTTGGATTACCAAACGGTCTCCGAATGTGACATGCTTATAGTCGAATCGAGCGTCTCGACGAGACGAATCCAACGAGCCTAAGATCTCCAAATTCTGACATCATTAAGACCTTCAAATGTCTAACAAACGGTCTATGATCAAGGGATTCAAGATCGGCCATCCATTCAAACCACTCCCTAACTACCCCTGATATTTCACCTATTTACGGGCCATGCCACACATGAAAATCTATAAATAGAGCCCCCCTCTCCTCTTGAAAAAGACACATATTCCTAAGGAGAAAAAGCGAGAGCTCTTGCCCCCTCGCTCCTCCTCGACCACCGCCGGAGTTTCGCCGGGGCACCGCCTGACGCCGGAGTTCCACCGAACCACCACCTGAGGTCCTGCTCTTCGACGAACCACCACCTGAGGCCCTGCTCTTCGCAGGACCACCACCTGAGGTCCTGCACTTCGCCGTACCACCACCTCAGGCTCTGCTCATCGTCGGACCACCACCTGAGGCCCTGCTCTTCGCTGTACCACCACCTGAGGCCCTGCTCATCGTCGGACCACCACCTGAGGCCCTGCACTTCGCCGGACCACCACCTGAGGCCCTGCTCTTCGCCGGACCACCACCTGAGGCCCTGCACTTCACCGGACAACCACCTAAGGCCCTGCTCATCGCCGTACCACCACCTGAGGCCCTGCTCTTTGCCGGACCACCACCTGAGGCCCTGCTCTTCGCTGGACCACCACCTGAGGCCCTGCACTTCGCCGAACCACCACCTGAGGCCCTGCTCATCGCCGGACCACAACCTAAGGCCCTGCGCTTCACCGGACCACCACATGAGGCCCTGCCCATCGCTGGACCACCACCTGAGGCCCTGCTCTTCGCCGGACCACCACCTAAGGCCCTGCACTTCGTCGGACCACCACCTGAGGCCCTGCTCTTCGTCGGACCACCACCTGAGGCCCTGCACTTCGCCGGACCACCACCTGAGGCGCTGCTCTTCGTCGGACCACCACCTAAGGCCCTGCTCTTCGCCGGACCACCACCTAAGGCCCTGCACTTCGCCGGACCACCACCTGAGGCCCTGCTCATCGTCGGACCACCACCTGAGGCCCTGCTCTTCGCCAGACCACCGCCTGAGGACCTGCACTTCGTCGGACCACCACCTGAGGCCCTGCTCTCCGCCAGACCACCACCGGAGGCCTTGCACTTTGCCGGACCACCACCCGAGGCCCTGCTCTTCGCCGGACCACTGTCTGACGTCGGAGTTCCGCCAGACCACCATTTAACGTCCTCAACTCTGCCTGACAACTACCTAGGGCCCGACATTCTACCAGACCGCCGGGAGACCCCGAAGTTCTGCCAGCAGAACCTTAGGCCTTTAAAAGCCTCTAACTTCCACCCTACGGGTGATACTTGTAGTCTGATCGCCCTTGGATGCGAGTCAGCCCCCTGTAATCTACTCAAGTTCTAGTGGAATCATTTCAACTAGGCCAGGCCCCGTGGTTTTTACCATTTTCAAGGTTTTCCACGTAAAAATCTTTGTGTTCTCTGTGTGTGGGCTGGATATTCGTACAACGCTAAGACGTAGTATTTTAACTCTATCGCCGCGTATATTCTAGCCCGTAACAAGTCTCCTCGAGGTTTATTCAAGTGTAATAGCTAGTTTATCCAATGTAGGATAACTCAACTTAACTTTATCATGTATCTTATCAAAATAATGAAGTATATGCTATTTTCTCTTGCACGAAATTATGATCGAAAGATAATTATTTAGTTTATAACTAAAAGGAGGTCCACATTGACATCCAGAAAGCAGTTGCACCTCATAATTTTCTCAAAATTGTGATTTCTTTAAGCTCGAGTTCCTTTTCAACAAATGAATATTAATATAAAAAAATTAGGGGAAATTTGATATCTCCTAGAAATTCATGTGACCAAGCTCAGGGAAGATCGCCCCCCCCCCCCCCCCCCCCCAAAAAAAAAAAAACTTTATTATATGATTTTTTAGGTAATTTGTCTCTCTCCATCTATTTTTTAATCTTTATTATAAGGATTTTTAGGCAATTGCCCCCCCTAAAAGTTTTAAAATACTATAATCTTTAGGCAATTACCCCCAACATAATTAAACACATTGTGTATCAGTGTTATTGTTAGGGAACGAATACAAAGAGAAATAATAAAGATAATTCATCATTTTATTTATTAGTTTGAACTCTGAAACTATCCTTACAACCAAAATTTGTTTCGGGGGCTGTCCCCGGAAACCCTGGCAGGGGCGCTGCCCATTGACCCCGCAACCTGACCGAGCAAGTCGAACCCCGCCGAGGGCACTGCCCCATTGGACCCCCGCAGGGGCGCTCCCTATTTGTTTATATCCTTGATCATCAAAAGCTATGCTTCTGCAAAGCGTATGATGATCAAAGATATGATAAATAGGGGTCGAGCCAAATTCAATGCAACTGCATACATTTTGCAGGAATTGAATGATTAGTCATCTTTAGCAATTATTTTCTTTTTATCTCTATTTTTGTTGCTATTGACCCATTTTTATGTAGTGAATGGTCGAGTCAAATTCGAGATAACACCAACAGTTACTTATAAGTTTGTACCCCGCCCCTGTTCTAAGGTGCTCAAATGCTTATTGAAAAGTATTTTGGGTGGGGGGTGGGACTATTTGGATTTTAGTGAAAATAATCAAAACATGCTCTAATTTCACACAGAAAAGTTATTTTTTCTAATTTATTTGGATATAAATCTTATATATATATATATATATATATATATATATATATATATATATATATATATATATATATATATTGTATATTATATTTATTTTAAAATAAATTAAATATTATAAAACTTATTCCGATCCAAATTTGAGCCAATCAGGTGTCTTTTACGCCTCTTCGAAGATAGAACGGACAGAGACGCCACCCTTGCCCACGTTTTGAGGGTGAAACGCGCAGCGACGAAAAGTCAGCCAAAGGTTCTGTTAAAATATAATAAAACTAAAAGCGAGGGATCAAACAGAAAAAACGCACCCCAGAAACCGCAATAAGGAAAGCCTTAAAAAAAATATTAAAATTATATACGCAACCCGCTGTATCCCACCTTCCCTATTCCCTTCAGCTCTATCGCCTTCTGAGCAGAAGATACTGAGAACATAGAACACCAAAAATACCTAGAAAGTGAAACGGCGCACTTCGCTTTGATCCGGACTTCACCTTCTTTGCAGAGAATTTTCTGAAGGTTTTCGCTATCTGGCAAGCTCTAGGTGGGGGTAATTGGCCCTCTTCTTTTATTACGGCGGATTTGGTTGTTGTTCTGATGAAATCGATAGGGGCGCATCGGCGGATTATTTGGATCTAAGGTTGCGGAAGAGGGATAGGAGGAAGCGGCGATGGATCCAGAGGATCTTAGGTCAGTGCTGAGAACCACAGGCGTGGATCTATGGACGCTGATCGAGACGGCGATCGCTGTTGCCGCCGCGGAGCACGGGAGGGAGCTAAAGGCGCGTAGAGACGGGATCGTCGAGAGGCTCTATTCTCGGGCGGATGGCCGTTGCCAGAACTGTGATGGGAAGATGGAGGTGTCGCGATTGAAGGGGAGCAGTAGCCCCGTTGGGAAACGCTGGCCGTTGAAGGGGAAAGAAGAAGAGGTAGATGAGCATGAGGAAGAGGATGAGGACGAAGGGAGGAATTATCGCTCTATGGATGATGAACAGACCAAGATTCTCGCCATCAAGGATTTCCTCGATGATCCCGATCAGGTTTGGTTAATAGAAATTGTCTTGTTATAGCTCATATCTGTTTTATGAGTTCCATTAGTTTATTGAGGAATTTCATCGAACAGTCTGATGATTCTCTGGTTAGCCTGCTGCAAAATCTCGCCGACATGGATATCACCTTCAAAGCTCTCAAGGTTGCGGTTGTATAAATCAAAGAAATAGTTTAATCACTTTCCTTCTCGCCTCTTTTCAGATTTTTTTTTTTTTTTTTTTTGCCTATTTCGAATCAGGAAACCGATATCGGCAGGCATGTGAATGGTCTGCGGAAGCATCCATCATCTGAAGTAAAAAGACTTGTAAAGCAGCTCGTCAGGTTAGGGTGCCAAATTGACGTCCATTCTATCTCCGAAATTGAAATTCTGATCGGAACTAACTTATAATTCTATGCAGAAAGTGGAAGGAGACTGTGGACGAGTGGGTAAAATTGAATTCGGCAAACGATAACTCGTCCCCTGCAATCATCAGTGCGTTGTCGAACTCATTCAAATTAATGCTAACTTCTCTTTTTCTTGTCATTTCGTTTTCTAAAAATGAAAATTTTCGTATAAACGTACTGCAGCTGATGGAGACTCTCCCCAGCAAATGCCAGCCAAGAACAACCAGAACGGCAATCAGGTATCTCATCCTCCTGCAATTAATGTTAAGAGTATTTCAATTTTCATTTATTAACAGCAAATTGTCTAATTCAGACTCCGGATTCCACCTACTCGCCCAATCCGCACGCTCAAAGTAAGTGCCGGTAAACTTGTGGAAATTTTGAAAGCGATTCCTTTTACTAAGCAAGCAACTGTTACTGTTTATCAGATGGCAGCTGGCAACCAGATAGAAATAGCATGGAATCAGTAGAACCCAAGGCAAGGCCTCCTCCACGCAGAGAAGCTCCACCGAAGCCTATCAACTCAACTCCCCCCTCTGCTGCAATAGCTGTAAAGATTCTATTTTTTTTCTTAAAAAGAATAAATTTTGACATGATTCTCCATTCAAATTGCTTGAAATCAAGTTCATTGTTGGCCAATAATGTAGAATCAGTCTACATTTGTTGGTTGTAATTTTGGTCAATCAAAGTTTAACCACCAAAAAACTTATATTAACGATTAGAAAAATAATCAAATTGTTTTTAACCAAAAGAAATAAAAAGTTGTTATTGATATTTGATTAACAGAAAGTGAAGGAGAAGGATAACTTTCTAGACCCGGATAGGTTGGCTTCAGCGAGGAAGAGGCTTCATGAAAACTACCAAGAAGTTAAAAATGGTATTTTTTTTTTTTTGTTGGTTTTTTTATGAAGTAATACTATGTGTGTTATATTAACCTGGTTTTCTTCTTCTTTTTTGTTTGGTTTAAAGCGAGAAAGCAAAGGACGATTCAGGTTATGGATATTCATGAAATCCCCAAACCTAAAAATGCCTTCTTTGCGCGGAACAAGGGCGGGTTCCAGGCGAAGCACTGATGGGCTGAGGTATAGCCTGAGTAGCGCCACCGGGTAGTCTTCATACCAGAAGGTCTTCATTTTTATTTCTCTGATCCAAAAATGGATTTTGAGACTGTATTTTTTTTTTTTTTGTTGGAATATTTTTTTTTTTTTCGATTTTATCCTATATAGTAATTATCCTTAGTTGCTAGTTGCTATTATCTGATGCCTTTGTGAATTTCTGATTGCTGTGATAGACGAAAGGTGGACCAATTGGAATTTGCCATGTTTTGCTGTTTTGATGAGTACTCGGCTCTAAAACAAGAAAAAGGATCAGATATTTTAATTAAACTTTTGATGAGGACAGTATTTAAAAAAAATTATTCTGAGATGAGTTTGATATAAATTATTTATATCTTATATTCATATTAAAAATATATTTAAATTAAATTTTTGTCAGTATATCATAATATAAAATGTTCCCCTCAGCTATTGATACTCTTACGATGATTCTTAGAATTCTTTGGAGGACTTTTAATTTGACTCGAATATTGAGAATTAGATTTTTTTTAATTTAGATTAAATTGAATTGTAAACAGTGGGCTTGGATTGAATTTGAATTGACGGGAATTTGAATTAGGTCAAGCCTGCTCGCTAGGCATGTATATATATATAAATGCATAGCGAGTAGACCTGTGTGTATGTATGATGTATGCGTGTGTAGGGTTAATGGTTCGATGAGATAAGAGTCGTTGATCGAGTGTGGATTAAGGCTTTATTTTGGAGAGAGATTATTTTGTGCGGACGATGAATACAGCTCTATGTTCGGATATCAATCAAAATGAGCCATGTGAGCAATACCAAGCTGCGGTACCGAGCAGTACCGAGGGGTACAATGGTACCGAGCCGCGGGCTTAGGTATTCGGACGACGTTCAGCTTTCGCACAGAATAATTTTTCTATTTTGGATGATTTTTTTGCTACTTTCTAAAATAGTTTTTTAGTATAAAAATTTTTAGTTAAAAATATTTTTACTAAAAAGTTGCTTTAAAAAGTAGTAAGAAAGCCGTTCAAATGAAGTCTAAGCCTTCGTTTGAAACGGCTTTCTTACTGTTTCTTAAAGCAGCTTTTTAATTCAAAATTTTTAATTTTTGTATTAAAAAATTGCTTTAAGAAGCAACAAGAAAATCATCACAAACAAAGTCTAAGATTTCATTTGTGATAACTTTTTTATTGCTTTCTATAATAGATTTTTAATACAAAATTTTATTGTACTAGAAAATTATTTTTGAAAGCATGAAGGAAGCAGTTTCACACAAAGCCTAAGTTTTGTTTGAATTGGTATTAAATTGAGTCTATTTATAACCAAATTTAGGTCAGATTTAGCCTGAGTAGCATCAACTCACAAGCAATAAACAATTGTAATTAGCTGGATTCTTCAATCTAACCAAAAATGATTGCATAATATTGTCACTCTCTACCTTGAACCCTTTGTCGTGCTTATTGTCTTTTTTAGCATAAAGAATTATATTGAAAACAAAATCAATTTATTCCTTGCTTCAAATATGTTTGTTTATAATCTTTTTTATTAAATATTTATATTATTTAAATTGAAAATGAAAAATGAAACTAATTTAAAATCTATCACTTTAGTTATGCTAGAGCTTTAGTTTTTTGTCTGAATGATGCTTCAAGTCTACCAAACAATACATAATTTAAATGTAAATGTATACAAAGGTCCTAATACTTTTGATTAATTGCAATGTTATTAAAGGGGTGTCAATTCGGGTCAGCGGTTCGGGTTCGGGTTCGGGTCGAATCCGAGTTGACCTAGCTCTAAACGGGTCAACCCGAACCCGACCCGTCTTTGTAAACAGGTAGGCTTTTTTCAATCTGGACCTGACCCGTGCGGGTTGCCGGGCTGACACGACCCGACCCGGATTTTTGAAATAAATCTCAAATGCCTGGGTTTTCAATCGCTACTCCCGACGGCAGCGGCAGCGATAGAACAACGGCAGTGGCGGAACAGCGGCAGGCTGCAGCGGCGGGCGACAGCGGCAGCACGCGACGCAGCGAGCGAGCGACGCGACGCAGCGAGCGAGCGACGCGACGCTTCGGAACGCACCTCGCACGCGAAGCGACTCGACGCTTCGGGACCCATGCGACTTGACGCTTCAGGACACGACTCGACGCTTCGGCGGCAGCGGCAGCAAGCGAATTCGGGTTCGAACGGGCAGGGTGGGCACTTAACGCTTCGGGCAGGGCAGGCAGCAGACGCGTGCAGAGGGTTTTCGGGTCATTTTTGGGTTGCCGGGTCAACCCGAACCCGACTCATTTTTTAAAACGAATCAGTTTGCTGAACCTGCACCCGACCCATTTCACAAACGGGTCAATCCGAACCTGAATTTTCCGGGTCGGGCTTCGAGTCGTGTCAAAAATTGACACCTACTCATTATAAATTTTAACATCTATTATGACTCCATATCTAAATTAGTATGACCATCATTTAGTTGATTGAAATAAATAAAAAAGATAATAACTAAAGTTCCATAAATCCTTTCTAAAATTCTTCCTAATATAATATTTTTTATTTTATGTATAAAATAAGATGATTGGTCCTCATTTGATTGGAATGTGGGACTTTAAATCGAGACAATGAATGAATGAATCTCATTTTGAACTTTTTTACGATTTTCACGGTCTTCAGGATATAAAAATAATTTATAGTATTTATTTTTGCAATATTAAAAAAAAAAAAATTTTAAGCGAATTAAATAGCAAATTCTCAAATATTACATATAAAAGCCGCAAATTCAAGACCTCTTAGTTGACAACCTAAATTTCTAAACACCACCGGCTTATGTACTCAAAAGGATGTTTGATTTGTGCCTAAATTTAATTTAATTGTATGATTTAAATAAATAAATTGTCTATTTTCAATGATAGAAATAATTTTCTTTATAAAAACAGTGCTAATTACATAAAATTCAGAAAATATATGCATCTCATAATATCTTTACTATACTTGTTATAGTATAAGTGCAAAATTATTAATTATGAGAATTATTATATTGTCATATTAAAATTATCATATATATTTAATATTTAGTAGAGATATATAGTATTTATGAGTGAGATTTATCCCCACTATTAAAAATATGCTTCTTTATTATAATATTTTTTATTACTTTCTTATTTTATTCTTATGCATTGTGATAGCTTTAGGATAAAAATCAAGTGAAGACTTAGCTTTTATGATTTCTGTCAAAAATTCTAAATCAAATAAACCAATAAAAATGGCATTATAATTTTATGACATATTTTGTGGATTTTAATCATTAAAAATTTTTAATAAATATTTAAATTGAACTTTAAAATTTATAACAGCATCAACCATAAATGATTTATTTTTTAAAAGGATTTTATTTAATTGAAACTAAAAAAAACTCAAATCAAAATAATGTACTTATAAGAATAAAAAATTTGGTTAGAATATAATCGGCCAAAAATTGTTCAAAACATATTTAAATTTTTTTATTAGCTTTGAGATGCGTGCAATGCTCTCAAAATAAATCTTATATTTAGTTTGTAATATTGTGCATTTTACTAATTGTAGCATGCTCTTATGGATATGTTGTAATCTAAGATATAGTTTATTATCCTGATTAATTAATGATTTAAATATTACTTAAATGAACAAAATTTTTCATGCTATTAAAAACCCTACTTAACATAATTCCAAATCATTCAGTACATCTAATGATTTTATTTTAAAACAAATAAACATTTAAAATAACAATAATAATAACATAAGTGTGATTATTCAATTTAATTTCATTATTTATCAACTTTAAAAGTACTGTTTTTGTCGGGTCCCAAATCCTTGATGTGAAAAATGAAATATTACATTAAGGCTTCGTTTGTGACAGCTTTCTGACTGCTTTCTAAATCAGTTTTTTAGTAGAAAATTTGCAATTTCAAAAAACTTTTGTACTAAAAAAACTAATTTAAAAAATAGTAAGAAAGTTGTCGTAAACGAAGCTTAAATGGTCAACAATCAACATAAAACTTGTCAAATAATTATAAAATGCTGTTTTTTATCACCTTTAAAAGTAGAGCACTAATACTAATCGCTTGGATTTAGCACTTATCTCTTATAAGGTGAAATATATAAAAGTAATTTTATAGTAGGAAATGGGACATCGTTATTATTACTGTTTTTTAAATCAATTTTTAGTTAAAAATTTATAATTTAAAGAATTTTTTAACTAAAAAGTCATTTTAGAAAGCAATAAAAAAGCCGTCTCAAATAAACCCTACTCACTTTGCATAGATTTAAGTGTTTATTTTTTATTGCTATCGAAATTTCTAAAAAAAATTACATTAATTTAAATGCTTAGATGAAATTGAATGAAGTTTCGCCGTTTCGTTCAAGAGAGATTATTCTATCCGGCGTCCAGACGTCCGGATTGTGATGTACACACTGTATACAAATAATATTTATAATTTTGCACACTATTTGTACACAGTGTATACATCATAAATCCAAATGATCTGAACGTCGGACGGAATAATTTCTCTTCGTTCGGAGAGAGAAACTTTGAAGTCTTTTCAACAAAGATGTCTGGGCAACTGAAGTCTAATAAGGCAAACAAGCTGTTGACCTCTTGGTCCTTGCAAGAGCAAGAGTAGTACTAATGCTAGTGAATTCAACAGTTCTTGTCATGCGCGCAGTCATCTGTTTCTTACGAGCCACTGAGGCAGGGCAGATAGCAAAGCTAGAGCTAGGGCTGCAAGCGAACTGAGCGTTCGACAAGCTGCTCAAGCCTCGGCTCGATAAGAGCTCGTTCATGATCGTTCAATTAGTTAGTTGAACAAGCTTGAATACTTTCGTAAATACTCGATGTGTTAATAAACAAGCTTGAACAACAACGTATTTGGCTCGATTAAATTCGTGAACATGATCGTTATAAGTTCATGAACATACTCGATATGAAGCTCGATAAGAAGCTTGTGAACAAAGAACTCAATTAATGTTTGATATTTGACATCAAGATCGATTAATTCTCATTATTATTATTATATATATTTAATAAATAAGCTATTATTATATATTAATTGATATTAATCGATTAATTCTCATTAATATTATTACTTATAATTTATTTACTAATAATAATTATTTAATTTATAATTAACAACAATATAAGTTTATTATAATAATATAATGAACGTGTTTGTTTGATTGTTTAAAAAAATCGTTAAATATGTTCACGAACATGCTCGATGTAATCATTTGTTAGGAAGCTCGATAAAGCTCATTTGTTACGTTAATGAACATCTAAAAGTAGAGCTCGTTTATTTAAAGCTTGATAAGTACTAAACGAGCCGAACATGAACTGAACATGAACCAAACATGAACACTCATTAATTTAAATAAACAAAACATGAACACAAATAATAAAGCTCGAACAAACACGAACCAAACTTGAACAAGCTGATATTAAATGAACTCAAACATGAACACTCACATACTCGACTCGGCTCGGTTCAGTTCGTTTGCAGCCCTAGCTAGAGCATTCAAGCTAAAGCTCAGGATGGCAGACATCCATTAAATCCAGCTATCTAACATTATTATTATATGTATTGAACATTTCTTCGGTGCGTTGAGCCAAGCTGGCTTTGAAATTGACTCTTATGTGATTTATTAATGAGCTCTTGAGCCAAGCATATCATGTCATGAGCTTGAATTTGAGCTTGAGTATATATTATAGCTTGTATGATATACGAATTCGAGTTTGAGCTTGACCCAGCTCAGCTTGTTAGCTCGTGAGTTATGGCTCGATAAAATGTTGACTACTCGATCCAAAATCCAACTTATTCCCCATCAATTAAATCCTAGAATTTTGTTCTATCTATGGCGGATAGTGAATCACGATTTCTTAGTTCAAGCTCAATGCGTGAGCTCAACTCGAACTCAAGCTTGTGTTTTGTGCCTATTTTTTTAACCAATGAGTCAAATGTGAGTTAGCCATGACTCAAATTAGACAACTTGTTTACGCCCCTACCTTCAACTCAGAAATTTTAATATTTGGAGAGATTAGACAAAGAATTATTTATTCTTCCAACCTTTGTTGGAAGATGGCAAACTGATGATTTTGAGTGTTTGGAAAGGTTAGGTGGACGAGTAGCATATGCATTAACAGTAACAAAATTTGAAAAAAAAGGGGAACATTTGCACTAAATGATTTGAAATGTCATAACCAAAAGGGATCTCAAGATTCATCTAAAATAAACAATTTCCTTCACCTCAGTCAAAATGGATTTTTTTGTCGGATTTGATTTCAATTGATTTCAATTCGAAACTGACCCGCCCTTGACTGATCTAACCCAAACTCGACCTGATTACACGGATCCAAAAATTGAACCTGGACCTAACCTGTCGGATTAACGAGTTGACCTAACCTAACCCGTACAAGCGCATTTGCGGGGCTATGCAAGCGTGACTAGGTTGAGGAAGGACCGTGCATGAGTGCACGATTGCTAGTTTCATCACCTACAGGTGAATGCGAGGCAAGTGAGCCAGTGCGACTGCAGGCAAGGGCGATGGGCGAGGCATTAGAGAGCGATTGCAACCGTGATCGCCTGTATTAGAGTGGGTGCACTAGTTGGGGTTGGGGTTGGGGTTAGGGGAGAGGGAAGAGTGGCGTGGTCGAATGAGACTCGGGTCAAATCAGGTTAAATTCGAGTTAGCAGGTTGACCCAGATCTAGCCCGATTTTTCAAATAGGTCAAAAATTATAACCCGAACCCACCCCGTTTGTTAAAAGGGTCAATTTTGGGTCAGGTTCGGGTCAAGTCAATAATTGACACCCCTCGAATGATGAATTATGTATCTATTCATTCTATGGGAGCATAAAGGAATAACTGCTTGGAGAATCAGAGCTGAATTTTATCTTCTTTGAAAAGATCAAGGGCTTGTTCTAAGGATATTCCATAGAGTACATGACAATAGATTATTTTAAAAAAAATACACAAAAACTAATTAGTTATTATCCTGAGCATCTAGAAAATCCTATATGTGGATTATTGTAGATAAAGATATTCAATCTATATGCTATATGATAGGAAGTAATTGGAAGTTGTATTGAATAAGCATCTGGAAATCCTCATATATCAATAATTGGAAATTGTATTGATCGTGATCATGCGATGATGTTCATAGAACTGTAGCTAGTTGATAGTAGTCCAGAGACTATATAGTGATCACATATCATAGTTGGATGAAAGTATTCAAAAGACCATAGTTCCCCTCCTCTCCTATCCCATTGAGAGAGTTGGTGCATAATTATTATTACATCTGGGAATATTCGTGGAGGCAGAGAAATATAAAGTTTAACGTCTTAGCATTGTATGAAGATCCATCACACAAACATATGAAAGAGAGGGTACAGTATATATAAGAGACAATGATTTTTGCATGAAAACCCCTAAAAAGGGGAAAAACCACCGGGCCTAACCCAGCTTGAATGAATCCACCAGTATTTGTAGTTTATTATAAATGAGGCACTTCTTTGGGGAGGGGGGAGGGGGGGAAGGTCTTAGCTTGATGTAACAAATATACATCATATAGAGTGCATTACATGGTGGGAATATGAAGAATCATTATTGACGTGTTTGTTTGGTAGGCAGGACCATAGTCGGTGGGCAACGGAGGTCAGAAAGACTATTGTCTGGCGATGGAGGTCAAAAGGACCATAGTCGGTAGGCAACGAAGGTCGGAACGACCGTAGTATCGTAGTCGACGGGCGACAGAGTTTGAAAAGATTGTTGTCTGGTGACAGAGGTCGAAAGGACCGTAGTCGACGAGCGACGGAGGTCGAAAGGACCATAGTCTGTGGACGATAGAGGTCATAAAGACTATCGTCTGGCTATAGAGGTCAGAAGGACCATTGGCGGGTGAAAATCCAAGAATAATTGAAAGTCGGGTGGAAGTTCGGCATTAGTAGGAGGCCAAGTATAAGTTCAGTGACAGCCAATGGCCGGGCAGAAGTCCAACGTTAGTTGCTGCCCGGGCAGAAATCCTATGATAGGTGGAAGTTCAACATAGGGTAGAAATCTGGCAACGGGCAGAAATTCGGGGTCAGATAGAAATCCGATGAAAGTTTGACAATGGGAAGAAGTCTGGCGAAGGGTGGAAGTCCAGCATCTGGTAAAAATCCGGCGACGGGCGTAAGACTAATGTCGGGTAGAAGTCTGACGAAAGTCCAGCGACGGGCAAAAGTTTGATGACGGGCGAAAGTCTAATGTCAGGTAGAAAACCAGCGATAGGCGAAAGTTTCGCATCTTGTAGAATTCCGATGATGGGCAGAAGTTTGACGTCTGGTAGAAGTTTGATGAAAGGCTGGAGACCAGCAGAAGTCCGGCGACTGGCAGAAATCCGGCTACGGGCGAAAGTCCGAAGTCGTATAAAAATTCTACGACGAGTGGAAGTCCGGTGTCGGGTAAAAATCTGACGAAAGTTAGTCGACGGGCAGAAATTCGGCAATGGGCGGAGGTTCATCGACAGTTGGTGGCCGACCTAAAGTCCTGCGGTGGTCGAGGATTCTGGTGGCAAGGGAACTCTCTTCCTTCTCCTTTCGCTTAGACCCCTTTCTCCTCCCCCCTTCCATAAAAAATGAGGTGTCTATTTACAGTTTTCTGAGTGGCATGCCCAGCAAATATGAGGAAGATCAAGAGTGAATTGGGAGTGGTTTGCATGGACGGTCGATTTTTATTCCCTTGATTATGGACTATTTGTTGGGCATTTGAATGTCTTAATGATATTAAAATTCAGTGATCTTGAGCTCGTTGGATTCATCTCATCGAGCCGCTCGATTCGCCTATAAGCATGTCACGTTTGGAAATCATTTGTTAATCCAAATTATGGTTTAAACCTTCCAAATGTGCCTCGGGTCTTTGATTTGGTCCTATTTAAGCTCGGATTAGGTGAAATTTGGTGTCGTTGATTTTGTATTTTTGAGACGTTCAATTCAAATGCAAGTTTGCTGAAATCAGAATTTAGATGGGCTCGAATTTAATTTTTGAAGTTTCCAACATGATGCTTCAATGTATAATAAAGAAGATGTTAATAGAATCCACCAAGGATATTTGACCTTTTTGAAGTTGTTTGTTATTTGATGACATTAACTTGTATAAATGATACTGATATACTTTTAATTTCAGCTTCTAGTGAGAATAAAGGTACACTTAAATCTACTAAGAAATTTTGTATAAGCTTCAATGATATTGTACATGAAGTTGAGATTAATATATGATCTTGATGCTTATTTTTTATTAGAAATGAACTTGTCCTCTAGAGGAAACTAAGTTATTTATATATCTTTTTAATGTGCTTTGAAATATTATTCCATGTGCCTTTTTGAGATTTTTTAGCCTGCTAAGGTCTTCATATGAATGATGACTTTATCAACCACTTGCTTTCATGAAATCTTTCTAGAGAGAATATTGTCCACTTAGAGTATTGCTCGATGATGTTGACCTCTATGGAAGAGTTTGAGAGAATCCACTAAGAATGTATGGCCTATCTGAGGTTATTTGTCAGAGTGTTGCTCGATGATATTATCCTATGTGGAAGAGGTCCAAATAATCCACCAAGGATGTATGACCTATTTGAGGTTGTATGTTAGAGCACTGCTCGATGACGTTAACCTATATTGAAGAGGTCGAGAGAATCCACCAAAGGTGTATGACTTACCTGAGGTTGAATATCAGAGCACTGCTCGATGATGTTAACCTATATGGAAGAGGTTGAATCAAATCCCCTTTGGATCGATTTTGCCTTAATTGGGAGGGGGAAACACTGTGTGTATCCTGAATCAAAGGTGAAGAATGGTCTATCTTTAGACCATTACTGTCTTTTTGAGGTCACGATTAAGATCTTGCCCAATGAGTAGAAGTCCAACTAGAGACTGTATAAAACTTAAAATTTATTGAAAGCATTGTTGCATTTGCTATAAGCTTTATGATCCCAAGATATCGCTTTGGATATTAGAAGAGTTATAATGGTTGTCCCCCAATTCACATTTAAATCTTATAAAATTGATGCAACAATAGCTGATGTCAGGATGTTGACATGAATGACCTTTTAAGGTTGGAGGAAAAATTACCCCCTAGTTGAAAACCACGTTCCTATAGATAGCGCCAAACTATTACATCCTGGAATATTCACGGCGGTAGAGAAGTATAAATTTTAATGTATTAGCATTGTATGAAGATCGAGCACATAAATAGATGAAAGAGAGGGTGCAGTATTTATAAGAGACATTAAGATTTTTACGTGAAAACCCCTGAAAAGAATAAAAACCATGGGGCCTATCCTAGTTTAAATAAATCCATTAGTATTTATAGTTGATTACAAATGAGGCCCTTCCTTGGGGGAAGGCCTTAGCTTGATGTTAAAAATAAACATCATATAAAGTACATTATATGTTGGGAATAGGAAGAATCATTGTTGTCGTGTTCGTTTGGTAGGCAGGACCATAGTTGTTAGCAACGGAGGTCAGAAAGGTTGCTGTCTGGCGACGAAGGTCAGAAGGACTGTAGTCGGTGGGAGACAGAGGTCAGAAGGATCGTAATCGATAGGCGACGGAGGTCGAAAAGACCGTTGTCTAGTGACGAAGGTTGGAAGGACGGTAGTTGACGGGCGACTGAGGTTGAAAGGACCATAGTCGATGGGCGATGTGGACCTCCGAAAGGACAACAAACACCATCGCCCCGCGAGGGGAGACAATATCTGGCCAATGGGAGGGCAGATTCGATCACACATATGATTAACCATTGAGGATAGCGGCTCTCACCAGCACACCCTGATGGGTAATAATATATATGATCTAATCACAACGGGTTTCTCCCACCCGATACATTAGTTCGAATGGGGTCTATTTGAGAGTGGGATTCGGCTTCCCACGGGCGCAAGCCCCCGTGGTTAATTACATCTCAAGCCGGAGCCTGAGAATACTCTCGATTAAGGATTCTATATTATACTTTCTGAATTATGATTGGCACATAGGGGGAAGACTAGGAAGTCCTACTCGAAGGGAAAGAGAGGTTCAACTAGGCTTAGTCAACATGCACGGCTCACATCAGCATCCGGAGGGACTAAGGTAGTGAGAAGAAACTGGAGAAAAATAAATAAATCATGCACTCGAAACATGCAGGAGGGAAGGATGGAGGTGGCGTCATCCGTGTGACGCGGATATGTAGGGTTTAGGGTCTCTGGAGAACAGAAGACCTACCTACTGAAGAGGCGTACTACGAAACAATAGTAGCCTTGAATCCTAAATCTAATGGGTTTAGTGTTCTACGCAACACTAACACCCGTGTCCTAACTAATGCAATGCAAAACCTGGACTTACCCCAGCCTGGAAGGGGGAGCCAGCTAACCACCTAATCGCTTTAAAACCATGTTGTCCAGTCATTTATGAAAGATGGGTAGGTGGGTTATAGTTCTCGGAAATAGGGACAACATCTAGAGGATTTCCTAATTGGCCCCGGACTGATGTCGGGTGGATGCTCCTATGACTAATGCAATTAAAATTTTGATTTAGTTGATTTCTAATGTAATGCATGCTAGTTGAAGCTTCCAAATCAGGTATGCACAGAACTTTAAAAAGGCTTATAAAATAATTTTTAGAATTAGACTGGGCTTCCCCAGGTCCGGCACCTCATCCTCATAGGTCAGATTATCCGGACTCTACCCGCGGGCGGGGAAGTGTCTTATATAAGGAAAGAGAGAAATGCAATAATATGTATGCGACCCCGGACGATTCCTGAAATTCCCTAGGTCGTTAAGTTTCTAAATTATTTAAATCTTAAAATTTGAATGTTAGTTGTGAGTAGAAAAAGTTTTAGTCCTTAAAGAGCCTAACGAAATCCAGGCTAAAACAAAAGCGACATGCAAAACGCCAAGAAACTAAGAAAAGCAAACAATCCTAGAGGTACACAATCATAAAACACATCAAAATTATCCAAACAAATTAATAAATGTCCATAGGCCAACTGCCCTTAATTACAACCCAGGGTCTACAGAAAATTAAAGTGGCCGGGCACCACTGCCAACAACCCGGATTTCTAATCCTGAGACTGACGCAAGTTATTTTGAGTGGGATACCGCAGATCTTCATCTTCTTGATCTTCTCTTCCTTGGACTCCTCGGATCTTAGTTTTGTTGGACTCCTTGGCTCTCAGTTTCCTTGGGCTCCTTGGATCTCAGCCTCCTTGGACTCCTCGGGTAGTAGAAGGATCCAAATTTGGATTCCCCAAATAGAAAAGGACTATCCTCATATTGGGTGTCCTTTTCTCTCTGGGCATCCAACCTTTGGATCCTTGCATCCCCACTCGAAATAAACTTTCACAACTCTTAACCAATATTACAATCAATTACATTAAATGAAAGCAGTAAATTCTAGACGCTCCTGCAAGGTTATCCTAAAAATCATCCCAAGCAGTTTAATATATCACAAGCAATTATAGGGAAAGTAAAATACTCATCACAGCCACACTGGCCATGCTCTTAATTATTTTGAGGGCTAAGCAAGCTCTGGAGCACCTGTAGCAATTTATAATGATTTATTATCTTAGCCCTCATTTATTTAGGGGGGGCTGAGCAATTTCTGAAGCACCTGCATAAAACAGCATTAATTTTTAAATAATGATTATTGCCCCCCTTTTATTTAGCGCTACATGAGCATGGCCACCTACAGAAGACATTGTTAGTATCAACCTTGATCCTAACCTATGGGTAGTCTATCGTGCAATCACATCAATTTCCAGAGTACAGTAAAAGTAAACAAACACACCAGCATCATTTCAATCACAACATGCAGTGAAATCTCAGAAATCTCAGCACACAACAGAAAAGTAAACACCGGCCTAGCCTAGGTCTAGAAGTGGTGCCCTAACAAACCATCTAGATGTGTGTGAAAAAGCTGTGTAGCTGAGGTAGATCCTAAGCTGGGTAGTTAGTTGCAATTGTCTACTGTCCAGGTTTATTGTAGGTCTGAAAAGGAATTTTTGTTTAAAGTTTAAATATTAGTGGATTAAGACCCATTTTAATTAATTTAATGTGTGGATCTATTTTAATGCTTAAGGTAACGATATTTGAAATTTAAATTGCATTAGTGAATTTCAGGAGGTTCGGGGTCCCTACCTACTGAGCTAGGGGGTCCAAAAGGTCACTAGGAGAATTAAGCTAGGTTAAGGATTCCTAATATTTTAATTAAATATTAGACCTTAGTATGAGCAATTAGACAGTTAGTTTACTGGATTTGGAGTTTCCTACGCAAAGTTATGAATTTAGTAGTTTCGGGCCCTAGACTATAGGTTGCAGTTGACCGGAAAGTTGACTTTCTATTTTAGGCTAATTTCTGGACACGTAATATTTTTAATAAATATTAGACCTTAATGTGAGTTGAATGCCTTTTAGTTTGCCCATTTTGGAGTTTTATGTAATTAGTTATAATTTTTAGAAGTTGGGGCAATTAAATGAATTATCGAAATTGTCTAATTAGGGGTACTTTGGGGGTTTTGGCCCAAATCAGCTCCAAACTAATTGGAATCACCCCCAAAGGTCAGAAATGACCTAAGAAGGTGTTCCCGAGTGTTTGGGGTAAGTTTGGGATTTTTAACAATTTTTAATGATTTAATTAAGACAAAAAGGTAATTTTTGATTAAGGTCGAATTAAAGTCCAGATTAAGGTCCAATTAAGGGGCCCTAATTATCTAAGGTTGGGGACTAAATTCTGGAGAGTTTGAGGTATTATAGGTATTTTTCTGATTTAAAATGGATATATTAGATTTTTCTGAATTTTCTAAGGCTTAATTAACGGGTAGATTAGGGTTTGCTAATTAAGTGTTTTAAGGAGTCCAGAAAATTTCTAGAAAATTCTATAGGGTTCCAGATGTCACTATGTTTAAGTGTTTCAGATTTCAAGTCATTTGGGGCTCTACCCTAATTCCTGGAATTTTTCTAAGTTCACTAGATGATCCTTAATTGTTATCCTTAAGGTGTCACTACGTTATATAGGAATGAAATGAAGTAACTAACCCTTAGGAACAACATAGAGGGTAAATGCAGCAAGTATAAACACACCAAACCATGTCCTTAGATCTAGGAGAGCCTAGGCTAAGTGCTTGTGCAACCTACACATGCAAGGACTACGAAAACACTAAGTAAAGGAGCCTAATGAAGTGATCAGTGAATGATTGGGACACAATCATTCACTAATCCTTCTCCCACACGAATTTCTCTTCATATACATAGCCTAGGTTTAAAATTTCATAAGGGGTAGACCTCCCAAAATTAAAGGATTTAAATAATATGTAATTTTAAAACTATTTTTTTAAAATACATAAATATTATAAATTATAATAATATAAATTTAAAAATAAGATAATTGAAAATACTTCAGTTCATAAATATGGGAGGTCTACCAGCCACCAAGGGGGTTTTAAAAATAATTTTTTTATTTTAAAATAATTAATTATATTAATTAAATAATATTTAAATAATTGAATAACATAGGAATACAGAAAACATCCAGAAATGATAAAATCACATACAGGAAATAATTTTAAATTAAAATTCATATTTTTCTGAAAAGTTTAAGGTATTGTGCGTCAAAATCCGGTTTAAAACGAGAAAGTTATGATTTTTCTGAGATAAATAGGTTAAAAATAAATTTTAAATATTTTAAAACAATTAATATTTAAAATAAAAAAAATAATAATTTTAAAACAAATCAGATATAATAATATCTGAATTTTAAAATAAATTTAAATAATAATAATCAAAATATTATAATAATATAAAATAATAAATATTAATATTACAATAATATTAATATTAACATAATAATACTATTATTGAAGATAATAATAATATTATTAATTAATAATATTAATATAATAATATTAGTGATGATAATAATTAATATTATAATAATAATAATAATCATAATAATAATATTATTAAAATAATAATATTATTAATTATAATGTTAATATTATAATAATATTAATAATGAAAATAACTAATATAATAATAATAAAGATATTATTCATAATAATATTATTATTAAAATAATAAAATTATTAATTATAATATCAATATTATAATAATATTAATAATGATAATAATAGTAATAATAATAATAATAATAATTAAAATAATAATAATTAAAGTAATAATTAAAATAACAATAATTAAAATAATAATAATAATAATAATAATAATAATAATAATAATAATGGTATAATAATAATATTAAAATAACAATATTACTAATCCAGTAATGTTAAAATAATGTTAATAATAATAATAAACTATTAATAAAATATTAATCATAATAATAATATTATTAGCATAATAATAATATTAAAATAATAAGATTATAATAATAGACATTATGAAAATTAAAGTAAAGGTAGTATTATTAGAATAATACTATTATACTAATGTGAATATTAGCACAATAATATTATTAAAATAATGATATTATTATTAACAATATTAATATTATAATGCTAAATAAATGTTAAATTAATATTATAATAATATAATAATTTTTATAACAATATTATTATTAGTATTATAACAATATTAATATTATTATAACAACATTAATATTATGATAATACTATTACTAATGCTAATACTATAATAATATTAAATAATATTAAATTAATATTATGATAATACAACTACTATAATAATAATATTATTATTAGAATAATAATAATACTATTAGTAATAATGTTAATATTATAATAATATTAAATAACATTAGGTTAATATTATAATAATATAACTATTATAATAATATTATTATTATTAGAATAATAATAATACTATTAATCATAATGTTAATAGTATAATAATATTAAATAATATTAGGTTAATATTATAATAATATAACTATTATAATAATAATAATATTATTAGAATAATAATAATACTAGTAATGATATTATTAATATTATAATAATGTAATATTAAATTAATATTATAATGATATGAATGTTATTATAATAATATTAAGTAATATTTAAATAAAAAAATTAAAATTAAAATATATTAATATATATATATATAAATTTTAAATTAAATAATATATACGAAAATATCGGCGGCAGCGGCTCGGTGGGCCACGTGTCAACCTCCCATTCGCTGGCTCAAAACGCGGACGCGTTTTCCAATCATTTGCCCATGATTGGATGACGGCGCGGCGACTGACTTAACCCAGTCAGCAACGCGCTGCGCCGTCCGATTCCCCGTGGTTGAAACCGACGGCTCAGATCGCGTCGGACGGGCCACGAGACCGCTGATTCGACCGCGCGGCTAGGGCGAGACCGCGGAGCGGCGAAATCTGAGCCTTTGATCGAAGGATCAACGGCTCAGATCTCGCACAGTTCGACGGACGCGAACCGAAACCCTAGAAACATTTTTTGCCTTGTTCTTGCGATCGGGTGGATGAAATTTGATGAAATTTTAAACCTAGAGTCTAGGAGTGAACAGAAATCTTGTGGATGTGGTGGTTTGGCCTAACACTCGTTGTGTAGAGGTCTATTTGAATCTAAGTGTTTGACCTATTGTAAGCGTTTTTTGAGAAATCTCACCATGGGATTGGGAAAATATTGAAATCTCTGAATTTGTAGGCTGTGCTCGTACAGTTCTTTATTTGAAAGCACGATCAAACAGGGTCTGGATCGAGCGGATCGAAGCTTTGGACGTTTAGGGCTTGGGGTCGTCGGGAACTCGCCGCCAGCGACTTTGACCGTCGGTCTTTGACTTGGAAAAGATGGAGGGAGTTTGTGGGAGCTCAGACCCTAGAGATCTCAGGTTGGGGATGTCTAAAGAGAGAGCAAGAAAAAAAAAGCCCCTTTACACAACCCTAAAATGTCTATTTATAACCCTAGACTTAGGACCAATGGCTAGGATTAGATCTAGAGCTTAATAGGAGGGGAATCAGGGTTTGTGGGCCGTGGTTTGAGCCTTAGAGCATTAGGGAAGCTTTTTAAGGCCTTAATAGGTCTTAAATGGACCTAAATAGGTCATTTAGACCCATTAAAGGCTAGGGTTGACCAAGTCAACACTTGACTTGGTCAAACCAGTCAACTTAAGCCTAGGGGGAGAGGGTTTGAGCCCAAGAGAGGGTTTAGCTGGGTTGGGATCTGATCTAAACCCATTAAGGCCTATATGGGTCAACTGGGTTGACCTGGTCAACCATGTTGACCTCATTTTTGTATGAGCTCAGTAGGACCAATCCAGACCTTAGGATCTTTCCAATCCTTAAGATCAATCTTAACCCTAGGATCAATCTGATCTTAGATCAATCCAGACTTTAAGATCAATCCAAATTCAAATCAATCCTTACCCCAGATCAATACAATTTAAGACAAATCTAGATCCTAGGATTCTCTTAGACTTTAGACCCTAGGATCTATTCTAGACCCTAGGATTCTACCTGACTCTAGATCATATGATTCTCTTAGACCCTAGGATTCTTCTAGACTTCAGACCCTAGGATCTATTCTAGACCCTAGGATTCTACCTGATTCTAGATCATATGATATACTCTAGACCCTAGGATTTCCTTAAGCTGATTTGGACCCTAGGACCTATTCTAAACCCTAGGATTCCTCTAAATCAATCCAAGCTTCAATTCAATCTAAACTTAATTCAAATCCTATCATTCAAGCTCAAAATCCAATTCAAAACCAGATTTCCAGATTCAAATCCAAGGCCAAAGGTCTAAGTCCTGAAAGCATTTTCCAGCAAATCTTTGAACATTTCAAAACCCTATCAAATGACCTCTGATTCAAGATCTATCAGTTCCACACTGATATGACATGTATCCAGAGGCAACCCTCCAAATTTGAGCTCATTCTGAGATCTCTAACCCCAGAATCTGAATTGAAATCTAAAGGCTGTAAAACCTTCAAATATTTACAGTCTATGCCACTGGACCTACCACCCAGTGTATTTTGATCTTGGAGCTTCCTCCAAAGCCTCCAATCACCTCCAGACCCTTGATTATGACTCATTGAGCAATAAACTGTATTTTGTTGGACTCAATTTGACCCCTAGTTGACCAGGGGCCAAAATGACCAAAATACCCCTATGGGGTATGAATAGTCACTTTGGTCAAATGACCTCCAAATCAAATGCAGTCACTTCCAGCAAATTTCAAATGTCAAACCAAACCCATTGAACCTAGAACCAGCCCCTGGGTCAACCTGATTGACCAAGTCAACAAAGTTGACCCATTAAGCCCATTAAGGGCCCAAATAGGTCATTTTGACCAAACAACCTCTTCAGACCTTGAGACCACCACCAGTAGACTCAGAGTATTATTCTGAACTGGTTGGACCCAATCCTTGACCCTGAGTCAACCTGGTTGACCAAGTCAACCTAGTTGACCCATTAGGCCCATTAAGGGCCTAAACAGGTCATTTGACCTAGATGACCCATTTAAACCCTGAAACCACCTCCACTAGACCCCATTCATCATTTCAAACCATTTCAGTTCAAACCCTAACCCTGGGTCAACTTGGTTGACCAAGTCAACCCAGTTGACCTATTAAGCCCATTAAGGGTTCAAATAGGTGATTTGACCCAAATGACCTATTCAAACCCTCAAACCACTTCTGCCAGACCTCAAATTTTATTTGAAGTTGATTCAGCCCAAACCCTGGCCCTGGGTCAACCTGGTTGACCAAGTTAACTCAGGTTGACCACTTTCAACCCTTAAGCTCATTTAAACCCAATCAAGCTCCAGATCGATTTCAAACCCATTCAAACTTCTTTGATCACATTCCCCAATGATTTGGATTTGACTGGACCCATTGACCCAGTCAACAGTTGACCTAGTCAACTGAGTCCAAATCTAGTCAAACTTGACTCATTTAGCTCAAAATCAACTCAACCATCCAACTCAAGTTCTCTAACTCTCCAAACCCTCAAGCTCACATCAAAGAGAGGTTCAAGTGCATTCAAATATATTTGAAGTCAAATTACCTTGATTTGACTTGGTCAAATCTTGATCTATAGTCAAACCCTTCATTGTACACATTCTTTCATTCAAACTCAAATTCTTTTGTTCTAAGGAACTTCAAACCTATTCCATTTAATCTTCCAAACATTCCTTATGCTCACCTTGAGTCAAATCATCACTAATTTGACTAAGTCAACTTGAAACGACTTGGTCAAATCCATTTTTATACACATAAATTCTAATTTCAAGTCATCAAATCAACCCAACCAGCTCTCTAGGTCTCCTTGGCTGCCATCTCAGCCCCATTGACTGTTGACTAGTCAATTTAGTCAACAAGAGGAATTAAGATGCTTTGGAGTGGTCAAAGGTGGTCAAATCACCTCTTAAGCTTAACCCATTCCACTTAAAATCTCTCCAGCTATTAAGAACCTGCTCTAGAACATTCCAACAGTCCCTTTAGGCCTTTAGATCTAGATCCAACGGCTTGGATCACTCCCACATGCTCACAAAATGACAAAACCCCTCTTTACACCTAAGATGTCCTTCCCTTGTCCTTGCCTCCTGCTCCCAACAACTTCCTGGACACTTGGCAATCATCAGGGAGTCTAAGCAGTCAATCTCAGCCATCCATTCAATCTGGAATGGATTGAATAGGGAAAAACATCGTTTAGGGCCTCCATTCCAACTTACTCACTCTCTCTCCAGATTCAAGCATCTCCAGCTGAGCTCTCTGCTCACTGAAGCTCTCAAACACTTCCTCTAAACATTCCAAGCTAGAATCCAACGGTCAGACTTCGCCGGCGGCAAGCTCCACGGCAAACCGAGGTGTTTTCCGTTCAAAGGATTTTAGAGATCAATCCAGACGTCACCAAGCCGAGGAGTCTTCTACAAAAATTTGCGAGGACAGTCTACAAGTTCAGAGAATCCAAAAAATCCCAAATCCATCGGTAAAATATCTCAAAAACTCAAACCCTAGTCTAGGATGCACTAGATTAAATAGTTTTTTTTCTAGTTCATTTTAAATCAATCCAAGACTTCCACAAGATTTCTGTTCACCTAGGTAATCTAGGTTTAAAATTTTACGAAATTTGGTTCACCCGATCGAGAGAACGGGCTCGAATACGAGTTCTAGGGCTCGGTCTGAAGTCCAGTCAGGCCAGGCTACATCCCAACCGTTGATCTTTTGATCAACGGATGTGATTTAGCCTTACCGCGGTTTTGATTGACCGTGAATTAGATCGGGCGGTCAGTTCTCCCGTCTAACGACATCTGGACCGTTGATTTAGAACCGCGTGATTGATCGCCCGTCGTCTGATCTCTCCCTGCGAGATTAAACCGCGGGATTCAATCTCAGCCCTCCATTCGTTATCGCGGGCAATCCGACGATCCAGGGCCGCTGCTGACGCGGATTAGTGAAACCGCGTCCGCGGTTTCATTATCCGCCAATCATTGCCGGCGGCGCAATCATTGCGCCGCCAGGCAATGATTGGCCGCGGTTTACAGCGGCCAATTAGAGGCCGCCACGCGGCCTTCCCGCCGCCTTTTTCTTTTTAAATGATTTTAAAATTTTTTTTTAATCATTTTAAATTCTAATTTCATTTAAATGAATAATAAATTAGATTAAGTAATAATATGTATATATTATATTAATATATCTAAAAAAATTTTTTATTTAATTCTCAATTATTATTAATTTAATAACTATACTTTGAGATTACATTAATATTAAGTTTTAATTATTACAAATTAATAATTAATAATTAAATATTAATTATTTTAATTTAAACATTAATTATCAAATATGAATTGTTAATTTTTTTTATTATTTTATTTATTATTTTTTTATTTAATTTAATAACAATATTAACTTTAAATATTTTACAATTGAGTTTTAATTAATTAATTTTAATTAAAAAGTTTATTTTTTTTAATTACTTTAAATTATTATAATTTCTAAATCAAATTAATTTAAATTGCATTTTAATATTAATTAATTAACTATTTGACCATTAGTTATATCTTAATATTAATTAATTAAATATTTAATTAATTAATTAAAATTTAATGTTAATTAATTGAATATTTCTTTATTAATTAACATTTAATTAATATTAAATAACTTAAGTAACTTAAAAATATTTTTTTTTTGTTTAATAAAATATTTTATATAATCCTAATATTTCAGTAAACATTTAAGGATTAAGTTAATCTGATTTAAAATTATTTTAATAATTAATTATTTCTAAAATAATTAAAAGCCCTCTTTTAATGGTTTAAACTTTAAAAATTCACAATAAATTCATTTTAAATCAAAAAAATTAGTATAATATATCAAAATTTTTAGAAAATTAAGCACTTTAATTTGAAATCAAATTCAGAGATCAAAACTTGATTAATTTTAACTTATTTTAATTACTTAATTATTTTAATATTTAATTAATATCTAATTAAATATTAAGCCAATTATTTTAAAAATTAAGAAACTTATTTTCAAATGATCTTAAGAGATCAGTAGGTCTCTCAATTAGATATTAAAATCACCCTAATCATATCTTAAGTATGCTTAATTTAAAACCTATATCTATATATAATCCTATAAATAGATTAAGTATATTTTGAAATTATTTTGAATTATATATACATAAATACCTAAATATTTTAGGTTGAGAGATCTACTATGAAATTTTAAACATAGATCAACATACTTAAATAGAAATCATGTGGGAGTGCTAGTGAATGATTATGATCTAATCATTCATTAGTCTAATTAAGAATATTTAATTGGTATAAATCTTTGCATGCTTAAGGACATACACACACCACTTAGTTTAAGGCTCTCTTAGACACAGGATTGAATGTGTTTATATATATATTTATCATGCATATGTTAATCAAGGGTTAGTATAAACTTTGATTCAAACCCACTCAAAACTAGTGACATTAAGGACAATAATTAAGGACCTAAGTTTAGAGAACTTAGAAAAATTCCAATAATTAGGATTCACTTCTTATTGACTTGAAAACTCAAACCATTTAAACTTAGTGACACTCTCAGCCTTAAGGAAAAGTTTCACTGAATTTTAAGATTATTAAGCCCCTTAATTAACTTAATCAAATTTAAACCTTAATTAAGCCTTTAAAATTTTCAGAAATTCTAATAAATCAAAATTAAATCCAAAAAATACAAACAACCCCTCAAACTGACCAGAATCAAACCCTTAATCAATAAAAAATAAAAGCCCCTTGACTGGACTTCAAAATTGAGTTTAATTTAAGTTTAATTGAAATCTGAAATTTAATTAATTTAATTAATTAAAAAATAATTAAAAATTCCAAAAAATTTCCAAACACTTGGAGATCACTCCTTAGGTCATTCCTGACCTTTGGAGTTGATTTCAAGGAGTTTGGAGATCATTTGGATTTAAACCACAAAAAGGGCTTTAATTAAACAATTTAAATAATTCATTAAATACTCAAAAATTCATAAATTCATAACTAATTCAAATGAACTCCAAATTGAGCAAACTCAAAGGCATACAACTCATCTTAAGCTCTAATATTTATTAAAAATGTTAAGTCTTCAGAAATCAATCAATTTTGAAAAAGTCAACTTTTGGTCAAACCTAGTTCAAAATCAAGTCAAAACTTCAAACCTTCATAATAAAATGTAAAAAAATCCAATTTCAATGTACTTACTGCCTAACTGATCGTATTAAGGTCTAGTATTTTAATAAAATATTAAATTTCCAGAAAACACTTTAAATTAAAAATTCATTTTTTTAACCTCTTAATTAAATCATTAAAATAATCCAGAAAATATCAAAATTCAATAAATCATTCAAAATTCTAGAAAACATCAATTTGAACTTAAAACCAGCAACCAACCAATTTTAATTAAAATTTAATCAACTTTCAAACCTTAATCAAACTCAAATCACTTAATTATATCGGGTACCACTAGGTAACCCAGGCCTACGAGGCTATTAAATTAGCCCCAAAGAAGGTGAAATAAACTTCACGGCCTCGGTGTGCAACAAAGGTGATATCCAACAAATAATTAAAATCAAATTTAAAATTAATTTTTAGTCATTAAGATCTAAACTCAAATCAAAACTCCCTTAAGCCTTCAACCAATTAGAACTTTAAACAACTTCAATTAAATCATCCTATTTAGGATATATCAAAGCCACACAGCCTACCTCACACACTTTAGATGGTTTGCTAGGACAACCAACTTTAGTCTTAGGTTAGGCCGGTGTTTACTTTTCTGCTACTTGCGTGTGCCGGGTTTTCCGTGGTTTTCATTGCATGCTGGTTGCTAGATTTAAGTAATTGATATTGATGTGATTGTTTATTTATTTACTGCACTCTGAGTTGATTGATTGTACGTTAGATCTACCCTTAGGTTAGGGACATTTTGTATTAATTCAATCTTATGCAGGTGGCCATGCTCATACAGGGCATTAAATAAAGGGGGCAAAATTATAATTATTAAATTGCACAGGTGCTCCAGAAAACTGCTTAAGTCCCCCTTTAAATCAAAAAGAGCATGGCCAAGTGTGGCTGTGATTGAGTATTTTTAATTTCAAATATATAACTGCTTGGGATGTCAAATATAAACTGCTGATTATCAGGATAACCCTGCAGGTTGTTGAGTCTAGATTTTTAATTTTTTAATTGATGTAATTTGAATGTAAATTGAGTTGTAAATTTAAAGTACTTTGAGATTGAGATGTTTAAACATCCAATTTGGAATCCAAAGAGGAAGGAACATCCCTTAGGGGAAAGTTCCTATCCATTTGGAGATCCAAATTAGGATGAAGTTTAAATATCCAAAGAGAAAAGATAACACCCATATTCAGGAGGAGTTTCTTTTCATTTGGATATCCAGACCCAACAATCCAAGGAGTTCCAAGAAGACGAAGAAGTGAAGAACGAGAAGAATCTCAAATCTCAAAGTCACTTGAGTCTTAGGAATAGAATCCGGGTTGTAGTCAGTGGTACTCGGCCACTTTACTTTACTGCAGACCCTGGGTTGTATAATTAAGTGGCACTTGCCACATGGACTTTCATTTTGAATATTTATTTAATTGATTTAATTATTTAATTGATTTGATTGATGTATTGATTGCGATTAAGGATCCGCATGTTTTTAATAGTTTATTTGGCGCTATTGCATGTCGATTTTGATTTAGCCTGGAACCCGATCGGAGGCTCGTGAGGGTACGGTCATAAACTTTTTCTATTTAAACAAAATTAAAATATTTAAGCTCAGATAGAAACTCTAACGCTCTTAAGAAGTAAGCCCGGACTCGCCGAGAGTTTTTCATGCATACATATTAACTTTTCTCATCCGTGTTAGGCACCTCCCCGCCTGCGGGTTCTGGCAGACCACCTGACCTATTAGGGTGCAGTTCTGACCAAGGGGATGTTGTGCAATCTCTAGGATAAAATTTATTTTTAAGCCTGATTTTAAAACTGCTACATTTTGATTTAAGTATTTTATCGAGTCAACTAGTATGCATTGCATTAGATACAAATTAAAAATTGAGTCTAAATCTTTAATTGCATTTTTAGCTTAAGCATTTAACCCAACATATATTAAGGGGTCAATTAGGATCTGCTCTAGATGTCAACCCCAATTCTTTAAACCAATCTTAATCAATGTCCCTAATCACTCTACACTTAAAAGACTTTGACTCATGGTTTTAAAAGCGTTTAGGTGGTTTAACTGGCTCCCCAATCTAGGCCGGGATAAGTCCAGATTGCATTGCATTAGCTAGATTTGGGTCACTAATTCTCAGTACCCAATTTTAGACTTAGGATCTGAGGCAGATATTCAATTCTAAGACCTCAATCTTCCGGGAATCTAATTCCCATTTTCTAATAAAATCAATCACTTAAACATCAAATCTATTTTCCATCTAATTCAAGCCCAACAATTAGGATAGTTGAGGTGTTTCTGAAGTAATTCAGAATCTCAAAACACCTCTTACTCTTCTTTCTTTGACTCTAGAAATAAGTGTTCATATTTGAACTAATCCCTGTTGAATTTCTAGTCCCTGAACCTTCTTTGATATCAAGCTTTGAATTCCAAATGAAATTCGTATCGCTATTTTAATCGAGAGTATTCGTAGGAAGATTTCCTGGTTTCCTACGATGTAATTAACTACGAGGGCTTGAGCTCGTAGGAGATTTAGAAACCTAGACCAGATTTTCAAAATCAAGCTTTTCAAAATTTTAATTAATTATCTTTGGGAATGCAAAAGTCAACGATCATTATCGTCATTTTCAAATGATTGATAACAGACGATATCCTCTTTCCTTGGAAAGATATATCGTACTATTATCGCGATCTTGATTATGAAATTAATGACCTCTTTACTAGATTATTGTAGTTAAACATTGGATTAAACACTATTTTGATTCTTCGGGATCATATATTATTTCTCCTTGAGTTTGACTACGATAATCAGAGTAAATCAAAATTTATAATTTGAACCTATTAGGGAACGATATATTCACCTTTTTGAGGTGATATATCATTCATAATAAGTGTTCGATTTCAAATATTCAAATTCCAGAAATTTAATTTTTCCAAAGAAAACTAAACACTTTTTCAAACATATATTTTTTCAATCAAACAAAAAATGGCGACTCCGCTGGGGAAAATCTCTCTCTCCATCTTTAATAGCGCTACGAATTTTATTGCATCGGTAGTTTTGTCTACCTTTCTTCTGTTGGTCCCTCTACCCATTTCTTCCTTGGGTGAGTGTGGCCAACTCAATTAAGACATGTGAAAAGAGAGGTGAGTGTAGGAAACCTCCCTCCAAGCCGGGCTTTGACATTCTGCCTCCAAGTTTATTGGTAGAGCAAAAGAGTCAGGCCAAGCTTGTCAAAATCTTTTTGCATATGTTGCAAACCCGCATGCGAATAAATCATAGCGTGCTAAGTTTCACAATTTACAGGAGATTTCTTTAACTTCAAAGTCATAATTTCAGTTGTCTAGCAAAATTTCATTGTCTTGAAATCTCAATCGATTCCTATATCCTACAATTACATATAGGATCGTAATTCCTATAATTCAATATGTGTGATAGGATATAGATTCCTCTTCCAAATTTTAATCTAAAGTTTGAAATTTTCTGGTTAATCTAACCTTCGACATTTCAATCCCGCATCACTAGTCGGAATGAAAGAGTCAGGTTAGCTTATAACATCCCCCCTATTTTTGTAAACCGTTATGTTGAACATACGTTCAACACTTCGAGTTTCAAAATAAGGGGAGATGCTGCCGAAATTTCAAATTTTTCAAACATCTATTTTCAAGTCATAATAATCATTGCAACTATATATTCTACGATAATGATTGTAGTTGTATATAGTTAAGATACTTTCAACTTCTCCGGTCGCTTCAGTCCTTGACATTCCATTCTGAATCACTCATCAGAATGAAAGAGTCAGGCTGATTTCCTAGAATCTTCCTCTTATAGGTTTGTAAACCGTTATGTTGAACATATGTTCAACACTTCGAGTTTCAAAAAATAAGGGGAGATGCTGCCGGATTTTTGAGTCATTTAAATTCCCTTTCAATTCAAATTCAATTTTCACTGTCACATGTACTACTACAACATCCTCTTGTAGTATAACATGTACTATTTCCAGATTCAAATTTAATCATCTAGTCTTTTCATCAAGACAAATCTCTGACATCTTGTCCCTAGCCTGATCAGTGGGATAAGAGAGTCGAGTCAAAACTCCTTGATTTTCTTTGATATTTTGTTAACTATTAAGTTGAAATCAAATCCGAATTATTGGTTTCAAATAGTCAAAGAAAATCTTTCAATTTTTAAAATTTCAAACCCCCGTCAAATTCTTTCAAATCAAATCCAAACCATTGTTGTTATACGTTCTCTACAACATTCTCTTGTAGTTGAACATATACAATAAAAATTCAAATTTTCTTCAAGTCAAAATTGATATCTATACTTTATCACTACATATCGGATTATAATTCCTATAATTCGATTTATGCGATAAAATATAGAAAATTTCTTGTCAAAATTCAAATTCAAAAGTTTGATTCAAGTCTTCTCTTTCAAATTTCAGACAATCAAACCTTCTGCAATGGCTGGGAAACTTCTGTTCTCTGTTGACCGAGACCTCCAAGTCGAAGAGTTAATTCATAGCAGTGCGATTCAGTTTGGGATGGGTTTCAAGACTCTGAAACTGTCTGTTAATGGTGGAACAATCATCAATCTCGCTGCTGAGGGCGAGAATGGTCCAGTAGTGGAACTAGCTGTGGGAGCTACGAGTGACCTTCCCCCAGTGTTGGAACTGGCAGCAGGTGCTACCCTTACACCTTCTGCACCCTCAGTCTAGAGTGAGGACAAGAAAATTGAAATAAAATCTACTGTTGAAAAAGGGTCTTCTAGTTCTGCAGCACTGTTTGGCACTAAGAGTGCTAGGAAGAACTACCTGAGAAGGATAAGGAAGAAAATTACTAAGTCAAGGAAGATAGCTGAACAGAAAGCCTTGAGTTTAGTTGAGCCTGAGGCTGCTGAGGAGCTGCCTATCCCTGCCTCTTCTCCACTCCTGAAAGGGAGTCGTTTTCACGCCCTCGCAGCTGCTGCAGGGGAGGAGAGAGTCACGCGGATTGCTAGCTCTCCACCTAGCCCAGTCGACTTCACTGTTAAGAGAACCACTAAGGAGAAGAACATTTTGAGAACTAGGATGTTAAGGAACATCATTCATACCTGTGCTGCTGAGACAGGTCAGACCAAAGAACAATATGTGAGACACCTGAAGGGGGTGATTTCACATAAGCTTGAGAAAGAAGTTCTGAAAGAAGAAAAATCTGAAGCAAGAAACCTAACTCCTCAGCCAGTGAGGAGAAACAAAAAGTTCGTTAAGCAACCAGTTGCCTTAGTATTGGTGGATGGATATCATTGGGTGCCTCATCTCCCAACTGCCAAAACTGAGGAGATAGTTTTAACTGGGTCTGGTAGGAGTCACCCTCTCAGTGGTAGACCTCCAGTTCCCCCTTCAAGACTCTCAAAATTGGCCCCTGTGATAGCCAAATCAAAAGAGATCGTCAAAGATTTATAACCAGTTGATGTTAAGGGCAAGAGGCCCATACCTTTGGATGAACCTTATGTACCAATGAAGATAAGCAGAACTTTTGGGATTCAGATTAGAGAGACACCAGTTCAGTCACCAGCTCAGTTACCAGTCCAGTCACCTGTTAAGATCCCCCGACTCCTTATTCAGGGATGTGAGGATTCTCCTCAGATTGATGTTGGAGTTCCTACAAGTCAAACTCCTTCGTCACCTGTTAAGTTAGATATCCCTCACCCTATTGAGGATGTCACCCTCACGACTACCGACCCCGGGACAGTCAGAGGGGAGGGGACAGAACTTGAGGACGATCAAGAGATGTTAGATCAGTTGGTGGCAGAACCTACTGCTGATGATTTAAAAATCCAAGAGGTCCTCACCCAGTTCGGAGATGAGGAATTTGAAGAGATGATTAACTATAAAGGGTACCTACCAATCGATCTCGAATCAATTGAGGGTAGACCGGTCGATGAGGTGGTACAAGAAATAAGGGACATACTCAAAAACAAGGCAATTGAAGCCTTTGATCCAGAAGCAGATGATCTGATAGAAGAAGATTCAGCTGGGAACATTTGTATGGTTGAGACCAGAGCATCAAATAAAGATGCTGAGCCTTCAAGACACCGATCTGGTAAAGAAGAAGCCTCTGCAGCAGTAGATTCAGACTCTGATGGATCAATTAAATTGAATGAGAAAGATGAATACATCAAGAGTCTGGAGAGCAAAATTGAACAGATGATGCTCAGAATGGAACAGATGCAAAATCAGATGATCAAGGCACAGCAATCTCAATCCGAGCAGTTGCAACCTACAACACACACAGTGGGTGAGCACAGCAGGAAAACAGAATCGAGTCCTAGAACTCCAGAGGTTGCTTCCCCAACCTCTCCAGCCGACAAAGATATCCGCCAGATGATTGAAACCCAGGTAAGGGAGGCCTTAGCCCATTCTCAAGGGACCGTATATATTCCAAAGGGTAGACCCTACCCCGAAGAATATGATTCAGTTTCTTATCCTAAAGGCTTTGTGCCACCTTCATTCAAAGTTTTTAGTGGTTTAGAAAACCCAAGACAGCACCTGGCCCACTTCCGAGCGAGCTGTTGTAACGCAGGAGGGTCAGATGCTCTACTCTTTCGCCAGTTTGTGAGTAGTCTATCCGGTATTGCTTTTGAGTGGTACGCAGATTTACCTAATGGTTCAGTGAAAATATTCACAGAGCTCGAGAGTCTATTCTTAAAGAGATTCTCAGGAGCTCAGCAGCGTGTAACCGTTGGTGATCTCGTCATCGAAAAACAAAAACTGGGAGAGTCTTTGGTTGAGTATATCTTGAGATGGTGAAATCTCTCGATGAAGTGTGAACCCCAGTTGCAAGAGCAACATGCAGTGGATATTCTTTTAAAGAATATCCATGGGCCTATTGCTTTTCTCCTGAAGGGTTTCACTATCAAAACCTTCGAAAAACTTTTGAATAAGGCTAGTAATCTACAGGAAGAGGCTTCCAAAATGCCATTCCTGAAGGATTCTACTGAGGAAAAGAAAGCTAGCAAACCATTGAAATTCTTTGAAAAGAGAACAGCAATGGTTTCAGCTGTTGATAAGGGGAAGAAACCAATGAATGTTCAGTCCAGTAATTCTCCAACACAATAAACTCAGAAATCTCCACGTTTTCAGGTAACTTCTCAACCCATAAGAGATTCTCACCCGATTTCTTTTAAAGAGAGATTAGCTCGTACATATCCATTTAAAAGGGAGTCGGTGAGAAAGATCTTTAAAAGTCTTCAGAAGAAGCCAGATTTTCGATTGCCGGAGGCCAAGAAGCCGGAAGAGGCAAATAAGAAGGATGATCCAACTTTTTGCCCCTACCATCGCATGTTAGGCCACACAATCGAAGACTGCATCGTCTTCAAAGATTAGCTAGAAAAGAACTTCCGTCAAGGTAATATTATAATTCCAAAGGAGTACCTGGTCGATCCGGATCAGGGGTCTGTCAAATCTATCTCAGGTATGAATTCTAACTCTTCTCTGTCCATTGAAGATGGTTGGGATATAGCACTATCCCGGGCATTTAAAAAGTCGATTAATAAATCTTTTTGTCTTTCTCAACAGTTACCGACGAGAGCCCGGGACCCGATCTGGGAGGTTGACCTCGAGGCTTCGCAGGAGGACGTTGGGACAGTTTCCTCTCCAGTAGTTTTAGGAACTACTGTATTAAATAAAAATGAAAAGAGTGAACTTTCTGTAGAGAGGAAATTTGTTGATGAGAGATCTGTACAAGTGGTTGATGGTGGCTCAAAACCTCTGTCACCACTGAAATTATCTGACTTTTACTTTGCCCCATCAAAGGCAAAGGGTCGAAAATTAAATAAAAAGTTTGATCCTTCTGCTCAAATTTTGATGATTAATATTGAGAATGAAAATGTAAATGACTCTTCTATTGAAAATAATCAAGAACAAATTAAGATCAATCAAGAAATTCAAACACTCAACTCTCCAGATTTGACTCTTCAAGAGAGAAACGAATCCGATGTCTTATCAGATAGTGAAACCCCTGAAATTAACTTTCAAGGGAGTCCTGTCGTGATAAACTTTTCAGATTCGGACTCTCGCTCAGATAACGACAATCAATCGCCTAAGGAGAGCGTAGACTCCCCTGTAGTTTTTTCTTCCGATGAAGTCGTGCAAGTACAACTACGTGGTGGGAAGGTCTTACCCCCTAGGCTACCTCCTCAGGATAAAGGAAAACAAGTTGTTTCTGATGATCCAATTCAAATCCCCACTCAACAATCAACTCCAATTCTTTCAAATCCACCGGGTCCTAACATTAATGTTCCAAGTGTTGATTATAATATCTTAGCTCACCTTAGAAAGTTGCCTGCCAAATTGAGCATTTATGATGCCCTTGTCCTTTCAAAAGAGATGAGGGAGACTCTAATTAAAGCACTTCTCGACCCAGAGATTTGCTTAGCTCAATTAGCCTCAACTTCCGAGGAAGAAGCTTTGTACTTTAAAGAAATCCCTGAGGTTACCTTCTCTGACGAAGATTTACTCCTTGGAACTGCCGACCATAACCGTCCACTTTACATCACAGTAAATGTGGGCAAGTTTAAGTTATCAAGAGTTCTAGTTGACCCGGGTGCATCGGTCAACGTAATGAACATAAAGACTCTCGCATATCTTAGAATTGATACTAGCAAGCTCTCAACTGACAAGTTAGTGCTTCGCGGGTTCAATGAAAAGGGCGAGAAGGCTTTAGGTTCAGTTACCCTTCTTCTAGAGATAGGAGAATTGAAAACTGAAGTGAAATTTCATATAATTGATTCGGCAACGTCCTTTAACGCGCTCTTAGGAAGGCCCTGGATCCATGAGTATAGGATGGTTCCTTCTACCCTACATCAATGCATCAAGTACCAACGAGATGGCATTGAGTTTGAAATTAAGGGTGATCTGCAACCATTCTCTATTCACGAGATCGGGATCTACGAGGATGCGGCGTACTACATTCCTAAAGGGTCCACTACCTGTTCTAAGGTTGAGATCAACATCAAGGAGGAAAAGGCAGAAAATCAAAGTTCAAAAGCAATTCAAAGATTGAGAAAAGAAAAAGTTAAGAATCAAAAGAGACAAAACTCAAGTAGTGAAGACGACGTCGAGCGGGTAATCTTCAGGCCTCCAAACATTGTACCTCAAAGAGGTGGGAGGATGGCCCAAAGAGCACGCGGTCGAGGTCACCCTTCAATTGAAAAAAGAAACTCCCCGATCTATGTCGAACTTGAAACAAGTTCTGATGAAGATTCAAGAAAAAGGGGTGCCAGATTTGCTTTTGACTATACAAAAATCAATCCTCCTCCGAAGTTTGATCTCACTTTAGAATCGGATAGCGACCAGGAGGATACAAAATTAAATATTCAAAATGACGAGCCTGAATTGAGTTTATATGAAAAGCTTAATAGAACGGTTGAATCCTTAACCTTAACCCCATTGTCTGCTGACAGGGTCTCAGGGTTAGTAATTAAGGATGCTCCGAACTTAGATGGAGAAGTAAGGAAAGCCAAGAAGTTCTTCCCTGGCTCTTCCTCCTCGAGGAATGAAGATGATGTAATCCTTGAAGAGGCAAATTTCAATGAATTAATGGAATTACCTTTTGGCTACTTTCCTGCTGGTGTTAAATCTCTTATTTCTAAAGGTTTTGCTCCGAGTCAATGGACTAAGGGTCAGGCTAGATACCACGAAAGTCTTTGGAATTCAAAATTTAATAAACATTGGACTAGTGGTATCGGCTTTAGTACCGTTAGATCATTTAACGATGATGAATTTTGTTTAATGATAACTAGTCGTCCTGAATTTAAAAATGTCCCTACTGAAGTCATTGATTCATTCAATGGACTTTGTTTGGAGACTTTTGATGATTCTGACGAACTTCAGGTTCGGGATGCACCCCCTGAATTCGAAGAAGAAATTAAATCAACAGTCGATGAACTTAAAGAAATCAACCTTGGAACAGAGGATGACCGTCGCCCCACTTTCATAAGTTCTTTGTTGAGTGAGGATGAGTCTAAGGATTTAATTCAACTTTTATCCGAGTTTAAAGATTGCTTCGCCTGGACATACGACGAAATGCCGGGGTTGTCCGCTGACGTAGCAGTCCATAAACTTGGAATCCAGCACGATGCCATTCCTGTCAAGCAAGCTCCACGACGTATGCGTCTGGAGATCGAACAACAAGTCGTTTCTGAAGTCAAGAAGTTGGCAGAGGCTGGATTTATTCGAGAAGAACAATATCCTTCTTAGGTAGCCAGCGTCGTGCCAGTTCGAAAGAAGAACGGTCAAATCCGAGTCTGTGTTGACTATAGAGACCTGAACAAGGCATGTCCTAAGGATGAATTTCCTTTGCCAATCCCAGAACTCATGGTGGACATTGCCTCCTCGCACGTTGTTTTCTCCTTTATGGATGGTTCGTCTGGTTATAATCAAATCAAGATGGCCCCAGAAGATGAGAGAAACACTGCATTCAGAAGTCCTATAGGGATCTTTTGTTATAAAGTGATGCCCTTTGGCCTCAAAAATGCTGGTGCAACCTATCAGCGGGCCATGACTATATCTTTGATGACTTAATACATAATCAAGTCGAATGTTACATCGACGATTTAGTTGTTAAAAGTAGAGTGAAAGAGGCTCATCTTTATGATTTAAGAACTGTTTTCGAACGGTTGCGCCGCTACGACCTCAAAATGAATCCCTTGAAGTGCGCTTTTGGCGTCACCTCAGGGAAATTCTTAAGTTTCGTAGTCAGGCACCGTGGAATCGAAATTGATCCTGCCAAAATTGAAGCTATCTTAAATATGCCGCCTCCTAAGAGTCTCACTCAACTGAGATCTCTCCAGGGCAGGCTGGCGTATATAAGAAGATTCATTTCTAATCTTTCTGGAAGATGTCAACCATTCTCTGTCCTAGCTAAAAAAGACGCCAAATTCATTTGGGACGAGAAATGTCAAAATGCTTTCGAAAATATCAAACAATACCTGACAAATCCGCCAGTTTTGGCAGCCCCCATTCCGGGAAGACCTTTAATCCTTTACACTGCAGCCCTTGACGAATCTCTTGGGGCTCTTCTAGCTCAAATCAATGACGATGGGAAAGAGAATGCCCTCTACTACCTGAGTAGGAGATTACTCCCAACGGAAATCCGATACCCTGTAATTGAGAAACATTGCCTTGCCTTAGTCTTTGCAGCACAAAAACTAAGACATTACATGCTTTCTCATCAGGTCAGTCTGATTTCCAGTGTCAACCCCTTGCAATATCTTATGACCCGGCCCACATTGTCAGGACGCCTGGCTCATTGGTCTATGATATTGTTACAATTTGAAATTACTTTTATTCCCCTGCGTGCTGTGAAAGGGCAGGCCGTCGCCGACTTCCTTGCGGCACACCCGCTACCGGCGGAATCTCCTCTAAATGATGATTTACCTGACGAGCAAATCATGAATTTCGAGGAATCCAATGTTCAAACTTGGGAAATGTATTTTGATGGTGCAGCGTCCTCTCAAAGGGGCAAAACACCTCAATCTACAATTCCTGGGAAAGCCGGAGTCGGTCTGGTTTTCATAACACCGGATAAGGGAATGATGCACTTTTCCTACCATTTATCAGAACCTTGTACGAACAATGAAGCTGAGTACGAAGCTTTGATCACTGGTCTGGAACTTGCAATCCTGATGGAGATTAAAGAGATTAAGATCTATGGTGACTCTCAACTGGTGATCAACCAAGTTGCAGGGACCTATAAGGTTTTGAATCCTAAACTCCTGAAATATCACCAATACACAATGCACCTACTCGAGAAAATTCCCATTGTAACTATGTATAGGGTTCCTCGTGGAAGCAATTCCTCGGCGGATGCCCTAGCAAAGCTTGCAAAGGAATTTGCTTGCCCAGAAGAAGATTTCATCCCTATAGAGGTTCAGGGTCGTCAAATCCTGTCCCCTGTAGACATGGAATACCTCAACAATCAATCCTCCCAGGTCCTTTCTACATCTTCAGCAGTCGATGAAGAACAAGATTGGAGACAACCAATAATCAAATATTTGTAAGAAGGCAAGCTTCCCCACGACAGGTCTCTTGCCAATCAAATTAAGAAACGTGCCCTATCATATGCACTAGTCAACGATACGTTGTACCGACGATCGTTCGATCAGATGTGGCTCCATTGTTTAGACAAACGAGAGGCCCTGAAGATCGTTAACGAAGTCCATGCTGGACTGTGTGGCGCTCATCAATCGGGTCCTAAGATGAAAATGAAAATCAAAAGACTTGGTTATTATTGGCCTACGATGATTGACGATTGCATGAAAATTGTAAAATATTGTCATCAATGCCAAGTTCATGGTGTGGTTTTACATCAGCCGCCTAATGTGTTGCATCCTACGATAGCCTCGTGGCCCTTCGAAAGTTGGGGCACGGATATCGTCGGGCCAATTGACCCTCCTTCTTCAAGGGGTCATCGTTTCATTTTAGCAGCGACTGATTACTTTTCAAAGTGGGCAGAAGCAGTACCACTAAGAAATGTAACATCACATCATGTAATGAAATTCTTTCGTGACCATATCGTATATCGATTCGGCGTGCCTCGCAGAATCATATCCGATAATGGGTCCGCTTTCAAGTCTACAAAAATCAATAACTTTGCAAGTCGCCACGGTATTGATTGGAGATACTCAACAATCTATTACCCACGGGCTAATGGACTGGCTGAGGCCTTCAACAAAACCCTGGTACAAATCATCAAAAAGACCCTGGATGACAATAAACGTCAGTGGGATGAGAGGTTGGTGGAAGCTTTGTGGGCCTACAGGACTACATATAGAACCCCGACCCAATCCACACCGTTTGCACTAGTGTATGGGTCCGAGGCCGTACTCCCTCTGGAAATTCAAATCCCTTCACTCAGAACTGCAGTCCAGAATCAGATCACAACAGAACAGAATGCACAACTTCGACTTGAAGAACTTGAGGGTCTTGAAGAACGTCGTCTCCAAGCCCAGCAGAATCTAGAACTTTATAAAGCCAGAATGGTTCAAGCTCATGATAAGTTAGTGCGACCTAGAACCTTCCGAGTAGGCGACTTGGTCTTGGTTCTTCGGAGACCTATCTTAGCCCACCGAAAGCTCGGTGGAAAGTTTGAACCAACCTGGGAAGGACCCTTCATAGTGGAAACAGTTTACGAAGGAGGCTCGTATTAACTAGTGGATTGTAAAGGAAATCACCCAATGCTTCCTGTAAACGGGCGATTCCTGAAAAAATACTATGCTTGATGTAGCTCGAATTTCGAATCAATAAAATTTTCAAATTTTGAATCTATTCAGCTCAATTTTGTTCAAGTTTTTGAAAATCTGAAATCAAATTCAAGATGAATCAAAATCAAATCAAACTTCAAGTTTAAAATTCTTCAAATTCAAAATCAATTCAAATCAAGTTTCAAATTCAAACATCTTCAAATTCAAGTTCAAAAATCATTCAAATCTCAAATTCCAGAATTCAAATCCGATCCTCTATACAGAGTAAGTTTCCTCTGTATATGATCATTCCTGACTCGATCCTCTATATAGAGCAAGTTTCCTCTATATACGATCAATCCAGATCCGATCCTCTATACAGAGCAAGTTTCCTCTGTATACGATCAATCCAGACCTGATCCTCTATATAGAGCAAGTTTCCTCTATATACGATCAATCCAGACCCGATCCTCTATACAGAGCAAGTTTCCTCTGTATACGATCAATCCAGACCTGATCCTCTATATAGAGCAAGTTTCCTCTATATACGATCAATCCAGACCCGATCATCTATATAGAGCAAGTTTCCTCTATATAGGATCAATCCAGACTTGATCCTCTATGTAAAGCAGGTTTCCTTTACATATGATCACTCCAGATCTGATTCTATGTAAAGTAATGCTTCCTTCTCACGGGATCATCTAGTTTTCTTCTCCTTAAGGTTAAATGTGAGTCATCGTACTTTCTATCCTTGGGATTAGACTTCCTAGCGATGGAGTAAGTCCTCTATGGCACCGTCCTGGAATTAATCTCAATCAGGCTTTCTTTTCTTCAGGGTTAGGTATTTCTCCCTTCCCTTAGGATTAGATCCACTAGTGGTAGAGTACGCTGTTTCCAGCACTACCCTAGTATCCTTTCAAATCTAGTTTTCTAAGGTTAGGATTTTCCTTTCTCTTAGAATCAAATTCAAACTCGATCCTCTGTAGTTAGGAATTCTTCCTTTCTATATGATCATCCAGATAGGATTCTTTCCCTTCCTTAGGAATAGATCCACTAGTGGTAGAGTACGCTGTTTCCAGCACTACCCTAGTATCCTTTCAAATCTAGTTTTCTAAGGTTAGGATTTCCCTTTCCCCTAGTATCAAAATTCAAACTTGATCCTCTGTAGTTAGGAATTCTTCCTTTCTATACGATTATCCAGACTTCCTTCTCCTTTAGGGATAGATTCTTCCTTTCCCTTAGGACCAGACCCATTAGTGGTAGAGTACGCTGCCTCAGCACTACCCTAGCATCATTTCAAATTTAAACTTCTAAGGTTAGGATTTTCTTTCCCTTAGAATCAAATCTAGATTCAATCCTTTATAGTTAGGAGTTCTTCCTTCCTATAAGATCACCCAGGTTCCTCTACCCTTAAGGTTAGGATTCTCCTACCCTCGGGACCAGACCCACTAGTGGTAGAATATGCTTTTTCTAGCACTACCCTAGTATCTATTCAAACTCCGATTCCCTAGGGATAGATTTCTCTTGCCTTTAGGATCAAAACCCCAGACTTGACCATTCTATTCGGTCAACACCAATATGTGCAATAGAACTACATTCTATTACACATATTGGGGGTCCATTTGTTGACCTCATTTTTGTATGAGCTCAGTAGGACCAATCCAGACCTTAGGATCTTTCCAATCCTTAAGATCAATCTTAACCCTAGGATCAATCTGATCTTAGATCAATCCAGACTTTAAGATCAATCCAAATTCAAATCAATCCTTACCCCAGATCAATACAATTTAAGACAAATCTAGATCCTAGGATTCTCTTAGACTTTAGACCCTAGGATCTATTCTAGACCCTAGGATTCTACCTGACTCTAGATCATATGATTCTCTTAGACCCTAGGATTCTTCTAGACTTCAGACCCTAGGATCTATTCTAGACCCTAGGATTCTACCTGATTCTAGATCATATGATATACTCTAGACCCTAGGATTTCCTTAAGCTGATTTGGACCCTAGGACCTATTCTAAACCCTAGGATTCCTCTAAATCAATCCAAGCTTCAATTCAATCTAAACTTAATTCAAATCCTATCATTCAAGCTCAAAATCCAATTCAAAACCAGATTTCCAGATTCAAATCCAAGGCCAAAGGTCTAAGTCCTGAAAGCCTTTTCCAACAAATCTTTGAACATTTCAAAACCCTATCAAATGACCTCTGATTCAAGATCTATCAGTTTCACACTGATATGACATGTATCCAGAGGCAACCCTCCAAATTTGAGCTCATTCTGAGATCTCTAACCCTAGAATCTGAATTGAAATCCAAAGGCTGTAAAACCTTCCAATATTTACAGTCTATGCCACTGGACCTACCACCCAGTGTATTTTGATCTTGGAGCTTCCTCCAAAGCCTCCAATCATCTCCAGACCCTTGATTATGACTCATTGAGCAATAAACTGCATTTTGTTGGACTCAATTTGACCCCTAGTTGACCAGGGGCCAAAATGACCAAAATACCCCTATGGGGTATGAATAGTCACTTTGGTCAAATGACCTCCAAATCAAATGCAGTCACTTCCAACAAATTTCAAATGTCAAACCAAACCCATTGAACCTAGAACCAGCCCCTGGGTCAACCTGATTGACCAAGTCAACCTAGTTGACCCATTAAGCCCATTAAGGGCCCAAATAGGTCATTTTGACCAAACAACCTTTTCAGATCTTGAGACCACCACCAGTAGACTCAGAATATTATTCTGAACTGGTTGGACCCAATCCTTGACCCTGAGTCAACCTGGTTGACCAAGTCAACCTAGTTGACCCATTAGGCCCATTAAGGGCCTAAACAGGTCATTTGACCTAGATGACCCATTTAAACCCTGAAACCACCTCCACTAGACCCCATTCATCATTTCAAACCATTTCAATTCAAACCCTAACCCTGGGTCAACTTGGTTGACCAAGTCAACCCAGTTGACCTATTAAGCCCATTAAGGGTTCAAATAGGTGATTTGACCCAAATGACCTATTCAAACCCTCAAACCACTTCTGCCAGACCTCAAATTTTATTTGAAGTTGATTCAGCCCAAACCCTGGCCCTGGGTCAACCTGGTTGACCAAGTTAACTCAGGTTGACCACTTTCAACCCTTAAGCTCATTTAAACCCAATCAAGCTCCAGATCGATTTCAAACCCATTCAAACTTCTTTGATCACATTCCCCAATGATTTGGATTTGACTGGACCCATTGACCCAGTCAACAGTTGACCTAGTCAACTGAGTCCAAATCTAGTCAAACTTGACTCATTTAGCTCAAAATCAACTCAACCATCCAACTCAAGTTCTCTAACTCTCCAAACCCTCAAGCTCACATCAAAGAGAGGTTCAAGTGCATTCAAATATATTTGAAGTCAAATTACCTTGATTTGACTTGGTCAAATCTTGATCTATAGTCAAACCCTTCATTGTACACATTCTTTCATTCAAACTCAAATTCTTTTGTTCTAAGGAACTTCAAACCTATTCCATTTAATCTTCCAAACATTCCTTATGCTCACCTTGAGTCAAATCATCACTAATTTGACTAAGTCAACTTGAAACGACTTGGTCAAATCCATTTTTATACACATAAATTCTAATTTCAAGTCATCAAATCAACCCAACCAGCTCTCTAGGTCTCCTTGGCTGCCATCTCAGCCCCATTGACTGTTGACTAGTCAATTTAGTCAACAAGAGGAATTAAGATGCTTTGGAGTGGTCAAAGGTGGTCAAATCACCTCTTAAGCTTAACCCATTCCACTTAAAATCTCTCCGGCTATTAAGAACCTGCTCTAGAACATTCCAACAGTCCCTTTAGGCCTTTAGATCTAGATCCAACGGCTTGGATCACTCCCACATGCTCACAAAATGACAAAACCCCTCTTTACACCTAAGATGTCCTTCCCTTGTCCTTGCCTCCTGCTCCCAACAACTTCCTGGACACTTGGCAATCATCAGGGAGTCTAAGCAGTCAATCTCAGCCATCCATTCAATCTGGAATGGATTGAATAGGGAAAAACATCGTTTAGGGCCTCCATTCCAACTTACTCACTCTCTCTCCAGATTCAAGCATCTCCAGCTGAGCTCTCTGCTCACTGAAGCTCTCAAACACTTCCTCTAAACATTCCAAGCTAGAATCCACCGGTCAGACTTCGCCGGCGGCAAGCTCCACGGCAAACCGAGGTGTTTTCCGTTCAAAGGATTTTAGAGATCAATCCAGACGTCACCAAGCCGAGGAGTCTTCTACAAAAATTTGCGAGGACAGTCTACAAGTTCAGAGAATCCAAAAAATCCCAAATCCATCGGTAAAATATCTCAAAAACTCAAACCCTAGTCTAGGATGCACTAGATTAAATAGTTTTTTTTCTAGTTCATTTTAAATCAATCCAAGACTTCCACAAGATTTCTGTTCACCTAGGTAATCTAGGTTTAAAATTTTACGAAATTTGGTTCACCCGATCGAGAGAACGGGCTCGAATACGAGTTCTAGGGCTCGGTCTGAAGTCCAGTCAGGCCAGGCTACATCCCAACCGTTGATCTTTTGATCAACGGATGTGATTTAGCCTTACCGCGATTTTTATTGACCGTGAATTAGATCGGGCGGTCAGTTCTCCCGTCTAACGACATCTGGACCGTTGATTTAGAACCGCGTGATTGATCGCCCGCCGTCTGATCTCTCCCAGCGAGATTAAACCGCGGGATTCAATCTCAGCCCTCCGTTCGTTATCGCGGGCAATCCGACGATCCAGGGCCGCTGCTGACGCGGATTAGTGAAACCGCGTCCGCGGTTTCATTATCCGCCAATCATTGCCGGCGGCGCAATCATGTTGCGCCGCCAGGCAATGATTGGCCGCGGTTTACAGCGGCCAATCAGAGGCCGCCACGTGGCCTTCCCGCCGCCTTTTTCTTTTTAAATGATTTTAAAATTTTTTTTTAATCATTTTAAATTCTAATTTCATTTAAATTAATAATAAATTAGATTAAGTAATAATATGTATATATTATATTAATATATCTAAAAAATTTTTTTTTTAATTCTCAATTATTATTAATTTAATAACTATACTTTGAGATTACATTAATATTAAGTTTTAATTATTACAAATTAATAATTAATAATTAAATATTAATTATTTTAATTTAAACATTAATTATCAAATATGAATTGTTAATTTTTTTTTATTATTTTATTTATTTTTTTTTTATTTAATTTAATAACAATATTAACTTTAAATATTTTACAATTGAGTTTTAATTAATTAATTTTAATTAAAAAGTTTATTTTTTTTAATTACTTTAAATTATTATAATTTCTAAATCAAATTAATTTAAATTGCATTTTAATATTAATTAATTAACTATTTGACCATTAGTTATATCTTAATATTAATTAATTAAAATTTAATGTTAATTAATTGAATATTTCTTTATTAATTAACATTTAATTAATATTAAATAACTTAAGTAACTTAAAAATATATTTTTTTTGTTTAATAAAATATTTTATATAATCCTAATATTTCAGTAAACATTTAAGGATTAAGTTAATCTGATTTAAAATTATTTTAATAATTAATTATTTCTAAAATAATTAAAAGCCCTCTTTTAATGGTTTAAACTTTAAAAATTCACAATAAATTCATTTTAAATCAGAAAAATTAGTATAATATATCAAAATTTTCAGAAAATTAAGCACTTTAATTTGAAATCAAATTCAGAGATCAAAACTTGATTAATTTTAACTTATTTTAATTACTTAATTATTTTAATATTTAATTAATATCTAATTAAATATTAAGCCAATTATTTTAAAAATTAAGAAACTTATTTTCAAATGATCTTAATAGATCAGTAGGTCTCTCAATTAGATATTAAAATCACCCTAATCATATCTTAAGTATGCTTAATTTAAAACCTATATCTATATATAATCCTATAAATAGATTAAGTATATTTTGAAATTATTTTGAATTATATATACATAAATACCTAAATATTTTAGGTTGAGAGATCTACTATGAAATTTTAAACATAGATCAACATACTTAAATAGAAATCATGTGGGAGTGCTAGTGAATGATTATGATCTAATCATTCATTAGTCTAATTAAGAATATTTAATTGGTATAAATCTTTGCATGCTTAAGGACATACACACACCACTTAGTTTAAGGCTCTCTTAGACACAGGATTGAATGTGTTTATATATATATTTATCATGCATATGTTAATCAAGGGTTAGTATAAACTTTGATTCAAACCCACTCAAAACTAGTGACATTAAGGACAATAATTAAGGACCTAAGTTTAGAGAACTTAGAAAAATTCCAATAATTAGGATTCACTTCCTATTGACTTGAAAACTCAAACCATTTAAACTTAGTGACACTCTCAGCCTTAAGGAAAAGTTTCACTGAATTTTGAGATCATTAAGCCCCTTAATTAACTTAATCAAATTTAAACCTTAATTAAGCCTTTAAAACTTTCAGAAATTCTAATAAATCAAAATTAAATCCAAAAAATACAAACAACCCCTCAAACTGACCAGAATCAAACCCTTAATCAATAAAAAATAAAAGCCCCTTGACTGGACTTCAAAATTGAGTTTAATTTAAGTTTAATTGAAATCTGAAATTTAATTAATTCAATTAATTAAAAAATAATTAAAAATTCCAAAAATTTCCAAACACTTGGAGATCACTCCTTAGGTCATTCCTGACCTTTGGAGTTGATTTCAAGGAGTTTGGAGATCATTTGGATTTAAACCACAAAAAGGGCTTTAATTAAACAATTTAAATAATTCATTAAATACTCAAAAATTCATAAATTCATAACTAATTCAAATGAACTCTAAATTGAGCAAACTCAAAGGCATACAACTCATCTTAAGCTCTAATATTTATTAAAAATGTTAAGTCTTCAGAAATCAATCAATTTTGAAAAAGTCAACTTTTGGTCAAACCTAGTTCAAAATCAAGTCAAAACTTCAAACCTTCATAATAAAATGTAAAAAAATCCAATTTCAATGTACTTACTATCTAACTGATCGTATTAAGGTCTAGTATTTTAATAAAATATTAAATTTCCAGAAAACACTTTAAATTAAAAAGTCATTTTTTTAACCTCTTAATTAAATCATTAAAATAATCCAGAAAATATCAAAATTCAATAAATCATTCAAAATTCTAGAAAACATCAATTTGAACTTAAAACCAGCAACCAACCAATTTTAATTAAAATTTAATCAACTTTCAAATCTTAATCAAACTCAAATCACTTAATTATATCGGGTACCACTAGGTAACCCAGGCCTACGAGGCTATTAAATTAGCCCCAAGGAAGGTGAAATAAACTTCACGGCCTCGGTGTGCAACAAAGGTGATATCCAACAAATAATTAAAATTAAATTTAAAGTTAATTTTAAGTCATTAAGATCTAAACTCAAATCAAAACTCCCTTAAGCCTTCAACCAATTAGAACTTTAAACAACTTCAATTAAATCATCCTATTTAGGATATATCAAAGCCACACAGCCTACCTCACACACTTTAGATGGTTTGCTAGGACAACCAACTTTAGTCTTAGGTTAGGCCGGTGTTTACTTTTCTGCTACTTGCGTGTGCCGGGTTTTCCGTGATTTTCATTGCATGCTGGTTGCTAGATTTAAGTAATTGATATTGATGTGATTGTTTATTTATTTACTGCACTCTGAGTTGATTGATTGTACGTTAGATCTACCCTTAGGTTAGAGACGTTTTGTATTAATTCAATCTTATGCAGGTGGCCATGCTCATACAGGGCATTAAATAAAGGGGGCAAAATTATAATTATTAAATTGCACAGGTGCTCCAGAAAACTGCTTAAGTCCCCCTTTAAATCAAAAAGAGCATGGCCAAGTGTGGCTGTGATTGAGTATTTTTAATTTCAAATATATAACTGCTTGGGATGTCAAATATAAACTGCTGATTATCAGGATAACCCTGCAGGTTGTTGAGTCTAGATTTTTAATTTTTTAATTGATGTAATTTGAATGTAAATTGAGTTGTAAATTTAAAGTACTTTGAGATTGAGATGTTTAAACATCCAATTTGGAATCCAAAGAGGAAGGAACATCCCTTAGGGGAAAGTTCCTATCCATTTGGAGATCCAAATTAGGATGAAGTTTAAATATCCAAAGAGAAAAGATAACACCCATATTCAGGAGGAGTTTCTTTTCATTTGGATATCCAGACCCAACAATCCAAGGAGTTCCAAGAAGACGAAGAAGTGAAGAACGAGAAGAATCTCAAATCTCAAAGTCACTTGAGTCTTAGGAATAAAATCCGGGTTGTAGTCAGTGGTACCCGGCCACTTTACTTTACTGCAGACCCTGGGTTGTATAATTAAGTGGCACTTGCCACATGGACTTTCATTTTGAATATTTATTTAATTGATTTAATTATTTAATTGATTTGATTGATGTATTGATTGCGATTAAGGATCCGCATGTTTTTAATAGTTTATTTGGCGCTATTGCATGTCGATTTTGATTTAGCCTGGAACCCGATCGGAGGCTCGTGAGGGTACGGTCATAAACTTTTTCTATTTAAACAAAATTAAAATATTTAAGCTCAGATAGAAACTCTAACGCTCTTAAGAAGTAAGCCCGGACTCGCCGGGAGTTTTTCATGCATACATATTGACTTTTCTCATCCGTGTTAGGCACCTCCCCGCCTGCGGGTTTTGGCAGACCACCTGACCTATTAGGGTGCAGTTCTGACCAAGGGGATGTTGTGCAATCTCTAGGATAAAATTTATTTTTAAGCCTGATTTTAAAACTGCTACATTTTGATTTAAGCATTTTATCGAGTCAACTAGCATGCATTGCATTAGATACAAATTAAAAATTGAGTCTAAATCTTTAATTGCATTTTTAGCTTAAGCATTTAACCCAACATATATTAAGGGGTCAATTAGGATCTGCTCTAGATGTCGACCCCAATTCTTTAAACCAATCTTAATCAATGTCCCTAATCACTCTACACTTAAAAGACTTTGACTCATGGTTTTAAAAGCGTTTAGGTGGTTTAACTGGCTCCCCAATCCAGGCCGGGATAAGTCCAGATTGCATTGCATTAGCTAGATTTGGGTCACTAATTCTCAGTACCCAATTTTAGACTTAGGATCTGAGGCAGATATTCAATTCTAAGACCTCAATCTTCCGGGAATCTAATTCCCATTTTCTAATAAAATCAATCACTTAAACATCAAATCTATTTTCCATCTAATTCAAGCCCAACAATTAGGATAGTTGAGGTGTTTCTGAAGTAATTCAGAATCTCAAAACACCTCTTACTCTTCTTTCTTTGACTCTAGAAATAAGTGTTCATATTTGAACTAATCCCTGTTAAATTTCTAGTCCCTGAACCTTCTTTGATATCAAGCTTTGAATTCCAAATGAAATTCGTATCGCTATTTTAATCGAGAGTATTCGTAGGAAGATTTCCTGGTTTCCTACGATGTAATTAACTACGAGGGCTTGCGCTTGTAGGAGATTTAGAAACCCAGACCAGATTTTCAAAATCAAGCTTTTCAAAATTTTAATTAATTATCTTTGGGAATGCAAAAGTCAACGATCATTATCGTCATTTTCAAATGATCGATAACAGACGATATCCTCTTTCCTTGGAAAGATATATCGTACTATTATCGCGATCTTGATTATGAAATTAATGACCTCTTTACTAGATTATTGTAGTTAAATATTGGATTAAACACTATTTTGATTCTTCGGGATCATATATTATTTCTCCTTGAGTTTGACTACGATAATCAGAGTAAATCAAAATTTATAATCTGAACCTATTAGGGAACGATATGTTCACCTTTTTGAGGTGATATATCATTCATAATAAGTGTTCGATTTCAAATATTCAAATTCCAGAAATTTAATTTTCCCAAAGAAAATTAAACACTTTTTCAAACATATATTTTTTCAATCAAACAAACCAGGTTGACCCAGGACCAAGACTTAGGCCCAATGGGTCAAGCCTGACCCACTGAGTCCAGTGGAGGAGAGAATAGGGCTTGGAGAGCCCTGGATTGAGTTTGGATTTGACTTTGAACCCATATGGGCAATTGGGTCAACCTAGGTTGACCTGGTCAACTAGGTTGACCCAGGGCCTGGGTCTGGGCTCAGCAGACTTGGTTTGACTCCCTGGACCCACTGGGTTGGGTTCCAGGGTCTAGCCTGGTCAAATTTGACCAGGTCAACCCTTTGACCTAGGTCGAGGGAGAAACAGGGTCAACAGGCGACACTACAGAAAAAAGCATATTACCGGCAGATTTTCCGATGCAAAATTTTGAATTTTTCGGCGGATTTCCGGCGAAAAATTTTTTGACAGTAAATCGAGCGTCAAAAATTTTTTTCGGCAAAAAAAAACCTTCGAAAATTTTTTCCAGCAAATTTTTTTCGCCGGAAAATTTTTCCAGCGGCGGTCCGGCAAAAAAAAATTTGCCGGAATAACTAAAAAATAATTAAAAAAATCAAACCCAAGCCCCCCGCCAATCAACCCACCCGCATGTTGCGGGCCCCAGCCCCCTGGCTAGCCCGCCAACCCACTCCCGCGCTAGCCCCACCAGTCCACCTGCGCTTAGCCACCCACTCCCGCACAACCCACCAGGGTAGCCATCGCGCGCCCACGCTGGGGCCCGCATAGCCCATGACGCCTGGGGGATTCGAAGAGGGGACCTGAGCATTTTGAAAGACTCAACCACTTTGTTGTGGATGAAAACCTATCAAATAGCTTACTCTTTTATATTTAAATAACATAATTCGAAAATAAAATTTAAAATAAATCAAATTAAAATATTAAATTTAATAAATAATTAAAATAAGTTATTAAATTATTAATTATTTAAAGTAATTTTTAAATTTTATAATAAATAAAGTATTTATTTAATAACTTTTTTATACTATTTAAAAATACATTAAAATAAAATATTAAAGTTAGTAATTTATTTTAATTAATAATTAAAATAAGTTATTACATTAACAATTAATTATAATAATTTATTAAATTAATAATTAATTAAAATAATTTTTTTAAAATTTATAATTAATTAAAATAAGCGATAAAATTATTAATTTTAAATATATGATTTTTTCAGAAATTTTCAAATCCGTCAGAAAGTTCGTCGGAAAAATATCCGTCGAAACCCAGCTGGAAATCCACCAAAAAATCTACCTGAAAATTAGTCGGAAATATTTCATCGTAATTCGTCAAAAATCTGCCTGAAAATCAGCCAGAAAATATTCCTATCAGAAAGCCGCCGGAAATTCCGCCGGTAATAGACAATTTTCCTGTAATGCGACAAAAGTAATAAAGATCATTTTCTGGCGATGGAGGTAGGAAGAATCGTTGTCCTATGGAAATCCAAGAATAATTGGAAGTCGAGTGGAACCCCAATGTTAGTCGGCGGCCGAAGTCTGGCGTCAATTGGTGGCCAGGCAGAAATCTGGCGACGGGCGGAAGTCCTGCGTTAGGTAAAAATCTGGTGACGGGCGAAAGTTCGGCGTCAGATAGAAGTCCGACAAAGTCCGGCGTCAGGTAGAAATTCAGCGACGGGCGTAAGCCTGTCGTCGGGCAGAAGTCCAATGAAAGTCTAGCGACGGGTAGAAGTCCGACGACGGGAAGAAGTCTGGCGACTGGCGGAAGTCTGATGTTTGGTAGAAATCTGGTGACAGGCGGAAGTTTGACGTCGGGTAAAAGTTCGACGACGAACAGAAGTCTGGTGATATGAGGAAGTCCGGCGTTGGGTAAAAATCAAGTGATGGGTGAAACTTCGGCATCGGGTAGAAATCCGGCGATGGGCGGAAGTTTGGCGTCGTGTAGAAGTCTGACGAAAGTTTGGAGATGGGCAGAAGTATGATGATGGGTGGAAGTACAACGTTGGATAGAAATACTGTGACGGGTGGAAGTCTGGAGTCAGGTAGAAGTCTGACGAAAGTCCGTCGAAGTGCAGAAGTCCGACGACAGGTGAAAATTCGGTAACGAGCGAAGATGCAGTGATAGTTTGTGGCCGGGCTGAAGTCTGGCGGTGGTCAAGGTGGTGTCTAGTGGCAAGGGAACTCTCTTCCTTCTCTTACTTCTCCTCTTGCTTGGTCCTCTTTCTCCTCTCCCTTTTTATTAGGAATAAGGGGTCTATTTTTAGTATTCTGAGAGTGGCATGACAAGTAAATAGGAGGAAGATCAAGGGTGAGTTGGGAGTGTTTTGCATGGTCGACCAATATTGATTCCCTTGATTGTGGACCGTTCGTTGGACACTTGAATGTCTTAATGATATCAGAATTCGACAATCTTGGGCTCATTGGATTCGTCTCGTCGAGCTACTCTATTCAGCTATAAGCATGTCAAGTTTGGTAATCCAAATTATGGTTTGAACCTTCCAAATGTGCCTCGATTCTTTGATTTGGTCCTATTTGAGCTTGGATTGGGGTCGAATTTGGTGCAGTTGGGTTTGTATTTTCGAGACGTTCAGTTCGACTATATGTTTGCTGAAATCGGAGTTCAGATGGCCCCAAATTTAATTTTTGAAGTTTTCAACTTGATTTTGCCTCGAGATTCATACCATATCAAGATAATTTTTTTATAATAGTTCAATTATAAATTTTTCAGAGTGAAATATCTAAAATCTATATTACTTCTTTAAATGGTGCATATTAATTACCTTAATCATAGACTTTTTAAGCATTTAAGTAGGGGTGTCAATTTAGGGTTGCGGGTCTGGTTCGGGTCAAACTCGGAACTGACCCGACCTTATTTAGGTTGACTTGAACCCGACACGGATTTATGAGATTTGGCTGAAGAAGTGTGCGAAAGGGAGGAAGAAGCACGCAGAAGGGCTAAAAAAGCATGCGAATGGGAGGAAGAAGCACGAGAAAGGGAGGATGACCCTACCTCACCCCACGCGAAGGCTGACGGACTGCTTGATGATGACACCTGACGGACGAGACGACAACACGACTTGACGACGTGACACGAGACGACGAGTCTTGAGTCAGTTGATGCTACCCGAGTTTCTGGGTCAGTTCGGGTCATTGTCAGGCTTTCGGGTCAAACCGGACCGACACGTTTTTTCAAAACGGGTCGATTGTTGAACCCAAATCCAACTTGTTTGCAAAACGGGTTGACCCTAACCCGAAATTTTTGGGTCGGATTTTCAGATCATGTCAAATATTGACACCCATACATTTAAGTATCTTAATGATGCTAGAATTAGACTAGTTCGAGCTTTTAAATTCATCTCATCAAAATACTCAATTTAATTATAAGCATATGAGATTCAGAGACCATTCACTCGTCCAACCGCAAAATTTTTAATAATACTTCAAGTGCTTGATCAGAGCTTACTCGGACGTCGATAGGATTATGTTTTATGTCATTGGGTTCATATCATTGAGAAGTTAAATTTGATTTTAAGTTTTCAAAACGAAAATTTGAATTTGAATATAAAAATTTTCAATCCAACATTGTATCAAAATCTCAATTTTCTGGTAAAAGAAAAATAAAAAATAAACATCAATCAGGCCTTCTTTTTTTTTTTAGCCCTTTCACATAAAATAGTTATAATTCATTCCTTATAACTATATAGTTATACAAGAAGGCAGATCCTATACGCAGCAGGATGCAGGATACAAATGCAAGACCCTCTCGCGACTATTCCACAGGTACGTGTCAACAGAGACTCGTGTTCCCCACTAGTCCAAACTCTTGACCACCTTTCCTCTATAAACATATTTGATATTTCCAACCTTTCAATAACCGGTGGTGAGCCTAATCTACTTCACCAAAAGCTAGTTATTTCTTCATCAAAATAGGGGGATTTACATACATAACTCAAAATGAGGGATTTACATACATACAATTTTATTTTATTCTATTTACATATTTAAAATCTAAAACTTTAATATTACATATCTACCACTAATAGAATAAATATAAAAACAAAGAATAAAATATTAAAATTTATAGGATAAAATGAGTGATAGAAATGAAATATATGAGTGACATTTGATATTAAAATTATCTATAAATATGTAAGTATGAAATATAAAGGTTTTGAGTGTTAGATATGTAAATAGTATGAAATAAAGTGGTATGTATGTAAATCCCCCCAAAATAAAATATTTGTTATTCTATTTCCTAATATTTTATATAATTTTTTTTTTAATTTTTGAGTCAATTAAGACAAATTCATACAAATATAATATATATAAAAACTCCAGACCTCTTAGTTGATAGCCAGCACACTCAATGAACCGATCAAAATGAGCTGCGTATATAATAATTAACAAATTAACTTTTTCTTAAAAAGCATTGGGGGTAATAATAGTTCATTTATTTATGTTTATACATTCATAAAAATAAGGGGAAATTAATATAGACATGCGCGAATCAATATAATTCATATTAAACCCTTTTATAATATCTATGTTCATAAATAATTTATATCGATTTCTATAAGTACATGAATCAAAATTTATTTAATGAGTGTTGAATAATATAAAAAAATTACCGAATAATAATAAGACCTAAATTATTAGAATATTCTGTTTAAAATTTTGATCGTGATGGATCTTAAATATATTTTGAGATGAACGTAATATATAAACAACTAAAAATATGTAAATCTTAAATTAAATTTAAGGAATTTGGATATTATTGTGCGCTAAAATATTTGCAGCTGTATAGAGATAAAGAGTTTAATGTCTTAGTTTTGTATGAAGATAGAACCTGCACACAGATCAGAGATGAGTGCAAGAATTGTAAGTGACATAAGAGTTTTTTAAATGAAAATTTGAACAAAGAGAATAATGATGTGGCATGACCAAGTTAAAATAATTTTGCTAATGCTTATCATCAATTACAAGTGATACACTTCCTCGAGAGAAGGAATTGAGGCATTAATATAATATAAAGAACATATTATATGGTTGAAGATGAAAGAGTCTCATGGCGGTGGAGCTATCATTAATAGGTCATTTGCTTGTTGTCTTGACCATACTCCCTTCATACGGGAAAACCAAAAACCATGAAATCCAACAAAAGTCCTAGCATTGAAGTTGGGAGTCAAAATTAATGTTTATAGCATGCATCGATCTCATAAGTGACTGCTTATGTTGGAATTATTGGTAATGGTAGGCGATGAAATCAATAGGCTTCAGAGTAGCATAATGATGCTAGTGAGGAGATTGTATATGGTGAAGATTAGAAGAAGCATAATCAAACGATAGAGATCGGAGGACCACAGTCGAGTGATAATGGTTGGAAGAAAAGTAATAAAGCTACAATGATCGAAGGACCGTAATTAGGTGATGGTGGTCCGAGAATCGTATTTGGGTAACAAAGGTCAAAGGATTGTTGTTTGACGATGGTGTTGGTCTAAGAACTGTACTCAGGCAATAGTGATTCAAAGAATGCAGTTAGATGGGGTAGTCCAAAGGATCGTACTGGGTGGGCGGCGGTAGTCCAAAGGACTATAGATAGTGGGCAACATAGGTCGGAGGACTGCACTTGGTGGGTGATAGAGGTCAGAAGAACCATAGTTAGCTGAGGTTGATCCAAAGATCATTATCGAGAGGCCACAATAGGGCGACAGAGGTTTAAGTAACATAATTGGGGGACAAAAGTCGGAGGACTGTCAACGGTATATTGAGGTCGAAGGACTATAATCAGGTGAGATGGTCTAAGGATCTTAGTCGGGGGAGGAGGTTGAAGGATTGTAGTCAGCAAATGGTGGTTGGATGACTGTAGCTAACCAGTGATGGAGGTCAAAAGGTTCATAGTCAGGCGATTGTGGTTGGAGGTCTGTAGTAAGAGTGATGGAGGTCGAAGGACCATAGTAGTCGTTGGAGGACCCTAGTCGGCGGGTAATAGTGGTTAGAAGGACCATAGTCAGATAATTGTGGTCGGAAGTCCACAGTTAGGCAACAATGGTCGAAAAGAACATAGTTGGGTGATGGTAGTCTGAAAGACCATAGACGATGGATGTCGTAGAACCATATTTGGTGAGCAACAGAGCTCAAAAGACTATACTCGGCAGGCGGCGAAGGTGGAAAGACCAAGCTCACTTAAATCTGAAGCCGTTCATGCTCCGTCCTCAATCTCCTCTTCCATGTAAAGAGTTGCTATGTTTATAGATTTTTGGAAATGACATGTCTGATAAATATAAAGATAATCTGAAACACTCTATCGAATAGCATGTATTGATTCTCTTGATCATAAAGCGTTTGTTCATCATTTTAGTTCCTTAATGTTTTTCAAAGTTGAGTCATGCATGTTGAGCCCGTTGGATTCATCTCATTGATATGCTTGATTCAACTATAAGCATGCCAAATTTTAAGATTATCTGATCATCTAATTAATGTCTTGAGATTTCTAATTATATTTCAAAATATTGATTTGGACTCATTTGGGCTCAAATTGGATCATTTTTAATGTTTTTGGATTTGTCTCATCAAGACATTTTATTTGACTGTAAATTTGATTTTTAAAATTTTAAATTTAAATCTTGTTGCGTCCTGGAGTATTCGCGGCGGTAGAGAAATATAAAGTTTAACTTCTTAGCTTTATACGAAGATCCAGCACGCAATCAGATAAAAGAGAAGATGCGGTATTAATAAGGGATACCAAGATTTTTACGTGGAAAACCCTTGAAAAAGGGAAAAAATCATGGGGCCTAGCCCAGTTTGAATGAATCCACTAGTGTTTACAGTTGATTACAAATGAGGCCCTTCCTTGGGGGGAAGGCCTTGACTTAATGTACATCTTTTGAAGTACAATATATTGTGAGAATACAGAGAATCATTGTCGATGTGTTTGCTTGTTCGGAAGGGCCATAGTTGGTGGGCGACATAAGTCGGAAGGACTGTGTCGATGGGTGATGGAGGTCATAAAGATCGTTGTCTGGCGATAGAGGTAGAAAGGACCATAGTCGGCGGATCGCAGTGGTCAGAAAGACCGTTGTCGGAGGGCGATGAAGGTCCGAAATCAATTGGAGGCCATGCAAAAGTCCGATGTTAATTGGTGGCCGGATAGAAGTCCAATGATGAGCAGAATTTCGGTATCTGGTAGGAATCTGAAGAAATTCTGGCATCAGGCAGAAGTCCTGTGTCAAGTAGCACTCCGACGACGGGTAGAGGTCCGGTGTCAGATAGAAATCTGGCGACGAGCAGAGGTCCGACGTCAGGTAGAAGTTTGGTGTCGGGTAGAAGTTTGACGTCGGGTAGAAGTCCGATGAATGTCCGGCAACGGGCAGAAGTTCGACATCGAATAGAATTCTGATGTCGTGTGGAAGTCGGGCAGAAATCCGACGTCACTTGGAGGCCGGGTGAAATTCTGGAGTTCGTTGGTGGCCGGACAGGAGTCCGACATTACCTGGTGGCCGGGCAGAAGTCCGGCGTCACTTGGTGGCCGGGCGGAAGTCCGGCGATGGTCGCGGAGGAGTCTGGTGGCCTAATCTACTTCACCAAAAGCTAGTAATTTCTTCCTCAAAATAGGGGGATTTACGTACATAACTCAAACTGAGGGATTTACATACATATAATTTTATTTCATTCTATTTACATATCTAAAATCTAAAACTTTAATATTACATGTCTATTACTAATAGAATAAATATAAAAGTAAGAAATAAAATATTAAAATTTATAGGATGGTATGGGTGATAGAAATGAAATATATGAGTGACATATTTGATATTAAAATTATCTATAAATGATATGTATGAAATATAATAATTTTGAGTGTTACATATGTAAATAGTATGAAATAAAATGATATGTATGTAAATCACCCTAAAATAAAATATTGGTTATTCTATTTCCTAATATTATATATATATATATATATATATATATATATATATATATATATATATATATATAAATTTTTGAGTCAATTAAGACAAATTCATACAAATATAATTGATACATCCTCAAAAAATTATCTTAATCGGGCACGAATCTCGAGGCAAAACCAAGGTGGAAACTTCCAAAATTAATTCTGGGACCATACAAACTTTGATTCCAGCAAACGTATAGTCGAACTGAGCGTCTCGGAAATATGAACCCAACAACACAAAATTCGACCCAATCCGAGCCCAAATGGGTCTAAATCAAGAGTCTAAAGCACTATTGGAAGGTTCAAACCATAATTTGGATTACCAAACGATCTCGAAATGTGACATGCTTATAATCGAATCGAGCGTCTCGACGAGACGAATCCAACGAGCTTAAGATCGCCAAATTCCGACATCGCTAAGACCTTCAAATGTCCAGCAAACAGTTTATGATAAGGGATTCAATATCGGCCGTCCATTCAACCACTCCCTAACTACCTCTGATCTTTCACCTATTTACGGGCCATGCCACTCACGAAAATCTATAAATAGAGCCCCCTCTCCTCTTGAAAAAGAGAGCTAATCCTAAGGAGAAAAAGAGAGAGTTCTTGCCCCCTTGCTCCTCCTCGACCATCGTCGGAGTTCCGCCGGACCACCGTTTGATGCCGTTGCTTCGCCGGACCACCCCCTGAGGCCATGCACTTTGCCAGACCACCACATGAGGTCCTGCTCTTCGCCGGATCACCACCTGAGGCCCTGCACTTCACTGGACCACCACCTGAGGCCCTGCACTTCGCCGGACCACCACGTGAGGCCCTGCTCTTCGCCGGACCACCACCTGAGGCCCTGCACTTCGCCGGACCACCACCTGAGGCCCTGCACTTTGCCGGACCACCACCTGAGGCCCTGCTCTTCGCCGGACCATCACCTGAGGCCATGCTCTTCGCCGAACCACCACCTGAGGCCCTGCTCTTCGTCGGACCAACACCTGAGGCCCTGATCTTCGCCGGACCACTACCTGAGGCCCTGCGCTCCGCCGGATCACCACCTGAAGCCCTGAGCTCCGCCAGACCACCACCTGACATCCTCAGCTCTGCGGGACCACCGCTTGACGCCCCGAGCTCCGCCAGACCATCATTTAACGTCCTCAACTCTGCCCGATAACTACCTAGGGTCCAACATTCTGCCAGACCGCCGGGCGACCCTGAAGTTTTTCCAGCGCGACCTTAGGCCCTCACAAGCTTCTAACTTCCACCCTACGGGTGATACTTGTAATCTGATCGCCCTTAAAGGCGAGTCAGCCCCCTGTAATCTACTCAAGTTCTAGTGGAATCATTTCAACTGGGCCAGGCCCCATGATTTTTCTCCTTTTCAGGGTTTTCCACGTAAAAATCTTGTGTTCCCTGTGTGAGCTGGATATCCGTGCAACGTTAAGCCGTAGTATTTTAACTCTATCGCCGCGTATATTCTAGCCCGCAACAGTTTGGCGCCATCTGTGCGAACCAAATCCCACTATCCTAAGCACCACTTTGATGGCCAACAGGCATAGCAATCGCATCTTGGGAGCCTCCCGCTCCAATTCACATTAATCTTGGGATCAGTCTATGAATCATAGATGCCAAGTATCCGCCTCCTTTCATGCTGGGGGGCTAGATGCTACTGGAGAAGGAATTTTAAGACCATCCCTGGAAGATCGCATCAAGAAGATAGAGGAGTCTCAGGATGAGATCCTTCAACTCCTGCGAGAGACCCGACAGCCAGCACTAGCTCCCTAAGAAGAGATCCTTCTCCCTCGAGATCCACCCCAGGTCGGAGAGGTTCCACCAGAACATCTTCATGTTGAGATTCCTTTCCCTCCGCCAATGGTGCATCCTCTGACGCACCAAGACAATGAACTTGCTGACACAACAAGCTCTGTACATCCTTCACGTGCAGGTCAACAACCTTGCATTCCTTCAGACGTCCCTGAGGACTTAGCCCCACCACACGTTGCTGGACTCCCTCGCAACGTCCTACGGCATGAACTACGAAGATTAGTTCAAGAAGAGTTACCCGCGGGAGGTACAAGACAATCTCTTTGTCAACGGGACTTTCAGGAGTCATCACCCTTGGCTGAAGCCATCCTTCAACACCCCATTCCGGCAGGATTCAAACTGCCGAACATCGATCCCTATGACAGGACAACTGACCCGTACGAGCATATCGATCATTATAGAACTATCATGTATATCCAGCGAGCCTCAGACGCGCTCCTCTGTCAGGTCTTTTCTGCCACCCTCAAAGGGCAAGCTCGAACATGGTTCTATTCACTTCCAGCTGGAACCATTCCAATGTTCGTCAAATTGGCCAAAGTATTCGTCGAACAATTTATCGCCAATTGGAGAATTACTAAGGACTCTTCTCACCTCTCAGGGATCCGCCAGAATGAAAGTGAGTCACTCAAGGAATACTTCCAGAGATTTTCTACTGAAGCTCGTCAAATTTCGGGAGTAGATCCCGAGTTACTTAGAGGCATTTTCCTCGGAGGGCTTCATCCGGGCCCCTTCTACTCAGCACTTATGTGAGACACGGTCCCTTCGTATGCCGACCTGATCCATCATGTGGAGGCACAAATATCAGCGGATGAAGCTATTAGTGCCCATAGAAAGTAATTTGAACAAATTCCTGGAAAGCGCAAAGCCCCTACAATAGAGGACTCATTCTCACAACGAAAGAAAAACTTCTCTCCTAGACCCCCAGTACCACGACATGAGTTTTGACAGGATGAGGAGTATACACCACTCAATACCTCTCGAGCGAATGTGTTGATGGCCATCCGAGATCAAGAAAATATTAAGTGGCCTAATCCTTTGAAGCCGAACGTAGGAAATCAAGATCAATACTATCATTTCCACCGTAGTCGTGGACACATTACTGAAGCTTGTAAACAACTCAATGATGAGATTGAGAGGCTGATTCAACAAGGATATTTCTGTCAATTCATTCAAAGCCCACCGACTCGAGATGATACTGGGGGGAAAAAGCAGCAACAACAAAGATAACCATTGAATAACATTCAAATGGTTGGTGAGATTAAATGATCACACAGTGTATTCATTTGTGTTAGTAATAGTAGTCATCTTATTTTATTATGCCTCTTTCAAGCAGTATGTTGCTCTGATGTCTCTAGTATTTTCTTTCCAAGTCAAACAGTGTTGTCCATGTACGTATATCTTATGTGTTTAATATGGTATCCCTAGATTATACTAGGAAGTTATTATATTGTTCTACGTAATATAGTGGTGTATTGTAACTCCAATTTGATATTGTCTACTTCTTCAAAAAAAAAATATAAAATGATGATAATGAAAACTACTGACAAATATAGTCTCTTTATCCTTGATTCGAGAAATACGCAATCTTTATTGTGTCTCAATCATTGGATGATCAATCCCAGGGGGATTCAATCCGACCTCTTCCACACAGGTTATTGTCATCGAGCAGGGCTCTGACATACAACCTCGGATAGGTCATACATCCTTGGTGGATTCTCTCGACCTCTTCCACACAGGTAAACATCATCGAGCAGGGCTCTGATATACAACCTCGAAAAGGTCATACATCCTTGGCGGATTCTCTCGACCTCTTCCACACAGGTTAATGTCATCGAGCAGGGCTCTGACATACAACCTCGGATAGGTCATATATCCTTGGTGGATTTCCTCGACCTCTTCCACACAGGTTAATGTCATCAAGCAGGGCTCTGACATAAAACCTCGAATAGGTCATACATCCTTGGTGGATTCTCTCGACCTCCTCCACACAGGTCAATGTCATCGAGCCGGGCTCTGACATACAACCTCGGATAGGTAGTACATCCTTGGTGGATTCCCTCAAACTCTCCCGCATAAGTTAATGTCATCAAGAAGGACTCTGACATACAACCTCAGAAAGGTCACACATCTTTGGCGGATGCTATTGACCTACGCTCTTCTACCCGACGCCGGATATCTGCTCGTCGCTGGACCCTCGTCGGATATCTACCCGACGCTATACTTCTACCCGACGTCAGACTTCTACGTGTCGTCGAGCTTTCGTCGGACTTCTACCCGATGCTGTACTTCTACCGGACGTCAAACTTTTTGCTGACACCGAGCTTCCTCCTATTACGGGACTTCTGCCCGTCAAGGGACTTTCGTCGGACCTCTACCCGACGTCGAGTTCCTACCCGTCGTTGAACTACTACAGATCGCCGCACTTTTGTAGGACTTCTACCCGATGCCAAGCTCCTACCCGTCATCGGACTACTACCGATTGACGGACTTTCATCGGATCTCTACTCGACAACAGACCTATACCCGACGCCGAGCTTCCTCCCGTTGAAGGACTTCTGCCCATCGTGGGACTTTCGTCGGATTTATGCCCGATACCGAGCTTTCTCCTGTTGTTGGATTTCTACCCGTTACGGGACTTCGTAAGACTTTTGCTCGATGCCGAGTTTCCTCCCGACGCCGAACTTTTGCCCGTTGCCGGACCCTCGTCGGACTTCTACCTAGACGCTAAAAATCTACCCAACGCCAAACTTCTGCCCGTCGTCGGACCCTTGTCAAACTTCCGTCTATTGCCAAATTTCCACCGACCAATATCAGAACTCCGCATAATCTCTTAAGAAAAGAGGAGAAGACTCCTGCTCAGTGAGGGGCTCTAGACCGGCACAGGGGATACCACCTGAAATGGCCTAAGGGAATGCCTCAACGTGAGGGAGAAATGAAGAAAAATGGAACCTCCTTCTTGCAGTGAGGGGCTCTGGCCTGGACAGGGGATGCCACCTGTACAGGGCCAGGGGAAGGCCTCAAATGAAAGAAGTGAAGGCAGAAGGGGTAGAAGGGCGGAAGGGGGGAACCTCCTTCTTACAGTGAGGGGCCCTGGCCAGGACAGGGGATGCCGCCTGTGCAGGGCCAAGGGAAGGCCTCAAATGAAAGAAATGGAGAGGAGAAGAGAGGTGTAAGATTTTCTATACCCAAGGAGGGTATTTATAGGTGTCGAGGGGAAGCTGGAGGAGTTAAGGAAGTTATAAAAAAAAAAAAATTGGGTGCCAAGTCATCAGCCACGTCAGCGCCACATCATCAGTCTGTCCTGCGTGTCATTGTCATGTCAGCAATCTGTACTGCATGGCACTACCACGCTATCACTCTGTCCTACGTGTCCTGCCCACATCAGCCACAACCCAACATGTCATGGGTGACACCCAGCCATGATCTGCGTGTCATGGCCATGTCAGCCACGACCCTATGAGTCGTGGCCATGTCATCCATAACCCACTAGGTCATGGGTGACACGTCAGCCACGATCTGGGTGTCGTGGCCACGTCATCGATCCGTCCCGCATGTCAATGCCACATAATCGATCCGTCCCGCGTGTCAATTACACATCATCGATCCAGCCTATGTGTCACTGCCACATCATCGTTCTGTCCTGCGTGTCACTGCCACATCAGCATCCTGCAAAATAGCCCATGCCTTCCATGGGATTTGAACCCAGGACCTTAGGCATGGGACCAAAAAGACTAATCACTCTTCCACATGGGAAGAGTTGTTACAAGTACCACTTTTTTATTTAAATTATAATATTTCAGCTAATAGGTGTAACATTAGCTACAATCATGCATATCATGACCACATTAGCTCCACCTTAACACAATGACAACCAAGAACTTGTGTATTATGACCACGTCGATGCCACATCAGCCACGATCAAGTGCCACGTCAGCGCCACATCATCATGCCCAAATTTGGGTCTGAAAAAACTAAATCAAATATTTTTTGGGTCTCCGAAACCATTTTTCGACGTTCCGGACTCAATTTTGATACTTTTAAAGTCGATCAGGACTTCTAAGCTCAAGATTGGGTTATTTCCAAACTTTGAATCGCACGAAGAATTCCTCGAAAATTGTGACGCATATTTTCGGACTTCTAGAGTTTTGACATCCAAAAATAGGGGGGCAACTGATACATCCTCAAAAAATTATCTTGATCGGGCACGAATCTCGAGGCAAAACCAAGATGGAAACTTCCAAAATTAATTTTGGGACCATTCGAACTCTGATTCCAGCAAACGTATAGTCAAACTGAGCGTCTCAGAAATACGAACCCAACGACACCAAATTCGATCCAATCCGAGCCCAAATGGGTCCAAATCAAGAGTCTAAAGCGCTGTTGGAAGGTTCAAACCATAATTTGGATTACCAAACGATCTCCAAATGTGACATGCTTATGGTCGAATCGAGCGTCTCGTTGAGACGAATCCAACGTGCTTAAGATCGCCAAATTCTGACATCATTAAGAGCTTCAAATGTCCAGCAAACAGTTTATGATCAAGGGATTCAAGATCGGCCGTCCATTCAACCACTCCCTAACTACCCTTGATCTTCAACCTATTTACGAGCTATGTCACTCACGAAAATCTATAAATAGAGCCCCCTCTCCTCTTGAAAAAGAGAGCTAATCCTAAGGAGAAAAAGAGAGAGCTCTTGCCCCCTTGCTCCTCCTCGACCACTGCAGGAGTTCCGTCGGACAACCGCTTCACGCCGTTGCTTCACCGGACCACCACTTGAGGCCCTGCACTTCGCCGGACCACCACCTGAGGCCCTGCTCTTCACCGAACCACCACCTGAGGCCCTGCACTTTGCCGGACCACCACCTGAGGCCCTGCACTTCGCCGGACCACCACCTGAGGCCCTGTACTTCGCCTGACCACCACCTGAGGCCCTGCTCTTCACCGGACCACCACCTGAGGCCCTGCTCTTCACCGGACCACCACCTGAGGCCCCGCACTTCGCCGGACCACCACCTGAGGCCCCGCACTTCGCCGAACCACCACCTGAGGCCCTGCTCTTCGCCGGACCACCACTTGAGGCCCTGCACTTTGCCGGACCACCACTTGAGGCCCTGCTCTTCACCGGACCACCACCTGAGGCCTTGCACTTGGCCAGACCACCACCTGAGGCCCTGCTCTTCGCCGAACCACCTCCTGAGGCCCTGCTCTTAATCGGACCACCACCTGAGGCTCTAATCTTCGCCGGACCACTACCTGAGGCCCTGCGCTCCGCCGGACCACCAACTGAAGCCCTGAGCTCCGCTAGACCACCACCTGACATCCTCAGCTCTGCAGGACCACCGCTTGATGCCCCGAGCTCCGCCAGACCATCATTTAACGTCCTCAACTCTTCCTGACAACTACCTACGGACCAAAATTTTGCTAGACCGCCGGGCGACCCTGAAGTTCTGCCAGCGCGACCTTAGGCCCTCACAAGCTTCTAACTTCCACCCTATGGGTGATACTTGTAATCTGATCGCCCTTAAAGGCGAGTCAAGCCCTTGTAATCTACTCAAGTTCTAGTGGAATCATTTCAACTGGGCCAGGCCCCGTGGTTTTTCCCCTTTTCAGGATTTTCCACGTAAAAATCTTGTGTTCTCTGTGTGTGAGCTGGATATCCGTGCAATACTAAGACGTAGTATTTTAACTCTATCGCTGCGTATATTCTAGTTCGCAACAATAATATATATAAGCTTCAAACTCCAGACCTTCTGGTTGATAGCCAGCACACTCAACGAGCCGATCAAGATGAGCTATATAATAATTAACAAATTCAACTTTTTTTAAAAAAAGATAGTTTATTTCAAATTGGACGTGAACATAAGCACTCGGTGTAGTAATAGTACATTTATGTTTATACATTCATAAAAATAAGGTGAAATATAGACATGTGCGAATCAACATAATTCATATTAAACCCTTTTATAATATCTATGTTCATAAATAATTTATATCGAATTCCATAAGTTCATGAATCAAAATTTATTTAATGAGTGTTGAATAATATAAAAAAAATTACCGAATAATAATAAGACCTAAATTATTAGAATATTCTGTTTAAAACTTTGATCATGATGGATCTTAAATATATTTTAAGACGAACGTAATCTATAAACAACTAAAAATATATAAATCTTAAATTAAATTTAAGGAATTTGGATATTATTGTGCGCTAAAATATTTGCAGCTGTAGAGAGATAAAGAGTTTAATGTCTTAATTTTGTATGAAGATAGAACATGCACACAGATCAGAGATGAGTGCAAGAATTGCAAGTGACATAAGAGTTTTTTAAATAAAAATTTGAACAAAGAGAAAAATGATGTGGCATGACCAAGTTTAAATAATTTTGCTAATGCTTATCATCAATTACAAGTGATACGCTTCCTCGAGAGAAGGAATTGAGGCATTAATATAATGTAAAGAACATATTATATGGTTGAAGATGAAAGAGTCTCATGGCAGTGAAGCAATCATTAATAAGTCATTTGCTTGTTGTCTTGACCATACTCCCTTCATACGGGAAAACCAAAAACCATGAAATCCAACAAAAGTCCTAGCATTAAAGTTGGGAGTCAAAATTGATGTTGATGCCATGCATAGATCTCATAAGTGTCTGCTTATGTTGGAATTATTGGTAATGGTAGGTGATGAAATCAATAGGCTTCAGAGTAGCATAACGACGCTGGTGAAGAGATTATATATGGTGAAGATTAGAAGAATCATAATTAGACGATAGAGATCAGAGGACCACATTCGAGTGATAATGGTTAGAAGAAAAGTAGTAAAGCTATAATAGTCGAAGGACCGTAATTGGGTGATGGTGGTTCGAGAATCATAATTGGGTGACAAATGTAAAAGGATTGTAGTCTGACGATGGTGGTCCAAGAACTGTAGTCAGGCAATAGTGATTCAAAGAATGTAGTTAGACGAGCTAGTCCAAAGGACCGTAATGGGTGGGCAACGGTAGTCCAAAGGACTATAGATAGTGGACAACAGAGGTCAGAGGACTGCACTTGGTGGGTGATGGAGGTCGGAAGAACCATAGTTAACTGACGGTGATCCGAGGATCATTATCGAGAGGCCACAATAGGGGCGACAGAGGTTTAAGTACTATAATTGGGCAACAAAAGTGGAAGGACTGTCATTGGTAGATTGAGGTTGAAGGATCGTAATCGGCCAAGATGGTCTGTGGATCTTAGTCGGGGGAGGGGGTTGAAGGATTGTAGTCAATAAATAATGTTCGGATGACTGTTGTCAACTAGTGATGGAGGTCAAAAGATTCATAGTCGGGCGATTGTGGTTGGAGGTCTGTAGTAAGGGTGACGGAGGTCGAAGGACCGTAGTAGTCGTTGGAGGACCCTAGTCGACGGGTAATAGAGCTCAGAAGGACCATAGTCAGACAATTGTGGTCGGAAGTCCACAGTTAGGCAATAATGGTCGAGAAGAACATAGTTGGGTGATGGTAGTCTGAAATACCATAGACGATGGATGTCGAAGAACCATATTTGGTGAGCAACATAGCTCAAGACTATACTCGACAGGCGGCGAAGGTGGAAAGACCAAGCTCACTTAAATCTGAAGCCAAAGTTCAAGCTCCGTCCTCAATCTCCTCTTCCATGTAGAGAGTGGCTCTGTTTATAGTTTTTTGGAAATGACATGTCTGATAAATATGAAGATAAACTGAAACACTCCATCGAATAGCATGTATTGATTCTCTTGATCATAAAGCGTTCGTTCATCATTTTAGTTCCTTAATGTTTTTCAGAGTTGAGTCATGCATGTTGAGCCCGTTGGATTCGTCTCATTGATATGCTTGATTCAACTATAAGCATGCCAAAATTTGAGATTATCTGATCATCCAATTAATGTCCTGAGATTTCTAATTATATTTCAAACTATTGATTTGGACTCATTCGGGCTCAAATTGGATCATTTTTAATGTTGTTGGGTTTGTCTCATCAAGGCATTTTATTTGACCGTAAATTTGATTTTTAAAATTTTTAATTTAAATGTTTCAAAATTCTTTCCCAATCAAAACAATTTTTATTAACAGACCGAGCATCATTCTTGATACGTCATCGAAAAATTATCTTGATCGGGCACGAATCTCGAAGCAAAAATCGAGTTGGAAACTTCGAAAATTAATTCGGAGACCATTTAAACTCCGATTTCAGCAAGCTTATAGTCGAACTGAGCGTCTCGGAAATACGAACCCAACGACACCAAACTCGACTCAATCCGAGCCCAAATGAGTCCAAATCAAGTACCCGAAGCGCTGTTGGAAGCCTTGAACAACGATTTGAGTTACCAAACGGTCTCCGATTTTGACGAGCTTATAGTCGAATCGAGCGGCTCGACGAGACAAATCGAACGAGCCCAAGATCGTAAAAATCTGATACCATTAAGACCTTCAAATGCTCAATAAACGGTTCATGATCAAGGGATTCAATATCGGCCGTTCATCCGGATCACTCCTTATTTGCCCATGATCCCTCATCTATTTACGGGCTATGCCACTCCAGAAAAACTATAAATAGCCCCTCATTTCTCTTAAGAGGGGACCCAAGCCAAGAAGAGAAGAAGAGAAGAGAAGTCTAGGAGGGAACAGCTCCTCCTCGACCACCGCCGGAACACCGCCGGAACACCACCGGAGCATCGCCAGAGCACCACCGGGTGCCCGAGGGACGCCTGAGCTCTGCCTGACGTCGGAGTAACGTTAGAATTCTATCCGACGCCGGAATTCTACCCGACGCCTGAGTGACGCCGGAATTCTTTCCAAGTGACGTCGGAATTCTGCCGGACACCCGAGTGATGTCAGAACTCTGCTTGGCCTTGTAACTTATACTCATTGTAATCTGATCGTCCTGAATTTAACGGACGAATCAACCTCGTGTATTTCATACAACACTAGTGGAACTTTTTCAACTGGGCGTGGCCCCGTGGTTTTTCCCTTTTACAGGGCTTTCCACGTAAAAATCCTGGTGTTACTATTTCAATTCTGTTTGTGTACCGGATATACGTACAACGCTGAGACGGAAAATTAAGCTCTATTGCCGCGTATATTTGAGTCCGCAACAATTCTAATCAAATTTTAATCGGTTAATCCTCATCCTATCTTTATTCTTGTGATTATTGTTGGCCGCGAGTAACAAGATCAAATGGAGTCAATTTTGGCATCTGTGTGGTCCGCGGAAGAGCAGCGTTCAATGGCTTAGCCTGCTTGTCGTGCACGGAATAAATTTTTTTAATTTCATGGATCATAACCCTTCAATTCTCAGTATAAATCACCAACAAGGCACAAGGACTGAAGACGATGAAGCCACAGCTAGATTTAGCCATATTCAATATTAAGTTTTCCTCAGTCTTTTGTCGTTGTTGGTTTTAACCAAAGGACGAATGGCGGTGGAGGAGATTGTGATCGTAGGAGGCGGGATCGCCGGAGTGGCTACAGCGCTTGCTCTTCGCCGGGTCGGAAAGAAAAGCCTAGTTCTCGAGCGGTGGCGCGAGCTTCGGGAGACCGGCTCTGCTCTTACGCTTTCCCACAACGCATGGTGTGCCCTCGACGCTCTCGGCGTAGGCCACAAGCTCAAGCCCCACTACCGTTTGCTTCGAACGTAACTCCCTATGCTCTCTCAGCTCCCTCTTTCTCTCCCACGCATAATCTAATATATTTCAGTAATCTAACTAATCTCTTGTTCTAAATTCTATGGATGGCAGTGGGACTGTAACGAACCTTGCGACCGGAGCTACACAGACCCAGTCTTTTCCTAACAAGGACGATAACGGCGGGTAACGTTCATTTCTAGAGTTTCTTCTCGTTTTTAATCAGCGAGTGTGTTACGGAATAGATAATGAATTTCTTAGACTCTTAGTAGATGTATTTATTTGGATGTTTGTAGGTTTTAATGATTTTTTTTTTCATTTTTTTTTCTATTGAAGTCTAGATTAGGTTTTAATAAATTATTTGTTGACTCTAACTTTTACAAACTCTTCAGCACCCTAATTAATACTGTAACAAGAAATTCCAATGAAATTTGATAGTCGATTAACTTTTTTCGCCTTGATGCATGTTGCCATTGAAGGGAGGAGATGGGATCAAGATCAGTTCACAGAACCGCGTTGTTGGAAGCAATGGCAGAGGAACTGCCTCCTGATTCCATTCGGTTCTGCTCGAAGCTGGTCTCAATCAGAACTGAAGTGCTTCCAGATTCATCAACTATCATGGTTCTGCATTTGGACGATGGAGCCATCATAAAAGCTAAGGTACCTATACGAATTAACTTGATTGACATGATTAGCTTCATCGTCGCGTTGGCAATTATATATTTGTTAACAAGAGAAAGATTAAAACTGTAATGGATTAAATTACTTGCAGGCGGTGATTGGCTGTGACGGCGTGCACTCGGTGGTGGCGCAGTGGCTTGGCCTCGCCAGCCCGAGGGATTCCGGCCGCTCGGCGGTTCGTGGCCTGGCCGTATACCCAGAAGGACATAACTTCAAACCAGGACTCCAGCAGTTTCTTCTCAATGATGTGAGGGCAGGATTCGTTCCCATCAATGACACGGATCTCTACTGGTTTGTTACCCATCCCACCACACCTGAAGGTATATATATGTAGGAGATAAATTTCTGACAATTTTTTATTCATTTTATGAGGAAGAAAATTTCATTTTAAATTTTTGTTTTTGAAAAATCAGATAAAACTTTACATATTAATAAATTTGATTATAAGAAATAGTGAAATACTTCTCACTATAAAATTTAAGAAAATGCAGTTTATTTTGATTTGTGACTATCAATTAAAAGATCTCGTCTTAGAAGCTTATATATGTCATATTTGTGTGAATTTATCTTTCTTGGCTCTAAAGTAGATAAAAAAAATTAAGAAAAAAACCGTAAAGAACTTAGCCAAATCAAAATATACCACCTATTTAATAAACAGAACTCGAAAAAAACCGTTCCGCAGATCTCTAAAATACTAAAAGAGACACGGCCAAATTAACCCTTTCACATCATTTGCAGTGCGCGAGATGGGCCGAGATCCAGAATTAATCCGTCGCGCAACATTAGAACATCTGGTCGTCGACTTTCCTGCAGAATTCAAAGTATTCGCGCAGCAATCCGAGCCATCAAGCCTATCCTGGACCCAGCTCCTGTATCGCCTGCCGTGGGACGTGCTCTTCGGCCAACTGCAGCGCGGGTGCGTGACAGTGGCCGGCGATGCCTTTCATCCGACGACGCCCGATCTTGGCCAAGGCGCATGCATCGCACTCGAGGATACGGTGGTGCTCGCGAGGTGCTTAGCCCACGCGAATTCACCCAAGGATATGGAACAAGGGATGGCACGGTACGTGGCCGAGCGGCGGTGGCGAGCCACATGGCTCATAATAGCTTCATATATTTCTGGGTTCGTGCAGCAGGGTTCGGACGGGCGGTGGACCAGTGCCGTTAAATTGTTCAGGGATTTGTTCTTCTACAGGTTTGTATTTCCCTGGATTATACGGATTGCGCAATACGACTGTGGAAAACTGCCAGAGGTTTGATTAGCTTCGTGCGGTGAATTAGTGATTTTAGCTATTGGATGTGCTTGGATATGATTTGTTTGTCAGTATGTATACCTGGAGTTAACTTATATCTGTAGTTTCTTTGCTATAAATGTTAGAGTTTTGATGAAGTTGTTATTGTTGTGCTTGAAATTACACAATTGAACTTGAACAAAATAAGTGTTAAATGCCAAAAAGCAGAAAAATAAAATTTCTGGATGACAATTAAACTTATTTAAGAACCATGGGCAGAGTTGGGGCCTGTGGGGGCACAGGCAATCCACTGCCTTTAAGAAAAATAAATTTATAATTTTTATTATTTATTTTTTAATTATTAATATAGAATTATAATTAAATTTTTTATCCGTTTATTCATCCCCTTATTGCTCTAATTTTTGTATTGGAATAAATTGTGTTAGGGTATTCTAATCAAAATTTATCAAGACAAATAAAAAAAATTGGATTTGTTTCAAAATCAATGTATGCAATATAAGTTGAAAGAGCTTTTTATGCTATAATTATTAGAAAAAATCGACGAAATAGAAGGAGAGAGTATTAGACGCATATGCAAATTACAGCAAACTGAAAGAACAGGAAAACGGCAAGCAATATTTCTGCAGGCAAATAGGATTGCATCCAATAACTTATATTTTCTTGAGCTTGAAGCTTATATATATTTTTTGTGTGTGAATTTCAAATTAATTCGATCAAACATCTCAAAAAATAAAAAAATAAAAAAAAAATTAAAAATTTTTTGCAATTATTATTAAAGCATCTCTTCTTTTGCAACTTTTTTTGTTGTCAGATGTTCAAACACACATTAGTTTTCTAGCTCATAGTTGCCTTTAAAATCTTTTAATTGTCGAGGAGAATAGTGCTCCAAACGTAGCTCACCTTGGTTTATTGATTGAGAGCTTTGTGTCACGCCCAAATGTTGGAACTAGGGATTTAGCTAAACCCCTTGGGTGTGACATGCTGAGTAAAGTAAAAGAGGTCCTCCAAAATTATTCCTAAATGGGAGCACAAGACATTGGAAGATTCTGTAAGACTCTAGAAGGTTCTAGAATATTTTAGAAGGTTCTAGAATATTCTAAAAGGTTCTAGAAGACTCTAGAAGGTTCCAGAAGGTTCTGGAAGGTTCTAAAAAGGTTTAGAGTTTCGTAGAAGATTCTAGACTACTCTAGAATGTTCTAGAATAGTGTGGATATTTAGAGAGTAATCTAGGATGATCTAGAACTCTCTAGTATAAAATTATGAAAGGGTGTAGAGAACAATGTGGATTGTTCTAAACACTACAAAAAACATGATGTTTTCGTAGCAGTTCATAGCAGCAGTTTATAAACCGCTACTATAAAGAGGTATAGACAGCAGGTTTAACCGCTACTAAAATCTCCTAAATATTCATAACTTTGGCAGCCAATTAGTAGAGGCGGTTTTAAAAACCGCTGTTGTAGGATAAATATGTCTCCCCCCATTTTACTATTTAATGCCCTAGCCCGCCATCCCAATCCCTCTCTATTTTGATCCTGATCCCTCCCTCTCTCTCGATGTTCCTGCGAGAGCTCCAGGCTATCGGCATTTGTGTTGCGGCAATTGTAGGAAATCGGAGGGTTCAAAGCCTCCAAACAAGGGAACAACAAATCGGAGTGTTGCAGCAATGGTCGTGATCAAAACTTATAGAGACGGACTTGGTTCTGTTCCATTTTGCGACCAACTTCAGCTTCTTTGTTTCTCCGCCGGTGGAGGTGGTTCCGATTTATGGTAAGTAAATTTCAGCTCACAAGAGATGTAAAGACTTTCTAACTTTCAGAAACCACTGCTCTGCCTTATTTGGAAATGAAACCAGCTCATCATTCTCCTCAATACTCAGCTTTCAGAAGGAGGCGATACTTCTCAATGGCTCCATTGGCAACACTGATGGTTCACTTATATTGAGATCGCTGAGGATGAGATAGCAATTATTAGTTGTCTCCACTACTTGATGCCTTTCGAGAGAGATCAGATTGGGGCAATTTTTAATTTTCAAGTATCTAAGTGCTGCGAGTCTTGATATTTCATCAGCTAGAGGAAGAGTTTCTATAGGCGGTCTTCTAATAATTTGTTGTGAATCTGTATGATTTAAGTGGAGTTTTTTTGTTTCAGCTACATCTCTTATGTATGTGGGGTTTTTGTTTCTGTGTAGTGAATGTCTCAGATTTTTTTGTGGCATTAGCGTGAAAGAAGCGGGAGAAGGTAAGGTGGCTCTATCTCTTCTTGAAATTTTTTTGTTATGTGTGGTTCAATGATTGGCTTGAGGTTTTTTTATTTGAAAGTACTTTATTAGATGCAAAAATTGTTAATTACTATAATTTGTTTTGCTGTTGTATTTGGATAATTATCTTAGACTTGATCAGAGTTTTTATTTTGCTAGATCTTTAGATCTGTAACTATTTACGACGAACATATCTAGCAGAGTTTTTATTTGTTCATGGACATTCTCACATTTAAAAGTACATAGGCATTATGGGTTGAAGGAGAAAATGTTTAAATTGTTATCATGTCTTATTGAATTTTAACACGCGAGTGAAATTTGAAATTAACAATAGAATTTTTAAGTTTTGAGGTTCTATGATTACTTTTGATTTTTATTCTTGATAACATGACATACTGAGCATTATAAAAGGCTAGATGTTGATAAGGTGTGTGGGACTCCGAAAGGACACAGCTCGATAGGGGATAGAATGTAAAGGGTACGATCGCACTATCTCGTAGGATAAAACAGTCATAGGCCTTTACACTCTTCGCAAGCGGGCTAATGGGAGGGCAGATGAGATCATACATACGATTAACCATTGAGAATAGTGACTTTTGCCCATGCGCCTCGATGGATAATAATATGTATGACCTGATCAAAGTCACGAGATTTCTCCCACCCGATACATCAGCTCGAGTAGGGTTTATTTGATATGGGATTTAATTTCCCACAGGCACAAGCCCTCGCAGTTAATTACATCCTAAGCCGAGACCTAAGAAGACTCTCAATTAAGGATAATACATTATTCTCTCGGATGAGATTGACACATAGAGAGGAGTCTAGGAAATTCCTATTTAAAGGAAAGGAAAGGTTCAACTTGGCTTAGTCAATATACGAGGCTCATATCATCATCTAGAAGGACTAAGGTAGTGAAAAGAAACTAGAAAAAAGTTAACACTGCACTCTGAGCATACAAGAGAGAAGAATGGAGGTGATATCATCCATGTGACGTGGATATGCAAGATTTATAGGCCCAGAAAGATAGAGAAATTACCCGCCGATTAGGCATACTACGGGTCACCGAGAGTAGTAGCCTTGAACCATAAATCTAAAGTGAGTTTAGTATTCCACACACAACACTAACACCCATGTCCTAGTTAATATATTTTGGACTTATATCTTGAAAGTTCGAATAGGTTGTTAAACCTAATTGATTTGTCCCAAGGCTTAACTAAGAGGGGGTGAATTGGTAATTTAAAAATTCTCTTAGATTTAAAAAAATCAATTTAAGATATTTGACACAATGATAAATTTTCACAAAAATATTTTTTAACCACAATAATTAAAAGTGTAAAAAATAAAAAGTAGTAAAAAGTAAAGAACAGAAGACACCAAATTTTATAGTGGTTCGGTCCAACAAGACCTATGTCCACTCTTTGGAGACTCCTTCTCCAGGTATTGTACTAAACACTAGTGACTCTCCTTTTGCCCCCACAGCAAGGCAGAAAAGCCCATATAAAAATCTCTCTTCCACCAACCCGGTGCGGCAAAGAACCATCGTCTTTTTTCACCCTCCTGGTGAAGGAAAAGAATCAAACGTCCTTTTTCACCCTCCTGGTGAAGGTAGAGAACCTGACATCCTTTGTCACCCTCCTGGTGAAGGCATATTACCTGATCTCCTTTGAAAATCCTCTTTCAAGAGCCTTCAAGGAAGTAGGGAAGAACTATGAAGAACAAATAAGAGATCATCACCTTTGTGAATCCTCTCACAAATCCCTTTCATAAGATCTCTCACTTTTCAATCTCAAGATACTCTCCCAAACACACTCCTAAGGCACACTCAAGAGAAATTCGTAGCAAGATCTTCTAGTATCAATTTTTTGGATCCTTATATAGAAATGGCAAGAAAAATTGTTTAGAAAATTAAAAATTTCAAGTTGAACGGACTTGGATCGTACAGTACGATCGTACTTCATACGTACGAACGGTTTAAATTTATCTATATGAACTGGTATAAACCCAATTTCATACTTTGTTAATCATCTATATGAACTCACATTATACAGTAAGAAATAGTTTAAAACTAAACCCATTCGTCTGTATAATTATGTACGAACCTCATTTCGTACTCTATTCATCATATGTACGAACCCCACATTGTATAGTACAAATTATTAAAACAAATCATATTTTTATTGGTATGCAAGTGAATAATCTCATTTCGTACTCTGTTAATCGTCTATACAAACATATATCATATAGTACGAACTGCTCAAAAAATTTCAAGTTCGTCCGGGATGATCTAGTACGCATTCATTTAGTACTCTATGAGTCGTCCGTATGAACTACCTATCGCACAGTATGAATAGTATAAAAAAAATTTTCAGACATGGTTTGCTTAACATTGTTTTGGGAGGCAATACCATTATAAATCATTCAGTACGATTTAAAATCATATAGTACAATCAATTTTAAAAATTTAAGTTTTTAATCACTCCCTCAGTGTGTGTGTGCACGGTTACCCAATTATAATCACACTCTCACAGACTCAAGAAAAATAAAAATAATAAAAAATAGACTTTAATTACAAGAAACCCTAATCTAATTTGTCTTGAAGTCTTCGATAGTCTAGAGTATGATTTCCCTGAAACATTAGTACACACAAACAACAAAAATAAAATATATCCAATATATGTTAGGAGAAATAGTAATCAACACAATAATATTTTAATATTATAAAAAACTCACATGATATAAAAATATAGTTTTGAAAACTATGTTGCAACATATCCTGCCTAAAAAGGAAAGCCAGCCTAATCGTATAAAATCAATGCTGTCCAGTCTTTATGAAAGATGGGTGGGTGGCTGAATTTTTGAAAGTTAAGGCTGACATCTAGAGGGGCTCCTAAGTAGCCTTGTACTTATGAAGGGTATTATGCTGCTAAAACTAATGCAATTAAATTTGATTTTAGTTAGTCTCTAATGCAATGTATGTTAGTAGAAGTTTTCAAATTGAGAATGCATGAAATTTTTTTTAAAAAAAATGACTTATAAAATAATTTTTTTAGAAGCCCAAACTTCTTTAAGTTCAGCACCTCATCCTCATAGGTCGGATTATCTGAACTCTACACACAAGCAGAAAAGTGTCTAAACAAGGAAGGAGAAAATGCAATAAGATGCATGCGACCCCGGATGACCTCCAACTTATTCCCTAGGTCGTTATCTTTCTATGTTATTTAATTTATAAAATTTTAATTTTTAATTACGAGTAGAAAAATTTTATTCTTAAAGAGCCTAGCGAAATCAGGCGCATACACAAGCAAGAAAGAAATCTATAAAAAGCAGGTAATTTTTACTACGCAAGCAAGGTAAACACATCAATAAAATATCAACCAAAGTAAGAAAAAGTCCAAAAAAGTCTATGGCAATGCCATATAATATACAACACAGGGTCTGCAGAAAAGTAATAGTGGCCAGGCTCCACCGACAACATCATAGATTTTAATCATGTAGAATGATGCAAGTCTTAAAAATAAGGCATTTCATCTTGATCTTCGTCTTTTAGTCCTTCTACGGATCATCTTCCTTCATTCTTCTTATAGTATTCGTCCTGTAGAAGAATATCTAGATAAAAAGAAACTTCTCACAAGAGGTTTTCTTTTCTCTTTGGATCCCTTATATTTGAAATGCCTTATTTTTAAAGATGTTTATAACACTTTATTTCAAATACATTACATCAAAAAAAGGAAAAAATCTAGACTCTCCTACAGGGTTATCCTAAGCAGTTAAAATAAAATATCCCAAATAGTTGTATATAGAAATAAAAGTACTCATGTCAGCCACACGTGGTTATGCTCTTATTTATTTAGGGCTAAGCGGTTGAAGCATTTGTAGTAATTATATATATAATTTATTTATTTTAGCCCCCTTTTTTTTAGCGTTGCATAAGCATGATCACCTGTAAAAAATATCATAAGCAGTAAGCTCGCTCCTAACCTATGAGTAATCTATTGCACATCACATCATAAAGAAAGTATAATAATAAAAATCATCATCACAGTAATTATCATAGAAAGTCAAAACAACCAGCACATGTGTCACATGTAGAGCGTCACATCATAGAGACAGAAAGAGAGAAAACACCAGCCTAACCTAGAGCTAGAAGTCGTATCATAACAAATAAATATATTTGTATAATAGGCTATATGATTTTGGATATGTCCTATATTAGGTAATTTGTTCAAGTTGTTTGTGATTTGATTTGTTGAAAGTCAAAAGGGAAATTTTGGTTTAAGTTTAAGTATTGATATCTTGAGGTTGATTTTAAGAATTTTATTTTTAGTGTTTAGTTGATTACTACCTTTGTTGCTCATTGAAGCCGTAAGATTTATTTCATCCTCATTTGGGCTAACTTAATAGCCTCGTAGACCAGACTACCCAATAATAACCAATTTTATTAAATTAATTTAGTTTGTTGGAAATTAAAAGAAAGACAGATTGAATGATTTATTATTAGTTTGGAAGGTTGATTTAAAGAGGTTAATTTATGATTTGATTAGATTTTAGGTGAGTTATTATATTTTATAATTTTTTGGTTATGATTGAGTTTTTAATGAGTTCCTTATTTTGTTTACTTATTTAATTAGATTTTATTTCATTTGCATTCGATATTAGGGGTGTTTTAAGTTAGGTGAGTAATTGATTATGAGAGGGTTCGATGAATTAGAGTTTGGGATTGAGGAGTCTTTTCATCTTAACCTATTTTATCTTAGGTTTGTTCTCCAATTTTATAACTCTTGAATTTAAGTTTGATTTCATTGAAGGATGATTAAGAGATTAACTAGTTTTAGTTTAAGTGTATGTTCAAATCCATCTTTTAGTGGTTATGTGTATTATTAATAATTTAATTAATAAAAGTTAAGTATTTTTATATCTTTTTCAAATTGCTATTAATTTATTGAGGGGTCTTTTAATTATTGAGTGATTATTGCTTATGGTTAATCAAATCTGGATTAATGACACTGATTCTAGGGTGGAATGTCACTATATTTTCTATGTTTAGTGTTTCTATCATAAGAAAGCATGCATTTTAAGTCTAAGTTTTCTAAAACTTAGCCCTTAGTTTTTATCCTTAGGTGTCACTAGTATTGTGTAGAATGAAAGAATATTTATTTCTAATCCTTTGGACATACGCAAGTGTTAGTGGGTTTAGGGATCTAAAGGAAACAAAAGGATCCTAATAAAATTGAAGTTACTACAAGGTCCTAAAGGGTGGGGGATGCACACATCAAAAGGCTCCCTAGAGGCTTTTTAAGTTTTAAGGAAACTCACTATACCGGGGGCTATGACCTGGCGGTATCGCCCGTAGCACCCCCACCGAAAAGAATGAGGGCGATTGATGCTCGGATCCGTTTGCCCAAACTCCTTCGACTAGTGCTCCAGTTGCTTCTTACTTTTGCTCTCCCAAAAGTCCCTCACGAAGAACACAAAAAAGAAAGAAGATGAGGAGAGAGCAAAGTAATATTAATTAGGCAAATAATTAAAATAAAATGTAATTAAAATACTAGCATATCTTTTTTTCGAGCTTGAACATCGGCTCTGAGCTACTTGCCTTTTGAATCTTTCTACTTTATAAGCAATTTTTACCACATTTCATCTCAAGGAACAAGTAAAAGAGAAGTGGGAGAAAGAGGAGAAAGAGGGGTAGAAAGAGAGAAAGAAGAGCTATCATTTACTTTCCAAAACTCCACTTTCCAAAAAAAAACATCACCCCACAAACTCAACCCTCCAACAATCACCGAAACAAACTCAAACTTCCAACATGCCCCACTCCACCAAAACTAACAAAAAACATTTCAAGCAACTACTCCTTCTATCCATGCAAAGAGACAATTCAACATATTTTTCTTTCCAAAACAACCACACAACACAAGTTAATGCAAAGCACTCTATCCAAAATTCATGATCATCAAATGACTAAAGAGGTGTACGAAAAAAAGATGCTTTTGAATTTCATAGGTAAAGTTTTAGATGTATGCCAAATCATCCCTCGCATTCTCGTCAAAGCAATCTTGATGAAACCATGCATGTTTGAGAACAAAAACCAAGGTTATGTTTCTCCAAGTTAAGCAACAAGCAACCAACTTATTTGATTTTGAAACTCGACAAAAATGCAATCATAGGAAAGTATTTGATGCCAATTTGTTCTCCAAAACTCAAGACACATTCCAATCAACATAAAGCATAAATCACATTTAAATAGGAGTTCACATTTGAAATGAGCACAAAAAGATCCTCTAACTCTTTTCCAAAGCTCAAGGGAAACCATCCAACAAGAAAATCATATAACCTTATGCTAATTCAAACCCAACCTACAAGTTTCATCTCAAAAGAACTCAAGAAATCTTGCAACTCAATGCTCATAAGAAAAATGGATTTAATACCAATTGGTTCTTCTCACCTCTCAAGAAAATGTTCCAATCAACACAGTTCCATGAAACTTTCCAAACTTGATATTTGTATCAAATATGGTTTAGATGAAGAAAGAAGTTTTCATGCATTTGTACTCCTCCCAAAGTTCAAACGAGACATGCCAACATCACATTGCAACATTGATTCAAACACAAAACACATGATTACCTTCCAACAAGCTTCTAACTTCCATACCATGAACCATCAAACATTCCAAGAGAGCTTGTAATCCAAATTCACAAACTTTCTTTTGTGCCAAACATTCAACATTTTTCCAATAGTTCACGATCAATAATGCATTTCAGTGGTAATATGAAGGTGTTGAAATTCCAAACAAAATCTATGTGAAAAGAAAGAATATTAACATCCTTTTGAAAGCATCGATACTTTAAAGAAAGAGGAGCCTTGACAAGTTATATAAGCTGAGAATCTCATTGGCCAAATGAAACATATAAAGTGTAATATCAATAGGAAGACCTCTATATATAAAGAGAATGAAACAAAACCACACATGTCAACTCCCACAAATTATGCTCTAATACAAGTTCAGTCATGAATCATCAACAAGAGAAATATTTGCCAACAATGATTTGTCACAATGATGAGAGAGCCTTCATAACATTAAGTACACATGTTCATATCTCACATCACATCTAGTCTATGATTGTGAGTAATAAATCATGGAGATTTCACCAACACAAAACAGGGATTACTTGATGCTCTCATAAGCAAGATGAGATTCATAGAGATGCTCAATCCCTTTGCATATAAATCACATGTTTTCATGTAGAAAAAAAAATCACCCATAGAGATGAGTGTTGGAGAGCATAACAATTGTATGGCATGAACTATAACAAGAAAATAAGCTACCTATTATTCATCCTCAACATAAATATCTATTCCTAGTCTCACATTCTCAAGAAATACAAAGGGAGATAATGTGAAATCAACGCATCTAAATATACTCACAAAGCATTTAATATGAAACTTCATATGCAAGCCTATATTTTATAGGACGCAACTATCCAAACATCACAACTCTCTTTCAATGACATTTCACCAAACATCTTGTGTGTGTGTGTGTCTATATATATATATATATATATATATATATATATATATATATATATATATATATATATATATATATATATATATATATAACATGAATCATAAATGAATGTGAGTTTCATACACCAAGTGTTCATTTCAAACGATGTAGATCAACAAAAGCTTTATTCATATCCTATGAAACCATTCATCCTATCATCTGATATCAACATCATAGAGAAGCAAGCAATGTTGCTAAATCTTTTCAAACAAGGAAGGAGAGAAGAAGAATAGAGAAGGGAGAAGAAAGGTTAGAAGAAGAAGAAAGATTAGAAAAAGAAGAAGAGGAATATAAAGGTAGAAGAAGGGGAAATGAAGGAGGAGGAAGAAGAAGGCGTATACCTGTGAGCAGAAGAGGGCTTCAGCTAGAGAGGGTGGACTCGGGATGGCATCGAGCTCGGGTTGATCGAGAGAAGTGAAGGCAGAAGTGGCGGAAGTAGCTTCGGCTTGTCAGTCTGAGTGGCTCCGAGCGAGATAAATAGAGAGATCGAGAGAGAGGGGCGCGGGTGCCTTCGAACAGAGAGAGGCAAGGGAGAGACGAGAGCCCCCGGATCAGAATGCCTGGAGTAGCGCTAAAAACCGAAGGCACCACGAACGGGGAGCCTCCGCCTGGAGAAAAAGCACGCAATGCTAAAAAGGGAAGCCCCCCTCCATCGTCGCCTCTCACTCCGTCCTTTTTGAAATCCTTCCGTACACGTTCCCCACTCAATGCCTATCTGAGTCGCACAATAGCGTAATCTCGGCTGAATCTCGAATATCGCTCGATTGTAGTCATAGATGTAAATTTCTTGATATAAAGTCAATTGAGTTTTAATGGGATTTAATTAAGCTAGATCAGGTTGAGTTTGAGTCCAAATCTAACTCAATTTGAGTTGAATTGGGCTCGATCTAATTTAACTAATTTAATTATATGAAATTAAACCAATGAATAACATCAATTGAAATCAAATCGGGCCCAATGGGGGCGATATGCACTGATCGAGGTTAATTAAACCTTATCAAGTCTAACTCGACTCGATTTGAGTCGACTCGAGCTCTATTTAGGCTCAATGAGGTTCAATTAAGTCAATCGAAAACACTCGAGAGCAAACTAAAATAAAACGAGGTCATTAGTATGTCTAAATCTTCTATATATATCCAATGTGATGAGTTATTGTGTGGTGTTATAAATCATGCAAAGAATAGTAGCAATCCCTAATTCCTTGAATAATTCAATTAGCTTTCTTCTTTATCACTAATTTTGAACTGCTGATTGATTTAGATTTTGTTTGGGATGGTTTTCTCATTGCTTCTTGTTGCGGACTAGAATATACGTGGCAGTAGAGTAAAATATAGCGTCTTAGCAATGTACGTATATCCAACGCACCAATAAATAGTTGAGAGAGAGAGAGAAACACTAGAAACTTTTTTACATGAAAAATTCAAAAGGGAAAAACCACGGGGCCTGGCCCAGATAAGAAAATTCCACCAAGTTTGGGTTGATTATAAAGTTTAATTTGCTCATTTACTTGGAGATGCTGGAATTACAATAGGTTAATAATCAGACAAAAATTTGGCGATGATTGATGAACCGACAAAAATAAGGTAGTGGTTGGGAAGAGCTTCAGCGATAGTCCAGAAGAAAACTCTAGCAGTGATCAGGAAGAGAACTCCAGCTATGGTTGGGAGAAAACTTTGGCGATGGTCGGGAAAAAATGCCGGCTGCAGTCGGGAAGAACTTTGGCAACAGTTGGGAAGAAACTCTAGCGACGGTCGGGAGAAACTCTGGTGACGGTTGGAAAGAAACTTCGGTGGAGGTCAGGAAGAAACTCTAGTGACAGTCAGGAAGAACTTCCGGCGACAATCAGGAAGAAACTCCAACGATAGTCGGGAAGAACTCTAACGATGGTCAGGAGAAACTCCGGCAGTGATCGGCAAAAACTCCTACGGAGATTTAGATGAACTCCGGTGGTGGTCGGCAAGAACTTCGATGGAGATAGGGAGGAACTCTAGCGATGGTCGATGGCAAAAGAGCTCCTAAACTCCTCCCTTCCTTTCCTTCTTCCTCCTCCTCCTCATGAGAAAAGTGGGGGCTATTTATAGTTTTTTGAGAGTGGCATGGCTTATAAATATGTGGACGATCAGTTCAAAATGGGAGTGATTTGAACGGACGACCGATATTGATCCCATTGATCGTGGACCATTTAATAGTAATTTGATTGCCTTAATAATGTCAGAATTCAGTGACCTTGGGTTCATTGGATTTGTCTTGTCGAGCTGCTCAATTTGACTATAAGAATGTCACATTTGGAAACCGTTTGGTAATTCAAGTTATGATTTGAACCTTCCAAATGTATTTTTGGTCTTTGATTTGGACTCATTTGAGCTCGGATTAAGTCGAATTTGTGTTGTTGGGTTCGTATTTTTTAGACGTTCAGTTCGACAGTAAGTTTGTTGAAATCAAAATTCAGATGGGCTCCTATTTAATTTTTAAAACTTCTAACTTGATTTTACCTTCAGATTTATAATATATCACTTCTTAAAGCAGCTTTCTAGTACAAAAATTTATATTTTTGTATTAAAAAGCTGCTTTAAGAAGCAGGAAAAAAGCCGTCCTAAACGAAGCCTTAGTTGATTGCATTTTCATCCTTTACATGTTGCTTATGTGTATATGAGATTGCATTGGACATTCAGGTTTTGTGTTTTTTTTTAATTATGGACATTTGTGGCGGTTATAAAGGCCACAAACATCCAGATTTGCGGCGGTTAAAATCACCACAATACTAAAAATCAATTTATTTGGATAAACTTTGTGGCGGTTATAACCACTGCAAATCTGGATGTTTATGGCGATTATAACCGCTGTTAAACGCATCACTTCATCATATCTACCCCGCCGGCCTTTAAACTGTCGCGGAATATCGTTGCAGCGCATTGCAATTACAGCAGGGGTGTAGCGATTTTAAAACTACTGTAAAAAAAGTCGTGGCAGTTATTACCGTCGGGATAGGCCAAAAATTATGCTGCAATAGGCCTATTTTTTGAAAGAGAGAGAACTCCACACTCATGAATAATGGAGGGCTTTTTAGAATGTTCTTGGGCATAGGAGGAGGGTAATAAATAGGACCCTCCCCCTTCATTTGTAACAATCTCCTCACACCCCTCCAATTCTCCTCTTGTTTAACTTCTCTTGTAATAATAAAGTTCTCATTCAATTCCTGTCTTTCTAACTAAGCATTGTATAGGTGTAAGGCTGCTTAGTATAAAGAAGGAGTGCTAAGGCCGCACGGATGACTAAGGCAAAGTTTTCCTGTGACATTTGGCTACGAGGTCTTAGATTCGAGTATTGGGTATGTGATATATGTATAAATTTGTCTTAATTGATCTCAATGTCCAAAAAAAAAATAGTGCTCCAATTGTTGCCTCCTAATTAATAAAGTCAAAAAATTATCATTCTATCCTACTATAAATTATAACATTAATTATTGACTATCATATAAATTCATTTTAAAATTATTAATGCATATAACAATTATATTATATTAATTTCAATTAAATTTAATATTTTTAAATCTATTTCGATAAAATTTATATAAAAATATTTCGTCATGATTTTTATTAAAAAGTCGACATTCAACTAAACATTTCCAATTTTTTAGTGATGACTGATGATAATAATAATTATTATGTATTAGAAAATTAATATTAAAAAATAGAGTTTTTTATCATAATATTGTACAAAAATGTTGGGAGCAATGTATAAGACATAATAAATTTCTTATCTAAGAAAATAAAGCAAAGAAATTATAGCTTTTAGCTCAATTAATATTATTTCATTAATATGAGTAAAAAAATTATAAGAGTTGTTGCGGACTCAAATATACGCGGCGATAGAGTTTAATATTTTCGTCTCAGCGTTGTACGTATATCCAGCACACAAACAGATGAGTGAAAGAAACACCAGGATTTTTACGTGGAAAGCCCTGAAAAAGGGAAAAACCACGGGGCCACGCCCAGTTGAAAAAGTTCCACTAATGTTGTTTGAAATACACGAGGCTGACTCGTCCTTTAACTTCAGGACGATCAGATTACAATGAGTATCAATTACAAGGCCAAGCAGAGTTCTGACGTCACTCGGGCGTCAGACAGAATTCCGGCGTCACTTGGAAAGAAGTCCGGCGTCACTCGGACGTCGGGTAGAATTCTAGCGTCGGGCAGAATTCCGGCGTCCCACCGGCACCAGGTGGTGCTCCGGTGGTGTTCCGGCGGAGTTCCGGCGGAGTTCCGGCGGTGGTCGAGGAGGAGCTGTTCCCTCCTAGACTTCTCTTCTCTTCTTCTTCTCTTCTTGGCTTCTTGGCTTGGCTTGGGTCCCCTCTTAAGAGAAATGAGGGGCTATTTATAGTTTTTCTGGAGTGGCATAGCCCGTAAATATGTGAGGGAGGCCAAGCAGAGTTCCGACATCACTCGGGCGTCAGACAGAATTCCGGCGTCACTTGGAAAGAAATCCGGCGTCACTCGGACGTCGGGTAGAATTCTAGCGTTGGGCAGAATTCCGGCGTCCCACCGGCACCAGGTGGTGCTCCGGTGGTGTTCCGGCGGAGTTCCGGCGGTGGTCGAGGAGGAGCTGTTCCCTCCTAGACTTCTCTTCTCTTCTTCTTCTCTTCTTGGCTTCTTGGCTTGGCTTGGGTCCCCTCTTAAGAGAAATGAGGGGCTATTTATAGTTTTTCTGGAGTGGCATAGCCCGTAAATATGTGAGGGATCAGGGGCAAATAGGGAGTGATCCGAATGAACGGTTGATATTGAATCCCTTGATCATGAACCGTTTATCGAGGATTTGAAGGTCTTAATGATATCAGAATTCTGTGATCTTGGACTCGTTGGATTCGTCTCGCCGAGCCGCTCGATTCGACTATAAGCTCGCCAAAATCGGAGACCGTTTGGTAACTCAAATTGCTGTTCGATGCTTCCAACAGCACTTCGGGTACTTGATTTGGACTCGTTTGGGCTCGGATTGAGTCGAATTTGGTGTTGTTGGATTCATATTTCCGAGACGCTCAGTTCGAATATAAGCTTGCGGAAATCGGAGTTTAAATGGTCTCCGAATTAATTTTCGAAGTTTCCAACTTGAGTTTTTCCTCGAGATTCGTGCCCGATCAAGATGATTTTTTGGCGATATATCAAGAGTTATGTTCAGGATTTATTTGGGACAACTTTTTAATTTTTTTTATTTTTATAATAATTATTATAATTTTATTTGGCTACTAATTTCTTGTTGTTTTTAATTACTTTTTCAGATATTTCTATGATGAAAAAGCTTATTTTTGCAATCAAAATAGTTAAGTTTTTTTTTTTTTTTTTTATAATTTAAGGCAAAGAATTTGGCTAGTCATAATTACATCCGTGAAGAACATATATCCATCACACAGCCACACAACTCTAAAAAAAAATGCCGGATTTGAGTTTAGAAGAATTCTTTATTGAACTGTTAAGAATAAATATAAGTGATTGAAAAATTTTAGATATTCTATGAAATAAAAATAATAGTGTCTATATATTCTGAGAAATTAAAAAATAATGCTATCAGTCATACCAATATTTTAACATTAATTAAATTTGAGATGATGAAAGGTTGATCTGATGAATTTGATTTGCATCATCAAGTGTGTGAAGAAAACATGCCTTTATCAATCTTCTATTGATTTAGGGTCAACACGTGAGGGGGAACAACAAAAATTATTACCTAAAGAGAAACATCTAAGGCCTTATAATCCTTATCATTTTTCATAGTTTAAGGGTCTCTTGAAAAATTATCTTTTTAGCTTAATGCCCCCTTTAAAAAATATCATAATAGAAATCTTAGAATGAAAAGTCAAGTTCTCTCACCAAGGCTTCATTTAGGATGACTTTCTTACTATTTTTTAAAATAATTTTTTAGTACAAAAACTATAAAACTGTTTTAGAAAGCAGTAAGAAAGTCGTCTCAAATAAAAACCTAAATCTATATTGAGCCTATGAAATATAAATCTCATTTTCTCTATCCCTGGCATCGGCGTTTTGGGCTTCAGAATATTTATGAAATATACAAATGTTGTCCCATCCTTCAACTAAATCTATATCCCATTGGATTCTAGTGGTCGGTCGGTCTCGGTGAAGACGTGACAGACTTTAGCTATGTTTTGATTTCATAATAGATTGATTTAGGCTTCGTTTGAGACAACTTTTTTGTTGCTTTCTAAAACAGTTTTCTAGTACAAAAATTTCTTGAATTAGAAAATTTTATACTAGAAAGTCATATTAGGAAGCAATACGAAAGCTGTCCCAAACAAAACCTTAATCTTTTTTATCACTTCTTAAAGGAGCTTTTTAGTACAAAATTTTAATTTTTTTACTAGAAAATTGTTTTAAGAAGCAGTAAAAATACCGTCTCAAATGAAGCCTTAATTTTAAAATGAATTTGTGGTAGTTGCTTTCTGCTAGAACTAGCTTCACTTCAAATTCCTCTCTCCTGTGTTAGATATGAGGTTATATTAGTGAATGCCATCAGACCACCACATTCAATATATTCTAAACATGTTTAATTGTGGAGCTAAGATTTCTTACAAAGTGCGCGCTTCTCTATTGCAAAGTCCGGTGGCAACTTCAACATTTTATTTGGTTGAATTGCTGTGCAGAATTGCTTTCTACAACTGAATCATTTGGCTTATTTTCTTTAAACCTTAGGCTTATCTTATGAGAGGACTTTCAATGAGTTCCTTCTTTGATTTCAACCGCTGTTAACATCTGAACATCTACTGGTAAAAGATTTTTACTTAAATTAATTAGGTCATAATTAACTCATTAACTTAGATTTATAATATTTAATGAATTAATTTTACAAAATGAAAGTTCCACTTTTGGCAGTGAAAGATATCGATAGAATTCCTTTAAAGCTCGCTCTTTGTGCAATGATAATTTCTGAGCTCGTTAAGACAAAAGCTATATTATTTTTATTAATTATACTATGGAGTTTATAGCCACCTTTTTTTAAAAAAATTAATATTATTTTTAAATAAAAAAATTTAAACATAATTCTTTTTAAAGTCTGACTAAATAATTATTATTAGCTAAAAGTTCCTTTAATCACACATATATTGAACATGACTAAAATATAATACCAAAGGTGAAATTAATATTACTAAAATATTTTTGGCAGCAATTTATTTTTTTAAAGATATTTAACTAATACTTAACATTTAAACGCCTAACAAAAAGAATATACTTGAAACAGTAATTAATGAAAATTTCATAATAAAACATACACAACACAAACATTTTTAGATAGTTACTTTCACAACATATTCATATATATCTCTCAGCCTCTTAGGCTTCGTTTGGTATAATTTTAGACCACTATTTTTTTTTTCTACTTTTAAGAGATTTTTGCATTAAAAAATAGCTATAAAAAATAGTGAAAAAACTGTTCCAAATGATGCCTTAATTGTAAAATCATTGATGAAATATATCACATGATCACATTATTATTATTTTTTCATGTCTTATCCATCCTTCTTATAAATTTTGATATCTCTCCATCGTGATTCCATATAATAACTATCATCATGTTGTGCATAAACGCCACATTTGAAATAAAAATCACTCGGTCCTTTTCCATCCACCTCAAGCTTCTGCACGCCATCAATAAAAGTGGTCAACTTATTAGCATCAACATCATGTATCACATTAACTCTCGCCCATCTATCGTAGAAACTAGATTCGACTACCACTCCTGAGTAGAACCGCAAATCTCCATTGAAAATCATTAGCATCAAATCTGTAGCTGGTTTCTCACCGTCTGATCGATGAACTTGCATGATGGACGTGCCACTTGTTCCACTTGGCACAAAAACATTTCCCTCAAACTGCCATATTCCGCTAGAATAATCATAGCCCTACAACACATTTTCAAGCAAACAAAGTAAATTCATGCGTGTAAAATCTACAATATATTAAAGATTAAGCTAGCTAGCATATACTTTGATACGAATCTCAGTTCGTGGATCTGTGGGGCTTCCAGCTTTGAATGGCTTGTCAGTGGAGTATACCCACATACGGTGTACGCCATTAGCATAGCTATAGCGTTCTGCTAAAGGTATGTTATATGGCTTCTGCAGCACAATATTTGCATCAGTTAAGGGGAGAAGAGTAAAGCCATCAATGGGATCAGCGTTGCAGAGAAGAAGAGATTCATTCAATAAGCTCAACGAAATTAGAAATGTCAAGAGGAAAAGCCAAACAGGAGAGGCCATAGCTGGGTACTCTATAGTTTATTTTCAAGTACTTGGAGAAAAAAAACATGGAAAGTGAGGGCTTTATATAGGACTGAAATATATTCTCCGACTTGAGTGATACGGCGTACTGTAGTGGTAGGTTGGACTTCTTATTTCTTTTTTTTTTTTCATCAAGCTTTATGTATATAATGTGGGAAGACGAATTGTTTGGAACAGTTAATTAATGATCGAGACACTAATTAATGGTTAGATTAATTAATAATATTAATTATTTAAGGTAATCATTCATATCTGTGGACTAATTAGTTGAAAAATCAAACCGTGCTTAGCACGCTGATTACAACATTGATGTCGGACGTTTTGGTAAATTTAAGTTCAGCTCCGTAAGCAGCTGTGTGGAAATTTAATATGTCGTAGACTGATCCACTATGCTGGCCGAGAATTAAGATGTATGAATTTGCTATTCGAAACCAGCAGGCTTTCATAGGTTATTGCTCTTATTTGATTTAACTAAAACCAAAGTGCCGTGTCTAAAACGCTAAAGCAATACTACGAATGGAAAAATTTTTAAACTAAGTATTATTAATAACTAAATTATGTGATTAAGTATGTTATAAAAAAATTTAGAAATGGGCAAAGTCGCCTGTTAAATAAGAGTTATATGTCCAAATTTAAAAATTAAAATCACTGTAGTAAGTCGCCCCAAGGCGACCTGCTACAGTATAATATTATTTTTACATTAATTTATTTAAAAAAAATTTATTATTAAATTTCTCTCCAATACGGACAAATAAAAATATGTTATAGTAACATAAGTTTGGGCGTTCTATCTACCACTCATCTCACTGATCTCAGCATGGTCCAAAAAAAACATATTAAATAAAAAAACAAATATTTTTTTGAGGAGAAAAGTAAGGAGATGACGCATGCAACACGGAAATCCGTTTGAAAAATGGGTCGGGCTTGGAGTAACCCGACGGGTTGCCGGGTCAACCCGGAAACACGTTTAAATTGAGCTACCCGTGCTGCTCGAGACTGCCCGCACCTGCCCTGGCTGCCCGCACACCTGCCCGCGGCTGCCCGCGCACCCTCCGAGGTTGCCCGTGCCTGCCAGCTAGGGGTGTCAAAATCGGGTTCCGGGTCGAACCCGAAATGACCCGCGCTCTAAACGGGTTGACCCGACACGACCCGAAACGGGAGCAGGTGGCCGAACGCGGGCGGGTCTCGCGGGCACACGAGCGCGGGCGCGCGGGAAGCGAGCGCAGACGAGCAAGGCAGCAGCGCGAGCGCGAGTGGGGCAGGGTGGGCAGGCTTCACGGGCAGGCCTTTAAATAGGTTTTCGGGTTGACCCGACGGGTTTTCGTGTCGTGTCAAATATTGACACCCCTACTGCCAGCTGCCGCCCGCGCTGCATCCCGCTCCTGCCCACGGATGCCCGCACGGCCGTGTCTGCCCGCTCGCACGTGTCCACCCCTGTGTCCGCCTGCAGCCAGCCACCCGCCCGCAAGCCTCCGCGTCCACGCAACCAGCCACTGGCCGTCCCGCTCGCCCGCTGACCGCCGCCTGCAGCCCATTGTTCCGCCATACTGCCGCCGCCAAATGCGGAACCGTGTCGGGTCGGGTCAACCCGGCAACCCGATAAGTCGGGTCCGAGTCCAAGTTTTTGACCCGTTTACATACCCGGGTCGGGTTACGGTCGACCCGTTTGAACCTGAGTCAGTTCCGGGTTCAACTCGAACCCAATCCGAAACTCGATTTTGACACCCCTTCTTTGATGAAATATAAATGATGTTTATTTTTAAATTAAAAAGTTTCTTAAATAATTTAATTAAAAAATATATTTAAAAAATATCTTTTACTATATCAAATTTATTCGCTTAGCATTGCTCAATGTCTTATTTATGAACGATCTAGTTTATTCTGGACTTCATATTTATTAGCGAACTAAAATAACTAAATCCTCTTCTGTAGAATGTTAAAATATGGCATTTTTTTCTTGGAATCGAACAGTTTTGTGAGTATCAGCCACCTATATATATTCTTTAAAATACACGAATGATAATGCATACAACCATCATTAAAAATTTGATTGATTTAAAATATTAAAAATGTATTAAAAAAAGTGTACTGCCGGGCGACTTGCAACAGTGCTTTTAATTTTTTTTTTTGCGCAATGCTGATTGGATGCTGAAGGGTGTTAAAAATTTCCCCTACTACGAACAATTTGTGTTAGTTAATGAGAAAAAGACATGTTGGGATGATCGCTGTTTTTGACAAAATTGATTGTGAAGTTATTTTGTTTAAAAAAACAAAATAAAGAGAAGGCACTTTCAAATAGGAAAAATTATTCTGTGTGGAGTCCAGATAGGAAGAATCGTCCAGATATGTGAGTGTATACAATATGTCAAATTTTTATACACACTACATAGTGTGTATACTCATAGTTCGGACGGTTCTTCTCTTCCAGACTCCGCACAGAATAATTTCGCCCCAAATAGACCCTAAGTAGGTCTTTTTATATTTTCTCTTTTTAAAGTCATTATGTTGTTGGCTGTTGGGGCATTTTAACTTTTGTGATATTTAAGGACTATTTGGGATAGCTTTATGGTTGCTTTATTTTTCCAATTACAATTTCATTTGGTTATTACTTTCTTATTTTTTTCTCACGGTTTTTCAAAATTTTTTCTGACGAGAATATGTTTTTTTATGACCTCGCCAGTAGCTCGACTCATCCCTGTGCAGGTGCCAGGCGGCACGAACTCGCGCACAGCACCCCGCAGGAGACTCACCCTCGCTGGTCGAGCACACGGCACGCACCCGCGCACAACGCACGCTTGCACTCATAGCGACACGTCCTCGTCCATGCCATAGAGCTAGACGTTCTGACATGTGGTCCGCGCTGACGCTTGCGCTGTTGGCCCTCGCCTGAAAGTAGCAGTCCTGCACATGTTCACGCAGTCCACCCTCGCCCGCAATCCCGCCCGATGCTAGAGCTGTCCGACCTCGTTAGTAGTCTCGCACGTGCTCGTGTTGGATGCTCGCGGGCCGGGTCGGTCAACCCAATAGCCCAACGAGTTGGGTCCAGATATAAATTTCTAATCCGTTTACAAAAATGGGTCAAGTCCAGGTTAGTTAAATTGGACCTAGGTCAATTTCTGCTTCTTTCAAAATGCCCTAGAATTCTACAGTGATATCTCCTTTCTTCTCTAGGTTTCGTACATATTACAATATAAGGTTTGATTGATTAGCAAAAACCTGAATGCCGAACGTGTTCTTAACGAATTAGCTTGATTATGCTATGTGGCCGTTTTAAACTTTTAATAGTTCAAGTTGTTTGTGTGATGCCACCATGCGATTTATATTCTTTACTAATTGTGTTTTTATAGTTATATTATCCTATGATAGAAATTTCATTGTATACATCAGCTTGAATTTTTAAATCTGCTTCGCATCCGAATTCTTACGTTCTCACGTTCTCACAAAATTATGGCCATAGTTGATTTCAAAAATGTGACGTAGTTTAGACTATCATAGTTATTGGCATGATGAATGATTAGAAAATTCATTCCATCAAATACCAATTTTGACACAAAGTTTTGACCTTAAAATGTACTAATATTAGCTAAAAAATTATTTTTTTTTAAATTGACTTTAATGAATATTTAAATTTTACTTTTGACAAATTTATAATCAAAACGAGCATCATAATGAGCCTAAATCACTGTTACTAAGAACATCTAGATCGAGGCCGAATTGAACCTAAGTAAATCACTTAGAATTATAGTTTTAAAGCTTCATGATTCCATTTTTAGTGATACAATGGCCTATTATCCTTATATGTTTATGATCTAAATGAGCATTTCACAAAACGAATCCTACAAGCTTAAGATTATTTTGCGGATCGCTTGTAGGCACCAATATGGATTATTCCATAGTCGACGCATGCTGTCAACGACTCTCATTATTGCTACAAATCTAATACCTTCCATCAAAATCAACAAACACACTCATCATCATCACCACCATGATCAGTGTTTACCACTGCCATCAAAGCTAACACCAACACCATCACCAGCCCCATCATTAACGGCAAAGCGACAAGGCCAATACCCACAAATGCCAGTAAAGCTAAAGCCCATCATTGACACTAAATTTGATGCAACTATCAAGGCGAATGTTACAACAATTATTGATGCCCATCATTAACAAAAATGCTAGCACTCATTAACACCACCAAAATTGATGCCAATTGATGTCATAAACATAATGCCCACCATCGACACCTACATTTTCATTCAAATTCACTAATAAGGCAAATATCTTTCTTCTTAGTTACCAAATCTCTCATCTTATAAGCAAAATCATTGAACAGATCACTTATTACCTCTTATTGATTACTATAGCCTAATTCAACCTTGTAGGTTATCTTTCATAATTCATGCCTACTACATTGTTTTAATATCTTTTTTAATCATAAAAAATAACATTTTTTGTAATATAGGACTCATAGAATTGAAAATATTTCAACTAGGCTGAGCGAATTTGTTAAGTGGAAATATTGGGCTAGAGTATTTAACTCTATCCATCTTAATTTTAAGCTTTTTAAAAATAATGATTTTGATTTTTGTGCTCAATGTATAGTACATAGAATATTTTGATTATATCATCAATTGTGAGAAGAAAAAATTAATTCATCGATCATATGTTGTTCTGGAGTTAACGTACGAGGTGGAACAATTAAAATCATGACACAAAAAGAAACATGTAAAGCCTTTGCATGTCTAATAATACTTGCCTTTTATTATATCTTGAGGGTTTTTTAACAAAAGCCTCATGCAACATAGTAGGAAAGTGATATTTTTATTTTTTTGCTAAATGTCCCTTTAGATAAGGCCATAATAGAAATTTTAGAATTAAATGTCAAGTGTTCCCACTATAACTTAGAATTCAAATAATAGAGAAGTAGAAACCAACACTTCCTTACGGATGTTGTGCGAGGTTGAGACTGCCACGCCCCATAATTTAATTTTTAAAAAATTAGTCTTTTATCTTTTAATTTATACAATAATCAGAGTTATCTAATTTCATCTATCAGTAATATACATCAGATAATCGATTTGTAAAACGGATACCTGACAGTCCTAAAATCCCCACTTGCATCGATAAATGTCATTTTTTTAAGAATTTGCACCAATGTCCAAAAATTATGAAAAAATTAGTGATTAAATCACCACAATATATATTATGGCGAAGACGATTTGTGATTTGGACTTATAATAACTCCTGAAAAAATTTATTTGACAGGGTTAAAATACGAGCTATGATAGGGACAATCTTTGAGATAGAAGGCACACTTGCTTGTCGTGATAAGTAGATGTATGGGAAAAACATTAAATATTAATTGGGATTAGATTAAGTTAGGGCTTTAGGGGCTTGCAAGTGGAGTTGGATGTTGTTCTTGAAGAGGAAATATTTTTGTGAGCTTGAAGATAGTTGTGGGTTTGGGTTTGTGGTTAATAAAGAGGATGCAAGGTAGTATTGGGAGCTTTGGCGAAGTTATTAGGAGGGAAGGGTTTGTGGAGGAAATGTTTTGGTGGGCATAAATAAATTAGGGTTCAATTTTGGGATGATGTTATGATTGTCTGATAGAATTCAATGATGTATTAAGATTTATGGAACCTTGGATAGGCCGTGTGTTAATCCTCATAATGGAGATAGGATTTGTTAGAGCGGTGTAGCTAGAGAGTTGCTTTTATAAAATTTTGATTTTGGAGAAGGGTCTTTGACTGGGGTAAGGTGTTAGGATAGCTTGGGTTGTGAAAGGGAGAGGAGATGGCAACTAAAGTTAGGATTTGAATACAACCAATAAATTGAAAAGAGGTAAGGCTCAAGAGTTCAAGTAAAAGATAACTAAGGAATCCATGCACTTAGGTTTCACTTGGATCAACGAAATTTTTTATTTTTTATTGAAAGAATACATTACATGAGTTATACATAAAATAAGCAAGAAAGTAGTGACCATAGATAAAAAGGAAAGGCTAAGCTCTTTAATCAATTACATGAGTTATACATAAAATAAGCAAGAAAGGAGTGACCATGAGAAGAAAAAAAGGAAAGGCTATGCTCTTAAGTCAATTGCAATGTTCGAATTCATCCCTTGAAGTGATTTTCCATGGGATTTTTTGAACCTAAATAATTTGAATTCAATCACAAGTTGGTTCTACAAGAAGTCAATGGTTCAACAAGCTAGTTTGGAAATTAGGGTAGACTTTATTTATAACACAATGTTCGAAAACAACATATCAAGAGGTCGGCTAAATTGGTAAAAAAAAATTTCTTTGTTGTTTGTGGGTCGAGATACAATAAAAACAAGCTAGCCTTTATTCCACTACGTGAGGTCAATTACATGAATCTTTTTTTTCTCCATTGTGTCTGATTAAAAATCAAATTCTCATTTAAATCTAATAAAGAGACCACTAATTTTAATACTTTCTAATCATGTGTTAAGATCTAATACATACACTCTCCAAACAAAGTCATTGGAAGGCAGATGTTTTATGTGATCAAACCAGATAAGGAGCTTAATATGCTAGCTTTGAACGAAAATCTAGCACATATAGATATGAGAGAGAGGGGTACGAAAGTAATAAGAGACACCAATATTTTAATGTGAAAAATTCTGAAAAGGTTAAAAACCACAAGGCCTGGCCCAGTTAAAAATGATTTCACTTGTGTTTATAGTTGATTACAAATGATGCCCTCCTCGGGGTGCCTGTGGGCCTTGGCTCAATTTAGCAAATATACATTATATATAACATATTACATGATGAGAGTTTGGAAAAATCCAATGATATGAGAATTGTTTTCAAAGAAAATGTTAGCCTATTCGTTTGGTCGATAGAATCATAGTCGGCGGTGGTTGGAGGGACTGTAGTTGGCAAGTGACAAAGGTCGTAGGGACCATAGTCGGCGGGCAACGAAGGTCGGAGAAACCATAATTGGCGGGTAGCGGAGGTTGGAAGGACCGTTGTTAGACGATGGTGGTCGGAAAGACCGTAGTCAGGCGATGATGGTCAGAATAACCATAGTCGATGGGCAATGGAGGTTGAAAGGACCGTAGTTGGGTGATGGTGGTCAGAAGGACTGTAGTCAAGTGATAGTGGTCGGAAGGATCGTAGTCGGGCGACAGTGGTCGACGGTGGTCGGAAGAATCATAGTTGGGTGGCGATGGTCGAAAGGACCGTAGTCGAGCAATTGTGGCCTAAAGGAAGTCCGGTGGTAGGCGGCTGGGCGGTGCAAGCTTGAGAAAGCAAGAGAGATTCTTCATTTTTCATCTCTTCCTCCTCCCCTCTTCCTAAAGAATGAGGGGTATATTTATAATTTTTTGGGAGTGACATGGCTAGTAAATAGGTAGAAGATCAAGGGCATGTTGGGAGCATTTCAATGGACGACCGATATCAACTCCCTCAATCATGGATCGCTTATCTAACATTTGAGTATCTTAATGATGTCAGAATTTGGCGATCTTGGGCTCGTTGGATTCTTCTCGTCAAGTCGCTCGATTCGACTATAAGCATGTCACATTTGAATATCATTTCATTTTGTAATGTAATTAATGTTCCGAAGCTTGAAAATAGGCTTCAGGCCCTCGATTTGAACCCATTTAAGTTCGGATTGGACCGATTTCGATGCCGTTTGGTTCGTCTCCTTGAGATGTTCAATTTGACTATAAGCTTGCTGAAATTGGAGTCCGAATGATCCCAAATTTAATTTTGAAAGTTTCTAATTTATATTTACATCAAATGCGTGCCCGATCAAGATAATTTTTGAACGCTTTGTACAATAAGTTGACCCTATAATTAAGGCTCGTTTGGTTGCTTGTTTATATATAACCTATTTACAAAATAATGATTTAATTTTCTCTCATTTTAAATAAAAAATAAAATAATTTTAATATAATTATAGAATTTAAAATCTATTCTGATTTTCAATTAATTAAATCACGACTTTAGCTTGAAAAATTACCCTTAAGACAGGGATCACGAAAGTGACACATCTAAATTAAACTTGTACAAATTGATAATTAGTTTTTTTATGTTAAATAGAAACTAAAAAATAAATAAAACTAATGCCATCATTTGCTCAGGCAACAACAGCACGTTGCGACGTGAAATGATGTGGCAATGTGGCAAAGGAGTGGAGCGTGACAAGCTACATGACGAGGCCACTGGGTCGCACCAGTCTTTTTTTTTTCTTTTTTTTTTATTTTCATTTTTGTAAATAAACATAAATTTTATTTAAAATATTTCATTTTTTTATTTTCATTTTTTATAAATATATATAAATTTTAATTAAATTAATCTATATTTTTATAAATGATACAATAAATTAGATAAAACTAAAAAAAATTAAAAGGGAAAAACACGTTGCTAGCAGTTGAGTTATTTTATTTCTATTTTTTTCTTTTTTTAGTTTTCATTTTTATTTTTTATAATTGTACTTGACACATCATCAAAAAATTATCTTGATCGGGCACGAATCTCGAGGCAAAATAAAGTTTTTTTTTTTTGGAACGTAGAGTATCGGCCCGCTGCCACCTTAGCTTGTGAGGCGCTTGGCGATGTCCATTAATCTCCTCGGTCGACCTAGCGGTGGCACCCACACCAGAAACCCCCGGGCCAACACTTTATTGGTCCCCACCTAAGAGGCGCGGCCGTAGTGGGGTGGATTCGAACCCGGGATGGGGGTTCCCAATCGTGCTCTCCCACCAACCACCCTAAGCCTCGGTGGGTGCAAAATAAAGTTGGAAACTTTCGAAATTAAGATTGGGACCATCCAAACTCTGATTTCAACAAACTTACATTAGAACTGAACGACTCGAAGATATGAACCCAACGACACCAAATTCGACTTAATCTGAGCCCAAATGGGTCTAAATCAAGGACTTGAAGCGTTGTTAAAAGGTTCAAACCATAATTTAGATTACCAAACGATTTCCAAACATGATATGCTTATAGTCGAATCGAGCGGCTCGACAAGACAAATACAACAAGCCCAAGATCACTGAATTCTAATATCATTAAGACATTCAAATGTCCAATAAACAGTCTAAGATCAAGGGATCTAACATCGGTCGTCAATCTAAACCACTCCCAATTTACCCTTGATCTTCCTCCTATTTACGGGCCATGCCACTCTTAGTAATCTATAAATAGACCTCTCACATCTCATGGAAGGGGGGAGGAAGAAAAGCAAGAGAGATCAGAGATCGCTCTTGCCCCCTAGCTCCTCCTCGACTACCACCCAGATTTCTACTGGACCACCACCCGTCGTCAGACTTTTGCCGGACCACCGCCTGATGCCAGATTTCCCTGGGACCACAGCCTATGGTCCTTCCGACCTCCGTCGTCTGTCGATAATGGTCCTTCCAACCCTTTATCGCCAGACTACGGTCTTTTCGACCTCCTTCGCCCATCAACTACGATCCTTTCGATCTCTATCGCCCACCGACAACTGTCCTTCTGACCCAATCACCCAAGGACTACAGTCCCGTCGACAACCGTTACCCGACTATGGTCCTTCCAACCTCCGTCATCAGATAATGGTCCTTCCGACCTCTATCACCCATGGACTACAGTCCCGTCGACCAATGTCACCCGACTATAATCCTTCCAATCTCTGTCGCCAGACTACGGTCCTTCTGACCTCCGTCACCCGCTGACAACTTTCCTTTCGACTCCAGTCCTGTCGTCCACCGTCACCTGACTACGGTCCTTCTGACCTCCGTCGTTAGATAATAATCCTTCCGACCTCTATCACCCGCGGAGTACAGTCTCGTCGACCACCGTCACCCCATTACAGTCTTTTCGACCTCCTTTTCCAGATAATGGTCCTTTCGACCACTATCACCCACGGACTACTGTCCCGTTGACCATTGTCACTTGACTACGGTCCTTCCGACCTCCGTCGCTAGATAATGATTCTTCCGACCCCTATCACCCGCAGACTATAATCCTGTCGACCACTGTCACCCAATTATGGTCATTCTAACCTCCGTCACCCGCTGACTATGGTCCTTCTGACCACCGTCACTGGAATACGATCTTTCCGACCTCCGTCGCCACCCAACTATAATTCTGCTAACCAAGCAAACACGTCAACAGTGATTCTTTCAATTTCCACTATGTAATGCACTATGTATAATGTATATTCGCTACATCAAACCAATGCCTCCCCCCCTAAAGAAGGGCCTCATTTGTAATCAACTGCGAATAATAGTGGATTCTCTCAAACTGGGCCAGGCCCGTGGTTTTTCCCGCCTTTCTCAGAGGTTTCCACGTAAAAACTCTGGTGTCTCTTATGAACGCAACACTCTCTCTTTTATCTGATTGTGTGCTGGATCTTCATACAATGCTAAGACGTGAAACTTTATGCCTCTCTATCGCATCGAATATTCCAAAACGCAACAATAATTATAATTCTAATTTTATTTATAAATTTTAATGACTATAAATTTATAAATATATACATAGGGGACTTTATTTATATAATTTTTTAAATTTAAGAAATGATTCAAAATTTATAGTTAAAAGAAAATTTTATAGAATTTTAATTTTTTTATTTATAAAATTGTATAAATTATATATATATATATATATATATATATATATATATATATATATATATATATATATATATATATATAATTTATTGATAGTTATAAAAAGCATAAATAGAATTAAAATTATATGTAAAATTATACAAAATAATTTTTATAAAATGAAAAACTAAAAAATGTTTAACAAAACAAAAAAAAGAAAGCTTAAAAAAAAAAAGAAAAAAAAAAGTAAATAAAAAAAATGAAAACAAAAATTAAGAAGAATTTTTATTTTTTATTTCCTAATCAAGTCGCTAGCACTACTAAAAATTTTTATTTCTTGATTGACTCCCCTGCCTGTCCAACTTGTTGCTCGACGCCCGACTCGCCAGCATGACCCAGCCTGGGCCAATTGTGTGGCCCCGCTCGTCACGCAACGTCTCCCACTGACCACATAACTTCCCTCACCACCTCGCATCTCTTCCCGCGCCAATTTAGACAAGCTTTATGTTTTATACGTAAAAAACTTATAGCCATTTTTATTTTAAAATTTTACACTTTCTATTTGGCCGCTATTCTATTTTCTACAGTAATTTTAAAATGTTACTTTCTCAATAATAGCTTTACAAAACAATAAAAAGTTATCCCAAATGAAACCCTTTGTTAGCAATTTATTTAAAAAAAGGATATATGACAGATACTTAACATTCAAAATTATGCACGACAAATAACCGGTACTTCATATAGTTATTCACAATAGAAAATACATAATTGAACATAAACAACATAATATTTTGAAATAGATATACATTCAAATCTAGGACGATAACGTTTATATTTCTTGACATCTTAAAAATAGAATCATTGACGCGATATGTCATCAGATCACACATTGCTCAATATTTCATTCATCCTTCTTATAAATTTTGATATCTCTCCATCGTGATTCCATATAATAACTATCATGAGGTTGTCCATAAACGCCACACTTGAAATAAAAATCACTCGGTCCTTTTCCATCCACCTCAAGCTTCTGCACACCATCAATAAAAGTCGTCAACTTATTAGCATCAACATCATGTATCACATTAACTCTGGCCCATATATCGTAGAAACTAGATTCCACTACCACTCCTGAGTAGAACTTCAAATCTCCATTGAAAATCATTAGCATCAAATCTGTAGCTGGTTTCTCACCGTCTGATCGATGAACTTGCATGATGGACGTGCCACTTGTTCCACTTGGCACAAGAACATATCCCTCAAACTGCCATACTCCGCTAGAATAATCATAGCCCTACAACACATTTTCAAACTAACAAAGTAAATTCATGCATGTAAAATCTACAGTATATTAAAGATTAAGCTAGCATATACTTTGATACGAATCTCAGTTCGTGGACCTGTGGGGCTTCCAGCTTTGAATGGCTTGTCAGTGGAGTATACCCACATACGGTGTACGCCATTAGCATAGCTATAGCGTTCTGCTAAAGGTATGTTATATGGCTTCTGCAGCACAATATTTGCATCAGTTAAGGGCAAAGAGATAAATCCATCAGTGGGATCAGCGTTGCAGAAAAGAAGCGAATGCTTCAATAAGCTCAGATAAACTAGGAATGTTAAGAAGAGCAGCCGTACAGGAGAGGCCATGGCTGGGTACGTACTCTATAGTTTGTGAAGGGATATAGTTTATTTTCAAGTACTTGAGGAAAAAAAACATGGAAAGTGAGGGCTTTATATAAGAAAGGAAGTTATCCTGATTCAAGAGATGTAGCGTACGTATCAAAGTGTTAGGTTGGAAATTATTATTATTATTATTAAAGGACAGTTGCTAAGCATTATGTATTTATATTATTTATCACGTATGAATACTTTTATGTATTTATACGGGTCTCTTTTGTAGTTAACACAATTGAGTTAGTATGGCATGCCTGTTAACAACCATATATATATAAGCTATCAGAAGCAAGATAAAATGTCGGATTAAGGAACTGATTGTTATAATTAAAAATACTAATTAATTATACTTATCATTGGTTTGGCGGCCTAATTAGTGGTTAGATTGGCCGTGCTTAGCACGCTGATTAATATATTTGTCTCCGGCGTTTTGACAAATTTAAGTTCAGCTGCGTAAGCCAATTTGTTGAAATTTAATATATCATACATTGAAGCGAGCAGCAGGTTTCATGGGTTACGACATGGGGGTGACTTTTTTCGCTTAAATTAATTTGTGAGAAGTAAAATTATACTTTCAATTCTCTCATGTTTATAATTAGGATGCCTCCTAGCTGAATGCGTATCGTGTTCCAGCGTGGTGTCTAATATTCGTGATCTGATCAATCCAATGACCAGGTAGTTAGCCGATAATTTGGAGACCGTCACCATCCTTCCATGTGCGACTTGGAAATGGAGCACCCATAAAAGAGAGAGGGGAGACTAGGTAGTTCCTTTGGATCGGCTAGGACGTAGTTTAGAGTTTCATGCACTAGCATTATTGAATTTATCTTATTTATGATGTAGGAATTTCAAGCAAGCAGAAAAGATAGAACAGTCACAGGACTTGTTACTTAACTATGAAAAGTTTCTGTACGTATAAAAAACTAAGTTTTTAAGCTACAGTTTTTGGGCTAAGTAATTCCTCTCTCAACAGAGATTACTAAAACGGTTAAAATAGTAAAAAGTGCTCTCATGTGCTGCGATACTAAAATTAGCAACACCATTGTGTAGTGGAACGAACCTAACTAACAAATAAGCAGCATGTGCGGATAAGCTATTCCACCCGGCCTCCGTGGTTAAGATGCTCCGCATCATTCACCCCTTCCTCGAAGAAAGTTTATGTCACCTGAATCAATAGTGATGCCACTATCATCTAGTGGCGAGTATGGATAAATACCAACCACATTGAAAGTATGGGAGGTGTTAAAATAAGAGGGTAAATCAATAACATATGCATCAATTGTTATTGATTCGATGAGTTACTGTAAACGGTCCGAATTTGTGGCAGCTGAGTTTGGAGTAAGTCTCGGGAGGAAGACATTTCTTTCGCAATCAGACCAAAACTAAATCTCCAGGATTAAGAATTTTCTCCTTGTGATGGATATCTGCTTGTTGTTTATATTTCATATTGGATTGTTGGAGCAATTCAACCGGACCTTAGTCAGCATATCAAAAAATTGTTCAACTAGAGTAGAAGCGGCTTTGTTTGTGCACTTGGGGATCACTGCAACATCAACAATGGTGTTCAGTAATTTAGTATAAACAATAATAAAAGGAAACCTACTCGCAGACCGGTTGGGAATGGAATTGAATGCAAACTCGGCTTGCCCAAGCACTTCATCCCCCAGTTTTGGACTTTCCTGCACCAAACAATGAAGTAAGTTCCCTAGTGTCCTGTTTACAACTTCGATTTGCCTATCCGTCTGTGGATGGTATGAAGAACTGAGTTGAAGCTGGGTGCTCATGCGCTTCCATAACTCCCGCCAGGAATGGCTTATGAACTTAACATCGCAGTCTGATGTCAAAGAACGAGGGAAACAATGTAGCTTTACAATCTCACGGAAAAATAATTTAGCTATATTTAGTGCTTTGAAAGTTTTCTTACATGCTAGGAAATGCGTCATTTTGAAAAATCAGTCTACCACCACCATAATTGAGTCATTGTCGCGATGAGTGTGGGGTAAGCCCAACACAAAATCCAAGCTAAGATCTTCTCATATTGATTCCGACACCGATAATGGCATGTAAAGGCCTGTGTTTTGGCCCCCACCCTTGTAGTTTTGACATATTGAACACCTTTCAACAAAAAGAGTTACATCCTTTCTAAAATGAGGCCAAAAAATCTAGTTTGGAGCTGTGAAATGGTGTTATCATGTCCCGTGTGAGCCGACAGACCGCCCCTATGAATATCCTTTATAATTTGTTGTTGCCACGAGGATTTAGGAATACATAGCAAATTTCCCTTGAAGAGGAACCCATGTCGTATAGAACAGTCTTCTACAGGCTCCTTATTGATACACCTATGCCAAATATCGTTAAAATCATCATCTTCTGGATACAATTCTTGTAAACAATCAAGTCCTATAAATTCTGTTTGTAGTTGTGTAATCAACGCTACTTGATTGCTTAATGCATCTGCAACCCGATTTTGAGCACTACTTCTATGCTTAAGCACAAATATAAATTTTTTAAAGAACATGATCCACCTAGCATGCATTCGATTTATATTTTTCTATGTGTTGATGTTTTGTAAGGCTTTGTGGTCGCTACAAAGTATAAAATATTGTTGTAGTAAATAGTGTTCCCACTATTTCAATGCTCTGACGATGGCATAAAGTTCTTGTTCATAAACCGACCATCACTGCCTTATAGAGCTTAAGTTTTCGCTGAAAATTTCAATAGGCCTATTTCTTGAGCTAATATGACATCGATACCAATTGTTGAAGCATCAGTCTCTACCGAAAATAGTTTATAACAGTTTGGCAAGGCTAAAATGGGTGTTGTAGCTATAACAGCTTTTATTTTCTCAATGCTTCACTGTTGTTCTTCATTCTAGAAGAATGTCTTTGATTTTAAAACATCTGTTATGGATGCCTTTATCATGCTAAACCCTCTTATAAACTATCTATAAAAATTCGCCAAACCATGGAAGCTCCAGATTTCAATAAAGGACTTCAGAATCGGCCATTCACTAATAGCGATAATCTTGCAAGGGCCGGCACTCACACCTTCAGCCAAAATTTTGAACCCCAAGAATGATACCCACTGAGTGGCAAATTCACACTTAACTATGTTTAAATAAAGTTTATGCTTTCTCAGACTTTCAAAGATGCCTGTTAAATGCTTTAAATGATCACCCAAAGTGTTGCTATAAACTAATATATCATCAAAATAAATCACACAACAACGATTTAGGGATGGTTTTAAAACTTCGTTCATCAAACTCATAAAAGTGAATGGGGCATTGCACAACCCAAAAGGCATCACTTTCCATTCATAAAGGCCCTCTCGTGTTTTAAAAGCGGTTTTTTATTCATCTCCTTGCCGGATTCAAATCTGGTGGTAACCACTGTGAAGATCCACCTTAGAATATATTTTTAAACATGATAGCCTCTCTAACATCTCCTCCATTCAGGGCATTGGAAATCTAAACTTGACTGTGATTTTATTAATTACTCGACTATCTATGCACTTCCTCCAGCTACCATTCTTCTTAGGCACCAATAAGTGTGAACAGCACAAGGACTCATGCTATGTTGTATTAACTGTTTATTTAGCAACTCATTAACTATCTGCTGCAGGATCTTGTTCTCGTTATGACTGAGTTTATAATGTGGCATATTGGGTAGTGTAGCCCCCGACGTGAGCTCAATCTGATGCTGAATTATCGTCAGTGGCGGCAACTCTGTGGGCATGTTCTCAGTACAAACATTAGAAAATTGACTTAATAAAGAACTCATAACTGCTGGGATGTTGGAAATAAAGGTACTGGGAATCAATTCTTTCACTATTAATGCCATTATACTAGTGGATTCCCTCCAAGCATTCAAGAAGGCTGAGGCAGACACACCGCACAGAGTAGTTTTGCTCTTGGAATTGCTTGCTTCTTGGTCGGAATTACTTAAGAGCAGATGCAGACGACGTCCTTTCCAATCAAAAGTATAGGTGTTGGCCCAACAATAAAATATAGCCCCAACGTCTTACTGCCACGGCCTACCTAAAATAATGTGACATACTCCATGTCCAAAACATTACATAAAACTTTTCTAGCATAGTGTTTACCTATAGAGAACGTCACCCTGCATAATTCCGTCATGAACATCTCCACTTCTTTCTTAACCCAACTGATCTTGTACAGGTTAGGATTTTTGGTAGTCTTAAGCTGCAGAGCTTGGACCATTGCACGAGATACTACTTTTTCAGTTTACACACTAACTATCAATAGGTTGCAAACCTTTCCACCAATGGTACATTTTATCCAAAACAAGGCATTTTGCTGAGAAATGCATGGTTGTTTAGTTTCTAATAATAGTTTCTCAAGGACACATACAAGTGGTTCTCCCACATCTGATTCCACGTCCTCCTGAAAATTTTTTAGCGTTGTCTCAAGTTCTGCTTATTCTTCCTCCACATCCGCATCCAGCAATTGTAGTTGTGATCTTGATGGGCACTCATTAGACTTATGCCCCTGTTAAAAACAACGAAAGCACTTAATGTTTGAGGGTTTAACATGGTGATTTTCTCTAATAGGTGCTCTTTCTTTTCTGCCCAGCTGTTAGTTCCACAGTTCTGTTAATTACATTGTGTTGTCCGGTGGTTCTAGTTGTTGTAACTTGTTGCTTATTAGTTTGGGGTACAATAGAATTTGAAGTTCGACTGTTCTCAACTATTTGTCCTGGCAATATTGAAGTACGCCTGTATTGATTACCTCTGGTTTGCCGAAGCAACTACATCTCCACCTTTAAGGTATAGTTAACAACTTGGGACAAAGACCAAACAGCATTTAGCTCTAATTTATCTTGGATTACCTCCTTTAACCCACCAATATATCAGGCTACCAATTGACGAGCTGATTCGTTTAAGTTATTTCGAGCACTTACACGGTAAAACTCTTTGGTGTAGTCATTGACGGATCTATTGCCTTAGCTATAATGCTGATATTGTAGATACAATATTTGCTCATAGTCGGTAGGAAGATAGTACCCTCACAACAACTGCTTCATTCTATGCCAACTACAAACGTGACCACGTCCTTCCCTCCGCCGCATTTGGAGCACTTGTTGCCACCACGCACTGGCTCCCGCTTTGAGCTACAGGCAACATACTTCACTTGCTTTTTGTCTCCATATATTCGAAGAAAGTTTCAACCGAGCTCTCCAAATCCAGATCATCTTTTATGTGTAATTTACCATCAAAATAAGGTATGCCAAGCTTAACCCGAAACTCATTGTGAGAGCGGGCTACTTCTCTTGGTCGCCGACGATGATGGTTGGTAACTTCATCATCTGAGTCTGAAACTTCAAAGTTCTCGCATCTAGCTGATTCGTCCTCTGAATTAGAAGCTTATATAATATGAGAGCCCCACTGATGCAGTCTCTCAGTCTCAACTCCCCATCGCGCTGCTAGTACAGTTCTGACAGATTTCACCATAGAATTGATTCAAATCCAGCGATAGCTCCTCTGTTCGCCCCTCCGAACTGTTGTGCGCCGCTCCGAACTGTTGTGCGCCATCTAGAGAGCTTAAAGGCTGTTGTCAATCCCGAGAGCCACCCATCTACTGCTTTCAGCTATCTAGCTCTGATACCAATATTGATGTAGGAATCCTCCAGTAGATGATTCAAGCAAGCAGAAAAGATAGAACAATAACAGGCGTTGTTACTTAACTATGAAAAATAGAGTTTCTGTAAGTATAAAAAACTAAGTTTCTAAGCTATAGTTTTTGGGCTAAGTAATTCCTCTCTCAACAGAGAGTACTAAAATGGTTAAAACAATAAAAAGTGCTCTCATGTGCTGTGATATTAAAATTTGCAACAACAGTGTGTAGTGGAATGATCCTAACTAACAAATAAGCAGCATGTGTGGATAAGATATTCCACCCGGTCTCCATGGTTAAGATGCTCCACATCATTTTAGTACATTATTTTGATTATTAATTTTTTGGAATTAGAGCTCATATGGCATCTAAAATAATTTTTAAAATTTATGACAACAATTTTTTAGTATTTTTATTTAGTCTTATGAAATTTATGCTTGAGTGTATAAATTTTCAACATTATCAACAGATTCTTTTATGCTAAAATTTCTTAGAAAATTTTATTAAATAATTTTCAGTGCTAGCTAAAGTTATCTCTAGATGCTCCCTAGGATTTGAAATTGTAAAAATGTAGTTTATAACTTTAAGAAAGACCCACAAAATGTCAAAAATGGCTACGTGGTAGTTGCCAACGATAAATGTGAATTAAAAGATGATCACTGTTATGATTCTTGGAGGAAGAAGAAGCATCTTCTTGAGCTTCTTGGATGAGAGAGAGGGGGAAGGGAGGAGAGGGAGAGAACTTGCACAGGAATTCTATATTCCTTATTTAAATTGGACTTATAATTACCAATCTCTAATACAACCTCTCTATTTATAGAAAAAGAAACTACTAGGAAAAATAAAATAAACCTAAGAAACAATAAAACCTAAAATTGGACCAAAACTCGACAATCACCTTCTATATATTCTCATGATTAACATTTTTTTATTATTAGCTTCAACATATTTATCATTTGCTAGTTTCTATTTTTTATCAGTACGTGTGTGCATAAAGATTGTAAAAAATATATGCACATGCAAATACAAAATAAAATAGATGAATTATGGTGAAGGTCAACTAGATCAAGAACCCTTTCAAGGTTATAACCATAAAGAATCTCAAAATTTTGTCGAAACAATGTTATTATGTATATAAATTCATCCATAGCTAGGTTCATAGCCAAAGTTCTCATATTTTTATCTATTAAAGATCTTTTATGATTATTAAAGATTCTACTAATAACTTCAATTTGGTCATCTATTTAGCCACATTTTTTTCTTACAAAAGTTTGACTATATATTCATTTGTGAGCCAAAAAAAAAATCTAATCATAAATTTTAAATATATATCTATAGCTAAATAATTATCAGTAGGTGTATATGTTTTGGTAGCATAAATATTGAAAACAATCAAAAAATAATATTAAATGTGAAAATATATTAAATGCAAGATAAACCGTATGTAATTGATAAATTATTTCATCAGCAGAAAATAGGATGATATGACACACACAATACATCTTTGTCTTGAGATGGTTGCATTCACGTCTAGTGCAGTCATGTTGTTTCATATGTCACCAAAAATCGTTATGATCAGGCACAAATCTCGAGGCATATTGAATTGGGACTTTCAAAATTAAATTTGGGACCATCCGAATTTCAAGCTCAACAAACTTATAGTCAAAACAAAATGTCTCGATAAGATAAATCTAATTACACCAAAGCCGATCCAATCTGAGCCCAAATAGACTCAAATCAAAAGCTTAAAGCATAGTTGGAAGCTTCAAAGTATTAATTGGTAACCAAATGAGTCAAATTAGACATGTTTATAGTCAAATCGAGCGGCTCGACAAGGTGAATCCAACAAACCAAAGATTGCTCTCTGACATCATTAAAAACTTAAATGCTAAATAAATGCTTTATGATTAAGGGAATCAATATGGGCCATACAATGAAGTCTTTTGGATTCCGGTTCAAATCACCAAAATGCTCATCCAAAAAACCTATAAATAAAGCTCATTCTCCAAATGAGAGGGGGAAAGAGTAGAAAGAACTAGAGAGAGCTCTCTTACATTTTTTGGCCCACCACGAATGACCGCCACTAGTTATTACCGCCGACAACTACCATCGCCACCAACAATCGGCGTTAGAAATCACCACCATCTCCAGGATATTAACAAGAGTTAATTCTGTTGTTGCATATATGAGTCCTCCATTGAAAATCTGTTTTTTATAATCCCTATTGAGAAAATAAACCCTGTTGTTGGGTGTTAACTGTCCCTCTATGAACATTTGATTTATGTAATCTTTCTCAGAAAAAATCAAGCATTTATTTAAACCCTCCCTCCTTCAACTATGAAAAAAAGATGATTCTTGTATCGCTTACCACATAGTGTGGATTTTTCAATTGGGTCAAGCCCCGTGATTTTTTTCCCTTTCTGAGTTTTTCATGTAAAATTTTTCTGTCTTACTATTTTTATATGTACATGCTGAATCTTTGTACAACGTTCTTTTTTTTTTATCTTTGTACAGCGTTAAAACGCAAAGTATATACTCTACCAACTCAAATTTTCTAGGACACAACATGCTTATTTCTTGACATTTTAAATATAAATACGCAACATTTTGCTCACATATATTGTCCCAGGAGTTACTCACCCTTCCTATAAATTTTGATATTTCTCCATCTTGATTCCATATAGGAGCTACTGTTTTGCTGTGCATAAACACCACACTTGGAAGTAAAAAAGACTTGCCCGTTTTCCATCCACCTTGAGCTTTTGCACGCCATTAATAAAAGTAGTCAACTTATTAGCATCAACATCATGTATCACATTCATTCTCGCCCATCTATCGTAGAAACTAGATTCCACTACCACTCCTGAGTAGAACCTCAAATCTCCATTGAAAATCATTAGCATCAAATCTGTAGCTGGTTTCTCACCGTCTGATCGATGAACTTGCATGATGGACGTGCCACTTGTTCCACTTGGCACAAAAACATATCCCTCAAACTGCCATATTCCGCTAGAATAATCATAGCCCTATGTAGAAGCGAGAGAGATTCTGTACCAGATCTAAGAAGAAGAAGATGCCAAGAGAAGATATACAGGAATGATTCATCCAGAAGAGATTAAGAACCCTTCTCTATTATACAGAGTGTACCAGCTTATATAGAGTAGGTGGTCCATATACCTAGACTAGTAAACACAAGCCGGCTACATATCTAGCAACAGGTAACTATTTGATACAATTTATTTGAGATGTATTGTTGTGTGTTAATACTCCCCTGCAAGCAGATGGATCGGGAGAGACAGTCAGCTTGGTACGAAGAAGATGAAACCTCGGAGTGGAGAGGTGCTTGGTGAGGATGTCGGCCACTTGGTCAATTGTGCTGATCGGAAGAAGGCGAATATTCTGATTTTGAATGTGATCACGAATAAATCTTTGGTCGATTTCAATATGTTTTGTACGAGCATGAAAGACCGGATTATTCGCTAATGCAATTGCAGATGTGTTGTCGCAATAGAGATCAGTAGGAGCATTAGGAGGAATGTCAAAGTCGGCAAGAACACGACGAAGCCAAATGATATCTGCTGTGACTGCAGCGAGAGCTCGGTACTCCGATTCAGTGGATGACCTTGCAACAGTGTGTTGTTTCTTGACTGTCCATGAAATTATAGTGTCGCCAAGAAAAGAACAATATCCAGAGGTAGATTTCCGGGATATTGGATCGCCAGCCCAGTCTGCATCAGAAAAGGATTGTAAAGTGAGAGTAGATTTGGTAATAGGTAGACCATAATGACTTGTCCCTTTGATATACCTAAGGAGACGTTTAAGCATAAAAACATGTTGAGATAGAGGATTATGCATATGCTGGGATAGAAGATTAACAGTATAAGCAATATCAGGTCGGGTAAGAGTTAAATATTGAAGTGAACCAGTTAACTTCCTGTAAAGATGAGGATCGGAGAGCACGGTATCATCTGAAAATGTGTTGGGCATTTTGGTACACGTCGGGTTGGAGAGTGGATTGCACTGTTCCATGTGAGCTTGCCGAAGAATGGAGAGAGCATAGGGTTGCTGGTTGAGGAAGTAGCTGCCATTTGGGTGAGAAATCTGTATGCCAAGAAAAGAATTTGCCTCTCCAAGATGTTTCATGGAAAAATTAGTGTTAAGTTGATTGAGTAGAGTTGATATAGCAGATGCATTATTTTCAGTAATTAAAATATCATCCACATATATAAGAAAAAATATTTTGGAATCAGCCTTTATGCGAGTAAGAAGAGAGGGGTCAGATTTACTGTGCACGAATCCAAGAGAAACAAGGTAAGAAGTGAAAGTGTTATACCATTGACGCGGCGCTTGTTTCAAACCATAAATAGCTTTGTTGAGAAGACAAACATGATTTGGATGTGAAGAGTCCTCAAAGCCTTTTGGTTGAGCCATATAAACAATTTCGGATAATTTACCATGAAGAAATGCGTTTGCAACATCAAGTTGTTGAACAGGCCAACCGTTGTGCAACGCAACAGTTAGGAGAATCCGAATAGTTGGAAGCTTAGCGACTGGACTGAAGGTTTCATTGTAGTCGATTCCGTACTCCTGATGATTGCCCATTGCCACGAGGCGAGCTTTGTGAGTGGCTACAGAGCCGTTGGCATGGCGTTTAGTGCGGTAGGTCCATTTGCATCCGATGATGGGAGCATTCGAAGGTGGGGGAACAAGCTGCCATGTACCTTGCTTTTGTAAGGCAAAGAATTCAGTTGCCATAGCTTTCCTCCATTCAAATAGTTTGACAGCTGCAGTGAAGGTAGTCGGATCCTGATGATCAGAGCTAAGTAATGTGGTGTGAAGCAGATTTAATCTTTGCCTGGGCTTCAGAGATCCAGTGCGAAGTCTCGTTACCATCGGATGAGTGGAGTAAGTAGGCACCGGAGTAGGAGATGCAGAACAAGAATTTGATGAAGGAACAGATTGCTCGTTGTAGTTAGGATGATAAGTTTGATCACTGTAGGAATTGGTTGTAGTGGAAACTTGCTGGGAGGGAATTTTGATAGAAGGAGGGATGGCAGTAGTGGAGATAGAGGAGGTGGGAAGAAAAAGGAATGGAAGAGTAGGATCAGGTGAGACTGACGGCTGAGGCTGAGTGTTAGCAAACGGAAAAATGTTCTCATTAAAGGTGACATTGCGAGAGATTTGGATTTTGTTAGAGGCTAAATTAAGGCACCTGTACCCTTTATAAGTATCTGAATAGCCTAAAAACACAGAGGGAGTGGTTTTGGGTTGAAGCTTATGCCGAAGCTGCGAAGGAATGAGAGGAAAACACTGACATCCGAAGATGCGGAGATGAGAGTATTCAGGTTGCCGATTGTGAAAAATTTCATAAGGAGTCTTGTTATGAAGAGTAGGAGAAGGCATCCTGTTAATTAGATAGATCGCCGTGAGAGCAGCTTCAGTCCAGTAGGAAAAAGGAAGAGAGGCCTGATAAAGAAGAGTTCTGGTGGTTTCAACAATATGTCTGTGTTTTCGTTCAGCTAAGCCATTCTGCTCCGGGGTGTACGGGCATGATATTTGATGATTAATGCCATTTTGTTTGAGGAATAGATCTAATTGGTGGTTAACGTATTCCGTTCCCCCGTCAGTTCTTATGCATTTTATTTTGCGAGAAGTATAGGTTTCGATTTGAGTTTTAAAATTAATAAATATAGAAGTAACTTCGGATTTGTGAGCCATAGGATAGATCCAAGAAAAACGAGAGCAATCATCCACAAACAAAACATAGTATTGATACCCTTGTTTGGAAATCACAGGAGACGGACCCCAGACATCAGAGTGAATCAAATCCAAAATATTACTACGATGATTAGTAGATGTATCAAAGGAAAGTTTATGGGCCTTATTAGCCTTACAAGAGTTACAAATGAAATTCTTAACAGACAGGTTGAGAGTAGGATGTTTGCTAGCAAGAACTTCAAGAATCCTCTTGTGTGGATGGCCAAGACGATCGTGCCAGACTTGAGATTTGCAACTGGCGGTGGTAAGAGCAGAGTGAGAGGGAGCAGATGTGGGAGTCTTCAGCGAATAGAGACCTTCACTACAGGGTCCTTGAAGAACAACTTGATTGGTCTTCAAATCCTTAATAGTAAAGCCACATGAGTCAAATACAATAGAGATATTGTTATCACGGGTGAGTTGCGAAATTGACAGAAGATTGTAGTGAAGATTAGGAATATGAAGAAGATTAGATAAATGCAACTTACGGGACGGTGTTGGTAGAATACCAGCACCAGTGTTAGCTATCGGAACAGATCTGCCATCTCCGACAGTGACGCCATCAGACTGAGAGTAAGGAGCAGAGACCTGAAGATTTTCAAGGGAATTGGTTAGGTGATTCGACGCTCCAGAATCAAGATACCATTCGGTGTTAGAAGAGTCAGAGTTGGCAACAAGGGCCCTTGGAGGCTGAGACGTAGACGAAGGAGTATACTGAATGTTTGTTCTGTGCCAGCAGTTCGTAGCTGAATGGCCCCGTTTATTGCATATCTGACAAGTGACGGAAGAATTGGAGGTGGATCGATTGCTGTTAGAGATGTTCGACTGGGATCGACCACGGTTACGTCGACCGCGACCCCGGGATGAAAAGAGAGCCATAGTGGAGTCCGGTTGAGAAGCAGCTCTTGATGCATCGGCATTGATATGGACTTCTTCACTGAGGAGAAGTGAGTAAAGATTATCCAAACTAATGGGTGTGAGCATGGTTCTAATTGCAGTTTTGAATGCTTGATACGTTGGCGGAAGACCATTGAGGGTATACAGAAGAATGTCTTCTGTGTCAAGATTTGCGCCTGCTGCAGCAATCTGATCTACCAAAGATTTGATGTTGGTGAGATATTGAGTCATTGTAGAGGTTTTCATAGCAATGTTGTGTAGCTCATTCTTGAGCTGAATGACTTTGGAACGATTTGACGCTTGAAATCTGCGTTCCAGTGTGCTCCAGATGGCCGACGTTGAATCAAGATTGACAATGTATGGAAGGACAGAGATGGAGATCGTGGAGCATATTGCAGCTGCGAGATTTTGATCCGTCAAGATCCACTGTGAATACAGAGGATTAGGGATCAGGGACTCGTCGGGTTGTTTTATCATCTGCGGTGGGGAAGGTATGGAGGAATCAAGAAAATTTTCGAATCCATTTGCCCTGATGATTTTCTTGATTTGAGATCGCCAGAGAGAGTAGTTCTCGGTCGATAACTGGGTAGATACGATGTTCTTGAGGTTAGCAACGACGAACTTCAACGATGAGGGAATGATGGTAGCGATAGTCTCCTGAGAATCGGAGGTATCAGCAACGTCTGAAGTTGCGGAAGTGGCCATGGATGCGAACTTCTTCACGCCCGCTCTGATACCATGTAGAAGCGAGAGAGATTCTGTACCAGATCTAAGAAGAAGAAGATGCCAAGAGAAGATATACAGGAATGATTCATCCAGAAGAGATTAAGAACCCTTCTCTATTATACAGAGTGTACCAGCTTATATAGAGTAGGTGGTCCATATACCTAGACTAGTAAACACAAGCCGGCTACATATCTAGCAACAGGTAACTATTTGATACAATTTATTTGAGATGTATTGTTGTGTGTTAATACCCTACAACACATTTTCAAACAAACAAAGTAAATTCATGCATGTAAAATCTACAGTATATTAAAGATTAAGCTTGCATATACTTTGATACGAATCTCAGTTCGTGGACCTGTGGGGCTTCCAGCTTTGAATGGCTTGTCAGTGGAGTATACCCACATACGGCGTACACCATTAGCATATCTATAGCGTTCAGCTAAAGGTATATTGTATGGCTTCTGCAGTTCTAAATTTGAAGTAGTTAAGGGCTGAAGAATAAAACCATCAGTGGGATCAGCGTTGCAGAAAAGAAAAAGATCCTTCACTAAGCTCAAGAATGCCAAGAGAAGAGACCAAACAGGGGAGGCCATGGCTGTGAATTCTTTCTTTCAAGGGATATAATTTGATTCGAAGCACCGGGAGAAAAATGATGGAATCTAAGGGATAAAAATAAGACCGGGAAACATAGTACTGTGATTCCAAAGTATTGAGAAGGTAATAAGATATGATTTGTTAAATTCAAATTTATTTTTGAATAACACCTGATTTTATTAGCAAAGAGCAGAACCTAATAAAGAGTGAGTGAGAATTGAGAATAGAGAGTGTAAAGGGAAAGTATACTAAGGTAGCTGAGATAAGATGTGGTAGGCGTCGTGAGAGCTTTCCAACAGCTGTGCTTAGATGAGGGCTTGATAACTCTGAGGCGAGAGCTATTGACGGAGGTAGTTGTGACGATTTGCTTGCCCGACGAACTATCCTTGACTCAGCCTACCTAGGACGAACTCTTTGGTTGGTTCAGGCAAGTGCCCAAGAGAACTCCTGTGGAGGGCAATATACAAAAATACTTGTTAAAGCATTTATGCATATTGTTAAGCATTATACACTAAGGCACTATTTTATAATGAACAATTGTTAATCTCTATGTAATTAATTAATAAAGGAAAGTTTGTCGGTATTATTGTATTAAGGGGTACTCGTCATGATTGTTTTCTTCCTGGCAAATTATCATCACTTGGATTTCTGTAGAACAATATGAATTTTATAATTACCGTTCTGTTTTATCTTCAATCTCCATTATCAACTACGTCTTTAAAAATATTGGTGTATATAATCTGAATTTTTATGCCCAAGCAGCTTAATTTTTTTATCGTAAGAAATTGTTGATTAGATCGGGTTAATCTTGTTGATCCCTTAATTAATCCTATTCTTAGGTCAAAATTTATAGCTATATATATATATATATATATATATATATATATATATATATATAGGATAAAAATTGCAAAATTAATGAGTGCTATAATATTAAAAAATTAATTAATTTTTTTATTTTTAAATGAAGTTTTGATCTGGAGCTTCTATTTTTCTAAGTCTGATAATAGATATATAATTTCGAACAAGTTTATATTTATTTATTCCTAATATTGTATTATCATAATCATTTGTATAATCATAATCTTTTTATAATCATAATCAATTTTGTCTTTTACCAACCTCCAAGAGAAAGTTAAGATCTGTTAAGGTTGTTTAACCTGTGCCACCTCAAACATAAATTATTCTTTATTGCATTACTGCCCCTGCTTCACTTCCTTTGCTGCAACTAACGGAATCAGCTTTTCTGCTGTTTTTTTTTTTTTTTTTGGGAAAATTTGAGGGCATAGACCAATTTCATTATAGAAAATTAGTTACACCTAAAAAAAGTAAAATTCAAAATTGTGCATAAGCACAAAACAACAAGAAAAAAGGGGATATAAAAAACCCCAACAAAGAGGAATAACAGAAAAACTATATCCTCTACAAAAAACTAAGAAATCACCAAAACACCAAAAAAATGCATCAGGTAAGAATCTGCCATATAAACCGAAAGGCTCAGGAATTGCCTTCACTCTATCGGCCTGGTTGCAGAAAGCAGTACTGCCATCCAAAGGGGAAAGTGTGCAATTCAATCATCCTTGCCCATATAACGAAGCATCAAACCCCGACAAGGGCCAAAAAACAGTGCCAGCGCCAGTAGTGAGAGATAGCATCCCGAACTCATTCCAAAATGCAAGCCAAAACTAAAGCAATTCCATCAGAATATTCCCAGATTTCCATTTCAAGACTTTGGTAAAGATAGCACTTTTTATCTTTTGGCAAATAGTAGTAGTAGAAGCAAAAGAATTGCCAAACTTCCTATCATTTCTTTCCCTCCATAGGTGGTAAACCGAGCAGCAAATAATAAGATAATAGAAGGACTTAATCCTGGTTGGTGCACCACTAGAACATTCAAACGTTTGAAGAATATTGGGTCTTAGCAGTTGACTACTCATCATGGGAATGAGATTGGCTGAGAAAGAGTAGTCGCATTCGAAAAAGAGGTGATTAGAACTTTCAGAAGCAGTATGGCAAAAAGAGCAAGTGGGATCCATCAAAATGCCCCTAGAAAGTAGAACATCCGCAGTTTTTAGCCCACCAATAATAGCCATCCAACAAAAAGTGGAGTATCTCAGTGAGAATCATTTATGCCATACATATTGATGCCAGTTAACCAAAGGTTCATTACTGTATAGGAAACTAGTGTAAGAGCTGTGATTATTAACCTTTCTAGTACCCCACACAATGCAGCCATTATCATATGAGTTACTGGGAATGCTAGATAGAGATCGAAGAATGCCATCAGGCAACTGAGGAGGCAACACCCAGCCTTGCTCATTTAAAATCACAGAGATTCTAGCATTCAGAGGAAAATGGTTCAGAATAGCTTGCATACCAGTAACCTCGTGCAATGACTTACCATTCATCCAGTGATCCCAATAAATGGAGATGGGAGCTTTATAGGAAATCCTGAAGCTGTAATTAGCCTTGGCAGTGCAAGCAAGCCTACATAAATTCTTCCAGTAAGAGGAGGCCTTTTTGCAGGAGGTTTCCAAGGGGATACATATTTATTGAAAAGCCAAGTGGAAAGAAGGATGCTATAGTTATATATTCTCTCAATGAGAGCACAGTTGTAGGCGAGCTGAACCGAATATAAGGAGGGAATGCCTAAACCTCCAAAAGCTTTCGGTTTACATGTATTTTTCCAGGAAATGAGATGCATTTTGCATGCAACAGTGTCCCCAAAGTATAGAAATTTAGCACAAAGTTTCTCAATTTGTTTAATAATGGTTTTGGGGATAATGGAACCACGGATCCAATAAGCAATAGAATTCCAAATGATGAACCACAAAAATTGAAGTCTACCAGCAAACGATAGAGCTTTAGCTTTCCATCCAGAGAGTTTATGATTAACAGTTTCCATCAGTTTAGAGAAATCAGAAAGCTTAGGGTTGTATGAGGATAAAGGGATCCCAAGGTAAGTTATGCAAGTTATGTGGGGAATGTTAAGGATAGAGTTAATATCACTAGCATTGTGACAGTTTGAGGGTAATATGATGGAGATTTTCCCATAATTAATCTCAAGACCCGTGGCTGAAGAGAATTTTGAAGCAATTGACAAAGAATTCCACAATTGTGAACATCTGCTTTCCCAAAAATAAGAAGGTCATCCGCATACATGAGATGGGAGAACCTAACCCCTTCAACTTGAGGGGCCTCATACATATCACCATTAATAGGATTATCCAAGAGACAAGAAAAAGCATCCATAACTATCCTAAAAAGATAAGGGCTTAACAGGTCCCATCTAAGCATAAAGAAAAGCATACATCCTTGATACAAGCACTAATCCATTTGATGAAAAGGTTAGGGAAATCTTTCTGAACCATCCTCGCTATAAGAAACTATTTGGATACACTGTCAAAAGCTTTTTTAATATTCAGTTTAGCATACAAAAGCTTAAGCTTATTTGAGCTCCTAGAGTGGAAAAGGATTTCTTTGGCTAAAATGACATTATCAGTGGAAATCCTTTTATGAATAAAACCCGTTTGATTTCCTTGAATGATATGAGGCATGCTTTTTTGCTGTTAATATCAGCCATTGATCTAATATAGCTTGGTGGGATCTCTACTGTTACAGAATATAACTGTAGATATAAAAATTGAAATGTTTATACAGCAAAGGCATGGCAAAATGAAACTTTACAGTAGAGATGAATACAAGCTTTAGTATTTTCACCTTCTTCTCTGTTCTCAGCTTGCACTTTACTTCTAGTTAATCTTTGTCTCTAGTGAATACTGTTTCATTAAATTTATCATGGTATCAGAGCTCTTTTAGCTTTACTGCATATTCTTAACATCCTGTGTCAATGACAACTCCTGAGGTAAATGAGTCCTCTCAAGCTACAAGGGAGATCAAAAATGGCAGCAATCTTATTGCAGAGACTCATATTTTAGCTTAATTGAAGTTCTTTGTTACAAATATAAAGAGCATGGTAAATACTCCACTGACTACCAAGAACCATCTGCAGTGGAGATCACAAATACTTAAAGTATTTACGGAAAATGGATTCAAAGGATTCTTAACTGGATTTATACCTTCTCCACCAAGGTTTCTATTCAGTGCATCGGGTCTTCCCTCTCCAAATCCTGCCTTCAATCAATGGACTCTAATTGATCAAAACCTCATTGCAGCGCTATACTCCATTGTTTCTCCTTAGCTTCTACCTTACATTTTGAATTTAAACACCTGTGCCGAAGTATGGCAAACATTAGATAAACGCTTGCAGCCCTCCAATCGTTCCAGGCTATTACAACTTAAGAGTGAACTACACCACATTACTATGAAAGATTAAACCATAACTCAATATTTGTCTACGATCAAGGCAACAGTTGATGCTATCTCTGCTGCAGGTTCTCAAATTGATCCCTAAGATATTATTTTGTACACATTGAATGGGCTACCATCTTCATATCATGCTTTCAAGACAGTCATTCACGCAAACTTACAACCTCTCACTCTTGATGATCTCTACTCACTTCTTTGTAGTGAGGTACAGATTCTAGATGTTTATGCTTCTCTAAATACAACCTATGGTCGCTCCTATGTTCATGCTCCATCTCACAATTCAAATCATGGTAGAACACCTTACCGTGGCTACCTTAATGGTAGATTCACTACTCAGCATGGAGCTTGATCTACTACACCACTCATCGAATGTCAAATCTGTCACAAGAAGAGTCATACGGCTGTACATTGTTGGTTTCTCACAGACCTTAATTATCAACCCTCTATATCTTCTCTGATTGCTTTAACTGCCAGTGACTCAGCCTCAACTCAAGATTGACTACTTGATACAGGAGCCTCCTCCCACCTCACGTTGAATTATAATCAACTTCAATAGCTGCAACCATATTATGGTCAGCAACAAATTTTTGTTGGAAATGGCCAACAATTACCTATTGCTCATACTGGACAAGGCTTGCTTCATACTCCCACTTGTATGCTCAAACTCCAACCCCTTTAACATGTTCCTTTTCTTTCTCATAATCTACTCTTTGTTCAGAAGCTTCTTGCTAACAATAAATCTTGTTCTATATCATTTGACTCTAATGGTTTTCAGTTAAATGATTTGCGAACCAATCAAGTCCTTCTTCACGATCCCAGCCATAATGGTCTTTATCCAATCCACATCACCCCCTCAACTTCACCTGAATATGCTTACCTTCATACTCGCAATGTCCCAGATCTGTGGCATCTTTGATTGGGTCATCCTCATCATGTTATTGTTGCTGTTGTTTGCAAACAGCAACCTAAATTACTAGTGTCATCTACTTTGTCATTATCTTGTCATACTTGTAATCAAGCAAAGGGGCACCACCTCACTTTCTCTAGGTCTAGCTCTACTACTTGTAAACCTCTTCAATTACTTCATAGTGATGTATGGGGTCTGTCCCCTGTTTCATCTATCAATGATTATCATTACTATATTTTGTTTGTTGATGATTTCTCCCGTATATGTGGCTCTTTCCCATGCAAAATAAATCTAAAACATTTGCTACATTTTGTCAATTTAAAAATATGGTGGAAAACAAATTGGACAACCCATTATCACTCTTAGAACTGATGGCAGAGGTGAATTCAACAATATTCAATTTCAATCTTACCTAACCCAACACGGTATATCTCACCAAATAAGCTGCCCCTACACTCCGCAACAAAATGACATTGATGAACGCAAGCTTCGTCACATACTTGAAACCACTTATGCTCTCCTATTAGATGCCCACCTTCCCTATTACTTCTAGGTATATGCCACATTAACTGCAGTATATCTTATCAATCTTATTCCCTCTTCAAATACATTCAAGCTTTCTCCATTCCAATTGTTGTATCATCAGCCCCCTACATATTCTCATCTTCATATATTTTGATGCAGATGTTATCCTTTGCCCCCATCTCATACTAAACACAAACTTTCTCCAACTTCCATTCCATGTATATTCATTGGATATTCTCCTCAATATAAAGGATATCTATGTTTCAATCCTGACACTGGCAAAATTCTCATAACTTGCAATGTTACATTTCATGAAAATGTTTTTTTTCCTTTTTAATCCTCTAATAGTCCTTCTATACCTACTTCTACCTCACCTTAGCATTTCTCTCCACCACCTCTCTCGATGGTTCCTAGCTCGTGCCTTCCTACTAAATCAATATCTCCTCCTTCCTTATCTTCCACTGTTCCAGTATCTACCCCCTCCTCTTCTCCAGATCCTCCTATGAACTCTCCAACAAACTCACTTTTTCTGCCTACCAATTCTACCACATCATCTACCACATCAAGACCTCTCCTCCCAGCCCATGCCTCACACCATATGCTCACTCAGTTTAAAACAAGCCACCTCAAGCCTCGTACTATACTAAATGTGCATCACCACATCATTGACTCATCTGATCTAACTTCATACTCGGTTGCAGTTAAATATCCTCACCGACGTCGTGCCATGTCTGAGGAATTTCAAGCATTACAAATGCAAGGAACTTGACAGTTAGTTCCTCATCCCATTTCTCAACATATCCTTGGTTGTAAGTGGCATTTTAAAACAAAGTAACATACGAATGGATATGTTGCTCGATATAAGGCCCAGCTTGTGGCTCAAGGAAATACTCAGGAATATGGTATTGATTTTCATGACACATTTAGTCTCGTCGCTAAAATGCCTATTATTAGCATTTTTCTCCTTCTAGTCATGCATTTTGAGTGGAAAATTCATCAATTGGATGTGTCCAATGCATTTTTACATGAGAAGTTATCAAACACTGTCTTTATGAAGCAATCGCCTAGTTTTCAAGACCTAAATTATCCATCTCATGTTTGCTAACTAAATAAGGCGTTGTATGGTCTTAAGCAAGAGCCTCGTCAATGGTTCTCCACATTCACTGATCATCTCTTGAGTTGGGGTTTTCATGTAAGTGCAGCTGATCCATCTCTATTCATTTACAAACATCAGGATATCTACATTTACCTCATCATCTATGTTGATGACATTTTAGTAGCTGGAAACAATTCAAGTCACATTTCTGCTATATTCATTGACATGCATACAAAATTCCAGCTCAAACTACTTGGCCAACCCTCTCACTTTCTTAGCATCACCATACATCCACTCACTACTGAAACATCTTATGCTGAATCCATTCTAAGGAAGGTAGGCATGGCTGAATGCAAATCGGTTGCTACACTGATTGCCCTTAAATCTACTATTTAACCAAATGCTTTCGACAACCTCACTGATCCTAAGCTCTACCGAATGTTAGTTGGATCACTCCAACACCTGACAATCACAAGGATCGGCCTTTCCTTTGCTGTCAACAAATTATATCAGTTTATGCAGTCACATTAACAACTGCATTATCTTATGCTCAAGCGTACTCTACGCTATATTCAGGGCACTGTAGACTTCGATTTACCTATATAGCCTGAAAATCTTCAGCTCTCCGTGTTTGCATATTTTGATTAGGCAGGTAATTCAAATGATCGCAAATCCACCTTTGGTTATTATATTTTCATTGGCAACACACTTGTCTCCTAGTTTGCTAAAAAGCAATCCAAAATTGCTCGCTCCTCCACCGAAGCCGAGTCCCGAGCACTATCCTCCACTGCTATGGAGATCATATGGATCTGTCTCTTGCTAATGTTCCAGTTACTACACCTACATCTCTCTACTATGATAACATTTCTACTATTTCACTAGCTCACAATCCAAATTTTCATGCTAGAACAAAGTATATTGAGATTGATCACCACTTTATTCACGAGTGCATACGGTCCCAAACTATTGTGGTTCATCATATCTCAACACATGATCAACTAGCTGATATTTTTACAAAGCCTCTCTCTACTTCAAAGTTTCAAACTATGCACTCCAAATTAACGCTTCAAGATCGAAACATTAATTTGAGGGGGGATGTTAAGGTTGTTTAACATGTGCCGCCTCAAACAGAATTTATTCTCCGTTGCATTACTGTGCCTGCTCCACTTCCTTTGCTGCAACTAACGAAATTAGCTTTTCTACTGTTAATATCAGCCATTGATCTAATATAGCTTGGTGGGATCTCTACCGTTAAAGAATATAACTGTAGATATAAAAACCGAAATGTTTGTACAACAAAGGTAGGGCAAAATGAAGCTTTACAGCAGAGATGAATACAGGCTCTAGTATTTTCACCTTCTCTGTTCTCAGCTTGCACTTTACTTCTAGTTAATCTTTGTCTCTAGTGAATATTGTTTCATTCAATTTATCAAGATCCACATCTTTTTAGTCAACTTTTAGTATGTTCTAATTTTTGTTGGCTTCTTATTGTCGTGACAATGATATCTTTTTGGGGGGCCAATATTTCATATATTTAGTTATTGATTGGTCATGTGGATCTTCTTGCCCAACATTCCATCACTATAGCTATTTTTATTGAAGGAGTGCAATGTGGTTAACCAAATTGTAAGTGTGGCTTTCTCATAATGTAAGCATCTTAGATTTTCTTTATCCTCTTACTGATGAATCTTAGGTTAAGTATATTTCAACTTTTGTAGATGTATTTTGTCAATGTCATATACCAAGTTTCTTTCTTAACCTAATGATCTATGACCAAAATAATAATAATAATAATAATAATAATAATAAATAAATAAAATCTTGTTATGTAACTACAAACAATACAATACATTAGTATGGATCCAACATCCAAGACATCGAGCAAGCAGGCATAAAGTGAGATTTTTTTTAGCAATAATAATCAAATTCCATTAACAAGAACTAAACGAACATATAATGGGGTTTTCCTTAAACTCCATCTTTCTCTAGATTCAAAATAATGATCAAAGGATAAAGCACCTTAACTCCTATCAGACATCCCTTTATAAATAAAGGTAAAGTTAGTTACAACAAGAATGCAGGAAAACATTGACCGAATAATCATGATGTTAAATATAGAAGTTATGTAGATGTGACACTAATTGTGGCACCAATTTTATGGACCCCCGGAGTTGGCCGTCATCACAATTACTCGATAATAATATTCTTAATCATGAAGGCACTTGGCACAAGCTAGTGTCATTATGAGACCTTTATTTGAGTTTCTTATGACCTCAGCTTCTATCGGCAGCATCCCAATCATCTTAGGGTTACTATTAATTACAACATAAATTTCTTAGATATCCCATTATAAGCTTTCTAATCCTCCTGACTTATCATATATGCCTTCCTGAGAAATTAATCTCCGGGCCAAGCTAAGTAGCATGTCAAATGCACTAAAAAACATCATAGAATATCTTTATTAGAAAATATGTCATATGTTTTAACTGTTTAGAGATAAGATATTCATTTGCTCACTCATTATGTGATTATGTGAAGAATTCTCATGATCATCAAAATAATCCAAATATGATGTTAGATTCAAAGACATTCATAAATGGATGTCAAGACTTTATTATACAACTAAATCAAGCCCAACGTGGGAGAGGAGGAGAGATAAACTAGGTCTCAAATGAATCTCATGGAAAATTGATCTATATAGAACTAAATCAAATCCCTTTATAGTAGTGAGTCAATTTGTATTATGGAGAAAACATTAGAGTAAAAGAGATTTTATAGAGTTCTAATGAGATTTTATGTGTCTGACCTAATCATTGCCCCATATTTATAGATAGAAATCAAAGTCCGATGCTATAAAATTAACAATATGGTATAATTACTCAAATAATGCATAGGTTGAACACATTGTAACGAGCTACATATTGAGCAAGTTGTGCTTGAAATTGGCTTTAGTTACTTGAACTACATATGAGGTGTGGATTAAGAACATGTACGCTTAATAAATGGTGATCAGAACATGTAGCCAATTAATCAGTATCATAGGCACATTAATAAATTCTTTGAGCAAATAGTCTTAATTAATGGTCAATTTATGTGTCTCATCTATTAGTTAAGTAATGAAGACCCAGTTAAAGCTAACTCATGGGTAACTTTGGTAGTTGAAGGCTTTAGATGCGTTCAAGCCTAACTTATTCCAAGTCAAAAAAAAAAAAAGTTTAATCATTTCTCAATCAACAGCTTCTTAAACCAATGGAGGTTCTATTAATGGGTTGATTAACTTGATCTACACGTATATAAGTGTACAAAAATCATCATAACTTGATCATAGTTGTTGATTGACATCTTTAAAAATTTAGTTTTCATATGCTTATAATGCTCCCATTTGGAACAAATGAGAACTAAAGATATTTTTTTAATTTCATATTTAATTCGTTTGATTGAATACTAATATTTTTAATTCATAAGTCTTTATCAATCAAAATCAAAATAATTAAATTATACTGCAGTGGTTGGCCGACGACGATGATGGTCAGTAGCGGCTAGCAGTCATTGACAGTGGTCAGCGGTGGCGGGCGGTGGTCAGTCATGGCCAGCAATTGCCGGCGGTGGCAGGCAGTGGTCGTCGGTTGAGAGCAATTGCAATGAATATTCGATATATTTAGAACTCGTCCAAATCAAAAGAATTTCAAATATATCAAAAATAAACTAGATGGTATATTCCAAATACATCAAAACTTTACACTACATTTGTTTTAAGTCAAACCAAATGTCAATATTTTCAAAATCCCTACTTTTTGAATATTTTACACTCTATTTGTAGGGAACCAAATGGCCCCCTAATTCTGAAACACTCGTCCATCTCCCCCTTCCACTCTTATTCTAACCCTCGATGGCTAAAAGGCGAGAAGTCTTGAGGATAGCTTGTTGATGAGGGCATTAATAAGATTACAACATATCAGGGGCGGAACCCCCTTGAGCCCGGGGGGGGGGGGCAATTGCCCCCCTAAAAAAAAATTTTTATTATATGATTCTTTAGGCAATTTGTCCCCTCAATTTATTTTTTAGTCTTTATTACAAGTATTTTTAGGAAAATGCGCCCCCCCTCCCCCTCCTAAAAGTTTTAAAATATAATGGTCTTTAGGCAATTGCTCTTAGCATAATTAAATACATTGTGTAGATGTGTTATTATTAGGAAACGATGAACCAAATACAAAGAGAAATAATAAATAAAATTTGTTCTGGGGGCTGCCCCCTTGGACCTCCAACATATCTGCTAATAGTTATTTATAAGTTTGCCACCCATGAAAATTATGACTGGTTCTGCCCCTGCAACATATGAAAAAGAAGAGATGTTTGTGAGATGTGTGAATTTAAGTTAAAACTCCTAATGCCCCGATTTTATAAATTTGATATTTAAGATTTAATCGTTTAGCAAGATTTAGGGTATATTTATGATAGCTTTTTTGATATTTTGTTTTTCAAATAGCAATCATAATTTTGCTTGACAACTATTTTCTTACTATTTTTCAAAAAATTATGTAGTGAAAAGCTTTTCTAACAACCAGAATTGCTCAGTTGTTTTCGTCTCCGCAACAATTTTATAAACAATTTTATAAAAAATTACAACCTTCTCAAATAGACTCTTAACATAAATCATTCTCAAATCTCACCACCAAACAACAACTTCCAGTTGTGTAGTATTTCTATATCTCAGGTAGTCAATTATTTTTTATTGTCACAGCTAATTTGAGCTTTAGAGATTTCAACCAATCTCAAAAATCTATTTGAAATCAATTCATTTGAAAACTGAGTAAGCACAATATAAAGTGACTAGGGTTGAGCCTGATTTTATCGATTCAGTCACCCTATGCGGCATTGCAGGTCCGGATCAGAGCGACCCATTACCACTTGAACCGGGCACAATTAAGGAAGATCGATCGATCGATCGCTTAGAAGGACAAGCCAGGGTGGCCGACGGCAGCGGAAGTGGGGAAAGGGCATGACGAGCAGTGGGAGTTCGTCGGAGCTTCCAAGAAAGGAGGCGGGCGTGCTACGAGGGCACGAGGGGGCAGTTTTGGCTGCTCGATTCAACGGCGACGGAAACTACTGCCTGAGCTGCGGCAAGGACCGCACCCTCCGCCTTTGGAACCCTCACCGTGGCATCCACATCAAAACCTACAAAGCCCATGGCCGCGAGGTTCGTGACGTTCATGTTACCTCGTACGAGCCCCTCGAACTCCCGCTTTCGATGTGTTTCATCTCGTATAATTATCTCCCATCTCTGTACTGTGACGGCTAAACTTCGTTGCATTCATCAACTGTTGTACTGAAAGGGACAATGCCAAGATTTGCTCTTGCGGTGGGGATCGGCAGGTTTTTTACTGGGATGTTGCAACCGGGCGTGTGATACGGAAATTCCGCGGGCATGATAGCGAGGTTAGTTCTCGCAGTTGTGGTTTTCTTTTATCGTTAGAATTTAATGTGTGTCAATTGAGGCCTGCCATCTTACATAAGTACAAAATGTAATGAACTAACACATTGATTGGGAGCTGAGGGAAGAAAGGAACGGTTCTGAGGAGAGGAGATAAATGATTTAGGTTCATTTTTCATGATTGCGAGTTGTAATAGAGAAAAGAAAATGATTCTTTCTTCTCTTGATTTAGAGTTGAAATACGAGCACGCATGAGCTTAGATTTTGTTGTTATGGTTAAGAAACGTACAAGTATTTGGTTTAGTACTATATCATGAGAAAATATTTTGGTGTAGAGGATACAAAATGATTAACTCTCCTCTCCCATACACTTAAGCTTAAAAAAAAAATTTGAAAAGTGTGTCAGGCCCAACTTTGGTTTCCCTTTAATCAACATTCCTTAACAAATGACATCAAAGCTAAAGGTCGACTAGGATCATGGGGTTCATGCATTTTGTGACTCCATTGGGTTTTTTGTGTCTTTTATTATGGTTGAATAATGTTTAATGACAGATGATTTTCATGACAGCTCCATATGATTAAATGAGATTTGGGTGTACACTTGATCATATTAAAAAGATCATCATTTGAGGGGTAATGAAGAGCAATTTAAAGATCTCTCATATGAGGGGGACATTGTTAAATCTTATGAAAGTATTGATTTTAGTCCTATATAGGATGGATGAAAAAGTGGAGGGTTACGTTAGGTAGTCAACAGCCAACGTAAAACTTATCGAATAATAATGACATGAATCCTTTAAAAAATTAGCCGACCCCACGTAGTGGGATAAAGGCTTGATGTTGTTGTTGTTGTATAGGATGGATGAAAAACATATTAGTGTTAAAATACCAAGTGTTATATTTCTTGTCCCGTTGGCTTAAGCTTTCGGGTCAAAAATATATTTTGCCACTAATGTCTCATGCCTAAGTTTCGCCCTCTGTTGATCCATGCTAACAAACTGTAGTAGAGCTAAAAGGCCAATTTGGATTTAATGGTTTTTGGCTTCTTGGAGTTTTCTTTTCCTTTTAAAATACTAAGCAATGTTGAATAATGCGTGAATTCCACAATGACTTCACTTGGTTTAGTGAGATCTTGGTCATGATACTTAATGTTTTAAAAAAGATCTTTATTTTAGGAGTGATTGGTAATTTAGAGAGCTTTCATGGGGGGGGGGGGGGGGGGGGGGGTTTAAGGCATGTGAAAAAAATTGGCTTTGTGAAAAAAATTGGCTTTTGTCTAATATTCAAAAATATATTAATGTGGAAATATCAAGTGGTTGGCTTTTCCTCTTTCGTAAGCTTAAAATTTTGTGTTAAAATTAGGTTTTGCCACATGTGTATGAAATCCAATTTTAACCCCTCTTTGATACACAATCTCTAATAAGTGATATGAGAGTTGAAGACTCGATTGAGATAAAGTGATTCATATAATTTGTGACTTAGATATTTTGGTGGCTTTTATTGTGAATGTGCAAGATTTAATAATGGATCACTCACACAATGGTTCCATATGGTTGAATTAGATCTTGATGTGAGAAATTTAATGGTATTAAAAGAATCTTTCTTTCAAGGGAAGTACTGGTTGGTGTAGAGAACTCTCACGTATAACATAGATTGTTAAGGTATGTGAGATTATTATGTTTGTTCTCAAATTGGATAGAAAGATGTGATGGTGTAGACATTATTACTTCCAAAGAATATAGCTTAATCGATCTGAGTCAGGAGTATGACTCATTGCGATCTTACTAAGAGTATTCTCATTAAAAGTCATATATCATCCTTACTAATCCAATGAATTTACTTTGGAAAAGACCCGATCAGAATGCTCCAACATTACCTTTGTTTTATCCAATCGAATTTGGGAGAATATTTATCAGCTATGATCTTGATGGTGTTGTGCTACACTAGAGCTTAATGAAAAAAAATCACAAAATCAAACAAAAAAAGCATGCAAGTCATTTAAGTAAATTGAAGGGAATCAAATATGATTAAAATAATATCTATCATATAAGGCCTTATGGTCAAAGGACTCATAAGCCAAAATTGTGTAACTCTAAGAGAATTATATTGGACATCAAGGGCTCATAATGTTAGAGTAGTATACACCAATATATTATCTATGTAACCCATTATTCACTTAGCTATCGAGTGCTTTGAAAGCTCTCATAAGCTCGAGGAGTAATCCTTCCATTCAAATTCGATTGGAGTTTAGGGACCATATTACGAGCAACGTAGAGTTTTTAAATGTAGAATATTTTATTTTCTCAAATATTTAGCCTAGTTCGAATTTGCACTATCATAGAGTTATATTACATTTGAAGGATTGAGGTTTTCCAAGGGTGTAAACTACTATAGTTAGTTATATCTCAGTACTCGAAACACTATCAATTAAGAACATCATGTGCACTCTAAATTCTGAATGGTTGAATTTGGTTTTGTATTCAGGATATGGTTAGGAAATGATTGGTCAACACATTTAAGTTTCCATGGTTCTAACACCTCAATTCAAGCTTGTGAACAATTCTACTAACAATAAAGGGCTATGATGTTGTACAATCTGGGGAGTCTAATTAACAATCATAAGTTAACTCTTATCAGATATCTTGAAGAGATTGGTGTGATGCATTAGAATTTTTACTCTTTCTTTATGTGATTTAGTGTTCTAGTCCTGAATCAAATAAATCCAAGGATACTAGTGTAGGTATCAATGGTTCAAAGCTGTTTTTGTGTGACTGTTGGTGTTCAACGCATTGGATTTGATTAATCCATATTGAGGTTTGCTTCGATGCTTAATTTTTTTTTCGATTCAACCATTCACAACCCAAGTTATGGTATCACTTTTAAAAGAAGAGCTCTCTAAAGCATACAAGCCATTATAATTTGGTGTGTTGTAGTCATTCTTTCAGAATGCATTACACATCATATATTTAACTTGAGGCGGTCCTCTAGGTCTACTTTTTAAGGTTAGCATATGCTTGGTATAGAGTTTTGAAATACCCATAAGGCGCCTCTGGTTTGTAACTCTAAGTTAGCTTGAGTTTTGGATTGGAATGTAGTTGACTTGAAGAAAATTCACAAGTATAGAGGTTTTTTTTTATTTGTTAACTCTGGTGAGTTTTTGTTCATACAAAGGAGAAGAATTTAAATTCTACAAATGTCAAGGCTTACATCTTTGAAAATGACTTTAAAATGTATTTTGGATATTTTTGTAGGGCTTATAGTTGTTTGGTGTAGTTCGAAAACTAATTTATTTGATAATAATTTCGCATCTCTATATTGGTTGGCCAAAGATGCCTAATACTTAAAATTCATATATAGTTCATATGAATTTGACAAGGGGATTCAGAAAAGTAAGGCTTCCATCTCTATCTTAGGTAAGAAGGCCCTTGAGACTCGAGACTCATGTATTTAGTTTAAACTTGGCTTAAAGAATTTGGGATTTAGTTACTTATATCATTGTATTAGCAGGGAAGGCTTGTGAGACTCAAGAGCTATGTCTTTCGTACAAACTCAGATTGATTAATGTAGGATTTGGTAAAGTCGGGGCTTATATCCTTATATTTAGTAGGAAAGTTTAGTCGAGATTGGTATGAGCTTAGCTCAAAGATTTTGAAATTTTGTTTAAGGTTTTGGCTTTAGAGTTTTTGATGGCTTTTATTCAAGCCTGACATAGATTTGTGTAGATGTTGGGGACTTATGTCTTTGGATTTAATAGAGATGCTTTATGAGGTTTGAGTTTATAGATTTGGTGGTATTGTATAAACTTGACTTGAGATTTTGTTTTTATGTTATAGGTATGGTTTGGTGAGTTTTATGTTAAACCAACTACGAGATTATGGCTTACATGCTAAGAATGCCTAAGGATAGGACTTACAACCTTTCAATGAAGGTGTGGCAGTGCTAGCCATATATTTGTTGATTTGCATTGTTGACTTGAACTTGTTTGCCTTAAATTTTCTTTATTTGAATTTGTTTATTTAGATTATGTTGATGAGAAGCTTGGGATTTATAACTTGATGAATGTAGGTGATGTAGAACTAGATATGCAGGTGACATTGAATTGAAAGTTTCTCGTACTTTAACAGAGCTTAACAAATTATTAATTCACAATGAACTTAAGCAATGACTTCATCATGTAAGAGGGTAATCTAGTTCAAGCAATCAATCACAAGCTAATAGGAGGACCAATAGATAATCCAGTAAATTAATATCATGCTCACGTGATGTTTCAGAAACAATCCCCAAATTAACAAATAGATTAGTCACTACAAAGACCCATTCACACAACGCTCTTGGTGGGGGTTTAAGCGGAGAGGTTTTCACAATAAAACGATGTCACGATTGATGGAGGATCAAAAGGTGCAAGGGAGAGGGCAGAGTTTACCCGCAAGGAAGAAGATACTAAGCTACGGCGAAGTCGTTTGGCTGACTATGAGGGGAGGATAGCAATACGAATCCCTCTCACATGTCTGGACAACATTCCAACATCTTCTGAAAATCTGGACAGCAATCTAACATCTTCTGGAAATCTGGACAGCAACCATGTGGGGTTCAAATCCTGGAATAGCTTATGTTAGGCTTGGAAAATTGGGCAGTTGGCTATGGAAGCATAGGGGCATCAGTTAGCCAAAATCTGAGAATAGGATTCACGTCCAGATGGCTTGCTAAATTATAGTAGTGGTCAATTAGTAGGGGCGGCACCTGGAATTGAATGTTGATGGGCTAGGGAATTAATTGGGGTGGACACATAAGAAGGGAAGGGAAGGGGGGGGGACGGCCAACACTAATTGATGGGAGCTAATTTAAGGCTTTAAGTGGAGTTGCCAATTAAAGCATATTGGCTAAGGAAATAGGATTTACTTCAGTTTTCCAATCAATGCTCAAATTTTCGGATAGGGATATCCTTCCAAACATTGCCCAATAACTTAGGAACCAAATTCAAAACTTTAGGAGAATTCAAATTTCCTAAATTAAGCTAGGCTAATTTATAAAGGAGACTTAACGAGGATTCTTCATTTAAATTCAGATTTATGGATGGGGATACCTTTCCAAAAATAATCTAACAATTTAAGAAAGGGAGTCAAGATTCAAAGATAATTCAAATTTGAATTCAGATTTTTTAAAATTAAGCTAGGCTAATTTAGGAAGGAAACTTAATGAGGATTCTTCATTTAAATTCAGATTTATGGATGGGGATACCTTTCCAAAAAAATTTCAATAATTTAGGAAAGGAATTCAAAGCTCAAGGAGAATTCAAATTTGAATTCAAATTTTCAAGATTAGTTTAGGAAATGTTGAAGGATCAATTTGGAGAAAGAAAGTGGGGACAAGAGGTTACGAAAGTTTCGGCGATGAGCAGAGGGGAGGCGGCAGTTAGGAGGAAGAGAGGAATGGGTTGTGGTGGATCGGCCAAGGAGAGTTATGGGTGATGATGGCTGGGCTAGGCTGGGATGTGAGGATGCCGAGCTTGATGGTGAATGGAGGCGTCGATAAATCGTGAGTCTGGATACTTCTTGCAGTTGACAGATCTTACTCTGCCCTCACCTAGGGACTTCACATGCGCTCTCACAAAAACTCTCAAACGCACCAAAATATAAAGTACAGAAATTTTCATTCATCGTCATCATCATCATCCTCCCAAAGGGGGAGGGTGAGGACTATAAATAGACAAAATACCATCATCCTCCCCAAGGGGGAGGGTGAGGACTATAAATAGACAAAATACAATAAAACATCAAATGACAAAAGTGCCCCCTAGGGTCACATATACCTACTCCCTCAAGTCAAGGTAAAAATAAAAAATTACACATAATAAATCAAATACAAATAATTGCTCGAAAATAGAGCAATCCGATCCTAGCCGTAGATCTCCGGCCCTTCCTCTGATAAACTTTTCACGGCCGGTTGTCCTCATCAGTAGGGCATGTGGGACTTACTAGCCTTATTTTATTGAGTTTCAAGCTCAGGGCATACAACCGTAATTTGAAGGATACTTGAGTCTGAAGTGTTGGCATATTTTTGTGTTTATGAGGCTTACAGTCTTATGCCGACTTGGTTGGAGCTTATGTACTTGTTAGGCTTATGGCTTTGTGGTTGTCTTTTTCTTTTGATAGGACTTATGGCCCTAGAAGTGTGTAGGCATATAGATAAGCCCAAAGTTTGATATTTTAGACCTTCATTTATATTTGATGTCTGATAGAGACTTGATTTGAGATATGGAGCTTACAGCTATATTTATGAATTGTCGAAGATTGAGACTTATAATCCTAACCGATACTATGATTTGATTGTATTCGGATTTAGGTCTATTTTGTTCTCAACTTAAACTTGATTGACGGCTGGGACTTATAACCCAAGTTGTTAGGGAAGACCATGAATTGATGATTTCCTTGTGGGATTTACAACCCTTGTTTTAAAAAAGCCCAGATGTATTTATTTAACTTTTCAATTGATGTTTTGAGCATGATACGAGCTTTTTTAATTTAAGGCAGTTGAGACTTAACACTTTGATAGTAGAGTAGGCCAAAAGATTGGAGCTCACAACCCTTGAATTTAAGGGAAGTCAAATAATTAATAATTTTAGGGAAGCCCATATGAATTGATTTGCTTTGATTTGGATGTTCGACTTGGCTGAGAGATTTTAAACTTTGCACATTAAACTGATTTGATTGGGCCTAGTTGTTGGTTAGCACAGAAGGATCCAAGGACTCGGATTTTTTATTGTTCAAACCTTTATAACTCGGATTTTTTATTGTTCAAACCTTTATATATCATTTTATAAATATTTGACATCTAGTGATTTAACTGAGCTGTGGGTTCACTAAGTTCAAGATGAGGTTCCATGTCCTTTCATTGACTTGCAAAGGACTTCCTCAAGTTTTGGAAATTTTTAAGATTTGAACAAATATTTGATGAAAGATTTATCTTTAAGCTTTTTTTGGGGATTTTACGAACCTACAAGGGAGCGCTCCCTCGAGTTGATTCTTTTTATTATACTTTCAATGTTGTCATCCTTCTATGTGATCCTTGAAATTGTTTGGTCTTTGAACTTCAATGGAACGTCATTTAATGCACAAGGAAGTATCTATTTAAGTCCTCTCTCTTGGATTTCCTTGCAATCAACGTCATGTATACGCTGTTTCTTCAGGTGAATGCAGTTAAGTTCAATGAGTATGGATCTGTGGTCGTATCAGCTGGTTATGATCGTTCTGTGAGGGCATGGGATTGCAGATCTCATAGTACGGAGCCAATTCAGGTTTGCAATTTAGGAACCTGAGTTATTAGATAAGAAATCCATAATTCTGATTTTTTGATAGTAATAAGTTGTAGTTCACGTATGATAAATTGCTTATGTTTTATTTCAGATTATTGATACATTTATGGATAGTGTCATGTCTATTTGTTTGACAAAAACTGAAATTATAGCTGGAAGTGTTGATGCAACTGTTCGCACATTTGACATTCGAATTGGTAGGTGAGTGGTTTGCATGGAATTATATCAGTAAATTCTCATTAGATTGAATTATACTTTCAATATTTTGCTCCTTGCTAGATTCAGACTTTTATAAGCTCTTTAAAATTTCCTTGCATTTTCACGAATTAGAGAGTTTGTTGATGACTTGAAGCAACCGGTTAATTGCATCTCCTTGTCAAATGATGCTAACTGTATTCTTGCTAATTGCTTAGATTCTACCCTGCGCCTTCTAGACAGGTAATAAAAAAAAGGCTAATAGTAATTAATTCAGATTAACTCTACTGTTTGTTACCAAATAACTTATTCGTATTGGCAGGACCACAGGAGAACTCCTACAACAATATAAGGGTCACATCTGTAAGGTATGAAAAGATCCACAGTTAATTTAGCTTGTGTTATTAATCTTTCTGATATGGTTTAAAGCTCTCTCTCTCTCTCTATATATATATATATTTATTTTATTTTATTTTTTATTTTTTTTTATTTAAAGCTCTATAGGTTCACCTTTTGACCCTTTCTGTAGGAATCATTTTAAAACCTGCTTATTTAAGATTATAAATTAACTGACATGGTAATTCCAAAGTAGAATATGAGGAGTTCTTTACAAGCTTTTTGTTGTTTATGAGATTTTTTTTCTATTGGTTTGTAGTCTTACAAAATGGATTGCTGTCTTACAAATACTGATGCCCACGTAACTGGTGGATCTGAGGACGGTTTTATTTATTTCTGGGATTTAGTTGATGCATCCGTGGTTTCAAGTTTCCGGGCACATACCTCTGTTGTAAGTTTATATTACTAGATTAGTTTATCTATTTACATGAACATGCTGGACAGTCATTCAACTGTTGATTCTACTCCTATTTTAGCTCCTCCTTCCCTGTTCATTTTCCTTAAGAGTTTGCGTCTTTACTATACGTTGCCAGGTATCTCTGTAAATGATCCGATATATCGTTTACTTTATGTATGCATGTCATTCTTGGATTGGATGGTTTTAAAGATTGATTGCTTTAAACGATGTTTTCCTTGATTAATGTCTTAAAGAGAGAAAAAGGTACTGTAATAAAATCCATCTAACTATGATTGTAATTGCTTTTTATGTACAGTAAAGCTCCTTTGGGGTCTGTAGCATCCTTTTTTTTTTCAGGATTCAAGTGGGGAAATTCAACCTTATGGACGCATAATGAGGGATATACAGGATCTTGTAATCTTGTTTGGCATCAGGCCTTCTGCATTCGCAGTGGAGCAACTGGAGCTAGAGCCTATATGAGAATTTTGATGGCCAAGCTAGAATTAGCATTGCCAAGAATTTTGTCCATCACAATATGACTGAACACGTTGAGATTGATGGATATTTTATAAAGGAGAAAATAGAACAAGCACTGATATCAAATTGTTGATATCATTACAAAAGCTGTTAATGAATAGCAAATTGACAATTTTATTTTCAAGTTAAGAACGATCAACATATATTCTCAACCTGAGGGGTCTTTATGAAAATCCTAAAATCCAATATGAACGCATCGAAAGTTGCAGCCACAATCCCATAACATCAAGAAACTCTTTTGGAAACTACAACCAGCACAATATCAAGCCAGAAATCCCTCCACCTGCTGTCGTCCGAAATTACAGCCATCCTACCAATTCAGCAAGTTGCTAGCTGCTCCTGTAGTCCACCAGCCTGTTGCCCTCCTTCCTACGGCCCTTCTGCCTTCAACTCCTTCAGTAAGCATGATTTGGTGTGCTAAACAAGTCAACCGATTAATAGCGAATTCATTAAAGATTAGGTTAATTTTATTTATATTTTGTTTCCTCTTTATGGGGCCAGTTTTTGCCAGTTTTCTTCTTTTATTTTGGGCCCACTAATTGGGCTATTTCTGTACTAAAAATCTTGTCTCTCTTACATCTATTATTTTTCTCTTAAATTTTCAACATATTCCAAAAATAACCCTTATAAAATGATGACCTTGTGCTGCCTATATCTCATCTTTTGTCTTCTCATTTTCGGTATGGTATATGAGCTTAATGAATTATACTTCCTAGCAATCTAAGATCACCAAAATGCATTTTTCCATTAACATATAAAACAACTCTGGTTTTTTCTTGGTCAGGTGACGAGCGTGAACTACCACCCGAAGGATTGTTGCATGATTACATCCTCTGTAGATGGCACTATACGCATCTGGAAGGCTTAGCCCAATCCATTTCAGTCTGATCGCATCCAGACCTCAATTTCTCCAAAGCATTGTCAAATACCCACTTGAATTTGGTGCTTTGCTGGTGAGCAATAGCTGTCTTACAAAAGAGAAAAAAAGTGAAATTTTAAATTAAAAAAATTTATGGGCACAGATAAATTTCCATTTTATTTTGGCTACTTTGGCATCAGGCATGCTGTCATGCTCAGTTTGTATGTTGAGTTGTTTAATTTTCTATGCAATTTGGTAATCTTTGAAAATTTATGCTGCAATATTAAGAAGTTGAGTGAGAATATTTACTACCACAGTAAAGTTTCCTGTCACAATATGATGTCCTAATAATGGTGTCAAAACGGATTGACGGGTCAGGTCTGATTTTCATTTGAAATTGGCTCGACTCGAATCTTGTCAACTCGAAGCTAACTCATTTAATAAATTGGTCAAAAATATCAACTTTAATTCAACCCGCTAGAAACCCGAATGATTCGAACCCGAACTGTAAATCCGTTTTTGTTAAATAATTTTGTATAACTTATTAACTATAAAATTTAGTAAAGTTGATCAAAAATAAGAAGATTATCCCCCAATGAGGAAAAAAAAATTTTAATGTGTTAATTTTTTATCAAAAATGAGTTTGCAGATCAACTTGAACGCAAGCAGTTTATTAAACAGGTCAATACAAACCTGGATTTTTTGGTTCAGACCATTTAATAACACACCTGCTATCAATTTTTCGAAGCTTTATTTCTTCTTCTTAGAAGAAAGACCAAAAAGAGATCTACAATTCTCATATCCTGAGGCTTGAGCTTACATTTTGCTAATCTCGTTTTCTAGTTTCTTAGGAGCCTCATGCGACTTTGCATGTTCATGAAAGCACTATATTCTTTGCAGTAATCTTAGAGGGTTAATTATGGCACAATTAGTTAGCAGGCGTGATCTTTCCCTGTCTAGTTTATTTTATTTTAATCAGGGAAAGGTGGAGATGATGCAATGCTAAGAATGATTTTTATTTCCCTCTTTTTGGGCCATTGATTTTTGAATCTTTGACCTCAACCTTCTCACATGCATATCACATAGGACTCGAATCTAAGATCTCTTAATTAATAATTAAAATTTCCGGTCAACAGATTAAGAAGAGTTGCATTCAACTTTAAAGCTCAAAGGGATTATTATTATTCGACAAATTGATTGGTGACCTTGGATATAAAGATAGTTTTTCTCCTCTAACTTTCTCAATTGGCTATGACATTTTCACTATTGCGATTGTTTTTTTTTTTTTTTTGTTATTATTATTATTATATTTTGTTTTTACATCAATAGGTCAATTATAAAGTTACTTCAGACATGAATAAAGAAAATATGTCTATTATCTATAAGAGTCATTAGCCATGCCACAACGCAGAGCTATTCTGATATATTTTAATTTTGCTGCTAAATGTTTGTTGAGCAATAACTTGAAAATATTTCATACATGTAGGAAAATTAAAATTTTTGTATTAAAAAATTGCTTTAAGAAGTAGTAAGAAAGCTGTCCCAAACGAAATCTTAATCCCACATGGCACCTTCCTCCTCTCTACAAGACCCTAAAATAATGAAACTAAAAAGAAAATATATCCACAATCTAAAGTGAGAGAAAAAGAAAGAGAATTATATTAATTAATATAATATTATACTATTGATTATGATTTAGGGTCTCTTTAGTATGACTATAATATTTTATAAAATTAGTTGTGAAGTTGCTATGTGAAAAATAACTTGATTATTCAATATGCCAAAAATATTTTTTTATCATAGAAATTTTTTTAAAATGATGAGAAAGTTATAAGAAAGTTATAGCCAAATGAAATTATTGTTATTATCTGAAAAGTAAACAAGTAAAAAGCTATCCCAAACACTCTTAATATATGAATTAATTCTTTTGTCCCATAATTATAAATACAACTTAATTGCTTTAAATTTTAAAAAAATTTCTAATATGATTTTTTATTTGCATGCATAAAATTAAGACAAATTATATTATTACCAAGCTTCCAAATTTTAGTTTCTATCTACAAACAACCAAAAGGACTCATAGCATAAATTCTTGAAAAAAAGACTATATATTATCTCAATAAATAAAAAATAAAAATGATAGCTTAAGAATGCTATGGACGGCTCTATTAATAATGTCTTGGTCTAATCTAATCATCAAAGACATATAATAAGCCAAAAATTTTGTATATGATTTATCTCTACAAAATTTTCAACATAATTTAATTTCTTTTATCCTTTGAGCCTTCAAGATGGCTTAGACGCTAATCCTTCAGAATTAGGACCCCACTAAGAAAAATAAAAAATAAAATGTTCGGCATTTTTTTTTTTTTTTTGAAAATTAATTAGATTGGACAAATGTGAATAAACAAGTCTAAGGGTCAATTCAAATTATAGAAATATATAAATAATTGATCGAGATCAAATTATTTGGTCATTTAAATTAATCTTGTTATGATGTCATGATTACTTGGTGTTAAAATTTTCAAATCCTCATTCTTTTGTAAGTTGTAGAGGTTTTTAGATTCTCTTTTTTATTTTAGGTTTATTTTGAAATTTTAGGGTTAAAATAATATTAAATATATATATACGGAAATATTTTCATATAAATATAAATTTTATTGTAAGGTGACAATAATAAAAATACTTAATTAGGAAAGTAGAGGTATTAGATTTGACTCATGTTAAGAAAGGTAGAGATAGACCTAAAAAGAGTTGGTTAGAAAATATTAGAAATGATCTTTCTTTATTAGATTTAAACGAGAATTTGACTTTTAACATGACACAATAGAGAAAAAGGATTCATGTAGCCGACCCCATGTAGTGGGACAAAGGCTTGATGTTGTTGTTGTTATAATAATAAAAATAACATCAAGTCTTTATCCTATTACGTGGAGTCGGCTATACAAATCTTTTTTTTTATTATATTCTATTAAAAGTCTAATCATCATTTTGTGATTTCAATAAAAAAATCATTTAATAATCATTAAAGAATCTTTCCATACATTTTATTTTGAATAAGAATTTCATCAAAGAACTCATAATCTACAAAATTAATTTAAATGGCCTAAGTATTATATTTTGAAAGATATAGAGATTTGGCTATTTGACATAAGTATTACATGCGACGGTTTAGGTCGGTAAAAAGCTCATATTTCATGAGCCCTTTGTTTAGGCATTAGTGTTCGGAATTAAATGGCTGTTGTTGTGTTTGAAAAATGAGAACTTTAATATAATGATTTAAATTATATTTATTGTATTATTTATTTTATATGAACTTATTTATTAAGCTTTTAATATAATAATATTTGTTTGAACTTAGTTGTATAATCTAAACTCGAATGAGATAATTTTTTTAATATCGTGGATATGAAAGAGTTTAATTTGACTGTAACTTTATTGAAATAGAAGTTTAAATGATTCTAATTTAAATATAAAAGTTCCTGCATAAATAGTTTATCAAGATATGTGCCAGTTAAATATTTTTTTAATCTATCAAATATTATTATTAAAGTAATAGTTGATTTTAATTATTAAAATAATAGATTTAATTATTTTAATTTGAAGATAAACATCGGTTATTTGAATTAGTAAATTCAGTATTTTAGTAACTAAATTCAAAATAATAATGATCAGATAATCAAAATTATTTTAATAATCAGTTATAATCAGATTCAGTGAATTTATAATAATAATAAAAAACTATGGTAACTCGTCATTAGAGCTTACTTAAAAAGTTCCTTAACCTTCTTGGCTTCCCTCGCTCTTCTGCATCCTTTTTAAAAAAGAGCTCTGCTATTCTTCTCTATTCCCACGGTTTCTCACCAAAGCGCCCTGCTTTTTTTCACTCCATCTCCTCTGTTTGCCCCGTTCTCCGTTTCACAGGGTATCAGCGCTCGCAAAAGGATTCCTTTTTTCTTTTAGCACGGCAAGGAAAGTTTCCGGTTCTTTCCTTCCTCTTTGCAGCTCTGTGTTTATCTTTCTGAGCTGTGTGTGGAAGTAATAAAGGGGGGGTGAGAGAGAGTGGGAGAGAGAGAGAGGGAAGAAGAAGAAGAAGAAGGAGGAGGAGGAGAAGTTGAGTAGATGGGTGCAGGTGGAGGCCTCGTTGCTGGCTCAGGGAAAGAGTTTGTGGTTATCAATGCCGAGGATTCTTGGAGGGTGAGTGCGCCAAAGAAGCCAGCTCTTGAACTTCTGTTACTGTATTTTGCATATTCATCCGTTGCCTGTTTTGTCTTCTTTCACTGTATATGTTCGGTGTGTGTGCGCGTTAGCTATCTTAGTTGTTAAAAATTTTGAAATTTGCTGTCAGAGAAAGCTTCCCATAAAAAAAAAGAGAGTATGAGTTTGATTTTCTGATGATTACCGCATTAGTTACTAACTTCGAAAACGTTTTGAATTTTTTGGAAGAGTGGATCAATTAAAAATTTGCCTTATAATCCATTTGCTGCTTGCTGAAATAGCAGTTTTCTTATAGCTTCTCTCCCTTACTGTGAAGTTGCTTATGCATGTTCTTGTCTTCTCAGGAGAAACCTTTACAAGTATTAAGGGGCGGGGTTTGCCAGATTTGTGGAGAACATATTGAGATATTGGAATTCAACAATATCAAAGAGTTCTTTGTTGCTTGCAATGAATGTGCGTTTCCTGTGTGTAGACCCTGCTATGAGTATGAGAGAAGAGAGGGTGATCAAGTCTGTCCTCAATGCAAGACTCGATATAAGCGGCAAAAAGGTTCTCATATACTTCTTCTTTTCATTCAGTGTTATTATATTAAGATGTTTAATACAATCTTTATTAAAACACAATAGCATGATTAGTTCTTCCTATAACATTTTGATCAACATCTAACATCTACAGAACATATAAAAACTATTTCCATACATGTAAGCATGAAACCAAAACTTCATATATGTAAGGATGGTAGTATTATGTCTCACAGGTAGTCCACGAGTAGATGGCGATGAGGAAGAAGACGAAGCTGATGACTTGGATCATGAATTTAGTTTCTGCAATGCTAATTGGATTGGCTCTGGTTCAAAGTTTGACATCCAAAACAAATCGGATTGGTGGAGTTCTCACAGTAATATTGGGGCTTGCACCTCTGATCTCTATCATTCTAATTCAAAGAGTAATACTGGTTTCCCTTGTATTACTTATGGAGAGGTACAAAACTTAATTAAAACCTCTTACAAGCAACAATGCTAAGTAATTTCTTCAATCACTCATGTTTTTGTCTATATTTAGGTTGATGGTCATGATCATCATGCTCTAATAGTTCCTTCATCTGTAAACTCACGGGACTCTCTGGATCAGGTGATCTTTCAAGCAGAATCAGGCACAGCTCGTAAGTTTATGAAGTTGTCCATACATATATATATTTCAAGGGTAGTTTCATACACTGCTCTTTATTTTTTCTTCAGTTCAGCCTAGACCAATGAACAAAAGTAGAGACATGTCATTATATGGTTATGGAAGTATTGCATGGAAGAATAGAGTAGAAACTTGGAAGAGAAGGCGGCTTCATATGCAGCAAAGGACTGGAGCAGGTGGCTGTGCTTTTCAAGAAGATTATATGGATTTTGAAGAAGGTGATTCTGATACACTAATGTGAGTTTTCAATCCATGAGTTCTTAATTGGGTAGATAAACGCTTTGTGTTCTAATTACTGTATGGTACTGCAGAAAATGTTTCCAAATGTTTTCTGATGCACTAATGTGAGTTTTTTTTTCCTAATATTAAGGTCAATTAAGTCAAACTCACATACACATCATATATACAAGACTCGAACTCAGGACCTCTTAGTTAATAATCAAAACTCTCAACCAATAGATCAAAATGAGCTGCATTTCATCACCATATTGATTGTGAATTATATAATCGTTCAAATTACTCGACCACCAATATGCGCACCATAGATCATAGGAACCATGACTTCTACAACTCAAGCACAACCAAAATTTAAACTATCATACCACTTGATAGCAATGTTCTAAATTATGGTGGCATAAAATGGAGCATTTTAATTGTTACGGGATGAGGTATAAGTCTAATAAATTTTATACTTTAAAAATTTTATAAATAAAACATGTGAATAAAAATAAAAATTAGAATTTTTTTTATTAATTTTTAAAATTTAAAATTCATAATAATTTCATTCATATTTTAGCTCCAAAATCTAATAATGCATGCATACAATAATGATAAGAAATGTAACAACCAAGTTTTCAATTGAGAGGGCCGGTTAAACAAAATTAAAAGGTTCTAAAATCGATATATAAAAAGCCATACTACTTAAACAAAATTAAAAGATTCAAAAATCTATATATATAAACCATACTACTTACAACAAAATTCAAAAATTCAAAATCTATATATAAAAATCATAAAGAAAAGGATCAAAATGATCATTTGACTCTTTATGAAAAATCAAAATAGTCTTCAAGTATATTAAATGATAATTTTGATCTCTTAATTCCTTGAAGAGAAATCAAAATAATCCTATCATAAGATTATTTTAATTTCTCTTTAAGATTTATGAGACTAAAATGATAATTTAATATAGTTGAATACCATTTAAACATTCATAAAAAGTCAAGAAATTATTTTGATTTTTTTCTCAAAAATCATACTACATCCAAATTCCAACGATCTCTTAAACACAAAGGCCAAGTCATCTAAGCTAGAAATATCAAAAATAATTGCTAAATATCTCATGGATTTAACCCTTATGATATACTTTAGAGGTCCACTAAAGATTATCGGCGAAGAGTCAGGACTTTAGGCTTCGTCAATGAAAGAGATATCACAGTGGCATCATCGAGTGTACTTGTGATCAAGATGAGAGGAGCAGGTTGGCGAGTCTATAGAGACAAAGCAATCCAATCGAGTCAGCAAGGGTGCGAAATTAATGAGGGAGATTAATTGAGAAGGTAAACTAGTGTGAGAGAGTCAGTGATTAAGCTAGCCGATGAGGGAGTGAGCGTGCTTTAATGTGAGAGAAGCAGCGTTTGAACTAATCCATGAGGAAGAGAGTCTGTGAGGCAGAAGCAGGAAGGACGTGGGTTGGTGAGACAGCAATGCGCGAGTGAAGAGTTTTTTTGACTTGCATGTTTTTTTTTTTCTTTTTCCTCCAAAGGCTTTAGAAATAACTTTAAGACATTTGCTTGGCGCATCAAAAGAAGAAAAAAAAATTGTTATTTACAAGTACTCGGGAAGGCTACGTCTCCGCTTCTATGACATGCTCGTGTAGTTTTTTGACAAGACCCAAAAATCTGATCTTAATCTGACTCAAAAATTTTAGTTTCAAGTCGATCCGTTTAACAAACAGACCAGATTTGGGTTCTAATTACCAACCCATTTGAAAAAATCGGGTCGGTCAAGGTCAACCCACTAACTCTAAAATGACCCGCGTGCAGCCCTGCAGATCTCGCAATCCCGCCTGCACCACGTCACGCTCACGGCTTGCCTAGCCCCCGCCCCCCTGCTCTTGCCGGCAGCCTCGCACCCGCGCCAGCTCGCGATCTCACCCACGCTGGCCCTCGTGCCTCGCAACCCGTGCGAGCGTCGTGCTCGCCGCTTGACTACTCTACGCTCTCACGGTCAATGTGTCAGGTCGGGCGGGTCGAGTTCAAGTTCTGATTTCTGACCCGTTTGTATTATCAGGTCTATTTCGGATTGGATTGGAATTTGATAGGAAACACTTGGAGATCTCAAGTATTTCCTATCGATCTATAGAAAACCGCAAGAAATATTCACAAAAATAGAAAAAAAATCTGAGAGGAACAACAAAGAAATCCACTAATAGAAGCAATCAAACAACAAGATACACGTTTCTTCAATTCGAGAGGAAGAAACAACTCTCCAAATCTCTAGCCAAACCTAGAGCCCAAGACCCCCAACCCTAGATCTCAAATTCCCTTCAAATCCAAGATACCCCTAATTCCCTCCTAAACTCCTAATTAACTCCAAAAGAGAATTACAAATAGCCAAAACAGCCCTTCCATTCAAAAATTCCCTCCCAATCAAGTGTTTAAATCATGCTGGGGCCCACAGGGGCTTCCGCTCCCCTCCTGCTCCTATTTCCACCCCCTCTTGGGCTGCCTGGAGTAGCACAGGACCGGTCTTGGCTGGACCGGTCCAGCCGGCCCCTCTTGGGCCGGCGTAACAGAATCCAACCTAAAAACTCATTTTGACACCCCTACTCCGTAGGCTGAGCACCTAGCTACTCTAGCAACTTTGACAATTTTGAATCGCCCCACCCAAGAGTGACCTCAGAAATTCCCTTTAGAACACTGCTTGCTAATGATTGTAGATCAAAGAAGGACTGAGTTAAGCTTAGTGGAACCATAAAATTATTTTTAATCGAAAAGGAAATTTAAGCCAAAAAGCTGTATCTATCAATATATCTATATCAACATTTTTTCCAGACAGCGGATCTGGAAAAATGTAATAATTCGCATGCTTTAACAATAATCTTATTGCTTTTGCAGAATGGATGAAGCAAGGAAACCACTGTCAAGGAAATTACCAATAGCATCAAAGAAGATCAACCCATACAAAATAGTAATAATTCTTAGGCTTATCATTATTGGCTTCTTTTTCCATTACAGACTTCTAAATCCAGTGGAAAATGCCTATGCATTATGGCTGACATCAGTCATATGTGAAGTATGCTTTACAGTTTCATGGTTATTGGATCAGTTTCCAAAATGGTACCCAATAGAGCGAGAAAATTTCTTAGATCGCCTTTCATTAAGGTAAATAAACATCAATCAATCCTGCACTGATCAAGTATATTTCCTTGATCTATGCCAACTTACAGCTTAACATGTCTGGCTTGCAGGTATGAGAAAGAAGAAGAACAATCTCAATTAGCAGATATTGATGTCTTTATCAACACAGTAGATCCTAAGAAAGAACATCCTCTTATAACTGCCAATGCAGTTTTGTCTATACTTGCTGTTGATTATCCAGCTCATAAAGTTTCATGCTATGTATCTGATGATGGAGCTGCAATGCTCACATTTGAGGCACTCTCTGAAACATCTTTATTTGCCAAAAAGTGGGTTCCATTCTGCAAAAAATTTAACATTGAACCTCGTGCTCCAGAATGCTATTTCAATCAGAAAATAAATTACCTAAAAAGCAAAATTGATCCAGCATTTGTTGGGGAGCGCCGCACAATGAAGGTCTGGTTACATTCAATTTCAAGTCACGTAGATTGAATTTATTGTAATCTTGCTGAGCCTTCAACATATTGAATTAGCTCAGAAATAATTTTGAGTTATAGTGCTGCATGGGCAAATATACACAGAAAAGAATGCTTCCACTGTTTAGGAAATTATGTTAAATTTGACCTTTTTTTTTTCTGTTATTGCAAATTCAGAGGGAATATGAGGAGTTCAAGATTCGGATTAATGGATTAATTTCCATGTCGCAAAAAGTTCCTGAAGGAGGTTGGACAATGCAACACGGAGTTCCTTGGCCGGGAAATGATGCCCAGGATCATCCAGGAATGGTTCAGGTGATTGTAAATCAAGAGCTTTTATAGTTATTTGTCCACAAAACAAAGAGGGGGAAGAAAGCTATTTTATACGTGTCCAACAAATCACCAGATGCTTAAATTCATCATAAAACAAAAAATATGACAATGTTACCGCTATTTAATTTCAAGTGATTTGTCCTCACAGCCTTCAAAACAATTGACCTAAGGTTCAACAATGGGTAACTACCACGTGCACTTTAGTACTTCAGTATTGAAAAGCTAATTGAATGTCAACAAGTTAGGAATGACCAAATTTCGAGCAAAATCAAATAAAGACGAGAACAAACACACCAAAGATCTTAAATACAAGACAAGCAATTCACAAGATTTGGTGAGATTCTCGTATATCCAAAGTCACACATAGATTAAATATTCCATTAAGCTTCAAAACATATATGTAAAAAAATTACACTTCAAATGCAAAATGAAAAAGATGTCACTTTATTTGTATTGATAATTGAGAGGGACTATGCTACAAAGGTGAGGTTGAACATGAAGAATAAGATATTGATGTTACATCTTTTTCTCTAATCTCTTCTATGGTGCGAAAGCTTCTTCCTCTCTTCACTTCTCTATTGCGAGAACTTCTCCCTCCTATGGTAGAAAGCTTCACCCCTTGTCAATTTTCTTTTTTTTTTTTTCTCTCTTTATTTGTCTGTGTAAATGATTGAGAGGGAGCATACTACAAAAATGAGGATTGAATGTTGAAAGCATCTCCCTCTCTTCGCGTCTCTCTACTATAGTCAAAAGCTTCACACTTTTCCATTTTCTTTTCTTTTTTCTCTATTTTCTTGTTGTAGGATGCATATAATCATTGATTTCTTTTCTTTTACAGCTGCAACATGAGGTGGTAGGTGTAAGGATTATATGTGAATGAAACTTATTTAGGTAGCCACTAACTTGAAAATCAAGTGATAATAAATCTTGAGTTGGTAGCCATCAATCTTAAAAAATCGAGTATAAATAAATCTTTAACTTGGTAGTCACCAATCTTGAAAATCAAAATAAAATCTTATCCAGAATAGATGAAGGGTTTAGGCTCCACACTTAGAAATCTCCTACTTTGTGTTTAAATTTCTGATGTAGCAACTTAGTGGTCGTTTATGAATCCATGTAAAACCTATATATCATCATTCTCAGAGAACAATTGAGATTTTATAAAGCCTCCGATTTTTAGTAGGTACCACTTCTATGAGAATGTCATCAGGATTTCAACTCTTCTAATTTTGATGAGTTGTAAGACATTAAGTTCAAGCAATTTGCATATAAAGCGGTGCCTGGGTTATATGTGCTTTGTTCGAGAGTAAAAGCTGTGTTCTTTGTCAAGTGAATAACATTTTGTCTCTCACAAAAAGGAGTTATGCCTTATTAATATTAGTTTAGTTTTTCCAAAAAAAACCTTTTAGCTAGAAAATCTCCTTGCGGAATTCAATGACAGATATATATTCAACTATCATAGTTAATAGCATGACTATCTTATTAAGTTATGTTATACGACTGATAGCTCGGTTGCCCAAAGTATAGATATACTCGATGATATTTCTTGTATGTAAGTCTTCTATATCAGAATCAGCATTGCTCTATAATTTTAAGTTAGCTCTTTTAAACTTTTTGAGAATGGTTGATTGTGTCATTTAAATACTGTAATATATACTCTACAACTTCTCATTATTCTTTTCTAGATGTTATATATCTACTAACTGCTCCCAGTATTTGTGAAATATCTAGTCTTGTGTAGACTATTGCATACGAAAGTTATCCAACGAATACATAACAGATTTTGATCATGTGATGATTTTTGTTCTTTAGATAATCTGAAGTGGCTAGTGAGCAATATATTTATAGTCTTTGTCATTATCATATTTAAGATGTCTAACACCTTTCTAATATATTATTATTGTGCAAAACTAAGTGTGCATGCAACTTTGTTATAATTTAATTTCATCCTAGGAATCTTTTGGCTTCTCATAGTTCCTTCATTATAAACTTATTTGACAATTGTCTTTTCGGATAGTTGATCCTTTGAATGTTAGCCTCTATAATTAACATGTCATTCATATATAACAACAGACTTTTTTGTTTATTTAACATGGCAGCAGGGATCGACCTTATATATATGAATTTTGATCATGTGCATAAATCCATCAAATTTTTAGTACTACTTATAAGGTGTTTGTTTTAAGCAATAGAACTCTTATTTAACTTATACACAAGACTTTCTTTTTTAAGCTCAACATATCCTTTTGGTTGTACCATATTAATGTCTTCCTCGAAGTCACTATTAAGGAAAACTATCTTGACATGAAGTTTTTCAAAGTATGGATCTTCTATTACTACAATGCATAGTATTAGAAAAAGTCATTAGTTTAATAACATGAGAGAATATCTATGTAGATTTCTTTTTTTTTTTCTTTTTTTTGAAGGAACCCCTTAAGAATAAACCTTCTCTCCTATCTTTTGATTCTTATTTGTTCTTCTCTTACTTTGCATATCTATTTGTTTTGTAACATCTTATCTTTGGGCAGCTTGGTTGGTATTTAAGTATTATTCTTATAAAAGATTTCATCTCTTCTTTTACGACAAGCTCTTAATTAGTAGAACTTGTTACCTTTATGACTTCCATATAGTACTCAAGCTCTTCATATTTGTAAGCAACATGTAATAAAGAGAAGGAGAATAATAGTTAATCGAGTTATGAGTTACGTGTGACCTAACTTAGGTCGCAGGTATATTGGGCGACTCAACTATAGGATTATGACATTATGTTAATTATGACCTAATAGGAGACCTATATATAAGCAATAGCATTAGGGCATAAACGTTTTGAGCGGTACTACAAATTTGGTTTCACAACTTCAAAAGATAATCACAATATCAACTACAAAAATCAAATGCTTAGTTATCACTTAAGCTACTAAGAATATGATCTAGCTAAGAGACTTTATGAAAAAATTAAATTGCCCTCTAGAAGACACATTCTCTTTTGGATGGTTAAAGTATAATTCAATTAGCAAAGAGTATCATTTTCTACTCGCCGGCAAAACACGTATCACTTAGGCACTATTACATATGCAACTTACTAGAAGTTGATGCTTTGTAACTCGTCCAAATCAAAGGAGCAAAAATAAATTCACAAATATACTCATAAAAGTGATATCTACTAAAAAATTGAGGTTTAGTAAAATCTCAGTTAACCTCTAAAAATAATGATATGGAGGGGCCGCACGAAGAATTATTCAGACATGACCACTAAGTTGGTAAACAAAAAATTATACTCCAAGTAAGATATTGTTAAGTATGGAGCCTAAATTATCTTAAGATAAGTTTTAATTTTACTTTCCAATATTCGTGGCTACCAAATTCAAGATCCATTATACTTAATTTTATACTATTAGTGGCTACCAACTCAATATTTATTCATACTTAATTTTTCAAAGACATTGACTCCAATGAAGAGAAAAGAAAAAGCTCTCGTAGCAAAAAAGAGAAAAAAAATGAAAAACATCAACGTCTTATTCTCTTCATTCAGCCCTCACCTTCACAAAAGATGATTTTGTTCCCTCTAAATTATTAACATAGACAAAGTGATATTTTTGTTATTATTCATATGAAGTGTGATCTCGTCATAAAAGCTTAATTAAATGTTTAATTGTTGTGCGAACATTGGAGTAGGTTGATCTGACCGAATCAAATAAACTTGTATTTTATGATTATGATATTTGGTGTGTTTGTTCCCAATCTTCATTGGATTTTGCTTAAAGTTTGATTATCATCCAAATACTATTAGTGCATTGTTGAAAAGCTTCTATTGAGGATGAGTGATAGCCCATAGGGGGGGGTCATGAAAAAAAATAATCCCACATTGAAAGAGGCACAAAAAGTTGGGTTTCTAATATACTTATTTTTTAATTTATGGATGTTCATCCACTAATATAACGGGTTAAATTTATGTCCCAAGTGTCCTAATGAGAGCATATCATGTCAAAATCAGACAAATGTGATAAATAAATAAAGTCCAAAAGTATAATGCATGTAACAGTATCCATGGTATCCATGGTTACTAACTTTTGTTGGGGAAGTAAACCACTCAGTGAACACAAATAAAAAAGAGAAAATGCAGTGAAAAGAAAGTATACCAGGATTTAACGTGGAAAAATCCGAAACCAGGAAAAAATCATGGAGCCACACTACACCAAGAAATGCACTATGAAAATTTAGGAAAATAGTACATATCTCTTCTTATTTCTCTTTACCCTTGCACCGTTCTTTTACAAACAAACAAAGAGAAACATATAAAACCCACCAAGAGATGCAATCCTTAATAAAAAAACGAGAAAGAAAACTGTCAGCCCGTCTCCCAGCACCGCGGCGCCAAGTTTGGAGCGCTGTGACGCTCAACTCTCCTTCTCCAATCTGCCTGACAGCGCCGCAGCGCCTGGGTTTGGAGTGTCAGCGCCAGCGTTTGGAGCATCATAGTGCTCCTTTCTCTGTCTGTCTAAAAAGCAAACTATACAGCACCGCAACGCTCAGGTACACACATGGTTTAAAATTGCACAATAAGAGGCGCGCCTCAGCGCAATTTCACATGTTTCAGCCTCAAAGCTTATGCCTTCTCCTGTAATATGAGGCGTACGCCTCAATTTAACGGAGGTGCGACTCGCCTCATTTCTACGAGGCGGAACGCCTCTTAAAATTTAAAAAAAAAAACTCTAACCTAATATTTAGATGTTTGCTACTTCCACTTCGCCGTCATTTCGAAATCGTGCCCTACTTCATTTCAAAGGCATTCCCTTCTTCGAAATCGACTTTGCCTCTTGCTTCAACTTCGACGTCGACTTGGCTGCCTTAACTTCGACTTCGCTTCTTCGAAGTCGTCTTCTTCTTCACGTGCCTTCGACCGCGTGCCTTCGACTGCGAGTTGGGCTGCGACTTTGACTGCTTCGACATCAACTGCGCCTTCTTGCGACTTCGACTACTTCGACTTCGCTTCTTTTTCCTGCAACTCATTTTTCTTCTGTGAGTCCCTTCTTGATCGTTACCTCTCAATAAGCAATACTAAATAACTATATATTTCTTAATCAGATTTTTTACATCTGAACCAATATGACTGGTACACAGCGGTACCGAACATAATTTTTTCCTTAATGATATTCAATATTTATACCAATGAACTCTCAGTACTAATGCTTGGTACCGCTCGATAATGCTCAGTACCACTAGGTACCGAAACGAGGTACCGCTTGGTACTGGTCGGTACCTCTCTGCAGCGCTCGGTACCATGCTCAGTACCAATGCTCGATATCGCTCGATACTGGGGGTACTGAATGGTACCGAGTGGCGCCGAGAAGCTAGGGCATATAAACAAGCTGAGAAAGCTTTAAAATTACTCTTACAATAAAAATTTATTCCGGGGATGCTGTCAGGGGGCGATGCCCCCTTGGACCCCCAGCATATCTACGAAATCTCTACACTTTTACTTATAAATATAGATTATTTCATAATATTTTCAATGGTTCTTTGATTAGTGTTAAAATACTTATGATTTATTTGAATAATTTATTTTTTAGCATGCATGTGAATATTTTGCCCATCCAAATAGAATTTTGGTGAAATTTTGTGTTGCGATTGTAATAGGACCCTTCTATGTTTAGGGGTTTGGTATATTGCACTAATATATTCATCTCATAAAAGGATGGTTAGAAGTACAGATAAAGTTGCATCGGGTCAGGACGGATCCAGCATGGAAACATAGCACTCAATTGGATGTAGGAGGCAATGAGAAAATATATGTATATCTGAAATATAATTACTGTGACAAAGTTGTGAAGGGTGGTGTAACTAGGATGAAGGAGCACCTTTCAGGGTCCCACAAGAATGTTGCACCATGCTCTAAAGTGCCTGATACAGTCAGGGAGGAGATAAATACATACATAAATAAGTCTATCACCTCAAAGCATCTTGCACAAAAGCAGTTTGAGGACAGAGTTGATGTTGGCTACTACTATGAGAGTGAGCGCAGTGGTAGGGATTCATCTTCTGCAATGAATCCCATATCTTCTAGGGGTGCAAGAGGTCCCATGGATCATTACATGGTGCAAACATCAGAGGATAGGCCCCAGAGAATTTTAGGGAGGCACGAAAAAGAGTACGCAAGGATATAGACAGATTCTTTTATGAAAATGCAATCCCATTTAATGTTGCAACATCACCTGCATATTACAACATGATTCGATCAGTTGGAGCATTTGAGAGAGGGTTCAAACCTCCAACCATGTATGATTTGAGAACGTTGATTTTGAAGGAGTTGGATACTACTGAGAAAAGCATTGAAGAAATAAAGAGGACTTGGGGCCAAACAGGCATAACTATTATGTCAGATGGTTGGTCAAATATGAAGAATAGAAGTTTAATCAACATTTTGATTAATAATCCTTATGGTACTGTATTCTTGAGGTCAATTGAAGCATCTGATCAGGTCAAGGATGTTGAATACATATTTGGATTAGTAGACAGTATTATTGAGGAGGTTAGAGAACATTTAATAGTACAAATGGTAACAGATAATGTCAGTGCTTATAAGGCTGCAGAAAAAAAAACTTATGGAGAAAAGGAAACATTTGTATTGGACCTCATGTGTTGCACATTGCATAGATCTCATTCTTAAGAAGCTTGGAGAGATGCCTCAACACAAGAATGCCCTTACCAAAGTAAAGAAGATAACTTACTTTATTTACAACCATTCTTGGGTTTTGGCTCTCATGAGAAAATTTTCGAAGAAGGAACTTCTAAGGCTAGCAGCAACAAGATTTGTCACCGCTTACTTGACATTGCAGAGTACGTTGGATGCTAGACAACCTTTGGAGTCTATGTTTACCTCAACACAGAGATTGAGTTGTGCATGGGAAAAGAAAGCTGAGGGAAAAGATGTTAGAAAGATTGTTTTAAATGACAAGTTTTGGCAAAGTCTCTTGTACACCATCACATCCACTAGGCCTTTAGTACAAGTTTTAAGGATGGTGAATGCAGAGAAGAAGCCTGCTATGGGTTTCATCTACAATGCTATGGATGAAGCCAAAGAAATGATTGCCTTCAACTTAGGGGGTGAAGAGGGAAGCTATAGGGAAATTTGCAATATTATTGATGATAGGTGGGACCTACAGCTTCACCGACACTTGCATGCAGTAGGCTATTACTAAAACCTTCAGTATCAATATGCAGAGAATAAGTCTATAAATTCAGAAATAAAATTGGGATTGTATCATTGCATGGATCAACTGATAGGTGATGTAATTGAAAAATCAAATGCTGACATGCAATTGATACCTTTTAGGAATAAAGAAGATTTTTTTGGATTACAACAAACAAAGGACACTATTTCTAAACGATCTCCAGGTAATTTCATTCATTGTTTTAATCATTTATTTAAAAGTTCTTCTTTGAGCATTGACTATACTCATTTATGTAAATCTTAGTTGAGTGGTGGATTCAGTTTGATGATGGCACTCCAGAATTGCAGCGTTTTGCTGTGAAAGTTTTGGGATTAACATGTTCTTCATCTAGCTGTGAAAGGAATTGGAGTACCTATAACCAAGTGCATACAAAGAGGAGAAATCGTTTGTCAATATTGAGGATGAATTCACTAGTGTACATTATGTACAATAGGAGACTCGGAGACAGAAACTTGAAGAAAAAATGGTTAAAGGAAGACGAAGATCCTTTGCTTTGTGAGGATATGGCATCTGATGATGAGTGGTTTGTAGATGATGAAGTAGAAGTGATGTCGTCTGAATTACGAGGGGAAGATTTAAATGTTGATTTCTTTGATGGTCATAGAGCATCTACATCCACCACAACTCAAGAACAAATCAAAAAAGGTATATAAATAACATAATTTTCTTAGACTTTACTTTTATTAATGTATTACTCATCTTGATATTGTTCAAAAATATTTAGGGAAGAGGAAGATAATTGATATTGAGGAAGAAGGAGCTGATTGGGAGACATTGGACTCCATAGGAGAGGAGAAAGGGGAGAGAGTAGTTCATCATAATGATGATTCAAATGAAGACTCCCTTAGTGATGACAGTACTGATGACTTCTAACTTGTTATGTCATTGCTATTTATTTTTTGAATTACATGTTAATGAAAAGGATATTGTGATTTGTGAAAGTTAGAATTTTGAGTTGAATTATATTTTATGTTGTCTTATTATTGTGATGTTTGGATTTCACTTTAATTTCAAACAACTTATTACTTGACACTTCATATCTTATGTTTTTTTATATTTTATATTATTATATTATTCATTAGTATATAAAAAATTTATTATTTTATCTTTATGCAATTTTTTGATTTTGAGGCTTACGCCTCAAAACGCCTTGAGGCTTACGCCTCACCTCATAAAAGAAAAATGCCTCAATACCCGATTATGCAATTTTCAACCTTAGCTACACAGCGCCGCAGCGCTGTACAATTGTATGCGAAAAAAAAAATTCTTTGGTCCAAGCACTTGAACCCAAACAAGGGGAGGACCCCAGCGAACTCAACCGATAGAATTGAGGTCCAAAGCAGCAGTACAACATGATTGATCGACACAATCAAATTCCACACTAAACTAACAATATTAATGTCATGCTCTCAAAGGGGTAGTAGTAAATTAGACTTTCTCCCATGAAATAACTTTAATAAATACCATATTTGAATTTTACATTCAAAAGTTGTTTTTCCATGTTTGTAATGCATATGCTTGAGCAGGTATTTCTGCGTCATGGAGATTCATTGGATGCAAATGGAGATAACCTACCACGTTTAGTTTATGTATCTCGTGAAAAAAGACCAGGATTTAATCACCATAAAAAGGCTGGTGCCATGAATGCTCTGGTGATGTATTTTCCAAGTCTCCTGTCCTCTTTAAGGTTTCTGCAAGAAGAATTTACACCGACTGAGTTAGTCTTTCTGATTATGTTTGGATAAATCCAATTCCAGATACGTGTTTCAGGAGTATTATCAAATGCTCCTTTCATTTTGAACCTGGATTGCACACATTATATAAACAACAGTAAAGCTTTAAGAGAAGCCATGTGCTTTATGATGGATCCCACATCAGGAAGAAAGGTTTGCTTCGTGCAGTTTCCATACAAATTTGATGGGAATAATCAAAATGACAACTATTCGGATCGTGTAGTTTTCTTCAATGTATGCCTCCAAGTTATTAAATATTTGCAAACGATTTTAGATAGTTCAGTATCATATCTATGCTGATAATTTACTATGTTGCACTTCCATTCACGAACAGATTAACATGAAAGGTCTTGATGGGATCCAAGGGCCAATCTATTTAGGCACTGGATGTGTTTTCAGAAGGCAAGCTATGTATGGAATTGAAGCTCCGATGAAAGAAAAGCGCACGAGAAATTCATGTAATTGTTGGCCAAAATGGTGCTTTCTTTGCAGTCCAGCTAGAAGAACAGGTAAAAGAAGAGATAAAAATAAGGAAAATAAGAAATTCTTGAAGCAGAATAGGGAGATATCCGCGCAAGTTCATTCACTTGAGACCATCCTAGAGGAAGTTGAAGGTTTGATTGATGAATATTACTTAAAGCTTGTTTTAATTAGTTTGAAAAGTATTATACTAAGCTTAATTTACTTGCAGGTGAAGATCTAGAGATGTCTTCCTTAGTGCCTTTAGACAGGCTTGAGAAGAAATTTGGCCGTTCACCTGCATTTGTAGCTTCCACACTTACTGAAAATGTTAGGATTTCAATGTTCAATAGTTATGCTTCAGCTTTGGAGGAAGCATTGCAAGTTATAAGTTGTGGTTATGAGGACAAGACCGCATGGGGGAAGGAGGTATGTTGAGCTAATTTTTCAACTGGTGGCCCATTTGATTCTTTGTAGATAGAAAATTCTAATTAGAAAATGACGAAATTTTTTATAATCCATCATTTAGTAAGATATACATCACAAATCAACATGGATTGTTTTATGCTTCATTTGGTCCAGTGTTCTCCCACTAAATTTTGCGAAATCAATTTTAAAGCGTCAGCCTTCCGATGACCCAATTAGGAGAGTAGATATTGTAGATCCGGCCTATGTTAAGAAAGGTAGAGTTAGACCTAAAAAAACTTTATTATGACCTTTATTTATTAGATTTAAACGAGAATTTGACTCTTAATAGAACACAATGGAGAAAAAAGATTCATGTAGCTGACCTCACGTAGTGGGATAAAAGCTTGATGATGTTGTTGTTGCAAACAGTATGCATTGAATTGCATGTATACTTTTTCTATGGTCGTAAGCATATGAACTTATAAAGCAACTTGTATATCTACGTGCGAATATAATAATTTTATTTCATAAAACACAGCAAAAGCATATTGTCAGCACAGCTATGCCAATCAAAGCCTTAAACTACATAAAACCTTCAAATATAATGATTTCATTTTCACATAGAAGATGATCAAGGAAAAAAAATCGTCAATTTCTAAAATGAGTTAGAAAAATGATTAAAATCAACTTCTTGCTTCTTTTACTAGATATACCTTTTTTTTTTGTGCAGTTGGGTTGGATTTATGGATCAGCAGCCGATGATGTGGTCACCGGCTTCAAGATGCATTGCCGTGGTTGGCGATCTGTTTACTGCATGCCAAGAAGGCCAGCATTTAAGAGTTCTATTCCAACAGATCTTTCAGATTATCTTCATCTAGTTCTTCGGCGGGCGCAGGGATCAGTTGAGATTTTCCTCAGCAAGCATTGTCCTATTTGGTATGGCTATGGAGGTGGTATGAAGTGCCTGCAGCGTTTATCCTACATAAGTTTGTCTATACATCCTTGGACTGCTCTTCCCTTGATTACTTACTGCATTTTGCCTGCCTTCTGTCTTCTAACAGGAAAATTTTTTATCCCTGAGGTATAGTCCATCTTCTCATTTGTCTTTTCTTCAGATGCAAAACAAGCTAACTGTCATAGTTTGCTAATTTTATGAATATGATATTCTTGCTTGCTACATTGAAGTCCTTTTACCAACATCAAGGAAATTTTGAGCTATGAACATGTGGTGATTCCAAAAGATAATTAGATCACATACTTCAGATTAATAGTTGTAGATGTATATTAAGTTAAAAGAAAATAATCACCTGAGACAGATGATGAAACATTAAAGATGAAATATTACAAATCTTTCAAGATAGATTCTTAAGAGAGATGAATAGAACAAAATAAAATTAAACCAAATTTTATGTAAAATAAAATTATTTTATGTATTAATAAGATTTTCATAAAAAAATTTAGAAAGTTTACAATAATATGTACATAAATAAAGAGAATTGTTTGTGGAGTGAGAAGGTACAAAAGATTATAAAGGCAAAGAAATATTTTAAAAGAATAGAATAAAAAAATGGTATAACGACATAATAATAATAACAATAATAATAATAATAACAATAATAATAATAATAATAATAATAATAATAATAATATAAACGTTGAAGTTGTCCTAAGAAAGTAGTAATCAATCCTAAGCTGTAGTTCGACGACTTGTATAGTATGCTAGAGACTCCATGACCCAAAAAAATAAAATATATAAAATATATTGAGTTAGATTTAAGAGTGAAAATAATATGATGTTAGTTTATTAACACAATCAATGAGGATGAAATGTTAATTTTAAAATTGTTCAAAATAAAAATTTTAATGGGAAAAAAATAGTAAGTCAAAACAAGCATGATGATGAATTACAATATACATTGATCCAAAACATGGAAGTTAACCTAGCTATAAAGAAAATGCCTAAAAGTAAAGTTCCTATTCTATAAGACATTGAACTAAATTGAAGAATTATTGGAGACATTGGAGTAATTTGATTCACAAAAGTTTTTTAAAAACCACATGTCCACAAATAATAAGAATTCAAATGATTGGAGAAGAAATATTTCAATACTAATCTTTAAAAATAAACAAGTCTCGGGATTATAAATAATTATTAGAGAATCTAATCTAAGAGAAACAATGATACTATGCAAAAGGTTGAGGTTTAAAAAATTGATCCAGATAATTTTTTAATACTCTGTTCATCAGATCCATAAAAATAGCTGTTGCATTAGTCACCCCAAATGGCATGATCAAAAACTCGTAGTATCCGTACCAAGTACTGAAAGTTGTCTTCATCACATCAGCCTCTCTCACCTTCACCTGATAGTAACCTGATTGTAGATCAATCTTTGAGAATACAGAAGATCCAGCAAGCTGATCAAATAGATCATCAATCCGTGGTAGTGGATACTCATTCTTGATAGTAATTTTGTTCAACTCTCTGTAGTCAATACGCATACGTATCGTACCGTCCTTTTTTCAAATAGGTGCTCCCAAGGGAGACACACTAGGACGAACAAATCCCCTGTCAACCAACTCTTGAAACTGAACCTTTAACTCCTGAAGCTCCTTAGGTGCCATCCTATACGGAGCTTTAGATATCAGGGCCGTACCCTAAAATATATCAATACAGAACTCTAAGTCTCTGTCCGGAGGTAAACTAACAAACTCCTCAAGAAATATATCTGAAAAATCTCATACTACCGGGATATCAGAAAGAGAACCAGCATCTATACTCCTATCCCAGACTGATTCCAAAAATACCATGCAACCCTTCTTCCACAATCTAACTGCTTCCACCGTAGAGATCAAATAAGATAGAACACCTCTAACTCTTTGGAATACACAACTTTCATTGCCCATAAATAACGTAACTCGCTTTTTCAAGCAATCAATCTGAGCCCCATACTGACTCAACCAATCAAAGTGGCATATGAGATGATTGTTTTGCTGGGATCGGGTGATTTATGCTATTGTGGGTCGCATAAATTTTTGATGCACTATAGTTGAGCATAGTTCAAAAGCAGACGACTCTCAAGGTGTCACTGATGCGGTATTCAACGGTAGAAGCAGGTGCAAAAAGGAATTACGGGAACGAATACCCAAATGGCCTTTAGCCTGAAATATACTATTGAGAAAAAACTGTTCATCTTCTTCCCACAGGAGAAGATATACAGACTACTGGCAAGAGATACTTCCTCTTGCTGAAACTAGTGAGTTAACATAAAAGGGTTCATTGTACTAAACTACTTAAAATAGAAAAGCAACTAGTGGAATAACCACACCACACAGGACGTGGCATCAACTATAAAATAGCTACGGAATGCAAAATGGACTAATTATAAGTATGAAATGACTAAGACCCCCAAAGTTACGATGCAATTGTGATGCACCGCATCATTCTCCCCCATCAACTGGGGAGTCCGACTCCGATGAAGAAAAAATTGTCTGTGCATCGTCTGGAGGATGGTAAGGTGAGAGGTCTGCAACGTTAAATGTAGAAGAAGTGTTGAAATGAGCTGGTAAGTCCACAACATAGGCGTTTGGATTGATTTGCTTAAGGATAGGAATAAGTTCAAATATTCCTTGGACTCAGTTTTGAGTAAGTCCCTGAAGCAACTCGTTCACGTCGGTGGCGGACCATTACTAAATCACCGGGCTTGAAAATTTTCTCTCGTCGGTGTTCATCGGCCTTATGCTTGTATTTGTCATTGGACTCAAGGAGCTTGGTACGAACTTCCTGTAGCATAGAAGAAAATTGGTTAGCAAAAGATGAGGCGGGCTTGGTTGAGCACTTCGGCAACACGGCTATGTCAATGGTGTGATTTGGTTGCTTGGTGTACACATGCTGAAGGGTGATCGCCCAGTGGAACGGTTCATCATACTATTATAAGCAAATTCCGCCTGACCGAGGACCTCATCCCATAGCTTAGGATGGTCTTGAATAATGCATCGAAGCATGTTGCCAAGTGTTCTATTCACTACTTCCGTCTGACCATCAGTTTGCGGGTGGTAAGCAGAACTAAGCTGGATGGGTAGTGTGTAGTCTCTTCCATAATTCCTTCCAGAAGTGACTTATAAATTTGACGTCTCGGTTGGAGGTGAGGCTACGAGGGGCTCTGTGTAATCGTACAATCTCCGCAAAGAAAAGTTGTGCAATATTAAGGGCATCGAACGTCTTCTTACAGGGAATAAAATGAGCCATTTTTGAGAACCTGTCAACAACAACCATTATGGAATCATGACCATGCCTGGTTCGGGGCAACCCCAAGACAAAATCAAGACTCAAATCTTCCCAAATGGTGTCCGGCACAGGCAACGGGAGATACAATCCACTTTTTTGTCCACCTCCTTTGTAGCTTTGACAGACCGGACACCTTTCTACAAACCGCATGACGTCTCTTCGCAAATGGGGCCAAAAAAATCATGACTGTAGTTGTGCGAATGTGCTATGTCTGCCTACATGAGCGGAGAGTCCACTGCAATGAACTTCTTTGATGAGTTGAGGCCTCCAAGAAGAATCTGGAATGCAAAGTTGATTGTGCTTGAACAAGAATCCATGCCTTATGGAGAATTCCTTGTCCGATTCCTGGCTCAAACACCCTGCCCAGATCTGCCCAATATCTTGATCAACAGCATACAGTTCTTTCAAACATTCCAAACCTGTGATTTCCGTCTGTAGTTGGGTGATGAGTGCGTTTCTTCGACTAAGGGCATCTGCCACTTTATTCTGCGAGCCCGATTTGTGCTGAAGAACAAAGGAAAATCTTTGTAGAAATAGGATCCACCTTGCATGCATACGGTTGATATGCTTTTGGTTGTTGATGAATTGTAGTGCACGATGGTCACTACATAAGACAAAATCTTGATGTAGCAGGAACGGCTCCCACTGCTTTAAAGCTCGGACAACAGCGTAGAGCTCCTGTTCATACACGCTCCATTTTTGCCGAGACGGACACAGCTTCTCACTAAAAAACTCAACAGGCTTGTTCTCCTGGCTTAAGACTGCACCGATACCTATTGCCGATGCATCAGTGTCTACGTGGAAGGGTTTGTCAAAGTCGGGAAGGGCAAGCACCGGAGCTGAAGACAAAGCCATCTTAATAGCCTTGAAACTGGCTTGTTGTTCGTGACCCCATTGAAATTGTTTGAGCTTTAGACAATTGGTGATTGGTGCCATAATAGTGTTGAAGTTCTTTATAAACCGACGGTGGAAATTGGCAAGGCCATGGAAGCTACGCACGTCGAAAAAGCATCTTGGGTTCGGCCAGCCCATGATAGCCGCAATTTTATGTTGATCAACCTGCACCCCTTCGGCGGATATAACAAATCCGAGAAAGTATACACTTGCTGCAGCAAATTCGCACTTGGATGGATTTAAATATAGTAGATTTTGTCTAAGAGCAGTGAAGATGCTTGTTAGATGGCTTAAATGGTCCTCCATGGAAGTGCTATATACAAGAATATCATCAAAATATGCCACACAAAATTTATTGAGGAAAGGTTTAAGAACCTCGTTCATTAATCTCATAAAAGTTGAAGGGGTATTGCATAGTCCAAACGGCATCACCTTCCATTTATACAGGCCGTGGCGAGTCTTGAATGCCGTCTTCCATTCGTCGCCGGGTCGGATGCGAATCTGATGATAACCGCTGCGGAGGTCAAGTTTTGAGAAAATAGTGGCTCCGGCTAACTTTTCTAATAACTCCTCCACACGAGGAACCGGGAATCGGAACTTGACGGTAATTTTATTAATAGCTCTACTATCTATGCACATACGCCAACTCCCATCTTTCTTAGGTACGAGTAGTGCGGGTACTGCGCACGGGCTGAGGCTCGGTTGGATGAGTTTATTCTCCAGCAATTCTTCCACTAATTGCTGCAGGATCTGATGTTCCTTCGGGCTCATCCGGTAGTGAGGGAGGTTGGGAAGAGTTGCTCCCGGTATAAAGTCAATTTGATGTTGCAATGTTCTTAACGGTGGGAGTGCAACCGGCATCGAAGAAGGGAGTACATCCTGGAATTGCGTTAGTAGTTGCGTGACTTCACTCGCCGGTTTACTGTCATCATCAGACAGGGCCAGCTCTTTAACATATAGAGCAAATAAGAGGGAAGTCTCTCACCATGTGGATAGAAGTGCACTCCCTGTCACTATATGCATGGCAGCTTTGACATCACTAGCTTTAGGGACGTGGCCAATTGATTGAGATAATAGCCTGAGTTTTCGCCCTTTCCAATCAAAGGAATAGGTATTAGCTCTCCCATCATAGATTGCCCCTACATCAAATTGCCAAGGTCTGCCCAAGATCACATGGCACACATCAATGTCTAACACATCACACAATACATCACAAGAGTAATGTTTGCCAATTGAGAATTTGATCTTGCACATGTCGGACACTAGTATGTCCATTCCCTTCTTAACCCAGCTTATTTTATAAGGTTGCGGATTCTTTGTTGTTTTAAGCTGGAGTGCCTGCACCACTGCACGAGAAACTATATTCTCAGTGCATCCACTGTCAATGAGCAAATCGCAGACTCGGCCACCTATGGTACACTTAGTTCGAAAAATAGAATACCTCTGCGAATTGGACGGTGTGCGCGGTGCCAACAGTAATTTCTCCAAAACACAAACGAGAGGTTCCCCTTCGTCCCCGACCACGTCTTCCACCTCAGTATATTGTTCCTCATCAAGATTTCCCTGTTCATTCTCGTTTTCATCACCGGCGCCCATAAGTTGAAGCTGCTGACGATTGGGGCACTCATTGGACTTGTGTCCTTATTGGAAGCATTTGAAGCACTTGATTACTTGTGGTCGTGAGTACGGATTCTCCTTGACTGCATTCCGTGGTTTTTGCAGAAATCTCGAATCTACTACGAGTTTGCCAGGGCTCTTGGGACGGGTGTTCTCAGCTGGTGTGGAAGCCTTGTGGGAAACCGAACTTGGCTGCTTTGCGGATTCAAGCCCAACACCGATTGGTGTCCGCTTAAATGACCCACTACGATGGATGCGTCCAGTTGAATTTCAGCCTTGAGTGCGAAGTTCACTGCTTGCGACAGTGACCATACTGAGTTCAACTCTAACTTATCTTGTATGGAGTCTTTGAGCCCTCCAATATAACGAGCAACGAGTTGATTTGTAGTTTCATTCAGATCATTCCGGGCACTCAAGCGATAGAACTCTTCTGTATACTCGCTAACGGAGCGATTTTCTTGGGCGCAATGTTGATACTTTAAGTACAACATTTGTTCAAAATCGGTAGGAAGAAAGTGAGCTCTCAGGAGTTGCTTCATTCGATTCCAGCTACGAACTTGCCCACGGCCTTCACGACGACGGGACTGAAGAAGCTGCGACCACCAAGCACTAGCTCCCCCTTTAAGCCTGCAAGCAACGTATTTAACTTGTTTATCTTGATCAATCTCCATGTAATCAAAAAAATTTTCAACAGCTCGTTCCAGTCTAAGTAGTCTTCAATATGTAGCCTCCCATCGAAAAATGGAATATCGAGTTTAACTCGAAACTCTCCATGATGTCGAGCATGTCCCGTCTGCCGACGTTGTTGCCTCCATCCGGTTTCATCTTCTGAGTCATACATTCCGTCAGGAATGTAATTCTCCGCTCCTCCTTCTGACTCCGACGAATCCAGAAGTGGCGGAGCTCCCCTCCGCTCGCGATGCAACTGGCCTCCATACCTGCCTGCAGGTGCGATTGCCAGTGTAGTCAACCGCACAGGTCTGTGGGCGAAGGTTCCGATGGGTACAGATTGCGTCTCACGCCGCGGGTCTGCTGTGAGGCGACCTAATGCAGCTGTTATATCATCCAGTCGCTTGACCACAATCGCGTGTGCGGCCCAGAGCACGTCTAGGCTGCGATCCTCCTCGCTTGAGGCACGCTTGCTGGACTCTGCCATCTCACCGAGCCACTGGCTCTGATACCAAGATGATGCGGTATTCAACGGTAGAAGCAGGTGCAAAAAGGAATTACGGGAACGAATACCCAAATGGCCTTTAGCCTGAAATATACTATTGAGAAAAAACTGTTCATCTTCTTCCCACAGGAGAAGATATACAGACTACTGGCAAGAGATACTTCCTCTTGCTGAAACTAGTGAGTTAACATAAAAGGGTTCATTGTACTAAACTACTTAAAATAGAAAAGCAACTAGTGGAATAACCACACCACACAGGACGTGGCATCAACTATAAAATAGCTACGGAATGCAAAATGGACTAATTATAAGTATGAAATGACTAAGACCCCCAAAGTTACGATGCAATTGTGATGCACCGCATCAGTCACCACATGATTGAGCAGGCCCTTGATGGATCATAATTGATGATACTAAAAGGCATCCATTTGAGAGAGAGAGTGTGTGTGTGTGTGTGTGAGTGATAACCAGAGTGAAGAGCTTTCATACGAAGGGAAAATTGTTAAGTCACGAGACTTTGGGTCGACCTTCACATTAGATAGTTAAAAAATAAGCTGACGTAAAATAATCAAGTAATTAATCCTCGCCTATAAGCTTAAACTTTTGAGTTAAAAATAAATTTGACTACTGGGCTGTGTCAGTCCCAACTTTGATCATCATTTGATTCACACTCTCTATCAGCTTTTGGCATAAATCCTTCTCAAATTTGAAGTCAAAAATCCCTTGCCAAACTCTAGATCAGGTTTATGCCTAATATATTACATACCTCAACAATCCTATAAACCAGCAGCTGAAAGCATATCTTGGTGGATGAAGAGGTCGCCTCAGTGGCCGGTGCTTGTTGAAGTGTTCGGCGACTAGTGAGGATGTATAGTGAAGGAGATTGACGACGACCTCTCTGTCGACAGCGTGTTGCGGTGGTCGACTACGATCTTCTGAAAGGAAACGACTGCAATTGCTCTATTATGATCCGCAGCAGGCAGAGAGGCTCAGGTAACTGGCGTTGGCCGACGATTGGAGGAGGTTCCATGAGATCGAATGGAAGTAGCGTTAGTGTGATTGTGTGAAGACTCTGCTGTGGCTGGAAGCTTGAACCGAGTTTAACGTTAGCTCGTTTGGATAAGGAGGCGTGTATGTATATATAATCAAAAATTTATTTTGACCGGGCACAACTCTCAAGGCAAAATTGAGTTAAGAAATTTCAAAATTAAATTTGGGATTATTCAAACTCCCATTTCAGAAAACTTATAGTCGAACTGAACGTTTCGAAAAGATGAACTAAACAACACCAATTTCAACTCAATCCGAGCCCAAATGAGTCCAAATCAAAGACTCAAAACACTCTTAAAAGGTTCAAACCATAATTTGGATTATCAAACAATTTCCAAATGTGACATGCTTATAGTCAAATCGAGTGGCTCGACGAGATGAATCCAATGAGCCTAAGATTGCTGAATTTTGATAGCATTAAGACATTCAAATAATTAATAAATTGTCCACCATCAAAGGGATCAATATCGGCCATCCATTCAAACCACTCCAATCTTGAGTTCTTGACCTTGGTCCTCTCCATATTTACAAGTCATGCCACTCTTATAAAACCTATAAATAGCCCCCATTCTTCTAATGATAGAAAGAAGAGGAATAAATGGAGAAATTTTGGGGAGTTCTCTTGTCATCGACCACCGTCGGACTTCCGCCCGTTCGTTGACCACCGCCGAAGTTCTTCCAGACTTCGTCATGTTCGTCGACCACCGCCGGAATTCTTCTCGACCACCATCGGACTTCCTCACATTCGTCGACCACCACCGGACTTCCGTCTGTTTGTCGACCACTGTCGGAGTTCTTCCCGACTTCCTCCCGTTCGTCGACCACCACCAAAGTTCTTCCCAACCATTGTAGACTTCCTCACGTTCGTCGACCACCACCGAAGTTCTTCCCGACCACCGCCAGAGTTCTTCCTGACTTCCTCCCATTCGTTGACCACCGCTGAAGTTCTTCCTGACCACTGTCAAACCTCCTCTCGTTCATCAACCGTCGTCAGGCTTCTGTCTGATTCTCCAAACTATTGTAATTACACCGTCTCCAAAAAAGGAGCGAATCAAACTTGGTAATTCATTCAAACTTAGTGGAACTTTCTCATCTGGGCCGGGCCTCGTGGTTTTAACCTTTTCGGATTTTTCACGTAAAAAACTTCTGGTGTTTTTTTCTCCTCAAATATTTGTTGGTGTGCCGAATATACGTATATTGTAAAGACACTTTATTCTCCTATTCTACTGCCGTGTATATTCTCTTTTGGAAACATCAAACTTAAGGGCTATTTGGCATCGGATTTATGCAGGATTTACGGTAAATCCTGCCAAATAGTTTTCGAACACTTTGTAAATTTTAGTCCTCGGTAAATCCCAGATTTACGTCCGATGTAAATCTGGATTTAGTAAACCCCTCAGCTCGGTGAATTTAAAAATTTACAGACAATGGGATTTACGACTTACGAGCTTGTGAGCGAGCTAGCTAGCTCCCGTTGTGACTTTCTATCCGAGCCTTTGAAGGAGGCGAAGCAACGAGCGAGCTCCCATCATTTAAAGCACGCACAGCACCCAAAGTCGAAGCAGCCACGAAGAAATGACGACGAGGAAAAGCGATAGCAACGAAGCAGCACGGGAAGAAGATGAAAAGCAAACCCTAAACATTGAATTAAAAATTAATCAAAGTTATTATTATTACTAAATAATAATTACCTAATTAGTTTAATTTATATAATTTAAATAAATAAATAATTGATTAGTAGTATAATTGGTCATTTAAATATTAATAATTAATTATATTAATTAAATAATTAGTAGTATAATTGAGTAATCTAATTTAGCTTACCTTACTAATTAGTAGTATAATTGGTCATTTAATTAGTTTAATTTATATAATTTAAAATAAAAATAGTTAATTATATACTTAATATTATAACTAATAATTAAATAATTAATTAGTATATGAATATTTAAGTAATCAATGAGATAATTAACAATATAATTAATAATTAAATTAAATAGTACTTAAATAAATAATTAAATCATTAATATGAGTATTAGTTAAATAATTTCTAATTTCAATGATAATTAATAAATTAATTAGGGTTCAAAAATATAATTAGATAATGAGTAATATAATAAGTAATTTGATAATTAACACCTAAATAACTAATTTGATAATTTGTAATAATTAAATTACCTGCTAGGTATATTATTTATTATTACAACTTATTAAAGATAAGCAAAATTAAAGTTAATAAGTAATTCATACTTAACATACAAATTAAATTTAAAATATATTAAATTTAATTTATCAAGGAGCCAACCGCCTTAAATCCTCGATTACATTACCAAACAATTTCTCAAGATTTAACATATTTTATACCAAACAGTTTTTAGGATTTAACACCTTTAAGATTTACTAAATCTAGATTTACAGGATTTACTAAATCTCACTAAAGTTAAATCCTACTTATTGTCAAACAGCCCCTTAGTGGACTTGACTTTTAGTTTTGTGCAGAATATGATTGTGTCAATCAATCAGGTTGAATTGTTATCTTAGACCTTATTATTAATGGTCGGGTTTGTCGAGGGTTTGCAGGGGGGCCTCTCTTGTTTGGGTTTGGGGGACTTGCCCCAAGAAATTTTTTTTTTCCATACAACTGTACAACACTGTGGCGTTGTATACTCGAGCATTGCATCTGATTGAAAATAGAAAGCGAAGTGCCGCGACGCTCCTAATCCCAACGTTGCTAGTCAGGCTAGAGACAAAAAGTAAAATGCTGCAGTGCTCCAAGCCCTAGCATCTCAACACTACGAGTCTGGCTGGATAGTTTTCTTTCTTGTTTTTTCATGTTTTATTGAAGGGTTGTGTTTGAAGGGTTGTGTCCGTTGGGGTGGTTTTATGTGTATTTTTTGTCAAGTCTACGTAGAACATGTGTGTGAAGAGAAGAGAGACAATGAGTGAATGGGAGAGAAAGAGATTTATATAATTTCTCCTAAATTTCATGGTGGATTTCTTAGTGTAGTGTGGCTCCATAATTTTTTCCTGATTTTGAGTTTTTCCACGTTAAATCCTAGTGTATTTTTTCGTTGCTTACTTTTTCTTGTTTGTGTTCGTTGCATCCTAGGGGCTGGACTCATCATGCCCTATAATTTTTTTTTCCTTTTTTGAGACCATTTAACTATTGCATGGGTTTTGTTGGCTTTTTCATATAAGAGATAAGAGATAAGAGTAAGAGATATAGTGATTAGATGGTGAAAACTAGAAAGATATCAAAATGAGAAAAATATTTGAATTGTTCTCATATTTTCGTGTTCATCAGTACTCTATTATTTTTATCTCAAATAAAAATTAGGATGTGATAAGATAGAGAAAATATATATTTAAATGTATGACGCTTTTAAATAGAGGAAAGAATAAGCATTAAAAAGGAATAGATAAAATTAATGTAACAAGATTTAAATAAAAAAAGATACAAAATAAAAAGCATGTATAAAATGGAGTTAATACTCTTATGGAGGAGGATTCATAAAACCTTCCCCTGCTTTAGCTTAAGGTTTCGTTTGTGACGGCTTACTTAATGTTTTTTAAAACAATTTTTTAGTACAAAAATTAAAATTTTTTAACTAAAAAGCTGCTTTAAGAAGCAGTAAGAAAGCCGTCACAAACGAATCCGAAGGCTTCATTCGAGACGGCTTTCTTAATGCTTCTTAAAGCAATTTTCTATTACAAAAATTAAAAAATTTGTACTAAAAAGCTGCTTTAAGAAGCAACAAGAAAGTCGTCCCAAACGAAGCTTAAGTTGAAATTATTATGACTATAGTTATGATAATATAATAGATGTAAGCTTTAAGATAGCTTTTCCCAACATTTTTTTTTTCTTTGATGGTCGACAAAACATTTGTCCAAAAAGTTATCTTGTGTTCTTTTGTGAAAATGATCCATTATGTTTGCTGGTTTTTTGATAAAATACCTGTGGGCTCTTCTTCTCTTTTCCCCTATTGTCCTCCTATAATTTGTCTTCCAATTTCTACAAGCCTGAAATTTATGCATGATGAATCTGCTTGCAGGTTACCATATATTCAAGCATTATTTTGATGACCCTCTTTGCCTCCATAATTGCCACCTCCATTCTTGAGATGAACTGGGGAGGAGTAGCTCTCGACGATTGGTGGAGGAATGAACAATTCTGGGTGATCAGCACCGCATCATCTCATCATTTTGCTCTTTTTCTCGGTATCATCGAGGTCATTGTAGGCATTAAAGCAAAGCTCTTTCTATCATATACAGGAGAGAACAAAGAAAAGAGAAGCAAGTGGTCAACTTTGTTAATCCCTCCAATGACACTTCTAATACTAAATACAATCGGGATTGTGTCTGGAATTTCAAATGCAATCAATGGTAATTATGATTCATGGGGCCCTCTATTTGGTAAAGTTTTCCTTGCCATGTGGGTCATAATTCATCTCTACCCTTGTCTTCAGGGAATGATGAGAAAGCAAAATAGAGTTCCCACCATTATTGTGGTTTGGTCAATCCTTCTAGCTTCTGTTTGTTCTCTGTTGTGGGTTCGGTTGAATCCATTTGTGTCCAAATCAGATGGTCCTGTATTAGAAGTTTGTGGCTTGGACTGTGATTAGATGCAAAGTCTGTTCATAAACTATAGCTACAGAATATTGCATCTAACTAGGCTTTTAATTCATATTTCCTTAACAAATTACTTATTACTCTTCTTTAATTTTCTCTTTCACTCTATGTTGTTTGTCTGTCTTGTATTTTATGATGTATTTTCATTGATTAAATTTATACATATAGCGGTGTAAATTGTGAAGTTTATTGCTATAATATTGAGATTTATTTCATGCAATTTGACCATTTATTTTAGCTGTGCAATCATTTTAAAGCTCTAACTAGACTAGATTGTAGAAGTTTAGAAGATAGAATATGGCTTTTAGTTTTTTTTTTTTTTTTTAATACTTCTTATGTTTAAATTGTAATTCTTTGCCCTTATTAGCATGATTAGGCTGTAGGGGTCTCACTAAACTTTATTTCATCTAAAGACAAATGAATTGTCAAACACCTGATTCAAACTGTAGGAGAGATAAATGTTTATATGTACTAAATAGTGTCAACTAATCATAAAATTATGAAAGAATTAATGTAGAATTAATATGAGACAAATAAGAAAGATGAGAATTGACGGATTGCTGAGGTGGACGATCATCCTACAATTGATTTAATCAAAGAATAAATTGCTTGGTGAGGATCCAACATGGGCCATGGTGTTGTTGTTATAGAATTCTCACATTGCCCTTCAAGTTGGAAATATATGTTGATTATTTCATTATTGGAAGTAAGATTATCAAATTATGATTGATTAGGGGCTTTAATAGGATATTTGCTATTTGAAATCTTATCGAAGTGCATTATAATTGAATGATTCATTGATCATTTTTTTTCTTTTATAAAATATCTATCAATTGTCACATGCTTGATTCTATCATGGTAAACCAAATCTTTGGCAATGCTACTTGTAGCCTGATTGCCACATATCATAACCACTGGTTTTTTAATATGAATATTTTTAGTCTTCTAAATTTTTTTAATTTAAGCCATATATCTTCACAAATTTCATGAGTAGTCCTGAATTATATATTAAGCACTACTTACGACAACCACTATCACAACCCAGCCCGACTAGGGCAGGTCCTATCGTGTTGAGCTGTGACAGGCAAATCCCAAGATCTAGTTTTGAAATTATTTCAGATTTTCTACCAATATTCATTGAAATAAACTACATACTACATAGCTACTAAAACATCAAAATACTGAAAATAAACGGATCCACCAAGCTTCTTTCATGTCATCAAAATAAATATTTATACTATAGTACATTGCTACATTCAAGAGCATAGGACTGAAAATTTAACTAGTCATGAATGTACAAAAATTAAAATAGCAAAAGACCTATGACTTTAGATATGATCCTGAAATGCTAGTCCACAATCTCCTTCTCCTTCGCAGATCCTGAAAACCATAAGCAAAATCACAGTGAGCTACAACAGCTCAGCAAGCCACACAAACCAATTTAAATTTTCAATATTCTTTTATCAAATATCTTACAAAATCTTTAAAAACAGTTAAATGCAGTTTAATTAAATCACTATACTGAAAGATATAATAAATGCATAATAGTTATTCCCTGATTTAAATAATAATACTTAATAAGTAAATAAATTGAAATTCATATCACAGAGCAGTTCATATCATTGTTTTATAAATCGGACCGGACTAGCCAGTCAAACCGGTTCAACCGTGAACCCGTCTTAAGACCGGTTCGATCCAGCCTTGAACACCACCTCTGCATCAAACTGCTCAAAACTGGAATGAACCGCCGGTTCAACCGAAAATCAGTAAATCGGTCCCATTTTTATAGAACAGGCAGGTTCAAATTCACAAAATTCGACTCGTATTCGGGTTTGAGTTCAAGCCAAGCCTCTCGAAATTTTACAAAAATTTTTTATTAAGTTCAGCCCAACCAGCTCGCTTGGCTACCTGTTAACATATGTCATTTTTTTATATAGCAAACTTTTGTTCCTCTAGGCAGCGTGGAACTAAACCCTACAATTTTTTAGTTGTGATGACACGTAGGAGAGAGAAAGTGGGCCACGCAGGAGAGAGAAAGGCGGGAGAGAGAAAATTTCAGAAACATTTAGAGATAGAGAGGGCAGGAGGTCCAGCGGGAGAGAAAAAAATTAAAAATTTTAGAAAGATTTAGAGAGAGAAAGGGAAAAAGGTCCAGCGGGAGAGAAAAAATTAAAAAAATTTAGAAACATTTAGAGAGAGAGGGCGGGAGGTCCGGCGGGAGAGAGAAAATTTCAATAAAATATTTAATATTTTTTTAATTAATGATATTTAATTTTTATCTTAATAAGTTACATAAGATATTAGTAATGTGTAAATTTAATTTATTTTTTAATAAAAAAATTATATTATTATATGACTTTTAAGTCATCTAAATTAAATTTATTACGTCATCGTTCGACCAAACCGTGAATCACTCCTTCTACTGGTTCATTGGTCGGTCTGGTTTTCACAACCTTGGTTCATATCACATTTTTTGTACCCAAAAAGAACCTCAAAGGATTCTGACCCCTTATGACTCTCCTTTTATTTGTGCTTATATCACCATAACATATCACATATCCCTATTTCAGACATAATCTCAAAGAATTTTGACCCCTTATAACTCCCATTAATTCTCTGACACAGAGATAATCTCAATAGATTCTGATCTATTATGGCTCTCAACAGATATAATTTAATCACATATGCACATATATTATCTTATTATAGAAATTAAAGAGTAATTAAGCATGTATCAAAATTTTACAGTATTGTATAACGGCAGACAACAGAAAATACAATTAGGCAAAAATATACATTTTCAGACAATTATCAAATTACCAAGGATTGTGTAAATGATGTTTTAAGCATTTTATTGTACTACACCATTATTTTTCAACATCTAGATAATTTTCTATTCTATAAAAATTCTGCAAATTTCAAAACCTCCGCTGTTAAATTTTCAGAAAATATTCAAAATGTGTATAATCGTAATATCTATAACATATAAAAAGTTATGTGGTAAAAGTTTTACCTGTGCAAAGTTATCTGCATTTTTCGCTAACGGATACAAAATTTTAATCGAAAAATTTGCTAAAATTTGTGCATTTTTTAAAATTGAGATGAGCATAATATGCCTTATCTCGAATATGTTTCCTAATTAGGTCGACGAATGAAAACGGCCCGAAATTGCCCAAAATCTAATTTTCCTCCTTTCTCTCTCCTCTTTTTCTCTTATTCTTTTCTAAAAGCGCTCTGTTAGCCGTGAGTTGATTAGTGAAAAGAGAATGAAATTATAATGCTTTTAGATATTTATCTTTTATTATTAAGTAATATATAATATTATTATTATTATTAATTTTCAATAAAAATTCATAGAAATTCTTTTAGGGATTTTAAAAATTACTAAAAAAATATTCATAAATTAGTAAATTTTATTTAGAAAATTATGGTAAAATCAGTTTGCAAAACGGACACCTGACGGTCCAAAAAATTCCACTTGTACCGACAGATGTCGATTTCTTAAGAAATTTCGACAATGCCCAAAAATTATGAAAAAAATAGGATAATTAAAGCACTACACTAAAAATGTTCTTGCGAAGACGGTTTCTGATTTGGAGTTATAATGACTCCTAAAATAATTATAGACTGTTCTAGACAAAAATTCTTAAAAGAAAATTAAGGGCTTTCACAACCTACTCACATTAAGAAAAATGTCGTCATCGACATTTCCACACCATAATGAGTCAAAATAAGCCTAGATACAACTACCTCATGTCATATTTTTTCTCTCAAGTAGCCTCTATGGCGATCTTATGCTTCTACTGAACCTTAACCATAGGAATCTATTTGCTTCTCAATTTCCAAATCAGTTCGAGTCTTGTGTATGCGATGTGTGTATGAGTCTGCCTTAATTGGCCTAAATGTCCCCCCAAAAAGGCCATGAGTTTGAGTTATGCTACATTTACTCCACCTTAAGTTATGTCCATCTTTCATTTTAGTGTTGCCTAGTTTGCCAAAATGCAATGTTGGGAGTAAACAGAGAATCAAATAAATAAGGAAACAAACAACAGAGAAAGAACACTAGGATATTAATGGGGAAAATCTCAAAAACTGAAAAAATTACGAAGCCACACCACATCAAGAAATCTACCATGAAAAATGAGAGAAATTGTATAAAATTTTTACACTCACTCTCTTCCTCACTTCACACTCATGTCCATCGTTTTCAAATGCAGATACAAGAGAGTACCCCTCCAATTGGTTACAACTCCTAAAAATGAAGAGAAAACTGACACAATCAACTCACAGCGTCGTGGCTAGGGGTGTCAAAATCGGGTTTCGGGTCGGGTTCGGGTTGACCCGGAATTGACCCGGGCTCAAACGGGTCGACCCTAACCTGACCCGGATATGTAAACGGGTCGGATTCTCGAACCCGGACCCGACCCGTCGGGTTGCCGGGTTGGCCCGACCAGACCCGGTTGCGGCGGCGGGACGGCGGAACGGCGAGCTCCGGGCGGCGGGCGAGACGGCGGATGGTGGCTAGCGCGGACGCAAGCGGGCGCGAGGGCGCGGGCAGCAGCGGGCACGAGGGCGCGCGGGCACGGGCAGCCGCAGACTCGCGCGGGCGCGTGCGGGCAGGCGCAGGCAGGAGGGGCAGCAGCGGGCGTGCGCGGCAGAGCAGGGCAGCAGCGGCCAGCGGGCGCGCGTGGGCAGGCGGGGCAGCAGCAGGCAGCCTCGGGACCGCGCGGGCAGGCCTTGGGCAGCGCGCTGAAAGCCTGGGGCAGAGCGCGGGCAGTCTCGCGGGCAGATCGGGCAGTGCGGTCAGGCCTTTGTAAACGGGTTTCCGGGTTGACCCGACAACCCGACGGGTCAACCCGAACCCAACCCGTTTTTCAAACGAGTCGAATCCTGGAACCCGAACCCGACCCGTTTTGAAATCGAGTCGGATCAAACCCGAAAATTCCGGGTCGGGTTCGAGTCGAGTTTTCGTGTCGTGTCAAATATTGACACCCCTAGTTGTGGCGTTATACTCGCAACACTTCGACACTGACTCCTCCATCTCAAATTACGTACATAGCACTATAGTGCTATGCTTATAGCGCTGCGGCGCTGAGTTATCAATCACAAAGGGGATCCACAACACCTTGGTGTAATCCAAATATAATTCGTGGGTGCAGTGTACACACAGATAGATATATATATATATATATATATATATATATATATATATATATATATATATATATATATATATATATATATTGTATCACTCACAATATCTGCCTATTAAGAAGATCTCAAACCTTTTGATTCATTACGACTGAAAGTTGGTTTAAAATCAAGCAATACAGCCTGCCAGCATGATTTGCTCGGTTTTTGTCCTGCAAAATTCAACTTGCAGTCCAAGCATTTGGATGATTATTCATTTGGGATTTGGCAACCCCCAACTATTTTGTCCACTAATAATTTGTTAATGTAGATCTACAATTTATGGAGTTCTAAAGGACTCTATTAAGACTTTCATAAATCATGAAGCGTGTTCAATATTGGATTACTCTTGAGGAGAAAAATATTTGGACAGAAAAATTAAAACTTATCATCATTATTTTTTGATGAACTTAAATTTGATCTCAATTATTTATAAAAATTTTTGTGGCTTATATAGGAAAAATTATTACGTGCAGCGTTCGGATTCGTTCGGAGGCGAATCCGGACGAGCCACATCACTTGGAGCCCGGTGCATCCAAGTGACGTGGTGCGTCCGGATTCACCTCCAGACGATTCAAACGCCGCACGTAATAATCTCTCCTTATATAAAACTTTGATTCACAAGCCATTTATAGCATCAGAATTCTTTTAGAGAGATGAATACTTTGATATCAAGAATGTAGTCTATCATCACCTAATTTGTTGCTCATTATTTTCAAAATACGAACACCCATCCAACTGGCCCCACAAACCAAACTGTTACTATCCTATTGATAGCTATTATTACTAGCAATGACTACAACCACCATCATCCTAACGATCAATGCTAACCCCATTAATACCGCACATAAGTCAACTTACAAGATATTTAATAAGAATAATAATAATAATATATATTTAAAATATTAAATATATTTTTATTTCATATTAAAAAATAATTCCAAATGACTTTCAGATTTTCTTTTATCATTTAAAAAAAATGTTTTGTATAATCAGCACTAAAGTATATTAAAAATTACAAATAAAAACTCTTAGCAAATCACATCATGACTCGATTACACTTTTTAAATTGTAAGGGGCTATTTATTTGGCTAAAAAAGAAATGTAGTGTAAAAGAAATACTTTGAAGTTAATTGGATCAATATAAATTAAATGCAAGTTAATGATTTTTTTATGTAATTAATGTAGTGTAAAGTTCAAAAATGATGTTGATTGGTCGGGGAGGTAGCGACAATGGTAGTGATGATGGGAGGTTGCAGGTGGGGGCATCGGCCAGCGGAGGTGGTTGCCGGAGGTGTTGGTGGCCGGTGGGGGTGGGCCGGGTGGCAGCGGCGGCTGCTGGCGGTGGATGGTGGCCGGCGAGTGGCGTCGGTTGTGGGCGGCGATCAAGCGAGCTTTGCTTGTGGTGTAAATGATTCTTAGTTAAAATTGGACGAGTTTGATTTACTTAAAAAAAGAACTAAATGATTTATCTATATTTATCTTACTTTATTTTACTCCCCAATCAAATATCAAAATTTTTAAAATTTCTGCATTCGAAATACTTTAACCACTTTGTATTCTAACTAAACAGGCACTAAATAAAGGCAGTCTGAGAAATTTAAGATGTATTCTCCTCTGTTTCTTAGTTAATTTACAAATGGTGTAGCGTAGGCTGCAACTGACTGCACGCTTGATCACTCTTTAGCTCAATCCTTGTCGTTTTGTAATTCGTTGATAGAAACTGCAGGGTCTACATCCATCAATTTTATATAGATTTTTTTCTTTGGCCGCTTATTTGGATGTTTTTAGCCTGGCCTTTTCAAATATTTCGGTATTCATCTGGCGTCACCTGATTGACCATGTTAAAATTATTAGTTATTAAAATTATTTAGAGATATTAAAATTATTTATTATTATAAAAATATTAAAATATCTATCTAATATTTATAGTAAGAAGTAATAATATTTATTAGTGTAATATTTCATTATTATTGAGGATATTTTATTTCATTTTATTTTATTTTGCTCTATTATCTTCCCTTTATCTATACATGTTTGTAATTTTTCTTGAAGTGATAAAAGATAAAAATTAAGAAAGCACAATTCCCAAAGTCTACTGACCCTTTTTGGGCCTATTTGGAATTTTGGATGGAGGACTTGGGTCTAATTTATATAAGATTTGCGCTGAAGTATACCTAATATTAAAAAATTGTACGTAATAATATTCAGTCATATAAATTAGATAAAAAAAAAACTAATCTTAATAATTAGTATAAATATTAATCTATCAACTTTTGTAGCTTTGCTTGTCTTTAAGTAATCTACTTAGGATTAATAAATAAATTAAGTTAAAATTTTATATTTTATTATTTTAATAATTTACTAATTAATAATTAGTTAGAATATTAATGTATAATAATTATAATTCAGTATTTGATTAATCTCATTGTAATTATGTAAAATATATTAATAATTATTTCTAAAATATTATTTTAATTAATAGATTTTAAATCTTAAGATAAATATCCAAACAACACATCAAGATTTAATTAAATTTAATCTCTACATTGCCAAACAATTTGTTAGTCAGATGATATGCATCGACTTTGTTGGGCATGGCTAGCGACAACTTTATTGGTGTCAAGAAATGCAAGAGCTTATTGGCAATGGTCAATGTCGATATTATTGCGATGGGGTGACAATTTTATTGGTATCGATGTTGATGTTGTTAACATATATCAACTCTATTAGTGACGGTGGGTGGCAATGTTATTGGTGATGGCAGGCGAAAACTTTTTTGGCTTTGGCATTAGAGTTGATGGCATGTATTAGCTTGTTAGCGATGGTGAGCATCGTTGTTGGAGGAGGGCGACAACCTTGTTGGCCAAAAAGTCTCAACTGCTTCCACATTTTTTAAAGGCAAACCCTTAATACTTCTTAGAGGCATATCATAAGTTTGTGGAGGACAGTAAAATTATTAAGAGTTATTTATAATTATTGAGAATATTCATTGTAATCTAAATATTAGAATATGTATCCTATATTTGGAGAAGAAATGTATAATATTTGTAAATATAATTATTACGTGCTAGAAAAATTGAGTTGGTAGAGTGTATATTTTTCATCTCAGAGTTATTCAAAAATTTTACACTCATAGACAAAAACTGTATGACCATAAATTTTTTATGTGAAAATTTCGAAAAGGGAAAAATCACCTGGTCTAGCCTAGTTAAAAAATCCATCATATAATAGGTGATACAAGAATACTCCCTTCCTCACAGTTGAAAATGAAGGGATTGTTTGAGAACAAAAATGTATTTTTCTCTATGGGATGGGGATCACAAAAATCAAGTGTCTATAGATGGACGGTTAACACCCAACTATAGGACTTGATTTCCCCTACAGTGATTACAGAACGCTTATGTCCATAGGCAGACAATTAGTACCCAATAATAGGGTTAAATCTTGAATGGAGTCTAGAGATAGTTGTGACAATTGTTGGTGGTGGTCATCGTCGGCGATAGCTGGTGGTGGTCGTCGGCGGCGATAGCTTGTGAATACATGATAGTTCTCTAGTTTTCTCAACTCTTGGGTCTTCTTTTTCATATGGAGAATGTGACTTTATTTATAGGTTTTTTTAGAGCATTTTGGTCATTTGAACTATAATCCAAAACACTCAATCGTATGAGTCAATATCAATTCTCTTGATCAAGAAGTATTCATTCAACATTTATGTGCCTTAATAATGTCAGAATTAAGTGATCTTGAGCTCGTTGGATTCGTCCCATTAACTCATTCAATTCAACTACAAGTGTGACAAAATAGGAGATCATTTGGTTATCCAATTAATATTTGAAGTTTTCAATTATGCTTCAAGTATTCGATTTGATCTCATTTACGCTTAGATTGGACACGTTTTGTGTCGTTAGGGTCATCTTATTGAGACCACTTTTTGTTCGTCTTATTTTTTTATTATTTTCTCATATTTTTATACAGATAAATATATATGAACATTCCCTCCAATCAAATAAAAATATAGCCTTTTATGAGTTTTAACAGGCTCTAATCTAAATCTTCAGCCACTGAAGGCCTGTATGATCAGATTGCCGATTGCCATGATTATCTGTCAGATTCTATTGAAATCCAATTTCTTAAGCAAAATAACTTTTTAGCCTAATGATTTCCGCACCGCAGCCGATATTTATTTGATCAGTTTTTTATTTAAATAAAGGAAAAGATACAAGGAAAGTTTGATCCTTTGACATATTCAAAATAATGCTCGACACGGGCACATATAAGCATCTCCTTACGCCAAATCTCAAGCAAAAAGCGAATAAGATGAAGCTGTGGAACTTGGAAGAGGAGGTGTGTTTCACACATGCATGTGGAAAAGGTAAACCACCTAGCCAGGTCGAATCAGGTTATTCAAGCAGATAAGATCATAAGAGCTAGGTTGATCTACTCATGTAGATCAAGCCCCATTTACACATGTCCAATAGCATGCTTCGTCTATATTTTAATGTGAGGAAGGTGACCTAACCTGATTTGATTCGCATGTCTGTGCAGTATTAGGATGCTTTTTCTTGTGAAACTATTAATTTAGATAGTGCTAACTGCTAAATATAATTAAAACACATGCATAATATTCATCATTATTTTTAATGTATACTAAAAGAAAGCCTCTAAGGGTGTCAATAAATGACCCGATCCGCCAATCCTATCTAAACCCGACATGAAAAAATCGGGCTCAAGTTGACCCATTTAAAAAACAGGGTCATGTTCGATTCTGTGATGTCCTATGATCTAATGAAAGGATTAAAATATTAAATCTATAATTAAACAACTCAATCACCAACAGAGACAACTAGAGCTACTAAAAAATTCAAATGATAAAAGTAATTCAGCACCATTTTTTCATCACCACTGCCAGACCTCCCCCGGCAGCCGACCCCACAGCCGGACCACCGTCCCGCTGCCGACCACCATAGGACCTCCTCTTGACCGCCCGACTGTTGTAAGACCTTCGCCCCTTCGCTTGGTTTTTCACTTTTCGGGAATCTCTTCCTCTTGACAAGGCTCCGTGGTTTTTCAATTTTTAGGATTTTCACGCAAAAAATTTTTTGTGTTCACTTATTCTCTTATCTGTTTGTGTGCTAGATGCTCATGCATCACTAATATATACAATTCTCTCATTCTACCGCCGCAAATTTACCAATCCACAATAAAGATAAAAAAATATATACTTTTTTATATTTTACACTATTAATTGCTTGTTTTAAGATTTTATCAATGATTTTTTTTCTATTGATTTTTAATTTACAAGAAAATTAAGATATTTCTTTTCGTTAATTTTTTAAATTTTTTGAGATATTTTTTTCCTAATTTTATATATTTATATAATTATATTAGTAGTCATGATTTAATGCATGGTATGTGGTAAGGCCGAACTGCCAAGTGGCAATTAAGCAGCGTAGAGTTGAAAATCCAAACCGCGCCGGCTACATATATATTGGAGGAACTCTCAGTTCCTTGAAATAAACGGTAGCATTGACTCGCTGTTTAACATAAATAAATATTTTTAATTGCTTAAAATAATCAGAACAAGGTTTTTATATATCTATTTAAAAATAGTTAGTTATTTTATTTTATTAAATAAGGAACTGATGGCAGCTGGCTGATCACTCTAATATCTAAAAAAATTTCTCTCATTCAAGAGAACATCAGATCAAAATTTTGATTAATTTTCGCTCAATATTTTACAAGAAAAAAGGAATTCAACTAATTCTTACAAAAATAAAATGATTTCCTTTTATTTTATGAATTCAAGCTAAACTCAAAAAATAAAATAAAAAATAATAAACTTTATATATATATATATATATATATATATATATATATATATATATATATATATGCTATAGCCTGTTAAATAAATATAATTTGTTTGGAATAATTTTAGTTTTTTGTAAAGGCAGTAAAGGCAATTGTCAAGTTGGTCTTAACTTTGTAAAAAATAAATTTCTAACATAAAAAATTATTGAAAGTTGTAAAAAAATAATATCCAACTAGAAATAATGATTATGATCTAAAAATAAAATCAATATTGTTGCGAACTCAAATATACGCGGCGATAGAATTTAATTTTCCGTCTCAGTGTTGTACGTATATTCAGCACACAAACAGAATCGAAATAGTAACACTAGGATTTTTACGTGGAAAACTCTGGAAAGGGAAAAAACCACGGGGTCATGCCCAGTTGAAAGAGTTCCACTAGTGTCGTTTGAAGTACACGAGGCTGATCCGTCCTTTAAATTCAGGACGATCAGATTACAATGAGTATCAGTTACAAGGACAAGCAGAGTTCCGATGTCACTTGAGTGTCCGGCAGAATTCCGGCGTCACTTGGAAAGAAGTCCGGCGTCACTCGTGCGTTGGGTAGAATTCCGGCGTCGGGCAGAATTCCGACGTTGCTCCCGTGTCGGGCAGAGCTCCGGCGTCCCTCGGGCGCCTAGTGGTGCTTCGGTGGTGTTCCGACGGAGTTCCGGCGATGTTCCGGCGGTGGTCGAGGAGGAATTATTCCCTCCTAGACTTCTCTTCTCTTCTTCTTCTCTTCCTTATCTTCTTGGCTTGGGTCCCCTCTTAAGAGAAATGAGGGGCTATTTATAGTTTTTCTGGAGTGGCATAGCCCGTAAATATGTGAGGGATCAAGGGCAAATAAGGAGTGATCCGGATGAACGGTCGATATTGAATCCCTTGATCGTGAACCGTTTATTAAGCATTTGAAGGTCTTAATGATATCAGAATTCTGCGATCTTGGACTCGTTGGATTCGTCTCGTCGAGCCGCTCGATTCGATTATAAGCTCGTCAAAATCGGAGACCGTTTGATAACTCAAATTCCTGTTTGATGCTTCCAACAGCACTTCGGGTACTTGATTTGGACTCGTTTGGGCTCGGATTGAGTCGAATTTGGTGTTGTTGGATTCGTATTTCCGAGACGCTCAGTTCGACTATAAGCTTGCTGAAATCGGAGTTTAAATAGTCTCTGAATTAATTTTTGAAGTTTCCAACTTGAGTTTTTCCTCGAGATTCGTGCCCGATCAAGATAATTTTCCGATGACGTATCAAATATGAAAGTTATCCCAAACAGATACTTAGTCTTCATTTAAGAAGGCTTTCTTAATGCTTCTTAAAATAGTTTTTTAATATCAAAATTTTAATTTTTATACTAAAAACCTCCTTTCAGAAATAGCAACAATATCGTCCCAGACTAAGATCATCTCCAACCGAACTGCGTATGGTGGTATGCTATTGCGACGTCAATATTGGTGTTGCGCTATTCACCTATGTCAATTTTTCGTATTACGGGATTTGTCGACGAAGCGCCCGAAAGAGCAGAAAGACGGTTACCTTCGTAGCGAGATGAAGAAAGATGCGAAAGAGAAAGAAATGAAGTTCAATTGGAGATGAATTATTATATTTTGAAATTTTATTATATTTTAGAGTGAAAAATAAATTTTTCGGGTCGAGATGTCCTAAGCCTTAGTTAATTTATTGCTTTAATATAATAAACGGCTAGGTTCCACTCGCGCACGTTTGAACACTTCCCTCCCTTTCAATGGTGTTGACCCGGTCAAACAACGATGATCAATAGATCGTTCAAATAATCAAGAAATTAAATATATATTATTCTAATGGTATCGCATGAAGAATATTAAAATAAATATTAAAATTGATTGGGTGTAAATAAATATTATAACTGCGTGGTAAGTCAGTAAATCCAACTTACTTTCAACTCTTCGTTTAAGTCATTTCTAATTCATTTTATTTGCCGATTTTCGCCAACAAATCTCTGCAAGTCTATTGTCGTTATTAGTTATTACCACCGTTTTGGGCGAGGATTTTCTTATGGAAGATACGATTTATTGCTAAAGAAAACAAACAAGTGTACTGTTACGCTTCTCAAAAAAAAAAAAAAATCAACAAAATTTATGAGGGTTTCATTCACTTTTATTTGTGAAAACATTTATTGGAATATCTCATAAAATATTTATATGGTATGAAAATTTGTATAATTTTTTTATATAGTATTGAATATTGATATATCATATGAAAATTTACTAGAGAATGCACAAATTTAGAAGCATATTAGAATTGAAAATCTTCAAAATTAATTGAGGATCATGTGAACTCAAAGTTTGACAAATTTATAGTCAAATTGAACATGTTGACAAAACAAAGCTAATAACATCAAATATGATCTGATGTAAGGTTCAAATGAGCTCAAATCAAATACTTAAAGTACAATTAAAAATATTTATTCAGTAAATAAAAATTACTTTTTATATTTATTATTCTTATTGTGTTGTCTTTTACCTATATTAAGATTATCTTCTTCTCTTTTTTTTGAATCACTGCAAAATGCATTATTAAAATAGAAAAGAGATACAAAAACTAAGTGATAGCAAGTCTATCACAATCCTCCATGACCATCTTAGAAAAAGATGATGGAAGATTAAAAAAGGAAGCAACATCCCAAAGAAAATCATCAAAAATAGCTAAGGAGGCACAATCATCTGACACCTTATTACAATAAGAAGGACACATAAAAAAATGATCTTATGAAAATCAGTGAGAAAAGAAAAATCCATCTTCATACTATGCACTTCCATCTTCTTATTTTCATTCATGGTATACTGACAAAAATTCATCACATTTCAATTGTCACCCTCAATGATAATACCTTACATATCATACATCCAATCTTGAACCATCTACGAAACTGCACAAATAGAAATCAATTCCCCTTGAGCACTGTCCCAATGATATAACTTCCTTCCAAAAGCACCTAAGAACCTTCATTTATGATCTCTTACAATACCTCCAATTCCTTCTAAATTAGACGAAGTTAAAGCAGCATCCACATTAATTTTAATCCAAGAAAGAGGAGGGGGCTGCCAAAAATGAACGTTCAGCTGCGTCAACTGGTTGGCATCCCGGTAGACCTTAATTGGATTAACATGAGATTTCAATGTATAATTCAGCACTTGTACATCTGCTAAAGAAGGCGTGAAATCCGAAGAACCATGTGTTAGAGCATTTCGGCTCTTCAAGAAGGATAAACCGAACTGCAATGCATTCTAACCAACTCTGCATTAGAAGGGATCTTCCTTTCCAGTTCAAAAATACATTCATCCCAAGATACAAACTTGGGTATATGAAAACCCCATTGATTCAACTTGGAAATAACATCATGCAAAAAAATACAACCAACAGCTACATGTTCAATATTAGCACATCCCCTGGGACAAAGTCTCTCGTCCCACAGTCGTCTATGCACAAGCCAATCTTAAGTAGGCAAAGCATCCCTTCCTAACCGCCACCAAAACAGCTTCTCCTTATGAGTAAGATTTTACTTCCTAACCCACTTCACCTTATTCTCAACACCACTTCCATTAGACTAGCTTTTTTCAAAAGCTAGAACAGTAATAGTTTTACCAGACAATTGAAAAATAAGTTCTGGTTTGTCTACCTCCATATCTCGATCTACAGGAGTTTGAACAATATGCTGAACAAGCTCCTCACCAAAAAAATTCTAAATTAAATCAACATTCCATTCACCAGTATGCGACAAGAAAGAAGAAACTTTCATCCCAAGCAGATTTTCAAAATCAGCGTAAGTCGGCCAACTAAGAAGGCTCTTATCCCATATCCAAGTGTCTTCCACCACATTAACTTTTGAACCATTAGCCAGACTCCATCTTATCAACGGTTTAGGGAACACCGCACCATCTATAAGAATTTTTCACACAAGAAGAACCTCTTTTGCAATCACCAGGCAACAAATCAATACCATATTTGGTAGATAAATTCCTGTTAAGCAAAGAATTAGGCTGTTGCACAAAATTTCATGCAAGTTTAGGTCGCAGTGGTCCACTTCTATTACAAGCAGAAAACAAACCCACTCCGCCTTTGGCAGCAAGTAAGCACATGCACCTGATCCCAAGCAACATAATGAATACCCTGCCCGCCTTGATCTTTATGTCACATAAAGTCTCGGCATAATCTATCAAAGTAATGTAAAACACCTTTGGGAACTAACGAACGTGTTAACAAACATGAAGAAAAAAAAAAGATTATTTAATCAAAGCAACACACCCATCAATGAATAAGAATTTACTACCCCAAGCATTTAACTTCTACAAAGCATGATCAATTAACATTTGAAAATCACAAGCCACCAGTCTTCGTAAAGCAACTTTAACTCTCAAGTATTTAAATTCATCAACAACCTTATACCCAAGTAACTTAGCAAATTCCCTCTTCCTACTCCTTGAAGAAGACTTACCAAACAAAGCAAGATATTAAGGTTATCTTGAGTGTTAATGATATGACCATCAGAGATGAATTTTTAAAGGAGGAAGATCACAATCACAGTAAAGAGCTGCCAATTATAACATAGTAAGTTTTGATTGAATAAATGATGAAAATATTATTTACTCACTCCAATTAATATATATATAGTTAAGAAATTAATAGATAAGAAACGTAAACAATTCTGACATATCATAATAAGAAAAATAAAATAAAACTAATAGAAAAAAATTTAAATTCAAAGGCATTTTAAAAATAAAAAAGTTTTTTCTCTCTGAAAATTAAAATATTATTGTTGCGGACTCAAATATACGCGGCGATAGAGTTTAAATTTCCGTCTCAGCGTTGTACGTATATCCAGCACACAAACAGAAGAATGAAAGAACACCAGGATTTTTACGTGGAAAGCACTGAAAAAGGGAAAAACCACGGGGCCACGCCCAGTTGAAAAAGTTCCACTAGTGTTGTATGAAATACACGAGACTGATTCGTCCTTTAGATTCAGGACGATCAGATTACAATGAGTATCGGTTACAAGGCCAAGCAGAGTTCCGACGTCACTCGGGTGTCCGGCAGAATTCCGGCGTCACTTGGAAAGAAGTCTGGCATCACTCGGGCGTCAGATAGAATTCTGGCGTCGGGCAGGATTCTGATGTTGCTCCGGCGTCCCTCGGGCACCCGGGGGTGCCTCCGTGGTCTTCCGGCGGAGTTCCGGCGGAGTTCCGGCAAAGTTCCGGCGGTGTTCCGACGGTGGTCGAGGAGGAGCTGTTCCCTCCTAGATTTCTCTTCTCTTCTTCTCCTTCTCTTCTTCTTGGCTTGGGTCCCCTCTTAAGAGAAATGAGGGGCTATTTATAGTTTTTCTGGAGTGGCATAGCCCGTAAATAGATGAGGGATCAAGGGCAAATAAGGAGTGATCCGGATGAACGACCGATATTAAATCCCTTGATCGTGAACCGTTTATCAAGCATTTGAAGGTCTTAATGATATCAGAATTCTGCGATCTTGGGCTCGTTGGATTTGTCTCGTCGAGCCGCTCGATTCGACTATAAGCTCGTCAAAATCGGAGACCGTTTGGTAACTCAAATTGCTGTTCGATGCTTCCAACAGCACTTCGGGTACTTGATTTGGGCTCATTTGGGCTCGGATTGAGTCGACTTTGGTGTCGTTGGGTTCGTATTTCCGAGACGCTCAGTTCGACTATAAGCTTGCTTAAATCGGAGCTTAAATGGTCTCCGAATTAATTTTTGAAGTTTCCAACTTGAGTTTTTCCTCGAGATTCGTGCCCAATCAAGATAATTTTTTGGCGATACATCAGTTGCCCCCCTATTTTCGGACGTCGAAGCTTCACGAGTCCGAAAATACTTGTTCCGGCATTTTACATTGGTCGAATTGCAAAAAATTGCGTTCCAAAAATCAAATGTTTGCTCGAACTTGATCATAGAGGCCCCGTTGAGCTAAGAAAGTGTCAAAATTGAGTCCGGAACGTCGAAAAACGTGTCCGGGGACCCCAAAAACGTCAAATTTGGACCGTACGGACCCGAAATCGGAGCCCGGGAACGTGTAGGCGGCCGAACTGGCAGCCGCCGCCGGCGGCGGCGCCCGCGCGGGCGCGCGGGCAAGGGGCGCGCCCCCTGGGGCGCGCAGCAGTTATGGCATTTTAAATTTTTTTTTTTTTTTTTTTTGCTGTGGGGCCCGCATGAATTATAAAAAATGCCAAAAAATCCGAAAAAATTCCAAAAAATTCCGAAAAAATTCCGAAAAATTCAGAAAAATTCGAACTTTCTTCTAGAAGCCTCCTCCCTCCAATTTCCAAACATTTCCCCCCTCTTTTTTCAATTTTTCCCTCTCTTTCTCTCCCTTTTTCATCCTATAAATACCCCCCTTGGGGTAGGGGACAAAATGCTCCTCTCTTCCTCCTCTCCTGGCCTTCTAACTTTTGGCATTCTGAGGTTTTCCGCCGTTTTTAAGTAGATGATTTCCCTACTTGACTCGGCGCCCCTCCTTTTGCGCAGAAGTTAGCGGCTTTCCTCTCTTCTCTCCTCTAGCTTCCGGCATTTTGAGGCCTTCCACTGTTTTTAAGTAGGTGACTTTCCCTACTTGATTCGGCGCCCCTCCTTTTGCACAGAAGTTAGCGGGTTTCCCTCTTTTTTCTCTCATTCTGGCTTTCTGACAGTTGAGGCATTCCGTTGTTATTCAGTAGGTGATTTTCCCTACTTGAGACAACGCCCCTCCTCTTGTACAGGAGTTAGAAATTTCTTTTCTTTTTCATTCCTTCATGTGGAGGTGAGATGTTAGTCGGAGGGAGTCTGACGGCGGTCAGCGGCTGAGCGGTGGTCCGACGAAGGTCGGGCTGAAGTTCGATGGCGGTCCGCGACCGGGCGGTGGTCCGACGAAGGTCGGGATGAAGTCCGACGGCGATCAGCGGCCGGGTGGAAGTTCGGCGGCGGGAAGAAGTACGGCGTCGGGTAGAACTCCGAAGAAAATCTGTCGGCCAGAAGAAGTCCCACGACGGGTAGAAATTTGGTGTTGGGTAGAAGCCCGACAAACATCTGACGACAGGCAGAAGTCCGACGTCACGTAAAAGTACAGTGTCGGGTAGATATCCGACGGGGGTCCGACGACTGGCAGAAGTCCGACGTTGGGTAGAAGTTTAGCGTCGAGTTGAAGTCCGACGAGGGTCTGGCGACGTGTAGAAGTCCTCCAACGGGAGGAAGCTCAGCATCGAATAGAATTTCGATGTTAGTTTGTTGATGATGGACGATCGGGTGGAAGTCCGTTGGCAGTCAACGATCAAGTTGGGAGCAGAAGGAGAGAGTTCAACGGTGTTGCTATCAGCAGTTGAACGAGAAGCCGATGATGGCTGATATGAAGTAAAGGACCGCCGGCAGATATCCGACGAAGGGTCGATGATGGCGGGTGTCCAGTGGCATTGTGTTAAGGCAATATTCATCCATACTGAAGTGTGCCAACATCAGATATTACTGGATCAAGGGGCCGAAGTAGTGTTATATGCCAACATTTTGGCAATACACTAACACTGAGTGGAGATCTGATGATGATCCAGTTATGTCCTTTCTTTGAAGGAGCAGTTGTAGGAGATGCTTGCGTGCAGTAAGGGAGAAGTCACTTAAATCCACCAAGGATATTTGACTGTGTTAAAATTGCTTATTGCTTGATGATACTAGTTTGTACAGATGATGCCAATGTACTTTTCAATTTCAACTTCTAGTGAGAATAAATGTACACCTGAATCTGGATTTATGTAACTCCAATGATATTGTATATGAAATGAGGATTTGTCCCCTAGAGGGACCTAAATTGTTCTTGCATCTGTAAGACATGCTTTGTGCTTTTGATGTATTATTAGTCTGAACGAATGTGAGAGACATCCTTTTTGACATATTTGAGACTGTAGGTCAAAGCCCTTGCTTGATGACGTTAACATGTATGAAAAAGGTCGAGAGAATCCACCAAGGATGTGAGACCTTTCCGAGGTTGTATGTCAGAGCCTTTGCTCGACGACGTTAACTTGTATGGAGGAGGTCGAGAGAATCCACCAAGGATGTGAGACCTATCCGAGGTTGTATGTCGGAGCCTTTGCTCAACGATGTTAACCTGTATGGAAGAGGTCGGGAGAATCCACCAAGGATGTGAGACCTATCCGAGGTTGTATGTCGGAGCCTTTGCTCGACGACGTTAACATGTATGGAGGAGGTCGAGAGAATCCACCAAGGATGTGAGACCTATCCGAGGTTGTATGTCGGAGCCTTTGCTCGACGACGTTAACCTGTATGGAAGAGGCCGGATCGAATCCCCCTGGGATCGATCTTCCAGTGATTGAGAAGCAATAAAGACTGCATATTTCTCAGATCATGGATAAAGAGACTATATTTGTCAGTAGTTTTTCACTGTCATTTGTATTCTTTTTAAAGAAAGAGACAATATCAAAACTGGACGAACAATACATTATATTACTGTAAGACAATACAATAATTCCCTTGAACAACAAAAGAGATACATATAGAGACAACCACATCATTTGACTTAGTAGAAATACCAAGGACATTAGAGTGACATCCTACTTATCATAGAAGAGATACACGATGACACATGACAAGTAGTATTACTAATAAAACTACACAAAATACGTGGTCATTCAATCTCGCCAACCATTTGAATATTATTCAACTGTTGTCTTTATTGTTGTTGATTTTGCCCCCCAGTGGGGCGAGCTTCTTCTCGGGTAGGTGGGTTCCCAATAAACTGTCGAAGATAGCCCTGGCGGATAAGTCTTTCAATCTCATCCTTAAGTTGCCAACACGCTTCAGTAGCGTGGCCACGACTACGATGAAAGTGACAGTACTGATCTTGATTTCCTGTATTTGGCTTCGAAGGATGCGGCCATTTCACTTTTTCCTGATCTTGAATCGCCATTAACACATTTGCTCGAGATGTGTTGAGCGGAGTGTACTCTTTCTCCTGCTGAGGTTCTCGTTGTGGTAATGGGGGCCTAGGAGGTAGATTGCTATTCCCTTGCTTTTTCTGTTGTAAGGAAGAATTATCCATCCCAGGAGCACCTTTGCGCTTCCCATTTGTCTGCTCGAACTGCTTTCTGTGAGCATTTATGGCTTCATCTGCGGAGATTTGTGCCTCCACACGATGAATCAGGTCGGCATACGAAGGGACCGTGTCTCGCATAAGTGCTGAGTAGAAGGGGCCCGGACGAAGCCCTCCGAGGAAAACGCCTCTAAGTAACTCGGGATCTACTCCCGGAATTTGACGAGCTTCAGTAGAAAATCTCTTGAAGTATTCCTTGAGGGACTCACTTTCATTCTGACGGATCCCCGAGAGGTGAGAAGAGTCCTTAGTAATTCTCCGATTGGCGACAAATTGTTCGACGAACACTTTTGCCAATTTGACGAACATTGGAATGGTTCCGGCTGGAAGCGAATAGAACCATGTTCGAGCTTGTCCTTTGAGGGTGGCAGGAAAGACCTGACAGAGGAGCGCGTCTGAGGCTCGCTGGATATGCATAATTGTTCGATAATGATCGATATGCTCGTACGGGTCAGTTGTCCCGTCATAGGGGTCGATGTTCGGTAGTTTGAATCCTGTCGGAATAGGGTGTTGAAGAATAGCTTCCGTCAGGGGTGACGAATCCTGGAAGTCCCACTGATGAAGAGGTTGCCTTACGCCTCCTATAGGGAACTCTTCTCGAACCAATCGTCGCAGTTCGTGGCGTAGGGTATTGCGAGGGAGCTCAGCAATGTGATGTTGGGCTAGCTCCTCAGGGAGGTCTTGAGGAAGGAGAGATTGCCGACCTGTGTGCGGAGGATGGGTAGAACTTGCTGTATCAGCCAGTTCGTTATCTTGATGTGACTGCGAACGCCTCCTGGGTGGAGGAAGAGGAATCTCAGCTTGAAGATGTTCGATTTGAACAGCTTCAACACGTGGCGGATCTCGAGGGAGAAGAACCTCCTCCTGAGGTACTAGGGTCGGTTGTCGAGTCTCTCGCAGGAGGTGTAGGATCTCGTTTTGAGATTCTTCCATCTTTCGGATTCGCTCCTCCAAAGAAGGCCCTGAGGTTCCTTCTCCAGCAATGTGTTGCCCCCCAGGAAGAAAGGAGGCAGAAACTTGATGTCCACGATTTATAGACTGGTTTCTGGATTGGGGAGAGTGGGAGCGGGAGGCTCCTATGAGGCGATTGCTACGCCTATTGACCATCGTAGCAATACTTGAAGTTGTGGGATAAGTTTCCCACAGACGGCGCCAAACTGTTGCGGACTCAAATATACGCGGCGATAGAGTTTAAATTTTCGTCTCAGCGTTGTACGTATATCCAGCACACAAACAGAAGAATGAAAGAACACCAGGATTTTTACGTGGAAAGCCCTGAAAAAGGAAAAAACCACGGGGCCACGCCCAGTTGAAAAAGTTCCACTAGTGTTGTATGAAATACACGAGACTGATTCGTCCTTTAGATTCAGGACGATCAGATTACAATGAGTATCGGTTACAAGGCCAAGCAGAGTTCCGACGTCACTCGGGTGTCCGGCAGAATTCCGGCGTCACTTGGAAAGAAGTCTGGCGTCACTCGGGCGTCAGATAGAATTCTGGCGTCGGGCAGGATTCTGATGTTGCTCCGGCGTCCCTCGGGCACCCGGGGGTGCCTCCGTGGTTTTCCGGCGGAGTTCCGGCGGAGTTCCGGCGAAGTTCCGGCGGTGTTCCGACGGTGGTCGAGGAGGAGCTGTTCCCTCCTAGATTTCTCTTCTCTTCTTCTCCTTCTCTTCTTCTTGGCTTGGGTCCCCTCTTAAGAGAAATGAGGGGCTATTTATAGTTTTTCTGGAGTGGCATAGCCCGTAAATAGATGAGGGATCAAGGGCAAATAAGGAGTGATCCGGATGAACGACCGATATTAAATCCCTTGATCGTGAACCGTTTATCAAGCATTTGAAGGTCTTAATGATATCAGAATTCTGCGATCTTGGGCTCGTTGGATTTGTCTCGTCGAGCCGCTCGATTCGACTATAAGCTCGTCAAAATCGGAGACCGTTTGGTAACTCAAATTGCTGTTCGATGCTTCCAACAGCACTTCGGGTACTTGATTTGGGCTCATTTGGGCTCGGATTGAGTCGACTTTGGTGTCGTTGGGTTCGTATTTCCGAGACGCTCAGTTCGACTATAAGCTTGCTTAAATCGGAGTTTAAATGGTCTCCGAATTAATTTTTGAAGTTTCCAACTTGAGTTTTTCCTCGAGATTCGTGCCCAATCAAGATAATTTTTTGGCGATACATCAATTATAATTTTAAAAAATTTTATACTCTACACTTATCATTTCATGATATAGTTACTTTTTCCGTTTTAAACTTTTTGCTGAAAAAAAAAACGAGTGTTTAATGGTTCTCCGTAGAACGCACGGCATATAGGACGCGTCTGCGTTGAATCTTCATTGATCATTTATTTCATTTATTTATATCATGATGTCGTCAAACAAATCAACGGCAAACGCTATGTTTGGAACCTTCCAAAATAATTTAAAAAATTAAACTGCCAGAGCGGAGCATCCACCAACCCATAAGCCATACGGACGGCTATAAACAAACTCAAAAGCTCCAATAAAAGAAGGGGAAAAAAACGAGCATGCGCTTTGTCGCATAATTTCCCATGGATTTTAGCCATTGTGTCCTCTTCAATTTCAAAATTTCAACAAACCGTTAATTGCAATAATAACGCCAAATTTTATCCCGCTATATAGGGTTGATTATGTGAATTATTTTTTTATTATGCATGTTAAGAGTCAAATTATCATTTAAATTTAATAAAAAAAAATTTCTAACACTTTCTAATCAAATTATACATCTACTTTTTTAGCATAGATAATATATAATACATCTTATCTCTTGATTAGATCATTAGAGGTCAATATTTTATGTGATCAAATCATTTAAGACGACTCTCTCTAATCTGTTATGTCCGTAGAGCTACTCCAATCTTTTCATATATATATACATTTTTATATTCTATCTTTAAGTATAAAATCACTTATCTACCTGAACATTCTCATCTTTGCAGCATTTAACTTAATTTTATACTTATATTTTTATGATCAACATTCTATGCTATAAAGCAAAGTACGTCTCAACATCATCTTATAAAATTTCTGCTTAAGTTTAAGGTGGTAATTGCATGAGATGATAATATTTTATATTTATTATTATAAATATTTTTTCAGAGAGGTATTTACAAATGTAAGTTTTATAAAAACATAATTTTAGTATTAAATATTATTAATATAATCATATTCAAAACTAAAGTAGGTAATTTTTTTATAAACTAATTCGCATCAAGCAGAGCGAGAATCTCATAGCTGATTCACTCTGTCAATTAATTACTTACTAATCTAATAATCTTTTCATATGGTCTGCATGTGCTTCTTATCTTTATTCGAATCTTTCAGGAGTTTTGAAGTTATAAGTTTTTTTTTTTTTTAAGTACTTGGAAATATATTAAATAAATAGACAGTACAATAAATAAAAATTAAAAAATATATGTGGAGAACCTTAGAATAGGGGTGTCAAATTCGGATTTCCGGTTGGGTTCGGGTGAGCCCGGAACTGATCCAGGTTCAAACAGGTTGATTCGAACCAGACCCGATTTTGCAAATGGATCGAAAATACGAATTCGGACCCGACCTGTCGGGTTACCAGGTTGACCCTGCCCGACACAACAACCGCAATCGCTCCGGCGAGGCGAGGTAGTGCTGCACTGCTGGCGAAAACAAATTGGCGAAGGAGGCGTTACAACATTGGACGGGGGACGGCGAGGCGAGGCAGCGCTGGCGATGGCGCGGGCAGACGCAATGCTGGCAGGCAGATTGACACGAGCAGACGCGATGGGCGGGCAAGCGCTGTCAGCGCGGGTCAATTAGGGTCATTCCCAGGTTTCCGGGTTAACCTGAACATGACTCGATTTTTAAAACAGATCAGTTTGTTGAACCCGAACCTGACTTGTTTCTTAAACGGATTGATCATAACTAGAAAATTTTGGGTTGGATTCAAGTCTGATTTTCAGGTCGTGTCAAATATTAACACCCCTGCCTTAGAAGATGGGTAATTTATTTTATCAACATGAACAAATTATTCAATAAATATAATTTATGACCATGATTAATATATAAAGTGGTCTATTATATTTAGAGGAAATGACTTTTAATGAGCGCCTTTAAAGCTTCATTTGGGACATCTTTCATATTACTTTATTTTTTAGAATATAACTAAAATTTCTATTTGGCCCATATTTTTCGCTATTTTTAAAAATTTTATGTACTAAAAAGCTGCTTTCTAATATAACTTTAAAAAGTTATTTTTTTTGTAACAACTTTGCAAAGCAGTAAGAAAGTTATCATTGATGAAGCCTAAATCTGTTGATCTTCTAAAAATAATGTAAAATTTCTGATCCCAAATCTGTAATTTACTTATTAGAAGTAAGTTAAAGAATTCTAATGAGTCTAATTCGAGCGCTCATTTCATTTAAAAATAAAAATTTAAAATATCGTAAGACTAATATATTTTATCAGCATTTTGTTAAATATTTATAAAACATGGTAGTTGACTTACTGAGATGATTTTGAAGATTTAGTATTCTTAAGCTCCAAATTTTTTTTGATTGTAAAGGTATAATTAAGTCAAGTCGGCTCATGTTGAGCTCGTTATACTAATTAAGTCAAAGTTGAGCAAGCTCCAACTCAACTAGTTATGTAATGAGTAGACTCATTTAAAAAAAAATATTAATATAATATATATTAAATTCAAATATTGAAATACAAAATTATTAAAATAATTAAAAATTTATTACGAAGACTCGAAAGGAGAAACTATAGACGGTAATGCTCTTACTCCTAACTTTTTTATCAGCATAAAGTTCATCCTTTTCTTTTAAAATTAAAATAAATATCTTTCTTAAAGAGCTAATGCTGATTTCAAGCCCAATGTTAGGGGTATTTTTGAAATCGTCGGTTTGTTCCACCAGCAAGAAAAATTCCTTAATGCATTCACCTCTCATTAAATTCTTTCATTTAATTTGATATGCCAGCTGAAAATTCATATAATTAGGGCTGCAAACGAACCGAGCCGAGCCGAGTATGTGAGTGTTCATGTTTGAGTTCGTTTATCATTAGCCTGTTCAAGTTTGGTTCGTGTTTGATTCGAGCTTTATTATTTGTGTTCATTTTTTGTTCATTTAATTTAAGGGTGTTCATGTTTGGTTCATGTTCGGTTCATGTTCGGTTTGTTTAGTGCTTATCGAGCTTTAAACAAACAAGCCTTAACGAGCTATGTTCATGAACATATTTAGCAAACAATCTATTGAACAAACAATAATATGAAGTTAGCCTTCCACCATTCTAAGCAATCAAAATGAACTACTGAATTTTCTTCCTTAATGAATTACTGAATGTCATAGTCAGCCTCACGAATCGAGCTTTTATCGAGCTCAATGTCGAGCTTGTTCACGAACTTCAAATGATTTTGTTCGTGAACATAAATGAACCGAACACATTAATGTTCAAGCTTGTTTATTTAAGGATCGAGTATTTAAAATATTGTTCAAGTTTGTTTGTTTAGTTAGTTAAACGATCACAAACGAGCTTTAATCGAACCGAGCATCGAGTAGCTCGTCGAACGTTTGGTTCACTTGCAGCCCTACATATAAACAAACAATAATCTTGATGTCATGCTTGAATTGGAAATTTCAGAAATTAAATTTACAACCATCTAAACTATGATTTCGACGGAGTTATCGTCAAATTAAACATTTTGGTGAGATAGCTCCAATGAAACCAACAATGTTTCGATCTGAGTCCAAACAAGTCATATTATGTGCTAGAATATTCACGGAGGTAGAGTGAGAGAGTTTAGGATCTTAGCATTGTGCATAGATCCAACATATATATATAGATAAGAGAAGAGTTACAAGTGACATTAGAGTTTTTATGTAAAAAATATTTAAAAAGGATAAACCATTGGCCTGACATAGTTGACCACTAATATTTATCATTGATTACAAATAATTGAGTGTTTAGAAATTTTATCTAAAATTATCAAAATATGGTCATTTTCAACATGAACGAGACTTGGACATGTAAGAGAGTTTGGAGCTAGACTTGGGCTTGGAGTTGCATGCAAAAAGTTTTGCTCGATGATTGACATTGTTGATCACTATCATATTACAGTTGCCTAACTAATTTTGCCTGATTGCTGTTGCACAATTTCATGCTCTACCATCACCAATAATTCCAATAATGTTGATGCACACTGTCGAAGCCAACACTGACACCCATCATTGCCGAGAAACTAATGTATGCCATCAGTACCAATGTAGATGTACGTCATTGATAGCTAGTCAATGTATACTATCGACACCAACGCCAATAACCACCAACTTTATTGCCCCATGTCACCAACAATGCTGATGCGTGCCATAGACATGCAATGATTTTGTAACCAAACGTTACCATCAAGATTGAAGCATCATTACCAATTAGGTCGATACACACTATTGACACCAACATTGACTTATGTATACTTCGTCGTGTGCTATCACTTATAGCATTAATACATGCATGCCATCGTAAATAAGGTTGATGTATGTTATCAACGCCAACACCGGCGCCCCCGCCAACTTGTTTATCTGTTGTTGCTAATAGCATGGATACAAGTCATTGTCAATAAGGCTGATGCATGCCATTTCAACAAGGCCGACACTTGTCATTAGCTTGAACCTTGATGTCTAACATCGACATCAAGGATTATGATAGGTTTTTTGGTTTATGGTCTTCTCTTCTCTTAGGATAATGATTGAATATACCACCAATAATCTCTCAAAGAGAATTCCAATGCCTCAAATCTCCTCCGAGTTTAATCATGAAAATAATCTTTTATAGTTTATACTTACTATATTGTATCAACCATATACAATCATTCAATAATTTCAATTGGGACAAACCTCAAAGTTTTTACCCTTTCAAGTTTTCACGTAAGAAAACTTATATCTCCTATGAACATCTCTTAACTTATTTTATATATGCGTGCACGAGATCTTCGTATAATTCTAAGATCACAAATTTTTTCTCTACTATTGCAAATAATAAATCGTACAACACATTTCTGTTAATTTAGAAATCATTTTGCAAAAAATTATTTACAAATTCTCACTTTAAATCTCTTAAGGAATTAGACGCATCAAATTACTGGAACAAATATAAAATTCAATTCTCTCTCTCTTATTGGAATCAATTTATCATCAGCGTTATCATTTTGTTGTTTTATAACAAAATAAAAATACAAAGATATAAAGAGGGGCTTCATAAAAGATAAATATATTTTGAACGAAAACAGTTACATTCCTAAATGGAATGTTTTAAAATTATATTTTATATTAATAATTGAAATAAAATTTTAATAAATTTTGATATATTAACACAAAGAAATCTGAAGAGTATGAGAAATAATACTCTATAAGCTACAGCAGCACAGAAGAGAAGAGCAGCCCAGAATTTCAAGGTTTTAACTATGGACAAAATTGTCTTTCAGGCTCTACTTACTAAATGCGACGCACAACGTGAGGAAAAGGTGTTCACTGCTTGCTCTTCTTTGGGTTATATTCCCCAAAATAGGCTCTTTTTTATAACTATTTACCTTGCTCTACATTTCTAGAACCTTGGCCATGGAGAAAGGAGAAAGAGGAAGGGGAGAAGCCCTTCTTTTCTCTCTCCAATTCGACTCGAGAAGCAGATAGCTAAAACCCAGCGGTCCTTTTGGCTTGAACTCCTTTTCTCTTGGTTTGTGGTGTGGGAGGAGGAAGATGCGAGAGTTGTTGGAGTTCCTTGTTTCGGATTCTCTCCCCACTTAAAGGATTTATCGTGTTCGTTTTCTCATGGCCAAACGGGTCTATCAAGTTTGGAAAGGGAGCAATGTAAGAATCTTGCACTTTACTATCTACTGAATTTGTTACTCAATGAGATTTAGCATGGAGGTACTAAAGTGTGTGTCGAGTAAATTGGGCTTGGCTGATTTCGGAGGTTTCTCGAGGTTTCCGATGGTGGGATGCGCTTGCTGTGCTTTTGTGTTCGGGATTTATGTTAAATTCTATTCGTGATGCGCTGTACCTTTGTATAATTGACAGCCTGAAAATATGTAGGTTTTCTCCTTAACTGTAGGGACCGATGAGGTTTGGTTATTGCCAGGTGATTCGTACGTCTAATTACTTATTTAGTTACTCCTTTGTTGAATTTGTCATTTGATTGCTTAATTTGGTTTTACTGGCTTCATCTTGGTTTTGATAGCACATATGGTTTTATGAACTTTATTTCTTGTGGGAGAAGCACTTCTACTAAACGTACTTATTGTCTGAGATTAAAGTTTGATTTAGACTTTTAATGTAATTTCTGTATATTGTCATCAGGCTTGTCATTTGAAACAGTTACATTATATCTGAATTTGTTCTTCGTGGTTCTAGTTTCCAATCATAGTACTAAATACCAATTAAGAGGAGTATGCCTTGGCTTGGTGCATGAAATTTCAAATGCTTCTCATAGTAAATTAAGTACAAATAAAATTTTAGTTCTAGCATTTGATAACCCTTGCATATCATATTTGTTAATAGAATTTTATGAGGGAAATTTAATCTTATATTCTATTCTGTCACATACCTTATAGACAATTCTTGTACCTTTATCAAAGACCGCTGTACTAATGCTACAATGATGTATTCATTCTACTTTGTGCTGTCAATTTAAGAAGTCAGAGGAATGAGGAGTTGAAAAGGGTATTTAGGGTTTAACAGAGAAAGAAGTGATTGAGAAAATGGATCTGAAATATAAGGAGATGATTAGAATGAAGATTCCGGTTATGAAATATTGCAATTGTCTTCCATTTGACTTTTTAGTAAACTGTCACGTGTCCAACACATTTAAATTATAAAAATTAATAGTAAAATGATATTAAAAGTATGTGGTGAGGGCATCATCAGAAGATTCCGGCGCGTCTATCACCAAAGTAATCGTAGATCGACGGCTACGATAGGAGTCTTTATTTATGATGCATTTTATATATTATTTTATTTATGTTTTAGTCTTTACCATTGTACTCCTGTGAGGGATTAGTCTGTGTTGTAGTCCTGAGGACATTTTAGTCATTGTGTCTTTTGTTGCTTTGAGGCCTATATATGAGGGCCCTCACTATTGTATGAGTTTGATGATTGATTAATGAAACTTTTTTTCTGCATTCTTGTCCCTTGAGTGTTGAGAGCTCTAGAGAGAGTTGAAGTCCCTAGGTGAGGGCAAAAGCAACTCCTGCCAGCCGTAGGAAGTGTCTGGGCTCTCGATTTCCCCCTCCCCTACCTTTCCTCCCTCTTTTTTTCTCTCCTGGCCGCCGGCCCCCTCCCCCATCTCCACCCCAAACAGTCGGCCAACCCTCCTCCACCCACACCGCCGACCACCCCTTCTCCCTACTCAAACCGCCGGTCCTAGCCCACCCGCCAGCCTACCTCCCGTCTAGCTAACCCCTTCCCCTCCTATAGCCGTCGGCCACCCTATTCCCCAAAACCTAGCCGCCGACCAACCCCCCACCCCCCCAATCCCCTTCATTCTGATTCAAATTGCCCCTTTAAGACTTTCCTAATTTAACCCATTACTAGTTGGGAAGGTCTCTTAATTCAAATTCAAATGAATTTGAATTTCACAATCTTTCCTAATTAGCCTAAACATATTTTAGGAAGTTCCCCTAATTGCTACCAATCTGAAATTAAATTAGATTTAATTCCAAATTCCACATTCATTGCATGTATACACATTCATTGAATGTGGACACCACCCATTCCCCTCCCCTTTTTCTTGGCCGGCCCCCCCTCCCCCTCACTCCCTCTCTCTTAATTAATTCCCTCCTATTGCTCTCAATCAAAGCCTCTCCTGCATATGAAGGTCCGGATTTCAATCCGCCAAACCCACTCATACAACAGCCTTGTGTGAACCCATCTTGTGAGATCCCTAACCTACCTCCACTACCAGATATCCCTAAATCACCTATGGCAGAAAAAGTGGACGCGATTCTGAGCGATGAAGTCATTTCTACAAGGGAGGGTGGACGACATAGGTACTTGATCAGGTGGAGAGGTAAGCCCGAGTCTGAGGATACTTGGTTGGATCGTGAGGAGCTGCAGCAGGTGGACCCTGATGCATTGGAGATTTATGATAGCACCAGAGCTACTTACTCGACGGAGTCGAGCTTTCTTCCACCCCGGGAGAATGATGAGGACATCGCTACATGGAAAGTGTATCGAAGGCGTGGCCGTCGATCTACGGCCACGATTGAGTCTTTATATTTTTGAGTCTTGTTGGGTCTTTGTTTCTTTCATTAGTTCTATGTTTAGTTCCCATGTGTTATTTCCCTATTTTACCCTGCACTTGTTTGTAAGCCCAGAGGGCATCGTCGTCTTTATGTTGTGTCCTTGTGTGAGACTATTTAAAACCTTCTATGTATTTTCTTTTGCTTAATGAATGAATATTAAAAGTTTTTCCTGCACTTGTGTTTGTTGGCTTGAGATTGAGAGCTTTTGAGAAGACTCCCTAGGAGAGGTAGAGTGCGCACTACCCACCAATCTAGACGTGTCGGATTCGTGGTCGCTCTGTGGATCTTCCCCCCTTTCCTCTCTAATCCACCGCCGGCCCCTCCTCCTCCTCCTCCTTCCACCCCCCCACGGCAACTCACCCCCACCCCTACCACCTCACGGCCAAAGCCCCAAACCCCCCTTCCCAACTCACGGCCCTCCCCTTCCCTCCCTCCACCGCCGGCCGTCCCCACGCCTCCACCCTCCCAAAGCCGCCGGCCCCCTATCCCTTCCCCCTCTCAAGTAATTTCCTAATTTGGTTGGGTGTTGATTAGGAAAGAATGAATTCAAATTTAAATTTGAATTAATCTCCTTTCCTAATTTAGCCTACCTATTTTAGGAAAGTTGCCTAACTTAATTTAATTTGAATATAATTCAAATAGGATTCATTTAAAGCTTTCCTAATTCTTAAATCCTAAATTAGGCAACCCCTAATTAATTCCCCAATCCCCTCTCTCCCTTATTAGCCGCCGGCCCCCCCTACTCATGCCGCCGCCCCTCTCTTCCCTTCTCTCTCCCCAATTTTCCTTCAATCAACACCCCTATTTCCTTTTCTAATTCCCACCCAAATTTCAAAATCTAAAATTAAAATTCAGGTTTGGAAATTCTAAACCATCCTAACCCTAACCCTAGCTCCACAAACAAGCCTCCCTCCCAACTCCCACCTTAGCCGCCACCTCCCCTAGCCTTTCCCACTTGACTTTCAAAGGGAAAGCCCTCATCCTTTGGAAGGAACCTTCAAGGACAGCAATACTACATCAAGCGCAACACCCCTACTCCTTGAGAAGTATGAATGGAGGTCCGCCCATGGGATTCGGGCTTAGTGCTTGACGATCAAGACAATATCGACGTACTCCGCTCCCCCTTCTTCGACGTAGGATTTGGCTACGAATCTACTGTTGAAGAATACTTGGAGAGGATCCATATTACCTTGGTTGATACTCTTGACGATCAAAGGGTCAAAGGGAAGTGGATTACCGTTGGTCGATTCACACCGGCCCTCCCTCCAACTACTCCGATTTTCTCCTTCAAAAGCTACTTCAATCGTCTTCTACGCATCATTGCCGGTACCATTGGTAACTCACCAGAGCTCCTCCGGCGACGATTCCTCTCTAAGTAAGGGTTGACTTTTCTTCCCTTTTCAATTATCTATTTGTTTTCCTAACCTTGTAGGTAGTGACGGAAGCGCAAGGGATCGCTCCACTTAAGTCTTGCTAAAGCCTAGTAAACGTAGGGAATGAGCTATTGATTTTCTATGTTGCTATTCTCATTGTTAGAGTAGGGATTTTGAATGAATTCTTATCATTTCGCATAATGTTGAATCTCTAATTTATTTTGTTTGTCCTAGTGCTTGGCTAGTGATTTAGCCTAAACATAGGCATCCGTCTCTCGTTTTATGTTTTTGTTTTAACGGCTAATGATTAAATCTTTAATGCTCTAGAACAAGAAATCGTGCAATAATTCATTTCATTCACTTTAATCACGTAGTTCTACATCAATTCCTAGAATCAAATCGGGTGAAACAATAAGTTTTAGTTACAAGCTTACCAACTTTTTATAAATTTCCCTGCAATTCCTATAACTTCTACATTGTTTCACATCAGTATGAGTAGAGGTTGGATGATTTGAAAGGGTGATACTTGTAAAAGCTATTAGATATTGTATCATTCTAGAATACATTTATTCCATCAATTCTTAGTTAGCTTTGACTTTGAAGCAAACAGACTACATCCACCCAGGCCCTTAGACATAGTCCAGCTAATGGAAATTTGACTGTGTACTAGTGACAATATCATCTTTATCATCATTAACCTTATCCTAATTATTAGGGGTAAGTTTTAAGAATCTCCATTGATAAAAAGGAATGATATACAAGTTTAAAGCCACTAGATCTATCTACTAGAAAGAAGCTTAAATATTAAAATTATCAATTCTGAGATTTTATGCAAATCAATGACCATGGAAAAAATTTGAGAAATCTTATTGAATTTCTAGAATTTCTTAAAAATTGCTGTGTTGAAATTATGGCACGAGTCATGCAACAATGCCTGATGTTTGTGATTAATGATTATAAGATTTAAAACTATCTTCTTATCCTAGAGTAACTTTTATTTTGAGAATGAAAGCAGTGCAGGCTTTCCCAATATCTTTTATATGATCTATGGTAGCAGATAAGTTATTAACCAAGTTCTACACAAGCCATCAAAAATTCAAAATTTCACTTGTCTAATATGAGAGTAGTTTTGGAAGATGGAAGTTACTCCAAAAAGAATACATTATTTATGTAGAAAACTTGGCTGTAACTCACACTCCTATGCAAATTCAGTATATACTCATCATCTAAAGGGATTGCCATATGAGATGCAACAAATGTGTAGTGAACATTTTTCATACGACCATTAAGGAGGTGTTTATCTATTGATATGTGATTTAGCATTTGGTTAAAGAAGGCTCATGGAACTGGTAAGAAAATGTTGTACCAACACAAGAAAATTTCTTAAAACACCCTTACTCAATGTGCTTGTAGTAGATTGGGAATGCTTCCGAGTTGGGATTTTTGATAACTGGTCTTTGTGAAATCTCGTTCTTAGGAATTATGCTTTTTGGCACTCAATCTTGACCTCTATTATTTTTGATTTATGTATTTCTTCGATGACTATATATGGTGGTTTTCTTCTAGGGTATTGAAATTCTAGAAATCTTGATCTTTCTCATTCCTTATATACACTTTGGTTGGCTAGGTTTCTTAGAGAATTTGTAAGACTTCACAATGCATTAAAAAACAATTTTTATCACTGTTTTACTGCACATTTTCTTAAAAAACACTTTTTCAATAACTCTAGTTTAGCTTCAAAACCGTGAGCTACTTCTGATCTCATTTTTACTGTAGTGGTTTGTGGAGAGGAAATATCGGAAATGCCCATCACGGTCTCATCCGCTTGACTTTATTTCTACATTCAGCTCTTCACTTCAAGCACGTAATTGATACCGATAAATATATATATGTAATCTTATTTGAAGCAAAAACACGTAAATTTTGTAATATTTGTGATTATAATGTCTCTCTCTCTTTTGTATTTAAAATTTGGAATATTTGTGATTGTATGGTCTCTCTCTCTCTTTTGTATTTACTTAAGGTGCATCTTTATCAATCTTGGTTGTTGCTTCTTTTAAAGCCTTTTTAGCATCTCTTGTTACAATAATTTGTAATAAAGTATAGCTTTAGATTGACGACCTTAAAAATTTGAGCTCAAGAAGTTTGATTGGTAAAAAATTTGGTCTTTAGAGAGTTGAGATGTATGAAGTTCTTGTCCAATAAGGTTTGTTAAAAGCACTCATGAGGTGCTCGAAGATTCAAAAATGATGAGTGAAGAAAAGGTAGAGATTGATGAAACTGTACTTACAATGATCCAAATGTATTTGGTGGAGGAGCTCTTATTGGAGGTCTTAAAAGAGTCAACACTTGAAGGTTTATGGCTTAAATTGGAATCCTTCTTGATGGCCGAAAGCTTCTCCAATAAATTTCATCTATAGTAACTGTTATATTTGTTGTGTATATCGGAAGGTATACGAATCAAGTCATATCCTACTCAATTTATTTCATTTATTTGTGATTTAAGAAGCATTAATGTGATTTTAAATGATGAGGATCATATTTTTATTATTTTTGTGCTCTTTACCTCTTTTTATGAGTATTTTTGTGACACTTATATGAAAGAGATAATGTAAGCTTAAACGATGTGAAGAATTCTCCTTTGTTAAAGGACATGATTTTTAAGCTAGAGGGTGTTGATGAAAAAATCATGGTGAGAGCTTGTTTGTGAGGGGATAGCAATGGGAATGGGTCTACCTTTAGAGACAAGTCTATTGGTTGGACAAGATTTATTTTTATTTGAAGAAGGGTACATCAATAGAGATTGTATAGCTTTGAAGAGAAAATAGAAACGAGCAAGGAACATCCATAAGGAGAATAAGATAGAAGATGCAAACACAATTGATATAAATTATGGTGGTGCTTGTGGGTACTTGACTAGTCATGCTCTTGTCTTATGCATCATGATAGGTTTTTCCCCGCTAATTTTAAACCATATAAGAAGTGTGTGTACGTAGGAAGTAATGGTATGTGTAAGGTAATAGGATTAGACACTTTTTACACGGGGAAATAAAATTGATGTTGAGGATATTAAGATCATCAAGATTTGTTGAGGGCTTTGTGGTTGTCATAAAGATGAGATTCTTAGGACTATGTGTTCTAGGTTGCAACTTCAGTGCTTGCTTCAGTTATTTTTCATCCGTGTTGGGGCACCATATTTTGGCAAGCAGAGGAGTTTGTGTTGCAATGTATGAGTTTTCTGAGTATATTGAGATCATCAAATTTGCAAGGGCTCTGTGGTTGTAATAAACACGAGTCAGAGGACTATTTGTGTTGTTGGGTGCAACTTTTGAAGTTGCTTTAGTTTTTTTTTTTTTTCATATGCATTGTGGCACCATATTTTGGGAAGTAGAAGAGAGTTAGTTTTCAAGGTATAGAAGAAGTTTCTAAATAAGTTCAGGGATAAGATGATAGAAATACCTCAGGTGCTTAAGTTGATCAAGTTTGCGTTGCACAATCTTTTGTGGTGCCAGGTCATGCTATCTCAACATTTGAGGTGTATTTCTATATTGAGCTTCCTGATTCTTGTGTTTTGTGAAATCCTATTCTCAAGAATTACACTATATGATGCTTGGCCTTGGGTTATGTTCTTTTTAGGTTTATGTGTAATTAGCCCAAACTCTTAACTATCGAGATATTATCCGCTTTAGCCTAAGGGCCTCACAGTTTTGTCTTGTTGGTGTACCTTCCCAGGATTTCTCTCGGATGAGCACGCTTAACTGCGGAGTTTCTTAAATAAAATTCCAACCATTACATCAAGAGGCGCTTCGTTGTTTAAGAGTTTAACTTCTTTTTATATAAGGGGTTTCACATTGTGTGCCTCTTCGATGGTTTTATATTCTAATGATTTGAAATCCTTGTGCATGAGTGTACTTAGGTTATTAGGAAAGTGCTTGGTGAGAGCTATTATTTTGTACACCACAATTGTAGCTTTTTGTTAGGAAATAAGTGCATAAATAAAAAAGAGCTTGGCTAAAATTTGAAATTTCAGCAAAGTTTAAGCAGAATTTAAGATAAATCCTGTGGCAAAATATTAGGGAAACATGATAATTGATGAAAAGTTGAAGAAAACGAGGAATATCCGGCTCTCCCAATCCCAATCCCTAGCCGGCAACTAGAGCCCAAGCAAACCTAAGAGAAGTCCCAATTTCAGCAACAACAAAAATAGCCCTAACCCTTCCCATCTATTTAAAGAATATAAATATAATTGTAATTACTAAACAACACTTCCCAAATTTAATTCACTCCTAAATCGCCCCCTCCTCTTTAATTTTGTATTCAAATAATGGGCCCCACAAGTGGCCGACCCATTACAGGGCGTTTGTTTGGTTTGCCTTGAGTAAACCAGGGGTCGACCCAGCACCATTGCTGGCTGGACCGGTCTAACAGTACCCTCCTCCCAAAGAATCACCTTGTCCTCAAGGTGAAAGGATGTAAACTGATGCTTCACCCTCTCGTATGGCTCCCAGGTGGCGTCTTAGTCCAGTAAATTATTTCATTTTATCAGAACCTCCTTGGTCCCTTCTTCTCCCTGTCGAACTCCTCTCAACTCCAGTGGTTCTAAAAACACCTTTAAATCCTTTGTAAGTGTCACGGGTAACTCTGAACTAGCTACATAGTCCCCAATAACGCTCCTCAGTTGTGACACGTGGAACACTAAATTGATGGTAATCTCAAGTGGTATGTCACTGCTCCAATATTCTCCAATACCTCATATGGGCCACAGTACCTTGGGGCCAGCTTCTCACTCCTGTTGGCGACCATCCTCTGTCTGTAGGGCCACAATTTTAAGAACATCCCACCCCCCACTTCGAACTGGATGTCCTTCCTGTGTTCATCTGTCTGCTTCTTCATAATTTGTTGTGCCCTTAATAGGTGCCTCTTCAATTCTTCCAACACCCTATCTCTTTCTTGAAAATTCAATTTGGGTCGTTAGACCGGCTTGAACTGCCCAACGCACACCAAGAGAGAGGTGAATTGGTGTTTTTAAAATTTTTCTTTTTCAAAAATCTCTTTTTGAAAATTTAAACCAATTCACAACTTAAGTTAAAAATCAGATCTTGTAATGCAGAAGCTAATGATATCAAAAATCAAATGCTATAATTTTTTTTGTTTTGATTTTATAGAAAAATAAATATAAAAATAAATATGAAAAAAATATTTTTTTTCTAACAGAAGTTAAATAAAACAATAGGCTCAATATTTCTCAACTTATATTTGCATGAAAGTAAGCGTGCGAGAAATAAGAATGTAGAAAATAAAGTGCTAAAAAGAGACAAGAATGAGCACACTAAAATTTTATAGTGGTTCAGTCAACCTTGACCTACGTCCACTCCTCGGAGCCCTCCTATCTAGGTATTGTACTAAATTTTTGGTGACTCTCCTTTAGCTCTCACAACAAGGCGAAAAAACCTTTACAAAGTCACTTCCACCCTTCCACGGTGCGGCTGAGAATATGAATCCTTTCCACCCTCCTAGTGAGGCAGAGAACCTATAATCCTTTTCATCCTCCTAGTGAGGCAGAGAATTTGGAATCTTTTTCACCCTCCTGCTGAGGAAGAGAACCTAGAATTCTTTTCACCCTCCTGGTGAGGCATATAACCTAATCACTTTCACCTTCCCCGGTATGATGGAGTAGCCAAGCTCTGTGACACTAAAGGGGTCTTCTTCCTAAAGCTTCCTTCAAGACAAACCTTGACGCATGGGTTTAGTCTTCTGAGAGAAAGCTTGAAGAGAGGGCCTTTAGCTTGGGAGAGAAAGGGTAAAGTTTTCAATTCTGTTATTTTTGATCGTACAACACGATTAGTGATGTGCAGTACGATTAGCTCAATTTATCCGGTTAGTCTTGTACGATGAAAGAGGTCTTGTACGATTAGTTCAATTTCTTAAACGGATCGTCTAATACGAGTTCAGGATCATACAGTACGATTAGTTCAATCGAATAGGATTTTCGTCTAGTACGATCGGTGGCAATTAAATATCATCTTGGGAGTAAATCGGGTCGTACAGTACGATTAAGGACATCATGCAGTACGATCTTGAGGATTAATTAATTCTGATTCAATTGTCTAATTATAGGATTAGATTAGGCAAGATTTGTTGATACCGCATAATATGATTTGGATCGTATGGTACAAATAATTCAAACTTTGAAATTCAAAATATTGCCTAATTTTTATTGGCGATAGGTGTTTGAGTTCTACTGATCGTCTTGTACAATTGGGATCGTATAGTACGATTAGTACATATAGATAATTTTTTTATTAAATGTTTTAATTAATCCCTGGTTTACTTAGATCATACAGTACGATCCAAATCATACAATACGATCTTCATAGTAATTAAAATATTTAATTTTCCTCCCCGTTGCTTGTGTGCATGATTGCTAAGCTTACTAAACATCATTTACAATACAGAGACTCAAGAAAAGATAAAAATACAAACTTCTTGCATATAACAATCCTATACTACCCAATCTTGAGCTCTGATACTTTGACACTGTTTGGTGTATGCTTAACCTGAAACGTTAGTATATACATAAAATATATGCAATAACAAATCATAATAGAAATTAAATATAATCCAATAATATTTGTTATCATCAAAACTCAAGCTCAAGAACCCGAATTGCAATATTTCCTCCAAGTACTGATCTACTGAAGAGACTGGTGTGCTCCTTTGCCCAAAATGCACTAAGTGTGGAGGGTATCTTCCATACAATACTTTGAAAGGAGTCATCTGGGAAGTGGAATGATATGAAGTGTTGTACTAGTACTCTGTCCATGCTAGCCACTTGGCCCACAACCGAGGTGTCTTTGAAGCTAAACACCATAGGTAAGTCTCCAGGTCCTATTTACTACCTCTGTCTGTTTATCTGTCTGAGGGTGGTAAGCGATGCTCCTTTTTAGAACTATTCCCTACAGCCTGAACAGCTCTCTCCAGAAATGGCCGAGGAATGCCTTATCCCAGTCAGAAACTATCGACTCTGGAATCCCATGCAATCTGATCACCTCTCTGATGAATGCTGCCGCCACTGTCACTACCGTGTAAGGGTGTTGTAAGGGAATGAAATGAGCATATTTTCTCAACCTATCAACTATCAGTAAAATCACTGTAAACCCCTCAGATCGGGATAGCCCATCTATGAAATCCGTGGTAATCTCCTCCCACACTGTCTGGAAGATCCATGGGTTGAAGTAATCCCTGTGGAGCCATAGCCAGGTACTTGTTTCTCTGGCATACCTCACACCTAAATACCATCTCCTCAATATCCCTATGCATCCCTTTCCAATACAATTCTACTGTTAGTCTCCTGTATGTCTTCTACACACCAGAATGGCCCCTAACAACACTTCCATGGAACTCCTGCAGTAGGTGGGGGATATGAATCGAGGTCCATGGTAGCACAAATCTCCCTTGGTACAATAGTCTCTCTCCATCTAGAGAATAGCCATAGTGGCTACTCTTATCCTTTAGTAGATCTGCCCTAATATCCCTCAGCCCCTCATCTTGCACGCTCTCCTATTTAATAGCCCTCATTCCAATGTCAACGATACGGAAATGGCTAACTCTTGGAGCTTCCCCATGCATTTGGATAAGCATTAGCTGCCTTGTTCTCTAGCCCTGGCCTATACTGGATCTCAAAGTCATAGTCCAACAACTTTGACAACCACCTCTGATGTTCCTCGGTCACCATCCTCTGCTCTAGCAAGTACTTCAAGCTCCGCTGGTCTGTCATAATGTTGAAATGTCGGCTCAACAAGTAAGGCTGCCACTTCTGAATAGTCAATACAATGACAATCAATTCACTCTCATAAATAGACTTCAGCCTAGCTTTGGTTGTCAACCCTTGGCTGAAGTAGGCTATGGGTCTGTGATTTTGCATGAGCATTGCCCCCAATCCATATCCTGAGGCATCAGTCTCTACCACTTTCATTTGGCTGAAATCGAGTAAGGCCAAGACCGGGAATAGGACTGTGGTCATGGTTGTCTTCAATCTCTCAAAAGCCTGAGTGGCTACCTCTCTTCACAAGAAACTGTCATTCTTCAGTTGCTCTGTCAAAGGCCAAGCTATGATACTGTACCTCCTCACAAATCTCCTGTAGTACCCAGTCAATCCTAGGAAGCCCCTCAACTTCCTCAGGTTCCCAGGTATAACCCATTTTGGTATTGCCTCAATCTTGGCCCGATTAGGGGCTAGCCCTTCCTTGGATACCATGTGTCCTAAGTACTCCACACTAGCCTGTGCAAAACAATACTTATTCATATTGGCCCTCAGTTGATGTTCATGTAACATCTCTAAGATCGCCCTGAGATGCTCCAGATGCTCCTCGCTAGACTTGCTATACACCAGAATGTCATCAAAGAAAACTAGAACAAACTTCCTGAGGTAAGGTCGAAACACCTTATTCATGAGGGATTGGAAGGTAGCAGGGGCATTGGTGAGACCAAACGGCATCACCAAGAACTCATAGTATCCCTCATGTGTCCTGAAAGCTGTCTTCGAAATATCCTCCTCTCTCATCCATGCCTGATGGTACCCGGACTTCAGGTCCACCTTCGTGAATGCCGTTGCTCCACAAAGCTCGTCTAGCAACGCATCTATCACTGGAATAGAAAATCTGTCTGGCACAGTCTCTTTATTCAGGGTTCAGTAGTCCACACAAAATCTCCAACTTTCATCATTCTTCTTGACCAGTAGAAATGGGCTAAAAAAAGGACTCACGCTCGGCCCGTTGATTCTTCCTCCAACATCTTTCGGATCAACTTCTCAATCTCATCCTTCTAGATCTGGGGGTAGCGGTAAGGCCTGACACTAATCGGTGATACCCCCTCCCTCAACGTGATGGCGTGCTCTTGTCCACTCTATGATGGCAACCCTTGAGGTGGTTGAAAAACCTCACTGAACTACTGTATAACCAGCCGTATTGAAAGAGGGATGTCCCCCCCCCCCCCCCCCCCCCCCCCTACCTCCTATCCCCTCCAAACTCTGTAGCTCCACTAGAAATCATCCTCCCACCTCTAGTATGGCCCTTACCCCCCTCCCTCTATCACCACCACTAACTCCTTGTCTACTATTTCTCCTCTCACCTTCATAGTGTGATTCAGAGTGAATCCCACCATTGAGTTCAAGGAGACCTTTGCCATGTCTAAATGCAGCTTTTGCTCCGCCGATGCCTCACTCTCACCTTCCTCCTCAGCTTTCTTATCATTACAGACGGTGAGAACCTAAAGAGTTCGGTCCTTACACCTATGCCCCAGCGTGTACTTTTCATCACATCTGAAACATAACCCCTTTGCCCGTTTATCCTATACCTCCGCTTCTGTGAGTCGCTTGAAGTTGTCCCCGGGGCGAACTCCACCGCTCTTCTCCCTAGGTGCTTCTCTCTAAAAGGATACTGTCTGGGTTCTGGGTGCTAGAGTTGTAGAGGTGTTCTGTAGGCCTCTCCCATGATGTTGCTTCTGTTGGTCTTCTCCCTTCTATATTTTTCCTCCACCCTTTGAGCAAGCTCCATCGTCTCTCTTAACCCCCTAGGCCTCAATATCCTGAGCTCTGCCCGTATGTCATTCCTAAGCCCCTTCATGAAATTTTCCTCTAATCCTTCCTCAGAGATTCCCATCAGTCTCTCCGACAGCAGCTCAAACTTCTCCTGATACTCCATAACTGTCCAATTCATCTAGGTATCCAATGTTAGGAAACAAGTGGATAAATCAAAAAGAGTTTGGCTGAAATTTGGAATTTCAACAAAGTTCAAGCAGAATTTGAGATAAATCCCATGGCAAAATACTAGGGAAACTTGATAATTAATGAAAAGTGGAAGAAAACAAACAAGATATAATGGATCTTCAATTCGAGAGGATGATTCGGCTCTCCCAAAACTTAGCCGGTAGCTAGAGCCTGAGCAAACCTAAGAGAAATCCCAATTTCAGCAAAAACAAAGATAACCCTAACCCTTCCTATCTATTTAAAGAATACAAATATAATTATAATTACTAAACTGCCCTTCCCAAATTTAATTACCTCCTAAACTGCCCCCTCCTCTTTAATTTTGTATTCAAATAATGGGCCCCACAATGGAGGTCGGCGGTTGTTTGATCTGCCTGGAGTAAATCAGGGGCCGGCCCAGCACTAGGGCTGGCTGGATTGGTCCTTCTTGGACCGGTCTAACACTTTTTTGCTAGTGAATCTAATCATCTCTCAGCTCCTGTGTACATAGGTTTGACTGAAGATGAATCATGTCAATAGACATCTTTGTGGTTGTTTTCTTTCTTTAGTTGCATCATTCTCAATCCTGCTTGTCGCTTCTGCTTCAAGTTTTTGACTCCTCTAGTTGCAACATAAAATACTATGATTGGGGAATATAGATCTGGTGGAGGAATAGGACCGCTCTTATATCGAGATGAGTGAGAAGATTTGTTGACTTTTTCTTGAAAGCCATGCTCTTTAAGATTTTGGATGCCTTGGGGTGCATGCCCAAGAGAAAATGAGAGGCATGGGTATGTCAACCTTAGCCGAGAATTGAAGACAGGGAGAGATGAATTGAGTAGAAAGCTCATTTAGTTATTTTGAGCTTAATTATTACAACCTTAGGCCTCATTTATAGAACAATAGAAGCCAATCTATGTCTATCCACAATTTCAACTAAATGCACTAATTTAGGAATGTCCTTATTTTATATAACCTTCATTTACTCAAATTGTGGATAACTATAACTTAAATTAAAAAAAATCCATTGGATCTCTCCTCAAAGGTCATAAACCATTAAAATTAAAGGGAGAAAATTGCAAAGAGAATGTTGGCAGTTTCTTTGATTTTCTCCATATAAATTTCTTTCCTATCCTAATTTGGTCACCCCCTCTAAGTTTTGAAACAGCTAGTTTGCAATTTATCCTCTCCTTAATTTTTAATTTGCAAGTTTATTCTTCCAAGGCTGAACTTTCAATTTGTTTTTTGGTTGCCTTTTTTTGGACCATGACTTCTTTTATGTTATTTGCTCAGATAGATACAAATAATTATAGAGCAATGATGACTTGAAAATAAGATCAATACTTAACTAATGTTGTTGATTTTAATTACATCAACAGTAAGAATTGTTTTTCAAGCTAAATAGCTTTTATGTGACCATCTCATTGATGACTTTTTTTATTGATAAAATCCATCTATATCATTTCTTTAGCAGAACTCATCTTTATAGTGCCCAACCTTCCAATGAGGCTATTTTATTTTGGTTGAGCTCAGATTGATCAATTTTGAATGAAGTTGATGTTGATGTACTGTGGTAATCAATGAATTGTACATGCATAAAAATATTTATGCAAAAGAGAATTCGTCCTTTCCTTATCCTTTGAAGCATTTCTTTTAAAAGAGGGATATCCTTTGAATCCATCAAATCTGTCTCAAGATCATATATGGCCTCTTGGGTGTATGGTCGACCTCTTTTGATACTCACCCTATTGTCTACTCTGCTACTCACACTATAGTAGTATTGGCTCATATGCATATTTTCTTGAACTCTTGTGAAACTTCTTTATAGACATGCGAAGATGTAGATTAACAAGACGTGCTCTTTGAAGGCCTTCATTTATCTTCTCTCTTTGTGAGGCAATTATAAGGTTTTGGGTTTGACCTAGGGTCGTGGGCCACGTAGGGCAGGTTCTATGGTAGGTGCCATAGGGCTTATTAGGATAGATTGGTTATTGTAGAAATTATAAGGTTTTGGGTTTGACTTAGGGTTGACCTAGTAGGGTCCGCTACTTATCTTGGGGATCCAATTAAACCCAAGGGCCTACCTAGGGTTTCTTTTGGGTTTTGAGTCTTGAATTTGACTTCAACCTATTACAAATGGGTTTGGATAATGTTGGGCAAGCTTCTAATGAACTTAGGAAGGGTCCTAGGCACCACCTAAGAGATACTAGGGTTGATCTAGTTCATGGGTCTGAAGGGTCCAGCATGGGGTATGGAGTACCCTACAGATTTGGGTTTTCTAGAGCTCACTAATGCTAAGTCATTAGGAATCCATCTAAGAGGGTCCTATTAGGAAGGATCTATATTAAGGAAAGGTTTTTGTGAGCTAAGTCTAAGTACTTGATGGTTTTATTAATCTCATTAAAAAATGAGGTCAACAAAACGAAGTAAGACAAGTAAGGCACATTAGGGTTGACCTAGTCCATGGGTCTCAAGAGTTCAACATGAAGTACTCTTAAGGATTTGGGTTTTCTAGAGCTCACTAATCTAAGTCATTAGGAATTCATCTAAGAGGGTCCTATTGGGAAGTCTCTATATTAAAGAAAGGATCCCATGAGCTAAAGCTAAATACTTGAAGTTTTGTTAACCTTATTAAAAAATGAGATCAACAATCCCAGGTAAGACAAGTATCATCTATGAAAGAAATAAATTGTCTAGCTCCAGAGACATTTTTAACTAGAGATAGCCCCCATACATCAAATGTGGACTAAAGCAAAAGGTTAGGTTTTCAAGTTTGATTGGGATCATAACTATGAGTCTGTTTAGCCAGATAACAAATTTCACATAGAAACTTATTTAAATTTTAGTTTGTGAATATAGAAGGATTTAGTTTTTCAAGATAAGTTTGGGTGTCCATGGTGATGATGTCAAAGTAATATATCACTATCGTTATGTAAAGTGTGTTTAGAATTTGAAGTTGGGGTTTTGCGGATATAAAACTCATTGTAGCTCATGACTTGAGGAATTGTTCTTTTGAAGGTAGAGTCATGAACACATTTCTGCATTCCAAATCATCCCTAAAAGTTTTGAGAGCTACAAAGATTAGATGGTAAATAAACATTGCAATTTTTATCTCAAATGAGTTTGTTGATTGATAATAAATTACAATTTGGGTGAGATAGTAGAAGCATATAGTCAAGTGTTAAATTTTTGTGAGAGAATGATATAATCCATTTCGATCACTTTTTGTAGTGATCCATCTGCAATCCGAAGATTATAATTTTCATGACATGGACTGTAATTATAGAAGGTGTTTTTATCTCCTATCATATGACCTGAAGCTCCCACAATTTAAGTAGTAGTTTTCTTCGTGTTTGCAATGAAGGCATATGATAGTTTTTTTAACAAGCAAGTTTATTCCGATAATGTTCGGAAATAAGGGAGAATAATTTTTCGATGTTGCTGGTTCTCTTTAGAATTTTTCAATCCAACTTTTCAATAGGGATGTTCCATATTTTGAATGAGTTTTTCATTTTGAAGTTGATTTCCAACATCAGAGTTGCTGGCTTCTTAATCACTGGCTTCTTTATGGTAATTAACACCATCTTCTTCATAATAATTGCCACCATCTTCTTTCAAAAAGGATCTTTCACATATGTTTTTGCTACTTTTGTCGAACAAAGATTAGCTTTCAAGGATGGTGAATGACTCTTTGTATAGAAGAGAGACTTCATATTGAAGGACTCTTCGCCTTCACAATTTGTAAAATTTTAATGCTTTTGATACCATTTTGAAAATTAGATTGCGAAGAGAGGAGAGTGAAAAATGAGAGATCATATGATTGACCTTTATTCACTCATTCTGTGTATAAAAATAAGAGTGGAAGTTCTACAGAAATAAGTAGAGAAATAATTATCAAGAAAAGAAACAAATATAAAAATCAATCTTTAATTTTATAATCTAAAATTAACTGCGCAACAAAAATGAAATGTTATTGTCTACAGGTTGCTGTAGATGAAAAGCTACTATCCATAAATTATTGGATTACTGTAGATGGAAAGTTGTTGTCCATGATATCTTGGAAACCAAAAAATTATCACACATATATAGAGCTACTAATCATCAAATTAGAAACTTTTACAATTGGATTCGACATCATCTCATAATATCTTGAAAATACATCACTTATACATGAACATTTAGCAAACCCAAATTATTATGTACCTTTCTTTTATAAGGGGATCACATTAATTTATCACACTTTATGCATCATCTACGTGTTTTCCTTTTGGTGAAAATAATATATGCATATGTGCATATAATGGAGAGCTAACAAAAGATGGCCTGTTTATTTGTATTGTTAGAATGAAAGATATCGTGTCCCTTTTCCATCTTTTTCCATCTTTCTCATAATTGTGTGGGTAATTTAGATCACTATTAGGGCTTAGTTGTTCATTATATATGAGGTTACTTGACAATTTTTAACGATCAATTTTAATGATTTTGCTGAGCTACATACCTCTGAATTTTTTTTGAAGATGTGAACCTACTTGATGCGACTAACTAGCTCATAGCCGGGATTCTCATACAATTTATTCTTAATCAACCATAGACCTTAACATATAAATAAACAATTTCAAGAATATCTGATCTATTTATTTATGTTCATGAACATGCTCTTTATATTTTTTAACCATCAGCTCAATAAGAGCTTGACAACATGCTTGTTTATAATTTATATGATTATTCAATTGTCATATATCGACTTGTTTTCTAGAAAACAGATCGCTGAATTAAATCATGTTAGATTGATTTATGCTTCGCTGTCGAAGTATGCATTCATAGGAAGTCAAAAACAAAATGCTCTATGGAGATAGAATAACTCTATGAATTAGAGTGACGTACAGTGATCAAAAGTGGATAATAATTGCCATATATCAACGAGTGAAATTTTAATGTTGATCATGATCAATGATGATGCATCCTCGGGAAAAGAAAGTGTGTCAACTGAATTGATTTTTAGAATTTAATATAAACATGACAAAAGATATTATGATGATGGGCAGGTCAAATATGCCGTAGGTCTGAGTAAGATTAATCTTGCTGGTTTATTCCATTGCATGCTTGTGCAACTTTCTTGGCATGAGCTACCAGGTATAATGCAAGAACATTAGACCACCCATTCATGATCTATATCATCATATTTGATGTGTAGATAGTAATGTCTCATTCTTTCATATTTGTTCTTGAGAAGTCATATTGCAAGAAGGGATACTCTTAAAAATATTGAGGCCTTGATTGATTGTGGGAGATTGAATGAAATGTAGACTAAAATGCATGTTTGCTTGGCTGGTAAGTAAATTAGAACGAGAGAAATCTCTCTCTCTCTCTCATTATATATATATATATATATATATATATATATATATATATATATATATATATATATATATATATAATGAAGTTCCTTTATGTGCCTAGTTAAATTCGGATGAGAACCACTGAATTTAATAATCTCTTTTAATTAGTGGTGGAAAAGTTTGAATGTTGAATGATTCCCTTGAATCCTAACAAAAGAGAAAGACTTTACATTAATTCACTTTGAATTTATTGCCTTAACCATTCCGTCTGAATCTCCCAGCTGCCTTCATTCCAAATCAAACCTTAGGTTATTACCTTTCTGTGCTTGATGGCAACTATGTACTGCATTACATTATTCTCTCATGATAGTAAATATCCTCTTATACTGTGCATTATGCAAAAAAAGTGCCGAAGGAAATTGGGAATTAAAATAGCAAGTGACTGAAATCCATTGCGTATGAAATATGATCAGGGAATCAGCTAGTAGTTGTCCTTTTGGATAGGTGGGCTGGGGAGTTTTTTTTTTGGAGGCAGGGGGGGAGGGTTGTGAAGAATATAATAGGACAACATTGAAATAAGAAAACATTAGTAGTTATTTCATCTCTATTGTATATCACCATGATTAAGGATATTCTCTACCTTGTTTCCTACCTTTTGTATTTGCCCCCCATGCCTGTCTATATATAAACATTCATTATCAGTCAATAACAGAGAATAAAAATTTCCTCTAAAATGATTTTAGTGAAGGGTTAATCCTAGCCCTAGCTATTGTTCCCCACCCTCCCCTCATCTTTTTTTATTTACTATCACCCAATCCTATGCTTGCCACACCTAATCGTGCACTCCAACACATCACGTGCATGCTCTCCTTGCTAGCTCACGCCTTTGCACTCGCTTGACATGTGTACCTACTTGATGTTCATGGCTCTGGTTAGATGAAAGATGGTATTTTTCAGTAACATTATTGGTATCTTTATTTAGATTTATCTTTCCAATTTCTGAGGTTCTGGCCTTAAGCATGAAGAGTTTGATTTTATCTCATTTATGCTTTTATAACTAGTAAGATTGTTGTTTTAAATGTGTTAGCACATCATACCTCCATGATGTGCAAAGTCATGCATGTATTTGAAGTTATTGTAAAAGATTGGTATCTCTTGACATTTTAGATAGTTTCTGCAGATTTCAACTTATCTACAAGTTTTTCCTTGTAAAACTAACGCTTCAATTTTTTCTAAGCTTTGCAATGAACAAGAGTAACTGTTTCTCTTTTCATCATCTTCAGAGGTTCATCTTTGATGGGAGATTGATATTTGGACCTGATGCCTGGTCGCTAATCATTACCATCTCACTAGTAGTTATACCTGTTGTGATATTTTGCGTCTTTGTTGCAAGACATCTTCTCCACAAGTTTCCTACTTATAATGCAGGATATGCTATCTTGGTCGTTGCAATAGTTTTTACCATCTATGTAAGTGTTTTAAACTTTTACCAATCATAAAGCTACTTAGATGTTTCTTATGTTATGAGTTATCTTTCTACTTTTTGGATGCGACCGTAAATTGTTTTGTTACATAAATCATTTTGTTTAACATCTAGTAAATCTGTTAAAAAAGCATGCCTACTTCTTTGCTTTGATTTGATCTAAATTCGTTTGCATGCACTAATGTTGCTTGTTACTGCATAGAGAAACCCACCAACTTATGTTGACATAACTTTTTAAAATTTATTTTTTCATGAATATTGAAGTTTTTTATAACCTCTAAATTTTTTATTTTATTAGGATTATTCTAATAATTTCATTAAATTTGTTTACAATCGGTTTGCAAATTGTTATCAATTTTTCACAATTTGTTACTTATTTGCTAGTTTCTAAGCAGTTTTTTATTATTTGTTATTTCTTCTATCTATAAATATGACAATTTTGAGTCATGTTAAATAATTTTATGGAAAAAATAAAATTCTATTTTGAATCTGAAGATTCTTCTTCATTTATTCTTTCATTTAAAAATTTAAATATCTCATAATTAATTAGTTTATATCACTTCACTCATCTCATAAAATAATCAATTCATTTTCTACTCTTCTCCTTTCTAAAAGAAATTAATATCAATTAAAAAAATAACTTAAAAATTTCTTAAATAAATAATAAATAGATTTCTTATAAAATCTAACCTTCCCCTTCTTCAATCGTCTGACACCGTTCGTACTGTCTTGCTCTAGCTGGCGCGCGCCTTCCTCTTGACTGGTTGTCACCCTTGGTGACTCACTCACATGTGATGGCAACAAACAAAAATTGCCTCCCTCAGTCAAGCGCTCAGCTCGCTTCGATCTGCATCTCTTTCTTTCTTAATCACTCGCTAATTTAAAGGAATGAAACCACTTTTGTCTCCTGCAACACTAAGTGACGGAGCAACCTCTTTTTTGTCTTGCTCGACATAAGTGATGGAACTGATACAACTCTCTTGCGACGAAATTCGTTCGTCTCCCTTCACAATGCACACCATTCGTCTTTGGTTATGGAGTGGTACCAATGGAATGGGTTATTATAAACTCAAGGAAAATTGAATTTAATTACAAGATTTGTAAACTTACACGAAGCCCACCTTAGCCTGGTGGTTGGGAGCTTTGACTTTCACCACGAGGTTTTGGGTTTGAGACCTTGCGTGTAAGGGTTTGTGCGTGAGTTTGCGATTCAATTCACTCAAAATGTCAAAGAAAAAGATCGGTAAACCTATCATTATAGGCACTCACTCCATATTTACCTTGCTTAAAATGTTCAAGATTTTCGAATATTTAATCCCTATACTTGGCAAATGACATATTACTCGTGTAAGTTTATGCTTTAAGTTAGGTCATGTAGGTGTAGTTTCCCATGCAATACTTTGCCAAAATAATCGGGCCCATTTTTCTAGTTTTGAAATAACACGTTCACTTTTCTTCAAAATCAAATAATAAATAATATTAAAAAAGTCTTTCAAATGATCAATCTTTGAAAATTCCTCAAGATTTTACGCACATCAAATATAGGAATATAATTTAAATCATCATTATAGTTATTATGTTCATTTTGCACTATGACTTACCCAATTTTGTTTTAAGTTGCATATTTTTATTAACATGGCTATTTTGTCCTTTAATTGTCATGATTAAGATCTAAGATCTAAGATTTGATACTAATTTTACATCGGATGATTAAGATCTAAGGTTTGCTAATGCACCTAGGACGACATGCATACTGAGAATTCATAAAAATCACAATTAATGGATTAATATTTCTTAAGTTCAGGAAAAATTAGTCTCTTTTGATGTAAAAACAACAACTACACTTCAATACAAAATAATAATTAAATAATTGCCAAATTCTGAAATTCTAAGAAAATTGTGAAAAACTATAAAATTCCAGCAACAATTAAGATTCGTTCTACAAAAAGAAACCTAATGCATTACATTTGACAAGATATCAATCTTGCACACACCAACCATTAAATAAATTAATATTAATAGCAAATGCAAGAATATAATTATGCAAAAGTAAAATCCAGGCCTCACAAGGAGACTTGCCCTCAGAATTAGTTGTCAATATTTACGACACACTTAAAGAATATACATCAAACCAACACATAAATTTTGGACAATTAAATTTTATTTCGATACTCAATATTCAATGAAGCAATGGCTTTCTTAGCCTTCCATAAATCTTTCCTACAACTCCTTCAAACGAATAGAGTTTAGTGTTTTATCATTTTTTTAGTTATATAATTCTGGTTGTAGTTATGGATCTGAGGTAATAATGAGGCAAAAGGAGAACCCTCAATTTGAAAACAAACATGGTTCAAATGCTGTATTCAATGTTTGTTCATTGTTTAAACAAATCAATGTTTGCTCATTGTTTAAACAAATAACAAACATTTATTTCAAACCTAAGTTTCGACCATTAGATATGAAACTACATTTGGAGTATCGAAGAAGGTTTGAACCCAAACATATTTAAACGACATTTAGACCTCATTGAAACCTGCTTTGAGCTAGTTCTTTTGTGCTTTCAAATTCCTGTATACATAAACATAATTATGTGGATGGTTGATGTTAGAGACTGGAATAATGCTAATAATAGAGATACTTGAGAAGTGAAGAAAATTAATGAATAATAAATAAGGCATATTTTCTATTAATTTTCTTTCCTCTAAGTATCTTATTATTGCATTATATCATTCTCTTCTTTTCTTAGCCCATCTATGTGATTAGGTTTATGCATATAGGAACTTCAAATAGTAAGGGCTGTTCAAAGCTCATTCAAACTTCATCTGAATAAAGTTTAAATAATATTCATTTTTTAACCTATAATTCTCCTTTCATATCCTTCATATTATACCTAGGGCTGTTGACGTTAAAAGGAGTGGTGACTACAGTCATGCCTACATAACAACAAATTTGAACAGTAAGTATTCGTTTGTTTAATAGGGCTTGCGGTCATCGGATTAGATTTCAACTAATGTTTTATCATTGTTGTAATATTGTTTGATATATTTGTATTTGGTGTAAAAGGCTGACTTTTGAGTTTATAATGATCTGCCAAGTAATTTTTTTTAATAGTGTAGTTACATGTTAATATAATATTTTTGATTGCTTCTTTATAATATATTTAAGTGTTGTTAATTCATGAAGTATGCGCTATATTAATGATTGGTTCTATTTTATATTATAATGCTTTTCATTGTGATGGTATATGTTTCTGTGAAACTCCAAAAGAATCAAGCTCTTTGAAACTCATCTATTGTGTAAGGCTTTTTATCTATTCTTGTTCAAACAAGGTTTGATTAAGATTCAAATAATGTTTGAACCCCGTTTAAATAAATTCAAACAAAGTTCAAACCATGTCCAAACAAAATATAACTTTGATACAATAGATTGTAATCACAGCAACTATAACATAATATACTATAACTTTCATACAAGAAAGTGCAATTATAACAAATATAACGTAGCAAAATTGAATTTTCCCTTTTGTATTTCAAGTGAGTGTTCTATCACATTCAATTTTCTTTACCCAAAAATAATACTTAGTATACTCATCTATATCACTATAAAGTGCTCAAAATTGATATTGTTTAAACTTTTTTTGGCCTCACATCTTGGAAGTTATAGAATCCTTAATTTGTAGATTCTTCTTCATTAAATCTAGAGTTTCCTCATCCCTTCCAAGAAGATCAAAAGCATCAAACTATCTAACAATTTTATCCATAAAACATCAAGTAGGTTCCACTTCTCCTAATATATAAGCTGTAAGAATGACTTTTATGTTCATAATTTCTTATACATACATATATCCATACGAATAAAAATACAAGAAGCTAAAAATACCGATTTGCCATAATCAGTGGTTTTCCATATCAATTTATGTGACCGTGGCAACAAAAGCTTTCCAAAACAATTCCCAAGGCTATAGCAGATTGGCAATGGTGAAGATATTCAGGATTGCAACAATTAGCAAATATAGTTTATGAAGTTCCAAGATTATAACACGCAATGGTAGAAATTTTTGCATCAACTCTTGGGACTGTGGCATAATAGGGACAATCAAGTCATCCATGATCAATAGCCTCAACAACGCTTTAGGAAGAATAATGGAGGGATACTGCCTGAATTTACATAGAAAAAAAATTTAAGAAGGAAATTGTATACGAAGAAGCTACGTAATCCTTAGAATAGGAAACTTGAAAGAGATACCCTCGATGATTTATGATGTTGATTGAAAGCTATAGTGTAGTAGTTAATCAAAGTTAATGAGGAAGTCAAAATATTTGAGAATCAATTTGTTCTCAATAGGATTGATATCTTAGGCATGTTTTGCACCTGAAATGAACTAGGAGACATAATAAAACAGCATCGAACACATGAATTGCATTCCCAATGAATTTAAACTTTCAAATTTGCATAACTAGCATTAGAAATAATGAAGAAATGTAGCACTAGCTGCGGAGTGGCAAAAATAATTTCTATAATGATAGATTACATCAAGTATCATTATTTTGTTTGTATCCTTTTGTATTTTTTTTCATGCATTTACCAAATTATCTTTTTCTAGTTATGAAAACAATGCAGAAGATGTTCAATAGTAGGTATCTTGTTATATGTTATTTGCACATAACATAATTTGATAGTTATTTCTTTGAAGTAACTTTTTGGAATAATGGAGTGACATTTAATAAATAAAGGGCTTAAAAATGGTAGGAAAAAAAGATCAAATATATGATATAGTAGATGTGAAAAATCAATATTATTAGAATTCACAGAACTTTTAGAGTTAAAATTGGTTGTTTAAAATGCTTTAGGATTATAGTACTATGAGAGAATATCATGGAGACTTAAGTTTAGAATTTAGAAATTGCAATTAGATGGACTATTTTATAGGGATATGAATATTGGGAGATAAAGAAATCATCATAATGAAATTAAATGTGAACAAATCTATGATAAAATTAAAATGTTTAGGATAAGAAATGATTATATTATAGAGTGTAAGTACTGCCTACTGAAGATAAGATCTTAAAAAAAAAGGAAAATGCTTACATGTTGAAGCATGTGTAACTAGAGAGAAAAAAAAGCTTTGATAAGGCCAATAAATAAGATTTATGTGAAAAGATTTGGTGAAAAAGATACTAGATCAAAATGTAATATGGCAAGAAATTACACAATTTTTTTTTGAATTAAATAGTCATGGCATTTGATATAGCAATATTGTAAATCAACACCTTTGAGACTAAAGGATAAAATAGCTTAATCTCATGGCATTGAGTCTCAAACTGTTCATGGTACTTACCTTCTTACAGGATCACATACAAGGGTTAGGCTGGGTCATATGTGTGGGTATGTGGGGAGTATAGCCCTTTCCTTCGTACGGGATCACTCACAGGTTGGGTTGTGTCATGTTCATGCATATGAGGAATGAAGTTAGGATTATTTCGATAAGTGCAATTACTTTTCTAACTGGCAATATTCCTAGTTTTTAAATCAGTTGTTAATATATCAGTAATTCTTGTAAATTTTTTTGTTTAACAGCATGCTATCAATTTTTTATGAGGGAGGGAGCAATCCCAATAGCCGTATGATATTGGGAGTATTTGGATGAGAATGCAAGTGCTTATCTACCAATATTTGCACCTTTCAAATTAGATGTCCATTAATTTATAAGGCTTTGCCTCTTTTTTTGGTAACAGCATGCTATGTTTTTTAGGAGGGAGGGTGAGATCTGGCCTCCCAATAGCTATACAATTTGGATTATATGGATGGGAGTGTGATTGCTTATCTAATTTTAGTCCTACTCTTTAAATTAGTTGTTAATGCATATACATAACTTTATATGTTTCTTGTCAGCTCTTTTTGAGGGATAGTAATATAAAGCATCCCAATAGCTGTAAGAGTTTGATCATTTGGATGAGAATTCGATTTCTTATCAAATGGCAGTCCTAGAACACATCTGCAAGGCTTTCTATGTTTTCTGTCGTTAACAGCTTGCAATCAAATTTTTTTAGGTACTCGTGCTGCAAATGCTTACTTCAGCTCGAGATCCTGGCATTATTCCACGTGCATCCCATCCTCCAGAGGAAGAATTCTCCTATGATGCTTCAACTAGGATTGATTCCAGTGGAAGGCATACACCAAGCCTACAGTTTCCTCGTACAAAAGAGGTGATGGTTAATGGCATGCCTGTGAAGGTCAAATACTGTGATACCTGCATGCTCTATCGCCCACCACGTTGTTCACATTGTTCAATCTGCAATAATTGTGTGGAGCGCTTCGATCATCACTGCCCTTGGGTTGGGCAGTGCATTGGTTTGGTAATTTTTCTTTGCTTACTTTTGCCCTTCTAATAACCAGAATATGATAGACTATATTCATATAAGCTTTTGTCATTTTGCTGGCTGTTGTATGCATACTTGGCAAATTCACCCATCTGGTTTGTGTTTTTCCTTGTTGCCAGCTTTCTTCTATATAGTATATTGTTTATATTTTAAGGTTTGCTTGTGGCACTGCTGGGAAAAAAAAAACTTGCAGGCATTATAGGTACAGATTTCTATTGCGTTAGAAGTGGTTGATATTGTCTGATGTGACTTCAGCATGCAGATTGCTGATGAGTTCTATTGTAACCTGGAACGATAGCATCATCTTCATGTGAGTAGGAGAGAGAGAGCACAAAAAAATGATAGGAATGGATTGCACTATCTTTACATTTTTTTTTTTGGGTCTTGTGAATTTGGCATCTTCTGTTTACTATTTCTCACCCCATGCTTTATTTTTTATCTCGAAATATTTCAAGTATTGTTTCTTCTGTGTTGTTCATTTGCAAATTCTCAAATTTTTAATATGCTCATCAAGTTTTTCATCACCATTAAATACGCTTACCCTTTTTGCAGAGAAACTACCGCTATTTTTTCCTTTTTGTGTCCTCATCAGCTCTTCTATGCATCTATGTATTTGCCATGTGTGCATTGTACATTAAGTTTCTCATGGATGGAGACTACCCAACAGTATGGAAGGCAATGAAACACTCGCCGGCGTCAGTGGTTCTTATGATATACTGCTTTGTTTCTTTGTGGTTTGTTGGCGGTCTTACTGGATTTCATTTGTACCTCATTAGTACCAACCAGGTAAGTCTTACTTTCTCTGCCTAGCCCTGTTAGTATATATAAGCCTCAGTCTATATCAGTTTTGTGCATTTTTGATAGGAAGTGGATACAATTTCTTCGAAATCAATGAGCAACAATAAGAAATTAAAAAGAACACATCAAAACTTTTTGTAATTGCAAAATATATGAAAGAAAACAGCAAGATACAGTTGGATCTTCAGTTGGAGAGGAAGGTCCGGCTCTCCCAAATCCCTAGCCGGCAGCTAGAGCCCTCGCAACCTAAGAAATTTTAATTTTAGCTAACTCAAAACATAATCTAAAATCACCCTATTGTTAGCCTTAAATAGGCTCCCCTAATTCTCTCTTAAATCAGCCCGCTTTTCCTAAATAATTCCATCTCATATTTGAATTCAAATTAGATCTCTTGCCATAAATAATTCCCTCCTAATTGTAATTAAAATTTTCCTAAATAATTACCCCTTGATTCCTCCTCCCTTTCCCTAAATAATTCCTTCTTAGATTTTGAATTCAAATTAGATCTCTTACCCTAAATAATTTTCACTCAATTGTAATTAAAAAATTTCCTAAACAATTCCCCATTTTGATTAAGAACATTTCTAAATAGTTCTCTCTTGATTTGAAAACTTCCGAATTCCCTCTCAATCAAATTGGTCAGTCTATCATACTCCCCTCCCAAAGTATCACATTGTCTTCAAGGTGGAACGAAGGAAACTGTTGTTGAAGCATTGGACTAATAGCACTAAACTGAAAAATGGACTGTCACTAAGTCGAATGATCCCTGCCTCCAGCATCTCCCTGATCAACTCTCCATCGCATCCTTTTGGAGTTGGGGGGAATGGTACAGACGAACATTGATATGTGAAACTTCGTCCTTCCAAATGATAACATGCACGTGTTCCCGCGGAGGAAGCAACCCTTGAACTGGCTGGAACACCTCTCGATATTCTTGTTGGAGTGGATGAACTATGTCTGGTGCTTCTATTTTCTTCCCATCTTCTTTTCCTTTCAAACTTTGCAGGTCTACCAAAAATCTTACTCATTCACCCTTTCCCCTCCTTGGAAGTGGTTCCAAAGATGGCATCTCTTCTTCTTCACCCAAAATTTCCACCTCTTGAGTCTCCCTCATTATCCCTATATTAGGGTTTCTCCCATTTCCTTGTCCGGTCAACGATGCTCTCACCTCCAATGTTGTCGGTTTGGTTTGGCCCTCAAGCAGCTTCTTTATCATCTCCTCTATGATGGCAAATTTATCATCGATCTTCTCATGAATTGCTGAAAATTGCTTTTCGAAACCTGAAATCTTTTCTACAAAATCAGATTTCAATTGTCCGATCTCTCTTTTCAACACTTCTACCTTTCTTCCCGCCATATGTACTCGGATCTAGGCTCTGATACCAATTTGATAGGAAGTTGATGCACTTTTCACAAAAATCAGCATGTGAAACATGAAAAATTGGGAAAAAGAACGCCCCAAAATAATTTTTATTGAAAAAGTTATAAAGAGAAATGCAAGATACAACTGGATCTTCAATTGGATCGGAAGATTCGGCTCTCCCAAACCCTAGCCGCCGACTAGAGCCCAAATAACCTAGGAATAAACTAAATTCAGCAAACTCCCAAAACTTAATCTTGAAATTACCCTATTGTTAGCCTTAAATAGGCTCTCGTAATTCCCTCTCAAATCAGCCCCAATTTTCTAAATAATTCTCTCTCATATTTGAATTCAAGTTAGATCTCTTGCCCTAAATAATTCTCTACCAATTGTAATTAAAACTTTCCTAAACAATTCTCCCTTGATTTCTCCTCTCTTTCCCTAAATAAGTCCCTCTTAGATTTTGAATTCAAATTAGATCTCTTGCTCTAAATAATTCCTTTAAATTATAATTAAAATTTTTCCTAAACAATTCTCCCTTGATTAAGAACCTTCCTAAATAGTTTCTTCTTGATTAGGAAACTTCCTACTTCCCTCCCAATCAAGTCGGCCAGTCCATCAATTTTCCACAAATTTCTAATGTTTAATGTGAAATTTGATCAAGATATAAAAAGTTTGGTTTGTACTGACCCAAAACCACTTAATTTGTCATTAGCTTTATATTTCTCAAGCCCTGGCTCTATTTATACGATTGAGGCACTTCTTGGTATTTATAATGTTATTTCAATACATAGTGGTATAAACATCCAGATACTTATTTAACTGCATAGAAAATGTAAATTAACAATTTTAGAATTGATTCAATCAAATCAGTTTCCAGAGGCACTGTTGGTATTGCTCTGTTTATCATTAGTATTTTTATTCATTTTAGCTGGATAGTGTGGGCTTATAAGAGGTTGAATTACGATTTTGGTGTTACTTGATTTTGTGGTTCAGATCTTTATTTTAACAAATCGTTTTGAAAACCAATTTTATTCTAGGCTTGAAATATATGATGAAGTGACTTCACCTTATGATAGCCAAGCAGTGAAAGCCTGGAAAGTGCGGTCATGATGCTAAAGGAAGCTTTTTGTAGGTTATTTAAAAGCAGGAAAACTTCCCTAAAACAAGTAAATTTTTATGCCATACGGTCTAGTATTTGGTTTCCTTTGATCAACCAGGGTTGTGGTATGTCAAACGTGGAGGCTAAAAAATCCTTTAAGGTTTCTAAAGACTTTTGTGTAACATATCAAGAAGATTCTAAGGCTGAAAAGGAAAAAAATGCTATACTATCAGCAAACAAGATGCAACTGTATCGGACTTGCATGATATAGCCTTTCATAATCCATTGATCCAACACTCATCTGTTCATTCTGACATACAATTATCCTTACTAGATATGCCATCATGGCTCTAAAATTCTCTACAACCTTCTTCCCTCTAATTCCTCTTTTGTTCACCTAAGATTGATATTCCATTATCCTTTTTTTTTTAAACCTTGTAAAAGCCATACAAATAAAAGCATACCTGGTCCCTCTGACCATTCACCTCGTTCTTGAATAATAAAAATTTTGGCATGTTAAGTAGTCTTTGAATGGTTCATCATCATCATTTACCTTGTCCTAACTATTTTGTCCAGCTTTTTGGATCCTCTGTTAGACCTGAACCGGTCCAACCTGGACCGGTTCTAGTATACTCCCGCCGGTCCAAGAAAAAAAAAGGGGGAGGGGGAGGGGCAGCTTGGGGCAGCTTTGGTGGGGCCCATGGCTTAAATTAAACATGGTTTGGGAGGGCAAATTTGAATGAGGGGCTGTTTAGGGAGTATGTAATCCTCCTTTTGCTTTAATTAGTCTTTCTTGTTAGGGTTTGGGATTATCTTGAATTAAGGAGAGATTTAAGATCTAGAGTTTGTTCTTTGGGCTCTAGGCTTTGCTAGAGAATTGGAGAGTTATTTCTTCCTCTCGAATTGAAGAAACTTGTATCTTGTATTGCTTTTCTTGTTATTGGATTGAATAGAAGAAGTTTTCCTTGTGTTTTCCCTCCAATCTTCTGAAATTCTACATCGTTTTGCTGATTTCTCTCTGAAATCTACATATTTCTCGCTGTTTTCACCAATTATTGATAGGTTTGCTTGCGAACTCAACTATTTCCCCTTAGGGTTACTTGCGAACTCAAGTATTTCCTATCAAATTGGTATCAGAGCATTGTCTTGGGACCATCGGAGGTTGAAATTTTGAAATTTCAGCGGTGATTTCATCCGGAAGAAGATCTCGTGATTCTTGAGAAGAAATATGGCTGGAAAGAAGGTTGAAGTTTTGGAAGGAGAAATTGGGCAACTTAAATCAGATTTGCAGGAAATTTTTTTTGATTTTTAAAATCAGATTTCATCCAATAATGAAAGGATGGAAGGGAAGCTCGCCGTAATTGGAGAGATGTTGAAGAAATTGCTAGAAGTGAAGACCAATCCGGCGACATCGGAAGAAAGAGAAACCATTGGCGGCCATGGAAGAGGTGGAAACCTTAACATGTTTAGGGGAAGGGAAAATCCGGAAGTGGAGATCTTGGAAGGTGAAGACGGAATGTCTCATTTAGAACCACTTTCTAGGGAGGAGGTGAGTAATGGTTTTGAAAGAAGGACTGTTGATTTTGTAGGGAGAAGGGAGGATTTCTACCGCAGACGTGCTGAATTTGAATGAAGAAGAGGGGAATTTGATGAAGGGGTTGGGTATGATCGCCGGAGAGAAGATCGTGACAATTAGGGAGCACCTCTTCGCAGAATGGGAGGATATAGAGGATTCAGGTGCAACGGGGGTGACTCGAAGGTGAGGAAGCTGAAGATGCCCATCTTTGAGGGCGAGGATGGCCATGGCTGGATTTATAAGGTGGAATGATATTTCGCCGTCAACGGGTTGACAGAGGAAGAGAAGCTGACGGCGGTAGGACTATGTTTAGAGGGGAAGGCACTGGCATTGTACCAATGGCGTGACATGAGGTAACCCATCCGGAGCCGGAGGGAGTTCAAAGAGTGCTTACTAGAATGTTTTCGAACCGGTAGGGGAGGAGACTTTTATGAGCAATTCTTTGCCTTGACACAGGAGGGGACTGTGGCAGACTACCGTGACAGGTTTGAGTACTTGGCCAACAGATTAGACCGACTCTCTTAGACGGTGCTAGAGGGAAATTTTATGAAGGGGCTTAAATCAGAGATACAGGCAACGATTAGGGTAATGAGACCAAGAGACCTGGGGAAGGCCATAGAGCTAGCCCAGTTGGTGGAGGATCAGAAGCAGCTGGAGAGAGGGGCTAAGGGGAGCAACTTGGGAGGATCGTATAGGATGACCACCACCTTCTTAGCTCCCAAGGGGTCAGTGCCAGGGAGTCTGAAGGAAGTGCCCAAAGAGAGATCTGGAGGAGAGGGAAATGGGGGAAATTTCAAAAGGCTGACTGAGAAGGAGATACAAGAAAAGAGGGCAAATGGGTTGTGTTTTAGATGTGATGAGAAGTACATTCCGGGGTATAGGTGTAAGGACCGAACTCTTTAGTTTCTCACAATCTGTGATGACGAGAAAGCTGAAGAGGGGGAGGTGGGAGTGGGTTAGAGATGGAGGAAGAGGAGAAGTTGCATCTGGATATGATAGAAGTTTCCCTAAACTCAATAGTGGGATTCACTCCGAATCACACTATGAAAGTGAACGGAGAGATAGTTGATAGAGAGGTGGTAGTGTTGATAGATAGTGGGGCAACCCACAATTTCATCTCCACCTAGATTGTTGATCTGCTGGGGGTGAAATTAGTGGATACAGGAGGCTATGGGGTGATGATGGGCATGAGAAAGGTGGAAATGCGTAGAGGAGTTTGTAGGAGAGTGGTGTTGACCATTCAGGGGATACAGGTGAGGGAGAATTTTCTTCCCTTGGAGTTGGGAAGCACGGATGTCATTCTGGGGATGAAGTGGCTACAGAACTTGAGAGAGAACAAGGTCAATTGGGGGACACTGAGGATGAAACTGGTGGTTGGGGGGAAGAGAATGGTGATTCAGGGTGATGCAGGGCTATCTAAGACTGGGGTATCTCTCAAGTCTTTGATCAGAACCTTAGAGGAGGTGGGAGGAGGATATTTGGTGGAGTTGCATCGCTTGGAAGTGATCAGACTAGAGGAGGAGGGAGACATTCCCTCTTCAGTGCTGCTACTCGTACAACAATTCAACGAGGTTTTTTCAACCTCCCCAGGGCCTACCACTACAGAGGGAGTTGGTGCACGCCATTACTTTGAAGGAAGGGGTGTCGCCGATCAGTGTTTGTCCCTACTGTTATCCTCAGATTAAGAAGGATGAGATTGAAAAGCTGATTCGTGAGATGCTAAAGGCTGGGATTATCAAGCCGAGTGTGAGTCCTTTCTCTAGTCTAATTCTACTGGTCAAGAAGAATGATGGGAGCTGATGGTTTTGTGTGGACTACAGAGCTTTAAACAAGGGGATAGTGCCGGATAAGTTCCCTTTTCCTGTGATTGATGAGCTCTTGGATGAACTGTATGGGGCAGTGATATTCTCCAAGCTGGATTTGAAGTCTGGGTAACATCATATCAGAATGAGGGAGGCAGACATCTCAAAGATAGCTTTCAAGACACACGAGAGGCATTATGAGTTTCTGGTAATGTCGTTTGGGCTTACCAATGCCCCTGCTACTTTCTAGTCGCTGATGAACAGGGTGTTCAGGCAGTACCTTTGGAAGTTTGTTCTAGTGTTTTTTGATGACATACTAGTGTACTGCAAAACTGAGGAGGAGCATCTGGAGCACTTGAAGATGGTCTTGGGAGTCCTACAGGAACATCAGCTGAATGCCAACCTAAAGAAGTGCAGCTTTGCCTAGGCTAGTGTGGAGTACGTGGAACATGTGGTGTCCTAGGAGGGAGTGGCGGCCGACCAAACATAAATTGAGGCGATGCTGAAATGGCCTATGCCTAGAAACATAAGGGAATTGAGGGGTTTCCTAAGACTGACTGGTTACTATAGGAGATTTGTGAGGGGGCACAACATCATTGTTTGGCCATTGACCGAGCAACTGAAGAAGGACAACTTTTTGTGGGGAGAGGCAGCAACTATAGGCGGAGGGAGGGAGGGGGGGGGGGGGGGGGCAAGGGGGGGCACGTGCCCCCCCTAATAAAAAAAAAATTCAGCTAATAGCAATCTGCGATAATGAATTCCATGGAATTATGAACAAAAGTATTATGTAGGGATCTGTCATACGATAATGATCTTAATGGTTCACTACTAGCCAAGGTTTAAAATTGCGTAAATAAGCCTTGAGGCGTTTTTCGTCCGTGAGGCGAGGCGTAAGCCTCGAGGCGGTGTGAGGCGTAAGCCTCACGGACGAAGAATTGCGTAAATGCGAATTTAAGTATTCTAGCAGGTAAAAAATAGTAAGAGCCTATGATACCATTAGAACATCTAAATGAGAAGTGAACTTAGTAAAAAATAATAAAATAGATGCAATATATGCATCTCATAGCATAATTCAAAGTATAAAACTACAAATTGAAGTCTATTAGAACTCCCAAAGTACAAATAAGAAAGAACATCTAAAATTCAATCATGTCCCATCACTAAATGGGTCTTCAGTGGAGGCATCTTTCATCTCCAATTGAATCTATGAATGTCAAATCTTCATCATCCTCAATGCATAAACTATGGCATGGACACGACTTTGAGCTTTGGACCATCAGCAGACCTAATTCTTCCGACACTAGAGCTTATTATCTTACGAATTTGAAACATGAACAAAATTCATTAATAAAAGTAAAGTATAAAAAAACTATGTTATTTAAGGGGTAGATATGCCGGGGGTCCCAGTGGGCGCTGCCCCCTGGTGGGGTTCGACCTGACCGGTCAGGTTGCGGGGTCAAGGGGCAGCGCCCCCGGAACAAATTTTTATTGTAGGAGTAATTTTTATTGTGAGGGACAACTTCAGTCCTAATCTTAAATAAAAATTTCTACATAAAGAACTGCGGCTTCGTCAAAGCGGGTCTGCTTGCAGTAGGTTTGGCTCCCCTATTAAAATGCCCTGTGAGCTTGAGGCGTACGCCTCTCCCAAAATTGCGCAATTGCGCCTCTGAGGCGCGCCTCAAGCTCACCGAGGCGTACGCCTCTTCTGGACCCGAAATTGCGTAAGCAATGAGGCGCCAGGTGGATAAATTACGCAGAGGCGCGCCTCTAATTGCGCAATTTTAAACTATGCTACTAGCGTAGGAAATCTAAAGAAGATTACTTGGCAGGCTGCAGCTTTTCTGGAATCATTCCACAAGAGCTTCATAGCTTGGAAAAACTCTCATTCTTGTAAGAATTATTTCAATGATAATCTATATATTGAGCAATGTCATTAATTAAAATCATAAAACAGCTGTTACAACATCCTTTTATTTTTATTTGTTTTTTTGCACATTATTATGAACATTTTCATTCATTTGTCTTCCATTTCAAAGCTCTGAACTCAAATAAGTTCACTGGAAGTATACCTCCTTTGATTGGCCTGCTCTCCAATCTATATTGGCTGGATCTTGCAGAAAATCAGCTTACATGACCTATTCCTATCTCATCGAACGGCTCTCCAGGCTTGGATATCTTCTCATTAAAACTAAGCATTTGTGAGTGTATTTAGTCTAATTCCTCATCATTATATAGGTTTGTTTTCACAGAAATAATATTTCGCTTCACGTGCAATTTGACAGCCATTTTAACAAGAATCAGTTATTAGTCTCTTCAGTTCTCAAATGAAACTAATACATCTGTAAGACTAACTAACATAAGATTGGGGAATGCCATATGAAAAACAGTAAAACGGAAATATAGAAATAAGGTACAATAAACTCTAATCATCAGATAATATGCTCCGCATATCACCCTTGCTCCTCTCACGTGACTCGCAACTCACGACCTCGAGCACGGCTTTCTTTTTCGCTTTCGCTCCTCTCTCGCCCCCAAACGGAGATCGTCCGTGGCATATATTTATATCTTCTAAGCTCTAAGGGTCATGTTATTTGCATTCTTAATTTTAATCTTACAGCTCCTCTTGGCTCCGGTAATAAGAGGGAAAACGTAATTATTTTAATTTAGGCCCCCTCTGATTAAATTTTCTAGCTCCGCCATTGGCAGCAACTCAGGCTTTTGAGAGATTGAAGAAAGCCATGACGACTGTTCCAGTTTTAGCTCTTCCAGACTTCAGCCAGATCTTTGTAGTGGAGACCGATGCGTTAGGATATGGGTTGGGAGCAGTGCTGATGCAGAATCATAGGCCCATAACATACTTCAGTCAAGTGCTGTCGACCATGGCGAGATTGAAATTAGTGTATGAGAGAGAGAGCTGATGGTTATTATTTTGGCTATTCATAAGTGGCGTCCTTACCTCTTGGGTAGGCATTTCATTGTCTGGACAGATCAGAAAAGCTTGACATACTTTTGAAGCAGAGGATGGTGACAGAAGAGTATCAGAGGTGGTTGTCCAAACTGCTAGGCTATGATTTTGAGATCCACTACATACCAGGATTGGAAAATAGGGCGGCAGATGCCTTATCAAGATGTGTTGGGGAACTCCAGGAGATGGCAACTTTACTGCCACTAATGGTAGATTGGGGGGCTATGAAGGAGGAGAGCATGCAGGATGAAGAGTTGAAAAAGATTAGGGAGGATTTGATGAAGGATATGAATAGCCATCCGGGGTACTCATTTGAAGGGGGGAGACTCTTGCATCAAGGAAGATTTGTGATGCCGCGAACCTCCATCCATATTCCCCACTTATTGCAGGAGTTCCATGGGAGTGCAGTTCGAGGCCATTCCAGGGTACAAAAGACCTACACTAGAATAGCTGCTGAGTTATATTGGAAGGAGATGCATAAGGATGTGGAGGAGATGGTGACGAGGTGTGAAATCTGCCAGAGGAATAAGTACATGGCTATGATTCCAGGGAGGTTGCTACAACCTTTGGAACTTCCAAACAGGCTATGGGAGGAAGTATCCATGGATTTTATAGATGGACTACCACGATCAGAGGGATTCACAGTCATTATGGTGGTGGTGGATAGATTGGGCAAGTACGCACATTTCATTCTATTATAGCACCCGTACACCGCAGTGATAGTGGCAACAGCATTCATCAGGGAGGTAGTCAGACTACATGGAATTTTAAAGTCTATAGTTTCTGATTGGGACAAGGTGTTTCTCAACCAATTTTGGAGAGAGCTATTTAGGTTACAGGGAACAATTCTTAAGAGAAGCACTGCTTACCACCCATAGACGGACGGGCAGACGGAGGCTGTCAGCAGGAGTTTGGAGACTTACTTGAGGTGTTTTGCTTCTGAAACACCAAGGATGTGGGCCAAATGGTTGGCATGAGCTGAGCATTGGTACAATCCCTCGTACTACTCAGCTTCTTAGATGACCTCTTTTAAAATACTATATGGAAGAGACCCTCCACACTTAGTACACTTTGGAAAAGGGAGCACACTAGTATCCTCAGTGGAGCAGCAATTGGAGGAAAGGGATAGGGTGTTGGAGGAGCTGAAGAAACATCTAATGAGGGCACAACAAATCATGAAGAGGCAGGCGGATACACATAGGAGTGACATCCAATTTGAAGTAGGTGAGAAGGTTTTCCTAAAACTGCGGCCCTACAGACAGAAGACATTGGCCAATAGGAGAAATGAGAAGTTATCAACAAGGTATTTTGGCCCCTACGAGATATTGGACAAGGTTGGAGCAGTGGCATATCGCTTGGAGTTACTTCCATCCGCCACTATACATCCAGTATTCCATATGTCATAGCAGAGGAAGGCTATAGGGGAGCATGCAACCTGTGCAGAACTGCCAGCAATATTGACTGAGGAGATAGAGGTGGTTTTAGAACCTCTGGAGCTAAAAAGGGTGAGATATGATAGGGAAGGAAACAAGGAGGTGTTGATTGCATGGAGGGGGCTTCCTGATTTCGATGCCATATGGGAACCGTATGAGAGGGTGAAGCACCAGTTTCCTTCATTTCGCCTTGAGGACAATGTGAGTTTTTAGGGGGGGGGGGGTAATGTTAGACCTGAACAGGTCCAGGTAATTTTCCTTTTGCTTTAATTAGTCTTTCTTGTTAGGGTTTGAGATTATCTTGAATTAAGGAGAGATTTGAGATCTAGGGTTTGTTCTTTGGGCTCTAGGCTTTGCTAGAGAATTGGAGAGTTGTTTCTTCCTCTCGGATTGAAAAAACTTGTATCTTGTATTGCTTTTCTTGTTCGTGAATTGAATAGAAGAAGTTTTCCTTGTGTTTTCTCTCCAATCTTCTGAAATTCCTGCATCGTTTTGCTGATTTCTCTCTGAAATCAGCATATTTCTCGTTGTTTTCACCAATTATTGATAGGTTTGCTTGCGAACTCAAGTATTTCCCCTTAGGGTTACTTGCGAACTCAAGTATTTCCTATCATCCTCATTCTCCATTCATTCCTATTAAGTACTGCTTTTAATTAATATTTATATTTTGTGTAAATTGTTTTGCACAACTTCCAGACAAGTTACGTTGGTCCTTTCTCCTTAAAATTTTTTGGTTTAATTTTATCCATGCATCATATTGGTTGATTTTCTATTCTATGTTATATGTTTTCAAAGAACTTGGATCTATTTTTCAGTTCTTATCCCCATTATGCACTACTCTCCGTCTTTCTAATATAACATTTCTTAATCTGCCATTTGTAGTTAGTAAATGAATAACTCTAAATTATATCTCTTTTTAAAATTTCATATGACATCTTCCTTATTTTATTAACTTCCTTTTACCTGTGTCAAGTCATTAATGATTTCAGTCTTTTCAATTTCTATATTTTGTATTGATAAGCTTCTTCACCTGGTGAAGCTGAAATTAAAGGGTTTACAAAATGATAAAGCCAAAGATCTTACCAAACTGAAATTATGTCATCATTGTGGCTATGTTATGTTTGAGTTTGATTTGATTGTGGTTTATCTTTTGTAAAAAATGATTGGTCCAACTTGGTCAGGTTAAGATCGACAAAACAAATAAACAATATCGAATAAAATCAACCTATATGTGAATGATGTGTCAAGGCACTACAATGATTGTTTGGATTTTAAACCTTTCCCAATATGAAATGATTTAATGTTCTTGTAAATAGTGTTAAGCTTGTGTCAAGAACTTTTTTGATTAGAGTAAATTTAACTAAACTAAGCCAAACCTTAGTATATAGGTTATGCCCTTAAACTTAAAAACCCAACTAATTTAAACAAATTATACACCAATATCATTAAAGAAGACCAGTACGAACTTCCTAAGATATGGCCTAAACACCCTTTTCATGAGTGACTGGAAGGTGGCAAGGGCGTTGGTGAGCCCGAATGATATCACTAAGAACTCACAATGCCCTTCATGTGTCCTAAAAGCAGTCTTTGGAACATCCTCCTCTTGCATCTTGATCTGATGGTATCCCGACTTCAGATCCATCTTGGTGAACACCACAACACCACATAGCTCATTCAGTAGCTCATTAATCACTGAAATGGGAAACTTGTCCGGCACAGTCTCCTTATTCAATGCCCGGTAGTCCACACAAAATCTCCAGCTCCCACTTGGTCCGATGATCCCTGCCTCCAGCATCGCTCGGATAAGCTTCTTGATCTCGCCCTTTTGAATTTGAGGGTAGCGATAAGGCCGCACACTAAACGATGACACCCCCTCCCTCAAGATGATAGCGTGTTCTTATTCCCTTGGTGGTGGTAAGCCTTGAGGTGGCTGAAAATCCTCACTGAACTGCTGTATGAGTGGCTGTACTGAAAGAGGAATATCTCCCCCTTCCTCCAGTTTGATTCCTTTTATGCTCTGCAGTTCCACCAGAAATTCTCCCTCCACTTCATATATGGTCTTAACCATGGTTTTGAGAGACACCATGACCCTGAACAACCCTGCATCTTCTTGGATCACCATCCTTTTTCCCTCCACCAACAGCTCCATCATCAGAGCTCCCCAATTGACCTTGGTATCCCCTAAGGTCTGTAGCCACTTCATCCCCAGGAGGACATCAATGCTTCCCAACTCTAATGGGAGGAAATCCTCTCTCACTTGAATCCCCTGGATAGTTAGCACAACTCCCCTGCACACTCCTCTACCCATCTCCACCTTCTCGGTGCCCATCATCACCCTGTAGGCCTCGGTGTCCACCAATTTCATCCCCAATTGGTCAACGACCTGATTGGAAATAAAATTGTGGGTAGCCCCACTGTCAATCAGTACCACTACCTATCTGCCTGCTATTTCTCATTTCACTTTCATGGTATGATTCAGGGTGAACCCCACCACTGAGTTTAAGGAGACTTCGGCTATGTCAAGATGCAGTTTCTCCTCCACATTTATCCCTGTCTCACTCTCACCTCCCTCCTCAGCTTCCTCGTCATCATAGACGGTGAGAACCTGAAGAGTTTGATCCTTACACATATGCCCTGGCATGTATCTCTCATCACATCGGAAGCACACTCCCTTCACTCGTTTCTCCTGCAACTCATTCTCAGTAAGGTTCTTGAAGTTTCCCCCAAATCCCCCTCCACCAAGCTTCTGCTTTGGGGCCTCACGAAAGCTTCCCAGTGCTAGTCCGTTAGGAGCTAAGACAGCAGTGGTCATCCTGTACGAGCCTCTTGAACTGCTACATCTGGCCCCCCTCTCCAGATGCTTTTGGTCCTCCACCAACTACGAATGCTCCATAGCCTCATCACTCTTACAGCTGCCCTAATCTCGGGCTTAAGCCCCTTCATGAAGTTCCCCTCCAGCACAATTTCAGAAAGCTAATTTAGCCAGCTAGCCAGGTACTCAAACCTGTCACGGTACTCTGCCACAGACCCTCCTGCATGAGGGCGAAGAACTGTTCATAGAAGTCCCCTCCCCTATTAATTGGGAAATATTCTAGCAAGCAATCCTTGAACTCCCTCCAACTCTGAATGGGCCGCCTAATGTCTCTCCATTGGTATTAGGCCAAAGCCTTTCCCTCCAAACTCAGGCCAGCCGTCGTCAATTTCTCCTCCTCCATCAATCCGTTGACGGCGAAATACTTCTCTACCTTGTAGATCCATCCATGTGCATCCTCATCTTAAAAGATGAGCATCTTCAATTTCCTTACCTTGGACCGCCTCTGTTTCCCCTGAATCCTCCGTAGCCTCCCACTCCCCGAAAAGGAGGTGCTCCCCAAGTGTCATGCTCTTCCCTTCTGTGCTCGTACCCAAACCCTTCCTCAAATTCCTCCCTCCTTTCAAAATCAGCACTCTGGCATTCATATTCCACCCCTCTTCTTGCACAATCAGCACCCCTTCGCTCTTACCTGATGCTCATCTACTCCCTAGAAATAAGCTTTAGCGGAGGTATCTCGTCTTCTTCCTCCAAAATCTCCACCTCTTGATTATCCCCTACCTTAAACAAATTAGGGTTGTCTCCTCTTCGTTGGCCGCCGGTGGCTTCCTTCATTTCAGATGTCATCGTATTGTGTTTGGCTTCAAGCAACTTCTTCAGCATGTCTTCCACTACGACGAACTTTCCATCCATCTTTTCATGGACGATGCAAACTAGTTTTGAAAATATGAAATTTTTTCCTCAAAATCTGATTTCAATTGGCATAATTCTCCCTCCAAAACTCCTACTTTCCTCTCGGCCATTGATACCCTAGATTGAAGAGCTTTGATACCAATTTGATAGGATATGCTTGTGGAAAATTAAAAATATTCCTTGCTGAAATTTAATTCCAGCAATTGGAGAAAATAGAAATTTGCAATAGATTGGAAGAAAAATCAAAAATTGGACTTTTGATTAATAGTAAATGAAGAAAAACAACAACGTACAATGGATCTTCTATTGAAGAGGAAGATCCGTCTCTTCCAAATCTCTAGACGCCGCTAGAGCCCACTCAAGAACACAAGAACCCTACTTTTTCAGCCAAAATCAGAGATAAAGCTCAACCTAGCCGCCAAAACTCACTTAAACATATAATAATTAGGTCAAATCCAAAAATAGCTCTTACAATTTGAAAATTTTCCTCCTAATCCCTCTTCTGGACCCCACATCAAGTGGGCGAAATCCCTTTGGTTCCGTTGTTTGTAAACCTAAACTGGTCTTGGTTGGGCTGGCTGGACCGGTCCAGGATCATGTCTAACACCGTGCTCCTTGTATCGCCTTGACCATGATTTTGAGTGAAACCATAGTTTTGGACAGGCTAGGATCCCCTCTAATAATCACTTTCCTCCCTTTAACCTTGAACTCCATCGTTCGCGTCTGCTAATCAATCTTGGTCTTTCCCAATTTCTGTAGCCATTTCATTCCCAGGGTGATATCGGCGCTCCCTAACTCCAATGGGAGAAAGTCCTCCCTCACCTGGACTCCTTGTATGGTTAGAACTATCCCTCTACACACTCCTCTAACTGTCTCTGTCTTCTCAATGTCCCATGCCCATCATCACCCCATAGTATCCTATGTCCACCAGTTTCACCCCCAATTGGTTTACGACCTGATTGGAGATGAAGTTGTGGGTAGCCCCACTGTCTATCAACACTACTATCTCCTTGTATACTATTTTTCCTCTCTCTTTTATGATGTGATTCGGAGTGAATCCCACCATTAAGTTCAACGAGACCTCTGCCATATCTAAATGCAGCTTTTTCCCCTCCACCGATGCCTCACTCCCACCTCCCTCCTCAGCTTCCTCGTCATCACCGACGGTGAGAACTTAAAGAGTTCGGTCGTTATACCTGTGCCCCGGTGTATATCTCTCATCACTTTTGAAACATAACCCTTTTGTCCGCCTATCTTGCACCTCTGTTTCTGTAAGGGGCTTGAAGTTGTCTCCAAGGCGAACTCCAATGCCCTTCTCCTTTAGTGCTTCCCTCGGAAATGACACCATTTGGGTTCTCGGTGTCAGGGTCGTGGAGGTACTCCTATAAGCCCCTCTTATGATGTTGCTCTTGCTGGCCTTCACCCTTCGATATTTTTCCTCCACCCTCTGAGCAAGCTCCATTATCTCTCTCAGCCCTCTAGGTCTCAACACCCTGAGCTCTGCTTGTATGTCCTCTCTAAGCCCCTTCATGAAACTCCCTTCCAACCCTTCCTTGGAAATTCCTCTCAGTCTTCCTGACAGCAACAGAAACTTCTCCTGATACTTCATGACTGCCCCCCTCTTGAGTTAGGACATAGAATTGTTCATGGAGGTGTTCTTCCTGAATTGTTCAGAAACACTCCAACAAATACTCCTTAAATTGTCCCCATGAATAGATCGAATATCGAGCCTCCCTCCACTGAAACCAAGTTAAGGCTTTTCCCTCCAAACATAGCCCTACCGTCATGAGTTTTTCCCCTTCCGTCAGGCCGCTGATCTCAAAGTAACGCTCCACCCGATACACCCAACCCTGAGCATCTTCCCCTTCAACCACTGGGATCTTCAACTTTATCGATCTCACATCCATACCTCATTGACTTCTCCCTCCGTTAGTTCCTCCTATGTAATGATGGTGCGAATCTCGCCATTCCTCTCTTGGCTGATTTGGAGCCCATGGCTCTGCCAAACCATGACCTCCTCCATTCCACCTCTCCCCATGCCCGGGTAGTACTCCGGAATCTCCTTCCCCTTTTGTTTAGCCCTCGGAACCGCTGGTGAGGCTTTTGATTGCATTTTGATCAACTTCTTCATCATGTCTTCCATATTTTTGAAGCGGCTCTTTATAGATGAGAGCCTCCCTTTCATGTCGGAATATCTTTCCTCCACTCCTACCTTGAGATTTTCCATCTCGCCTTCCAATACCTCCATCTTCTTTGCCGCCATTCACGGATTTAGGTTCTAAACTGTGAAAAATAATAAAATTTGGCGAATCTGGTTTTCAAACGGCGAAAATCAGCAAGGTGGGAAGAAAAATGCTATAGAAATCAGCAATGGAGACTTAAATTTTAGCCTAGTACACCAGTCTAATACCAATTTGATAGGAAGTGCTTGTAGAAATTTAGGAAAAGCCTTGCCTGAAATCTGATTTTAGTAATTTCAAAAAACTAACAACAAGAAAACCAGGAATGGAATACACAAGAACACTTTTTTTATTGAAAATTTTATGAACGAAAGACAAGATACAAGTGGATCTTCAATTGGAGAAGAAGATCAAGATATGGCTCTCCCAAATCTCTAGCCGCCTGGTAGAGCCTAAACACCCTAAGAATAATCTAAATTCAGCAAGTAACATATACCCCTAAACCTAGGAAAATCACCTACTTAAAGCAAACAATAAACAACAAATATCCAAACAGCCCTCCCCCAATTCCCTCCCAAATATGTCATATTTCCTTAATTATTTTCCTCCCAAATCAGCCCTTAAATCAGCCCCCAAATCTAACTTCTTCAATTAGGAAATATTTCCTAATTAATTCTTTTCAAATCAGCCCTCAAATTTGCCCTATTCAATTAGGAAATGTTTCCTAATTAATCCCCTCCAAATCAGCCCCCAAAAATGTTTCCTAATTAATCCCATCCAAATCAACCCCCAAATTAGCCCCCAAATCTGCTCTCTTCAATTAGGAAATATTTCCTAATTAATCAGCCCCCAAATCAGCCCCCCTCTTGTGCGTCTCCTACTACCGCCATATCATTATGTCTCTACAAACGAGTGTTTGCTTCATTATGGTGAAATCTTTCACTTATTCTTCTTCTATATTTTCTTATTATTTTGTAAGTGTGACTGACTTTAATGAAATTTGACACAAGTTGATTTTGTCAAATTGTCTTTCATCATATTTTTTATTTTCCATTGATGCTAATGAACAATTGTTAAAGATTGAGCTTGTAACTTGCAAATTTGGTGTGTTTACTGCTTGATTTTTTTACATCTCAGAATTATATATGTGGTAGAAATCTTTAGATAGTGAGGCATCCTACATCAGGTCCACATTGTGGTTGAATTTTTTGAAGAATGAATTGTGTTATATATCAGTTTATGTGAAGTAGGACTACTTAGGGTTAGAGTTTCCCAATGCAACCTATATGATACATAATATGAATTTCATACTAAGGAGGATGAGGATTCACAATTCACAAGCGACCAATTAATTCTACAACTTACTTTCTTTAAATATAAACTAATATTATTAGAATTAGAACCTAAATGATAATGAAATAATTGAAATAATTTGAGAAGTTCATTGTGGATTTACAACCATATTAAACAAATAATTGTAATTTAGTTTTCATAAATTGAATTTTCGAAGCACTAAATTTGAGCAAACTCAAGTGCACTAATTAATTAAATCAATATCAAACTATTTAGATGAAATAAAAACAAGTAGCAAAAGTGTCAAAATAAGAAATTAGATCTCACATATGACTTCCCAAGAATTAAATAGTCGGACTTATACTACATTCACACATCTAACATTCAATATTGAGAATTGCAAAGAGAAAATTTAATCAATCAAATGATTTTTAACATTCATCATAACGTCTATTTATAGACTCCTCATTCCTCGACTAATATATGGTTGGCATAGGATCGGTTCAAATCAAGTTCAAATTAAATTCAAAAGATAAATTAAATCTCCCATCAGCATAAAATTGCGAAATTTAAATCCCAGAGTCATCTTGTCAACTACTGCATGCCGCAACTAGTGCACCAGATCGCTCAGGTGAACAGCAGGAAGTGATTTCTGCCATTCCCTAGTGCAGATATATGCCATCCATTGCGTAGTAACTGAAAAAAAAAAAAAAAAAGAAGATAAATTCAGCAGCTATGTCAGACCAACAAATTCACGTACGAGATAGGTTCAGAAATCACATCCCAAGTGAATATGAATAAAGCCAACTAACTCCGCCTAAACTCCGCATCATTGGGTTTTGTCAGGTCATTTCATGTGAATGATTAAGGATAAGTATTGAATAAATTTGATTAGGGAAAGTTCCAGTATGATTGATGATAGACACAAGGTTTGAGTATGTTTTGTAATACATGTCATGCGCTATTATCATATATATATATATATATATAAACACGAGGCTCTCCGGTTATAGATCCTCATTAATTTTGTATTTTTTTTCTTCTTTCCTGTAGTTGACTAATAGATCTATTGCTTAAAGAGCCTTCTATCTTTCGTTGAACCCACCGATACTCTTTCCGGCTATAGTATGCACACAGAAGTCTTATACAGGAACCCAGCAACTCTTTTCTAATAACAGGCAACAGCTACTAAGAGTGGAAAATCTGTGTTAAGCTTACAATGACAAATTGAAACAACGGAAATGTGCATTTTGGCTCTACCTTTTTTTTTCCAAATTTGCAGTTTGTTTCGTAACTTTTGAAAAGCTTCTAATCTGGTCCTCTTATTTTTTCATATCTTTTGCTTTCATAAAATTCTCAAATTAGTTGTGGCATGCTTAAATGCATAGATTTGATTTTTTTTTCTGTAAGGTATTAATTTTATAAATATACAAGTTTCTTGTGATGTGTATAATTATCTCAAAATGGTCTTCTTCTGAAAAAAAAAAAACAGTCCTGAAATGCAAAACTGCCCTGCAAGTAAGGTTTTTTTTATGCCTTTGGTTGAAGGGCGAAGACCGTAGTTAAATGAAGTCCTGAAATTATTGATAACTGAAGGAAGATTTTTTCTTGAATATATCTCTCAAAACAATAGCTGATATTGTTTTTTTGAATAATATACAATATTTTCAATTGCAACGCTTACTTTGAAATGCTAGGAGCAAATGTGCTTTTTACATGGTTCTGAAGTTAGTGTAGAGGTATTAAAAAAGAATAGTAGATGCTGCCTACAACCTTTAGAACATGTGTATTGATAAAAACCCCATGAATAGTGGGTAAAGATTCCTTGAAAAAAAATGTTATATTTGGCATTTAATTATTTTAAATGTTCATATGTTTATCTTACCAATAGGATCTTTATACCTTATATACTGGAATGATTATGGCACCATGATGTGTTAAAATGCGTATGTTTCTTGCGTTTCCTACCTTCACCCTACTAGTTTATGAGGAAAAAGCTTTAATATTCTTCTCGTGCTTCAGACCACATATGAGAATTTCCGGTACAGAACTGACCGTAGACGCAATGTGTATGACCGGGGTTGCCTGAACAACTTCATGGAGGTATTCTGCACCAAAGTTAAGCCCTCCAGGAATGACTTTCGTGCCTTCGTGCAAGAAGAGGCTCCTAAACCAAGTCCGAATGCTCGTCCTGCAGAACCTGAAGATGATTTTGGAACCTACCATCGTTCAAAAGTAGAAGATGATCTTGATATTGGTGGGGACCTGCTGAAGATTTCCCAGAGACGAAGCATTCAGGAGTTTGACGAGGAGATTGACCGGAGAAATGATAGTGGGAGGCCTGGAACCGTTTCTGAGTCAGAAGTTGTATCCGAGTTGGATAGGCAGGTCCCCTTCACTGGAACTGAGATTCCCATAACAAGAACTGATGCCAGGAATTCCAGCTGGGGTCGGAGAAGCAGCAACTGGGATATATCACCTGAAATCTTCACAAAGAACACTTCTGTTGCTGGATGTGGCAGTTTGATAACCGAAAAAGAGAGATTAGTAGGGGAAAGAAAATAACGAATGGTGAACAGAACTGTGTTATTATCTTGAGTAAAGAATGAACAATTCCAAAGCCATCATAGTTAGGTAACTGCGCCTGATCTATTGTTTCATTTTATTATCTTTTTATAACTGTTGAATGATTCTTTCTGTGAATTACAATCTCTCAGACAGTTGTGTAGTTTATTATTTTTGTCCCCACTATGCATTTTTTAGTTGTTAACAGTTTGTTGTGTTGTAGTGAATCGTGTTAACTTTCAAAACCATATGTTGTAAAGAATCTTCTTTTCCCTGCTATTAGCCTTGCATTTGATGAATGCTCAAGTGGTGGATGGATAACTATTTTGATGCTGTAATCTGCTTCAAATACAAAACTAGCTGGCTCTGTCAACCTTCTGACTTACCAAAAATTTCCTGTGAGAATTAACAAATAATACATACAATGGGCAAATACAGTGAACATCTATCGTGCTTGTCGCAGCTTTATTAGTCTTTATGCCACTTATGGGTGTAAGCCCGTCAGCCTCATAAATGACTCAGGAATGCTACTTCGACTCTTTCGGCTCATCGGCTAATGAAATTGTTGCACCATTAACATTAAGGTTTCATTTGGGGCGGCTTTCTTACTGCTTCTTAAAGTAGTTTTTTAGTATAAAAATTAAAATTGTTGTATTAAAAAATTGCTTTAAGAAGCAATAAGAAAGTTGTCCCAAACGAAACTTAAGTACTATAGTATGCACGATCCATCTCTTCTTTTATCTAACGCATTCAAACTGAAGAAATTATATATAGTCGACCAGTTTTAAATCTTCATCTTGTTTCATTAGCTAGCAAAGATTAATAACGGTCCAAAATATTATCCATGCAGATATTGCCAGTCAAGAAGTACCAAAAAAAATTTCATTCAGGACTTGCTCCGCTTTCAATCTCTTCAATACTGCTTCAACTGCTCTCTTATTTTTAAAATTTATAATAAGGCCCCACCTTTTTCAAAATGGATATTCTTCAGATACATCTCTCCTTGGTGTACACCTCCTGATGTTGCTACTACTTTTGGAAATCTGTTTGCTCCTCTGCTGCCACTGCTAGATAAAATTTTAAATTTAGGATCACTCCCAACTTTCCTGTATCTCTTTTTTGGTATCTCTGGTGCTATGGGTTATCCCTCTTTGATATGTCAATCTCTCATTTTCTCAGGTCTCTGTTCCCCTCTAATGCTCGTATTGATGTGATCATCAATGATCATGGTTGGACCATTCCTGTTACTGCTCCCACTCTCCTGGCTGATGTTATTTCCCAGAGTTTTATTGGAAATCCTAACTCTATTTGCTTAAAAATGGGGGCTTTGTTATGATGGCAACTTTAAGAGGTTTTTAGCTTATTTTTATAATAGTGGGCTCTCCTTTTTGTCATAGATTTGTTTGGCATAAATTCTATGACCTTCATTTCTCTACTTCCTATTGGATGGCTGTTGTTGGTGGGTTAAAACATTGGAAGCTCTTATTAAAAGAAACATTTTGGTAGATCCTATGTGCTCTCTTTGCCACTCATTTACCGAAATCACAACCTATATTTTCTTCGAATGCAACTTCTCTTTCTTTGTGATTAGTGAGATGATTCTTGGGATTAAGAATCTTCTATTTTTGCCAAATTTCCTTCAAATTTTTGAGATTATTAATGATATGGAGGCGTCTGTTAAAAATATTAAGAGCCTTTACATGCTTATTACATATGCTTCTCTTCATTGCTTATGGAGGGAAAGGAATGATAAGAAATTTAGCAATTCTTATGCCTCTTTTACAACAATTTGCCACAAAGTTTAAAAAGCTGTTTTTCTCAAGTCTCAGAATGGGAAAATAGAGAAGCTCTTTTGGATATGCTTTAATGCTGGCTGGGTTGATGGTTGGTTTCATTTGAATATGGTGTTTGGTTTGGAAATGATGGGCTTATTATTTCTATTCGATGGCTGTTTGGTTTGTTCTAGCATTGGTTTCTGTTGCATGGGTGTTTTCTCGGTTGGATATAATATTTTTCTTAGCTGGATGTTTACTTATGCCATTGGTTTTTGTTGCTTGGGTGTTTTTATGACTTAAAATAGTGTATTTGTTGGTTGGTTGTTTTCGGTGCCTTACGGGATGCATCCCTGTTTTTTTGTTATTACTGACCTGGAGGGAACTTGCAAGCCTTGGACGATGATGATTTCTCTATTTTTTTTTTCTGGTCAACCCCTTAGACGGTCCACGAGCAACCAGGAGTTTGTGCGGTTGCCTTATTTGAACTAAACCTCTTTCATATCAATACTATTAGAGTCCACGCTATTCTTGTGCTTTAATGGTTCTTTATCTCCCTTTGGCAATTTTTTCATTTCATAGTTTTTCTATTATTGTAGTCTCTCCTATCCCCCAATAGGTGTGTTTTTTGGCTCCTGTTGAGCTAGCTCCAATTTTTGGTCGGAACTTTGTCGCTCTTTTTACTTGTATTTTTTTTACTCGTAACTTTTCATAGATTAATGAAAGGGGCAGGCCCAATTTTTACCCAAAAAAAAATTCATTAAGAGTATTTATAATTTAGGAAAAGAAAATAATTGAAATAAATATCAACATTTTTTGTAGAACCAAAAATTTGAACGTTTGTGATAAACAATCCTATTTGTTAGGTTGATCGATAGCCCTAATTCCTTAGCATAATATTAATCAATTATTGGAATATTTAGCAAAATTAATTATTTGTTTTGGGACATTTAGGCTAATTAAGTTAAACTCACACACATATCATATATGCAAGATTCAAACTCAATACCTCTTGGTTGATAGCCAAGGTTTCTAATCAACAGATCAAGATGAGCTGCATATAAATATTAGCAAAATTAATTATTAGTAAATGTTATGATAGGATTTATGAAGAAACATTTACTCCTAGAACAGATTGGAATCAAATAGTAAATACTTTTATAAGAAAATCTGGATAAATTTTGGATTAGTTCGGAGATTTACGTATATTGATAATCCAAATATTAAAGCTTTAAGTAAAAAAAAAAGACAGCATATACTACAACTCATTTGTTATAATTGAAAGTTTCCTATTATGGAAAAAATTATTATGTGCGGAGATCGGACACAGAAAATCGTCTGATTTGTCTCTGTTGCACTTTTACTGTTCACCACTGCGCTTTTATTATTCATAGAGATAAAATCAAATAATTCTCTATATCTTATCCTGCACATAATAATTTCTCCCTGTTATGAAGGTGATAATTTTAACATAAAATGTTAAAATAAGGAAACGATTAACTATAGATTATTCAAAATTTGAAGTAGGACTAAACTAAAATATTATATTATTTTAAATTTTTTTCTTAGTAAAGAGTGTGATGTGATGTCATGAAAGAATAATTCTCCTGCATTTGAGAGGCGCCCAATCACACTTCTTTATACATTTCATCCATTAATAAGAGTCGTGTGAGGTGAAGTTAAATGGTAAAATAAACACAGCTCATCTTGATCTGTTGTTGGGAGTTTAGGCTATGAATTAAGAAGTTTTAGGTTTAAATCTTATGTATGTGTTGTGTGTGTGAGTCTGTTTTAATTGGCCTACATGTCCCAAAAAAATGCAAGATAAAGATCATAAATAAATTAATAAAAAAAATAAATAGAGAGCAGTGAAATATAAGAAAGAATAATTGATTAAAATTTAATCAAAATGAATTTTATAATTATTAAATTTCTTTTTTAGTTTTTTTAATATATAGTCAGTTCATTATTTTTTTTTCAAAATTAATTCAGCTCATTGTTAATTATTAAATTTCTTTTTGAATATTTTTAATATATAATTAATAGATGTATAAATATGAAACATTAAGGAAATTTAATCATAATTAATAAAAATTATTAATTACTATGTATTTCATAGTGGGGCCCTAAACCCGTGGCCACGAAAAATCGGAAAATATGTAAAAGCTGAGAGCATGGATTTTTAACTAAGAAATCTCATATAGTTTTTAAATTACCTCAAAATAAAATAAAAAACTAAATAATAGGTTATGCCCTCAAATTCTCCCAAATTTACGAGAAGGCCATCTTACGTAATCTCTCCACTGACAGCAGACTGGTGGCGATATCCGTAATAAAATTCAAAGCCAGTGGTGATTATATAACGGTGGGACTGCATGCCCCCATTTAAATTTCTAGAGCCAATAACGGCTTTTAGGCTAATGATTTTTAAATTTCTAGAGCCCGTTTAAATTCATAGGCTCTACCTCTCTTCCTTCATCATCCTCCAACCAAATCCATCTCTCAATATCTCTCATCGCTATGTCTCCCATAGAAGGAGAGGAAGGGAGGCTCTTATGGGATCATATGAGGGCCGCTTGGGCCTTCCCCAACTCCGACAACACAGGTGGTGGCGAGGTCGCCATGAAAACTAGTTCTAATTGTTCGAAGCATCGTGTCGGTGAGAAGCGAAAGCGTAATGGTGATAGGAAGAGACTGCTCGGCTCTAAATGTGGAGGAGAAAATATTGAGGATGTGCGAATTAACGAGGAGTCAAATCACGAGTTGCATATATGTACAGAGAGGGAGAGGAGGAAGAAGATGAGAAACATGTTCACTAATCTTCATGCACTCCTCCCCGACCTTCCATCTAAGGTGGCTAGCTTTATTGATTCTATATATTTATTTCATGCTTCTTCATTTTCTTTATAATAAATTACTCCATCAGGACGCTTGCTTATTTAAGAGCTTGCTATAGCATAGCGGAGAATGTGAAAAGCTTTAGGGTCTATTTGTGATAGCTTTTTAGTTGTTTTATTTTTCAGACACCAATCACAACTATTGCTTTCTCATTGTCATTAGAGAAATTTTATGGTAGCAAGTTGCTTTCTGCAATCATATTAGTAAAGTTTTTTTTTTTCATAATTTCACAACTAACTTTATAAAACACTGCAACTGTTTCAAATGATTTCTAAAATCTTGTATTTACATCCAAACAGGCAATTTGACAAATTTAATAATTTCTTAAGATCCTTTTTTTTTATTTCATGATTTGATTATCATTAAAATATTCATAATAATAAAAATATAGAGAGAATAAATTGCAAACCATTGGTTTTATTATTAGACAAATCAACAAAGTTATTTTTGATTTGCTTTTTTTAATAAGACTTGATTTTTGCTTTTTATATTCACACATATATTAAGAATAATATAATTTATAGAGATTTTGAAGATATTTATTGTCCTTAATTGATTTGTAATTATATCCAAATGACCAAATCAAATGAGTGATACACTAAATTTATCATTTTTTAAAATATATATTAAAAATGATATATTTTAATATATTAAAAATATATATTAAATAGATCAATCAAATGAGCCTTTAAATAAATTCACAATGATATATATTTTTCATTTATATTGCCATATTTTATTTTAATCTTTGGCCATAATTATTTTAATCTTAAAAAGGAAAATAAATATAGGCGACCGTTACTCATTGATCTCAAACTCTTAACCATAGTAATTGAAGGGGATCCAAATTCATTCAAATATATAACTTGCGCAATAAATTATCATTAGTTTAGTTCATTAATTGCCATCAATGGCACATGATTTTTCATCAGTTCCTTGTAACATTTTTCTTTCTAATTTATCAAAATACATTAATATATTAAGATTCTAAACTTTCTAAATAGATCCATAGTTTAATTATACATAAAAAAAAAAAACATTTTATCGTATTAATCTCCAAGAAATTTTTTCATAATTAATCAATAATCTCCTTGCTAATCCAAGCTCTAATGACCAATCAATCTTATAGGCAGATAAATCCACCATAGTGGACGAAGCAGTGAGCTACATAAAAGCGCTTGAACAAACACTACAAAACCTCCAGAAGCAGAAGCTTCATCAGCTAATGGTTGATCCCTCGCCGACATCAACGGCTACGTTGGAAAGCAAAGTGGCCTTCATAGCTGACGATCAAGGCAAGAACAGCAGCCGCTGGAATAGGAAGGCGCCTATGTTTAGCTCTCCGACCGCCGTTGTGCTTCCTCGCCTTCCAGTCTGCTTCCAGACCTGGATTTCTCCTAATGTGGTGCTCAATGTGGCCGGTGAAGAAGCTTTTATTAGTATCTGTTGTGTGAAGAAGGCAGGGTTCCTCTCTGCAATGCTCTTCCTGCTTGATAAGTATAAAGTTGAGGTGGTTTCAGCACATTTTTCCTCTGATAATTGTTCCAGAAGCATGTGCATGGTGCATGCCCGTGTAAGTACCCTGCATTTTTTTATATTTTATTATTTCATTAGATTTCATTTCCCATAACTAAAATAATTTTTAAGAGATGGGTTATTAAATCAATCTTAACTGTTTAAAAACATAATTAATTAGAAAGAGTCAGATAAATATAAATTTGTTGGTTCATCTTAAAGTATATTCCCAATATATTAATATTTTAATGTTTTTTAAAGTGAATTGACGATTCGTTTGTATTGTATAGGTTACCGGAGTATCGGATCATTTTGCTGAGACATTGATGATTGAAGAGACATACAAATCAGTTGTTGCAGAGATGATTGGCTGGCTTTATTCATGAACTTCAGGAATGACTACTAGATGTTTTATGTCCATATTTGTTGTATTTTGGTCCATTTTTCAGTTGTTATGTTCCTTGATAGTGTTATAAATAGAGGTGAGTTTTGTGAAAAGTTTTTGAGAGAATTGAAAAAAGTTTTAATTTGATTTTCCTCCAAAGGCAACTCCTTTCCCTCTCTGTACCATTTCACTTCAAGAATCCTCCAAGAAAATCCAACAAAATGGTGGACACTACAGAAAAATTATCTATTACTTGCGGATTTTTCCGGCAGATTTCCTTCGATTTTCTGACGGATTGCGATGAAATATTTCCGACTGATTTTCCGGCGAATTTTAAAAATTTCTGAAAAAATTATATATTTGTATTTGTATTTTAAATAGAAGAATTAACTAATTAACTATTTGAAATAAATTAATAATATTAACTAATTTAAATTAATTGAGAGTTCGAGCGAGAAATGATGGAGCAAAAGCATTTAATTGATCGACGAGGAAGACCGGCAGGACTGTTCTTTATGGACAGCATGCCAGACCAATGGTGAAGATTGTTATATTTTGATCCAAATTTAATTATTCTGTTTCTTTGGTCTATCTTACATGTTTGATAGTATTATAAATAGAGGTGTGGGTTTTCTATAAAATTTGGGGAGAATTGAATAAAGCTTTAATTTGATTTTCCTCAAGAATCAACCCCTCTTCCTCTCTCTCGCATTTCTCTCCAGGAATCCTCCAAGAAAACCCAACAATATTCATACAAACAAACACACTTTTTGCTTTGAAAAATCTATAGTTTGATTGGTTATGAACCTATCAGTAAAAAATTTAAAGAAAAAAGATATTAAATGTGTCATTTTCATGCGAAAAGTAGATTCGCGGGTCAATCGAACTCAACTAGTTCTTTAAACGGATCAATCTGAACCTAAATTTTTTTTGTTGGGTACAGATCAGATTGACAAATCAGATCATTTATAGACACTTACCTGCAGTTATTTGTGTTTGAAGACAAGTGAGCGCATGCTTATGTGATATTAGCTATTTAAACAAAAATTTTGTCGTAAATTAAATACAATTAATAACTGGTAATTTATAAAATTTGCATATAACATAAGTTCAAATTTTACACTACATCCTTATTCGTGCTGACAGCACAAATCAGGATCCAAATTAAAATGCAAAAGAAGTAGATACACCCAATTGGGTTCAAGAAGACCTAAAATCTTACAGACTCCGACAAAGCTGCAGGAACAAAACCGCCAATACTCCTGCTTTGATCACCACTGACCATGGAATACCATAACTGCCCTTTCCAAATAGTCCCCTCACAAACGGCCAGAAGCTGATCAAAACCCATCCACTACACACCATCTCCCCCACCCCCGGACCATTCGTCTCCGGCCCGATCGCTCCCCCCGCCCAGCTGACCAAGGCCACCCCTATCGCCGTAATGTGCACGAGCACTAGCATCGTGCCGGTGATAAACATGGGTGACCCGTCGAAGGTGAACCGGCCTGGCTCTGCATGGGCGGGCACGTGTACCTGCTCCTTTCTGGTGACCTCGAAGACGGTCTCGGAGAGGCCGAGGAGTTTGAAGACGACGGAGAGGAGGCCGGGGAGGAAGGCGGTTATGGCGGTTATGCGTTGCATGCGTTGGTTGTTCCACCATTCACGGCAAGACTTGCCGCAGTGCTTGTATTCTGCAAGGCTGTATAGATTGTAGCCGGCGAACAACATTGCTGCCAGCAGAAACTGTCCCTCTGATACCTGCATATATAGCAAAGATCAGACCTTTGGGCTCTTATATTTGATGCCTGACATGGCAATATGTTCCGAATACCTCAAAAGTGTCAATTTTGTCTCTATATTTGGTTATTTTGTTCTAAATTTTATAGTAAATAATATCATAAATTTCTATTGTAAATCTAAATATTATATGTATTGGGGAAATTTATGTTTTGCAAATCAAATAAGTATCTATGCAAAGAAAATTTGCTTATTTATAATAATAAATTGCATACCTTGGGCAGAAATGAGGTTCCAGTGATTAGACAGCAAGCAGGTAGAAGAGAGTAAAGCAATTCTGGGACGGATTGGAGAGCCCAAATATTCAACCTTACATAACTCAGACACTGGCGGAAGTGTAGTTGCTTGGTGAGAGTCCCCACAACTGGGCTGTGGTCCTTGTCGAAGAGAATTTCAAGAAGGCCCGTCGCCCACCTCTTGTACTGCGTAAGGCATGCGGGCCCGCCTGTTGGAGCACATCCAAGAAATGCTGGAGGGTTGGGCTTAAAGTAGGTAGATTTCCAGCCCATAGATTGAATTTTAAGCCCAGTTAAAACGTCTTCCGTCATGGAACCATACAGCCAGCCTATCTGTTACATAATACATATATGTGAAAGAATTAAAAAGACAATTTCACTTATATTATTGTTCTGAATGAGTTTGAAATTGCAATACATGTCCTGTAAAAAAAAGAAGAAAAATGCAAAGTAAAAAGTAAAGATAATTGAAATATATATTTTGAATTTAAGAAAATTGAAAGATATTTGATTAGAAAATAATGATAAAAATAGAGTCTTTTAATTATATATACATTTTATGTCAGTAACAATTTTATTATAAATATCCTTTATTTTAAATGCCACCTATTAAACAATATTATTAAATTATTAGATAAATAATATTAAATCTATTAAATAAATACAATTGTTGCGGACTAGAACATTCGCGGCGGTGGAGAGATAAAGAGCTTAATGTCTTAATTTTAAAGAGAGAGGTGCGAGGGTCATAAGGAACATAAAGATTTTTACCTGAAAAATCCTAAAAAGGGAAAAAAGCACGGGGCTTGACCCAATTGAAATGGTTCCAGTAGTGTTTATTGTTGGTTACAAATGAAACCTTTTCATATGGGGAAGGTCTTGGCTTGACTATAAATTTGCTAAAATTGGATTTCAGATGATCCCAAATTTAAATTTAGAAAATTTCAACTTAAATACGCCACGAAGAAGTGCACGATCAAGACGATTTTTGGTGAAGTATCAACAACTAAATTTTATATTGTATAATAGTTTAATAAAATTAGAAACATTTATAATAAAAATTAATATATTAAGACATATGATATAGACTTTTTCATTAAAATAACATTTACTAAAAAAGAATCAAATATTTGATATTTATTTATATTAAAAATATGAAGTATTTTCTGTATTTTTTGTTTTATTTATTGCTTAAATATTAGGAAAAAAATTTGTAGTTATTTGTCTTCAGAAGAAGAGAAAAATTCTAACCATATTCTTTTTTTAATTTTAAAATTTGAGTAAATGACAACTTATGATCCAATTATTTTTTTCCGTCCATAGCATTATTTTAAATAAATAATATTGACATTATTGCCCCTACAAAGTGTCATCACATAGAGAAATTATTAAGTGTGGAGTTCTGACTCCAATAGGAAAGAGCCACATAGCTGTACATAGTGTGTGTATTAATACATATTCTTCGTATAAAGTTATATATTGTGTGTATTGGAGATGAGGCGGCCTTTCATTGGAGTCTGGACGTGAGCTATATTTAGACTCCGCACATAATAATTTCTCCTTCACAAAGAATTCGCACATTTTTTAAATTTGTTTTATAATGTCTGTAACAAATTTCATAATATTAAATATAGGACAAAAAATACTAAAAAAAGTTATAAATATAAGACGGGCCTATAATTATACCTCAAAAAATTACGAAAATGATTATTTTTATTGTGTTGTCACAAAAAAAAATCACGAGTAATTATTCCCATATAATTACCTCTTTACCCCAGCTTGTATTATGCTCAAAGGTGGATGAGGCTACTTTCTTGGCTATTTCTGTCCTGGTTGAAAGTTCATTAATGAAACGAAATCCTCCCTTGGCTTCTTGCTTAATTATCTCATTAGTAGAGTCGATAAGCTCATTAGAGTTTCCAAATATTCTTCTTAGCTCTTTGGAAGAGGCCCAACCTGCACATTATTTAAAAAAATAAAATATAAGGAAAAAAGACTAATTAAGGCTTCATTTTGGACGAATTTTTTATTCCTGCTTTTGACTAAAAAACTGCTTTAAGAAGCAATAAAAAAGCAATCCCAAACGAAGTCTAAAATGAAAATGTTGACTGGGTTAGCATCTGTACATATATTGTTTTAAAAAAAAGTATTGGAATGCTTAAGAGAAGAGATTCAAAAAATTAAATAGATTATTGAACATATTATCATTCCAATGCTATATTTTGAGCACTATCGGTATCTCCAACCAACAAGCCTATTTTCCACTTCAAAATACTGTAAAAGTTATATCAAACAGTAACTCATTTTCAATTGAACTCCATTTCTAATATCAAAAAAGAGTATTCTGTGTATATTCTTTTTAATCTCTGTTTTTATTATATTAACTTCTAACACAAAAAATGGGAATGTGAATAGTGCGACGTCAATATCGGAGTCGCACTATTCACAGCCTCAAAAATGTGTTTCCATTTGTCAGAGCTGCAAACGGGCGAATGACGTTTGGTTGAAGATGTCCTATATATAATATAATTATACTACTACTTACAACTCTATGTACTACCTGCATTTGTATTTTGATCGAAGGGCGAAGAACCATAAATAGCTTTTCTCCTGTGAAAGGATCCAGTTCCTCCATTATAAGGACCCTGAATCCCAGCAATCCCTCCTACCATAAACTAAAATGAAATGGACTAATTAATCATTTACAAATCAAATTAAGCAAATTCATACTAATAAGTAGTATATTGGAGGATAAGAAAAAGTTAAGTTGATATTTTCATTAATTGTAAGCCAAAAGAAAATAAAAAACCTTTTGTAGGACCTCCAACTGATTTCCAAAGGGATCATTCTTAAGACCTCCATAAAACATTTGAGGGGTTTGAGCATAGCCACAGGACCCCTCTTCATCAAAGCCGAGTAGAAGGCACATTCCATGGAGTATTACTTGGTGATTATTAGCGAACATGTCACAATCCACATTTAGAATAAATGGAGCATTCGTCATCAATGCTGAGACTCTTGTCTGCATGCAACATCAGCACAATTAGATGTTCAATATAATATTTGCTTAATTCAACTAATAAGCTTCTAATTGTTCAAAATGTGATTAATTATAATCGCATGTATTATATTAGATTCCTCTAATAACATTGGCTCATGATTATCAATAAAACTTAATGCAATATGACCTACATATATATCTTGATTACAGCAAGAACAACATCAAGCTTTTATCCTACTACGTAGTGTCGGCTACATAAATCTTTTTTCTATATTGTGCCCTATTAAGAGTCAAATTTCTCATTTAAATCTAATAAAAAAAGTCATTTCTAATACTCTCTAGCCAAATCTTTTTTGAGTCTTCCTCAACCTTCATTAACATATGTTAGATCTAATGCATATACTTTCACAATCGGGTCATCGGAAGGCCGACGTTTTATGTGACCAAACCATATAAGGTGACTCTCTCTAATCTTATCTTCCACTAGAGCTACTCCAACCTTTTCACGTACATACTCGTTTTGTATTCTATCTCTAAGTGAAAAGCCATTCATCCACCCAAGCATTCCCATTTCTACAAACTCAACTTTATTTTTTTTTTTTTTGCTTCACTTTTAATGGACAACATTTTGCGCCATAAAGCATTGCATACCTCATCATCATCTTATAGAATTTTCCCTTAGCTTTGAGGGATAGTTTTCTATCACACAACATACCAGATATATTCCTCCACTTCAACCATCCAACTTGAATTCTACTGATGATATCCCCATTTATTTCACCATCGCTTCGAACAATAGACCTAAGATATCTAAAATATGTACTCTTTTTAATGACTTGATCGCATGAAGTCATAATCCCCCAATTAGATATATTACTACTAAAAGTACAATCCATGTATTCGATTTTAGATCTACTCAAACAAAAATCTTTAGACTCTAAAGTTAACCTCCATAATTCAAGTTTTCCATCAACATCCTCTCCAGTCTTATCAACAAGAAGAATATCATTATAAAAAAAACACACACACTAAGGTACATCATCTTGCAAATGTCTAGTAAGAATATCCATGACTGAAGCAAAACGATATGGGCTTAAAGCCGATCCTTGATATAATCTAACATAAATAGGAAAATACTTAATCAAACCACCTTATGTTTGAACTCAAGTAACAGTTCCAACATATATACCCTTAATCAAACCACCTTTTTTTAAACTCTCCAAAGCAGTTCTCTTGAAACTTTATCATATGCTTTCTCTAAATCAATAAATTTCAAATGTAAATCCTCCTTACTCTATACTTCTCCATCAAACCTCATATTGCTTTCATAGTAGACCTATCCGACATGTGCATATCTTGGTTATACATTGATAATCAAATCTATCTTTCTTACACAACCTTTAACATATTATTAACCTAGACTTTGAGCTTGATTCTATTATTAGTTATTTATTTAAAATAACAATTATTAATGATGTAAATTATTCTTAATTAATTGATCATTTTTTCAGTTTTAATTTAGTATTTAAAATTGATTGTTGTTCAGTCATAATTTAGCTTTTAAAACTAACGGTTTCTCAATTTTAATTCAACTTTTAAAACAGATCTTTTCAATTTTAATTAAGCTTTTAAAACTGAAATTTTAGTTTTGCTAGCCTTGGCACCTATTTTGGGTCGTCTATTTGGCATCTTGGGTCGTCTCGCATAAATCGTCAAAACTTCAGGTCGGTTCCAATTGTCAACTCTCTTCACGACTACATATTTTAATTAAATAAAAAAGCAAGTCCTTAGCTCGGCTAACGACTGGGTCTAACTTTTTTTTTATTTATAAATATATATAAATTTTAATTAAATTATATACTTATAAATAAAAATTTTCAGATAAATTTTAATTTAGCTATTTATTTTTCCTTTTTTTAAGTTTTTTTTATATAAATGATATTATAAATAAGTAAAATTAGAAACTTAAATATATAGTATTTATAAAAAACGAGTTTCTACAGGTTTTTTTTAAAATTTAACTATTTGTTTTTAATTTTTTAATTAAAAAGAAAAAACAAATTTACATTATTTTAACAGTTTCTAAATTTTTTTTATTTTTGTTTTTTAACTATTTGTTTTAATAAATAATATTATAAATAAGTAAGATTATAAACTTAAATATATAGTACATTTAAAAAATTAAAAAAAAAAAGAAAACTTAAAAAGAGAAAAAACAAATAGTTTAATAAATGAAAATAAAAAAAATCAGTCGTTAGCACAACTAACGACTTGATTTTTTTCTTTTTTCTAATATTTTAGTTTTTTTAATAAATGATATTATTAAAAATTAAAAAAATGTCAAAAAAATTAATTTAACTATTTGTTTCTATCTTTTAAATTTTCTTTTCTTATGAATAGATATTATAATTTTTTTTTTGTTTTTTTAATCAATGATACTATAAAAATTTTAAAAATCTGAAATAAATTTGCATATATATATATATATATATATATATAAAGTATATAAATTTAATTCATTAATTTACTAATTTAATTTATTACTTTTACTAAAATATAATTTACTAATATAATATATTAATTTAATTTATTTTTCTTTTGCAATAGGATTTCCAAACGCTACCCCTGCGCCAGTGGTTTGGAAGGAAAACTACTTCTGTCTCTTTTACCCAAATAAATTTTTAATATATATATATATATATTTGTCTATTAAATAGTTTACTGTATTCCCTTTAAAAATTTATCGGTGGGGGTGTCTGCTAGAAGAAATAATTGAATGGCCCCATTAAAAGCTAGTTTTTTTTGTACTTACCAGAACGTTCAAGGCTCCAGCTTTAAAGTGATGCGGATGCTTTGGCCGCTTTTCTCTGGATACATATATCAAATGAGGGATACCATCTTTCCCGTCTTTGTTCTCCCATAATACCTACAAAATAATAGTTAAAAATAATAATAATAATAAACTTTTTTTTCCATCATTAATTAAATATCAAATATGGACATCAAAAGATTAAAAATATATAATTTCAATGTTTGTCAAGTCGTCCTTTGTTTATGCCTTTAATAATCACCTATTAATAGAAACTTAGGTCGGTATTTTTACTGTTTTTAAAATCAAATTTTTAGTACAAAAATTAAATTTTTTGTACTAAAAAATTACTTTAAGAAGTAGTAAGAAAGCCGTCCCAAACAAAACTTTAGGCTTCGTTTGGGATGAGTTTCTTACTGCTTCTTAAAATAATTTTTTAGTAAAAAAATTTAATTTTTTGTACTTAAAAATTATTTTAAGAATCAATAAGAAAGTCATCGCAAACGAAATCTCAATTAGCCTTTCCTATACATAAACTTGTATTAAAAAAATCATATGATGCCCCTTTTTTCTGGGATTCTTTACATATGATCATATACAATAAAAGTTAAAATTACTATGAAATATTTTGTCACGATAATTTTTTATCAGGAGTAAACTCACTATAAAATGCCTTTACAATGAAAAACAAAGACATCATAAATTTATTTACAGTGGTTTAAACTACTGCTAAAGTTCAATTAGCAATCACAAAAGTCCTAATTTCTAGTATTATAAGCTTAGAAGAAAGCAAAATTCTTGAGAGTCTAAGATTATGTTTGGAATGATTTTCTTACTACTTCTTAAAATAATTTTTTAATAAAATTTTTTTTAACTAAAAATTTTATAGTAAAAAATTATTTTGAAAAGTAATAAAAAAGCTGTCACAAACGAACGAAGCCTAATAAATATAATAGGAATTTTATTAAGTACCTTCACAATGCTTTGATGGTTTCCTCTCTCAATGTTAGAGAACTCGACAAAATCATCTCCTTGGAGAGGCAGCAAATGGCTTTCCCCCACGTCTTCTATCATTTGTCTAAGCTCTTCATACTCGTTCTACAATATTTAACAAATTATTTATTTACAATTATATATACATAAATTAACAAAATTTTGTCTCCAAGAATATATGTCAAGCTTATTCATTAGTATAATTTTAATTAATTTATTAATTTCTCATAACTTTTAATTATGACTAATATTTGTATGAAAAGTACTTTTTAAATATCTAAATCATATTAAAATATGTATATATATATATTATTTTAAATAAGTTAATATTAGTAATATTTTTATGTAGGTTTGAGATTTGAGTATTATGTATTTAAATATAAAAGTTCAGAGGTTAGATAAGCAAAAAGATAAGAATTTTATGGTATATATATAAATCTCTATTTTAATTTAGAAGATACTAATTCTTAAAAAAAAAGAATTAATATTTACCTTAATCTCCTTCCAATCTCTCAGGAAATCCAAAGATGGACCATTTAATGACTGGTCAGGTTCCTGAGAGAAATACATGAATGGAGCACGAAGTTTGACATTGTATTTTCTGCAGAAAGGAATCCAACGGTTTGCGAACTTTGAAGCCTGTATCAATGAGTAGTAAGTCTTCGGCGAACCGCCGTCGTCTGATACATAGCAGGCTAGACGGTTTGCTGGGTAATCAACGGCCAGCAACGACAGTACTGTGTTCACTGTGATGATTGGTGGCTCTAGCTCAGAGTCAGCTGTTGTAACGAATATGTCCATGGCTGGAAGTTCATCTATATTAAATCTGTATATCCAAAATTAGACAAATTTTTTTTTGTGTGCTGATGATTTTCTTAAATAAATTATATAAGAATATCTTGATATATTGTATATTAGATCATATCCTCTAAAATTCTAATATATTTTAAATTATAATAATTATATACTAATATTCCATTGCATATTTTTACAATAAAAATTAAAATAATATTCATTAAATTAATTAATTAATTTGTTTGTTTCACTTAAAAAAATTTATAGCCTGGTCTTTGTCTGATTAATTGACAAATTTCATATGGTTGTTATGAGGAGATATTAAAGTTTCGTTTGTGATAATTTTCTTAATAGAATTATAAATTTTTACACTAATAAAGAGAAATTGGGAAGGGGGGAATAAAAAAGCGAAGGGAGAGGAAAAATAAATTGGGATTAAAAGTAGTAAGTAATGACAATTGATAAATTTTAAATATATAGATTGAACTTATCACAGTAGAGTCAATACAGAAAAATTCGTCGGTGTTGATTTTCCGACGCATGAATTACAGTCGTATTATTTTGCGTCGGAAATTTGTCGGAAAGCTTATATTTCCGGTGGATTTTGATTGATCCGCCGGTAATAACGCATTTTCCTGTAGTGAGTTAATAATGGTCTGAGAATATTTGCTTACTTGTTGAGGAGATGATCGGGGTTGGTTTTGTAGATCGCCGGGCTCCATTTGACGTTGACGTTGAGAAGCCAGACGAAAGTGATCCAGGCTTCGCAGAACAAGGCTAGGAGACAGACCAAGCTTCGGTTTGATGAAAGGGAGGAGAGTCGGTAAGAGAGGAGAGAGAGGAGAAGAGACAGTATGAGGAGTTCGGAGAGCCTTTTTAATTTGTTTTTTGCAGGAATTCTCTCTTGGAGTGGCAATGAACCAGTGGCTTCGGCCATTGCTGAGCTGTTCTTCTTTCTGGATTTTTTTGTTTTCTCGTCCAAGGAAAGAACCTTGTATTAGTTCATTCATTCTATCCTACCCTTATAGAATACATGGCTGAAGTTAAATACAACAGAAATATATTTTAAATATATAGAAGATAAAATATAATATCCTTAGAACCCGGAAGAACTAGAATTATTGAATTTGACACGGCACTCCAAGAGCAGAGGCAATTGGGGGAGCTTTAGGCTATCAATTAAAAGATTTTGAGTTGGAAGTTTATATATATATATATATATATATATATGCTATGTATATATGAATTTGTCTTTAATTAGTTCAAAAATTAAAAAAAAAAAAAATTGAAGAGCAGAGGCAAAGTGACCCGACTTTGATAGCTTATAACTTGAATTGCATGAAACTAAAAATATGGGCAAAGTCGACCGATAGTTATAGGTTTCATTTGGGGCCATTTTTTTAATGCTTTTTAAAATAAATTTTTAGTATAATTTCTAATTTAAAATTTTTTTTATTAAAAAATTATTTTAAAAAATAATAAAGCTGTTATTAGCCCCCAAGCAAATTTCTCCATAATTGAATATCTCAATTTTGCCCTTCAGAATATATAAGGTTGAGAACCTAAAGAGTGGTAAGCATTTATGTCTAATGTACTTATTCCGGAATATGGACAAAGTTCTTGATCAGTGTGTGACTGTGTGTCGGTTAATGAACACTTTTTTTTTTAAAGTTAGGTATTGTATTATAATATGCACATGCTAAAAGAGTTAAGAGAAGATGATTAAATTATATTTTAATAATAATATTTGTATGCTAAAATATTCATCAATCAATCTTAATATTATATGAAAAATTTGCAAATACATATAAGCGGAGTAGTTTTCTCTAGAAGTTCATTTCTAACTAAATTATCACTCTTTTTGTTTATGTGAAATGCTTATTAAAAGTCCATCATAAATAAATTTGGTATAAAGTAGTTTAAATTCATACTTTGTTTAAATTAGGCGAGAGCAAGATTTAAATGAGCTGAAATAAGGGTAGAATTGTAATACTCCAAATTCTTAATTGTCGAGATATTGTTCAATTTGACTTAAGAGTCTCACAGTTTTGTTCTGTTGGTGTAGCTTTCCAGAAGATCACACAACCTAAAATTTTTCGGGATGAGCACGCTTAACTGCGGAATTTCTTAATGAAATTTCAACCATTACAAAGAAAAGCTCCTTGATCTTTAAGAGTTTAGTTTCGATTTACTTTAGGGATTTTACAAGATTTAGATTTAAGTGAATCTTATTTGAACCTAATTAAAACAAGTTTCAGACCTTCATTCACACACAATATATGGCGTCCATAGCAACCCATTATTATGTGCGGATGCCGAACGCAACTCTATGTCCGGATACCAATTAAAGTGAGCCACGTTAGCAATACCGAGCTTCATGCTCAATTATCTAGACGTCCTCACAGAATAATTTCTCCTCTTAATGATGTTGGTTCCATCATTGTCTTTCCTTGCCAGCTCCCTTCGCAAAATTTTCTTCCCCATACACCGAATGTCCCATTGGTGAGCCCTCCCACTCCAAAATTCTTTCCGTTTTCATCAGTCCCATCCAATCACCCACAACTAACCTCAGCTTTGTCGTTCCAGCCCATGGCCCTTAGCTATAAATAATTTATATTGTATTCAAATTAAAATAGATCAAAATACTTTAATGGACATCTTAACTAAAAATTTGGTCAAAATATCCCAATTTTTTATCAGTGAAAATTGCATGGAATATAAAAGATTAGAATTGATATATCGTCAAAAAATCATCTTGATCGGGCACGAATCTCGAGAAAAACTCAAGTTGGAAACTTCAAAAATTATTTCGGAGACCATTTAAACTCCGATTTCAGCAAATTTATAGTCAAACTGTTGGAAGCATCAAACAGCTATTTGAGTTACCAAACGGTCTCCGATTTTGGCGAGCTTATAGTCGAATCGAGCGGCTCGACGAGACGAATCCAACGAGCCCAAGGTCGTAGAATTCTGATATCATTAAGACCTTCAAATGCTTGATAAACGGTTCACGATCAAGGGATTCAATATCGGCCGTTCATCCGGATCACTCCCTATTTGCCCCTGATCCCTCACATATTTACGGGCTATGCCACTCCAGAAAAACTATAAATAGCCCCTCATTTCTCTTAAGAGAGGACCCAAGCCAAGAAGCCAAGAAGAGAAGAAGATAAGAGAAGCCTAGGAGGGAACAGCTCCTCCTCGACCACCGCCGGAACTCCGCCGGAACACCGCCGGAACTCTGCCGGAACACCGCCGGAACTCCACCGGAACACCGCCGGAACTCCACCGAAGCACCACCAGGCGCCCGAGGGATGCCAGAGCTCTGCCCGACACAGGAGCAACGTCGGAATTCTGCCCGACGCCGGAATTCTACCCGACGCCCGAGTGACGCCGGACTTCTTTCCAAGTGACGCCGGAATTCTGCCGGACATTCAAGCGACGTCGAAACTCTGCTTGTCCTTGTAACTGATACTCATTGTAATCTGATCGTCCTGAATTTAAAGGACGGATTAGCCTCGTGTACTTCAAACGATACTAGTGGAACTCTTTCAACTGGGCGTGGCCCCGTGGTTTTTTCCCTTTCCAGGGTTTTCCACGTAAAAATCCTGGTGTTACTATTTCAATTCTGTTTGTGTGCTGAATATACGTACAACGCTGAGACGGAAAATTAAAATCTATCGCCGCGTATATTTGAGTCCGCAACAGTTTGGCGCCGTCTGTGGGAAACTTATCCCACAACTTCAAGTATTGCTATGATGGTCAACAGGCGTAGCAGTCGCCTCATAGGAGCTTCCCGCTCTCATTCTCATCAATCCAGAAATCAGTCTATGAATCATAGACATCCGATATCTGCATCTTTATGCCCCGGGGGACAAAACGCACCTGGAGAGGGGACCTCGGGACCCTCCCTAGAAGAGAGAATTCGAAAGATGGAAGAATCTCAAAACGAGATCCTACAACTCTTGCGAGAGACTCGACAGCCGACCCTAGCACCTCGGGAGGAGATTCTTCTCCCTCGAGATCCACCCCGTGTCGAAGCTGTTCATATTGAACATCTTCAGGCTGAGAATCCTCTTCCTCCACCCAGGAGGCGTTCGCAGTCACGTCAGGAGAACGAACTGGCTGATACAGCAAGTTCTACCCATCCTCCACACACAAGTCAGCAATCTCGCCTTCCTCAAGACCTCCCTGAGGAGCTAGCCCAACCTCATATTGCCGAGCTCCCTCGCAATGCCCTACGCCACGAACTGCGACGATTAGTCCGGGAGGAATTCCCTACATGAGGCATAAGGCAACCTCTTCGTCAGTGGGACTTCCAGGAGTCGTCACCCCTGGCAGAAGCCATTCTTCAACACCCTATTTCGGCTGGCTTTAAGCTGCCAAGCATTGAATCCTACGATGGGACATCCGACCCGTACGAGCACATCGACCATTACAGGACCATCATGCATATTCAACGAGCTTCAGATGCACTCCTTTGCCAGGTTTTCCCTGCTACTCTTAAAGGACAAGCTCGAACATGGTTCTATTCACTCCCAGCCGGAACGATCCCCACATTTGTCAAATTGGCCAAAGTATTTGTCGAACAGTTCGTAGCCAACCGAAGAATTGCTAAGGATTCTTCTCACCTTTCTGGGATTCGTCAGAATGAGGGAGAATCATTGAAAGAGTACTTTCAGCCGTTTTCTATTGAGGCTCGACAAATCCCAGGAGTAGACCCAGAATTGCTCAGAGGGGTCTTTCTTGGAGGACTTCGTCCTGGCCCCTTCTATTCGGCACTCATGCGCGATACTGTTCACTCATATGCCGATCTGATCCATCGTGTGGAAGCACAGATATCAGCAGATGAGACAATAAACGCTCACAGAAAATAGTTCGAGCAACCCACTGGAAAGCGCAAGGGAGCACCCGAAATGGACAATTCTTCATCACAACGGAAAAAGCAAGGGAAGAGCAATCTACCTCCTAAACCCCCACTGCCACGACGAGAACCCCGACGGGAGAAGGAGTACACTCCGCTCAACACATCTCGAGCAAATGTGTTGATGGCGATTCAAGATCAGGACAAAGTGAAGTGGCCACATCCTTTGAAGCCGAATACAGGAAACCAAGATCAGTACTGCCACTTTCATCGTAGTCGTGGCCACACTACTGAATCCTGTAGGCAACTTAAGGAGGAGATTGAAAGACTCATCCGTCAGGGCTATCTTCGACAGTTTATTGGGAATCCACCTACCCGAGAAGAAACTCATCCCACTGGGGGGCAGAATCAACCACAAAGACAGCCAGTGAATAACCGGATAACGGTTGGCGAAATTGAAACAATCGCAGGAGGCCCCTTACTATCCGACCAAGTCTTTCTAACTGTGGAAGAAAATCCAACTCCAAAAAAGGCTCGTATCGATCATTCCATCACGTTCAATGATTCCGACTTGGAAGGAGTAAAAACCCCCCATCAAGATCCGCTTGTCATAAACGTAGGCATTGGTGACCCGTGTTACAATGTCAAAAGAATTCTTGTGGACAACGGAAGCTCCGTAGATGTCCTGTTCTACTCTACTTTCCTCAACATGGGTCTCTCAAGAGAAAAACTTCAACCTGCTGCAGGTCCTTTATATGGATTTGATAATCGACCTGTACAAGCAGAAGGAATAATCAGTCTCCCGGTAGTCCTTGGAGAATTTCCTCGACAGAGTACACACTCCATTCAATTCATCGTGGTAAAGTCAGAGTCAGCGTATAACGCCATCTTCGGGAGACCGCTCCAGTCAATTTTTGGGATCATCGCATCCATTCCTCACCTCAAGCTGAAGTTCCATACCCCATCAGGAGTCGGTGTAGTATGCGGAGATCAACAAATAGCACAAACCTGCTATCTTAGGCAGATCAAGTCTCGTCCGACGATTACCCTGAGCATCGAGGATTTTGATCTACGGAGCGAAGATATTCCTCAGAGAGCTTCCCCTGTGGAAGACCTTACTACTGTATCTATCTCTGAAGAGCATCCTTCAAAGACAGTGCAAATTGGATCACTGCTCTCAGATGATGAGAAGAAAAACTTTACAGCTTTTCTACGAGAAAATCAGGATATTTTTGCATGGAGTCCAGCGGATATGCCTGGAATTGACCCCGAAGTGATCGTTCACTCCCTCAAAGTCAATCCAACATGCAAACCGATTATCCAGAAGAAGAGAAACTTTGCACCAGATCGCCAGCAAGCAATTGAACAAGAAGTAGATAAGCTTTTAGAAGCTGGATTCATACGAGAGGTGCACTATCCTACCTGGTTAGCAAATGTTGTCATGGTGCGGAAGGAAAGTGGAGCTTGGAGAATGTGTATAGATTACACTGATCTCAATAAAGCTTGCCCAAAGGATAGCTTCCCGCTCCCTCGCATCGATCAATTAGTTGATACCACCTCTGGTCATCAGATGTTGAGCTTTATGGATGCCTACTCCGGCTACAACCAAATAAAAATGAATCCTGCTGATGAAGAAGCAACAGCTTTTCAAACAGACAAAGGATTGTACTGCTACCGGGTGATGCCCTTCGGGCTCAAAAATGCTGGAGCAACTTATCAGCGTCTCATGAATAAAGTTTTCAAAAGCCTTATTGGACGTACTATGGAGGTGTACGTAGACGATATGTTGGTAAAAAGTCTGGAAAAAACCCAGCATATCTCTGATCTGAAACAATGTTTCCACTTGTTAAGGCATTACAATATGCGACTCAACCCCGCTAAATGTGCTTTTGGAGTCGCTTCTGGAAAGTTTTTAGGGTTTATGGTAACCCATAGAGGAATCGAAGCTAATCCGGAGAAGATCAAGGCACTAAGGGACATGGTGCCGCCAAAAAACATCAAGGAGGTCCAAAGGCTGAATGGGAGAATTGCGGCACTATCTCGTTTCCTGGCACGTTCAGGAGACAAATATCTGCCCTTCTTCAAGATACTTAGAGGTGCTCGTAGCTCCGGATTTCAATGGACAGATGAATGTCAAGAAGCCTTTGAACAATTGCGAAAGTATTTGGCATCCCCGCCACTACTTTCTAAACCAATACCAGGAGAGAGATTGTATTTGTATATGGCTGTATCTATCCAAGCCATTAGTTCAGTTCTGGTCCGAGAAGAAAATGCTATACAACGTCCTATCTACTACGTTAGTAAGATTTTATCTGAAGTAGAAGGACGTTATCCTTTGGCAGATAAGACAGCATTGGCGTTAGTTTATTCTGCCAAAAAACTACGCCCTTACTTTCAAGCCCATTCAATTGGAGTTTACACGAATCTGCCGCTAAAAGGCATTCTGCAAAAGCCAGAAGCATCAGGCAGGCTTGTTAAGTGGTCTGTAGAACTCGGAGAATTTGATATCCACTACTTGCCTAGACCTGATATTAAATCTCAAGCACTAGCAGATTTCGTAGTTGAATGCACCGTTCCAGTATCTGATGTACAACCGAGTGCTTCACCTTCTTCTCCATGCTGGATGTTGTACGTCGATGGAGCTTCAGGGAGTTCTGGGGCTGGGGCTGAAATTTTATTAATCTCTCCACAGAAGGTTACCCTGGAGTACGGGCTTCGACTCAAGTTCCCGGCAACCAACAACATAGCAGAATACGAGGCCCTTGTTGCTGGGTTAAGACTAGCAATTGACTGTGAAGTCCAGAACCTAATAGCCCACACTGATTCCCAACTAGTCGCCTCTCAGGTGGAGGGGGATTTTGATATTCACAACCCACAATTGGCTCAATATTGTAGCATTGTAAGGCTACTCTTAGCCCGTATAGGGGAGCATCAAATGATACATATCCTCCGAGAATAAAATGCAAGAGCGGACGCTCTTTCTAAACTTGCTACATCAACAACGGGGGACATCTATAAGAGAAGATGTATCGAGGAAATCCACTTTCCAAGCATTCAGGGTCCATGGGTCATACAGTCAATTGACGAGCCAAGAGAGATGTCTTGGATCGAACCCATCTTATCTTTTCTGAAAGATAGGGTACTACCCGAAGATCCTATAGCTGCAATACGACTTCGGAGACGAGCTGCAAATTTCACCATTATCAGCAACGAGTTGTATAAGCGCTCCTTCATTGGGCCATACCTCAAGTGTCTCCCACCATCAGAAGCTGATTACGCGCTTCGGGAAGTTCATTCAGGAGTATGTGGAGAACATCTAGGAGGAAGAGCGTTAGCTTACAAGATCATGAGACAGGGATTCTATTGGCCTACAATGAAACAGGATGCACTCGAATTCACACGAAAGTGTGAAAACTGTCAACTGCATTCTAACCTCACTCATACACCCGCTCTGGAGCTTGCATCCCTTCAAAGCCCCTGGCCTTTTGCCCAATGGGGGATTGATATAATGGGACCTTTTCCCATAGCGACTGGACAGTGAAAATTCATTATTTTGGCTGTAGATTACTTCACCAAATGGGTGGAGGCAGAACCTTTGGCGAAGATTACTGAAGTAAATGCCAAGCAATTTTTATGGAAAAACATAATATGCCGTTTTGGCATTCCTGCAAAAATCATCACTGATAACGGGACACAATTCACCGGGAATATCTTTACATCTTTTTGTAGGGATTTTCACATTCAGCTCATTCACACAGCTGTTGCCCATCCTCAAACTAATGGGCAAACAGAGGTTACAAACCGAACAATCCTGAAAGGGCTGAAGATACGTCTAGTGAAGGCTGGGGGGCAATGGGCCGAAGAACTCCCCAATGTCCTTTGGGCTTATCGGACCACCGCTAGAACTCCTACAGGAGAAATCCCATATAACCTTTGCTTTGGTACAGAAGCAGTCATACCGGTTGATATCGGAGTTCCTAGCCACAGAGTTCAGACTTTCGACTTCAAAAGTAACGAGGAGAAGCTTAGAGCAAATTTGGATCTCCTCCCAGAAGTAAGAGATGAAGCCTCACTCAGAACCGCTGCATACCATCAAAGAGTTGCCCGTCACTACGATCGAAGGGTGAAACCTCGCCCTATCACTATTGGGGACTTAGTATTACGAAGCATTGAAGCCGCTGGAAAAGCCCCTCAGCGAAACAAGCTCTCCCCCCTCTGGGAAGGTCCTTATTTGGTAGCGGCTATGGTCAAGCCTGGAACCTTCAAACTGAAGGATGCTGGTGGAAAAATGCTTCCCCGAACTTGGAACGTGGGCAATCTTCGCAAATATTATCAGTAGGAGTTGATACTGCTATCCGTCTATGTGTTATGTTTGTCTTATATTTTATCTTCTCCTGTAGTCGTATTATAAAGTTTTTCGTACATCCCTTATGTGTTGATTATAGAAGAACTTTTTTCTTGTATCCCTAAGTTATTCTAAGGAACTGTTATCTCATATTACAAAGCAATATGATATTCACTTCGTCGTGCTAATGTTTCTTCTCTCCAAACTCTTTTTCTGTGATTCGAGAAATACACAATCTATATTGTATCTCAATCACTGAATGATCAATCCCAGGGGGATTTGATCCGACCTCTTCCGCACAGGTTAATGTCATCAAGCAAATGCTTTGACTAACAACCTCGGATAGGTCAAGTATCCTAGGAGGATATCTTGAATATCAAAATCATTTGATGATCAATCCCAAAGGGAGTTGATCTGACCTTTTTTCGGACAGGTTAAGGGTATCGAGCAAATGCTTTCACTAATAACCCCGGATATGTCAAAATCTTTAAAGAAAAGGAATGCCTCACATTTGTTCGAGTCAAAAGAGAGCTCACTAAAGTCCAAACTGAAGTAAAACTAAGTAAATTTCATTTGCATGTGAGAAAAGAACATCAACAATATCTTTATATATCACTGAACATCAAGTACACCAGATAGAAACATCAATATCGAGCATATATGCAAGCACTAGAAAGAAAGCAAAGAGATACAAAACTACATCAAAGACACCCTATAGAATCTCAACATCATCCTCGTCCTCCTCCAAGGCAAAAGCTCGCTGCAACTCACTCTCCAGCTCTTCACCACCAGAGTCCGAAGAAGCATCACTAGAAGCCTGGCTGGGAGTCAGTCCCTCGATCTCTGCTCCGGTCTTGCGATGTACTGTCCGAACACCCTTCATGAAGCCCCTGATGAAGCCATCCTCTGCGCACTCTGCCTCCAAGGCCTTCACCTCCACATCATAAATATGACTGCGAGCCTCCTGAATGTGGTCCTCAATAATGATCTTGAAAGCATAAGATTTTTTGAACTCCTCAATAACTGCTGACGGCAACTGCTGGGCCTCCTTCTCAGACAATACACTCTGAAGCCTCTCATTCTCAGCCTCAAGGACTTGCTGAGCCTTTTCCTGCTGCTTGATCGTCGCTTGTGCCTCCACCAACTCTATATGTAGACGATCCATCCGTTCATTCTGAGAAGAGACTGAAGTAATCTTGTTCGCCAACTCAGTTCTGCATCCCTCAAGCTGATCCTCCACCACCTTCATCTCCTTCACTTTACTGTCATATTTCTTCTTGTACTCTCCCTGAAGGTATTTAACCTTTACAAACTCTTTGTTCCAATCATTCAGAGTCTTGGTCATCTCAAGCTTGAAATCAGAGTACTGAGGCAAGAAAAATATCAGAAATATATTCCTTAAGAGATGTAAAAAAAAGGAGAAAAAGTGAAGGAGAACTCACCAACTCCTCAGCCCGTCGGCGGCCGATGCACTGATGATTTAACATATCCTCTGGGATATATGACTTGGATGGAGAGGCTCGGGGACCTTTGCTAACAACTGTCAAAACTTCATCTGCCATCTTCTTCCTCGATGCCTGCAAACCTTCCTCGCTCCCTGGTCGCTTGGAGTGGTTCTTTTGGGGGACCACTTCTGGAACTCTAGCAGACTTCTTCAACATCTGAGCATGTGATCTCCCTACTTGAGTAGATAATCCGACCTTGAACAAGTACTCCTCATCTACATATCTACTCAAGTAACGCACCTCGTAGTGTAGAGCATCCAAATCAGGGAGTTTGAGTATCCTCAGCAAATCTTCTGCTCCGATATGAAGGGGGACAGGAAGCTCTTTCAACTTCCCCCACTTCTCCTGAAGACCCCAATCATTCTGCACATAAAAGAAGTTGCTAACCCAACCTTTCGAGGGGTCTCCAGTGCGGATGTCCAACCACTTGGACCTGAATGAAATGCGTCCCTGCGCATCACTAAAGAGACGCCCCATCCGAGAAAGGCACTCTGAGGAAAGTACCACTCCGCGGTCCCTGAAAAGCACGATCAGGCCCATCACGATCGACATTGCCCTGTAGGAGAATTGAGACAAGCATACCCCACAAAGCGTCAGAATGTCGATCAGTTCGGAGGAAGGAGGAAATCGTAGTCCCGCTTGCAGACTAAATTCATACACCGTCACATATCCAGGAGGAGGAAAGCAGGCACGATCAGTTCTGGCCGGCACCTTCATCACTAAATCATTAGGAAAATGAAACTTTTTCCTAAATGAAATGAAGGAGTCCTCAGTGACGGTAGAAATCACATCGTCGGCCTTCGGCGCCTTCTGGGCCCTCTTTGGAACTTCAGACCGTTGCGCAGGACGGTCTTCTGAAGGAACTTTAGAGGAGGCTAGATCACCCATTTTTGCTTCCTTCACTAAAGAGGGGCGCAGATCTAAGTAGGGAAAGCCACCTACGAAAGACTGCGGAAAGCCTCCGAAGTAGGAAGAAAAATGGAGGAAGAACGGGGGGAAGAAGGGAGAAAGACGCTAACTTCTGCACAAAAAGAGAGGCGCCAAGTCAAGTAGGGAAAGTCACCTACTTAAAAATGGCGGAAAGCCTCAGAATGCCAAAAGCTAGAAAGCTAGAGGAAGAAAGGAAGAAGGGGCGAGTTTCTACTAGGCCTTGGAGGGTCTATTTATAGTTTTCCTTAAGGGGGGGAGGATTCCAAAATTATATTAAATTTCCTGAAATTTTTCAAATTTTTCGGAATTTTTTGGGATTTTTTCGGAATTTTTCGGGCCCCATTTAAAAAAAAAAAAATATTATTTTATTAAAACCGGCCGGCGGTTTCCCTAACCGCCGGCCAAGAGGCGCGGCCAGCCAGACCGCGCGGGCCAGGCGCGGGCCGAGGGCGGGCCAGGCGCAGGCCAGGCGCGGGCCGAGGCGGGCCGCGGGCGGGCCAGCGCAGGCCACGGGCGGGCCCAGCGCGGGCCGCGGGTGCTCCGGCGCGGTTCTGCGCCGCCGCCGGCGGCGGCGGCGGCGGCCGGCCGGTTCGGCCGCCTACCCGTTCCCGGGCTCCGATTTTGGACCCGGACGGTCCAAATTCGACGTTTTTGGGGTCCCCGGACACGTTTTTCGACGTTCCGGACTCAATTTTGACACTTTCGGAGCTCAACAGGGCCTCTATAGTTGGGTTCGAGCAAACATTTATTTTTTGGAACGTAATTTTTTGCGATTCGGTCAATGTAAAATACCGAAACAAGTATTTTCGGACTCGTGGAGCTTCAACGTCCAAAAATAGGGGGGCAACTGATATATCGTCAAAAAATCATCTTGATCGGGCACGAATCTCGAGGAAAAACTCAAGTTGGAAACTTCAAAAATTATTTCGAAGACCATTTAAACTCCAATTTCAGCAAATTTATAGTCAAACTGTTGGAAGCATCAAACAGCTATTTGAGTTACCAAACGGTCTCCGATTTTGGCAAGCTTATAGTCGAATCGAGCGGCTTGACGAGACGAATCCAACGAGCCCAAGGTCGTAGAATTCTGATATCATTAAGACCTTCAAATGCTTGATAAACGGTTCACGATCAAAGGATTCAATATCAGCCGTTCATCCGGATCACTCCCTATTTGCCCATGATCCCTCACATATTTACGGGCTATGCCACTCCAGAAAAACTATAAATAGCCCCTCATTTCTCTTAAGAGAGGACCCAAGCCAAGAAGCCAAGAAGAGAAGAAGAGAAGAGAAGCCTAGAAGGGAACAGCTCCTCCTCGACCACCGCCGGAACTCCGCCGGAACACCGCCGGAACTCCACCGGAACACCGCCGGAACTCCACCGAAGCACCACCAGGCGCCCGAGGGACGCCAGAGCTCTGCCCGACACAGGAGCAACGTCGGAATTCTGCCCGACGCCGGAATTCTACCCGACGCCCGAGTGACGCCGGACTTCTTTCCAAGTGACGCCGGAATTCTGCCGGACATTCAAGCGACGTCGAAACTCTGCTTGTCCTTGTAACTGATACTCATTGTAATCTGATCGTCCTGAATTTAAAGGACGGATCAGCCTCGTGTACTTCAAACGATACTAGTGGAACTCTTTCAACTGGGCGTGGCCCCATGGTTTTTTCCCTTTCCAGGGTTTTCCACGTAAAAATCCTGGTGTTACTATTTCAATTCTGTTTGTGTGCTGAATATACGTACAACGCTGAGACGGAAAATTAAAATCTATCGCCGCATATATTTGAGTCCGCAACAAGAATTATTTTTAAAAATTAAAATTTATTCATCTTTTGACATTATGGAGCATAAAAAGTTCCAATTTCTCAATACGAATATTATGACCCATTTTATTGGAGTGTTGAAATGATATTAGAATTTTTTTAATAGGAGCATAGATGAAGAAATGAAGGATTTAGATTTCTATTTTTAAATCTATGGTGGAGATCTAATTTTTAATATGAAACATTAAGATTTTTTAAGGGAAAAAATTATGCTAGAAAATTCTAATTAATTTTTTTAGATTTGTTAATATGCTTTTAAATAAGTGTAATACATAAATAATTCATATTGCATTAATCTTAAAGTAATTTAAATATTTTTAAACTCATCTTGATCATTTTATTTAATCAAAATATGATGACACAAATTATTTTCTTTTTAAGGCTAGAGAGGTTGTATTTTTTGCTCTTCTTCATTTGAATAAGGGCTAAAATATTTTAATTTTATTTTTTGGAATAATAGGATTCCTTTTTAAAAGCTCGCATTCTTTTTTAATACTGGTATAAATAAAAAAAATGAAGGTTCTGATGTTTATTTGTAAATTTATGGAGGATATTTAATTTTTTATAAAGGCTTAGTTTGAGACAGCTTTTGACCACTATTTTTTTGCAGCTTTCAAAATTTTTTATGCTAAAAAGCTATTGTAGAAAACAATTAAAAAACTGTCTTAAATGAAGCCAAAATCACAATGTTAAAGAGTAAGATTTATTTTAAAATTAAAGTTCGCGTCTCTTGCTCTTCTTTATTTGAAGGAAAAAGGTTATGAAATTAAGAGTTTTTATCTCTTTTTCAATTTTTTGGAGGGTGATATTCTTTTTTTTTTTTTTTTTTAATTCACAAGCCCTTTTTATAGAAGTATATGGAAGAAAGAAAGGAAGAATTAGAAATTATATCTTTAAATCTATGCTTGGGATTTAATTCTAATAGAATTACAATCTTTTTTTAGAACCAAGTTGTGCCAATGTAGGCAACCAATTAAGGAATTTTTTGAGAGTATAGTTGGTTGAGACATTTGGGTCTACTTACTTGAGCTATGTAAGTATGGAGCAATGTACTCCAATAGAACAATTTCATAATCATATGTAGTTAGCATATTTATATTTGTTTATTTACATAATTAAATAAGTTTAAATATAAAAGCTTAATATATAAATAAGTAAATTTAGAAATTAATCTCGTTACATGTTAGAATATTCGTGACAGTAGAAGAGTTTATCGCTCAGCATTGTGTGATGGTCTCACACACATAGGTAAGATAAATTAAGAGCAGCACATAGGAGACATGAAAATTTTTATGTGAAAATTTTGGTAATGAAAAAAATCATGGAACCTGCTCCATATGAAATGATGTTACTTTTGAGTCGTATATTACAAAAAGTGCCATTCACTGTAATTGGAGAAGGCTTTAATAAAATGTGTTAAATATAAAATATGAAAGATAGCTTCCATAGTAGAAGAGAAGCATTGGTGATGTAACACATTTTGTGGATCACGATAACAAAGCTTAATAAATCTCAATTATAAGTGCTTATGCTAAAACCTAAGAAAAATATCAAAGAAAATGCAAAATTATGCCGGCCCATAATTTTGAATATTTTAAGTATATTTTATATTTTATTATTTTTATATTTTTTATTTTCAACATAAAGTTATGTATAGTCATCATTGACCTGACTTGATATGAATGAAAATATTAAAAATAGGTGGTTAGAACGATAGATTATTATGTGTAGAGTACGGACCCAGAGAATCGTTTGGTTTTGTGATTGTGAATAGTAAAAGTGCAACAATAAAAGTAAAAATGATACAGTGAACAATAAAAGCGTAGTGGTGAACATGCAGTAACTGCGCTTTTACTATTCACATCACAGAACTAAATGGTTCTCTGCATCCGGACTCCGCACGTAATAATCTCTCTGTTAAAACGCCTTATTTATGACCACCAACCCCTTTTTTCCCTCCATTTTTTCTCCAAACTCATAAGTCTTATAATGTCTATAAATATAAGTTAATATGCATTATAATATTCATCTTTGGAATGCGATACTTTGATGGAGAAGTGTTATACTTGTTCATTCGTTTGGTGAATGATGACTTTAAGTATGTAAATTTTCTTTGGTGAGAATATAAAATTATCGTTATTTTCTTTAAGTTATTTATTAGTTCTTAAGAACCTTCTCTAAGCACTATATACCTCTTGCTTCACTTTATAAGCATCCTATAAGACCAATACACCAAAAACCAAAAACCAAAAATATTGAAATCATTCAAAACACTTTCCAAATTATAAAATGGTCATAATTCAAAGCTGGAATTAACTATTGGTATTCTTATAACTCTTTGTATATTTCATATATATGATATATGCAACTTTATTGATTGAAAAGATAACTTTAAGAAGAAATAAAATGGCAAGAAAGTTTAAATTGAATAATGAAAATGATTTTGAGATGAATTTTAAAGCTCAAATATCTTGACTTATAATTCTAAAATGATCCTTTAGGTACATATAGGGTCCACAAAGATTTTTATATATAATGCAATATTAAATGAGGATTTATAATCAATTTATCCACTAGTCACAATTTAAAATCGGGATAAGCCATTGACATTCTTATGACTCTTTGTATATTTCATATATAAATATAACTTTTGATACGTCATCGGAAAATCATCTTGATCGGGCACGAATCTCGAGGAAAAACTCAAGTTGGAAACTTCAAAAATTAATTCGGAAACTATTTAAACTCCGATTTCAGCAAGCTTACAGTTGAACTGAGCGTCTCGGAAATACGAATCCAACAACACCAAATTCGACTCAATCCGAGCCCAAACGAGTCCAAATCAAGTACCCGAAGTGCTGTTGGAAGCATCAAACAGCAATTTGAGTTACCAAACGGTCTCCGATTTTGACGAGCTTATACTCGAATCGAGCGGCTCGACGAGACGAATCCAACGAGCCCAAGATCGCAGAATTCTGATATCATTAAGACCTTCAAATGCTTGATAAACGGTTCACGATCAAGGGATTCAATATCGACCGTTCATCCGGATCACTCCTTATTTGCCCTTGATCCCTCACATATTTACGGGCTATGCCACTCCAGAAAAACTATAAATAGCCCCTCATTTCTCTTAAGAGGGGGGCCAAGCCAAGAAGAGAAGAAAAGAAGAAGAAGAGAAGAGAAGCCTAGGAGGGAATAGCTCCTCCTCGACCACCGCCGGAACACCGCCGGAACTCCGCCGGAACACCGCCGGATCACCACCGAAGCACCACCAGGGACCCGAGGGACGAAAAAGCTCTGCCCAACACAGGAGCAACGTCGGAATTCTGCCCGACGCCGGAATTCTACCCGAAGCCCGAGTGACGCCGGACTTCTCTCCAAGTGACGTCGGAATTCTGCTCGACACCCCGAGTGACATCGGAACTCTACTTGTCCTTGTAACTGATACTCGTTGTAATCTGATCGTCCTGAATTTAAAGGACGAATCAGCCTTGTATTTCAAACAACACTAGTGGAACTCTTTCAACTGGGCACGGCCCCGTGGTTTTTTCCCTTTCCAGGGTTTTCCACGTAAAAATCCTGGTGTTACTATTTCGATTCTGTTTGTGTGCTGGATATACGTACAACGCTGAGACGGAAATTTAAATTCTATCGCCGCGTATATTTGAGTCCGCAACAGTTTGGCGCCGTCTGTGGGAACTCTTATCCCACAATTTCAAGTATTGCTACGATGGTCAATAGGCGTAGCAATCGCCTCATAGGAGCCTCCCGCTCCCACTCTCCCCAATCCAGAAACCAGTCTATAAATCGTGGACATCAAGTTTCTGCCTCCTTTCTTCCTGGGGAGCAACACATTGCTGGAGAAGGAACCTCAGGGCCTTCTTTGGAGGAGCGAATCCGAAAGATGGATGAATATCAAAACGAGATCCTACACCTCCTGCGAGAGACTCGACAACCGACCCTAGCACCTCAGGAGGAGGTTCTTCTCCCTCGAGATCCGCCACGTGTTGAAGCTGTTCAAATCGAACATCTTCAAGCTGAGATTCCTCTTCCTCCACCCAGGAGGCGTTCGCATTCACATCAAGATAACGAACTGGCTGATACAGCAAGTTCTACCCATCCTCCGCACACAGGTCGGCAATCTCTCCTTCCTCAAGACCTCCCTGAGGAGCTAGCCCAACATCACATTACTGAGCTCCCTCGCAATACCCTACGCCACGAACTGCGACGATTGGTTCGAGAAGAGTTCCCTATAGGAGGCGTAAGGCAACCTCTTCATCAGTGGGACTTCCAGGATTCGTCACCCCTGACGGAAGCTATTCTTCAACACCCTATTCCGACAGGATTCAAACTACCGAACATCGACCCCTATGACGGGACAACTGACCCGTACGAGCATATCGATCATTATCGAACAATTATGCATATCCAGCGAGCCTCAGACGCGCTCCTCTGTCAGGTCTTTCCTGCCACCCTCAAAGGACAAGCTCGAACATGGTTCTATTCGCTTCCAGCCGGAACCATTCCAATGTTCGTCAAATTGGCCAAAGCCTTCGTTGAACAGTTTGTAGCCAATCGAAGAATTACTAAGGATTCTTCCCACCTCTCCGGGATTCGTCAAAACGAGGGAGAATCGTTAAAAGAGTACTTTCAACGGTTTTCCACTGAGGCTCGACAGATTCCGGGAGTGGACCCAGAACTGCTCTGAGGGGTCTTCCTTGGAGGCCTCCGTCCTGGCCCCTTTTATTCAGCTCTTATGCGAGATACGGTTCATTCATACGCCGACCTGATTCATCATGTGGAGGCACAAATCTCCGCAGATGAAGCCATAAATGCTCACAGAAAGCAGTTCGAGCAGACAAATGGGAAGCGCAAAGGTGCTCCTGGGATGGATAATTCTTCCTTACAACGGAAAAAGCAAGGGAATAGCAATCTACCTCCTAGGCCCCCATTACCACAACGAGAACCTCGGCAGGAGAAAGAGTACACTCCGCTCAATACATCTCGAGCAAATGTGTTAATGGCGATTCAAGATCAGGACAAAGTGAAATGGCCGCATCCTTCGAAGCCAAATACAGGAAATCAAGATCAGTACTGTCACTTTCATCGTAGTCGTGGCCACTCTACTGAAGCGTGTTGGCAACTTAAGGATGAGATTGAAAGACTTATCCGCCAGGGCTATCTTCGACAGTTTATTGGGAACCCACCTACCCGAGAAGAAGCTCGCCCCACTGGGGGGCAAAATCAACAACAACAAAGACAACCATTGAATAATATTCAAATGGTTGGTGAGATTGAGTAATGCTGCAACTTGAACCTTTGTGTTAGTAATACTACTTGTCATGTGTCACCATGTATCTCTTCTATGATCAGTAGGATGTCACTCTAATGTCCTTAGTATTTCTACCAAGTTAAATGATGTGGTTGTCCCTATATGTATCTCTTTTGTTATACAAGGAAATTATTGTATTGTCTTACAGTAATATAATGTGTTGTTCGTCCAGTTTTGATATTGTCTCTTTCTTTAAAAAAGAATATAAATGACAATGAAAAACTACTGACAAATATAGTCTCTTAATCCTTGATTCGAGAAATACACAATCTTTATTGTGTCTCAATCACTGGATGATCAATCCCAGGGGGATTCGATCTGACCTCTTCCACACAGGTTAACGTCGTCGAGCAAAGGCTCCGACATACAACCTCGGATAGGTCTCACATCCTTGGTGGATTCTCTCGACCTCTTCCATACAGGTTAACGTCGTCGAGCAAAGGCTCCGACATACAACCTCGGATAGGTCTCACATCCTTGGTGGATTCTCTCGACCTCTTCCATACAGGTTAACGTCGTCGAGCAAAGGCTCCGACATACAACCTCGGATAGGTCTCACATCCTTGGTGGATTACCTCGACCACTCCTATACAGGTTAACGTCATTGAGCAGGGCTCTGACATACAACCTCATATAGGTCAAATGTCATTGGATGATGTCTTGTATCCCAATCATTGGAAGATCATTCTTGGGGAGATTTAATCTAACATCTTCCCTTAACGTCATCAAGCAAGGGCTTTGACTTACAGTCTCAGATATGTCAAACATCCTAAAAGGATGTCTCTCACATTCGTTCAAACTAATAATACATCAAAAGCACAAAGCATGTCTTACAGATGCAATAACAATTCAGGTCCCTCTAGGGGACAAATCCTCATTCATATACAATATCATTGGAGTTACATAAATCCAGATTCAGGTGTACATTTATTCTCACTAGAAGTTGAAATTGAAAAGTACATTGGCATCATCTGTACAAATTAGTATCATCGAGCAATAAGCAACTGTAACACAGTCAAATATCCTTGGTGGATTTAAGTGACTTCTCCCTTACTACACGCAAGCATCTCCTACAACTGCTCCTTCAAAGAAAGGACATAACTGGATCATCATCAGATCTCCACTTAGTGTTAGTGTATTGCCAAAATATTGGCATATCACACTACTTCGGCCCCTTGATCCAGTAATATCTAATGTTGGCACACTTCAATATGGATGAATATTGCCTTAACACAATGCCACTGGACACCCGCCATCATCGACCCTTCGTCGGATATCTGCCGGCGGTCCTTTACTTCATATCAGCCACCATCGGCTTTCTCGTTCAATTGCTAATAGCAACACCGTTGAACTCTCTCCTTCTGCTCCCAACTTGGTCGTTGACTGCCAACAGACTTCCACCCGATCGTCCATCATCGACAAACTAACATCGAAATTCTATTCGATGCTGAGCTTCCTCCCGTTGGAGGACTTCTGCCAGTCGTCGGACCCCCGTCGGATATCTACCCGACGCTGTACTTTTACGTGACGTCGGACTTCTGCCTGTCGTCAGATGTTTGTCGGGCTTCTACCCGACACCAAATTTCTACCCGTTGTGGGACTTCTTCTGGCCGACAGATTTTCGTCGGAGTTCTACCCGACGCCGTACTTCTTCCCGCCGCCGAACTTCCACCCGGCCACTAACCGCCGCCGGACTTCATCCCGACCTTCATCGGACCACCGCCCGGTCGCGGACCGCCATCGAACTTCAGCCCGACCTTCGTCGGACCACCGCCCGGCCGCTGACCGCCGTCAGACTCTCTCCGACTAAATCTCACCTCCACATGATCTCTTAAAGAAGAGAAACTCTAACTTCTGCGCAAAGGGAGGGGCGCCGAGTCAAGTAGGGAAAGTCACCTACTCAAAAACAGCGGAAGGCCTCAAAATGCCAGAAACTAGAGGAGAGAAGAAAGAAATTTCTAACTCATGTACAAGAGGAGGGGCGTTGTCTCAAGTAGGGAAAATCACCTACTGAATAACAACGGAATGCCTCAACTGTCAGAAAGCCAGAATGAGAGAAAAAAGAGGAAAAACCGCTAACTTCTGTGCAAAAGGAGGGGCGTCGAGTCAAGTAGGGAAAATCACCTACTCAAAAACGGCGGAAGGCCTCAAAATGCCAGAAACTAGAGGGGAGAAGAGAGGAATACTCTAACTTCTGCGCAAAGGGAGGGGCGCCGAGTTAAGTAGGGAAAGTCACCTACTCAAAAAACGACGGAAAGCCTCAAAATGCCAAAAGCCAGAGGGAGAAAGGAAGAAGGGGCGAGTTTCTACTAGGCCCTGGGGGGTCTATTTATAGTTTTCTTTAAGGGGGGGAGGATTCCAAAATTCTATTAAATTTCCTGAAATTTTTCAAAATTTTCGGAATTTTTGGGATTTTTTCGGATTTTTAATCCCATGTGGGACCCACAATTTAAATAAAAAAAAAATAAAAAATATCTTTTTTTAAACCAAAACCGCGCCCCCGCGCGGTTATAACCGCGCGGTTCTGCGCGGTTCCGCGCGCAGACGCGCGCGGACGCGCCGGTTGGCGCAGGCGCCGCCGCGGGCGGCGGCGGGCGGTGGCCGGCCGGCCGGCCGGCCGGTTCGGCTGCCTACGCGTTCCCGGGCTCCGATTTCGGGCCCGGACGGTCAAAATTCGACGTTTTTGGGGTCCCCGGATACGTTTTTCGACGTTCCGGACTCAATTTTGACACTTTCGGAGCTCAACGGGGCCTCTATGATCAAGTTCGAGCAAACATTTAATTTTTGGAACGCAAATTGTTGCGATTTTGCCAAAGTGAAAAGCCGACACATATATTTTTGGACTTATGGAGCTTTGACGTCCAAAAATAGGGGGGCAACTGATACGTCATCGGAAAATCATCTTGATCGGGCACGAATCTCGAGGAAAAACTCAAGTTGGAAACTTCAAAAATTAATTCGGAAACTATTTAAACTCCGATTTCAGCAAGCTTACAGTCGAACTGAGCGTCTCGGAAATACGAATCCAACAACACCAAATTCGACTCAATCCGAGCCCAAACGAGTCCAAATCAAGTACCCGAAGTGCTGTTGGAAGCATCAAACAGCAATTTGAGTTACCAAACGGTCTCCGATTTTGACGAGCTTATACTCGAATCGAGCGGCTCGACGAGACGAATCCAACGAGCCCAAGATCGCAGAATTCTGATATCATTAAGACCTTCAAATGCTTGATAAACGGTTCACGATCAAGGGATTCAATATCGACCGTTCATCCGGATCACTCCTTATTTGCCCTTGATCCCTCACATATTTACGGGCTATGCCACTCCAGAAAAACTATAAATAGCCCCTCATTTCTCTTAAGAGGGGGGCCAAGCCAAGAAGAGAAGAAAAGAAGAAGAAGAGAAGAGAAGCCTAGGAGGGAATAGCTCCTCCTCGACCACCGCCGGAACACCGCCGGAACACCGCCGGATCACCACCGAAGCACCACCAGGGACCCGAGGGACGAAAAAGCTCTGCCCAACACAGGAGCAACGTCGGAATTCTGCCCGACGCCGGAATTCTACCCGAAGCCCGAGTGACGCCGGACTTCTCTCCAAGTGACGTCGGAATTCTGCTCGACACCCCGAGTGACATCGGAACTCTACTTGTCCTTGTAACTGATACTCGTTGTAATCTGATCGTCCTGAAGTTAAAGGACGAGTCAGCCTCGTGTATTTCAAACAACACTAGTGGAACTTTTTCAACTGGGCGTGGCCCCGTGGTTTTTCCCTTTTTCAGGGCTTTCCACGTAAAAATCCTGGTGTTTCTTTCACTCTTCTGTTTGTGTGCTGGATATACGTACAACGCTGAGACGGAAATATTAAACTCTATCGCCGCGTATATTTGAGTCCGCAACAATTATATTTTTAGAATCGTCAAGATCGATAATTAATGAAACTTTAATTGAGATCATAAGATAATTTCATGCAATATAAATGGTGTCCAATAAATATGGTGTAGGAGTCCAATTTCATGCTTATGGATAGTAAAATTTTTCAATTACAATTTGAACAATTTTTGAGTAGGAAGCATTAAGTTATATTTCTTCATTGTATGTGAAATATATATCCATCACTTCTTTGTTAAGCTGAAGTAGCATTCTAATGTCAAACTTTTGGATTCTTTAATCGTAATTTGGATATTAATTAACAATCAATAAAATAAATTTAGTAAATAATTGGGAAAGATACCTCAAGAAGAAACGAATGTGAGTTACACAAGTCACAGAATTGCTTTTCACTGAAGCATAATAACCAAAAAATAAGAATTAACTACATCATCAAAGAATTGAATACATTGCAATCAGAAAATCTCGTCATTCCATAATCAAAAGAGAGACCTGAGATGGATTAATTGTTCATTGTAGCAAGCAAACATGATTGAAAATCTGGTTTCTATTATATACTTTTCCATGATGGGATAGAAGGTGAGAATTACACCGATAAAGAAAGAGAGCAGTTGAGAGAATTAATGATTGATTCAAGAACGCTATTTTTCTCATATATATATATATATATATATATATATATATATATATATAATTTATATGTTTAATGATTAGATTTTTATGCCTATATAATATTTAATTCTCTAAATCATATTAAATATATCATTAATATGATATTTTTCAAATTGAAATAGATAATATAATGATATATGAGAATTTAAATACATACTAAAAATTTCTTTAAACTTATAAATTTTTATATTTATTTATGTACATTTAAATATTTAAATTATATTAAATACATCATTAATATTATTATCTTAATTTAATATTTTTTTAAAATATATATAAATACAGCTCATTTCTCTAACAATGAATTAGCATATAAAAATTTGAATTTCAATCATCAAAATTATTTATTTAGCAGCTCATTTATCTGGCAATGAATTAACATAAAAAACATACAAGACTATTAACTCAATGATAGCTCTGTAGTACCGTTGTCTAAATTTATCTTCATCTCGTGTAATATAATACCCCTACGACACTTATGCATAATAACTAAGTAATCTCTCTCTCTCTCTCTCTCTCTCTCTCTCTCTCTCTCGCTCTCTCTCTCTACGACTATCATCAATGCCTGCTCATCCTACTGTTTGGAGATCGCTGGAGAAGGAAGGAAGCCGATGTGATTGGATCAAGATCTATTGCAGAGGACACGACGTCGTTTCTCTTCGCTGAGGTTTAATCCGCCTCTCATGCGGAGGCAAATCGTGGCGACTGCTTAGAGTTCCGCCCAAAACTGAGCGTCTCGCTTGTGAGGATTGATTGGTTGACTACTTTCACCGGACAGGCGAGAGCTGGACTTGAATGAATCACACCCGTAGAAGTTGGATGACTGGATGCGAGAGTCTGTTGGAGAGGTATGTTTCAAGTATTAATCTAAATCATGTTTAGTCAATAAGGTTTGAAGTAAACCTGATGAAATTGGGGTGAATTGATGAAACAGATTGTGAGGAACATTGGAAAATCCTCTTTTCTAGTACGGATTTCTCCAATGAATCTGAATCGAAGCATCTTAGTTTGATGATTGAGAAGGAAGAGGCGACAACAGAGAGCTGGTTGGGGATCAAGAAGCGTTGAGAATAGGAAAGCTCCTTTCCGGATGGGGCCATTTCGGTGGAAGAGCTGGATGCCGAAGAAGAGGAGGAAGGTGATGTAGCTGCGTCCAATGAGGAACGAGGTGGACATAATAACGTGAGATGGGGAGTGGTGATCCAAGAACAGGGGATGGATTGCTCGGCATGCTATTAATTTTTTTAAAAGAATGAATCTTACCTCTCGCTCGGACTCCTCAGCCTTGCTTGCTTGCTCGCCCCAAACACGTCTCTTCTATCTCTCGACCGTTCGCCGCTCAAGGTCATTTCCTTCTTCGTAATTTATAAGTCGAAAATAATCTTTCGCCTCATTTGTAAAATCAATTCAAGCGACGGTTCGTCTGTGGCTTTCACTTTCGTCGATTCAGCCTCTGTCGTTTCGTCTGCGAACGTTTAGCGACTCGGGTGGAGGCTTTCGAGCATTTCCGTGACTGTGACGATTCAGCCTTCGTCCCTTTCGTCTGCTTCAAGATTCCGCGGTTTGGGAAGCGAATTGTAATTGGAGGCTTAACCGGGCATTTATTAGTTTAAATAAATTTATCCCACTAATTAAATTTATTGATGAATCAAACGTTCATCCAATTAAATAAGAGTCGCGGATGATAATGGTGATTAATTAATACGTTATCATAGCTGAAAATTAATTAATATATCATTATCATAATTAATACAATATATTTGATATGAATAAAATTGTAATTATTAATCAATTATAATTAAGATAATTGAAATGAAAGGTCAAGATTTAATTTGAATAATTAAAATGGAAGGTCAGGATTTGCTATGGAAGGAAATTCAAACGGCTTTTATAATAGTAGTATAGATAATATAGATTAATCATTATAATCCACGCAAAAAAACGATTGCCCCACTTGTTCTTACATTATTAACAATTTATTTATGTTCACATCAGCATGTATATGGCACAATCCACTACCGTGACATCTCGCATTTTTATTTAAAACTTTGCAACTCCTCACTTATTAGCCGTTGTCGGCAATCCTTATACTTTTTAATGATAAAACTCCTGCGTATGAAATATTTATAATATAACTAATATATATTTTTTGTTTTATTTTAAGAAGCCGACTGTTTGGCTCTAATAAATAATGTATTAGCAAGCAAATCTTTTTAATTGCAACATTGTTTTTTTTCCATTATTTATTTATTTTTTATTTATTTGTTTGATGGATTGTGTAGATTTTGATCAATCTGTAATTATTTGCAATATGTGTAACAATTTTTATCGAATATTTACATAAATTTATAAAAGATAAATTGGACTATATATATATTTTTTAGAACGGGGTATCTACCCGCCGCCATCCTAATAGAGGAGGCGTTTTGTTGAGTAACTAATCCCTCGATGGGCCTAACAGCAACCAACCCCATAGGTGCCGGATCAAGCACTTATGTTCTCCAAACTTAAGGAGTCGCGCCGCTTGAGAGAGGAATCGATAGGGGTGTCAATATTGGACACGACCCGAAAACCCGACTCGAAAATGACACGGTAATTTCGGGTTCGGGTTGACCCGAACACGAATCGGGTTGGATTCGGGTTAGAGTTTTTGACCCGTTTCAAAAATCAGGTTGGGTTCGGATTGACCCGAAAACTTGAAAATGACTAAGCATGATGGTATGTCATCCAGTTGGAGCAGCAATCATATCAGTTGATACTCATCCATCAATCAACCCAACTAAGTCATGTGGAGTATTGAATCCTGTTTTAATTATGTGCATTCATAAAAGTATTATTTGATTCACTTCAAATAAAATTTATATAAAATGATTAATGTATTATTATTATATTTGTTATGATAAAATATATATTATAAATATGTAATTTAAATTTATAATTAAAAAATATTTTCAATTATAAATATGTTAAACATTTGGGGTTATATATATGTTATTTATATTTGCAGCATGTTTCTCCGCATGGTCCATCTCGCCCCCAAGACGTGCAGTCCACGTGCCCAATTACGAGCTCAGCAACTTTAATTGAGACAGTTATCTTACCAAAAAAAAATAAAAAAATGAGGACAGTTTACTGCGCTTTCTTATTACCAAAGCCATTTGCAGCATGTCTCTCTCTCTCTTCTTTTCGTCTTCTTCCTTTTTCTCTTTCCCTTCTGACCTATTGAGAGAGATCTAGGGTTAGGGTTTTTGTCTCATTTTTTGTCAACGCTCGCAATATGGTGGCACAAATCTGCTTGGCGACGGGGAAGATTCGGAGGGACGAGGAAGGTTTGTTTGTTTATAGTTATGATTACGCTTGGTTGAATTGTTCATTTGTTTTGCTTCTGTGTAGTTATGATTACGATTGATGAATTGTCTGGGGATCTGATTTACTTCTGAGGGATTGGCTTGATACTGTGGTTGAATTCGAGTGGGGCTTGGATGGATACTTGGAGTATTTGCTATGGATTAATTTGAGTCGTGATTAATGGGTTGGATTGTTGGTTTTTCAGTGGAGCTCGACTGTGGTATGATATTATTTGTTTTGGATGGTTGGGCTGATTTTTTGAAGCTCTGTTGGGAGATATTGTTGGAGTTCTTGATGTTTCTGGAGTTGCTGGAAATTAAGGGGCTGTTTGGCAACCGGATTTAACAGGATTTACTAAATCCTACCAAGGTTAATTCCTACTTGTTACCAAGCATCCCCTAAATAGTTTTGTTTCTTTTGATTGATTCAGTTTAGTTTGTTTATCCTGGGTGAAACGATTTTATAAAGATTGTTGTTGGAAATACTTCTAGTTGGAGCAGCAATCATGTCAGTTGATGAGTTTAGTTAATTTGCTAGCTGGATGCTTTTTATGATATACTCATGATATTTGGGCCTGGCTAGATCATTTGGCTTGATATCTTGTCAACTGCTTGTTTTTTGATGTTTGACTTGGAAGAAAATGGGTAGCATCACAAAGGTTCGTGTAACCAACATTCAGCCATGAGAGCTGTTAGTTTCAAGGAGGATAATTGATGACTGGAATATTATAAAGGTTGAATTTAATGAAGGCTTAGCATGTGAAGTGTGCATGGATGCGTTTGGCTTCTCAACGTCATGAAATAGATATTATAAGGGACCTTAATTAAAAAAGAACTATTTAGTATTGAAATGTGTAGAATATCTCTGTTTTTTTTTGTCTCCCTGACTGGACTTGTTTTTGTTGAACAAGCCAATTCATAGCTTGCTGAATATAGGTTGCTGCCATTACATGTTGCTCTTATTGTAGGTTTACTCATTGTCAGTTAGTTTAGTTTCGGCCATCTCTGTTTTGATGCTTGGAAAAAAGCTTCATATGTAAGGGGAAAATATGTGGCTTCCTTGCATTTTATTTTGCAAGTTATTATGTTTGAATTTGGAATATTTACAATCTTCTTGGTGCACAGTCCTAGTTATTGTCTGCATGAAAGAAACATTGTTTTGGTGCTTTTGCTTTTCTCTTCAGCATGTAATATTGTTTGAAGATGCTATAGAGTTTTGCATGCTTTATTGCGAGTGTCCCTGTGAATTAGTTTATATTGGAATTTATCTACCCTAGAATATTCTTACATGTTTTGTGGCAGAATAAAGAAATTGCATGACTATGTATGAGGGTCATCTTCATATGTTCTTTAGTTTTAATATAAATAGGATTTAATGTCATTTTATGAATATTATGATTGCAAAAAAAAGATGCGATTAACCTACCAGATTTGGGTCTCTAGAATAGTAAGTGTCGGGTGGCTCAAAAGGTGTGTTCAGTAAGTACAATGTAGCCCACAACCCAAACTACGAGTGATTTTCTGTATACAGGAGCTATTACTTGTGTTCAAACACAAGGTGGTTTGACCAAGTATTTTCCTATTTCGGTTGGATTACACCAAGGATCAGCCTTAAGCCCATATCTTTTTGCTTTAGTCATCGATGTTCTCACTAGACATTTGCAAGAGGATGTACCTTGGTGTATGCTTTTTGCTGATGATATTCTTCTTGTTGATAAGACTAGAGAGGGAGTTGAAGGTAAACTAGAATTGTGGAGGTCAACCTTAGAGTCTAAAGGTTTTCGCTTGAGTAGATCTAAAACGGAATATATGGAGTGTAATTTTAGTAATAATAGACCTAGTGAGGGCATTGTGACTTTGGCCGATCAAGTCATTAATAAGAGTACACATTTTAGATATCTTAGATCTATTGTTCAGAGTGATGGTGATATAGATGGGGATATTATCAGCAGAATCCAAGTTGGATGGTTGAAGTGGAGGAATGCATCGGGCTTATTGTGTGATAGAAAAGTACCCCTCAAACTTAAGGGAAAATTCTATAAGATGGTGGTGAGACCTGCAATGCTTTATGGTGCTGAATGTTGGCCATTAAAAGAGAAGCATAATTCTAAGTTAAGTGTTGCAGAGATGAGGATGCTCAGGTGGATGAGTGGCTTTACCCTTAGAGATAGGATACGAAATGAGCATATTCGTGAAAAGGTTGGAGTAGCTCCAGTGGAAGATAAGATTAGAGAGAGTCGCCTTAGATGGTTTGGTCACGTAAAACGGCGGCCTCCCGATGACCCGGTTAGGAAAGTAGAGGTCTTAGATTTGACTTATGTTAAGAAAGGTAGAGGTAGACCTAAAAAGACTTGGTTAGAAAATATTAGAAATGATCTTTCTTTATTAGATTTAAACGAGAATTTGGCCTTTAATAGGACACAATGGAGAAAAAGGATTCATGTAGCCGACCCCACGTAGTGGGATAAAGGCTTGATGTTGTTGTTGTTGTTGATAAATAGGATTTACCATCATGTAGCTTTTCTAAGCATGATCCCTCCCCCCTTTACCATGCATATCATCTACGAGTGATTTTCTGTTCTCCCACATGACTAAGCATGATGGTATGTCATCCAGTTGACGCTCGTCATACTACCATCCACTCTGATACAACTATGATTTATGGATTATATGTCAACGGTCAGGGTGTGACTAAATTGTCAAATGACCTTATCAAGCAAGTGCCACTTAGGGGTGTTAAAAGTTGACACGACCCGAAACCCGACTAAGAAAAATTTGGGTTGGGGTCAACCCGTTTGCGAAACGGGTCGGGTCCGGGTTCGGATTTCTGTCCCGTTTGAAAAGCGGGTCGGGTTCGGGTTGACCCGACAACCCGCGGGTCGACTCGAATCGACCTGTTTCGTCATCCCGCACGTCAGGTTGCGTCCGCGCTGTCCGTCAGGTCTCGTCCGTGTCAGGTCGCGACGTCGCGTCTGCGTCACGGCGTCAGGTCGCGTCCGCCGTTCACATCACAGGTCGCGTCCGCATCTAGGCATCCCTTGTTAGGCATCCGCGTCCTGGCGTCTCGCGTCTAGGCGTCCCGCGTCCACGTCCAGGCGTTCCGCGTCCGCTCCGCAGCCTCCGGCCCTCCGCTTTGTTTGGCTCCGGTGCTCCGCAAATGTTCGCGGGTTGGGTCGTGTCAACCTGGTAACCCGCACGGGTCGGGTCCGGGTTGACAAACCTGACCTGTTTGCAAAATCGGGTCGAGTTAGGGTCAACCTGTTTAGGCCGGGTCAAGTCGGGTTCGACCCGAACCCGACCCGTTGACCCGAATTGACACCCCTAGTGCCACTCGACTTTTTTTAAGCTAGTAGCTGGCAACCTTGCTAACTAGATGTCCTCACCGACCTGGATATTTCCACAAGTTGCCATTTTCAATAATAAAATATTATCTTAACATATAATTATATGTTAAAATAATAAAAAGAAAAAAGTATTTATTCAATGTAACAAATTATAAAAATTACTAACAAAATTAATATAGAAAAAATTAAAATAAATAATTTAAATATTATTCTAATTCCTATTTTCTCACATTCTTCATTCATGTTACAAATTCTACATAAATATAATTACAAAATAAATTTAATTTTAAAAATGCAAAAAAAATAAAATTAATTAGGACAAAAATATTAAAAATAAACAATTGTCTGTTTAACGGTTGACTGGTTCAATTAAAAAAATAAAAAATAAATAGTTGCCCATTCAACAGGAGACTGGTTCACTTAAAAAAAAGAAAAGTAAGGCGGTTGCCGAGCGGGCATCCACGTCAACACCCAATCGCTCATTTAACGGGCAATTGGGTCTATTTTAATTTTTTTAAATATATTTTTCTTAATTAAATTTATAACAATGGCTCTAAAAAATTTGTCCTTCGGGAGATACAAGCATGAGACTTGCTCTCTTGCGAATTCCTTTCCTTCTTATGCTCTTTCATCAATCTAAGAGTCCCATGACATCCCTTGGATGGTCATTATGTCTCTATCTTAGATAAGGAATTTTATTGTTCCTTCTTAAATTGCCACGCTTGGTTGGATCATTTATATGACGAAAATTCTGAACAAGATATCTCTATTCAACAAAAGTATCATACAATCAATCATTCGTGATATGTACGAGTAAAAATTAAAAGTTAACTTTATATCTTCTGCATTTGCCACATTATTTGATTATTTCAAAATGTTTTGAGAAGTCTTTATAAATATATTTGGTATTGTTGATTCTCTTTCATTAGTTGGAGTGTTGGGGGAAAGTAAAATATGCAGTGAAACAAATAAGAAATAGAAAATGCAGCGTAAAAGAAAGAACATCAATATTTAACGTGGAAAAACCCGAAACTGGGAAAAAAATCATGGAGTCACACCACACCAATAAATCTACTTTGAAAATTAGGAGAAATTTGTACATATCTCTCTTCTTTCTCACTGTCTCCTTGCTTTTTTTCTCTCTTGCATCATTCTAAACTTAGAACTAACTAAGAGATTCAATACAACCACTAAGGGACTCAATCCTTAATGAAAAATGAGAAAGGAAATTGCCTAGCTGTCTTGCAGCGCTACAATGCCAAGTTGGAGCGTTGTGGCGCTACCACTCTTTGATTTCAGCCTGCAGGACAGCATCACAACATCGGGTCTAGAGCGCCGCAGCGCTCCTTGGCAATGCCAAGGTTTGTAGCGCCGCAACACTCTGCTACTTTTTCTTTTTCCACCAAACCATGCAGCGTCGAGGTGCTGTATGGAAAAAAAAAAACTTCCAGGTGCAAATGACCCGAACCCAAGCAGGGGAGGAACCTTTGCAATCCTCCAACAAGCTCAACAAATTGAATTGAGATCTGAGGCAGTAGTAAACCCAATTGATCAAACACAATCAGATTCCACACAAAACTAACAATCTCCCACTTTTGCTATCAATATGGAATATCAAAAACTTTTTCTTCTTTTTTTACCATTACTATGTTTTGGAATCAAAGGAATGCTAGATGCTTCTCTAATAAAAAGAAAAAGCTGTAGCTTATTTACCTCGAGGTAGTCAATCTTCCTTATTTTAAATAAATAATGTTAAAAGAGCAAAAGTTTTTAATATTCACAGAATTATGGAGGAAATTCCGCCACTCACCAGACCTTTTAGGCTATCTCTAGTACCATTTGGTTATCTTTTTTAATTTTCTTTTCCAGGTTTGGCATAGTTTTTTTTTTCCTTAAATCTCGTTTTTATAACTGTTACTCCTCCGCTTTACGAGAAGGATTGCCCAGCTTTTCACCCTCCAAAAAAAAAAGGTTAAACATCTAAATGATTTTAAAATCATGTTTTATACTTTCTTTTAGCGTAGGTTAGCTATTGTTTTTCTTCACTTTATTTTCCTCCATCGCTATGGATTGAACTTATTTCAATATTTAAAATTTGAAAAAACATTACAATAAGGCGTAAAAAAGTTGGCTTTAAGGAATTGTATTTGTGTTTATTAACATTACTTGCTTTATTATTACTTTTGTGTGACTTAGTTTGTTTCTTGGATATTTCACTATGCCTTTGTTTGGTTCCACGGGCATCACTGCAGGCTTTATGTGCCATAGAATGACTGCATGGCGCAGCAGACCATACAATCTAATTTCCTGTTAACTTTCATGATTTAATCACAGCTTTCCTGACAGTGATCCATGTGATCAGGGCATGGAAAGCGGGAGCATGGAGTTCTTCTGTTTGGCTCTCATGCAGTGTAAAAATATGCGCTCTACTATATATTTTACATTATTGAACTTGGACTATGGAGAACATGGAAAATGCATCTAAGTGGATTAGAATGCAATCGGAACAGAGATAAATAATTATTGAACAAAGGGGTAAAAACATCTAGTCATATTTAAGATTTGTTTAATATTTTCATTTAAATGGATTTCCATGCCTAATTTTCTTGTAATAGGAGAGTACTATCAATTAGTTCATGTTTTTGGAATGTTCTGTTGAACTTGGAACATTATTTGTACGATCTGAGTGCAAGCCTTCCAATATGATTAGTGATTGTAATGTAGAACTATATGCATAGGTTGATGTTTAATTATGAAATTACACGCTTGATGAAGAGTAAGAACAATTATTTAACTTCTAATGATTTAAACGAAAGATTGAAAACAATAAAGAGATGATTAGCTTAGGCAATTGATTACATGATAATTGTTAGGAGCACAAAATAACCAATTCAAATCAACCTTTGCATCACGTGGGGGTTTTCAAAGGAAATTCCTAGATTAACAGTTAGACTAGTCACTATTAAGATCCCTCACTCACACTTTTAATAATTGATTAGGCGGAGAAAGCTTGCATAATCTTCATGATGTCACAATTGAGGAAGACTTAGAAGAAATAAGATTCGGGAGAGAGTTCACCTTCGTCAGGATTCGGAAGAGAGTTGCCACTGAACGGGAGCTTGTCGTTGATCAATAGCGGTTGCAAGGGAGAAGAGGATTCGTTCCACGTATTCTTCTACGGAGCGGTCGTTCTCAAGATCTATGTCGAAGAACGGAGATCGGTGAATGTCGATTAATCCTTGTTCGTCAAATACGGTCATTCATGAGTGGAGAACAAACTATGGGGCGCTAGAGCTTCTGGATAGCAAAGGGAGATCATTTGGATAGTAGGACACCAGGGTGGCCTTGCTGAAATTTCTGAACAACAAGTAGAATTTTTCTGGACAGCAAGTTGGCTGGTTGTGGGATGCGGGACAACAGCCTTTGTGAGGTGGAAATCGTGTAGTAATCGATGTTCAGGAGGAGGGAGTTAGAAAGATTTATTCAAAGTAGAGGGTGGGGGTAGTGGCTGGCCATCGAGGAGGGAAGGGGAGAATTTAGTTTCAGAATTTTGGTTGTTGATTAAATGAGGGAAATCAATCCGAAATTCTGGAATTTAATTCCTGCTTTAAATGGTGAAGGTGATTGGGAAATTTGAATTTGAATTTCCCCAAATTTTAAGGAAGGAAGGGAGGGGGGGGGGAATTGATGGGTTGATTGGGGAGCTTTAATGAGGCTAATAATTAGATGAAAGAGGGAGAGAGAGGGGGCGGCCAAGAGGGGAAGGGGAGGGGTCCACATGAATCAATGTAGATTTGAGGGAATTAATTGGTTTGATTGAGTTGCCAATCTAAGCAAATTAAATTAGGAAAGTGATTTTAAATCAAATATCTCTCTAATTTACTTACTGATCAATTCAAATAGGTTGGATTGGAGGGATTTCCAAAAATAACTCATCTTAATTAAGAAGGAATTTCAAATTCAAAAACTTCCAAATTTAAATTAAGGAACCTTCCGAATTAACCATGGGATAAATTTGGCAAGTAGTGAATGCTAGTTTGAATTTTGGATCCAAGGGGAAGGAGGAGGATGGCCGGCGGCTTTAGGGAGGGAGTTGGGGCCAACGGTTGGGTGGGTGGACCTTGGGCTTGGGTATGAAATTTCGGCCAAGGGAATAGAGGGTGAGGAGAGCTGGCGGCTAGGGTTGGGGATGGGAGAGGGATCGGCTAAGGCCTAGGCAGGTGGTGGCCGCTTGGAGGGTGGAGGAGGAGGTGGCGGCTAGGAGAAATAAGGAGGAGACGATGGTGGAGGAGATGGACCACGAGCCCGGACATTTCCTACAGTTGATGGGTAGTACGTTGCCCTCACCTAGGGACTTCAAACTCTCACAAAAGCTCTCTCAACTCTCCAAGACACAAGTGCAGGAAATTTTCATAATAATATTCATCATCCCCTCCAACGAAGAGGAGAGAGCTATAAACTGCCAAAATATAATAGTAAATCCAAAAGACAAAAGTGCTCCCTAGGGTCACATGAACATACTCCCTCAAGTGAGGGTAAAATCGGAAAAATACAATAATAAATCAAATACAAATAATAGCTCATAAATAAAGTGGTGTAATTATGACCGTAGATCTCCGACCTCTTCTCTGATAAACTCTCCACTATTTGATGTCCTCATCAGATTGTCTAAGTTAGCTTGATTCTTTAGCAATGACTTTTCCCATTACAATAGGTTCAGGGCTAGAACTCGCTATTTATAAATTATGATATTGACCACTGTAGATGAACTGTTGACATAGAAGTTCCTTCGTGTCTTTAACCTTTGAGATTAATGCGATAGCTTTATTGTAAATCTTCTTTTCTTTTGTGATCCTATTTTTATAATTTCGTGACATTCTCTTGGATATGAACTGAATATGGTAGTAAATATCTAGTTCCTCAACGTAAAGTATGATATATACCTTTATGTTATGGAAGGCCAGAATCTCATGCCGCTTCGATCATTATTGTCCTCGTTCAAAGAGATTGTAGTCATGTGAAAGCTTCATAATACTTTTAGTGCTTAACTGCATTACCTTTCTAGCATGAACTATTGAAGTGCCTGCTGGGAAAGTTGGAAGCCTTTCCATTCAATTCAGGTTCATCCATTCTTAATTTTTCAATTTTGTGCGACTTTGGTAATGACTTTGGCTTTGCACAACTTGATAAAATTGCAAGTGTATGTCTAGGTTTCTTTTTAATATTTTTTAGAAGGTATTTTGCAAATTCAAGAAGTTTACTGCGACGGAAGCAGCCTTGATACGCAATGCTAATTCTGTAGATTACCTTGATGTAGTTTCTACTAGTCTGATGTTGATGCCGATGATGATAATTTTTTGGGTCATATTTGACGCTTTTGTATTTTTGCATCTTATTTTGGTCTTCTATTTGATAAAGAATTCATCATTTAAATGTCACATAGTTGTGGGAGCTTTTGAAATAATTATTTTATTAATTGCTCATATTTGTAGTAGCATTGTCATTTATGTTATTTTATTTGTTCCTTGCAATATGAGGTTACATTTGGCCCTTGCAATATATCTTCTTTATTAATCTTTTCTTGTATTTCTTTTTAGAGTTGGTCAAATCTATCTTCACATTATCAATTTATCATTTTAGTCAAATTTATCTTTGCATCAGGAACTTCTTTGAGGAAGCTGAGCCATTCGAGCTCATTGGACTTTGACAATATTCAGATAAATATTAACTGGGAAGATGTGACTTGTCCCATATGTCTCGACTTCCCACACAATGGGGTCCTTCTTCAGTGCAGCTCCTATGACAATGGCTGCCGTCCTTTTATGTGTGATACTGACCATACGCACTCCAACTGTCTTACCCGGTACAAAAGTGCATCAGGAGTACCTCAGGCTGCTGAATGCTTGATTGCAAGTGAGGCATCTACCGAGTCTACTCAAATGATTCCATCAACTTGTGAGAGCCGTCCAGCCTGCCCTTTATGTAGAGGAGAGGTGACTGGTTGGGTCATTATCAAGGAGGCCCGTGCTTACTTGAACTTGAAGAAACGGTGTTGCCAAGAGAAGCAATGTTATTATATGGGCAATTTTGTGGAGCTTCAACGCCATGCTCTTTTGAAACACCCTCATTCTCGTCCTTCGGAGATAGATCCGGCTCGCCAATTAGACTGGGAGAATTTTCAGCAATCTTCAGATATTATAGATGTCCTAAGTACCATACATGCAGAAGTTCCACATGGAGTTGTGTTGGGGGATTATGTCATAGAATATGGTGATGATGAGGATGGAGATGATTATGATGACTTTGGTGGTCGTGGGGCTAAATGGTGGACTTCTTGCATTCTTTACCAGGTATTCGGTAAGTTAAGGTGTTCAGGAAATAGACGGAGATCTAGAGGGCGTAATTTAACACGAAGTCGTGTCGGGTCAAGCTCTAATGGCTCAAATGACGGTTCTCCGTCATCTTTGGACACTGCTGTATATAGATTCAGACAAGTGGAAGATGAAGTTCCAGGAATGGCTGCTGCTGGTGATCATGCGGTTGCATCCAGAGAAATCATTGATCGCCATAGTTACAGGTTTGTTTTTATATCCTTGCTGCATATATGTTCAAATCTATTCATGGCTTAAAATTTTTTGTTCATAAGATTTGCTCTCTTTCCATATTATATGTATGATATTTAGCATTAAATGACGTTTTTCATAAAATATGATCCCTTTTTCGTAACCTAAACATCAACAACAACAACAACATCAAGCCTTTGTCCCACTACATGGGGTCGACTACATGAATTCTTTTTTTGCATTGTCTTGTTAAAAGTCAAATTCTCGTTTAAATCTAATAAAGAAAGATCATTTCTAATATTTTCTAACCAAGTATTTTTAGGTCTACCTCTACCTTTCTTAACATAAGTCAAATCTAATATCTCTACTTTCCTAACCGGGTCATCGGAAGGCCGCCATTTTATGTGACCAAACCATCTAAGGCGACTCTCTAATCTTATCTTCCACTGGAGCTACTCCAATCTTTTTCACTTATATGCTCATTTCGTATCCTATATTCCTATCTCTAAGGGTAAAGCCACTCATCCACCAGAGCATCCTCATCTCTACAACACTTAACTTAGTATTATGCTTCTCTTTTAATGGCCAACATTCAGCACCATAAAGCATTGCAGGTCTCACCACCATCTTATAGAATTTTCCCTTAAGTTTGAGGGGGAGTTTTCTATCACACAACAAGCCCGATGCATGTCTCCACTTCAACCATCCAACTTGAATTCTGCTGATAATATCCCCATCTATTTCACCATCACTCTGAATAATAGATCCAAGATATCTAAAACGTTTACTCTTATTAATGACTTGATCGCCCAAAGTCACAATCCCCTCACTAGGTCTATTACTACTACAATTACACTCCATATATTCCGTTTTAGATCTACTCATGCGAAAACATTTAGACTCTAAGGTTGACCTCCATAATTCAAGTTTACCTTTAACTCCCTCTCTAGTCTTATCAATAAGAAGAATATCATCAGCAAAAAGCATACTGGATTCTAAACTATAGACGTAATGTTTTTCCCTTGGCTGTTTTTACTTTTCATTCGAACGGAACCTTTTTTTTATTAATCTAAAATTTCTTTTGTTGGTTGAACTAGATACATTTTATTCATGCTCAGTTTTTTTTTCTCCTAGCAGAAGTATCATGAGCATGCGAGTATTTCGTAGATAAGACATCACTTCACCAATCTATGGCTTAGTAGGATCCCTAGTTAAGGTTTTCTTTAACCGGGTCGACTGAAGCGAATCATCAATTACAATGACAACAACAAAACAACATCAAGTCTTTATCCAACTACGTGGGGTCGGCTACATGAATCATTTTTCTCTGTTATGTTCGGTTAATAGTCAAATTCTCATTTAATCTAACAAAGAAAGGTCATTTCTAATATTTTCTATCCGAGTCTTTTTAGGTCTACCTCTACCTTTATTAACATAGGCTAAATTTAATACATCTATTGTCCTAACCGGGTCATCAGAAGGTTGTCGTTTTATGTGACTAAACCATCTAAGGCGACTCTCTCTAATCTTATCTGCCACTGGAGCTACTCCAACCTTTTCACGTATATGCTCATCTCTACAACACTTAACTTAATATTACGCTTCTCTTTTAATGGCCAACATTCTGCGCCATAAGCATTGCAGGTCTAACCACCATTTTATAGAATTTTCCTTTAAGTTTGAGTGATACTTTTCTATCACACAACAAGCCTGATGTATTCCGCCACTTCATCCATCCAACTTGAATTCTACTAATATAATCCCCATCGATTACACCGTCACTCTGAACAATAGACCCAAGATATCTAAAACGTGTACTCTTATTAATGACTTGATCGCTCAAAGTCATAAACCCCGCACTAGATCTATTACTATTAAAATTACACTCCATGTATTCGGTTTTAGATCTACTGAAACGAAAATTTTTAGACTCTAAGGTTGACCTCCATAATTCAAGTTTACCTTCAACTCCCTCTTTAGTCTTATCAACAAGAAGAATATCCTCAGCAAAAAGCATACACCAGGAAACATCCTCTTGCAAATCTCTAGTAAGAAAATCCATGACCAAAGCAAAAAGATACGGGCTTAAGGCTAATCCTTGATGTAATCCAACTGAAATTAGAAAATACTTGGTCAAGCCACCTTGTGTTTGAACACAAGTAACAGCTCTAGCATACATATCTCTAATGACTTGAATATAAGTTAGGTTTTAAAAAATTGCAATTCTTTCTGGTTAGGTTTTAAAATTTTTTTGTTCTTTACACCACAATGTGTTATATAATAGCCTTTTATGGAAGGCTAGAACGTTTTTATATGCCCAAAGGCCTATCAATATGCAGCTCATCTTAATCAATTGGTGGGGAGTTTTGATTATCAACCAAGAGATCGTGGGTTTGAAGATTATGTATATAATGTGTGTGAATATCTCTTAATTGGCCTAAATATCAAAAGCCTATAAATGATAACTCAGGTTTTCAGCTGTCTTCATTACATAATCTTCTGTACCTTTTCTTATTGTAGCTACAGTGGGCGCATATCCCGCTGAAATGATCAAATTCCCATGCTGTGCTACTGGATCGCACGTGCTCTTCTTCTGATGCGGTCATCTCTTTTCTTATAGCTCTTCGTTTTATTTTCTTCTCAGTTATAGTTTCCCATATGCCATTACTAGGCAGTCGTATGTACATAGGTAAAATGAGCATCTTATGGTTATTCCATGCTCAAAATTGTCTTTTTGATTCTTTTAATTTATATCAATCTTTGTATTTTCATGAATGTTTCTTGTAGACTGGTTTCTATTTGCAGTTGTTATTTAAAGAAAAATAAAATTAAAATTCATGATGCTGGCAGGTTTGCCTGCCTTAAATTTTCTTTTGTTATGTGTATGGTTACGCTTATTTCCGTGAGAATGCCTTGAGTAGCTTTTTGTTCTCTATTATTTGGGGACTGTGGACGAGCTAGGGCTATGATTTCAAGTCCAGGACTTGTTGGAAACGTTAGCTTCTAATTAATTAGTAGGCTGCATGGCTTTTTTTATGATATCTCAACTTTTTTCAAATTTTTCGGACTGTCGTCATTAAAATTGGAGCATAATGAATGATGCTTTAACGCTGTTTTTTTGTTATATTTAAGGGTATGTTTAAGACAGCCGTAGTTTTTTTATAATAATTTGACTATTTTTGTTGTAAAAAATAGTTTTTCATCATTTTTGAGAAACTGTAAAAATCAATAAAAAAATAATAGTTAAATAAAATTATGATTATTATTTGATAAATAAAATAGAGAAAAAATGGTTCCGAATATATCTAAAGATCCTAAATGCTCAAATTATAAGAAATGTAGATATTGGGTTCTTTTAACATACACAACATTTTGGTAGATAATATACTGAAGTCATTTTAATAATTGGTGTCGTAACATTGGATGAAACTGCGCTAAAGTGCCGCTTGAACGTAACTGCATGATTGCAAGTGTAAGCTCGTCTTAGTGAGAAAAAAAAAAAAAAATGTTTGCTGGTGCTGGGGCTTGACAAGAATGGTGGATTCATGTAAGGCTCCTGATCGCGCTAAAGCTGTGACAATAATGGTAGATTCAAGGCTCTGTTTTGATCCGTAGGATCCACTTGCAAAAGCCGTCAGCACCACTACTGGGATTAGTGGGATAGGATGTGAGGTACTCCTTTGTTAACTTTAAATCTACTCTCATTCATCCTTGCAGTGATGGAGGCAGATATGGCGAACAAGGCTGTATCACAAGTTCTCCAAGTCAGTAGCCGACCACCCATCCTAAATGAGCGGCACCCCAAGAACCAGGTTGACATTGATTGGGTGGGTTCAATTTTCGCTAGGCCACCCCGGTAATTTCCGCATCCGCTACTCAATCGATCAAATACATCAAAGCTTCTTGCTTGCGTTGTCTGTAGGATCCACTGGTTAAAGCTATCAACACCACTATACATTTTATTGGGATAGGACATGATGACCTCCTCCATCCATTGGGTGTCGACCAAACTTTGGCTCCTTCCACAGTTATGATGATATGCATGTTGGACGTTATTCTACCTTGCTTATCAGATAAGTTAACGGGAAGCCACTGAAGACTGGATTATCTTGATGGCTTCCACACTTGAGGCTGTTGATCCACTAGACAAATTAAGTTACTTGTTGGTCGAATCCATTATGGTAAGTAGTTCTTTCTCTAACTTGATGAGTTTCACAAAGTCTAGCCAAACAATCTCCTGACAAATCTATTCTGGTTGCATCCAAATATGTTACAATCTCTTGTATTCGATGATGACCTCTTCAGAGGATGTGTCAGCGTACCTTAGAAATTAATCCTGCAAGACTTAAAACACGTCTCCATAGCAGTTTATCATCTTTGCTATTGAATTTGTTGAAGCTCTTCTTTCTCTTTTCTCGTAGTAACTAGCTCCGCTCTAGCTCGATGATCCACATTGCTAACATTATCATTGCCACTTTCTGTTATGCCACATCAACCGCTTGCTCCATTGTGGCAATGACGAAAAATTTGAGGTTTCGTTTGGCCACCATGACGTTCACTAGGCCATTGATAAATTTGTTGGTAGTAATATTCAATATTACCATTAGCAGCTCTACTTAACAATATTTACCATTTTGCCGCCTTAAAGATTTTTACATTTTGACTATGGTAAGACCCATTCACCAACCTTCTAATTGTGGCACCACTTCATCAGAGGTCATGAGGGGCCCTAGCTTTGTGGCCCTTTTGGTACATGTTGCCATCACCCTTATTTGAAAGGGAGTTCATTTGCCTCATTACTATTGCCATGGTGACCCTAGAAGATTCATCATGGCTAAAGATGGAGTTCCAGCAATCAGTATTATTGGATCCAAAATTGTCCAATACCTCCCTCTAAAATCTCATACTGAAATTTCTCCATGACTTGCCTGGCTCCTCTAAGGCTAGTGAATTCTTTAATGGCTTTTATGCATTGAAGAATTTGGTAATGAATAGCTTTTTGAACTCAGCAAAAAAACAGTGACCATCCAAAGGAAGTCGAGAGAACTACTTAAGGGGCGTTTCTTTGAAAGTGATTACTAAAAATATACAATTTAAAGCATCATTTATGCCTTACTATGAGGGAACTGACTCAAAGTAGGCAACATACTTAGCCTGATTATTCTTTATTTGTAAGAGTTAATGTGGGCGATTTTGAAATTTGTAGGAGGCTTCACCTCAGAGATCTCCCTTGAAAATTCATTCGTCCATTGATGCTTTTTCGTCTCAATTCATCAAGGTGGTGGAGTGGATTATTTGCTACTATTGGGGTAATATGTCTCATCAATCATCATGGTTGAGGTCAATGCTCATGCACTTAAAAGTCATCTTCAAGTGACTGAATTTGATGATCCTTCCTACATCGATACCCTTGGAGTGGCTCTAGGAACACACTTTAAACCTTCTTAAATCATTCAAGTTATCCTCACTTTCATCTATGCTACCTATTTACTTGTTATGAAGTTCTCCATATTTGCTGATTCCTCTCTATTTGTTGCAATACTTCTTAGTTTCCACTCCTTGGCATAAGTCAACGCTTTTCACATGGTTCTCCATATTTATTGATTCCTCTATTTTTTGCTATACTTCTTGTAGTATTTAGTTTTCACTCCTTGGCATAAGTCAACACTTATCGCACCTTGGAGGACATTTGATTCAAAATTGTTTGTGAATAGTACTAGAATCTTAATAATAAGTGCAACACGACAAATATAACATCATCTGAGAGAGAGAATTTAGAGTGAAAAGTTACGTGATTTTATTAAATTATGAAAACTAGAAGATTTGAGTACAAACAACTTGGTGTGTCAGGCCTTCATCCTAGCTCTATTTATGGGTTCGTACTAGAGTTTGGAGTCAAAGGAAAAGCCATATTTAAGCTATACAAAAATAGAAAAATAAATAACATGCTTTTATTATTGCTTGGTGTAAAAAGACATGCAGTGTGCAGCTAAAATACATAAAATGTACAAATTGATTGAAGTCACTACTAGATAAAGTTGATGCTTATTTGAGAGAGAGCTAGCAAATAGCTCCCAAGCTTGGGAAAATAGGCTCTACCGAGCTTTGGACCGAGCATACTTTGACGAGTTCATGTCAAGTTTAAGCTAATCCACGAGAACTTGAACTTGGCATGTTTATGGTGAACTTGATGAGTTTATCATGAGCATGTTGAGTTCGTAACGGAGTTTAGTGAGTTCATTGTATCCATTCTTCTAATTTGGATGAGTTGCATTGAACCAAATCCTTGAGATATTTGGGTGGACAACAATGATATTCACTAAATTACTTATTGGGTTAACACCAATTTATGAAATGGAATCCAGAGTAATCCCTAGCAATCACTATTTGCTGACATATCTATCATAGTCTTGACTTTTTGACTATATGCTTTGTTCTTTTCTTATCCAATTATGTAGAGCTACTACCAATGTCACTAACCTCTTCCTCTTGCTTCCCTAGTCGTCATCTTTGGCTTCTTTAATGATAGCCTAGGTTGCACCAGCTCCTTTGATAGAAGAAGACATTATCACATTATCATCTCACCAAGGCCTCTTAGTTGGGTTTTATGGCAGTGATCTTGTAATAACTCATAATTTAACCGAGGTAAATATTTTTTTTGGAGTCATTATAAATCCAAATCGTAAACCGTCTTCGCCATAGTGTTATTATTGTAGTATTTTACTTACACGAATTTTTTCATAATTTTTTGGCGTCGGTGCAAATTCTTAAGAAATTGACACATGTCGGTACAAGTGGGGATTTTTAGACCTTCATGTGTCCGTTTTATAAACCGATTTCACTAATATTTTTAAAATAAAATGATTTATTTTATGAATATTTTTCTGTAATTTTTGAAGTCCTAAAATGATTTATTTAAATTTATATTAAAAAAAATTGATTAAATAAATAATATAATATTAAATTATTATTTTAATAAAAATATCTTAAGTCATTAAAAAGCTTTTAAAAACCTTTTTCCCTTCTCATTTTCGGCAACAGAGACCTACATGCGAATTTTGAGAGAAATGAGAAGCTAAGATTTGAAAGCCGTAGAGCAATTTTTGTCAGTTGAGCTATTTGAGAGATTTACTCGTCTCATTGTAAGAAATCTTTACCCTATTTCTGATTTTAAAGATTTTTTATTTTTTATATTTTTTGATCAAATTTGTATTTTCGTTATCGAAAAAAGTGAATAATTTTATATTTGTAAAATTTTTATAGCGTAACTTTTTGTATGTTATAGAGATTGAGATTATGAATGTTTTGAGTATTTATTTGAGTTTTTTCACCAGATGATTTTAAAAATACAGCGATTTTTGCCTACTTAAAAATTTATTTTGACGTCTAAAATAGTGATTTAGTTCAACAAAAGCTTCAGAATGTTATTTTATATAATATTTGATAATTTGGTTAAATTTTAAAAATGTAAAATTTTGCTCAGTATGATTTTTGTTATTTATCGTTAGGATATTTTGATATTTTCTGAATTATGCTCAATTATGCTTTATTTGCTATAATATATTATAAATAGATGTGAATATGTGCTCGAGTAATAGCTGGTTGTTATTACTGTTATAGTATTATAATAATAATATGTGTGTGTGAAGCAAACAAGTAAAGACTAGTTGACCCGTTGGTTGGAGATTGATTGACCTGTACAGAATGGTGGGCCGACGGCCTTTCCTTTAAATACTGTGGTTTGGTGTTATCCTCTACTAATTCACGTGATACACTTGTTGGGAGTTATAAGAAGATTATTACTATGCTGATGAACAAAGAGTGACGACTCTATTTACTAACACTGAAAAACATTGTGATAGCCAGAACTTCTTACTTGTGTGACTATTGAATGCATGTTTTGAAGCACTATTCTTATTATTGTATGGATTTATTAGTACTATACGAATTTACTATTATTATATTATTCTACTGCTCTTGCCACTAGATTTTTATTATTATCAATTTATATAATGATACTACTGATTCATTGTATAATAAGCATGTGATATACTGAACATGTAAAATGCTGATTTGATATTGATATCGAATAATTAGATAGCATGTGTATATTCTTATATGATTTTATTATAATGATTTAATTTCAACAACCTTTATCGATGTTTTGATTTGATGGTTTATACGATTTCTATACTGATTGGTATTATGAATATGATGATTACTTTATGGATTTGATACTAATATCAATTTCTTTCTTTGCTGGCTTCCGTACCATAGTATTTTACTATTTACAGATTCTACTGCTATTGTATTTGAGTGTTACTATTTTTGCACTGATTCAATGATCATATGACTACTACTACTATGATTTGATCTTTAACATGCATATTGCTCTTTTACTGTGCTTTGAATTCAGTTGTAGGTTTTGATGACCTGCTGGGCTTTTTAAGCTCATTATATGTGATTAAATGATTTCATGTCAGGGCATATGATCAGGAATGTGAGGCTGGTTAGGATTCCTTCAAGTTCAGGTTTTTTTAGCTATTCTTTTATACTCAAGATATAATAGTTGTGATATGATTGTGTAGATCCTAAGTATTATATATAATATTTGGGAATAAATACAATAATATTTTGAATTATAAAAACTATTTCTGTTGTTATTATTGATAGATGATATTAGATAGCCCTAGTTGTTATTTATTAAAAGATAAAAGAATAATTCTTCCAAATTAGATTCTAGGACATGGCATATATGCTCTTGCAATGCCATTACATTGAGAGGTTTGGTTGATGCACCCATTCACCGACTGACTTCACTACAATGGCGACTAATTTCTTGCACTCCTTCACAAAATTGATGAGGCAATGTGTTAAAGTGAAGACTTATTGAACCATGAATAATGACAATAAAGAAGCTTGAAGAATATATCTAAAAACTAAATGATTTACTAAATTAATTGCTTATAGTGGGAGGCCTTTTATTGGGATTAGTTAATAAAATACTTAAGAATATTTAGTTTATTATTTAAAGAAGTGATATGGAGTTTTTGGTGGAAATATGAGGAGTTTAGAGGGGTAAGGTCAAAGGACTGCCAAGACTAGTCCTATTTAAGCTGACTTGCAAGTTTAATTTAGGGAGTGAGTTTTGAGTGGGATAAATGGTTGAACATGATGATAAAGGAGGAGGTTAAGATGTGAAATTATGATATGGAGTATACGATAGAGTTTTATGACATTAAAGACCTTGTAGTGGTATGAAGAATGAGACTAGATGTAAGGAAGCCTAAACTAGGTTAGGAGATTTAAAGAGGGTTTTGTTGACCTTTTTAATGCTTAAGTTATGGATGGTTTTGATCTTGAAATAAGGTTAGAGTGTAGGGGAAGATGATACAAATATTTAATAAAAATAATAGTAAGAGTAAAATAGATAACTAATCAATCCCATTAAGGTTGGTTAACGTAGACCACAAAATAATAGCTAAAAGTGAATAAATTCCTCCAAAATTTTCCACTCATCCAAAAGATAAAATTCTCATTACACACCAACACTATTTATAGAGTCACAATGACAAATCATATTAAAAAATAAGACGAATATTTTAGATGAAAAGAGAGTAGGGGCCATTAATAGAGGAATGTGACAACCACATTCATTAATTTATTTTATCTCTATTAAATGGCTAACCTATACATATTCATAAAGAAAAGTCAAACCTCCTAGATGCTAATTTAAAATTCAAATATTAAAATTCTAATTTATTTATTTCTTTATGAGTGGGCTCTTATAATATATCTTTATTTGGCTCTTGCTTTAGCATCTTCTTGAGCTCTTGTTTGGGCTCTTCTAATTGGACCTTTAGCTTTAGCATCTTTTTGGGCTCTTGTAATTAGATGTTTAGTTTTATATGTTTGGTCTAATTGTTGTGTTACATCCCCTAGGCTAATTTAAAATATGCTGTGTATAGTTAAAATCCAAGTAATATTCTATTAGTTAAGGGGCGAGCTTTTTCAAATCTTCTCAGGTCATCCAAGTATTTTCTATAGGGAGTTTATTTTTCCATCTAATTAGAAATATATGAATGCTATCTATATGCACTTCTTTCGTAATAATGGACTCAACTTAAAAGAAGGTGAATGAAGTGAAATTAAGTTTGAAGACACGTCCATCATAAGAATGCTTCTCTTGATTGGTAAAATTTTTAATGAAATTGTATCTCTCCAGGCTTTGCTCTGATACTAGATATGATGATAGTGAGAGGCCTTTTGGTGGGACTAGTTAATAAAAGTGATTTGGAGTTTTTGGTAGAAATATGAGGAGTTTAGAGGGGTAAAGTCAAAGGACTGCTAAAACTAGTCATGTTTGGGTTGACTTGCAAGTTCACTTTAGGGAATGTATTTTGAGTGAGATAAGTAGTTAAAAATGATGATAAAGGAGGAGGTTAAGATGTGAACTTATAATCTAGAGTATATGGTAGAGTTTTATAACGTTAAAGGCCTTGTAGTGATATGAATAATAAGACTAGATCTAAGGAAACCTAAATTAGGTTAAGGGATTTAAAGAGGGTTGGGTTAACCTTTTTTAATGCTTAATTTCTAGATGGCTGATCTTGAAAGAAGGTTAGAGTGTAGGGAAAGATGATACAAAGATGTAATAAGAATAATGATACAAATAAAATAGATAATTAACCAATCCCATTAAGATTGGTCAAAGTAAACCACTAAGCACTAATCAAAAGAGAATAAATTCCTCTAAAGTTTTATTCTCATTTAAAAGTTAAAATTATCATCACACACCAAAACTATTTATATACTTATAATGACAAATCAAAATTCAAAAATAAGAGGGAAATTTTAGGGAAAAAGAGAGTAGATGGTCATTAATGGAGAAATATGACAACCACTTTCATTAATTCATTTTATCTTCATTAAATGACTAACCCATACATGTTCCCTAAGAAAAGTCAAACCTTCTAGATGCTAAATTTAAAATTTAAATATTAAAATTCTATTTTATTCATTTGTTCATGAGTGGCTCTTGTAACGAGCCTTGTTGGGTTCTTGCTTTAGTATCTTCTTGGGCTCTTATAATTGAACATTTAGCTTTAGCATCTTCTTGTGCTCTTATTTGGGATCTTGTAATTTGATGTTTAACTTCACATGTTTGATCTAATTGTTGTGCCACATCATTTATACTGTATTTCCATAATATTGTATTGAATACTATAAGAGTATTTATAGCTAATATAATATAATTTGTTATAGTAGTATAGAGGTTATTAAGTTTGGATAGCTTGGATGTAAGCAGTGTAGATTATTGATGAGTAAACATAAGGGTTGTAGGCATTGTAGGCTACTGCATCACCATTAACTAAATGTTGCCAACACCTCCCCTCAAGGTGATGATTCCTGTGGAAGCAACAACGTGTTGTGTTGATAAGTGAAGAAGGATGTAGAAAAACATTTGGTGAAGATGTGAGCTAGCTAATCTTATGAGGCAATATGATGCACTTAAATTTTATTAGATTTGATACCATCATGGATGAAGTGGTTGATCATTTCAATATTCTTCATCTGAGCTTGAAAGATTGGGTTGTTTGCTAGTGCTGAAGTAGCTTTGTTATCACAATGAAGTGAAGTGGGTGAAATGATATTAACATTGAGTTCTTAAAGTGGGCGATGAAGCTAATATTATAAGTGTTTGTTGTAGAATTTAGTTGAAGAACAATCCACTGCTGATTGATTCTAAACAAACCAATAGATTGATCCTAGAAGATTATAATCCCATATAGTTGAATTCTAGTTGGTTGGATCATCAACCTAGTCATAGCTAAATTATGCCACTAATAATAAGCTATTATGATAAATCAAAAGGTCATATGTGATTATCTTTGATGTAGTGAAGAGGTGTTTATAAAGCTGAAAATAATGGCTTAGAGGATGATGCTTGTGCTAGCACAAGAAATTCACTATAAGAGAGTTATTGGGCTTGTGCTTGTGAGGCTTTGGAGGGATCTAACAAGATGGTGATATAAAATAGGATTGGAAATTTATATGAGAGCTATCAGTGGTTAAGGACTTGGTTGAAGTGGGATTATTGAGGGGTTTGCACTTAGTCATGCTTGTGCGGTTAAGGATGGTAAGGGCATACTGGGACTATTCAAGATGAAGTCCATATAAGGCATGGATTGCCTCAATTCCAAGCAAGTAAAAGACGAGTACAATGTTCCTCATATGAAACTTATGGTGTAGATGCTAGAGCAGGTTAGCAGTGACAGTGTAATTATTTTTGGTGAGGAGAATGTTGTTGATGGAGCATCAGTAGCGCATGATGATAGCATTTGACCAATCATAAAATCACAAAGTAAAAAAGAAGCTAGTCACAAGTAGGGACCCATCATAAGGAGCCAAATGAAAATAATTACTCAACATTTTCATTTAGTGATTATATGGTTGTTATATAAGACTATATATTTTTTTTCATTTGTAATGTTTGAAAAATTATAAACTTTTGAAATTCAAATTTTTTGAATTCAAAATTTTGAATTTTGGAGTTGGGATTCTAAAAAATTATGGGTATATTATAGGAAGTTACATGAAAATTGGCAAATTGATTTAAGTTATATCAAATGGTCAATTTCCACTCAAGAGCGGTTGGCTACCCTATGTTTGAGGGGCAGCCATAAGGTGTAACCTTCTCCTCCCTTCGCCAAGTATTTGGCTGGCTCACACCTTCTTCCCACCCTTTATTTATTTATTTTCTTTTTAAATTTTCTTTTGAAGTGAGAAGAAGAAATATTTTTCTAGAATGAAAAAGGAAGGATTCATGTGTTTGAAGAAATTTGAGATTTTATTCTAAGAGAGGATAAAGCTTGGTGGCTGATCACTCATGTGAAGAGATTGTGTGATATTGTGCTTCAATTACTTCTACATTGATGAGTGATTTGGCTTTATATTTGTTCAAATCTTTTTTTTTTCTTGATGTGGATCTCTTTTAATAACACTCTCCTACAAAACCAAATCATCTCATCATTATTTCTTCCATAAATCCATACACAAATTCCTATTAGAAGCTAATAATGAAGGCTTGAGGAAACAATAACTTTTCTTATTCCTTTGAGCGTTTGGATAACTTGAGCCATTTGAAAAATAGTCTAAAACTGTAGATATTATCAAGAGATATTCTTCTACCACCTATAAGTGATTCCATAACATTTCTCTGGCCCTAAACTCATCCCCCAAGTTCAAACATCTGACCAAAGTTGATGGCCTTACTTGGTTATTGCATGACCTAGTTTTGTTATAAAACCTAGAAAAAAAAAATCTAAAAAATTTTAGATATTCTAAATAATTTTCATATCACTGTGTCCATATATTCATCACATAAAAACCCTAAATCTACTTGAAGAAGCTCTTAGGTTTTGATTAATTGATCCCCTACTTGCTAAAACTTTAAATAAGCTTATTCTAAAATCCCTCCAGAGCTTAAATACCACGCCTAACACTCATTAGAAGATTTGGTAACAATTTAAAGCCATCATCAAAGGAACTAGCCCAATGCCACATTAGTTTTCACATAGATTAAGATATACATTAGAGTGTCGTTGCTACTATAAATTATGAAAAAAGGATATGTGGTTCTGAGGTGAAATCAAAGTTGAAAAAGGTAGTTTAAGAAAGTAGCAAACCATTAACATGGAACTTGCTTGAGGCATTATATGACTTTTTTTAATAGACATGTGAAGATGTTGGGGATCTTAAAAGCCATGAGGTTGAGCCAAATATATAGTTTTTAGCTAGTCACCGCAAAGGAAGGTGTTTGAAACATCATCTTTAGTGATCAATCAACTATGATGAATAATTACCATAAGTAGTTTTTGAATGGTGGGTATTTTGGATATTGGGTTGAAAATTTTGGCGTAATCGATGCAAAGTTCTGCATGTACGCTTTAGCTATATGCAGGTTTAATGTTTGGCAATAGTGCCTTTAGAGTTATATTGTATTCTAAATCTCCATTTTTCAATAAGAACATTTTAATGAGGAAAGGTGAATAAGTGCCAAAGTACCTTAAATCTGAAGGGCATTAAACTCTTGAGGCGTGGCATGCCATTTCTCATCTTTAGTTGCAGCTGAATAGAATGTGGGAGCGCTTGAGGAGGTCACCATGTGGGAGAGGTTGAATATGATTTTAAGCTTGAGAGTCTTTATCCTAGTGCATGTTATCATAGGATCACCAATGATTTTGTTGGGGCAAGAAGAACCTATTCAATTGGAGGAAATTGTTATATTGTGAGTGGTAGATGAGAGGGGTTGGGAGCTCATTATGAAAGATATTGAGTTATAGGTTGGTCCTTTATGGTAATGTGAGGGAACTCATTCTTAAGTTGAAGGAGGCAAGAGTAGTTTGATGATTGAATTTGCTGATTCATGGTGAACCACATCTCAATACAAATATTGGACTAAGCACATAATGGGAGAGAGAGGTCAAGATGATGAAATATAGTGCAACAATAAGATCTTGATCAATGAGCATCCATATGTTATAGTCGAGGTTATGTGTGATGGTGTCATTATCTTGTAGAAGTTGTTTGGCCGGACACGGTGTGGAGTCGTAGCATTGAAAATTATTTTTTCAAAAAAATTTGAGCATGAATAGTGCCAAGTATGACGGTTGTCGATGGAGGGTTGAACATTGGTGATATTATTATTGTTAGACATTAACAATTTTAGGTTGGGGGGGATGGGAATTGTGTGTGTTTTATTGGGGTTATTGGTTGTGATGTGGATTGTGGGCGATTCTATAAGTTCTATGAGTATAGTGTATATGTTTAGAAAGGTAAGAGTAGTGCTGGGATTAAGGGCAAGGGGAGATAGCCAATATTCCAATTGATGGCTAACGTTGTTTGAAAAGAGGCTTTGCTACCATGAAGACAAACCATGCATATTAGTGAGGTCGAAGAAAGAACATAAAAGATAATGTCCATAGTAAAAGTAATCGATGAGAAGACATGTATCTACTAGGGGAGCATTGTGCGATTTATGGCTTTGGCCACTCGAAAGCTCACGAACTTCATGCTTGCATCGATGCTTAAGAACCGCTGTCCTATCATAATCTAGAATGACATTGACAGGCTTTTTGTATAACCAACCCTCTTCAGCACTTTAGAGAGAGCAACTATTGAGCTTGAAGCCATGATGTCGATTGCATAAAATGCATGAGGAAAACACCCTATTTATAAAACAGATTTTGACATATTGTCTCACAAAAAATCAAATCACCATAATGTTTTCATTACATTCTCCAAGAAAAATGATAAGATTTCATGTCCATAATTTTAGGTCACCAATAGATTTAGCAAAATTTTCTAATATAATAATACCTAGTGTTGATTTGGAGTCTTCCAATTATCACTTTAATGGAGGAGCCATATATTTCTTCTCAACAACCTCCTAAGTTGTTGAGACCATCTGAACACAACTCGTTGCCTCATTAAAGCTCAAATAGGTATCACTCTACACTCTGAAGACTTATCCATCATTGTTAATGCTATGACTGTCATATATGTCCTTAGTTTTTGCAACTAACATCTCACTTGCCATTGCCGCCAGTATTGTTGGAAGCTATTAGCAAATTTTACTTGCAGTTTTTAGTGTCAATTCAGCCTCCAACAACAATAATAATTAGCAACTTAGGCTTCGTTTAGGACGGCTTTCTTACTGCTTTTTAAAGCAGCTTTATAGTATAAAAATTTTAATTTTTGAACACGAAAGTTGCTTTAAGAAGCAGTAAGAAAGCCGTCCCAAACGAAGCATTAGTGTTAGACTTCGTTTGGGACGGCTTTCTTACTGTTTCTAAAAGTAGCTTTCTAATAAAAAAAATTAATTTTTTATTAGAAAGCTACTTTCAAAAGCATTAAGATAGCCGTCCCAAACGAAGCCTTAATCTCCCATGATTGACGACTCAATACCCATCATCTTTCAATTTTAGTTAAGCTACAATGAGAGAGAAACTTTATAAAAAAAAGCTTTATTTTAAAATGAGTTTGAATGTGTAACTTTCAAAATTTTCAAAATTATCATATTTTTTATTTTAAAATGATGTTTTTATTAGAAGAGTCTCAATCTTCTATCTCAAAAAAAAAAAAAAAAAAAAAACCCACTTTCAATTATCTTTCATATTCTCTCATTTTTAGATTTAAATACTAAAAAAAGTGTAAATAATATCTTATTCTAAAATTTTAAAGAAATTATGTCACTCAAAGCTCGGTAGAAATAATTTAAAATTTATATCATTTTTAATAGAATGACATTAAAATTTGAAAAAAAATTATTATATTTATTAAAATCTTATTTAAATTTATTGATAGATGTAAATAATATGAGTATATGACATGTGCTATTCATTTTCTTAGGAATTTAACTTTATTAGATATTTCAATAAAATTATTTCATAACTTTTAAGAAATAAAAAGATACACAAGTAGATTAAAAACTTATTAAAAAAAAGTAAAATATTTATAACTTTTGTGATATAAGTTATTATTATCATTATTATTATTATTATTATTATTATTATTATTATTATTATTTGAGAACGGGATATCTACCCGCTGTCATCCTTTTAGAAGGTGCTTGGCGCTGTAACTAATTCCTCGGCGAAGCTTAGCGGAGCCAACCCACAGACGTCGGGCCTACGCTTTGCTACTCCACTATATGATTTATGAATCAATGAGATCTATATATCTATATTAAGAATGATCCGAATGTCAACTGAACTGCCATTCAACAGAATAATAATAATAAACCATAGAGGTATATTTTAACCTGCTCGTAAGTATATTTAATTAGCACCTCACATGTTGTCTTTCTCTTAAAGTATTTATAAGGGCTTATTTCTAAGGAGCTTGATTTTGAACAGCTACAATGCAATTACAGAAAAGTTTAGTGATGCTAACGCAAATAACCCCTTAATGAGCCTATAAATACTTGCTTGGCACGGCGGGAATTTCCCCTCTCCTCTCTCAGTTCTATCGCTGCTTCTCCACCTTGGTTTCAGGGATCTCATCTTTTTCATCAGATCCAAAGCAGGCGACCATGTTGTCTGCCGATCAGTTCGCCGGAGCCCCCCTATTCACTGGTGGCGCCTTCTTGCCTTCCCAGTCCATTGATTCCTCCATTTCTCCCACCAAGGTCTCATCTCCTACTCCCACCCCGCCTCTTTTCCCTTAATTTTCCGTATATCTTGAACCCATCTTCTTGATTCATGGATTTCCAGTCGCAGATCCGGACCCCAAGTACCTTGATCCCCATGACGGTGAAGCAGATCATAGAAGCCTACCACTCGAGTGAGGACAAGCCCACCATTATTGTCGACGGGATTGAGCTTGCCAACGTGATCTATTGTTTTAAATGAATCTCCCACTCATTTCTTTTCCTTCACTATGAGAACCCTAACACGATCTTAGCGAATCCAGGTCAAGCTGGTGGGGCTGGTCATGAACAGGATGGAGAGAGAGACCGAAGTATCCTTCACCCTAGACGATGGTACTGGACGGATTGATTTTAGAAGATGGTGAGCTAACCTTTTAGGGAGATGCTGTCCATTCATTGCTTAGGTTTTCTGGATGATGTGAACGTCTATGATGTATGTTTTAAGGGCAAACGAGAGTTCAGATACGGGCGACACTGCTTTTATTCAGTAAGTGTTTTTTCCGCTTAATTAGGTTTCCTTTTGCTTGCATTGTTGATGATTTCTCGTTTTCTTCACTTTGGCTGAGCGATGATGAAGGAATGGGATTTATGTGAAGGTCCATGGTCACTTGAGAGGCTTTCAAGGCAAAAGACATGCGTTAGCCTTCTCTGTCCAGTATGCAGTTTCATTCAATTATCTCGTACCGTGCTTTTGTTTCTTTGGAGCAGTGAACCCTTTCTTGGAACTGTATCCCCTTGTGTTCAGTATTCTGAAACTTTTATTTCATGGATAATCACTTTTTGGCGGTCATGCCTTTTTCTAAGGGCTTTTAAATTATAGTATGTTTGATTGTTTCTTGCGAATCTTATCAACTATCATTTGGCGATAGACATCAGCACTTCTCGTGAGTAAAAAACCCCTTTTAGTATAAATCAAACATTACATGCTTTATGGACTCTTATATGTCACGAAAATTTCATTAGATCAAGCGCAAATTTTAATACAAATTTTAAATCTCAAAGCTATTGACGTCAACAATTGATTATGAGATTATCTAACCACTATTTTTAGCAAATTTATAGTAATGATAATGTGGTTTGGCTAGGAAAACTAATGATACCAAGCATGATTTTTTCTAAGTCCAAATGAACTTAAATTATACACTCAAAAATATAATTGGAAACTTCTCAAGGTCAATTGAGCGGGCAAATATTACCCAAATTTTGTGTTCATGAAGTTTAAAAATGTGCCTTGATAAGTCAAATATGTGAAGCCCAATATTGCCCAATTTTGAGATAATTAACACTTCAAGATCATCATCAACAACAACAATATCAAGCCTTAATCCCACTATATGAATCCTTTTTCTCCATTATGTCATGTTAAGAGTCAAATTCTCATTTAAATATAATAAAAAAGATTATTTCTAATATTTTCTAACATAGTCTTTTTAGGTCTACGTCTACCTCTCTTAACATAAGCAACATAGATTAAATTTCCATACTAGAGTTTATAATAATAAGATTATTTTGAACTACATTCATTTTGACATACATGGTTCTTCCAGTGTTGGATCCAAAGGTGAATTTTGATACATGTTTAGCACTTTAGCTTAATAAATGATTTCTCAAAGAAGATATGCATTTGTATCCTTAAATAAAAGAGTGATGTATTTGTAACATTTAAAATGTTGGAATGCGTAGATTGAAAGTAGAAATGAAAGAAGATCTTGAGATTGAGGATTGGAAATGATTTGGAATTTTGTTCTTCGGAGTTTAAGAACTTCTGTCACAAGGAAGACATTGCTAGACACATGGTTGTAGTAGATACAATTCAACACAATTGATTAGTCAAAAGAATGAATATGACACTTGTAGTGAGGATGTATTTTATCTAATGTTAGTTTGGGCAAGAAATTTTTGGTAGAGTTCATAAATACTGTATGCTATTTGGTTGAACAAATCTTTAGTTCTATAGTGTTGCTCTTCAGGAGGCAGAGTTAGGTCATCCAATAAATTATTTAGTTTTAAGGGTCTTTGGTTATCCTTTTGCTCAAGCTATATAGAGAGTAAGCTAGACCATAGAACTAAGAAGTGCATATTTCTTGGATATTCCAATAGGGTGAAGAGATACATGTTTGATGTAACAATGCTAAGTAACTTAGTTTCTTGTTAGTAAGCATGCCAAGTTCAATGAGTAAGTTATCCTTCAACAAAATACAATGTAGATTAATGATTTGGGTGGGGGGGGGGGGGGGGGGTTAAAAGTAGAAAGACGTGTCAAATTTAAGGTTGAGCATGAACAATTAGATGATAACTCACCATATAAACTTACTATTTTTGAACCTTAGGAGAGGGTGACACCACCACAATTGGAAGAAATACTTGCTTCTTAGAACTAAGAGGCAAATTTGACCATTTTTGAGATATAAGTATCAAGATTCCTCTTGTTTTCATATGGTTGCTTTGCTCGTAGTGATGCATAATTTGTTGGCAATTAATAAACCATTCACTTATTTGGAAATTACTAGTGAAAGAAAATCCAAGCAATGGGATAAAACTATGGAGAAGAAGTTGGAATAAGTATAGAAAAATCAAGATTAAGGTTTTTTAAACTAATTAATAATAAAAGAGTTGTTAGTTGTAAATGGATCTTCAAATTTAGAGAGCGAAACTGAGGCAAAAATAGTGTCACAACACAAAACATCATTAGTTGTAAAAGGCTATAATTAGAGCTTATGAACAAACTTTAAGAAGGTTTTTTTCACCTATTTTAAGCATAGGTCAATCTATTCATTGCTAGAAATGGTTGTAGAGCAGGGCTTGTAATTGGAATAGTTGATGTGATGACAACTTTACTCCATGATAATTTGGACGAGGAGATTTAAATGCAACATCCACCATGGTTCAAACTTACAGGAAAGGAAGACCATGCATATTATGTGTTGAAGAAGTTTCTATATGTCTTGTGGTAGTCTCGAAACAAATATATCAAAACTCAATAGCTCCATGATCAACCATGAACCTAGTTTTGCCGTTGTTTGTACTACAAGTAGCTTATAGATGCCATCTTTTGTGTATTTGCTCTTAGATTTTGGTGTAACGTTGCTTGCAGTTATAGATATATCATATATCAAAAAAATAGAAAGTGGATTTGAGCATTGGGTACTTAGATGATAATAAATAAAAAGAAAAACATCTTATTTTTCATGTAATAATGATATATTAAGGGGTTAGAAAGATTTGGTTTGCATACTACAAAGTCTGTTAATTTTTTATTAGTTAATCATTTTGATTTGTCAACTTTGGCTTCTCAAAACTCACCAGAAGAGAAGTACATGATTAGTGTGTTTTATACTAATCATTAGATATTTCACATGCTACAAGTTTTGTAACCAAATACATGGAAATGCTTAGTTGTGTTCAGTGGGAAGAAGTGAAATGAATTTTGATATATCTTAGAGGCACTATGTGTTATTGTTTGATGTATAGCTACGAAAGATTTGATTGGAATGCTTGTGGGACTTTTTTTATTTAGATTATGAAAGTAATCTTGGTAGGAGAAGGTCCTAGTCCCAGTGTGTCTTTAGTCTCTTTAGACGTGCCATTAGTTAGAATTTTTACACTATGGAGGAAGGGTATATGAGAAGCTATTAAAGTGGTCATTTGGATGAGAGGTTGTTGCTTTTTAGCATCACTTTATCACAGAGAAGAGTCAAGATGGTGAAAGTTTTAGTTTAGATATCAGTATAGAGCACAATTTTGCTAACATGCTCATCAAGGTGATCCTTCTTTAGAAGTTCAGGAAATGCTTATACTTGATCGGTTTGCACAATTTGTATGGCCCTTCGAGGCTTTGGGTT